>JACAXG010000003.1:8846926-10091581 GCA_018881555.1 Amblyornis subalaris | reverse complement strand
TTTTCTTTTCTTTTCTTTTCTTTTCTTCTCTTTTCTTCTCTTTTTTCTTTTCTTTTTCTTTTTTCTCTTTTTTCTTTACTTTTTTATCTTCTCATCTCTTCTCTCTTCTCTTTTCCCTTCTTTCTTCTTTCCTTTCCTCTCCTTTTCTAGTCTACTCTCCTTCCCTATTCTTTTGCCTGTTCTGATTTCATTCTTGCTCTTTACCTTCTGCAAGTCATACTAGGAAGACTTATCTTTCTGTTTTTTCTTAAACTGTTGTGGAAGATTGTAGCTTAAATAGCATGATCATTTGTCTGTTCGGAGGACTGGTGTAATTAGTCATGTGCTTTAGCCTTTGATGAGGAGGAAAGTAGGAATAAGAGAAGAGGGAGGTGAGAAGCAGATCCCAGAGGGCTCTGCTTGCCAGCTGCTTCAGAGCACAGGGCAGTTCAGAGGAACTTTCTAGGGAAGTTGTACATGGATGCTAATGCTGAGCCAGGACTACAAGCTGGTGGAGTTAAAGCCAAAACTGTCTACTGTTGGATTTTCTCTGACAGTATTTGCTAGCTCAGACTTTAGAGTTGGYGCTTCCATGGTGCTCTGCTGTCAGAAGGGGCTGTGCAGACATCACTTTGGATGGTGTAGCTCTCTAGCTGTTAGCTCCTGATGCCAGAAATCCTCCTGTGAGCCACTCAGGCCAGAGTTTACAAATTCTGCATGTGACTAAGATTCTGTGGTGCTGCTCTTTCTCCTTGTAAATTTAGAAGCAAAAACCACCAGGTGAGGTGTAGTAACTTGTAGCAAGGATGTCTGTAGCAACTTCCCTTATTTCCTCCATTGTGAACACGCATGCAGATCTGAAAACAAAGTGGGCAGACCTTCAGGGACTGTAGTTTGTTTCCTTCATGGAGAGCAGGTCTTTGAGGGCAAGTCTTTGACTCTCCTGAAGAGCACTAAGTCTACACAAAAACTTGGACACTACTTCAGTCTTGGTTCAGCAAGGTGGAGTCATTCCATAATGAAAGTTTTGCAGACAGCCTTCACTTTGCAAATGCAAATACAAATAGTGAGCCATTTCAGCATTGCTTTTCCTGTTTTCCCGTTCTGGGTGCAAAGGAGAGGAATGGACTGTGCATCCACAAGAGGTGTATCTCAGACCACAGAAGTCCCCTTGCTGAAATCCCAAAGCAGCAGCATGTGCTATGGAATGGCTGCAAACTTCCTGAAAGGAAGACTGTCTTGCAAATCAACACCTTATTTTCAGAATGGGATGGGAAAGGGAAGCTCCTTCTGCTGTGGTTACACTGATGCAGCATGGAATGATGACACCTGCCACAATCGTGTAGCCTAGAAAGGTTTTGGGAGACTGCAGCCCTCAGGAAAACCAGTAAACTTCTTAACTAAGCTCCCTGTCCCCCACTGCAGGTGACTTTGCCACATTAGCAGGTTCCCATTGAATTAATGCTTTGTCATAAAATGATCAGAAGTGAGATCCTGAGAGGACTGAGCAGCTTCAATCATCTCGTGAGCTAACACCATCCCTCAGCACTGCCTCCCCTCCCCTCCCCTCCCCTCCCCTCCTCTGTCTTCCTTCAGCAGGGCATAATTTTTTACCTCTTTCTTGAGAATGTCAGGGCTGGACAAGGTGGTTTATTTGACAAATTATTAGATGCAGACAGGGCATGGTTGTTTCATCTGTACTCTCATGCTGGGGAAAAGACAATGGAAAAGGGTGAAATGAAAGAAATCACACATTAGTCTATGGTTTAGGTATGTGGGGCTTTTTTCTCTGCAAGGTTAGTGCTGACTTCTGTCACTTCAACACTGATTCAAGGCATGTCCATACTTTCCTTACAGCAGATGAGTTTGGTTTTATTATTGAATCTTGTTCACTGCCTGCTTTCCCTGCACACAAAGAAGAGAACACAATATTCCTCACTGGGGCTTTACTTACCACAGAGCAGGTGGAAAATGGTTATCCCACACTTTCATGCCAGTGTTCTAACAGGTGTCATCTTTTCCAAGCAAGCTTGTCTAAGTGGAATTCCTTCTGGCCTCACTGATCAGTTGTGGGAATCTGGGATTCTTGCTAAGGAGCAAATACACTTCTTCCTTGCTGGGCTTGGGGCACAGGGAAGGGACTGGAGCAAGGGTGAAATCTTGCCTCCTTTGCCTCCTGCCGTGGCAGGGCTGCTGCAGAGTAGCAAACAGCCCTACACACAATGCTGCTGCACAACACTCTGTAGCTGACACTGCAGGGCTCAGATCAGGAGTAGCCCTGCTGTGGCTGCAGAGCACCTCTCCTGTTGTACACACGCAATTCTCTGTATCATAGGAGGAACATCTACAGAAAGCAGGGCTCCACCTTCAGGGTGATAAATAAATGGTAAAAATTCCCAGGAGCAAGGGCATGCACTGTAAAAACATCTGGGACTCTTGGCCATGTGCTTCAGAAATAGGCAGGTCTGATGCGGAAACAGACGCAAAGCAGGTCTGATGAGGAAACTGAGACTGGCCATCAGAGTGGGAGGAGTTCCCTCCCCACACCTGCGTCGACTTCTGTTGTCTTTGCACGGGAAGAGAAAATTGCTCCTGGGTTTCTTTCAACTGTTTATAAAGACACTATCATCAGCAAAAGTAGGAAAGAAAAAGAAGGGCAAGGGGTGAGTGTTTCCTCCTTTGGGCACTAGAACACCTGTAGCCATTTCACTGTCCACCTTTGCCCACCCAGCCTTTTGCTGAGCTCTGAGACTGCCTCTTTCTATCTCTTTCAGAGCTCCACCGCCACGAGAGCATCCAGGAGAAGAATGTGAAAGAAGCCAAAACCAAGTGCAGAACCATTGCATCCCTGCTGACAGATGCACCCAACCCCCACTCCAAGGGGGTGCTGATGTTTAAGAAGCGCAGGCAGAGGGCTAAGAAGTACACATTGGTAAGCTTTGGGAGTGTTGATGAAGACCGCTCCTACGAGGAGGAAGACGGAGTTTTCCCAACTAGTGAGTCTGAATTTGATGAGGAAGGCTTCTCTGATGCCCGAAGCCTAACTAATCACTCAGACTGGGACAACACTTACCTAGACATTGAAAAGTCCAAATCTGATTCTGAACAGAAGGAAGAGAAGCAAAAAGGCTTGAGTGAGGCCTCAGGTAAAGGAGCACGATTATTTAAGCAGCAGAGGGAACGGGCTGGGAAGTACACAGTTGAGAAAACTCCAGTGCAGAAGAGCCCAGAGCTTGCCCCAGCTGCCCAGCCAAAGCAGGGCACAGCAAACGGAGATATGCCTGTGCCAGAGAAGGCAGACAACATGCCCCTCAGCATCCACCTGGAAGGTGTGCAAGTGCTCAGCAAGCAGCCAGCCACCCTCCCCACTCAGCTCCTGACTGCTCCCAGCCCCACTTTCTTCCTGCCTCCCCCAAGCACCCCCGACCCCTTCTCTGCAAGTTCCACAAGCATGTTCAACAGGTCTGCACGGCCCTTTACTCCTGGATTTTCTGGCCAACGCCCAGCAACATCCTCTGTCATCTTTAGGCCATCTGCACCCAAAAAAACCACTGAAAGTCTGGGTGGGCAAAGCACGGTGGTTCCCCCTTTCTCACCTCTGGCTCCAGGAACACCTGCCAATGCACCAGTGCCAACACAGCGCGGTCCAGTCAGCTCCTCCACATCTCTGTATATTCCGGCACCAGGAAGACCAACATCACCACTGGAGTCACAGCCAAAAGGGGGAGGAAGTGCTCCAGAGATTAAGCCTTCTGCCAACACTGCCCGGACATCCACCACCTCTATCTTTCTGTCAACTCCCTCAAAGCCAGCAGGGGATATGGCCTCCACAGCATCCCAGCCACGAGTCCCTGGAACAGCCTCTTCTTCTTTGTATATTAGTCCAGCACCATCACAGCACATGAGAAGCAGTTCCCCTGTGCCAAAACAGCCTTCTCCTGCCATCACTCCAGCAATGCCACGACCTCCTTCGGAGCCCTTAACCTCCAGGGAGCAGAGGATTGCTGTGCCAGCTCCCCGCACAGGCATCTTGCAGGAGGCTCGCCGGCGGGGCAACAAAAAACCCATGTTCAGTAAGATTGAGGAGAAGAAGAAGAACTCACCCAACCCTGAGCTCCTGTCTCTGGTGCAGAACCTGGATGAGAAGCCAAAAGGTGACCACCCTGGGGCAGGCTTTGAGTCTGGGCCTGAGGAGGATTTCCTCAGCCTGGGTGCTGAGGCCTGCAACTTCATGCAGTCCTCAGGTCGCAAGTTCAAGACCCCACCTCCAGTGGCTCCTAAGCCTCAGCAGCAAGATACTGGACTGGTAAATGGGGCCCAGGACATGCCTCAGCTTAAAGGCAAGGGGGCAGAGCTCTTCGCCAAACGCCAGAGCCGCATGGACAAATTTGTTGTGGAAACAACACCAAAGCCAGAGTCCAAGCCCAGGACCCCGTCTCCATCCCCTTCTCTACCCTCATCCTGGAAATATTCACCCAACATCCGGGCTCCCCCTCCAATAGCTTACAACCCAATGCATTCCCCTTTCTATCCCCTGGCAGCCAGCAAATCTCAGGCTAGCAAAGCAGAGAGCAAAGTGAAAAAGGCACCTGGCCAGAAATCAGGGATCAAGGTCATTGATTTAATGCGCCATCAGCCCTATCAATTAAAGTCAGCCATGTTCTGTTTTGGGGATCCCCCAAGCCCCAGCACTCAGAATACTCCTGGTCAGCCAACCTCGCAGGCTAGCTCATCCTTCATAGCAGCCAAGCAGGTCCCAGTGAAAATAGCCAAGGCTCAGGAGATTCGTCGCTTCTCCACTCCGGCTCCCATGCCAGCCTCAGGCAGCTTGGCACCCACTGTGCTTATGCCCCGCTCAGCCACCACGCTGGATGAGCCATTGTGGAGAACAGAAATGGCCTCTTCCGCCCCTGCTACACCGGCACCCTTCCAGGTGGAGCTCAGCCCATCCCCTAAGCCATATCAGAGCTCCCCAGAGCCTGGGCAGGGGGGACAGGGACCTTCTCCAAACCCAGCCTCTGCCTCTCGGTTTCAGGTGGCCAGGCCCAAATTTTCAGCAGCAAGAACGGGGATGCAGGCCAATGTGTGGAGGCCAAGTTTTGGCCATCACTGAGCCGGGCATCCCTCCCATCCTGTCTGTGGCCCCGCAGAGATAGTGCTTGTTTTGTCTTTCATGTCAGCTCAGTACATTGGGATGAGAGACACAAAATGAAGAAAAAACACCCCCAAAATGACTCTGCTTCTGCACCACCCCCTCCCCCAGTCTCCCCTTTGTCTCAGATGGGATACTTCATGGAAAGGCTTACTGGCTGTGGCTACAGCAGGAGGAAGAAAGTGGAAAGAGGGCATGTGTGTGGTACACTAAGACTGGGAACTTGTACACAGCAGCAAAACCCAGCTCCGGAGGGAGTGAATGGCAGGGGTTATCTCACATGGAGACACACAGAAGGCAGTAGTTTTCCTTTCCCAAGGGCTTTGGAGTTACCTCTGGATAGAAGGAAACTAGGGGGCAGGAGCTTTCCAGGAAGAAAGGATGAGAGATGGGATCACAGCACAGAAGCCCTAGGTTTCCCATTAGACTGCTCTTCTCTGAGCCTGCCAGTCTGTACACATTCACTTGTGTGTGCACATACACATGCACACAGCAACACTCAGCAGGGAGTGAAAGTAGAAGTGGGGCTTCACCTTGGACACTTCTCCCAGACTTCCCTCTGTGGGGGCATGGGAAACAAGGCAAGAGAGCAGAGTGAGCAGACGTGTTTGCCCATGCACACATGGGCAGTGTGCCCGTGCAGGGCCATGTGTGCCTTTTCCTCCAGTCACCAGGGCTGGGGGTAAAAGCGGGAGTCATCCTAGCTGGTACTAAATACCACTATTGGGTCTGGAAGTAGTTTGCCGAAGAGGGGCTTTGAGGGGACTTGGTGGGACTATCGCCTGCTGTGGGAACTGCAGAAGGAAGTATCAATTTTTGAGGATACACAAGGCCAAAGCTAAGCTCAGGCAGTGGCTGGTTGGCACAAAGAAAGGCCCTGCAGCATTAGTCCCACTGAAACAGAATATAGATGCTGTAAGTACAAAGGTGGATTGCATGGGAGAAGGGACAGTTGGCTTTAAAAGGAGACAGGATTGAACATGCATTTGCAAATGATCTTTTTGTTTAGTTTAGAACAGAAGTGTGGCTAGAGTAGAAATGGGTCATGACATACAACTTGCTGAAAGCTTTGTGATGAGCTGGAAAATGAAGGGCCTTTACAGACATTCTCAGCATGGAAGTGGAGGTCAGGAAAACAGAAAGTCACAAGTAAAATTTCATACTAAATGATTTAGGTATTCTTGTGGGGTCTATTTGATAAGAACTGAAGTGYTCTGAGAATCCCCGAGGATCTGCACTCACACACATACATACAGAACTCAGTTTGCTGGTGATGCTGGGGAAACAGTACTGGTTATTCCTTGAATGTCCCAGGCTAGTCTCCAACTTAATCCTTACACTAAAGGCATACAGGAAGAAAGCACTCCCTTCCCAAGGAAGAATTCAGCATATTAGTAGGTACTGTGCACGTGTGTGTGTATGTCATTTATACTCAGGTTTACACACATCCCTGTCCTTTACTTTCTGCTTGTGGTCCTCCTTTGCCAGCAGCCACTTTTACAGTGTGATCCCACAAGTACACCAAGAAAGCACTGCTCCTGCAGCACTGGCTCCAAACACAGCAGATGCCCCGGCTGCAGGGAAGGGGCTTGCCACGTCTTCCTGGTCAGGGTTGCCCAGCCTTTTGCTAAACCCTTAGGAATGTGTATGGCAGGCAGAATGAGGGTCTCATAGCTCTCTCTGCTTGAGACAAGTCTCCATCTCATTAGACTTGCTCCACTCCTTCAAGCAGTAGCTGTTCTCTGGATTGAGCACAAACTTTGCATATACAAAAGTGTAGGTTCTGGAGAGAAAAAAAGGAATGCAAGGGGGTCTGAAGCAGTCTGTAAGCACTGCAGCTAGTGTTGTTCCACAATAAATCCAAGCCAACCTTCCTCTGCACAGCAGGAGCTTATGATGTGTAGCTTTTTCATGATAGCTGGGGCTCTACTTTTTCTTTGATGCTCTAAAGTCTTTCTCTTTGAGCACCTGGCAATTTGTCATGTGTGCTCTCCCATGAAGAAGAAGAAGGCTGGAAAAACCTAGCTAGCAGCTCTAATCTTGGACAAGCTTGCGAGGGAGAGAATGAGAGAAAAGAAGTAATACACAATCCTGCCTTTAAATCCTTCACTCTCTAGATGGACTTTTCTGCAGGCCTGTGTTTGCAGTGCACGTTCCTGGGGACCCTGAAACATATAGTGAGCATGCTGGGGAGAGAGGAGGACAGAACTCACACCCCACTTGGCACACTATCAGCCATGGGAGAGGATGGCAAGAAAAGCTATGGGAATGCCTTGAGTTAATGGACAAAGGTGTGGCTGAGTCAGAAGAGGTGCTGCACCTGGCTTATGACATAGGAGCAGCTGACCTGAATTGATGAGGAGACTGTTTGTGTTCCTGGAAAACCCCAGAGAGGATGTCTTAGGAGAAATCATCACCACAGAGTTAATTCAGATCACCAGAATCCACTTAGCTCCAGTGAAGGGGAGCAGCCATGCTACAAAACCTATCTGAGATGATTGCTTTCTCACTCATCCTATGCTGCATTGCATTGCCAGCATTTCTGAAAATAAACCCTGTGTGCACACTGAATCTCTATGATGTTTCCCAAACATGGAAGGAGGAGTCTTCTATTTTATCTGGGAAAGCTGTGGAAAGGAACTCAAGGACTAGCAGTGCTCCAAAAGCTTTGTCTCTGATCTCTTTGTGAAGTGTTGTCTGAGACTGCCTAGTGATTTAAGCAACTAGCCTTAGACAGACAAGCTAGCCCAGCATTACTGAAACTCAGGTGTAGAGAGGGGTTGTGTGGACCAGAGAAAGGGTGCTCAAGATAATTCTGCAGTGAAGAAATAACCTCAGAAAGTCTGAATCTTACTCCAGTATCCCTTTCCATCAGGCCCCTAAAGTTAAGTGCTCTCAGGGCCCAAAAGTCTCAGGAAATTCATTTTGACACTGGAAAAACAGAGAGGTCTGGCCTTAGTATGTAAGGGAGATTGCATATGATTAGAATTGTAATGATTCCCACTCCAGATTTCTGGGAGACGATGATGCCTGCCGAGGAGTGATTGCCAAACACCACTCAATGTTAGATATCATGACCCAAGTGAGTGGAATAATTGCATTTGCCCCATCATTTCTGATAATGTAATGGGCAGGAGATGAAAAAAGTTGGGTTTGATTGGAGAATGAATATTAAACATCAGAGCAAGCAAAAGAAGCAGGAGGCTGGGAATTCTGCATTTTACTTACATCGTTGGTTCAAAGCTATGTTTAGAAGCAAAACCAAAGTAGTTTAATGGATCTCAGCCCTTCACAAACTTTTATGGATCCTATGCTGACACAGGAATTGATCTGCAGAAGGAGAGGGTGTTGCAGATGAGGCCTGCAGTGCTCGTGGTGTATGCCAAATAAGGCCTGTAGCTGCAAGTAGCACAAGATGAGAAATAATGCTGAGATGCATCTGTTAAGTTGTAAGGAAGAAACCTGAACTACTGCTGGCTTTAAGCAGCTCTGCTAGTGTCTGCTCATGAAAATATTGTGACTGGCCTGTTAGAAAGGTCACAGGTGAGGTTACAAGGAATACTTTTGAAACATGTAAGTTTGTCTTGAGCCTCTCCAAATGTCTAATTCCTCAGCTGTTGAACAAGCACAGACAAAAACAGTTGTTTGACAAGTTCTAGCTCCCACCTGCTGAGTTATAAGCTGCAGTGGTAGGCCAAACCCCAGCGTTCCCTTGCTAAGCATTTAAAGATGTCTTCATAGGCTCTGATTTAAAACTGCCTATCATCCCTCCTCTCTAGCATGCTGCAGGCTACACATTGCAGCTATGGCAATTGAGGGGTTTTATCTTTGCTTCAGAAGTAACAGTCCTTTCCCTCTCAATATATGGGAACACTTACCAGAGATAACCTCAAGATCCTGCAGCAGCTGAGAGGAAGAATCTCAGAAGAGATCACCAGACATGAGCACAGTGCAAAGCAAGATTGTTCATCATAAAGAATATGCTCTCTTTCTTCTATAATATCCAACATCCCATACTAGACCCTTTTCCTAGAAGAGACCCACCAGTGCTCTGAAAATGGGAGCCCAGCAGCAGTGCTCTGTCTGGTGAAAGATGTAACCCCAGAAGAACAGAGTTGGCATCTTTGTTTATGGAAATACCTTTTTTCCTTTTCTGTTTTATCTTTTTTTTTTTCCAATTTACAGTCACTTTCTATTTGTTTGTGCAGAAAAATAAACTTGTGATACGCACTTTACATGTGGTATTCTGTCACTTTCTTTGCTTGGCACCCAGGAGGAATTGCTATGTACAGCACAGGCATTTAGCACTACCAACAAACTACTACGGATAAGAGAATATAAGGAGTCCAAAAAAGGATGGGATATCTCAGCAATAAAAACACCTAAGTTGGACTTAAAGCCTCTATACATTAAAAAAGTCCCATGCAAGCAAAAACTTAAGTGAGATCCAAAGCTTTGGTACTATAGACTATAAAACACTCACTCACTGACAGGTTGAAGAAATTTGTGGACCAGCCTGAGCTGGCCTGCCCCATCACTGCCCCTCAGCCTGTTCTAAACTAAACCCTACCGTCTGCTTGTAAATCTGGTATCAGTGGAAATTTGTCGGCTCTGATAAATCCAAGTATAAACTCACATTGAACAATTGAACTTAATATAACCAAGATATCAGAAAAATCAGTCAGAAAATCAAATATATCCCATTGTATTCTCAGGCACCAAATCTAATCCTAACTCTAATCTTAACCAAATTCATGTTAAAGCCTACTCAATTTCCGGGTCCTGAGAGGTTCATTGTATTCAGTTTAGGACAAACAGGTTGCCTTTCCCAGACATATCTCACTCATACACAGCAGATCCTGAGCACTCCAAAAGACATGGGGATCACTTGTAGGATGAGACTGCAGGCTTTGGACATTTGCCCAAGTATAATTTTGTGGATGTTTGTCAGATTAATTGCAAGGAGGGCTCCCTTATGCAGTCTGGATGTAGGTCTTAGGACTATCCATCATATTTCTGATTGACTTGCTGATAGGAAATGCAGAAAGGGGTAGCAATGTTTGCTGATGCCAAACCTGAGCTTCTGTCCAACCAGAAGCACAGCTCCCAAAGAAGGAAGTCTACAGATGTACAGGCTGCAGATTAGGACTGCATCTTGTTTTGCTTAATAAATCGGGCATAGTAGGATTATGAGCTACTCCAGATGGTTTGACACATTGCAGGACGGTTGCTGTACCCAGGGCTCTTGATTAAATTCCCTGTTAACCTCTACAACCTTCTCAAGTGAGAGTCATTTCCTCTCACAGCAGATCATGTCAGAAGGAGCCAGACAAACAGACTTTGAAAGGTGGAACAGGAGCCTGCCAAGGCAAAGGATTACTTAAGCAGCTATGTAGCAGGCTAGGGATGAACTCGGCCCTCAGTACTGACCTCAGAGAGAAGTCTAAAACCAGAAGACAGTAAGGTGCCTAGTGGGGATATCTACCCCCAAACAATCATACCCGATGGAAGGAGAATGTGCAACAAAGAGAACAGCAGGGCAAATAGGTGGCATACAGGAAAGACAAGGGTATTCTCGACAGTACAGACCTATAGCTTTAGCTGCCACTAGATGTTGCCACTGTTCTTCTCTGAGTTACCTGGGGTTTTGGCATTCGCCTGATGTGGTGTTAAGTCTGGACGTTTTAAAATCTTAGGAAATCCTTTCTTCCTAATCTATCCTCTTTTGACATTCACATATGGTGTTGCTCAGTCTCACATACCAAAGGAGAAGGTCAGGCTCATACCAGGGAGTTTTGGCAGCAAGGGGCTTGCTGCAGCTTGGAGGGGATTCCTGGGTGGTAGCATGTGGGTCACGCAGACGAACAGGCTGCCCAACAAGCAACACACCATGGGAACGGCAGGTATTTCAACACACACTCCAGCTCTGCGATCAAATCCCACATATTTCTGTTCCAGTCCTACATCATATTGTGCATTAAGCCCACTGAGTGGCAAGACAGAGCCTGGCATTTAGTGTTTCTCCTGTTTTGGTGCTACAAAGTACTGACAAGTTTTCCTGATGTGTGTGTAAAAGTGGAACAGATTATGCATACATTAAATATTTTACAATAACAAAAATGATATTTATTTCAAAATAATAATTTAAAAAAACAGGAAAAAAAGGGCCAAATCATGAATTTTGCAACTTTTTTTTCAGAGCAGATTGAATCATGTTAGAATGTGCTGCTTATGAATACTTTCAACACAGATCAGCCCTGGGCACCAGGGAAAAAGAGGAGCAAGGGCAAGGTTTAGTTCTCTATCTTTGGAAAATTAAAATGGTGAAGACTGATGCTATTTGCCTGACTTCCACATGATCAAAATGCGCTCAGGAGACAGCCCTGCTGATGATGCTTCTCTGAAGTACTGCTTATGTCCATCTAGCACAGTGTAATAAGGCAGATTTCATGTGCTGCTCTTGAAATGATTTTGTAGGCATCAATAACTTGAAGTTAGGCCATTTGAAATTAGGTGCACAAGAAGGCAGTGCAAAAATAAATCAATTTTGAAGATATACGTCAGAGAAGACAAAGCTTTGTTCAGGCTGTTCCTAAGGCCACTTAAACAAAGGGTATATTTGGAAAGAGGGAAGTGGTCACAGTGAGATACAGATGGTTTCTTGTATGATTAAAAACTCCCTGAAGTGTTGAAATGTCCTACAGGCAGCACATGTGCTACCCCGCTGGCATAAATGGAAATTCCTTGTACTTCAGCAAGGATTGAATTCAGCCACCAAACCTCACCACACTCCAGGTAAACCCTTCCACCCTAACCAAAACTAAACCAGCTCATCAAGCATGGCTTGTAGCAATCTAAAATCCTTAGCATGGACTAGCATGAGTGGGTAAGATAACATTAAGATAACAGATACCTTCTCTATGCTGAGTTAATTGCATTATTTGTGGCAAGGATAGCAGATTGGTACAATATTCCCAGTGCAAAAAGCCACTGAGCTGCTGAACCTGGCACCGTGGCAGGACACAAGTGAATTCTCTGCTAGACCCACAACTGACATTTCTAGACTCATGAACTAGACATTCCTACATCTCAGGAGAAACTGCGTATAGAGAGGAGAAAGTAGAACGATTCAGTTCTCTGTCTGGTAACTGAAAACAACGACATATACTTTTATTTGAAGGTAGAGTAGGAGGTAAGAATTTCCATTTAAGGTGTGTCTTGGTACTTAAGTGTCAGACACAAGACTGCTTTATACAAACCGCCCTATAAATCCCTGTGCCATACTAATAGGATAAACACTATCTTATGTTCCTTCTAGGTTCAAGGACCAGGCTCTGTTCAGTTCATTCCAGATGCACTGTTAGATCCTGTGTCTCACCTGGTATATGTATATTTCTTGCACGAGACCTTGACTAGGCATACAAATGCTTTGCTCCCATCAGACCACAGCTCCCATCACTCCTTAAACCTGGGCTTCAGGGTCCTTGGCCTTGCCCCTAATCCCACTGGTCTCTTGCCCTTTGGGCTGGGGATCCACAGCAGATTCTTGTCTCCTAGAGCTGGCTCACCCTGAACTGCTGTCAGTGCTTTGTTCCTGGTCCTAATTGCAGGACATGCCTGCTCATATCGTGATGGAGATCCTCACACACCATTCTAGGCATGCCTTCTCTTCATCTTGCTATTGCTTTTCCCTAGTCTCTCTTGAGTTTTGTAAGAGGGATCACATCCATTTCCTGCTCACTTCCAATTACCAGCACTTCCAATTATCATGTGGCACTCTGCTCCCTTCCGGCCTGCTCAGCTTCTCTGTCTCTGCAGCTGCCTGGGGTGGGAGGAAGCAGAGGAGCAGAGGTCCTTTGACAGGGAAGAGCAACCACATACTTACTTCCCTGCTACGTCATCTTTTGGAGCTACTCCATGCCTCAAAATCCATCAGATTTCCACATGATATCCTGGCACAAACTGTTGCCCTAAGGTGTAATTCGTACTCAGAAAGGTACAGGAGATGACTGGAGAAATAAAACAGCAGCTATCAATTGGTCTGAAAACAGCAGCTGGAAGCAAGTAGTGAGGAGGTGAAGTTTAGCATCAGTCTAGTTACTGTAGCATCAGTCTAGTTACTGCAAGAAGGTGCCATATAGTGGTAGCTGCATTTCTCAGCTTCTCACCCAATAATATAAATCACATCAATTTCTTAGATGATGATCAAAATGAAGCTAGAAACTTCTTAAATTAAGACATAACTCTACCTCATGCCTTTGGGAAAGGAGAGGGAAAGGGCTGCTGATTTTAAGCAAATAGAACATTGTGTTTGTTCTCACTATGTCCCCCCACATGCCACCACCTTGTGGCAGGCAGTGTCTTCCTTGCTGAATAGAGTTTAGAACACAGGGAATTTGAATAGGAGAGCAGCATCTCTAGGAGCACAACCGGGCATCACAGCAGGCACTGGGCACTCTGGCCAAATGGCAAGCAAGGTGCTAAACCAATCCAGGAGAATTAATGCGRTGAAAAAATACTCCTCTTTGTACAACCTGCAGTGATCAGGGCTTGGCAACACCAAGAGAGCTGCTCCTCTGTGGCCACCTGCACTTGTGGGTGTGATGTGTGGACAGACGGTCAGTTGTGATGGTAGCATTTGACACCCTCCAGCTTTGTGCAGATGTAAATGCCTTCACCGGGCATGAAGCTGTGATGGTGCCAGAGCAGGCAGTGGGTGTTTACAGTTTAATTGTGCTAACCCCTGCACCTGTTTTACACTGGCACTGCTCCAGGGATTTACTCCCAAATCACCAGTATGGGAGTGTGAGGGCAGGATCCGGGCTGGACATCATTCTGGTGTATCATCCCAGCTCAGTGAAAGATGCAGCAGTCTTATGGACAGTGGAAAGCTTACATCAYGCTGTTACAGTAGATATGAATGAGGGAGAATGAGAGATGTGAAATAGGCACGATATACGGTATATATAGTGGTTATATGGATGCAAGCAAGAGGAAAATGGGAAACTTCAGGCCAAGAGAACACCATATGTGCCCTGACTCCAAGGAGGATATAAAGAGTGATTATTGTCCCTAGGAATGTTACAGCAGCCTTCTACAGGACCTTCCTAACAGTACTGGGGATTAATATGCTGCACTTTTAACCCACTTATCACACTGGAAAGTTTTATGTACATTTGGTGCAGGAAAAAGCAACAGCAAAACCTAGGGAAAACGGAAAGTGGCTGTCTCCTGATGTTCCTTTATATCAACTTTGCTTGCAATTCTCTGTGCAGATGATTTTCTGTTATAATCACAACTGTGTTTTGGCGTTTTTTTCCCCCACTAGACTCTAGGATTATTCAATGGACAACTTGATTTTGATCCAATAGGTATCCAGTCTTCCAATGTGAAATAGAAAGACAATGTTTTCTGGACAGGTTTTGCTTTCTTCAGAAGCTGAAAGGTATGTGCATCTTTGAGTACTCCAGTAAAATGAGATGTTTTCTTCATCCTAAAATCAGAACCCAGCTGGGTAGGCAGGAAAAAGAGGGAGAGTCACCTCAGAATGAACAGAAGTTGAGGGGAGTCATTTGCATGCACAAAGCTGCACCAAATGCAGGCTATCAACCCTCTTTCTGTCATTAATCAGGAAATTATTTTCCTTGCTATTTGATTCAGTTGGGTTTCCCATATACATTATATAGATACTTTGTAGAACTCTGTAAATAATTTTCTAGACTTTGTGGTTTTCCTACTACTTCTTGTTTCATGCATACCATTATTTTGCTTCTGTATTTTCTGATGCATTTTAGGAATTAAGTATGACAGCCTACAGGACACTGGGCTGAATGATTAAGAAGGGGCAGAAGGAGGGTGAAAAACAGAGCAAGACTCAAGATAGCTTTTGAGGCATTACTGACAAACAAGATATTGAGAAGGTTTTATGAATTGCATGAAAAAGCAATAGGAGGAGGAAGGGGAACTGCATGTTTATTTGAACAGAAAGGAGGAAGAAGTGAGGCACCTATGGAGTGCCTGGTCTTCCTGGGCACTGAGACAGTGACTGCAGGAGACCTGAAATGCAAATTTTTCCTTCCCTTCTCCTCAGAGATGGCAGTGATGCTATCTGAGACTCTGCCCTCTGGGCCTTTGGCTATTAATAACTGCAGGATGCCTGTGCGAGCAGCCTTCAGGAGTCAAATTCACAGCACTTTGCATCAGCACTTTGTGCTGGGCAGAGCTTGCCTGCACCCAGGCACCCTGGGAGAAAGGGGCTGCTGGACAAGCCTCCCCAGCAGCACCCAGAGACGGGCTGGGAGGAAGCAGCCACAGCTGAGCTCTGGGGCAGGCGCATGAGCTGGTCTGAGCCTGGCACTGCAAGCCTGAGGTGAGTTGACTGGGCAGCAAAATAGTGTAGAGCAGGTGTTGGAGAGGTAAAGACTGGTTTGGCTTGCAGCACAAACAAGGAAATGACTGCTGCAAAGACCAATGCACAAAAAGACAGAGCAACTGAAGCAGGGGACAGAGCTGAGGGAGAAAAGCCCGGCTTTATGTATGAGATAGTGAGGAGGATGGGGTCTGAGACTCTAGCAGCTTCCCTGCGGTGGGAGGGCTGAAAGAGCAGTAGTACCAGTATAACTCTGGACCCTGTCCTTAGTGAGAGACTGCTCTCCCTTTCCTTATGCTAGAACAATTGCATGCAACAGGTTTTTCAATCTTCAATACTGCTGGATCAGTAAAGGACAGCAGAATGTTATGGATGTGTCCTCACTGCTCCTTGGGAATTAGTGTGAGGAGCACAGTTCCCTGCTGTGGCTGTCCATTTCTGCCTTGCCCCAGGGAATCCACTTTTGGGGCATAGAGATGATTTGTCTCTGTTTTTCCAGTTTTAGGACCCATCAGATGGGCCATAACCTCTCACCTCTGCTGTCTCCTGGCAGCATTGCCCCTTTCCTGTCAAGCAGGGCCTGCTTCTTTTATATGGCTAAGCAGATGTCTGGCTGCTTGAAGAGAATGTGCAGCGCGTGCGTCCTGGCTGCACCTGCTCACACTTGCTTTGGGAATAGCCCAGGACGGGCTCGTTTATGATGTGAACTACATAGGCGGCATCTCAGTAAAAGGAAAAGCTTGCAACTCTGAAAGAAAAACTAATCCAATGGAGTATCTGTCAATGTGATTGGAGCTGTTTTGCTGTGGCTGGGCTTCTTTTAACAGTCATCACCACCCCATCACACGAAAATCATGTTGCAAAAAAAGCAATGGTGAAATGAAACTGCAGAATACACAGGAGATAAAAATGTCTTGATCAGAAGTGTAGTGTACAAACTCCTAGTTCCAGTTGTTGGTTTTAAAATAAAACTCATAGTTCAATGTTTTTCAATTCTAAAATCTTAAGCAAGTAAAGTACACAGAATCACAAGGACAGAGGTGGTTAGTTGTTGCTGCTGCTGAAGCCAATGGGTCTTTGCTCATTTTTCTTTGTATTGTATTTAATTGTATTAGGTGAGGATCTGTCCCCTATATGCTGTTGTTTGGGCATGGACAGTGTTGAAGTGAAGGCAAGACATTTGCTCTACTTACATTATGTGTGATAACCCCCAAGAAGGACTCCCAGAAGCTGTCCGAAATCAAATTGCTGAGATTTCTCGTGATTTTCCCTGGCTTTACAGCACAGATCTCTCATCCTTTCTAGGGACAGAGATGGGGAACACTGTAGCAGAAATCTCCCTCTTCTGCTTTTTCCCCCTTCAAAATGATATGGGCTAACATCAATACATAAGATACAGGTGCAAGTGACTTCAAACAAATTGGGTGAACAACTTTTCCTTTAACAAGTTTTCCTGTGCCTTCTTCCTCCAGCCCTTCTGTAACAAAACAGTAGCAGTCATAAAAGACAAAACTACTTAGAGTTTTGGTTTGTTTCTTTTTTTTCTTCCCCTTGCAAACATGCAGTCTAGTGGCTTTCTGAATACCTATTCTAATTATAATAGGACTGTCTAAATATTCAAACCAAACCTGCACATTATTCGAAGTGCTCCCAATAACTCATGGACAGACCCGAAATCTTTATCCAAAAATACATATTACTATCTAATGATAACTGCATGGTGTTATAACATTGCATTAAAGAGCAAATTTTCAAAGTGACATTCTGTTACTGTAGCCTAAGATGCTAACAGAGTATCCCTATGGCACACATGAATTCTGGGAGACTGCCTTGTTGCAATTAAAATGCCTCCTTTGGATGACAATGCTATATGGCATGTTGGCAATGCTTGTGCTCTGATCTGCTACCATATTTTGTGTCAGAATGCCAAGTCTCCAGAGAACCCCACAATGGCCTGCTCATTATACTCTGTATGGGATACCATTCACTAGCTCCATCACATGGAAGGGATAGAAAAGAACCTGAGTGTGAAATGAAGGCTGTGTACCTATAGATGTGTACCTCTTTTACCTATAGATGGCAACTAAAAGACAGGCAAGAAATACATTTCCAGTGTTTCATTCTCCATTTCCTTGTGTGTTTAGAGCAAAGCAGAGAACCCTTTGTGGGAATGCCCCTTGCAGGGACTCCTGCTCCTGTTAAAAGGAAAAAGTCCACTAAACTCATTGGGAAGCTGACACACGAAGGTAAGATATGCAAAACTGCACATGTAAAAATTGTTTGGATTTCAACCTGAATTTCAGCCTTTAAAATTTCACACCTTGTCTGACTGAAGTCCCAAAGCAAGACGTGCAGTGAACATACCAGAAGGCAAAGCCACAAATACTACTGAAGCCCAGCCTTCAACCATGTCACATTTTCTATCTTACAGCTGAAAATTGCACACACTCAGGTCAAATGTTGACCTAGATGACATTCTGTAAACTCTTATTCTCCTGCAGCATTAATTTGGATGCACACCACTGTAAATGGAAAGAACACATGATCTTTTACAGGTATCAATAGTGCAGTGCCTAGATATATTCTATGTTGTTCTCCCTCTTGTAACCTTTGTCTCATACTTGTTTCCCTCTGTCTGAGAGAGTTCCTTTGATTCCAGCACTCATTAGCTGAAAAAGACTAAGTCTCTTAGAGGAGCTAATAGAGCATGAAGAATATAATCTGGAACATTTTTCTTTCTACGGAATGTGTGTATTGGGTAGGGTGACTTTTAAATAACTGTGCTATCCTTACCTTTTCCTTACTTTTGACAGCACAAGGAAGGTTTTTAGAGGTTTGGAAAAGTAGTAATTCGAGGCACTACGCAGGAATGCTGCTGCACTGATTAAGACGCTTCAGATGTGGGACATGTCCATCTAGCCCCACTCCTATGCAACTCGTCTCTGCAGGTTTGCCTTGATTGCAATCCAGAGTAAATCCCAAAAATCTATGTCCAAAGTGTCGTCAATGTAAAAAATTGGTGCATAGATAATTTCCTAATATCTTAATCTAGAAGAGAATTTGGGTGCTTTGAAGTCATTACTGATGCTAGGAAGCAATAGACAAGAGATAGACAGCAATAGACCAGATCACTTCCTAAAGTGTCCCATTGTATGTGTTTTGTAGCCATGCCACAAGAGGTGTCCAAGCTAAACTTGGGGAAGAAGATCAGCATCCCCAGAGACGTGATGCTAGAAGAGCTTTCTCTCCTCACTAACAAAGGATCCAAGATGTTCAAATTACGTCAGCTGAGAGTGGAGAAGTTCATTTATGAGAATAACCCTGATGCCTTCACCGACAATTCTGTGGTAGGTTGGAGATTAAAACTAAAATGCTATTCCATACACCCAGGGAAAAAATGAATGGATTGTGCCCAAGCTCTCCTCTATTTTTATTTATGGGGTTGGGGAGGGGGTGTCTACTAGCAAACAAGTGAAGGAAGAAAACAAAATTATGTAAATACACAAGTTTTATTTCCTTTTGGCAGCAGCATTAGTTTCCTCTGGCAAATATTTGGTATCACACATGCAGAAGCATGAGAAAATTCAGTATTGAGTGATGAAGGAGGACTGCATGTTTGGCAGGTGTTCAGGCCCCAGGGCAGGGCTAATTGGTTTTGTACCCATTCCATTTTTTCTTTGCATGATGGCAACGATCCATCCAGGTCTGACTTTGGCTCCAGTAGGTGCAGTTATATTTTTAGTCTAGGATACTTTTATGCTTTCTGCTGGACAGGGTCCTCTGCTCTATCCAGCAGAGTGTCACAAGTTACACAAGTGAAATTTCTGACAGAAACCTCTACCCTGACTCTTCAGTCATTTTGCTAGAAGCCCAGTTTGTTTTATTTTAAAATATTTTCCTTTCAGGTATGGTGTATAAATACAGACAATTTTTTTCCCCTTTCTCCTGAGTTAGTACTGTTATTTAATCTTTGAACTTCTCTCTAGAGTTAGTTGCAGGTTTAAAGTCTTCCGAAGATACCTAAACTTTTACAAATGAAACTCTTCTTTCATATGATTGTCAGAGTTGAGTAAAACAAAAAGAACGTTTCAGGTTTATATGCATTTTGATGTAGCACCTCATCTTCTGATGTTCTTTAAAATTCATTCCGTGTCATTTTATCCCTTTATGACATCTATTTTCCAGTCCAAGGAAACTCAAGGAAAATAATAAAAGTCAAGCTGAACAAAATGTTCTTCCAAACAAAAACACACTATTTTTTAGCCCTCTGATGTTTTCAAAAGCAGCAATAAGTAAACATCTGTCGTTCACTTCTAAATATGACAATTTGCAATCAGGATGTAGAAAGATGCCTAATTTAAAAAATGTAATTAAAATTACAACAGTAAGTCAGATTACAGATGAGGGATGGCAGACCAGAGATATACCAAGCATATCTGGTGATGTTAAACTTTGGGCAGTTTCTTCATCTCTTTATGCTTTAGGTAGTTCATTTCTTCCGTGAGTTATCTCCTAGAAAGAATGTGAGATTGAATGGTATGTTGAACTTTGGACTCTCCAGATGAATATCCTAGAGAAATGCATGCTGTTTGTATAAATACTCAGCAATCTCAGAACTCCTAAAACATATGAGCGCCAAGTTCATATGTCAGAATCTACTGCAGTGAAGAGGAGTGAAAAAACAATAAAGTGATGGAATAAAAAGGCTAAAGTCCAAACTCCTAAAAATTTGAGTGTCACTAAAGAATGTCCAATCATAACAATACAAAGCAAATAAGTTGTGACAAACTGACTCAAAACTGGACATGCACAGTCACTCCATGACTACATTACAAATGCTGATGACAATTGCTTCTTTTTTGTTAGCGGTTTTTCCTACTTTGTTTATTCATCTGTGCCTGACTTTCACTCCATACCCTTTCTGTAATGAATCTCTCTATTTTGTAAGAACACCACTGCTTCCAAGATCTTTTAGCATGATTGTAAGATTCTGTGCCATGGAGAAATGTAGTTGGGAGTTAGAAAATACTCAATAAGCCTAGGATTTTCTTTCTGGCTTGAGTCATGAGAACCATGGCATGGTCTTCAAACAGCAGCTGTCACTCTGCTTAAAATCCTCCATGATTCACTTTCAGGTCTTCTCTCCATACCCATGGTACAGATAACAAAACTTCACTGGTCAGTGCAGGAAGACTTCGGTCTGCCCTACAGCCCTCACTTGGGGTCAGCGTAGCAAGGTCACAAACGTAATTGTTACCATTTTCTGGCTGCCCCGCATGCTCTGCGCAAGGACTCTGCCAGGTTGTATCCACTGCCTGTCTGGGTAACTGTTCTCATCAATGCAGCCAGCACAAGAGAGCAGCTTTGCTGGCAGTCAGAGCAGTGAGAAGAAAAGCTGAGCAATCGCAGTGACTGAGTCATTGTCTCGCAGAGCTGGTTGCTCTTGGGGAGGTAAAGGCAACAGATCTGTAGCCTGTCATCTTCCAAACCACCAGGACAGCACCTGACCTTAACACCAAATAACTTCCATCAAAAAGCCCTTTTGATTGCAATATCTGATTAGCTTTCTTTTCCTCTCTTGCTCCTCTATCTGCTCAAAGGCAGATGCAGAAAAGAAAGCTTAAACAAAAGAGAACTGTGTGAGGAAGATAATGGCAGAGTAAAGAAGTCCTACTGCTACACTCAGATACTTCCCCCTCCCAATTAATTTCCATGTTCTTTGCTCCCCATCCCAAAGAAGTTCTTGTGTCTTTAAGGCTGTGGGACAGTGAAGGGATTTGAAGCTGGTGGTATGTTTTCTGCTTTTATATCATAGATTTCTTAACCGTCTCAAAATATTCTCAGGACACACTTAACAAAACAGGGCAAGGCAGGTCTGGGATGGTGTATGGATTGTTGCTTTCCCACAAAAGTTTAACAGTAAGGTAATGTAATATAAAAACAGACAAATAGAAAGGTTATTAAAAATAAATCCGAACCATATAAGGGGTCCCAAAATAGCCTGTGCTGTAGCCATAAACCTTCCACACAAGGGAGAAGATCTCAGCAGTCATGCGTCATTGACCTACCCTCCTGCTTCTCTCCTCCTCCCTTTCCTCCAGCCAAAAAACCACACAGGACAATCAGATCACTCTCCTTACTTGTAGCAGAGAAAACATATATAGTGTGTGGACATGAATGTCAGACAGCTCCATGCAAAAGTGAAAACCTGTCACTCTATCACTGCTGCAGCTCTACCCATCCACTTAAAAGCAAATGGTAGCTAAACCCTGGAAAGGGACTGACCATTTCCAATATGAGTAAAATGAAACGCACTACCTACTGTAGAGCTGTTTTCAATACTGTGATCCTCTTTGCTTGCAAATATACAGCACAAGGGAAGGTTTTTAGGGAGCGCTGAGTTTGATGCCGATATCCTGCCAAACATGGAGAGTTTGGGCAACATCCTCCTTGTTTGGTGCTGTGTTGAAAAAGCTGGGCTCTGCTGAACCCTGTCTAGTAAATCAGAACTAGGATTTCTTCTCCTCCCCCAAGGCTGTGCCACCCACAGCAACTGTGGTTCTCTCCGTGTCCCAGAGGATATTATCAACTTCACTGTGGAGCTGCAAGATGCAATTTACTACTGACTAAAGACCATGATGAAATCCTATCTTGCTATGTGCTCTATTACTGTATCATCTGGCCAACTATGGCATGACGGAAATCACTACATTTATTTTTTAATGGTGAAACTGAACCATGCAGTAGATTAATGAGTCACCCAAAATCACAGAGAGAGTCCCAGTCTTGTCTTTCAGTCTCCTAAATCCCATATCACTGTTCAGCAAGTAATGGATCAGCAGTTCACAGACCTTTCCTTCATAACACTAAATTTGTTTGGCTTGAAACACACTAAGATTGTGCAAAACCATGTTTCTTAGCCCTACAGCTAATTGCCTTCATAATTGCCCTAACTCCTTTCAAGGTCTCACCTCTGCTTTGGAACCTCTGCGTAAGATCTTCTTGCTATCATCAAGTGGAAACTGTCTAACACCTTCCTGCTAATCATTAAGGAAAAACTGAAAACAAACCCATAATTACGTTTTTTGGATGTTGCCATTAGGCTGTCTTTCTTCCAGTGAAGATTCTTAAATATAGCCCTTCTGCTAGTCAAAACCTGTGCCCTGATTTGGGTTACATGTAGGAGACCTTTTTTCCTCCCCTCCTTTTTATGTTTTATTATCAGATCTTAAATTCAAACAATTAGGAAGGTGAAATAACCAATATCTGAATAGACAATTACCAGCAGTAGTACCTCAAAAAACACACAGACCCACAAACAAAAAAACCCACCTTGATGCTTTCTTAGACTCCTCCAAAAGTTAAAATAAATGCAGTTTCCTTCCATGGCAAAGCTTGTATGAAAACCAGCGGAACATGTGTTAGCAATTTCTACTGGACTTCAGGTCAAGAGGTCTCTTCAGATAGCTGATACCAACTGTGAAACAAAATATAAGAAGTGAAAAAGGGTTAAAGAATTGGATTACTGTTCTTCTGGATAATGGCAGGAGTTACTCAGTACTCCTTTTGGTGCTGAATAAGAACTCAGAGGAGCAGGCAGAAGTAGCAGGAAGAAAAAGGAAGTGGTTATGTTACAAACCAGAAGTGATGCTTCACAGCAGACAGCAGTACACAACCAACCTGTCCCAGAAATCTTACATGTTAAATAGCCAGGCATGATACAGTGTGTGAAGGAAAACACAACGATGGAGAAACAAGGATGTTATCATGCAGCTACTTGGTTTATTGCACAAGGATGCAATAAACCAATGATGGCTCTGTATGCTCCTTAATGTACTTAGAAAAATGCCAATCAAGATCAGTGGACGTAGGGTTAAAGGGAAAGTTAGGAAAACATTTTTTTCTAGGAGTTCTGCATGGAATGTTAAACCTCTTGAACAAACGTTACAGGATATTTGCATGCTAAGATGTAAGTCTCAGGTTATGACCTAAGTGGAGCGAGCCACATGAGACTGGAACTTCTCTAACAAAATGAGCCTTGCTGTGCTGGAGCTGGATTGCTGCAGAAGACCTAGAGGTCCCCACTATACCTAAAGCTGTATAAGAGTGAACATGGAGTCTGATGATTCAAGCAGTGACTGGTGTGGAAAAAGCAGAGTAACAGAAAAAAAGAGCATTTTATTTTCCACAGCAATTTGCTGGAGCACTGTGAGAAAACTCCGGACCAAAGTTCTGAAATGCAATTTCTTTCATGCACAAAGAAAATGTGGCAAAGATGACACAAAACATACAAATAAGATATCTCTAATTTTGGGTAGCATTACATAAAAATTCTTGTTATTTAGATTGGTAAGTTCAGGCACAGAGGCAAAAATTAATTTGCCTAACATTAAAAAGCAAGTCAGAAGTAGACTTGGAAATAGAAAGCAGGAGCTCAATCTGCTGTGCCTCTTGGGGTAGCAAGTTTAAAAAAAAATAGCCTAAGATACTTCAATAGCTTCTTATTTTCATCCTTTCTTAAAAAGTGAATCATAGATTTAAGGTTATGCAGTTCCAAATGAAGGACTGAGACACACGCTTTGATAAAAACAGCAGGCAGTCTACGAGACTCTCCAAGTGTCTGAATTTTAAATCTCCCATCCCACCATTAAGGAGAATTTGAGTGGCTGCCACGGAGAGGACGCAGTCCAGTAACTTCAGAAGTGTTAGTAACTACATAGGCATCAAACATTTGGGGAGCTCTTTATCAGTGAGGCGGAAATAGAAACACATTTGGTGGCCTCAATCATTTTCTTTAGGGCACAGCAAAGAGCTGAAGGGGAGCACACAGTGTCTTTCCTGGGGACTGCCTGCAGTGACGTCAGGGTCTTGAGATACATAGAGATCTCAGCTCCATTAGTTGGATCGTCTTTCATTATCCAGTTTTTATTAGGCACATGCTCTAGAGAATTCTGAATTTGTCCATCTAAGCACTCAGCTCGCAGGAGCAGGCACTTGCTAGCACTAAGGACTTCAAAGACAGGAGCCCAATTTGTCTAGCCAATCCAAGGGACACATCATGTGAACTTGCAACAATTGTTCTCTTCTTAGAGCGAATGTAGGGGTGCCCAGGGACTGATAATATCCACTACCTCCAGCAATGCAGACAGGAGGAACTGTGTGATCCGTCCCCAGACCCAACAGGAGAAGGTTGTCAGCCTTCTCCATTGACATTCCTGGACTTCTCTCCCGGAACTTCCACCAACAGGGTCAATCAACCCTGAGAGGCGGTTTTATGATGTGAATATGCATATATGTAAAAGATGAACATGCTGTTAGCAATGGCCCAAGGCAAGCATTCTCCTCAAGTGTGAGCTCCAAAACTCCAAACCTCCATTCTAAAACTCTGACTTTGTCTCTGACTGGAGACAAAGCTGCACCTATACAGCTTTGACTACGTTGAGACTCCTGTTTGAGGCTGCCATTCCTGAGTTCCGCTGTCTTGGAAAATCATTCAACAAGATTAATTTCCCTTTGCCTCATGTTAATTTGAGCTAAGACAAACTATTGTGGTGGCCAAAACTAAAGCAAATTATATTTTTGTTCTAGCAGGTGAGTAGACTGGGGTTTTACATGGAAAATGTGTCTTTCCTATCTGAACGGCATTGCTCACTTTCAGCAGATCAGATGTTTTCTCAGCAGGCCCATGAAGAATAATGAACTAACCTAAGGCAAATCAAACCAGTATAATTTGCAGCTAAATAAGACTTAGGTGTGGCTTTCCTGATACAGACCTTTATCGCTGTTGTATCAGGGTCAGAGCCAAATCACGACATAAACACGATCCAAGAGTCGGTGAACAGTGGATTTATTTATTAATATAAACAGTTGTTTTATACCTTAATATGCTTGAATGTCATAAGGTCATTAGTCCTTTGGCCATCCACCTCTCAGGATGATTGGCTAGGGTGCTACAACGCCTTATTCCAAATACTTGTACATTCAGTATAACAATTTCACAGGTGCACGATAAGAAGTCCCGTTAGAGAAACATCTTCGCTGTTTTTCATAGCTTCTGTGGGAAAGGACAGCTTCTCACAGAATGCAAAATACTAGAGAATTTCTCTACTGAAAGCTTTTCAGCATCCACAGACCTTCTTCAGAGAAACTTCATCCCTACTTAGTGATAATACTGCAATTTAAAATAACAGCAGGTGACAATGATGCCCCTCCCTGGTCACATCAAATACTGCTGTGAGCAGAATCAAAACAGCCCATTTTACTGCAGCTCATGTTATGCTGATGCTGTGTGACTTTTTTTTCTGTTGCAGAAGAGGCATGTAAGCAACCACAGGAAAAGAGAAATAAGCATTTAATTCTCAGAAGGGTCACACAGCACGGGTGAAACTTGAAGGAAAACAGATGCAAATTCTGTTTTGAAAGTACTGAGCAAATCAGTAGAAGCATTAACCTTGCATATATATTAACATTTTGAGAATAACCTCGTTCTGAACCCTAACCCTCAAAATACCCTTTTTTTCAGTTTGCCTTTTTACAGCTACATAGTTCCCACGCATAATTGAGCAGATTGCCCTGCTAGCTCCTGTGTACAGCTTAATGCTCACAATCCCCTCGCCTCTCACTGCTTCCTGACATTCAGGGGAACATTATCTCCTCTGTTCCTAAAAAGGGAATTCCCTGGAGCTAGGAGAAGGACAGACAGTCCCTAAAGGCCCTGGGGGCACCAGCTCTGCTACTTCAGCGTGCAGCTGGCTGCCTGCCTGGGTTGCAGCCTGGTGACCTGCTGTGAAACCCTGGACACCGTTGTGGGAGACACAGGGAGCAGAGGGTTAGCTAATTCTGCCTTGAGCCTTGTGGGGTTTTCACTTCTCGACTATTTTTAGCTGACTGAACAGCTGGCCTTGGAAGCCTGTTTACAGCCTGGAAAGCTTCTTTTTGCTAAACTGTGATAGGTGTAAGAGCCCTGAGAAAACCTTAACCCTTTGTGAGGCAGCTCTGAGGCTGCCTGAGATTAATTTTTATAGGTAGAATTGCAGCATGAGGAACCACAGATTCATTCCATTTCATTCACTTGTATTTGTTTCATCTTTGTAGCCAATCTAATAGCCAATCTCCTATTTCCACAGGAAAGATCGTATGTGATATATAACCCAGGTTACTTGCATTATATAGCTGTGTGGGCTGTACTAAACAAGACATACCTTTTTATGTCTGATAGGAGTCAAGTTCTGATGTCACTTAAGACCAATATGTAAAACATTTTTCCGAACATACTATATCACTTTAAATTCCACACAAGTATTTACTAAAATTTCTGTGTGCAAAGACAGAACATTGTGCCACAATGTGCACCACAAGGTCTGTAAATTCTGCATGGACTGTTTGTTCTTTCACTATATACTGCAGACATTGTGCCTTCTAGCCTGGACAGGGGAGAGTGGATGGCCTGCAAAATAACACCAACTTTATTTTACTCATGGATACAACTTTCTTGCCTTGCTGCTAGTTAGATTTGGTTCGGTAATGCACATACTGCTACAAACAAAATTCTTCCTTTTTGTCATTTTCCCCTTGTGGTCTCCAGGAAGTAGTTGCTGCTTTCTCAGGCTGCCATCTCTCCAGTCTTTCTCAATATGTAGATACTTCTCGCCATGCAGATCTTCATATATATGGAAGACAAGCATACAGGCAGACATCACCCTGGCTTTTATGTTGTCACATGTACCCTGTTTTTCTGGTGACCTGTAACACTTAGCTCCCACACTGTAAACAAGCTGACTTGCTGGGTTATCATAACTTTGACATGTAAACAATTCCTTTTTCTTGCCCAGCCTGCCTTCCCACAGGTTAGCCAATGTTATCTCCCTCTGGACTTTTACCTGCTCTGGGAAAAGCTACATTTCCTTTCCCTTCCTCCTCTATTTCATATTGATCATTGTTAGGGACAACAAAACCCATATCATATGAAATGATTATGAGGTGTGTGCGCTTCCATTGCCATTTCTGCTGTTCCACAACTGCTCCTATACTGAATAGAGTGAATAACTCACGTGAAGTTCTGCCACTGGCTTTGTAACTGAGACACAGAACTGGTCAGATCGCAGAGACTCGGGAGTTCACATTTGGGGACCCAACCCTGCAAACGTGAATGGACCGTGTCCTGTAACAGGGATTTATATGCTCTTTTCTCCTGCCCTAGGATCACTTTCAGAAGTTCATCCCCCCAGGAGGGCATTACGGGGAAGATGCTCATGGCTATGCCCATGGGCGGATGGTAGGAGGAATGACAGCTGGGCAGCACGACTCCGGTAAGCAGCAGCATCCCGGTGTCCCTCCCAGGCCTGGAAGCAAAGGAGGCACTAGAGACAATGAAGGGGAGCATGCGGGGAAATCATCTGGAAGCGGTGGAGAAGGAGGCGATGGTACTGACAAAGGCAAGTATCTCTCTGCAAGAACATGAAATAGCTAAAGCTATCAGACACATGCCAGGCTTACTCTTAAGGACAAGCAAATTAATTTAACACCTGAATTCTTCCAAACAAAGTTCCAATGTAAAATCTAGAGGAGTTGAACTGCCTTGAGCTTGATAGCTTTGTTTGCATGCTTCTATGCTGCTCAATCACAAGCAAGAAGCAGAAATACCTGCCTTGACTGGACCAAAGAAATTATAGGAAACTGAACTGCTGAGCTCCTAAGGCTGATACAGCAGTAGGCCAGTGTGGCTATGCCATGCCAGTATGGCACTCCTTCCTTTCAAGGGTTTCACACTGACTACTACTAGAGAGAGTAGTATTAACTCTTTAGATCAGGAGTCTGATCTAAATATCAGACTTGAGTATGATTTCAAATCAAAGCTTCTACCTAAACAAACCTTTTGGATAATCTTCAGAAAGGAACAGCAATATTTCTAAAAGTTATCTGGTAATCACCACTGGTCCACTGAAGCAATATCTCTATGAGTAAAAGAAGTTTTAATTCAATTTAGTCTTTGCCTCATTTTATCCTCTGTTTAGTTTGGTCAGAAATCTCTAGAACCAAATACCTTGTATGAGAATCAGCAGATGAAATCATTACTTTAACAGTCCCCATAAGTTTTTACAACAAAAATCAAATCTGCTTGGGAACCAGGAACAACTGCCTTAAGTGACCAAATGAATGACTTGTAAAATCCAAGGTTTTTCATTTACATTCTGGAAGAATTTGCATTTTATATCAAATCAGCTTTTACATTTCTGGGCATTCCTGTGAAAAAGCAATTTTTGTAGACTCTTATAGTCTTCTTATAGGAGATTTTTCTTCATTGTTATCCTGTTTCTGTGTGCTGGGAGGAGGAGGATTAATATCATCCTGTAGCTTTCACTGCAGAGACAAATCCAGCTGCTTTTATTTTTCAAAACTAACAATCAATTTGCTTGTAAACTGCTTGGTTTAAATACTTCACAAAAAAAAGAGGGGAGTAGTTGTTTTTATTTTTTTAATGGAAGTGAGATTCTTGTAAATGTCTGCAATTCTCTGAAAGCAGGAAATCCCAGGACTCGGCATGGTTTGAAATAAGCAAGACAAAGAAAGAAAGTGTGATAAAGAAGAAAGATTCAGATAATAGTGTTCATTCTTTGCCACTTAGTTCATAAGGATTTGTTTCCTACACAAAATATAGCACCATGAAAGCACCAGAATGTCTATCTCCATTAACCTATTATTCCCATCTGCCCTAATCAAGCTAAGCAGAAGTCATTGCTCAGGAGTTTTAAGGCTTATGAAGGATGAAAATCTTAAAAGTGTGCTACATATCAACGCACAGCTGATGCTCTTATTAGCAAGGTGGTATTATACACAGCTGGGGGAAGGGACGGGACGGGACGGAAAGGGGTGGGGCACACAGAATGAAATCTCTTGTCTAAACTCATTTGCTTAATGGAGCAGCTAGAAGCCAATTTAAGATTTCTGGCAATCAAGTATCTGACTTTACAACAAAGTGCAGCTCTAGTCACTGATACGATTTTAACTTCCAGTGAGCTATCATATTTGCAAACTGCTTTTAGTCATCCTGAGGTGTTTGAGCCAGACTTGTTCAGAAGGAAAAAGATTAATGTCTGTTCATGTAATCACAAAGAAAATGCCATATTATGTCTGCTATGATCTGACAGAAAAAAAAGAAAAGCAAATTAAGAAATTAGATAGCATCTCGCCTCATATAAAGCTTCTCTCAAGTTAGTGGGAGAGATAATGAGGTAAGGACTTTGGTTCTTTCTACATGAGCAACTAAAAAGAAAAATGAAAAATTAGCTTTCAAATATATACTTTAATGCAAATTCCTGGATGAGTGGCACCTAGACTATGGTACACCTGCTTTTGTGGACAAGGACAGAAGTGGTGTATGATCATCTTTTTTGAACAGAAATCAAACCATAAAAGCTTGGATTGATCTAGGAGTTACAGAATCTGGAAATAAATCTTGTGCCTCAGCTTCAATAGCAGAATTCAGAAATGCAATGCATTTAGAGTGTCATCTAACCAGACTGCTTTACCTTCCTTTGTTTACAGACGGAAAGTCAGGAGGCAAAAAAGTCACTATATTTAAAACTTATATTTCCCCTTGGGAACGAGCAATGGGTATCAGCCCCGAGGACAAAAGTCAGTTCAACACGGACTTACTCTCATACAGTCCCAAAGCTGATTTCCCCCATTACAAGTCTTTTAACCGGTAAGTCTTCTTAGATATTCAATTCAGTTTATTTAGCAAGCAAAAACACAACAACTCTGACCAGAGCCCTCCTGTCTTCTGCACTGTAAATAAGTTTTAGCTGCATGTCATTTTGCTTAGCACAGTCTCCCGTGGATGAAATGTTTGGAAAACTACAAAGACAAAATACATTAAGAGCTAGAGATTTTAATTCAGATTATGGACAGAAAACCTATGTAGTTGGATAAGAGGACTAATCCTAGTTCCCTTTCTTTCTCTCCCCATTTGACCGGGGAGATTTAGCTTGCCACTGTTTTTTACTGCGACCCTTTAAAGTTCCAGAGGTCAGGAAAAATACTTATGATCAGCAGTCAGGTACTTCACAGCACTTCATATAAGAATCAGGATGTTCCTGCTGTTTCTGATAAGAACTGAAAATTTTACAAGTATTTCTAGGGCAGCAACAATTTTTTGTTAACCTCTCTATTCAATTTTGCCACCCACTTCCACAGCCTCAGGACATCAGCACCAAGGACAAACCCATATTCCACTCATTCCCGTAATAGTGCAGCCTCTGCCTGCTACATATACAGGGTACTAACAGGTGTGAAAGTTGTATGGTTTGATGGAGATTGAGGCAACAATGGTGAAGGAAATGCACAGTAGCATATGTGTGTGTTTACATAATTTTTAGTACATGGGCAATGGACACATCTATGGTCTTGGGAAGGATTTGTTGGCCAGTCAACAACAACAGTAGCAAAATCTAGAATCTTGAAAATTTTGATTATTTATTTTATAAATCCTGTTGTTTACCTATGCTCTGTTTGCTAACTCCGTGTATTCCCCTATGCCAGGACTGCCATGCCTTACGGGGGTTATGAAAAAGCAGCCAAGCGGATGACCTTCAAAGTGCCTCAGTTTGATATCTGCCCTTTGCTTCCAGAATCTCTCATGATATATAATCAAAATTTCAGCAAAAGACCCTCCTTCAACAGAACCCCAATACCTTGGATGCCTTCAGGAGACTCCTCAGAGTACCATACTGTGGTCAATGTGCCAATAAGTGGTGAAACAGAAGAGCTGTAAATCCCCACTGCCAAGACCTTCCCTTTTTTCTCTGCCCTTTCTATTTGCAAGTTGATAGTAAGGAGCAGAAAAGTGCAACTCTAGTTCTGTCAGCCTTCCTGTCATTTGCCCTTAGCCAAGACAAGTTCCTAGCCGGATCTAATCGTCTCTTCACTGTGGTGTTAATCTATATCAGACACAGTTTGAGGAAAAGGAGCTTTTTATTCACCAGGACATAAGAGGCCAAGACTAAGGAATGTTTTTCGGTTTAGCAATGCTAAATGCTGCCTGTCTGATCAACAATAAATCTGTTTTGTCATATAGTAACAAAAAATAAAACACCAAGATGAAAAACAGCCTTTGTGTTTTCTCCTTAGCAAATGTTGCCAAATGAATTTGGGGATTAGCAATAACAAAAGTTTCAATCTCACAACTAGATTATCAGCCTGGGAAGAAAGATCAGGGACTTAGGGGGATGGTCATAAGATGTATATACATCCAGGTGGCTTGGATAAATACTGCCAAAGTGATGGGGAAGAATGATGACTTTGAGAGGAAATTAGAACAGCATCAGAGATGAAATAGCACCTCAGCCTGTCAGCATAACAAACAGGTTGCAGTATTTCACTGTCATGTAAGATTCCCTAATTCTCTAGAGGATAAACAAGATGACAGCTTAAGCAGGTTTGGGTTGGGTTTGTTTTTTTTTTTTYCCCACAGAGACCATAAAGCCAATAGGTTGGGAAGGAACAGAGGCACACCCAAGTGAGATGGCTTGCCCATACTTACACAGTAAGAACAGAAATGCTTTAATAACAACAGACAGAATTTGACACCCACCACGGTGCATTACTCATTCAAATATACACCATAAAAGTCTATTCCATTTCTTGCAACAGTTTTAGCAATGCCACACAAATAGGAAGAAAGGCAGGCACTGTGGAAAATCAATAAAGAATTCCTGCATGGAGACTGGTTTGGAATTCTGTTCTGGTGCCTCAACATTTCTTCCTGTAAGCAGGGCTGAACAGCTTATTCAGGGGACAGCTTCCACTGAATTACTTTTAACTTAGGAGTTTTTCCTCCTTGTCTAGAAATTCCTGCAACCATGTATTTGATGTTTATTCTGTTGGGTTAGTTATGTGGTTGGCTTTATTACACTCTTCTACAAGGCTACTGAAACGGCTACTGCGAGATCTCTTTAAAATTATGCTAATAATAACAAGCTGCAAAAGTAATGAATGAGTAGTTTCCTAACCTTCCTGCTGCAATGGCTAAAGAACATTTATTATATGTCCTATTAAATGATTAAGAAGTATCCATAACTCAGTTCTGTGACTAAACTTAAAAATATTAAGGTGGTACTTTGATCTGAAGAACACTTCAACAAAAATGAAAAAGGTTATCTTTTTTGACATGTCCTTACACAGTATTTGAAGGCTCAGTTGAAAGCAAATCCCCAGAAAAACTTGTTTTGTTTCTTTCAATAAAACAGACCCAGGAATTAGCTGAAAAGACATTTCCCACATCGATTTCCTTTTTTAATGGCTACATAAATACATGCAAGTTTCGCTGGTGAAAGACATCTAAATGGGAAATTCTTGCAGTCTACTAAACTATTAGTTTATTCCATATTTGATCTCTGGTTGGAGATAGGGTTTTCCAATATTTTAAATCAATCCAGCTTTTTAATTGCATTATAATTAAGGAGGGTGGATTTCTTTTCCGGTTCAAAAAGTACTCTAACTATAATACAAGAATGCAGTCCACAATGAGAAGGCCAGAAATAAAGAAAGACGGAGGAAATTTCAGAGAAAACTAGGTGACAAATATTCTCCCACTAAATAAGCCACTTATTGCCTCCCCTTTTTTGACACAGATTTTAGACTACTGCAATATAGAATTAAATTTTTTTTTTAAAAGTGAAATACATTATGTTTTCATGGTAAGTGTCAGGAACAGCAGAAACAGGATAGTTTAGTAGCCGGATGTCATGGTCTATTTTCAGTAGCAAGTGTTCCAGATCATGGGCCAGTAAAGGAATGTCAAGGTGCAGAGATGGCTGGCTGCTCTGAGGAGAGGTTGACCCCTCAGACAAGCCCAGCACAGGTCTCAGGTCCACCCAGGAGACAAGAGTGCAGGGCAGCACCCCTACAACATTGCTCAGACAAGGACCCTAGGGCCAGGTCTGAGCTTAAAAGGGATTTCTAGGCCATAAGTGGGGTGAAGGTCCCAGAGGAGCCCTGGCAAGTAAGGGCTGMACACAGGTGCACACAGGCAACGACAGCAAAATGTTTGAGAATTCCAGTAGAATCACAACAACCACTTGAGTTCTACTGTATCATAGAAAAAAAAAACCTGAATAAAATAGGTCCTTAAACATGCAGGGACAGGTAAGGAATACTATGCAGAAATRTCACAGTGCTCTCTGGTGGTGTCGTTTCAAAGCTCCCAGGTGCAAGGAAGGCAGAAGGATCCTGCAAGTAACTGAAGGACTGGGAATATACCAAAAGCTCTCTCAGGTTCATAAGGTACTGTTGGACAAGGGGTCTTGTCTACACATTCCATTAACCCAAACCCCAAATGGGGTAAAAGTTGCAATGTCCTTGGAATTAGTACTGTATCACTGCAAATTATTAATAATATCGCTATAATTCATACTTGTAAGCTAAGAGGTTCCCTCAGTTTTGGTACATTTGCTTAATGAGACATATAGCTCTTCTTTTGCCAGTACACTTTCAATCTCAAATCCTGTTAAGCAGGATTTATGTGCTTCTGTTCCTAGCACAAAATGAGAAATACAATGCTACATGTTGTAGAACAATTCAGACAACTATTGTCTTGTTGTTTACACAGCCTAAATTACATGCTAGTTTAGTCATTATTCAAAGTGACATTACAAGTGAGAGAAAAATCAGTAATCCAAATTCTGTCTCAAAAATAACTACTTTGAGTAAGGCTTGCAGCTACAGTACTCAGGGCAGAAGTTTGTCCAAAGTGATCAAATATTTAAGAGGAAGTAAGAAACTGCTCCTCCTCTTTGTTTTCCTTGGGCTGTAATGTAGACTCAGCGGAACTGCCTATGTCAGAGAACTGTTTATATCGGGAATTAGAGGATTTTGTAAGATTTAATTACAGTGGATTTTCTCCCACATAGTAGAAGCTACAGAATGGAAAGTCTGTCATCTGCTTTTACGCAGGATCATCATAGTTAGAGATAGAAAAGAACAAATTTTATTGAGCCCATCCTCTTGAAAAGGCTACAGCTCCCTCCTATAGGATATACTGGATATTAAGCTTATACTCCATGGAACAGCAGCTAAAAATCCATTTAAGAGAGAGGGCTGACCCATGAAAAACACATTACATAGAATTTTGTGACATTCAGATCTTTCATTCAAAACAAAATGTTCTCATATTTTTAGTTATTTACACTGTCATTTTTATGAATATTATTTAACAGTTTCCAAGCTTTGAAATGTTTCTCTCTTGAAGACAACTTGCATGATAAAGAATCCAAGTCACACTAAAAATGCATTTAAAAACTAGTGCCCACATTTTAATGTAAAAGAAAAGCATTTAACAAAATCTCAGCAATCCTATCCTATAAGTATGGACTAAGATATTCTGAAACCTTGCCTGAAGTCCTAGCTGATAGCATAAATACTTGGCAGGTAGTAGCATACTTAGCATGCTTCTCTGTATTGTGCAGAAAATCTTCCATTTGACTGCATTGTATTCCCTAATCAAAGGAAACATTTTATGTTGTTACTGACAGACCATTTAGAGGACATGGCTTTGTCATCAGACTTAAGTCTCTCTGAAATAAAACCTGAAATAGTTTCAGGCTGTTAAGAAAATACGAGCTTTGCCTTTTTAACTGTTCTTTTTTAAATCACACTGTGAATATATAAAATGTATTCACTTTTCTTATACAAGACAGCAGGCACCAGACAGCCTAGAGCCTGAATATGATACTTCTGTTATGGAGCAGAGGTCTGCACATGGCCACCCCTCCATGGGAAACACAAACTTGTGGCACAAAGCTTGAATGTTCACTGCGCTGAGGTTTTTTTCCCTAACTAGCTTGTCTGCAAGTGTGTGTTCTCTTCCACAGAATACTGCTACGGGTGTGATCATCCTGAATAGGAATGATCACCGGTGTAGGAAAACGTCCTACTTCCAAAGGAAGCCATCCTGCTGGATCATAGCACATTAATATATTTATATGCAAGCTCATCTGTGACCAAATCGCAGGTTACAAACTAGTTTAGAAAAGTTGCCTATTCTATCTTGGAGATGTGCCTGACCAGGGCCACAGATAACCAAGAACTTGCAGGCACACACAGAAGCAAGATTGCAAACATTTTGTGGAACTCTATGATTTTTGTGAATTGATGAGTATGTGGAATATGAAATACTATTAATTACRTTAATTATAGTCATATATCTACTAGTAAAAGTTTCTTCAGTTAATGCAATTAATCAGCAATGCTTTTATGTTGTACTTCTTGTTCTTTCTGTATTTAACACACAGTAAGTGTCATCTCTCTGATGATCATCTTATGCTTGCAATACAACTTACATGAAGTTTTAAGGAGTGCAAGTACTTGCTCAGATATATTTTATGTTAATTAACACATGCAGTAAAGGGAAGAGAACTACATAAACAACTCTGAAGCAGTGTTCTTAAAATGCAACCTAAACTTTAGTTGGCTTAATAAACAAATTCTCAAGTATCAACTCTTCCTTTGATTTTCAACTATACTTTTTAGAAACATTATTTATAACAAAACTTCTAATGCATATTGTCCAACTATTTTTGAGAAAACTTTCAGACTCCTTTTTTGGTGTTTTTTTTTGTTTGTTTTGATCTTTTGGTTAACAATAAAAGAAAGACAAAATGTTTTGTGCAAAGACTTTTAAAGTCTGTTTTTCATTTAAACAAAATTTCATCTTTCAGATGAAAGTACTTTCTGACAGAATTGACACAAATAAATTTACAGACAGGCACCACTACCCTTTAAAAAAATTGGAAGAGAAGAAGTTATAGGTATAGCTCGAGCCAGAGTGATAATGAACATTTGCCTTTCAAAAACCCACAGTGAACAAATAAATGCATAAGGAGAGACTAATTTATGGTTGTAAGTTCTTCTTCAGGTGCCAAACCAAAGTAGTTTGGCTTCCTGGTTCTTGTAACAAACCTTATTGGGAACAATTATTTTCTGGACATTCAGACAGAGACAGCACAATTGTACTACAGAAGGCTGACAAAGGTCTCAACTCTTCCCAGGCTCAGACATGAGCCAAGGGCAGCACCATTGGTTTTCTCCAAGTCCCTGCATTTGCAGCTAGGGAGACAAAACCATCCAAGGAGGACACAAAGAGCAGTGAAAAAGCTAGCCACTATGCAAGGCTGTGTTCGTGCTCCAAAACATCCTTCTACACAAAAGGTTAAATTAGGACTCTGTGGCCTTCTCGTTTTTACTGGGAGAAGTTCCTGCTTTAAGCAACAAAGTCATTATACATCGTTCACTGCAGGGAAAACAAAGTGGCCCCTGGAAGGAGGAATAAACAAATGAGAAACTTTCTGCTGGCCAGCCTAAGGACATCCTATGGGCCTTGTGACACAGGATATCCCCTGCTCACAGATGCTATACAAATTCAATTACGCTGAGGAGTGCTTCGGTCAAACTCCACAGTGCCTGGCTCAGACATGCAATTACTTGCATATTCTATTACAAAAACAGCCATACTTTCATGGGCCTGAAGCTAGCACGTATTCAGGGCTTCATTATATCTACCATCTCTAAATGTTTCTCTTAATTATCTTTGGTCCCTAAGAGAGGCTTGAGGCCTTCCTCATTTGCTCTCACTTCCAGTATGGTTGGTTTGATTCCCAAAGCAAAAGACTGAAATRGGATGGGAAGTCACAACAAGTAAACAAGTATTCTTCCACATGCACAAATGTTTTTTTAAAATTATTTTTAGTGGTGTTAGAAATGCCGTATTAACAGCAGCAACATGAACACTATTGCAGACACATATTTACAAACAGTACGCTTTGAGTGTTTGCTCTCGGCAGAACAAATAACAGTCCCAGTCCCCCAGGCACACTCTATGCATCTGGTACACCACTGACAGGATACCTGAATTATTGGAAGCCGGCAATTCTGGCATACAGATATACATCTTTTAGATACAGAACATTATGCATCAACTCACTTCTCTTATGTAAAAATGGGCTGAACAACTGAATAAAAACAACTTCCTGCACACTTACAGAGGTGGTGGCACTTCTCTAAGGATCGTTACAAAAGCTGTATCTCTCAGATGCTGCGAATACTGGAAATAAAAGCGCAGAAAAGAGCATGTATTAACCCTCATGTCTTCACGTTTCAGTCTGAGTAATTATTGTTGCTGTTCATCCAAGTACTACTAAGATACCAACTGGTCATGGAAAAAGTGGTTCCTGCAGTTATCCTCAGACTCTCTCTGTATGCATGATCCTGAATTCGTAGGAAAGAACCCATTTATTGCAGTGGGCTTGAAATGTGTTTCTTGGATAACACCAAGAATACTATTATGCCAGAGTTAACATTACCAGCAGTCTGCACTGGTGACAGGAAAATCACATACTGCAACATGCAGCTGATGCAGTTCAGGGAATGCGAGTTTAGTATTAATTTTATATGCTGTCTAGGATTCAGAAAATCAAACTACAAATTTCTAAAAGAACTTATTCAAACTTTCCCTGATCCTGAGATGGTCTAATTCACACCTGAAGTGCGCGTGGTATTGAACACACCATGCTTTGCCTCTAAACTGTGAGCTAACCCAGCTCACATGAACGAGAAGCAAACTTTTGCTAGACATGAACGTGTCTGACTGTTTCCTCTGGCTCCAGCCGTATTTCGCAGCTATCACTGCCCACGCTTTTCAGTTGTTAGCATCTTATCGGGGCTGTGCCAGCACACCTACTTACATTCCAGCAGGTACAGCTCTGTCCGTGAGGGCAGGGCCGACACCGCCCCGCCCTGGGCTCCCGCAGCCCTCTCGGCCAGAGGAGGCGCCCGCCGCCGGCGCGGCCCGCGGCTCTCGCGGGAAGATGGCGGCTCTCGCGAGAGGCGGGTGGTGCGGGTGCCCGTAGCTATGGCAGCGGGSGATGAGTGCGCCCGGCGGGACCCGCGCCCGTGGACAGGTAGGGATTGAAACTGCTCCTGGAATACTTGGGATTCCTCTCCTCTCGTCCTGTCCCCTCGGGAGAAACCACGGCCAGACCCAGCCGTTCGCTAGCTGCTTGACCGTGTGTCCGGAGCCCCGCCGGTGGCGACCCCCGTTCTGTGCAGCGGCGCAGCCCCCGCCCGGCACGGCCGGGCCGCAGCGGGGTCCGTGCGGGACTCGGCCGGGCCCAGTCCTGGGCCCGACCTCCGGCGGGACTGTGAGCGAAGGGCCCCTCTGCTCTGCACACCCGCAGAAGAGAAAAGGCGTAGCAGGTACGAGAAAAAAAGGATACTAGAGGCTAAAATAGGTTTTTATTAGCAGGGATCTTTGAAATAATGAAGAGACATTGCATTATCTTGGGTAATAACTCAAGCGTGATCAGCTGCCGTCAAAAGTTAAACTTGCATAGGAGCTGCTGTTGGTTAGAAGAACCTGCTTAGTATTTAATTTACTATGTTGGTCTAAGATAGGCAAAGCCATGTGCCTTTTTTTTTTTTTTGCTCTTTTAAAAGAAAGCAGAAGCTCTTTGCTTTTCCAGGATCTAATTTCGCTTGAAACCTTTCTTTCACTAGAAAGATTAGGAATGGACGTTCGTGAGGATAACAGCCGTAAATAGAACCATAACAGTATACACCTTCTGCTTACAGAAAGTTGCAGGCGCAATGGCTTTCTGGTCTTTCAGCTACGTGAACTTGGTGTGGGTGTTGTAATGGCTGATCGTGTGTGTGAAAAAAAATTCAAAGAGCTTTTCAGCTTTCAGAACAAATTCTGAGCGTTTTAATAATGGAAAAAATATACATGTGAAAAGGGAGAGGAAAATAGTTGTGTATTTCTCATGCAGTTTGAAAGAAAGGCATATGTACTGACAACAGATCTCTCTAAGCTTGCACTACTTTTCAGACTTCAAAAAAAAAAGTAAAACTGAAAGGTTTTGTGCTGCAATATGCTTGACATTGAATAGCAGTTTTGGAAAACGATAGCAACGTAGATAGATAGTCTTGTGTTTGCTTCCAGAGGGAAAGAAGGTACTGCTGTGCTGAGAACTCAACTGGTGAGGTAACATATGACTTGAATATGACAGCTTTTAAAAATAATTGGAAAAAAAGTATTATGGGCTGAAAAATATTTAAATCAGACTGTTGCAATATGTGCTCATTTAGGATGTGATAGAAATGATAACAGTGTAACTAGATAGGATACTCTGTAAGTTCTGTTCCAACTCCTAATCAAAACTATATCTAATCAAGCATGCTGCATATCATTCAGACCGAATTAAATAGGAGCTTTATGTTTTTGCTCGTTTGTTTCCCCCTCACCTGGGTGATGGCACCTATGAAGCCTTTTGCCACAATGTTCCTGGGGTGCAGTGAGGAGTAAGGGTCTGCTTGATTTGTCCAGTGCGGACAAACTTACAGTTATCCCAGAGAATTTAGAAATTTTGGAGGATTTTTTAAATGCTAGTGACAGCTGTAAAAACATTTCAGTTCATTTCTTTCAGGCATTGCAGGTAAGAAATATGTCAGTTCTCATTTCTGAGTTAAGGGTCTGTTTTGAGACTGTAATCACAAGTTCATTAAAAAGGATAATGGGAATTTAAATCCTCTATCTAGTCTTGGAGATGTTATTAGGCATTAAGCCTTCTTAGGCAAGTTTTCTTGGAGAGTACATAGAAGAGAAAGTGTTTATTTCCCAGTTTGTGGAGCTTCAAAAAGTTTGTTACCTTGAGAGGCTCATTGTGTTTGAGGGCTCTATAAACACACCTATATAAAGAACAGCTGCGGCTGCCCAGAATAATTTTTGGTCCAACTATGCAAAATGCAGCAAATGATATAAAAAGACAACTGAGGTAAGAGGATAAAAGAATAGTAAAAAGTCACAGCTATTGTTTGGGTTTTTTTCAATCTGCTTACCTAACTTCAGGACCAACAAAAGTGTCTTATAATAAACATGCCTGTTGATCCCTGTAGAAGGTATTAGTCTTTTCATTTTTTCTCATGCAACCTTCTGAAATCTAAATGCCTTATATATCCTTCAGTTTCCTGACATATGTTTCACCCACATTTATTCAAACAGTTTAATTTATTCTCTGAAATACTCATTTTCTCTGTCTAAAATTTGCTTTTTAATTTCTTTATTTTCTGTCAATAGTGACTGCAGTCGCAATTCCAAAGTTTCCTTGTATTCTGTCACTGCAGGTCATTCCCTAGAATAGATATGCAGTGTTTCGTGGCAGAGAGGAACAGCACGAAATTTTATTACTGTGAAAGAATTTTGATTGTCTTGCTTAGATCTCTCTTTTGGTCCTGTTAACTGCAAGTCAAGCAATCGGCAATCCCCAATCCTTAAGATTTTGCCTTCGTCTGTAGGCAGCCCTCTTCCCTAGGCTTACGTTCTGTGTGTCAGACTGCTGGGAGGACCCATCTCCTGGTGTAGTCTCGACACTTTTTTAAGACAAGTGATAAAATGTAGTAGGTCTCTTATTGTGTCTCTTGACATGCAAGTTTAGTGTGGAGTTTATTGCTTCTTTTTTTCTGTTATGTCACTTGATGCATGGGGTTTCTTGTTCTGTGACAGGGGAAAGTTTGGTTTGGGTGCATCTCACCAGCCACTATCTATGGGACACGGGTCTAGTGTTTGGCCACTGGATATGACTTGGCTATCCTACTCTGGTTTTATAGCAACAGACTATACACCAGCTCAATTACTCAGCTTGCAGAACTTATGTACAATCATTCAGTTGGGAAGTTAACCTGTTGTGCCTTGCCTAAAGTTACAGTAAGTGTTTTATATCTAGAGTTACTGAAAAAGGAAGGAAAAACTTATCAACACCTTACTAAAAACCAAGGGAACTGCAGGGAAGGCAGGAGACTCTTACTTAAGTCACTTTTTTGATACTTTTCAAGATTTGTGAGTTGTACATATTCTGTTGTTGTCTTAAATATTAGAAGTAACATTTCATATTCATAGGGTGTAAAACTTCCAGTAGATTTTGTTGTCTAGTGCCCTAAGTTTGTGAAGTAAATGTCATCTTAAAGGTACTATGTTAAAAGTTGGTGTGTCTATCCACTCCTGTAGCAGTTATTGCTTACTAAAATGGAGAACTGTGGTACTTGCTGAGTGTTAAATGTGATTGCTCCCAAACTAGTAAGAGGCAAAGGAAAGGGCTAGACATGATTTTGAGGCTTAAACCCATTTTTGTTCAAATTATGAAAGCATGTGGAAAATTATGTACCGTTATGGCATAATCCATACTTTTTCTACCACATTTTTGAAGAAATACTGTAAAAATATCACTTCTCTAGTATCATTCACAATAACTTGTAAATAAATCCATTTCGGAATTAAACCTGTCTGCAAGTAATACAATTCTTAAATGTTGCTGCTACAAGTGTTTTTTAAACGTTTGGATTTCAAATACATTATAACAACACGGAAAGTAAATTTGATATTCCTTTTATAGAGTACTGTGACTGCTTTCTTCAAAACCTTCAGCCTTCAGAAATTCACCTTTGAACAAGGTATCTGAAGAGATGTTTAAGCAGCACTGTGAAATTTCAGCTTTAAAACCCGCATGTTGGTGTCTTTCCTTTTCCTTGTTAATAAAACCCCTGGAAGCTTTGTACTGGTACAGAGGAAATTATAATTGGGTATCTGAGAGTCAGAAGTAACCTTTATCCACAGAATGATGTGTTGTGCTACTAGTGGTATAATTTTCACTCTGGCACTCTCTAGAGACTGGTCTCGAGATGGTACCTGAGGAGGAAGAGATTACTTGTGTTTGTTCATTTTTTTGTTATGTTGCTGGGTGAGGTTGTTTCCAGAAATGCAAATTGTAATGCTGAATTTTGAGTTTGATGGGAAGAGGGCTGAGCCTGACAAATCGATTTGCAAAGGCCAGGGCTCTCAGCTGATAATAGCTTGCCTTCATTACTGACCAGTTTAGATTTGAACCAATGACCTAGAGGTGAAAAGCTCAGTATTGTATTACGAATCCTCTGATCTATCCATATGTTCTCTTGTTTAAAGTCCCTGTAGTCCTCTTAAACAGAACATGCAGTAAATATTGAGCATCATTTGCACTTGTAAATATTAAAACAGTGTCCATTCCAGTTGTCTGCTGTGCGTGTGAGGACACTGCAGTTAAATATAGCAACAATTCTTTACACTCTCTGGCTTTTCATGAGAAACCCTCATACAAATCCAACCATATGGCAAAACCCAGCATTATCCTAAAACCATTAACAAAGAACCTTTTGCTACCCTTAACAGGAAAATGAATCTACAGCTCTAAGTAGCATACTGGGAGTTATTAATAACATCAGGCTCTGCTAAGAAAATGAACTTAAATAAAATATCATTAGGAGCTGAGTCATCCCGCCAACACTTCTGCATGTTGTATCCAGGTTTGTGTTTATCTATGAAACCTTTTCAGAGTATATTATCTTTATTGCAAGTCTACTTTCTTCTTCATTGAGTATCTTTAATGCTGTAAAAAAGCATAATGGAAAATCATTTGCATGGATTTCATAAAATAGATCCAAAAAATATTTGAAATGTGCAGACAGGAGCTCATTAACTATTTCCCATTCACTCTGAGGTAAGATGTTCCTAGGCAACCTACTGAACAGGAGGAGGTCAACAAATGTAAATACTTGGCCAAGTGGTTCTTAGTTTCTAAGGCTATTAAAACAAGTTACTGTCTACAAGTCATAGTTTTTGTGAGCTACAGAAATAATAAAATTAACATTTGTATATATTTGGATTGTCTTTTTCTCTCCTTATCCCTCCTCCTCCAATCCTTAATCTCATTCTACTTTGTAACAGCGGACAGTCTGTACTGATTGACTTGCTGCCAAATCAAATATAAAGAGGTGAATTTTCCCACTTTCCCCTCACTATGAGAGCAAATTAGCTCTTTTTCCTCTACCTGACCATTAATTTTTGTGTAGTTTATAGGAACATAATTGTTTTTGAGATCTCTGGGTTTTTTTATTCCAAAATGTTGGAAATTGGCCAACTGATTCAAAAGGTGTTGGAAGGAAACCTATTTTGCTCAGATGCTTCTGTGGGCAACAAAAATAATATACTGCCTAGTTACTAATGAAACGAGGCATATGATTATGCTTTCTGATGTATTCTTGGTCCCATTTGTTTTCTCCCCCTTTTTCAGCTGCAGCATCCCTCTTGGAGCAGTATTTTCCTTTTCACTTATCATTTCTAGTAGATGGGATGTGATCTGGACATCTTCTGTCATTTTTTTTCCCACTCCTTCGATGGCACTGCACTGATCTTCCAGGATTCTGTCATTGAAAGCAAAATGTCTGAATCCTTGGGGGGTTTTGAGAATTGGAGAAATTAGGGTTTTAAAACTCATACATACAAATCGTGAATGTTTCCTTCTTTCAAATATCTCTCCAAACCTGAAACTATGCCAGTTTATCTTGTTGTTATTTTTTTTTTAAATGCAGTTAAGACTTCACTGAATTGTTGTTGTCTGTAAAAGGGTGACAGAACATGAACCCTGGTGATCTTTTAATTATTTTGCAATAGGCTCTGGCTTGTTACATTCTGCCATAACTGATTTGATGTTTGCATTTGATCGAGCATGCAGTCCTTGAATTTGAAGGCTAGAAGTCTGGCTTTTGGAATTACTTTCCCCTTTTGTCTTTTACAACTCTGAAAATTCAGGCAGTTAAACCTCAGCTGCTTTTCCATCCTGTTTAAATTGGAACAGTGAATGTGGGTTTATTGTAGGTATCTGTTTTTAGAACGTAGTTAAGCTTGCTAAATGGTATAAACCATTTAGTGCCATAAACTGGCACAAAGGAGGGGGTTTGAGTATGTGCATTTCAAATAAGTAGTAAGTAACTGCTGGTTCAAAGGTAGAAGCACGTAGGATGAACTATAATAAATTGTGATCACATATTAGTGTTTTGACTAGAATGCTTTTTTCGTGGTACAGTTTGGCTCACCAAAATTTATGCAGAGGTACAAACTGCGTATCATGTATGTGGGGGGAACAGTTTGCATATGAGAAGCTTGCAGGGAGTCAAGGGGAGACGATCTTTTTTTCTTTTCTTTTTTTTTTCCTATCTGCTTGTTTATTCTAATACTTGGTAAATGTAAATCAGTATTTGTAGTAGATAATGTTTGGTGCATGTATTTCTTATGGTTTGATTTTTAAGAAATGGTATGTGCTTTATTACATTTTGGATTTTGAAAATAATGAATGGACTAAAAATATCTAAGAGTGATTCAGATGTGGGAGACCGTTTGAAGAGGAGGAATCTTCTGTAAGTATTTCCACAAAACATGGAAATAAATGTATTCTGGGAAATAGTTAACTGCTAAAGTGTGTCACAAAGCAAAGGATAGCAAAAGACTTTATAATCCTCTGGTTTGTATTCCTGATGCAATGAACTTATAAATGGATCAATAAACAACAGCTAATGCATCTCAGCACGTTGCTACACGAGCTGTTACTGTGACATGGAACCAGGTTAATGTCCTCAGTAGATCTGCACGTTATTGAAGAAAATAGGTCATGGTAGGGGAAAGGGAGGGAAAATTCAAAAAAAATTGTTGATTTTTTTACTCTGCCTTTTCCTTAAAACTTTTTCATTATACTGCATCTGAGGGGTGCTAAAAAATAGACAGCAAAACTTCATAAACATTGTGGTAGTAAACTGCAGCACTCCCTCAAATGTCTGTTAGGGACACTGTTAAGCACAACATTCTATGCAGTACTTGTAGCAGATGATATCTTGAAGTATGTTAAAAAAGGCATTGCCAACAATAACTTTAGGATTCTTTGATTATGGATGCTTGATAGATTTTAAATGCAGATTTATTTATTATTCTCAAATCGAATCAGGAAAAATTGGTGTGGTGTGTGTTTGGTAGTGTTGCAGTTTTCATTGAAGTGCTGTTTTTGTGGTATTCCCAATTTGTTTAAATTCTTGAAGACAGACAACTTCCACAGATTTTTCAGGGAAGCTTTTTAAAACTCCATTTTAGATATTTCTCTTAAAATGCATTGCTTCAGAAGAGGATGGAGAAGGAGAGACTATATCTTTCCTGTTAGCAAAAACTAGCTGGGTTTAAGACTGTAGTTTTGTTATAGAAATAGCCATCTTCTAAGAAATATCTTCTGTTGTGCTAATGTGTTTTCTTTAAGGGCTCTTCATTTTTGGGAGAGAAAGGTAGTTTAATTAATTTAGTAGTGTATTTCTTAAATCAGTCCACTTAGTGTTTTAGTAGCCATATTCAGCTGTATAATTATTACAGAAATTAAGATATTTACCACTTATCCATTGTGTTTTCCTCTGTTCACTTTCTACATGTGATGGATTCTCCTCTGCCTGTTTGTCTGATATTGGAGTTGCAGCCTGGAAGGGTACCTGGGCAATTCCAGTGTATTTGATTCTTGCCTGGTAGGAACCAGCAGTGTTCACAGGCAGAAGTTGTACCTCCACTAGAACAGAGACCTGCTCAGACTCAGGGACAAAGAGGGACATTTTCAAATTGAAGTTGCTGTTTCTGACTGCATAGCCCCAGGAATGTTTCTAGACAAAAGCAGCAGTACTGGGAAGATCTTTTTTTTTCAGGATTATTCTGCAAAGGAATATGTGAGATTTTGGTAGGTTTTGGGAGAGAAAACATAGAAAATGTATGACTGTTGCAGTGTCATGCCCAATGGAATTGCTTAATTCTGCTCTGAAATATGGCACTTCCAGTATCAATTACAAATTTGTTTTGCTTTTTTCTTCTGTTAAGTGCATGTACTGTTTGTACAGGAGTTAGGACTGATATTCTATTTGTCAATAAATTTTAACCTTTGACATATTTTATCTTTTGTATGCATAATAATAAAAATTACTGGAAGTTATTTGAACAAGAATCCAAGGCCTAAAATAAGATTTCTAATTAATCCTAAACTCTTTAAAAATCTTTGAATTTTTTTTATTTGGATTTTCACAGCATAAAACATCAAATACTAACTTGTTTTAGTATTGTTTTACTTCAAATGTAGCTGTCTCTGGTAGGTCTGAAAATGGTGGTGTTAGTTGTAGTGCTTCCCTCATGTGTCTACTGTCCCACTTTATGTTAATGGTATCAGTAAAAAAACTGCAACAATATTCCAGGTTGTTCCATGGCTTTCCTTCTTATCCCAGGTTGTCGGGAATTAATTTGAGTAATGACATATATGCTAAATGCCAGAGCCCATATTCTTATCCAAAGATGTGAATAAATGATATTCATCTTGGCTGTAATTGTGAAAGGCCTTGAGTATCAATAGCACTCAAATTTTGCTCATTACTTCAATAAAACAATGGAAATGCTGGTTTTGAGATGAATTCTGAGAATTCTCAGTGGCAATTTCTTGTTGTCTACATACTAAATTTTCGGTCCTTCTGTGTAATGCCAGCCTATTGAGCTGATATGGGATTGCCAATATGTCTCTGCTTTAAATAGAACATAAAAATGTATTCACTTGTCCAGTCAAACTAATGTTCTCATTTGGTTTGTGAAAATCATTCATAAATATGGAGTATGAACTTTCCTCAGGAAGCTTGTGAAATATGTTATGAATTTATGGACATAAATTAAAACAAGAAAGATTCTGACTGGTGGTAAGGAAGATATTTTTCCCTACTCCATTGACAGTCATGCATTTGAATGAGAGGCTAACCAGTCTACATCCTTAGAGGATTTAAAGTCCCAGCTGGATAAAGCCCACAGCAACCTGATCTGATCTCTTAGTCATGCTTTAAGTGTGAGATTGAGCTGGAGACCTCCTCTGGGATCCTTTCTAGCCTCAGTTATTCTGTGGTTCTGATTTACTTGTTCATCACACTCATTTTCAACATTCTTTGTTCTGAACTGCATGAGTTATTCGTTTGGAGTGCTCAATCAATTCCTTCCATGAGAATGGCATCACACGAGACTGGAGAATTAGAGGCACCAGATCAGGAGGAAAAGGAATGCAGGCAAATTGCTGTCCAACTGTCTTGATAAGCAGCTGAGGCTGTGGACAGATTGAATCCTGCTTTGAAGAATATTTCTGTGAAGATTTAGTCTAGATTAAGCAGTTTTCCTAAGAGGACTTAAACAAAGTATGAAATTCTATGTTCTAAATTTTCATAAATTATGCAGGAACTCGACTAAACAAACATTAATTTTTGTACAAGAAATAGAGGATTCTGACACGTATTACATAATATTCAGAACAAATTCTAATTGTTGGTAAGACATAACATAACTTCGATATAATGCAGACAAGAAGAATGAGAGCAAGGGAGCCAGCAAGTTTTTTCTTCTAATAAAACAGACAACATTTCAGACCTACCAGAAGAGTTTAGCGGGGTTTCTAAGCAGGAAGTCATCAAGGCACTGTATAAYGTGCCTGTTGCTGAGATAGTTGCTTCAACTGAACTTGTTTGGTGTTTGGGGGGGGAGGTGGTGGTTTTGGGGTGTTGTTGTTTTTTTTTTTTAATTTTCTTACTGATATAAACAAAGAAGGAGGCCAAAAATAAATTGTGTTAAATTGCAGTCAGCTGTTAAGCAGACTGAATGGCATAAATGTTTTTCAAGAACAGCAATGTCGGTTACTTTTGGTTCTTTGATAAGAAAGGATGCATTTAGATTTACAAAAAAATGTCTTGAGGTTTTTTTTTTGAGACTATAAAAAATCCTTTTGTCTTCAGAGTCGAGTTGTCATGAGAAAGGAAGAATTATAGAAACTTTCATAATTTATGCCTATAAGTAATATTGTTTTATGAAGAGGTTAATACCTGCCTAAAGTTACAGTGGTGAGAAAGAAGTCATATTTCTCTATCTAGTAGYAATATTTTTTTGATAAAACTGGTCCTAGGCTTAGGTCAGTTTTGTTTTATATACCCACTTTAGATTTTAGTGTTCTCCTTTGGTATGGGATGAAGATCCCATAGTTGATTTTCATGTACACATCTCAAAGGAGAGCTCCAGGTTCAGGGCCTGCCTGCCTCAGCAGAACTGCTGGCGCTGCACRGGGATGTTCTGCATTGCTACTCCAGTTTGCCAAGTTACTTCAATATGCGGTAGGTGATGGCAGTGTTTTCTGGTGTGAATGCCAAATTGAGATCCAGCTGCTTGTTTTGGACAGCACACAGGTGGTAGAAACTGAAAAACAGTTAAAAAATATCTTGCCCCTTATTTTCCCTAATAATGATCTGATATCTGCCCTCCCACATGATGAATGTAGGCAATAAATAGAATTTTAGCACATAAATTAGTGTTTGAATTTTTCTTCCTCTGCCCACTCCCATTATTTAGGTGTGTAGTCATGCAGTTTTAATCCTGTGAACATTCTTTGTTCTTAAAAAAACACCAACCAACCATCCAAACAGCTACTGAATATAGAAGGAAATGGTGTCGAATGAAACAAAGGATCTTCAATTCTCACCTTTTTTTTGAATATCAACCTGTTTGGTTTGTGTAGGTTTTAAAATACGTTTATTTTTTCTTTGTCAAGGTGGAGAGAAGTTGCCTTGGCTGCTTACCAAAGGAATTTTCCATTGGCTGATAATATTACCACTTTAATAAGAAGTGATCATGATTTTGAATCTGTTAAGGACTAGTGAAGGCCAACTCTGGACTTCTCTAAAGAGGTTGTGGAAAAATTCTTGGCCTTGAAGAGGTTGATAAACTCTCAGTCCCCTTTAATGAAAGCCACGATTTTTACGTTATTATCCATGGGTGCCCTAACTCAGGACAGCATGAAGGCTCTTGGTTACTAGTTCTGTCAAAAACAGAGCTGTCCTTACCTCTTCATCTCACAAGCAGTTTACCTCCTCAGAAGAAATAGGAAAAAGTAGCACAATGTACTCCTTGAACAAAAAGTATGTTTGCAACAGTAGTTGATGCGTAGGTCTTTCTTTGTGGTTTTCCAATCAACTTTCACAAAGGATTTTATTACTGATCTGGTAAAAACATAATACTACTAATGGAACACTACATCGATCAGCCTAGACAACAAAGCTATTCGCTTGAATTCTGACTTTTGAAACATGGAYACTTGTACCTTTTTATATTAGTCGGAACTTCCTAAAAGAGCTAATGGTCAAGCAGGTGTACGTGTCAATTTTTTTCTCATGTCTGGGCTTTACAAAATAAATGGCATACCTGCAAAGTCGAATTACTTCAAAGTTCCTTTGAGTGTTCAGCACTGTTGGCAGGCTGTAATTATCCGGTTGACTTTAGAGAGGGAAAATGACGTTCTTCTGCCTCAAAGGCATTCAGTTAAAGCTCCTGGTTTCTGAATCTGAGGGCAGAGGGTGAAGCTTGTGTATGTGTCTGGATGTCATCTGGATGTTGCTTGGGAAATGCAATGCCAAATCCAGTGCCTTCCTCTGAGCTTACGTGGACTTAATGTTGCAACTTATCTCTTCGCCCTGTTGGCAGATTGAGATCTTTGAAATAATGGTTTTGAAAGTTGAAATAGGAAAATTATTATCACTGCCAAAAATCCATTTGACATTTTTATAAAGAAACCTATGCTGAAGGAAATACTTTGTATTTTCAATGCAGAATTGCTTTGGAGGTTCTTTAAAAGGGTGATTAGGGAAATTTTTCTTCTGTGCACTAGGATTTTTTACATGCATACTAGTGCTGCTGAAATGATTTGGAGTTTGGACTAAGACAATGTAGAGCAGGATTTGCCTCCTTTTTAATGATGTCGGTTCTGCTTCCACAATGTACTGGTTTGGCTGTAAACCAGCAGGGGAAATTAACTCCACACCCAATACCTCGAGAGATTTTAGGTCACAATTACAATTTTAATAAAAAAGGTTAAAATAAATGCAGTAATACAGAAACACGGGCTTAAACAAACCGACAGAGTCACGGTACAACCTGACACCCTGTTGACCAGGGTGGTAGCAGTGTAGTCCAGTTAGGCACTGGTCCTGCAGGAAGACCTAGTAGTCTAGTCTCGGTAGTGGTGTAGCTGAGTCCAATTCCGAGGAGTGGAGTGGAGTAGCTAGCTGAATCCAATTCCGAGGAGTGGAGTCCAGTTGAGTCGAGAGTCCCGCCGAGAGTGGAGTCRCGAGAACGGAGTCCTGTCGAGTGGAGGGTCTCTTCTCCCATCCAAAACCCTTGTTTTATGCTGTGTTGCTTGGCTGGCACCTCCCCCAGGGCCGGGGACTTTCACAATGGAAGAGGATCTTCCCGATGTTCTATTGGTTGCTTTGGTAATGAGCTTGGATGAGCCCTAGGATGCTCCGAGATGATCTGGGGTCTTCCAATGGGGTTCAGGCTAATTAGTCAGGCTGGGTGGTGCTAATGGGCCATTAGCTGAGATCAGATAATCAGCTGGGTGGTGCTAATGGGTTTATCTCAGTTGAGATAAGGAGTCCCAGGTGTGTAATTATGAAATTTATCCAGCTTTTGTCGGTGGTAATAGAATATATAACTGACCCAGGACACACAACTAGAGTAGCCTCCTTCTTGCAGACAAAAGTTTCTACCAGGAGGGAATTTCTATGATTTTAGTGGCTGTTGCTGTCTTAGGCAGCAACCTGAGACTGGAATTACAGACATATTTACAGCTGCAATCAGTCCTGCTTTCTTTGATTGTTTAAATTTCAGCTTTGTGAGCCTTTTATTCCCATTGAATGGCTTAACAGGAAAGTATGTTTACTGATACCTTCAGATTTCTGGATGCAGCCAGGATGCCAATATGGAAAGCTTTGTGTTATGAATGGCATAGGTTTTATATGTCACTTGATTGCATATTTAGTTATGTTGTAGTTAGAAATATAATTCTGCCTAGTAGATAATCAGGTAGAATTGCTTGGGAAAGTATTAGAATGGATTTTTAAAATGGTGTACATTTGCAAGATGTACTAATAAAAAACAACAATATCTATTATGTAAGTAATTGGGAAATAAACTGATGTGCATTGCATATTTACACTTTGTGCAATTTCTGCCTCTTTTATAAAGTCCAATGACATCGCTTGCTTACTCACCTCTTTCGGATCCTTTGCAGTAAGGAAAAGAAAAATACAGAGGAGAATTCAGAAGAACTTGAGTCAGGTGTTTTTATTTCCTTAATACAGAGGTAATAATTTGGAGCCTTAATACAGAATTTGCTCATTGCATTTTTTGCAACCATTTTTTTAAGTTGTAGACCTGTTGATCTATCAAAGGGGAAGTAAATATAAAGGAGAGGAGGCTGGTGAGCTGGTAAATACCTAAGAAAGGAGTACACAGAATTTGTTTTGGTTCAATAATGTCTTCATGTTTGGTTTATCCATTCAATAGTAACTGTTGGTGGATTGATACTATGGAAAAGATGACGGCACTTAAAATTTTAGAGGAATGAGAACTGGGCCATTTCTGCATTGGTTTCCACTCAATATTTATTACATCAGCATCCATTCCAGCCTTCCCTGTCAAATTGTATGTAGCTGTTACCCAAACATACATATGTTGTAGTCAGGGTCAGCTGCTTTATATAGCACTACTCCCTTGCTGCTTGTGAGGGATGCCCAGAAATAAGACCTCCTCTGACAAGTAAGGGGCTGAGGATTTATTTCTTGCCTTTGCCATATAAGCAGGCAGAATTCCTTTTACTGTTTGAAAATTCAAATTAATCCTGGTGAAGTCAGTTCTGAGCCTGTTTTTCACCTTTTCTTTTTTACCGGAATTCTGTTTTGAGTCTTTCAGTCCAGATATTCCAACAAAACTAACTTCGGCATGGTATCACCAGTAGCCAGAATGGATGGGCACAGAGGCTTGGCTTGTCAGAAGAAGTTAGTGTAGAACTCAGAATAAAATTTGGGTGTTCTGGCTGTTGAAGTGCTGTCACATCCCCAGTTCAGTGAGGAGAGGAACCAGATCTTGAACTGTGTCGTCTTCTTACAGAAATAGTTCTGAAATCTGTTAAGTTCTGCTGGGGTGGAAGTTCTTGGAGAATATGCAAAGTAGCATAATGAAACATTACAATGAATTCTTTTGAGTTAGCAAATGGTTTTGCTAATGTAACTTGTGTGCATTAGTAGAGACAAAATTATATTTAATTCAGAAGATCATCTTTATAGAACGGGCTTTCTCTGGACACAGATTAATCAGGAGTAATTCTTTCTTGTTATGGGTCCTGACTATATAGACAGGATGCAACTGAGCTTGCAGCTAAAACAAAGCATAAACAAGCATTGTGAATACAGACTGTTCAATATATGTTAGAGAATTATTAAACTAAATGTGTGTTTGGGTTGAATTCCAGTGTGGTTGTGAATAGAGCAGACATGTTGTATTCATATGCTATCATGTAACAGACAGTGAACTAGATAGGAGCGAGCTCTTCCTTCTTTCTGAGTTTAAAGGTAATATTAGGAACCTGCATCAATGTGATTTTTTTTTCTATCAATAGCTATCACATACATACATAAGGGAGCAGTACAAAGTCTGGAAGGTGATGTGCCTCTTATCATGTAAATTTTCCTAAACACATGAATTTCTTGAGCTCTGAGTTGAAATGATTATGTTATGGGAACTAGTAATCAATCTACTTCGTGTAAAAGAAAAATCAAACAGTTGTTATTTAATCTCTGTTCCAAAATATACTGAATGCCAGCCCACTTGAAATTGGCTGGTAAAATGGTATCTAATTAGTTATTAGTCTTCAAGATTAATATAATTTGTAGCATTTTTACTAGTTTCCAAACATTAATCTTTTAGTGTACCTATAGCAAAAAGCAAACAAACAAAATTCCCCCCCAAATCCCACCAGTTGAAGTCTGAATATTTGTCCTGGTAAGTTAGTTTAYCTCATCAGGAAAAATGTGGTAAGGTGTAAATTAGTGACTGAGCAGTTGCAATGTAAATTTTCTTTTGTTACATTGTCTGAGATTTCCCTGAGTATATATACTTAATTCACTAGTGGTTTATACTAACTTGTTTTGCTTCTCAGGGTAATTGGACTGGAAATGCATTAGTCAATTAATGCAGTTCAGCTGCTGGTCAGTATCTTGTTAAGTCATGATAAATCAGTGTTTTAGCCTCTTCCTTCGTGGTGGACAAACCAGGTGTGTCTGCAATGGTACTTTTTTTTTCCTTGAAAAACCTTAGTATTTGTACTTTATTTAGTTAAAAGTCAGATACTTCCCAAAAGCTAAGTATTCCTTTACTACATTAAACTACACGAATAGTATTTTTGTTCTTTTTCTTGTAACATTAAACTGGTTAGATTTTGCTCTGCTATTTATAAAGTATTGTCATAAAATTATACAATGTATCAGATGAATTTTGGATAATCTTAGGGGAACTAGTTAATTTTGAAGATACTTTTGCATCCTAACTATTTTTATTAATTTACAATTGTATTAAAGTATCCTGCTTCTTTTGGTCTCTGGTATTTTTGGGAAGATTAAACTTTTCAATAAAGGGAAGGGCTAGAAGGCTATGGGTATGCTTAGTGTACATGAAAGATAATGAACAGTTTTTCATTTTTATGTAATCATTGTATAATTCTTGTGAAAAGGAAATAAACAATTTGGGTGCATGGTGAATAACCTACAATACACTCAAGAAAACGTAGGTATTAATTATCTTTAAAGTCATGTCTTTAAACTTTTTTTCTTCCGGTTCTTTCTTGCTATTTTAAAATAATGTAATTAAACATTTACAACTTAAACTGCCATATACATATGTAGTATAGTAAGAGTGTTACTGTGTAGTTTAACTTTGGGCAAGGACAGCAAATTACATTTTAAATATAATGGTGCAACAATGTAGGAACGTACAGAAGGATCGCTGGGTTTGTGTGCTGTGCTATCAGAGGAAAATCGCTCTGAGAGCCGGAGTATCTGCAGGATCATCTGTGTCAGGCTTAATCCTGTTTTTTATCTGCAATCCCTTGGTCAGTGTATGTGCATGAATATTATGAGCAAAGTATGGGCGTGTGTGTCCCATCCAACCCAGCTCCATCTGCCCAGGTGGGTATAGAGACAGATTTCATAATTGACACAGAAGCGATGCTGATACGCTGCAAACTATCTGGTAATTGGCCTCCCCTTGCTGGTGTGATTGTTAGGTCTGGATTGGGGAGCTCCGGTTCTGTTCCTGTGTTGGCATTGCACTAGAGATGGCCACCCCAGGGGAAAGTACCCCTTCCTTCTGGCAGGGCCGTGTCATGACCTTTCCGTAGGGCTGCACAGCCTGGAGGCAGCCGTGGAGCAGCGCTGCCCACTGAGCTGCGCTCACTGCAGTGTCCTCCTAGCAGCCATATAGCCATGGCTCTGTAATGCGGGGGTTTGATAGGCAGCACAGCTTTGTAAGATGGACTTGAAGTAAGAGCTATGAAAATATCCTCTAAATATTAGCAGGAGTATAAATGAGCAGCAGTTTGCATAAGGAGGAAATAAAAAGCATACGTTTTAATATGCAAAACCTACTTGGGTAGGTTATTTATTAGGTTGGACCCTGATAACATGCATCCTTTGACTGGTTAAGGAAAAAAAGTGATGGAAGCTATCTCAGTACAACTAGCTGCTCTTTGAAATGCTGGAAGACTTGAAAATGTAAAGAGGGTGGGGTGAAAGGAGACGGGAAATTATAGACAGTTCCTCTTCCACATTTTGAACAAATTCTTGCAGAAAGTATAAGCCTCAGGGAGACAACAGCAACATGAGGCACAAGCAGCATGAATTTGAGTAGTCGTACCAGTTTAATTTTCCTCTGTAATGTGACARTAAAGCCAGTGAATTGACAAGAAAAGTGTGACTGTTAGTATTTTTCATGTTAGTGAGTTCTTTGGCAATGTTTCTTGCTGTATTGCAAACAAGTGAAGAATTGTGACCTGAAAGAAACTCTTGTAGAGTAGGAGCAAGACTTGTTGGATGACTGTGCCTAGTAGGTGGTTACTAATGATTGTCTGTCAAAATGAAATGGTTATATTGAATGTGGATCTGCCACAGTCTGTTAGGTCTGTACTCATTCTGCTTCACTTCAATCTTTTTGTTAATGACCTTGACGATACAATAGAGAGTGTGCTTACAAAATTGATTCACTAAAAATGCCCCCAGAACTTGGAGGGAGTATATATACATAGGACACAAGTTTATAAGCACAAAATTATTTTGAGAAAATTAAGAAAATCTTAGGAAATAAATAGGGACAGATTGAAGTTCTACACTTAACAGAAATCATTAATACCTAATTAGACTCTAGGGAACAAGTAATTAGATGATAATTTTCCAGGATTTCTGATGTAAAAGGGCAAATGTTATATCAGTAGGCATAGAAAAATGCAGAACAATCTCTTTTTCTTTCTTTTTTTTTTTTCCCCTGATCCATGGGTAAGTCCTCTGTTTAAGTGTTGCATCTCACTAGGGTAAATGACCCAAGAAAATGCAGCTCACTTGAACAGAGGGTGGGAGAAGAGTAATCAAATAATTTGAGGTCTAGAAAATGAGACGTAATTGGAAAGACTGAAATAACTTGAATGGGGGAAAGGAGTGAGTGCGCAAGCACCAAAAAGAGAACCAGAAGGCATAATTTTGTGTGCATGTAGTAGGCAATTTCAGGAAGGTAGGAAGTTGTCAAGCGTAAGGCCCATCCACGAGACAAAGGGCAAGATGAGTAATTTTAAATTGTTGCAAAAAATGCAGATTAGGTCTCAGATTAGGAACAAAGGACCAGCTTTTGAGATAACTGACTGTTCTTTCTCCTGAAGAATTTTATTTAACTGTTTTTTGAACAACTACATTATTTTAAGACTGATGGACAGTACATACAGACTTTTTGTGATGTTACTGATTAAAAAATGAACAGTTTGTACATGGAGACAATTTACCCTGAGACAGTATCCAGTTGACAAAATGGTGATGCAAAGTCTCCATATTGTCAGTCTTCTAACTCAGTAGCCTTCATCTTTTTTTTGTTGATACCTCACTGTGCAAGTATAAGAGTTGTACCACACAAGATTTCCAGCTCATTTTTTGTTTTCAGAAGCCCTTGACAAGCCTGTCGGTAGTCAACTTTTTTCTTTCTCATTTTCATAATGACTTCAGTTGTTGCTCCAGCACTCTGAGGACTGGATGTATTATTAGCATATGAAAACAAGGAGTGTACTGTTGGTAATTGTTTTGTTTATAAAATCTTGCCCAGTTTCCATTGTCTATTTCTCCACTGAGAATTGAGTGCAGGCCTCGGTTACCTGAGGCTGTAACATATGTTGTTAGTACACTTTCAGTCTCTATTTGCATTGTTATACCCTAGAATACATGTCTTTAATCACTGCACTTGGAAATTACCTTACTTAGCATTTTTAGTTTCTGTTTGCTCAAAGAGATTTTATGAGTCAAATCCAATAGCCTGTGTACAGTGTAGCCAGCCAAACCTGAATTTTGCGCCTGAGAATGGAATTTGTCACAGCTCCAAGCACTTTTTAATGTTTTTTTTTGTTTAAGTAAATGTGAAGAAAATTCCATCATTTCAGTATTTCTTCTTTCTAATAACTTATTGTGAGCTGCTTTCAATTTATGTTTTTGCCTAATATTTCCCCTTCTTTCTTCCATGGGCAGTCTTTACACACAGGGCAGATGTCTGATGTGGAAGCATTAGCGGTCCAGCATCCTGCAGGGAGACAGTCTGGAGCTTTTAAGAGGTGGAGGTTTTTGCATATTACAGAAAGGATCAGGGTGACTGGAAAAGATTTATTTGTTACTGTTTTGGTTATGAGGGGATGATTTGAACTCCTCTCTCTCTCCTCTGCTACTATTATTTTGTTTCTCCATCACATAGTGAATTTAGGCTAAATGCTGTAAATTCTAATACTTTTCCTGCATCGTGTACCCTGCTTTCCTAAATGGATGGTTGTGTTCATATTATCTGCAAAGAAAGTGTCCTGGGTTAACCATAAAAGGATGTATTCTATCACCACGCACATATTTCCTTGATAAGCTGGATCGTTCACAGTTACACACTTGGTCCCTGAGGCTATGCTCATGTGAGGTAGGGTGGTACTCCTTATCTCAAATGAGATAACCATTCCGGCCAACAGTAAGCACTACTCATCCTGAGTAGATTATTACTTGATAAGCATGGACAAATAGAACTTCAGAACCACCCTGAGTAGATTATCTCGGTTAATGGCCCATTACTGAACCAGATAAACACCAACCAATAGAATGTCAGAAACTATTTTGCTCCCGGAGAAGCCTCATGCGAGCTCATTTCCAAAGCAACCAATAGAACATCGGGAAAATCCTTTTCAGTTGTGGAAGTCCCCACCCCTGCGGGAAGTACCAGCCAAGAAACACGGCATAAAAGCAGGCTTTGAGATGGGAGAAATCACTCCATTCTGCTGGGCTGGACTCGACTGGTCTACTGGATGGGACTACCAGGACTGGACTACCAGACGACTGGAAACCCAGAGGACTCCGGACCGCCATTGCTGGATACTTAGCAGACCAGGCCTTTCTACAGGACCAGTGCCTAACTGGACTACACAGCTACCACCCTGGTCAACAGGGTGTTAGGTTGTACCGTGACTCTGTCGGTTTGTTTAGGCCAGTGTTTCTGTATTCCTGCATTTATTTTAACCTTTATTATTATAATTGTAATTTTTGACCTAAAATCTCTCGAGGCATTTGTGTGGGGTTGATTTCCCCTGCTGGTCACAGTCAAACCAGCACAAAAGTTATTGCTGACATTGATTATTTAAATGGTGATCATTAGTTTTCAAATTTCCAGACAAATCTGTGTGGAAAACTCACAGGTTTGCACTTTTTCAGGCTCTGGTCATATTTTAATGGTATTATTTTTAACCATCAGAGCCAGAAACTCCTGCTTTAAAGTAGACAATGTGGAGTTAGCTGTATGAACCCAGTAGGTGATATAGATATTAAGGAATAAATAGGGGGACACTTACTGTAGTGGAAAGCAAAGTAAGATAGTTATTGTCCATGATAAAGTAATCTTAGAAAAATATGCCCAAAATACTAAGTCTCAGAGAGAATGCCGATAGCATGTGCTACTGGAACTGGAAGGATAAGGCTGCTATGTAGGAGGAATGTATAATAAAGAGATGCCATAGTATAGAAGTTGCAAGATGTTGCAGCCTCATCAACCAGCTCTAAGTGCTGGGTATATAATATTTGGTGTGATTCAAATGATGTAGTTAAGAACGCCTGGGCTTTGTGAGTGCTGACCTCATGCCAGCCCTGCAGGTTAGGACACTAGAACTGTTTTTCCTGTGCATGGTTGGAATGAAATTTACTGCAGGACAGGGTTGTTTGTCAATGGATAATTTCACGTTGTTTCATACCTATTGTGTTTGAAAGCCATAGGTAGGTCAGAAAACTCATGGCTTTATTTTTTCTTAGGTCTGGAATGTACATGCCTTAAATAATTTAGGTTCTCATGGAATTGGAGTTCCTTGCTTAGTTGCACTCACAAATCTACTGAGGAAGCATAGACCTGTCTTACTGTTTATGGTGCATCATGTTGTACTTTCTATGCTTGACTTAATGAAGATAATTAACTTTTGACCAACAAAAATTGCTTTTGCTTTGCTTTATTTGGTAAAGGAAGGATGCTACTCATGGTGAAACACTGGATTAGGCTRTTGGGTGTCATAGTACCTAGTATTTGTCTGTCTCTTTGTAGAATTACATTTAAAAACATAATAGAAGCTTATTTATAAGCATGAAGTGTGGTTTTATGAAGACTGTTAGCAGAACTATAATCTAGACTTGAAACTTAGTGAGACGGATGCAGTTACTTTCACTGTAAAGTGGAGTTTGAACTATCTTCGTGTAATAGAAGTAAACGAAGTTAATTTTAGATTAGAAACTTAGTAGCTAAGGGCTCTTAAGCAACACCAATTTGTTTAGAGGACTAAAAGTACACTGAATTTATTTGGGCTACTGAAATGTGGATAAAAATCCGGTGTTACTTACATAAAATAAAGTGCAGAAGTGATCTTCTTGTGATTTCACTGGGCAAGACAAAACTGAGCTGTAGTTTTAATTGTTAAATCTTGCTTATTCAACATTGTTAGTGGGGTAGCTGTGTTGGATGGTAATATATGTAAATACGTTGGTTTAATTTAATAGTTCTAGGGGAAGGCAACAGGAAGGCAACACAATAGTCTGGATAAGCAATAGCACTGCAAACATGCTACAGACAATAGTCAATCTGTCAGCTGTGAAGAGCTGACTTCCAGGCTCCAATTGAAGTTGCACTGCTGTCTCTCCAAGGGTGGGAGCTCGGTGATGAAACAGGCACCGAACAGGATGGATAACAATCAAATGAGGGATTTTTTTTTTTTTAATATGACATTTTAAAGTGGTTTAAATTATTTTTATTTATGGAAGAATGTATTTGAGTGTATTTAAATTCCATGTTTATCGTTATCAATAATTAAGATAACCTGTTCTAAATATACTTTAAAATAAAATCCTGCTACTTGTTTGCCATTAAAATTTTAGCAAATGAGATGCTGAATTGAAAGCAGCACTAATGAACTGACAATCTAGCTTTTGGCAGTAAGTGGGGGTTTTTTAGTTATAGTGTAGATATAACTGTTTTGATTGCTCCACACACTTTCTCAGCTTTGATTGAAAGATAAAAAAGCAAAAAATATTCATGTTTGAGTAATAGCCTAAGGAGGTGAGGGGATGAGATCCCTTAGGTCTAAAAATGTTAAGCATTTACCTATTTTTTAAGTAGTTAAATAAAATAAGGTCATATAACTTCTGTCCACATGCAGTCTGAGATTAGTATGAAAGTGAAATTCTATTTTAGAAAGCATGCTGTATCACATTAATAATTTTCTGAAAAATAGTAYTGATTATTTAGTATAGTAGTCTTAGGCAACTAAGCTCACTAAAGTAGAAACAGATTTTATAAATACTTGGGAAAATGAGGGGGGAAAAAAGGGGTCTAAACATGAAGAAAATATTTTTGGACATCTGGATGCCTACAAGTGTTGTGGAGGGGGAAGCAATAATCTCTCTAAGGGAAAACGAGAGTTGATTGGAATTGAGGTATCTGATTAAATGTATATTTATGGTATCTCCTTTATTAACAAAGCAAGAAGCAAAAGCTTGTGTGTGAGACTATAATATATTGTGTTAAAGTACAATTCAGCCTGTTGCCATATGCATAGCAGAATCTTGTCTCTCCTCTGTTCTGAATGCTGCCCTTCCAATGGCCAACACTGTTTCTGATGAGTGCTGGTATAATTGATGGTGGAAGCCATGCATAGAAACAAAGAAAAAGGGGAACTTTTGCAGAATCAAATAATTATTTGGAAATAGCTGTAGAAGGTTAAATAAAACCTTTATAAGTTGGACGATGAGTGACACTGTGCTCTATTATTACTTCATCTTTGATATGTAAAAGTAAGAACTATCACTGTAAGCATGCATGAGAATTAGGAAAGTAAGTGTCATTTGTCGGTTTTACAGATGAGGAATTGGAGCAGACAGAGAGGAATTGATTTACATGAAGTTACCCTGAAAGTTGGAGGACATGACAATTAATCCTGGTAGTCTGTTGAGACTGATGGCTGCTAAGAGTAGTGAAAGAACTAAAGAAGTGCCTGCACCTTGAGAATTCCCAGCAACTTCCTCGAGGTTTAGGTGAGGGTGATGTGTTTTCATGTCTGCCTATGTAAGAATACTATTTTTCTGTATGGATTAAATATGGATGGATAGAAAGAGGAGGGATGACAGTATAGAAACTGCCATGTTTCTGTTCAAATTTGCATTTTAAACAGGAAGTTTTGGTATTTGTATCTTCCATTTCATTCTCCTCTCTTCCCCATTTCATGTTATTTGCCCGTCTGAATTGAAGTGATGCAGATGCTGATTTAAAGGTCTCTWGTCCTCCAGCACATTTCCTTAGTAGAGAGGATCACTGAGCAGTATAAGAAGACAATTGATTTTGATTAGGAAAGGGGATAGTGATAAGTTTGATTTGTCCCAGTGACATTTTGAGTGTGTCTCGTTTGCTAGGCATTGATGATATGAACTAAATGGTTATCAGTTTTGTGCCATGTTACATTGGTTGGTTTCCTCTGGCAGAAATACAACAGATCTGATTCTGAACATGACGCTGAGAACAGTCAAGCCGTCCTTTATCAATGGGCAAACTGGCACTGCGGTTTTGGGGTGAAAGAGCAAAGTTGTGGTCTTCAGGTGCTTAAAAACTGCAGCTGTTCCGATTCGTGGATGGATGGCAGGTGTATCACAGAGGCACATCCTGCTGTGGCCACGGCCGCCTCTTAAGAAGAGCTGTGGAAAGAAGGGGAAAGGATTTGACGCGTGCTGGTAAAACGTACCAGGTGAGCGGTTTGCTTGCCCAAACTATTCACATAATCGGCAGCCTGGGATAGCTCTTTCCGGGGAGGAGGGCTGCAGGCGCCCGAGGGCAGGGCGCGGCGGAAGGGTGTCTTGGCGTTGCCAGGAGGTGGCGAGAGGCCTCGGGCGGCGCAGCGTGCACCGCGGGGGGAAGGTGGGTGTGACGTGAGCGCCACCGCTGCTGCCCTTCCCTGCGCGGTTGCGGCCCCTTTAAGGCGCGACCTGCCGGGGATCAGGTGCGCGGCCGGAGCGGTGACGTCATGGGGGCGGGGCCGCGGCTCCCGCTCGCGCTGCCCGCGCCGCGGGACGGGGCGGTGGCGGCGGCTGCGCACGTGCGCGGGGCGGTGGAGAGCGCGGGGGGCCGCGCGGGCAGGCAGCGGCTGGAGTAGGCTGCAGTCGGGAGCGGCTGGAGCCGGGACACGGCGGGAAGGCGTCTCGATGCGGGGCCGCTGCAGCAGGTGTCGGCTTGTTTCGTGTTGCGCTGGCTGCCGGATAAACACATGAAAGGTTTTCTCCTTTAGCGGGCTGGACTGGAAAAGGGTGCTGTGTGCAGGCTGTTTAATTATTTGCAAACTTAATTGCTAGCTCTTTTGTTTCGTGCAGCCGTACGTCATGTTGTATGTTTCACTTCTATTTACCTGTTTAAACTGTTGCTGAGATAGCAAGTGAAAACCAGATACTGCCTTAGTTTATTCTGTTTTCCATGGTGATGAATCGTGCTGTGTACCTGCTGTCCTTGATAGAAAGTGCTGTGCTAAATTTAACTCATCATACTTGGGTAAATCAAGGCAATTCCAAACGCTCAGGTTTGGAGTAGAGAAGGGGATGTCAGATGTCTTACAGCTGCTCTTCCTCTCTTCCCAATGGAAGATTGTATCCTACCTATATGGAAAAGAGACTATATCCTTTGGCAGTTAGATGGGAATGTGTAGGGTCGTGTGGAATTAACACCGCCTAAATATTTGTATGCACAGGAATTGCGTTTGCTGATTCTGATGAAGAAAGGGAAAGTATTGCTTGTGGCTTTGGTTGGGTCTTTTGTTTTTTTATTTCTTTTTTGTTTTGTTGGTTCGTTGTTTTTTTTCTTAGTAAGGTGAGAGGTTCAGAGAATGTTTCTTTGAACATTCATTTAATCTTCATGATAAATAGACTTCTATATTTGCAGTTGTAATTTCTGGCTAGTATGTTCACTTTTCACCAGATAAGTTAAAATTGGCAGAAATAAAAAATGAAAAAAAAGTCCCTCCTCAAGGGAATCATCATGTGAAGATAAAGTTGGCAGGAGGGCCTCCGTAATTTTCTGGGTAGCAGAAGGATGTGATGAAGTAAAACATAGCTTTAGCAGGCTTGGCTCTTTAGACTAGAGAAAAGTCTCTGGCATTCTTATGCTAAATATGTAGGCTAAGACTTCCCTTTGAAGTCCTGATTTGGAAAGGCCCATCTCTACCACATCTAATTTTTTGCATTAGATTTCAAGGTAGATTTAGTCTCTTCTAATCTGCAGAGGAGTAACTCTTCGGTAAGATAAAGAAAAATACTGTTATGTATGTTAAGAGATGTGCTGTTCTTGGTTTTGAATGCACACCTCTGAATCCATCATTGTGCAGGTTTCTTTTTTCTATTGCCTTGATAGCATTTCAATCTAATCAGTATGCAGTGGATGATGTTTTTGCTCTCTAAATTTAGCTGCTGATGTTCATATACTACTTGGTATTCTGTATTGCTCTTTGTAGTGGGCATCCTGCACAGCCAGATCAGCCCCAATGRCCTTTGTCCTGGAAAATGCATCATCCCAGTTGGCATATTAACAGTGGACTTTTTAAGGGGATGAAGTATGTTAATCTAGCATGCTGTAAGACTAGTGGAGTCTTTAGGTGTATTAATGTATACTTGTTCTTTGTGTGTGCCTCACACCTCAGGGAGAGGAAACTGAGTGAATGTCACATTATGATAGTGTTTAGTTAGTACTCTGTTTTTTTCTCCCCCGTGTTTACCACCAGAGAGTACGGGTGTTCTGTCAGAAGCAGGTTTGTAGTCCAGTGGGGTGTTCCAACATTAGGACCCCAGGCTAAGGTGAATAAGTAGGTAATCCAGAACATAGTAGGATTAGTCCACAGGGTGAAATCTGGTCAATTACTTTTCTACCTGAAAATCTCTTTAACTTTTAAGTATATTTTTTCATTACAGCACCTATTACTGTGACAGATGTGACTTTCCATAGATTTTTGGCAAGTGGTTTATTGTTTCCTCTGGAAGTCATCAGCTATTTCTTACCCTCCTTGTTCATATTTTAGCATCTTAACCAGTTTAATTTCACTGGCTGTGAAATAAACAATAGCCATCATAATATGTGATTGTGTATATTATTGAAAAAGGCACTGAACTGTAAGTATTTGCAACAGCTTTTGTAGGTGCTTGAAGTTTTAAGAAATAATCGCTATTCTAATGAAATTATTACAAAATATTTCAAGTTGAAAAGAAAAGTGACTTAAAAAATGCTATTACTTCCCCTCTTCTTTCTAATGGCGGATTTTGATAGAGGACTTAGTTTTCTGAATTACAAGTAAAAGTTTGTTTTAAAATACTGATTCCCCCACGGTGGTTGGGATGATTCCTGGAATCATGTGTGCCGTTGATTTTTTTTTCAGCTCTTCAATATTGTGGCATGGATTTAAATGCTCTTGGGAGTCCTATGCTGTATGTGCATCCTGGCTTCTTGTCAGTCTACCAAGGTTCAGCCATAGTACAAAAATAAGACACAACAGAAAATAATTAATGCAGGATGTGAAATTGTGTAAGGTAAAATTTTACGAGTCTCATTACCTTCTCTGTTACTGTGGCTATGTGATCTTGTCTTTTCTGTTAAATTGATACAAAAGTAAAGCGATACAGCCGAGCTTACTTTCAGTTGGGTTTCACATTGATGTGAGTTAGTTTCCAAAGTGAATCTTACACGTTCAACCTGTCATCTCCTTTTTATGTCAGATAAGAGCCTGAAAAGTGTTGGTTCTATTTGATGCAGGCAGGTGAAACGAACTTGGATAGTTTTCTTTCTCGGGACTTTTTGCAAGCCTTTTGTCAAGGAACACAGCATTGCTAAGATTCAAGGTTTACAGGTTAGGTGCTGTAATTCAGGGTCACAAAATTATGTGAGTTCTTGAGGACTCTAGGAAAAGTGGATACAGATTTATCACTCTAGTTATGCTGGTTCTGTGCCATGTATGTACTTTATGTTGGAAAAGTTGTTTTCTGATTCCTAACTTAGTCTAACTATAAATTAATTCCTGAATATCCTGGGATCATATTTAAACCAGAGGAAATTCTTTCTTCTACAGGGAAATGATAGGCATAAGGCATAAAACTGTGTGTCTTTCCCACGTGCGGAGGTGATGGGAGACTTGTCTGTGAGTTGGGACACAGCATGGTATTGCAGTCATTCAAAGAATGTGCTCATGCTTTGACCAAGAAATTTAATTTAGTGCTTTGCTTGATGAACAGGCATCTATAATGTGGTGTCTTACTTGTAGTCAAGAAGACCTTTTGCCATCTCTTTTTGAAAGGACATTTATAAAACCTTCTTTTGGCTTTGGTCCACTTACTGAAGTTACTAAAAGCAGGCTGGATTAAATGCAGTGCACTATGTTTGGCAGTCACTGGGAGTAGGTGTGCAATAGAATTGCTTTTCTTGGTTTTGTGGTCGTTTTAGGAGGGTAGTAGAAACAAGAAATGCAGTTATTTGTGGTATTTGTGGTGTTACTTCTGTGGTAGACTGTGGTATTTTGGTTCTCGCTTGTGTTTGGTAACTTTTAAACCCTGGCTTTTGTAGTCTCCCAGACTTCCCAGTGCTACAGGTAAAACTAGTTTGAATCACTGTCAAGAGTTCCTAGATGTAGAAAGTTAAATTGCTAGCAGGATATGTTCATAGTAATGTGCTCAGGTTATTAAAGCTTTGTTGCTCTTGCGCTATTTTTTTGTTGTTTGAATCATCTGCCAAAAGAAAGACTGGTTTCAACGAGGAGCACTCTGCCTCATAGCACATACAAGTTAAAAATAAGACAGCTTTTATCAATTAAGTGGAAAATATTGAGTGTGTATACCAACTTCAAGAGTTAAAAGTTATAAATAAGCCAAATTTGTTTGCCAAACCATAAGGTTTGGAATGGAATTATGACAATAGTACTCTTGATAGCGAGGACTGGACTTTACCTACAAAGGAATCCTTTCCACTCCATTGCTCTTAAGCTTGTTTTTAAAGCTAGTTTAAATTTTATTTGAGCAGATGTAGTCTATATGTAGTCTAATGTAAGTACTTTAATTTAATTTAGATACTACCAATCCACTCCACACAAAAAGTAGTTGTGGGGCTATGGAGGGAACACTGAGTAACAGATCTGACTTCAAACTACCCTGGCCTGTCTTTCCACCTGGTTGCTGTTTACCCTGACGAGATTGTTGTGTTGCCATGTTGAAGGGTTGCACAAGGGTGAGAATGAGCAGTTGGGAGCCTGAAAGAAAGTGGAGGGCATAAAAACTCTGGCGTCACGTTAGTCAGTCTCTGAGTAGTCTTGAAAAGTATTTCTGATTTTCTTTTGAAAACTACTAAAACAGCACTGTGCTTGATTATTCTTCAGAAATATTGAGAAAAGGCAAAAAAGGATTTTTGCTCATCTTTTAATTTACAAGTTACTTGAATAGCTCTAGGTTGGCTGGTTTTAATAAAAGAATTACTTGGCTGGTAAGAGAAAAATAATATGGGTTTTTTCTTAGTTTTTTTTTATATGGGTCCATTTGGTTCTAAGGCTATGTTGATGAAGTAAAATCAAGATTTTGCTGTGCTTCCTCACTCACCAGACCTTATTTAAACAGTTGTCTTGCCATGTGGAAAAGGTCAGCTGAGTACAGCCTATGTATTTGCCCAATATGTTTGAACACATTGCCCTAAAGTTTGTTAGACTGTTGTTAGATTATTTTTTTTATTGGCTTTTTTCCACCCTCTTGAAAATTGCACTGCTGATGTGGAAACATGAGCTTCTCTTAACCCACCTTCTTCACCCTTCTCAGCCCCCAGAAAAGAAATTGTTGATGGTCACTGCTTTGTATCCACAGAATTAACTTTTTTGACCTCAAAGGTTTTCAATGAAGAGGGCAAACATCTGTTTTCAGACTTCTTAAAAAGTCCAGGGGATGCATTCTGTAAGTTAAAAAACAGTGTCCTAGAAGAATGTACTTATTTAAAAGAAAGAGGCTAGAAAAGATTGACCAGGGAATTTAATTTGCATCAGTTAGTTTGAACTGATGTTTCCTGGAGTGCAGCTTCACTGTGGCTGCTTAAGGGCAGGGCAGGTGGCTGGCTGGGTCTTGTCTGGGTGCTCCTGCTCTCTCCTTGTTCAGCCGAGTGCTCTTGGTTGGAGTGGCTCCTGCAGCTGCCTCACAGCTCAGTGCAGTGCTCGGAAGCAGTGGGAGCGTGAGGCTGGGGAAAGTAAACAGACTGACACAGTCTGGTGTTTCCCTCAGTTAAATGAAACCGCACCTTCAGATTGTGTTACTGATTGCTGCACAGCCGTCTGACTGCAGATGGAGGGGCAGCTTTGTTATCTGGGTAGGAGGATCTAACTTCAGGCCGCTGTCAAGAAGCATTGTTCACCAGGCCTGCTCTTCTGCATTTTGAGGGAGATAGCTGATGAAAAACAATATTTCCATTGGTAGAGTTGTTTTTTGCCAACTTGCTGCCTTATTATATGTCATTTTGCAAACTTACAGTGTTAGCATAAGGGGAGTGGAAGTGGCACATGATGGTGTAGAGATCCAGCCTAGTAGCAGCTGTCAGATTGGCACAGCTGTATCATAAAACATGCTGTAAGTTACCATGCAAGAAATTAGTGGATCTACTAGTACATTTACATGGTGTCTTGGCTTTGGTGGCAAAGCTCGTAAAGAAGCTGCTGTAACTACTGTTCCTCTGCTCCTGTAACTGTCTGTAGTTTGCTGGTCTGTGTTGTGCTGGTTACAAGTGCATACTGGAGGACTGCTCTGTATTCTTAATAATTGAAGTTATAAAAGTAGCCTGCTTTTTTTTCGTACTTTTATTTTTAAGCCAGATTATTTTCATGAGGCAATTTGTAATGTGGTGCTGCTACACAGACCGCCATCTAAAGAACAGAACATCAGATGAGAATAGTAAGAACTGATCTGTGAAAGGCAGGCAGGAACTTCTGCAACCAGCTTCTTTGTTGGCAGTCAAGAAACTCCATCTTTACCATGCAGCATTTATTCCTTAAGAACTTCTCCATGTAGACAAACTTATGGTATTTAAACTATACTAAGTGTGCTGACATTTACAGCTCTGTGAGTAGGAGTGCTATGGTGGAAAATTACACGAAGGTGAAGGGAAGGGCTAGCATAGCCTTTGCTAGGTAGGAAGCTACAAGATCTGCAACAGCAGAAGGAAGCCAAAATCATATGACTCTGCAGACACTGGGAAAAGAACTGTTAAGAGAATGCTTTTTTCAGCCCTGTCATCTGTACTTTGTCTCTTCAATTTTTTTTTAACTTATGCTTTTGTCGTTTTCCTTGGCAATCTCTCTTTATCTTGCCAGCCATGAAGGTACGCTGTAGGCTTGCATGCTTCTAATAGATAGGGTTATTTGCAAATATGTTTGCTTCAGATTGCTGATGTCTGAACCAAAGCAGAATAGCAAGGAAGGCAGAGAGAGAGAGATTTCGGGCTTGTCTCTGTTGCTTTAGTTTGCCTGGTTTTCCTGCCTCATTTCAGTCTGAGGTAGCTATATGGATGGCTATATAATTGCTAGCATTGCTGTCCCAGTAGCCCTAGGGACTGCAGTACTTGACCAGAAGAGTTTGAGGGTTGCTGTGCTGTCCTAATTTAGATGAAATGTTAGAAGAGTTGAAATGCCTTTTTTTTCCCCCGTTCTTCCTGTTCTGTGCAGAAATGTGGTAATTGCTCTGAATTCTTTCTTAGTTTGGTGGCAGTGAGTCAGATTCTTAGCTGGTGTGTTTGGCAAAGCTCTCTTTTGTAAGCACAGCAGTGCTGTTGTTCTTTGGCTGGGGACCTGTCCCCTTGCTTCTGTTCAAGGCATGGAGCCTTGCTTGCTGTTTGAACTGTCTGACCCTCATCAGGACAGAATGAAATCTTATTTTCTGTCTAATGCAGAGGGATTTGTTTTAGTAGTAAAACATTACTTGTCTTTTGCTGCTGTATGCTTTAGAAAAATTTAATTTTGAGTGTGATGGAAGCAGAACTGATCTTGCTTTAAAGAGACCATTTAGAAATAATTTTCATGTTTTCTTAATGCACTGAAGTATTGAACAACTGGGTGTTGTTTAGACAGGTAACTGATAGTCTCGACTATCCACGTGCTGAGGGACTGTGCAAAATGATGTCAAAGGAAGTGTTTGAAAATGCGCACAATTTGATCCATTTTTCTAGCAGTTACTCAAGTATGTTGTGGTCACCTGAAGCATTTTATTAAAAAGCTGAAAAAGAGTTCTGAAATTATGGAAACTGAGGCTGAAGCAAATAGGAATTTGTAAACATCAGTACTACAAAACTCTTAATGTTACTGATTTAGATGCTCCTGCCATTTTGTGAGCATTGGCCAGCATCACCTCAGCAAGGAAGTCAATGGAGTCATGGGAGTTATATGTGGTCTTTGTGTCCGAGGAGGAAAGGCAAATCCTTTRGAAGGAGGAGGACTAAGGGAGTGTAGACTAGTGTTTCCTCTGCAAGGGTGCATGCCAACCTTGGGTCGTTGAGGTGTGGACATAATGCCACTTGAACAAATGGACTTGCTAACTCTTGGTAAGACCTGTACAGATATTTGAGAGTAAGCATGCATGTCCAAGTAATAGTGTGAGACACCTGGAAGACGTGGTCACTCTTTATGTATGCTAAAAATGAGGATTGGCATATTGCTTTTGCCTGAAAAAAGTCTGTGTTGGTGTTGCAAATTGTGTTTTTAAGTGGTCTGGCTTCCTTGAGACAAGCTGTTTGAGGAAAGAGTGCTGCAGAGTTAACATGCTGTTTTAACCACRCACAGCTGTGGAGGAGGTTTTGAGCCCAGCATGAATACTGAACATTGGACTGTTTTTTGTTCACAATTATAGTACTGTCCGTGCACCTAAGAAAATTATTATATTTGAAATTTGCACACACTAAGTCTTAAAAAAAAAGCTATATAGAAGCATAATGAGGTAAAACTGCTTAGAGTATTATGCCTTTGCTGTATTTTTTCCTTGCTTATTCTCCTGTTTTTGTCTCTCTAAAAGTCTATCATTATGGCAAGACATAGTTAAAACTTGGCTCAGCCCCTTCTATCCTGCAAGACTAAATTGTTCTTTAGGCAAACTGGTTTAATTGTATTCCAACTGCTTCCTTTTTGCATTGTTTGTTTCTGTTAGGTAAACGGTCCCAGTGGGGATAGTATCTTCAATTCCTTGTATGGTCCAAATTATGATTATATTTCAGTCTGATTCTGTTAGCATTATATTGTGCTCAGGCAGAAAGACAATGGTGTGCATTGGTTTGGAATTTTTTTGTAACATGACCAAAGTTTTCTTAAAAGCTATTTTGGTCTTCGATATACAGTAACTCTGCCTGTCTGTGCTCTAAAAGTGACCATGTTAGAAGAACAAATTGATGTTGAATGCAGATGGCACCAGTGTCCTGGAGCTGTATTATCAGTGTGTCTGGGAATAATCATGTAGTAATGCTACTGCTGAGCTTATGGGAGGTTTTGGGAGTAGGAAGCTGTTTTTCTGAACAAACTTCTGTTTTCCGTGATCAGTATCACTGGCTTTGAACCACAGGGGATGGTTCCAGGAATTGTCCTACAATAATTGTTCTTTGAAAAACTGCTTTTGAATTTGCATTGCAACTGCAGAGCTCTAAACTGAGGGACCAAAACTGAAGCTGCCTTTTGAGTCYTTTCCATTTTTTCTGTGAAATGGCAACATGTTGCTCCTGGTTATCAGTTTCTCCTATGAGAAAACAATCCTTGATGTTTAACTGCAGAGTTTGCAGCAACCTCTCCAGTTCACTTGTCACACGGACAGGAGCCCTGCCTTGCACAGGCAGGCTACTGCTGTAAAATGAAGTCATCCCGGGGAGTCCTATCTCCCCCTCCTCTGCCCCCAATCCGGTCTCTTTTATAAAAAAGGGTTTGGAAAACCTTCCTCGCTCTTGCCTGGCCCTGTGTCTGAGGGGAGTTGTCAGTAAGCGAGGCCGGGCCTCTGGCCTTATCTCTGTTGTCAGAGCTGCCTGCCTGGTAGGTGGCAGTGGGGGCAATGCTTTTTGAATGAGACTTTCCTGTGCTTAGGGAGGCCCCTGTTTTTTTGTTTTAACAGCTTCCTATTGTTTGAAACAGCAGGTTATCCCCTCCCACGCTATTCTAGCTCTTTCCTCCTCGCTTAAATAATTTTTCTGTGAAAGTATTACTCACAGCAGTTACTCTAGCAGTGAGTCCTCAGTTTTCCCAGCTCACTCTCATCTCCAGTTTCTGTTGTGATTCAAGTGTGGAGTTCACACAATTAATAGAAAGTAACTTCTGAAGGTAGGTCTTTCTGATTTAAAAATTCAGCATCACCACCACTGTGATGTGACTTTTTTGATTGAATCCAAGCTGTCATAGGAATTCTCTCCTGCATATGGTACTGAAAGAGAAAATTCTGCTTTTCAGTGTGGCTTGCTTTTGTTTCTAAGATACAAAGAAAGTATTCTTCAGTTTGTTAATAGTTTGCTTTTCAGTGTTCCAGTCCTGCTGCCTAATGGTGTTTCATATGTTTCGTACATTTTATTTATTATGTTCTACCTCTGTGAAAGGCATTTTCTAAGCCATAAACTGCCTCTGGTCCAACATACCATAACTTCTATCTAATAGTATCGATGATAAATTTGAGGATAAAGCCAGTCAGAATCTCTTCTCATCATACTGATTGTTACAGCTGGAAGGCATGTTTGCAGTTCATTTCCCATCCCACTTATTTTACAGTGTAAGAATTACCTGGTCAGCAGCTCTCTGGACTGCTTTTTTGATAAGTTAGATGTGCTTTTCCTTCCCTCTCCTTGTTGAATTTTGTTAGAAAGTTGATAATGAAATGAGGTACAAAATATATGCAGAGCTTTTCTATTATTTTAATGTACTGATTTATAAGTCAACTTGCTTTAGTTGGTTTCCTGATTCCCTGCCTTCTGTCAAGTGTCTTGTTTCCAAAATTAGTAATAATTTTGTGATTGTTTGAAGTGTTATCACTGCTGTTTCATACTTCTCGCTGGTCCAGCTTAGGAAAAAGTACATCTTTGTTTAAATTTCTGTATTTAAAAAAAAACAAAAACCAAAGCCCTCACACTATTTTGATCTGCTTGATGAGACTAAGCAGAAGTTTTAATTCCACAAAATGATAAGTGCAATTCTAGACTTTGTCACTGGAGAGGGCAAAGGAGGGGGGAATAACCAGTATATCAGTTCCAATACTAGTCATTCACTATAATAAACATGCTGCCTCTTCTAATGCATTCTACATTTTTTTGAAGGAATAACTTATCAGGCAGCCTAAAACAGACCAGAATTACAAAGATCGTGATCATAGTCTTCAGAGGCAGGACTCTACTGATCCATACCTGGAAGACAAAGTCCCACTCTCCTTGCCCTAACTATAACTTCTTGATAAGCTGATTCAGGTCACTAACCTAATAGGAAATAAAGCAAGCCCCCTCCTCACCTCTTGCCATCCCTCTGAAAGTGCTAATTTTGTGAGCTGAATTTGCTTCTGTGAACCTAAGTGTGAACTGCCTGCCCCAGAGCACTGGTGTGGAGAGAGAAGTGTCCTCTTCACACTACTCCAGTGGCCCTGAGATTTTGGCTTCATTTGGTTATTTAATAAGATTCCTCTCAGAGGCTGTCTGTTTGAGATGATACATCCTCTTTCTAAAACACTGTATTTTGTGGGAGTTATAGAAACCTTAGGCTTTTTTTATTATTATTATTATTATTATTAGTACTACTACTACTACTACTGACGGTTCCGAAACCTCTTGGGTTTTTTTGATGGAGAAGTGTTGCAGTGGACATACAGGATTTTATGTTTTCTGAAGTTGTTAATTTATAATGTAGTTATGTTTATAGGTTGTGACAGTGGTCTCAGAGTTTTAGGTGTTGTAAAAACCCAAACAAGATGATTCCAGGTTAAAGAGCTTTCTATTTAAGGCCGGAGAAACATGACAAACAGCCTGAGGAGTGAAGTAAGCAGACTGTGGTGGCTGTCAGGATGAACAATGATTTTGGCACACCTGCTGCTTTGCTGCTGAGCTTCTCTGTGCTTGGCAGGAAAGGAGTGATTTGGAGGATAACCAGATAGTTTTGTCGATGTTTTTGGTATGTTTCCATCTTCTCTGAGGGAGAGAAAACAGAAGCACTTGCTTTATAATGTAACTAATGGCTGATTGGCACCATCAACTTTTGGGGCAGGATTTCATGATGCACGTAGAAATGTGAAAGTCAATATTATGCTAGACTTGAGGGCCCTTAGGAAGGGAATGCAGAAAGGCTGATGTACCATGGAAAGGGGGAATAGCTGGATATAGTCAGAGCAGTGTGTTAGAGAAATTTATGCTCATACTCCCCCTCTGAATAGATATAAACATAATCAAGAAGCAAAATGAAGAGAGCTGAAACAAATGCTTTTGGAAGAAGGATTTTCAGCACGACAGTTTTTAACTCCATCAGTGTTCCAACTGATGTTATTCAGTTGATGTTTCTCCTAGAAGTTGACACAGATATAAGATGTGAGACCAGATTACTTGTTCCAAAAAATCCTGTGTCACAGCCATGTCATTTCATCCATTCTCCAGTTGTGTCTATTCAGGTTCTGATGTTTTGGATCATAATAATAGTCTTTTTAATTGATGTGGAATTCCATACATATTAATACAAACTTTCTCTGAAACTTCTCATGTACTTGATTTCACAGGAGGAGGTGCGTTACTGTTGTTGTCCTAAATTGTTGAGTACTTGGGTCACCAGAGTATATTGGAATTGGAGAATTTAGGTGTACTGGGAAAAAATGAGAATGCTAAAAAGCCAGAAAAACTTCCTTTTAGTCTAGCAAAGAAAATGCATCTAACACTGTGCTTTTTGGCTCAAGCTCAGAGCAGTTTAACTTCAAATGGAGTGACTTCAGTTCTGATTGACCAGAAATGTAAGTTTTTTCCGTATCATCCACTTAGTTGCACTTGTGCACACACACACGTGCGTGATTTATTTTATTTTCTTGATCACAGAGGAAGGATGCATAGACTCTTAATCTGGATAAAATATTCTTATTTTTTCCTGTTTCCCTTACAGGTGGGTATATAAGGAAGCGTGACTTGTTGTAATGCTGGATAGGCAATGGATAATAATTATAGTAACAATGTGTCTGAATGCTTTAATATAGTATTGAAGGAAAATTTTGTAAATGATTTCTCAACAAAGCATTTATCATGGTATAATGACGACTGAAAATACCATTGTGATGTGGTAACCCTTCTTGATAAGGACAGCTATGACAGATGTTGCTTTCCCAGGTGTTAGGTGATTGTTCCTTGAAGCCTGGTTATTCTGAAGGGGGAGGACTTTTAAAAAGGACAGTGTTTGGTTTTGTCCTTTAATTGTCTTGGTAGTGTTCTGGATCTGAATTTTTTTCTGCACCAAGTTGCTAATGCAACAGTTGCGTCTCTTCAGCAGGTTCTTGTGTTGCCAGCATATTGTCTAGAGAATTCTGTGGGAAGCAAGTTCTATTGTACAGCATTACAATGCTTGTAGACGCGAGCCTGGAGCAATATCAGCAGGTCTTGCACTAACAGGATTTGGCAAGAGAAGGTGTGGGCAACATATGACTGCTGTGCAACTGGAAGGTGGAGATTCTGTCCTGTGACCAGCTCTAGGGGATCCTGGTGTGGGGAGTGGTGGCTGTGCTGGAGTCTGTAGGAAGAAGCAAGCCTTAGAGACCGTTTTGGATTTGCCATGGCAGGATATGGAGTCCTCCACAGTTTTTGAGGTGGATGTGTCTAACCCTTCTGCTGTAGTGGGTTCCTAAAAGACTGGAAGGATTTTAACATAAAAAGCGCCAAATTTTATTGAAATAGTAATAGAAATTTTACTTTTTTGAAAAGAGAAAATTACGAAAAACTAGGGAAGACAAAATGGAAATAGGCTTGTGTGTAAGTTTCCTGTTACCACCTGTGTCTCTCCTTCCCAGCCTGTCAGTCACTGAGTGGCCCCAAATGTCTTACTGGAAATTTAGTGCTGTCCAAGACCAGCCATACCGCACAAAACCCTGGAGCCCTCATCTTTGAACAACCTTGGTATCTCCCCAAGAGGGCAGGATGGGGTTGTTCCCCTGCCCCCAGGGGTGCTACATGGCACAGCCACACTCCTAAAGGATCACACCCATAATTAGAAGCCAGAAACCAAAAGGTTACGTAAATGTTATCGTCCTGAGACCCAGTTACTTTCCTGTTCCCTGCTGTGCGTGATGGAGTGGAAGAACCCCTAGAGCTGTTGTTGTCTCTTGCCTGAGACCTTTCCCCAAAGCTTCTCTGTGCTACAGAGCTGTTTCCTGAGGCACTTTGCTTAAGGGGTGACACACATCGTTGTAGGCTGGGCATTTTTATCTATGGGGGAAGAAAAAAGATGAACTGAGTACACAGAATATAAGATACAAGTTTAGGAAGCTGTGCTTTCTAAATTTCACGTGTTCTGTGCTGGACTAAGCCAGAAGCTCCGTAATCCTTTGTGCTTAATCTTGCAGCACTCCTGGGAGTCACTGTTCAAAGGATGTGTGGGTTGTGTTGAGTTGCACAAGTGATTTCAGCCAGTGTAGGATTTGGGAGAGTAACAGAAGTAGCTGCTTGCTTTTCTATAGAGGTCAGACCCACAGCAACATTGAAAAAGTTGAACTGCTGCTGAAAGGTATTAAACTAAATCTCTGAAGTAAGCATCCTTTTTTTTTTTTTTTTTTTTTTACAGTACAGACTGAAATCCTATTGTCCGATGTTGAGCTAGACTGCAGTTCTCTCTAGCTATTCTTTCACTGTTACACTTAGTGGCTTTAACATTTGTTGTTGGCTGGGTACTTTACAGTCCTGTCAGGACAGGCCTCTTTTTTGTATATCAAGGCATGTGTATGGTATGTTAAGACATACCCTTAAATTTGCTCCTTGTCATTCTGTTTTAAAATAGCAACAGCAATAAGTTTCATCAAGGGTGTTTCCCTTCCACATGTACGATTTGGTTAAATGTATTATAACTTTCTTGTGGACCTTCAGAATTCTGTTTTAATTTCAACTTTAACAGGTTTCTTCCAGTTGCAGAGAACTCTTGTGACCTACCTCTTCATGATATTTTTCTGCCAGTGAGCAACCCACAAATAATGTGGAAAGGCTCCTTTCAGGGTATGTACCTCCTCTTGAGTGCTTCCTGGGCCTTGGGGTTTTTTTTTTGGCAGGAGGGTGTTTTGGGTTTTTTGGGGAGTAAGGAGGTTTTGGTTTTTTTGTTTAGTTGGGTTTTTTTGGTTGTGTTTTTTATTGTAGGGAGCTTCTGGTGCCACTCGGTTGGGTCATTTTATTGCCAGGCAGAGAAAAAAATAAAGCTGTTGACATCATTCTTCTTTTTCTTACCCCAACACCCAACTGGTCTGTTCAGCTTGTATTATACTGCATTTGCACGGCTTCTGCTTCTGTGACCCATTAGGACAGAGCCTGCTTGTGCTTAACAAGAGTCTCTTTCATGCTTTGTGGATCACTCCAGGCCACAGCAGGACACAAAATAATCCCTTTTGTATTTGGTAGTTTCTCAGTACTTTTCTGGTGAAGATAAAATAACCCTCTGAATGAAAACAATAACATAATCTCCATAAGACTGGTTTTGATACAAGGTAATTGTGTCATTGTTTCTGCATCTTATAAAGTCAACAACAGTTTGTTTGGCTTTTTTTCCCAGCAGATTCCTTACAGATTTTAATCTCTTAAAATCTTGAGAAGAGTTTTATAAGTTTTTAAAATCAGTATGGAATTAGTTTCCAATGGTAGCATCTGGTAAGACTTAGAGAACTAGTTCCTTTGAATCGTAACTTAAAAATTTGATTTCAGACTTTGAATTCAAAGAGGCCAGGGTCTTGTGAAGGTTCATGTGCAATCTCATGGCTTCACCATATTATTAGTTCTAACATAAAATGAAATATCTATATTTCAGAAAACTTGTTTATACAACACTCTGCTTTGCACTCATGAAGCTTCCATCTGTGTATACAATGCGTATTCTCTAATGTTTGAGTTTCTGACATGTTTGACAAGTGTAGTGTGTATGACAATCAAAGAAAGTATCTTTTGCCCGTTTTGGCCATCTACTCCAACTTTCACATGGTGAAATAGTTTAAATTTGGCTTTAAGGCTTTTTTTACAACTGTTTGATAAACAGATATCAGGGTGATTTTGTTATCCAAAATACTTGTTCTAGTACATCTTTCAGAAGATGTTTTATACCAGAAGAATTTAAGCAATTTATCTATTTGTAAGGGGCTTTGTGATGAAAGTAAAATTTCAGGTAATGGAGGTAGCTGCACATCCTGTTATACAAACATTCGTTTCCTGTATTTGCAGGTATCATTATGTGACCTTGCCTGTATTTTATGTTTAGCTTTGGGTTCAGGATTGTTGTGCATAAAGTTGTCATTATCCTCTTTTTTAAAAACACATAGAGACCTGCTAAATGGCTCTTTACTTCATGGAGTCATATGATGGAATGAGTCTGCAGCTGGGGAGAGGCACAGAACGTCCATCGCTGTCATCTCAGCCTGCAATGGTCCAGTTGGCGAGGTCTGGTCTTGGAGCCACAGGGAAGCTGTGGCAGCATGTTACAAACACTTTATTTGCTGGTTTGGGTTGTAAAGGCTTGAGCTTTGGTCATGTCGATTTGCCTCATATTTAGAAAAGGAAAGGACCCAGCTTATCAGCTTGCAGAGACAGTCTTTTCCTCTAATTTCCCCTATGCATTCTCTAATAAATGCATCAATCAGAWGTTTTTTTCTACTGGTCTCCTTGTATAGTTCTACTACACCTGCTTGTCTGTTCCAGGTTGTTGGTGAGGGGTATGGTGTCATGGTATGTTACCCTCAACCTGTTTGTTTTACTCTTCCGTATGCTATTAACTGCTGTTGGATATGGGATGTTTTGATTAAGTAAGCTTTTTCTTGTGGTATGTGCAAGTGTTTTTTCTACTCAAGTTCTGAAGTCTTCAGTGGGTTTCACAGCAAATGCTTCTCTATACAGAACCAAATGAAGCAAAAATGAGTTTCCCTGTTCTTATTAGTTGTACTTATTCCTATAGAACTAAATAGTAATGATCTTAAACTCAGCTTATGCATGCGTGTGCACACTCGTGATTCTGCTGAAATTTTATTTATAGCTATACAGCACAGATGATTGCTTAAAAAAAGAGAAATAATCAGCATGTTGTGGATGCTGGGAGCATTGGCTTTATATTTTTATGTGAAGTATGAATCTATGTAATGTTCTGCAGTGCAGCAGCGCTCCTTCTGCTTGTCAGTTTTAGCAAAACAGGAAAAAAATGATGTAAGCATTTAATACTGGGACCCAGCACAGGCACCATAAACTGCTGCTCACTCTCTGTATTCATGAGTTCCTCTATAATGCATTAATTTTGCATCTGGGTATGTTATTAGTCTGTCAAGAACAGGAGTTACAATCTGTCTTGATACAAAATAAAATGAAGTAATACTTTAAGAATAATCTAGAACTATTATTTTAATACCAAATACTGTCTTGAGCAAAGAGAAAGCAGAGAGGGAATAAATGCTTTTATGGTACTAACAAATACACTATCTGGCCCCAGCTGTTGATCACAAGGGAGGTGGGAATTGTCTGCCAACTCTCTGTGTAAGTTTTCACTAGCCAGTGCTATSAAAAAGTCCATTATGTGCATGTGTTGAGGAAACTGATTTCTGCCCCGGGTATCATCTTTCCCCTTGAGCACTACCTGGAGAGAACAGTGCATTGCAGTATTTGACTTTGAGATTCTTAACACATCAACAGAAAGACCAATTTTTCCACCCAAAGGCTGTCCATCTGTTTGGTCAAAGTCTGTTGCTACTCTCCATGTGTTGCTGCCTTTGCCTGCTCTGCATTGTTACTCCTTTGAAATCAAAGTACTATACTAATGGTGCTGGACTTCTGTTTGCTTGTTTTGTTGCAAAATCTATTGGTTGTGTACCTGTGGTTGTTATTCTGTATGGATGTGTGTGTATTAACATATTCAAACATATCTGAAGTCATTGGTATTATAAAGAGAGTTTAATGAAACAGACAGGTTTGTGGTGCTGTAATGTGAACAGCATATGATTTGGTAATTGATTGCTACTGACTTCTGTTTTAATCAAGGAAAGAGGTGTGAAGATTGGCCGAACTCGTAACAAGGTAGCAGTTACTGAAGAAGACTTTTTCTGTTCGGCAGTGAAAATCTGCAAGGTCAGGAAAATAATGGCAGCAGGATTTTAGGATTTAAAAAGTTATCAGTCATTAAGCCATACGCTGTTGAATACTACTGACTACTTCTGAAAGCGTCTAGGACTCTTAAGTCATTGCTGGGCTGGAATTCACAAGGCAGAGTAGAAATCTCATGTTTTTTTGGATTAGTGGTATTATTGGAAGAGAGATGAGATTGTTTGTTAATAAGGTGCCATAGAAAAATGGGCCTTGAAATCTTTTAGCAATAGCTGATAACTGTAAAATACGGAATTTTGCAATCAAAATGTTTATATCAGGAGACTGAATCAAATACGGAATTCTTCTTGAAGCTCCCCTTTGGAAAGCCAAGGTGAAGATTTGGAAAGGGAATAACTGGTAGCAGGAGGCTGGCTGAGTGTTTGCTTGAATCAAACCAGAACCTTCCATTTCACCATATGGTTGACAGCTGCCCTGTTCCTTTTTGTCATGTTTTTCTGTGTTACACAGGATTGATTAGTGATGTGTAAGTGCTTTTGAGCAATTGCATTACATTTGAAGTTGCTGTGTTTTTCCCATTTATCCAAACTTCACAAGTTCTGTGTAGAGTGGGAGGAAAAGCTGTTTTCGCCCTACCCTTCCTCCTTGTGAAATGTCCAGCACCAACCTGGGGTAAGGTAGGCTATTTTTATAAATACAGGCTTGGGAGAATGAACTTTGATGTAGAAAGTAACAGAAATCTTGAGGAGAAGCACTTTGGTAATCCAGATGAGTTAAAGTGCAGGCTTTTATTATCATGTATGGCAGTCTTAGAATTGAACATCTGTGAAGGGTAGATCTGAAGGGAGTGCAGATTGTTTTGAAAGGGTTTGAATTTACTTAGGACTGGGCAGACTTTCTTAATTTTACATAGATTCCACCCCTCTTCAACTATCAGAGAAAAGTTGCTGAAATAACAGGGCTGTGTAACATAAAGGGGGGCTGCTGCTTCCAAAGGATTTTGGAAGTAGGATTAGTGGGCTTGTCTGCCTTCATTCCCTGAAACCTTCACAGCAAATACATGTGCTGAAAGTACTGTGATGCATGAGATCAGTGGTTATTAATATCATGTTTTTCATATCAGTAAAAGTTYAGTCTGGGGAGTAAAATGTGTTTCGGCAGTAAGCCCCACACAAAGTAAACAATGTGGCATTTGCATCTCTAGAATTCATTGTTTGTCTTTGAACAGAAGCCTTTTATTTCTCAATTATCCCACACTGTGCTTTTATAAATTGCAGTCTTTGAGTAGAGATGCTTTACAAACTTCTAGATCGTCTTGCAGGTTAAGTTATTGTTGATCAGAAAAGGCTGTAATGCTGGCTTTAGATATTGAGAGCTGTGTGTTTGGACTTTTAATTTATTTTTTAATTATAATTTGTCTTTGAATAATTGTCATATTATACTGGAGCTCTTTACCGGATGGGTTTTAATAGCTTTCCTCGTTATTTGAGAGCCAAGTGGATATTTTGAGTCCTCTTAGCTGTTTTGTGAAAGTCTGGACACAGCTGCTTTGCTGTCTCAATAGCTGTAGGATAAGTGACATACTTTTGTTATTCTGAACAAAAGTCTATGTGGTTGTAAGTTTGCACAGACCACAGGTGTTTATCAGCTGATGTCCTTCTTTCAAAAAGGGCTGCAGAAAAGACTGCTAAGACTTTGTAACTCTGGAGAAGAACCTTCTGCAGTTCAAAGCCAATGGCTTCTTGCTGGTTTTTGGTTTGTGGGGTTTTTTTTGGTTTTTTTTTTTTTTTTTTTACTGTGAAAGATGCTCTTTAAATAGATTTGGCTGACTGTCAGGCTTAAAATCAAATGATTCAGATTAGGTAAGTGCAAGATTTCATTACACTGTTTTAAGAGGCAGTCCACCAGAGTTTTATAAAACCCTCAAGCATTTTGGATGAGGAAGCTGGAGAACAGTTTGCTGTAAAGAGTATTTTCATGCAGTATAAAGCTATACTTGACCCAAGCAGCTTGCAGAGTCTCACTTTGGAGTGTTTCTGCGGAATGTGATCTCTCCATGCCTCTTGTTGGGCTGAGCAGTTAATAGATATGTAGAGTGGGGTGATTTTCATGTTTCATGGGTTATTGGTTGTTGGTTTCAAAAGTTGGTATAAGAACATATTCTTTCTTCATAAAATAGTTGTTTTTTTCCTTCCCATCACTGTAGAAGCATTAAGCTGTCTATAGAAATGCCAGCATTTCCGCTTTGGGGAGCTGCATTCCTGTAAGGTGATTGACCCATCAGTATTTTGACCACAATTTCCTCTAGCAGTCGGTAGGCTGTACAAATATAGTGGTAGTGACCAAAAATAGATGTTTGTTATGCTAGTTTGCTTGCTGTTCTGTCTAGTCCTTTCAGTTTTGGTTTGCATGATCTTGAGGTGATCTCCCAGAAATGGCCTTCATTGTGTCTTCTGGAGAAACCTGCGGTGTTTGATCGGGCTTGTTGTGGCTGTACTCTCTGAAGTAGTAAATCCATGGATTTGGGGAAACATGTTTTTAGTCTTCACTCCAAGATGATTGTGATGGTCTTTACTAGCAACTTTTAGCCAAACATTTGGATAATTTGCTTCTGGTAAGTGGGAGGATTTCCCTGGTGTCTGAAAGAGTATCTATCGTAACTGTGGCAAACTCTTGAGTATATTTTCCAAAAGGGCTCTGGGAATTTAGCCTAGGGTCTCTGGTACTCAAAGCTTTGTTGTAACTTTATAACACTTCAGGGACTGAGAATTGTGCAATAGCACATGAAAAACAAGGAAGACCAGTATGAGTCTGTTGTGGTATCAGTGGCACTGTGAGGTGCTGTCAGTTCCTAGTTCCACCCAGCAGGCACAAGTAGCACAGGGCCAGGTAATTAAGTTGTTCCTTTAAGAGGAAAACTGACAAATGGATGCAATGCTTCAAAAGCATTACAGACTTCTCCCTGCCCCTTTCTCCCAGCRGAGCAATCAAGGCTGAGAAAACGCGTGCATAAAGCAGAAATTTTTCCCCCTCTATTGTCCCATCTGTACTGTGAAAAAACTCTTGGCAATAGAGATGAATGGAAATCTACGTTTCTGTAGTAGCACTTTATTGTCTAGGTGTGCAAATAAATCTGGCCTGTATTTCTGGCTAGCTAAGAATCTCAAAAAGAAGAGACATCCTCAAGAAGAGGAAATCATCTCTTGGTTGTGCAGCAGCTGACTTGTGTCAGGTCACTGCCCTGTTCACTCTTTTCTTCATCCAGCCTCATGGTTATTTGGTATCAGGAAGTTTTTCCAGCCCTCTTATTTTATTTCATTACCTTCAAGATTGAATTTAAACTGACTCACAAAGCTGACTGTCTTTTGGGATGTTTAAACTAAATGAAGACTGTAATATTGATAATTCTGGAATTAAATATAGCTCAATCCATGCAGAAATTAGCAAATACTTTCATCATTGCATGGGGAAAGTATGTTCTCAAGCCTCTAGTTCTGAAAACTTTCCCTCTAGAACAGCGATGGGATCAGTCAAGGGGATTATTCTTGTGCCTCTTCACTATAAGAGCCACGCTCTCAGGAGCCACCTGGGTGAAAACTTTCAACAAAATCCATTGCCTTGGACAAGTCTGTCTGTCTTCTTTTTTTATTATGAAAAAAATACTTGAGTAAGGGATTTCAAAGCTGTTTCTCACCTCTTTAGGTTTCAGAGGTGTTGCAGCATGTGAAGGGATAATTTGCTCTCAACACCATTCATCTACTCCCTACCATCAGAATAGTTGGTAGGATCTTGGGGGCAAGGAGTCTCTTCTCTAAAATCAGACACATTCACACATTGAAGCATTTACTGTGTTGTGTTTTGAAAATTTCTTCAGAAATATAAGTAATGAACACTGAATTCTAGACCTCTGCCTCTACTTAATGGTGTGATAAATACTTAATTGGTGGTTTCAGCCGTACCTAGTGCTATGTGGGAGCATCTTCATTTCTAAGTGGGGTTGTTCTAATTCAGCCATGCGCCTAAATTGGGGGTTCAAGGAATAGCCTAAAATGTTTGGCTACATGAAACTGCAGTGAGAGAGGAGTGTTACATTTCCTCCCCCCCGCCCCCCTTAAAATGAACAGTGATAGTGGGACCTTGCCAGAGAACAAAGGATGCAACTTCAGATATTATGTTTCTATGTGATTGATTTAGCAAGGGAATGTGGGGATAAACAGGGTCTTGACAACTTCTGTGGTACATCTTATAGAGTGTTGCGCTCTGCTGTCAAAGGACAGACTCTGGTTTCTTCAGGCCAGAAGTACGTGGTGAACCATGGCCAGCTTTGCTGTGGGGTGGTGTTGCTGGAGTGGTGCCTCATGCCTCTCTTATCTGCTGAGCCTGTCTCTGGGCTGGAAGCCCTCCCACCTTCCGGAAGGAAGCTACTACCAAGCAGCATGAATTGAGGGGAAGATCTAGAATGTTTGGTTTGCTTTTTTATTATATAGTCTTCATGTATTTTTAATATTTTATTTACTCTTTATTAAAATATTTGTATAATGTTTATTTAATGTGAGTTGTTATATTTTGTTGGTTTTTTAGAGGTTGGCACAGTCTGAAGCTGTGATCAGGAGACCTGGTTTTGTACTAACTGGGTGATTACCAGCTTAAGTGTTTTCTGTTTGTTCTTAGCTTCGCAAAGGCCGTGTAGCCAAATGAGCAAACTGAATTTGCTCCTGTGAGCAGTCATGGTGAACATGTGGTAAGAAATCAGTTCTGCTAAGCCTGTGCAGAAGCAGTGCAGGTACTAAGCTTGCAGGGTTACTGCAAGGCTTCAGGACAGCTTGAAATAGTCTTGCTGCAATGACAGGCGAACTGCGAAGCCTCTTGATTTTTGTTCCAAGACAATGAAAACAAACTAAAAAAATGTATTCACTTTGTCATATCTGAGGTAGCTTTGCACAAAAAGGACTCAAAAGTTAGTTTTACACTCATTTTGAGAGGAGAATTTTGTTAAGTCCATTGAATAGGTGCAGCTATCAGCTGTCCATCTTGGACATGTTTTGGATTATAATTTTCTTTTTTTGTAGGTGGTGTGGAAAGAAGACAGAGTGCTTGGCTCAGTGGTTTCTGTGAAGCAGCACAGAGCCCGCCTGTCTTGGCTCATTCCACGCAGCACTCTGCTCCATCTGCGGCGCAGGCTGAGCCACTGCACCTATTGCAAGTTGTGTTGGTTTAGAGAGATCCCTGAATTGATCCCTAAGTAGCTTACACAGTATGGTTGGCTCATGGTTCATTAAAGGATTGAGCAAAGAAAGGRGGCTGAGGCTGAAATTGCTTTGAAATGTATCTTGTATAAGTTCAGCACTCAGGAATGTTGCGCGACGAGCACGGTAATGGCCTGTGTCTGCAGGCTTGCAAGCATGTCTAAAATTTTGCCTGGCACACTGGCAACCAAGACTACTCATCTGTATGTAGATATTTGCCTGCCTTACAGCAATGCTGAGACTTCATTAATATTTGTAGAATGAGCTTAACAGAAGTATGAACAAAATATTACTAGAAGGGAATATGTTAGGCTGCTGTAACACATTTGCAGATATTTAGGAAGTTCTTTCTGTGTTTTGAGAGCAGATGAAGAATTTGTAATTGTGTGGAAGGTGAAGAAAGTGCCTTCACAGATACCCAGTGTATCTCTGTAAGGTATTGTACTCTCAGTTAATTTTTGCTGATGCACAAACTCTACGTATGTCTATTTTGTAGTGACTCCATGGTGCAATTAATGCTTAAGTACATTTGGATTAGAGCTATCTTGCTCATACCAGCCATAATAGGTAATTCCCGTTGTTATTATGTATATAAAAAATGGTATAATTCTGAATGTCATGGGGAATGTCCCCCAAAAATATTATGCAAGTTTCTGTAAATATAGGTGGACTACACTTGAGAGAACCTTAAAAAAAATGTTTTGCCATGAATCTTGTAGTTCCTGTTTCTAGGAATTTCTTTTTTTTTTTTTTTTCAATTTCCTGTGAGATGGGGGAAAAAAGTGAGCTTTTGGTGGGAAGAGCACTTTCTACTGAAGAATTGTTCTACTTTCTTCAGAAGCTTCTGTGTCTTTTGTAAGACATCATATATACCATATTCCTAGAGTAAGTAGCATTTTAGAGGTACACTTAGTTTCTGATGAAGGAAATTTGGAGACTAGTTTTGTTTTGGAGAGAGCTGTGGGTCGCTGAGTCAGGGATGAGCCTTGTGCCTTCCATGTTCAGTGCAGAATCCCAGTTGCAGGGTGGAGAACATGCTAGCATGTATTCACAGAACCACAAATCCTTGTGTAACTGTGTGAATGAATAAGATATGTTAAAAAAAAGATCGTAAAGGATGTGTTTGAAAACTGCCATGGAGTTCACTTGAATGTTGTGTGTTATTTTTTTAATCTAGTTTCCTTCATAACCCTTCCAACATACTCCAAGCCCCCTTGCTCTTACATGCTTTTCTCAGAATCCTCTGTTCTTTTCCGTATTATTTAACTTTTTGGGTGGAGGAACATTTATTTTTTTTGCTTTGTGTCTGAAGATTCAGTGTATTGTGGGAGGTGAGGCAACACTGGTCTTGGCAGAACACCACAAAACCAAGAGAGTAATTAAATGACGCAAGCCTTTGATTATTTTTCTCTCTCAAGCTTTCTGGCACGGCTGGGCATTCCGATTGCAAAAGGAGGATCAGGAGAAGAAATTTCTAAAGATTGCATGCAGAATTAGAAGAACTATATTGGAGACTTTTTGCTTCTTTAAAGCTCTTCGCTCTCAAGTTCTGGAGTTACTTCTTTTTCCCCTGCGAAGATAATGTGTCTTTCATCACTCAAGATAGATGTAGCTGAAAGGGAGCTGCCAAGGTTGTGTTTTGGTTTCTTTGCTCCCTTACTAATTGGATTTTTCCCATCTTCTGCAGGAGGATTATAGAAGGATTACAGAAGCTCTGTTTTTGGGGGGTGTGGGAGGAAGTTGTTTTTCTCTTCTTGATTCCGGGACCTCCTTGATTTGCCATTTGTTCCCTGAAGTTATTGCCTGTTTGGAAAAGGGAGAAGCAGCATAACATGAACTTGCACAACCATGGATTCCTTCTCTTTGCAAACATTCTATGTGGCTGCTTGAAAGGAGGTTTTTGCATACATAAGCAGCAAATAAAGAATAGCATCCCAGGCTGGATTTAAAAGAAGCAAACTGCTTGTGTCCTGGCAAAAGGATAAATACTTCAAACTATAGTTTAAAGAAGATTGGATGTTGTTCCAGTTTTGATTTTTTTGAAAGGAAGGATTTGATCAAGTTAAATACTCTGCCAGCCTAAACCTGCATTTTCTACATCTGAAACTGGAAGATGTCTTGGAAAAGGAATTACTTTTCTGTGGGTCGGGGGAATGTACAGGGTATGTTCACTCCACGAAATACCACCTCAATAGCACCCAGTAAAGGTCTCAGCAATGAACCAGGACAGAACAGTTGCTTCCTGAATAGCGCGCTACAGGTAAGAGCACAGAATAAAGAATGCTTCTGGTTTTGCATTTACATAGTCATCGTTTGCTGTACTTGAGTGTCTTCTTTGTGTTAAGCTGTAGAATGTCAACCAAAGATAAAAATATACGTAGAATAGAAAGTTTATTTTAAAATAATAGAATATTGCGTAGCTTGCAAAACGTGTACTTCTTAACAGCATATTTAGCTTTTTTGTTGAACCAGTCAAGCTCAAGGTTTGATAATACCCTATACAAGATCCTTTTTATGTAGTTCAGTTTTCTTGCTAGCTGCTGATTTGTAGCTTGGTTTAAATGACTGAGTGTTTACCTTTTGATTTAGAAGAAAAACCTTTTCTGGTACCAAATTCAGTGGAGTGGCATGGCTGCTATAGAGGTATTGTCACCATTTAGATGTTTTGAATGTCTGGTGATTGAGATTCAGTCGTTCTGGAAGCATCAGTTTGTGTCTCTTCATACGACCTGTCTATGCAGCACTGACTGTGTCACTGTGGGTTTGTTTTTCTATTTTTTTTTTCCCTGGGCACAATCAGATTCTTGACTAACTTCAGGCTTCCCTATAACCCCAGTGCAAATAATACAAATGTGTATCTATGACCCTCAATAGGCTTAATATATTAGGAAATACAGGACTAGGTACAAAGAGGAGTTTCCAGTGATGTTCTGGATCAATTACCTTTATTAAGCTGTAAAATGTAATCGCTGCCTGCCTCCAAATACTGTTACTGAGCCTATGTCAGGACTAAGTAGATTCTAGCACCAGCTGCATACCATACATGAAGATGAAAGCATGTGACCTGACCTTTAGTCTGCTACAGAAACCCTTTTCTTCTAAAGCCCAAGAGAGATAGGATACTGAAAGTACTTACAATCAAAGCTGAATTAAAAAAAACCAACAAAATATGGTAATAATTTCATAAAATACCTACTTCTGGGGTTTATCCTAATTTTTTAATACGCAGTCTGAAATGCTCTTGAGTGTTTGTTCCTCCTAAATCTTACGAATTTCTGTAAACATTCAAGACAAACTCCAAAGGCAATTACATAAAAAAATTGGACTCATTCCTAGATGTAACTTTTTTGTCCTTTTGTGAAGTCTGCAGTAGTTCTTCGGGAATGTTTGTGTGTAATCAGATGTTTTCAAGGCTTATGTTGCCTCCCAGGCCCTTAAGTACAGGGATAGTTCAAGTATAAACATAGCCATGGCAATTATGAAGTTTCGGGAAACTTACAGATTATATTTAAAAATGTGTTTCTTGAATATTACATATTACTCTGGTTTAGATAACAAATTGTTGGAAACGTTTCTTGAAACCAGCACAAATTTTTTCAGGGTGCTTAATTTTTTCTAGCTAGTTGCTCTAGACAAATTCATCAGAAATAAGAAGTTTGGTTCCTCTGTTTGTGCTAATGAATAATTTAGCCAGTCACATGTCAGCCTGGACCTTGCTGCTCTGTCCGGAACCTGGTAGGACCTTATTTAGGTCAGGGTTTCTTTCAGTGCGAACTTCTGCCTTCTGAAAGGCTGGTGACTCTGAGGTTTGCAGGAAAGTCCAGTTACTGTTAGTTGAAGCTGAAACAGCCAGTGCTGACCACATTTATACATAAAGAGCTGACTGCGAAACACCTTAGAGATGGGTATTGTTGCTATTTTACAGATACAAACTTGAATAGTTTCCCAAGAGTGCACAGATTTAGTGGTAAAACTTAAGAATAAAACTTGGTGGTGTTAGAGCAAATGTCACCTCTCCCTGTTGCTAGCAGAAGATGTGAAAGCCTGCTTGCTTTTCTGTGCTGTGACCCTACCTAGTTACACACCCGGTATTACCACCATACCTGTCCTGAGAGAAAGGTATAACTGCTCTAACAGGTTAGGGTTAGTAATCATGGCCTGTGAGTACACTTAGTAATGATAATATTGGGCATAACGGCTTTCAGTACTTTACCGCTTTTACTTGCACTAACTCGTTAATGTATATGCTGTTGATGCTCCATTTCCAGCATTTGGGCTTTCTGCTCAGAACAAGAAAGCTGCATAGGATTGGAAGAAGGGAGGAGTTTCATTCCCAACAGTCGATGGGATGTCCTTGGCAGCTCTGCTCAGCCTCATGGCGTGGCTGCCCAGTGGCTGGCCCTGGTGCCAGCACAGGGGGTGAGCAGTCAGGGCATGTGCTGTTTAAACTAGCACTGCCACATGGATAAAGAAGTGAGTTTTCTAATCGAAAAGCACGTGGCAAGAAATTCAGAGGAAGGTCCTACTGTAAATTAACCATATGTGAAGGTTTCAGCTAAAGAAGAAAGTTGAAAATGTCAACTTGTGGTTAGATAAAAGGCATCCCTTTTTAAAGGTGATGTCCACTGATAACATTAGTGTACTTCTTGGATTATTTAGCATGTGCAGTTATTTTTAATCAGAAGTTTATGCAGTATTTTATTTTWTATATTCATAAAATTGGCTGTGCCCCTTTTTGTGTTTCAGGTTCTCTGGCACCTGGACATTTTTCGCCGCAGTTTCCGGCAGATCACAACGCACAAATGTATGGGCGATTCTTGCATCTTCTGTGCTCTTAAGGTAAAAGTTAGAAATAAATTGAAAACCATTTTCTAAAAAATTGAACAGAAATATTTTTGATGTTTAATTAATATGTGTAATCAAACTTGCACTTGAAAATTTGTGAGAGCAAGGTAAATCTGATAGCTACTGGTCCAAGACCCTTATAGTACTCTTTCTAAAATGTGTTCAAGCCAAAAAATTGTGAAAACACTGTTGATAAAGTTTCAGATACAAAGACTCTCATCAATGGTGTGCAGGTCATTGTAAGCCTCCGTTATTTTACCTTCAGGCGGTAAAATATCAGTTTGCTTAATTTTTTCCAATTTATCATTTGGTGTACAAATATAATACCATATACAGTTAGTATGCTCATCAACATTTACCTTTCCCTTTAGAGCTACTTTAAATGTCAGGATGCAGAAGGCCACTTAGCTAAGCCTTTCTGTTCAAAACTGTTGATTATGTAAGACTAAAAAGCTATTTTCTACTGTCAATATTGATGTCTGCATGAAATGGCTCTGCTCTTTGTAGTCTCTGTTTTAAAAAACATCAATTCTGTTTGTAGCTGCAAATGCAATAGCTGACTGTCATAGGAGCTGCCTGGGCAGTAAGATCTAGATGCTAGCTCTGATTCTGAGTACTGCTATGTACTTGAGTAAATTGTGCAATCTCGTGTCTCTGTTTGTCTCTACCAATGAATTTGTAGCACTTCTGGGTTTTTTTTGTGGCCTCCTTTCTAAATTTTGCTAGCTCAAACCCACAGCTTCTTGTGGGAGAAATGGACATGATGCAAACATGATGAAAATACCAGCTTTAATCTTCCCGAGCAGTGATTTTCCTTTCTGAAATAGAGACTGAGGCATTTTCTTTGATCACAAATGTGTTGTGAGGTCCAACTAAATATATAAATTAATTGTGGGAGAATTTGTGTAATGAATTCTGTATGCAGTAATGAAAAGGACAGACAGCATGTCTTATAAAGATGGCAAAATAGAGAGTGCAAGGTTTAAATCAAGATCATCTGAAGTTCCGAGGCAATGTTTGTGGTATAATAGCTGTCTTGCTGCTAAGTGACATCACAGATGCTCTGGTAGAGACAGGCTTGGAATGAATTATCCAGTGAGTTTTTGGGCTGTTGTTGAGGGGTCTTCCGTTGCAAATGAACAGCAAAGAGGAGACTGTTAAGGCATGAAGGAAGAGAATTTGTTTCTTTCTGAAGGGAAATTTGTCTCAAGACTTATCTGTTGAAATGATGAGACAGGATGATATTTACAGCAATATCATAAGAAGATATAACAGTGGGTTAGGAGCAAGGTAGTGCATCCAAAGAGAGATACAGCTATTCAGGCAAAGAAAGATGGAGTATTAAATATATCTGCTTCCTGAAAGGGGCGTGACAAGACTTAGTCATGATCTGGTTTGAGTTCATTAAGTTCAGTGGGATAATTTAAAGGCATTTTTGGATCACGCCCTTGAGCATTGCCAAGTGATTGTTGGCATTCTTTGTTAGCCAAGATGAGGTCAGAAGGAAAAGGACTTAGGAAATTACCATTAATGTAAGCTTTTGCCGTTCTGGGGTTTAACCTAAGAGCATGATATGTCAAGGAAGTACCAGGAGAATCAGACAGGTTCTGCCGTGAATAAAAGTAGACTCTCTGCATCAGAGTCCAGGTTTTAATATGAAGATAATAGTTAAAAGTCTTTCTGTATAGAGTACTGAAAAAGAGGGAGAGGGGTGTGAAAGCATGTTAAGGAGCAAGGAGAGGATGAACCTTTGTGGAACTGGTCTTGAAAGATGAACTCTGGACAAAGATGCATGTGGATTAGCAGTACCAGTATGAGAGGGAAAACACTACAGTAAAACTGGCAGATGAGAGGATATCTGGAATATATATATTAAAAGCAGACATTGGGCCAAAAAGTATTTAGTTTTGTTGGTAAAATCCTTGCTTTTGATGTCTTGAAGTGTGTGGTGTGCTATTATAAACTTGGAAGTGACAGGTGGAGTGGCAGAATTCACAAATTCTATGCCTGCAGCCATATGCTTACTTTTTAAATTAAGCAGCCTTTTAAAAAATTGCTGCTCTCTCTTCTCACTCTCCGTTATCTGCAAGGATTTTTGTGTGTTGAGTGTGTTTTTGGTTTTGTTTGGGTTTTTTCTACCTGATGTTCTTAGCAATGCTGTGCCTAGCTGGAAGGTGTTACAATCTTAATTTCCAATAAAGAAGTAATGCACCGAATCCTCTACTACTTTTGTACATTTTTGGAAGCTTGCATCTGGTTATGTACAGAATTCTTGTAGCTCACAAAAACTCTAAAGACTGCATAAGCAGTTAAACAATTACCTAGACAAGTATTTGTGAATGTGGGCAGTAACCAATACTTGAAAAAGTAAATAAATTCCAACTGGATCCAAATCAAAAAGTTAGCATTTTCTCTATCTATTGTCTGTTCTTCATGGGAGATTGCTGTGTGTTCTACCCAAGCCTGTTTCAGAACCTCTTTCTCTGGGTGATTGTGCCGAGCTTTCACTTTTATTATCTTGTGTGAAATGTTGATGTATGTATAAGTCTTTGAAAGTCGTCCCCCCCACTTTTGTGTTACCAAGTCAAATATTATTACAAAGATGAGTAATAAAGGCTGTCACTTAACTGTACATGAAATTGAGGGTGCAGGTCTCCCCTCAGCCCCCCTCAAAAAACTCTGGACACCAGAAACATAGGTTGTCTTGCTTGAATGCAGCTAAAAAGGTAGGGGTATTCACAAGGGACAGGCCCAAACTGTGGAGATGGTCTCACGTTCGTCTTCATAAACTCTTTAAGCAGGCAGTAGAAGGGAGGAAAAGGCTGTTTAAGATATTTGCTTGTTCTCTGCTGTCCTCTGGATCAGTGTTTTCAAATTGCTCTATTTTTTTCCTCCTGTGAAAGTCTGTCTGTCTAGTACATAGTACGTGTAAACTTGTATAAGACAAGTGGGATAATGTGCTTAATGTGCACCGAATACTGCAAGCATCACCAAGAGTATGTTTTGTGTCCCAGTGCAGCAGGATCATCCCCTCCCTTCTGTGCTCATCTCTTTCCCTGCCCCAGCTCTCCTTTCTGCTCTGGAAGCCTTTAACTGTTGTCCTGCCAGAGTAATGCTGCCTTAGCCACCAGGTCTTTGACATCCTCTTTCTCTTGAATCTTGCCTTAGGCTTTGCTAAGATGAGGGAGAAGAAGTGGCTGGATCCAGTGGGAACACAAGAATTTGGAGCTCTATACCATGCGAAAATCTCCTATTAGGGTCTGGGGAGAGGTAATTAGCCTTGCATGTTGTCAGGTGGATCTGCCCAAAATACTTGTCCAGACCAAGCAAGGTGGAGGCAGGACGTGTTTACTCTTCAGAGCATGCTGGCATGTTCAGATTCCAGCCTGGCCTGGGAAAGGGACAATGCTTGTGGGGAGGAGTCTCTGTCGTGTCCCCCCACATCACTTCAGGGTCCCTTCACAACATACCTGACACCTCTTGTGTTGTGCAGAGAGGGTTCATGCTCTGCTCCGACTCTGAAATGTTGCTCTGAAGGCGACATCCTTTTCCTGTTGACTCTAGARGAAGATAGTCTTTTCTAAGCTAAATTTAGCCTTGGAATAACACTGAAGAAGTTGTATTTTTTCCACACTTTCTTGGCTTGCTGCAACTGTTTCTAGGGRTTCTGATGTCATGTGCAGTATTTACTGTAAATGCTCAGCTAGCTCTCTAAATAGTACGTGTGATTTCAAATATGGGCTCACAGGACAGTGATGTCATACCTGATCAAATCACGTTTTATTTTTGTACCACATTGAAGACTTCCATTGCACAAATTCTTGAAATGATTTTAAAACCTGATGTGCTACCTGGCTATGTTTATGTGGCTAGAAAATGAACCTTCAAATCATTCCAGACATACATTCCTTGGTTATTTTGAAGGAACCTTGCATCAACAGCTATAAAAAGACAAGGGAGAGCTGCAGACACTGTGCTGGAATCCCAAACACTGTTCCTTAAGATGTAGCATTATTTGAATATTTTTTTTTCAATACACAAGCTATCCTTACCACTATGTGGTTTGCCTGCTGTAACACTGGAACAGCTTTTTGATTTATTATTGATGCTGAAGTCTGCTATGTTTTGGTTTATTTTCCTTTTTTTCCAGCATGACTTTGCTTTGGTGTTTGTTTATCACAGCTGGAAGAGGATAGGAAGAGGGAAATCCGTCCACTGTACTGAGCATGCCACAGAGAGTTTGTTCTCCTTCCAGGGATTGTACTGGGAGCTCCATAGTGCCAGAATATGGGACAGAGTGTTTTTTGTAGGTCACAAAGAAGAATGCTCTATTGATTGATAAATTACAATAGGGCTGGTCTTYTCTGTAGTTTTGTCGTGTGCAACAAAAGCAGGAAGAATGTGAATTTTCTGTGTAGAAATGTTGTTGTTGTCTAAGATGAAAATGGAGAAGAGTAAGGTTTTGTAGTGTTTTAAAGAAATGGAATGACTATAGTTGGTTCTGATTAGCCACTTGCTTGAAATGGAGTGATTTATTATGAAATGTTCATCGTATGGTTGAGACAGTTATAGGTTGGTTGCAAGGATTTCATCCTCTTTTTTTATGCTTTTTTCAAATCACAGCAGAATTTTAGAGTAAAATAGTAGTCAAAATACATAAAATAATTACTTTTATTGTTTGAACTTTTTTTTTCAGTTGGCACTTGCAGCTAACTGCCTGCCAAATGAACTAGCAGCAAGTGCAGTTTCCCGAGTTAATAAACTGGTAATTGAAGCTTCCAAATAACAGTTGCTTGTTTTGACCTTGATCAAGCACCTAGTGAATTGTTACATAGTAGATATGCATGTTCTGTGATTTGGGTTTCTTTTCCTGCCACCCTCCTAAACAACACTTACGGAAAGTATTATTTTCACTTAATTTTGGTAGTAGTCAAGGGTGCCTGACTTGACAGTCTGTACTGGGGACCTGATCGTAATATTCAGGATACAGTGTGAGTACAAATGGAAGAAACACAAAAAAGAAAGGAATAAATGGAAATGTAAGTTGATTGTTATCAGACTTGGAGGTTTGAAAAGAGATCAAAAGACACAAAACCAAATAGAGCTAGACTTTATTGCAACCTAGAAGGCAAATATAACATGAGGAAATGTGGGGAAGAAATGTGAGCTAGTGGAAATACTGTGGGTGGAGGCTGATGTGTTTGGATAGGAGAAAATTATTTTCAGCAGCCAGAATTTGAAACAGGTTGTTGTACTGAGGGAGAGGCTTCACTGGCAGAGTGTGATGTTCTGAATGAGATATTAGGTGCTGTAAGCAAGAAAAAAGGTCCACTGAATTGAATACAGTAAGACAGGCATGCTATTGAAAGGGAGAGAAAGTTTAAAAATACACAAACAAAAACTCCCAAAGCAAAAACCCCATCACCAAAACCCAGAAACAATTGATTCATGTAGGGAGTACTAAGGCATTTGAGGGAATGTGTTTTGTTCTTTGATATTGTTCTTTGTTCAGCGATATCCCCGTACAGAAGAAACTTCTGCATAATTCTGGAAGGGAATAGTTAGTTCTCAGAAAGCTGCCAAGGACACAAATTTACAGTGCATGAACACTGATCTGATTCAGTAACTGTTGCCTGTTGTCTTCAGCCATCAATTTATTCTTGTGTCAGCCTACTTTTGCATGCTTGATTAAAAAGTCACGTGTGCATGTATATCAAGTTTGGTTTGTTTCATCAGTATGGTTGGTTACACACTGCAGATGTCAGTTTACCTCGAATAAATGGAATACTTCTTTCCTAGGGAGGAAATCGATTCCAAACACTATTAAAGATAATTGAGAGCAGATCTTGTAAACTATGGGGGGTTCACGGTTACTGTAACTTTCAAATCTTTGAAGTTTAAAAGAACTCCCAAAAACGTGTGTCAATCCCATGAATTGCCTCAAAGAATACTTGCTATCTTTATTCTCTAAACTAGCTGAAGAATAACTTGGTTTATGATCATGCATGTGAATTTTAGTGTTCTGAAATATCTTCAGGGTTTTCCACATGGAGAGTTGCATGATAAATGTTCCTTGTCTCAAACATTTAGTTGTTTTCCTTCATGTGATCCGTGATCAGTATACATCTAGAAAGTTCATACTTATCCCCACACTTCCCAAAGTGGAGGATGTTATTTTGGAAGCCCACTGGCTCTGCAATGCTTTGTTCTAATGTATGTCAGAGGCCCAGCTGTATAGTAGTAGAAAGGACATGAAGCCTTCTCAATTAGTAAAAAGCCAAGTGAGGCCCTACAATTGATTGTTTGACATGGTTAAGGAAGTTCCAGGTTTGGACCCATCTGAGAGCAAGCTGGCAAGAGATAGTGTGATTGGTGAGTTGATCTTGACACTTAGTATTTGGGGAAGGACTATATGCAACTAGATGGACTTAGGGACTTTATTGGTCTTAAAGAACACTTGCGCCTCCCAATTTTGTTCTCTGCTACCCCTTCCAGACTTTTGAAGAGCTGTAGGGAAGGGGATGTGAAGGGAGGTGGGCTTCTGTTCTGTGTAGACCTCAGGAATGCAGTATAACCAGAACACAAACTTCCTATATGAAAAATCCCTTGCTCATGCTGTTCTGTCTTGGCTTGTAGACTGACCAACATGCCAAGAACATGTTCTAAGTTTAGAAATCAAAGCACTGCTGTTAATACAGTGTTCATAGTTCTTAGATTTTACGTTAAGCTAATTTTTTTTTGTTCTGCATCCTTGATTTTAGTTACTAAAAACTGGTAAAATAGAAGAAACTTCCCTTTTTCGTGAAGCTTTTAGCAGTGTCCATTCATATGGTTGCCACTGTTAAAGACACGCTCATTTGTGGTGGAATTTAGTCATCAGTGCAGTGAATAAACTGACGGTATTTCCACCATCTTCCATTTCAGTTGAAGAAGTTTTTGAAAGAGAACGAAGTTTTGAATGTTTCATATATAAAGTCTTCATGTCCATAAACACTTGGAAGAAAGGTGCTGTGAGAACTCCTGGGGCAGAATCAGCAGTGCTTTCCTGGTCTGCACCCAGCTGGCTTTCATACCTGTGTATGTTACAAATGTTGTAGTGATTAACAGTATTGCTCACAGGCAAGACCTTAAATTAAGGAAGGAGATCTGACTTAGATAATTTAAAGTGATGAAACTGCAGGAAATGCCACACCTGTCCATCTAGGGTTGAGAGACAAGAAAGACCCGTTCTGAAGGGAAACAAAGAACCTATCTTGGAAAAAAAAAAGGGGGGATCAACCCCAACAACCACATCTCCCCAAAAAACCCCCGCCCCAACTCCCCTGACTGAAATCTAAGAAAAACCAAACTTCCCTGTGTTCAAAGTGCTTTTGACTCCATTTGTGGTGGTTTTGGGACTTCCTACAAGCACTGGGTTCCAATGTGCTCTGAACTGTGCTGTGCAATGACATAAGATTTGATCTTTATTAGATTAAAATGCACAATTACTCACTGGTTTTAAGATTTTTCTTTTCCTTGTAATCTAAATAAGACTATACCATTGTGTGCTATGTCATTACAAATTTGAGGCGGCATTCTTCCATGTAACATTGGGATCTTTTACTTCGTATTTTTGCATTCTTCACTGAATTCTTTGACATTGCTTAATTATTTTTTGTTCCATGGTAAGTATACTATTTCTTTAAAGATTTGAAACTTAAAAGAAGAGTTTGCTTGCTTGCTTCTCCTTTTACCTAGTTTAGAGCCTGCATTGATTCTCACCTCCCAGGAGTGCAGAGCAATTTCAGGGCTCTCATTGAAACAAACCAGGTCCCGTCCATCAGCTTATGGCAGTGAGCTTGCGGACCAGTCACTAGGCGAGTGTCTCAGTTTCCAGATCTATGAAGTGAGATTGAATAAACAGAATAAGCACATTTCAAAAGCACAGTTGTGAATATTTTCAAATGCTTTTAAATTATTTAAAGTGTGAAGCAGGGTGGAATTACGTTTCACTGCCTTATTTTTTGAGGTTCACTGAAATGAGAAAATTCACTAATGAAACATGAAACTTGCTCAGTTATCAGAGTGACAGAAATGGTGATTGGGTTTAAGTGCAGAGACTTTGTCTTTTTTTGGTTTTGTATACGTATATATAGAAGATAACTGAGGAGAGGTATTGTCTGTAATTCATGAAGTATGATACTTGCTGCCTCACAGCTTTCTCTTCATTACCACTTTTCTCATGATTCTGTGATACTCTAATAAAGGCAGTAGTAGAAGAGCTGTGGGCTTCAGCTCAATGGGCCCTCACCCATGAACGAGCATCTTGAGGACTACCAAAATAAAAGTTGCAGTAAAGAGAAGTGGGCATATTACATCTATCTTAGATTATGTCAACACTATAAATTGTACCATTCCTATGGGCAGAAATGGCAGTGGCATGGAGGTTGGTTTGCTGCCTGTGCAGTGACAGCTGTGCTCTGCACTCTTCCAGCTTCCTCAGAGCAGACAAGATTGTACCATTTGGCAAACCTCCCAGTTCACCTTCTCATTTCCTGATACAAAACAAGTAAGAATAGTTAAAGGAGAGAAAGATTCAGATTATTTCCTATTAATATAGATCCTAAGTATGTTGGGGAGAAGCTTTCTGTAAGTAAAGGAAGAAGTGCTACATGAATTGTGAATCACTGCAGACTAGCATAGATTTGAAAGAAAACCGAACAGACAAACCGGTTTGGTTTTCTCCTTGTTTTGCTAAGTTTAGAAGGCAGAAAAGCCAACTGGTGTACAAGTAAAGGTGATCCTTTTTTTCTCTCTTGCAGTAAGAATTGAGCTTTTCCACAGTCTTGACAGAAATTGTGAGGAAAGTTTTATAGGAAAAGACAAGCAGAATTTTGACATTGACACTGATGGAGATGGTTGCTTGTCATATGAAACGAGGTAGAAAGTAGAGCACAGTAGTGATGGAGAGTTGTCTTGTATCAGAATAAGGACTAGAAGGTTTCTACTTAAACTGACGATCTTGTGTACAGAATTATGTTCCTGTTTTTGTAGGAAGGACTCAATGAATGTTACATTTACTGTTCAGATGATGTTTTGGATATTTCACACACGTGCACACAAAATAAATGTAGGAGGTTTAATCAGCTGGGAATATGTACTGAACTTTCATGCATGTAACCCACAGTTCAGACAATAATGTGTCTTTTTAGAACTACTCATCCTTGCAAATGGTTACCCAGGTGATATGTGAGTTACAGTTATAAAAATGCAGGTTTATGGCAGCAAGTAACAGCTGGCTATACATAGGAACTGCTGTTCCTCTTCATGTCATGCGTTTTCCCTCCTGCATGCTGACACAAAAATCGTCTAATTCTTACCTTCTTGGACTTATGAAAGGTAAATTCCTTCAAGTGTGCAAATAGCAAGTTGTGGCTGTTTAAGGGCTAAGATGTTTGCAAAGAGTTGCTTAAAAGAGGAAACAAGGTGGCATGTGTAGGCTGGAAGTGAGAAAGTGAAATTGAGAGGGAGAAATGGGAATAAAAAGTGAGAAGTTTTGGTATTCATTGTATTTACTTCGGTAATCAGATTTGGAGAAAGAAAGAAAGATCCAGGGGGGATTGATGCTAAGGGAAATTTGCACCTAACCCTTCCTTGTATGTGTGAAAGAAAAGGAAGAAATATACAAAGGTGCATATGATTTCAAACTTTTAGGATCTTCTCTTGTAGTCTGGGTACCATACAAATATCTGTGTGTTGCAGGATCCAAGCCAGTTAAATGTTTGCTGTTTGTTTTCAGATAAATTGAGTCATATTTTGAAAATATAGTAACTTAACTATCTTTTTGGTTTTTTACTAGGGTATATTCAACCAGTTTCAGTGTAGCAGTGAGAAGGTACTGCCTTCTGATGCGCTGCGCACTGCTCTTGCAAAGACATTTCAGGATGAGCAACGCTTCCAGCTGGGCATCATGGATGATGCTGCTGAATGTTTTGTGAGTATAACTGAAAGATCGTTTGACAGGCACAGATGTGGCCCACCACTGCACAATGTTTCCTGACTGGTTTTTTCGCTGTATTTTTTTCCCTTCCATTTCTCCTTTCCCCAAATTGCAACAGATTTTGCATGTGTGGCCTGGAAAAGTCCACAGAGAGATCCCCAAGMTAATGATTTGGAAATGGTAATATCATCATTAACTATTTTTGCAGTTACTTTTGCATATGTACTGCTTGTAGTCTCAAGTGTGTCTTAGTTATGAATTATGAAAAAATTGCACTTCAAGAATGATCCAGGACTCTAGCTATAAAGATCACCTAAAAGGGGTGAAAGGACGTTTTGTTTGCCAGTTTTTCTGAAACTGTGTTTTCACAGGAAAATTGTTTAAGGGAAATTGTGCAAGGTTAGAGCTGTTTTGCCAAATAATTAATCTTGACCTATTTATTGCAGGCCTATAAACCACCTAGGCAGCTAAAAGTGATAGTGAAAAGTATTCTGCTGGAAAAGGTGTCAAGAGACTTCTGGCACCCACAGATTAATGTTGGCAACAGTGGGAGGAGAGGTCTTGGGACAAGAGCTCCTGGAAACTTTAAAACAGATGTCGTTGTTTGAAATAATGTCTAGAAAATGTTTAGTCCTTTTGTTTCATACAGAATTTAGTCTGACTCTTCATTTATTAGTTCTCCCCCTTTTTGATAGGATGTAGATTATGTGCCGTATTTCAAAACTTTTGTGGAATGTAGAAGTTGATTTATTGTGTTGATGAGAAGTTAGTGTCAATCCAGTGATTTTTAAAACTGCATAGGTGCTCTGCCTATTACATTTGGTTGTATCCATTGATGTTTGAGAATTGGACAGAAAAATCAGCAGAAGAATCTTCAGCATTGCTAGTAAATAGAATAACTGGTTAACTGGTGGAGTGTTTCAAATTGAAAGTGGAGGCCATTTTCCTTTTTATCCAAGAAATACCAACTTCTTTGTTTTCGAAGCAACTTTCACAAATTTGAGGGAGCCTCCTGTCTATAACATCATTGCATCTGACATGCTTTTGTGATTTATCTCTTTTGTCTGCGTTTTAAATTATCTAATGAGTTTTTTCCTTTTTTCCTTTGGCTAGGAAAACCTGCTAATGCGAATTCACTTCCACATTGCAGATGAGACAAAGGAAGATATTTGCACCGCACCACATTGTGTTTCCCATCAGAAGTTTGCAATGACTTTATTTGAACAGGTGAGGTAATGATATGTGCTTAACACCAATCACCAGTTCTCAAGTTTCGTGTTTTCATTCCTAAAACATGCATTGCCAGGTAAAGAAATGTACAGGCAAGAAAAGAAATGTACAGGCAGGAGTGTTGCAGTGGAAATACCTGTTTAATCTTGTCAATGTATTATATTTTCTTTTTCTTTAGTGTGTTTGTACCAGCTGCGGTGCCACCTCTGACCCATTACCTTTCATCCAGATGGTACATTATATTTCCACAACCTCACTCTGGTGAGTTGAGTTTTTCACAGGAAGCCTTTTTTTTTTCCTGTTTTTTTTCTTTTTTCTTTTCTTTTCTTCCCATACTGGTATTGCAGTTCAAGCTTTATGATTTTTGTTGATTAAATGCCTAGAATATGGTTTGTTCAAAGTTGGCGGAGCTTTGATAACTGTGATAAAGAACATGAAGATTTAGTGAAGCAGAAGATAGCAATTTAGGCAGGGATCAGTGTGTCTGCTTGTTTATGATTCTGAATCTTGACAACCATAGTGGTAAGGACTCGTACATTTTGAAAGACTTTAATGTGTGAGCAGGTGATTTAAGAAGACTAATAAGAAAAACAACAACAACAAAAAAACATTGAAAAGGACCTTTGGACATCTACTCTATCCTCCTGTTCAAAGCAGGGCTAACTTCAAAGCTAAATCAGGCTGCTTGGGATTGTGTGTAGCTGAGTTTTGAAAGTGTTTAAAGGACAAAAATTCCATGACTTCTCTGGACTGTCACTTCCGGTTCTGAACTGGAAGGTTTTTTTTCTGCCTTCATGGTGACCGGGGCAATTCTTCAATAACTACAGGAAGATGCAGAAAGGGAAATTCTCACTGGAGGTCAGATATGGTTTGGCCTTGGAAAATCCATGATGGCTGCTCTGACTCACCTTGTCCTTCATGTGCCTGGAGCTGATTTCCAAGGGGATTGATTTGGTCTGTCATTTCGTGAGATGGGTGGAGTGAGACTCGCCAGTCTGTAGTTCCTCTAATCCTCTTTCTTGGATGAATTTATAGCTCTTGTTTAATCTAGTTATTGGGGAGCTGCCCTGGTCACCATGACCTTTCATTAAAGATGGTGCACAGAACATGAGCTCTAGGTCTATAGCAGATTGTTTGAACTAGTGCTGGAGAAGGCTGAGTAGATGGCTGCTCAGTTAAAAGCTGTTTAAATCTGATTGAGGCAGGAGTCTGTTATTTGCTTCTGTCTTGAAATTTTTATTAGGATTAGAACTTCTCTGTTTTGTGTCTGGCATGTGAGACATGTAGTTACAGAGCCTGAAAAAATTGTCATGAAAACTGCTAGTTGCTCTTCACATGCAGACCTTTTAAAAGGTACCACTTTACCCGTGTAACAAGAGTGGTGTAAAGCATTCCYCCTTGTGGCTGCTGCCTGCTGTTCCATCGAGCTGTAGTTTTTCCTTAGGTTCCAGCAGACTTTGTATATCAGAATATTATTATTAGAAAAATGGGAAAATAGTTATGTAAATAGTATTCAGCATTTTATATGAAATATCACATTAGATCTTAAGTCATGCATTATTGTATGTAACAATTTTAAGCTTGAACATGCTTTGAGCACTAGTATTCTTGTATATGTATTGTCGTCTTTCTTTCAACTTGGACAGTGAAATAAATTGGGTACTGTGCTATTTTTTGTTTGTAGTTTTAAATATGTGCCTTACTGTGTTACTTTACATTGTGGTTATTGAAAGGGGAGCATTTTGAACCAAATATTTCATTTTGAAACCAAGTATTTATCAAAATGCCAAAGTTTGCTTTTAAGATACAAAATTTAAGCCAAACAATCTGTTTCTCTTTTGAGTTTTACTTGTTTTCTTTATGCAGTATTATTGTGGAAGATGTAGTAATTCACACTTAATAATGTGGTTTTTTCGGTACTACAGTGTTAAATAAAAAAATGTTGTGTTTTTTAAGTTTTTAAACAAAATTTTGGTGAAACATATACTAGCTTAGTATAGGTTTGTGTTTTTATTTTATTATTAAACTTTTGTTTTGTATACATTCTCTGTACTTAAGCAATCAAGCTATTTGTATGCTGGAGAGGCGGGAGAAACCAACTCCAGATATGTTTGGAGAGCTCCTGCAGAATGCCAGCACTATGGGGGACCTGCGCAACTGTCCAGTGAGTACCCTTTGTTAGTTTTGGGTGTGAATGCAGTATCTCGCAGTTGTTCAATGAAGGAAGGGAAAAATTAGTGACGATGACTAGRCATAAGTATTAAGAACAGGAATAGATGCTTATTTTTTATGTATATCGTAAGTGCTAGATTTCTAAAGTAAGATTTTGGTATCTTGTTCTGCCTTTTAATAAGTATGCGAAAAGACTTATCAAACTTTTTTTACATGTTGATGAATAGTTAGGGTAGGAAACAGCACCATAGTTGCTGCTTCCTGTAATGCCTCTGTTAGGTGCATTACCAGTCCTCAGTGAAGTAATACAGGCTCTAACAGGAGTGCCTATGTGCCTGTTTCCTGGAGGCAGTGTAAGTATTTCCATGTTATACTTGGCCCCCCTCCCAATTTATGACTCTGAAACCTTGATTAGATGTGTCACTTGAAATTTTTTTTTTAATATTGGCAGATAGTGGCTGAGTAAAAGAAATTAAGAGATTTTCATTTAAAAGGTGCATATGAGTAGCTATTTAATAACCAAAGCATGCGAAATTTAATAGAAATACATTCTTGGTCAGGACAAACTGCTATTTGACTGTGAAATAATCAGTGGGATAAAATTGCATACCAGCTTTTTCTGCCCTTTTCTTTTTATACTCAAGAAATTTTTCTATTGAGATTTAGCTGAGGGTGGCCTCAAAGTCATGCAGGGGAAGCTTTTTATCAGGATGCCATGTTCCTGCTGTCATGCTGAAAATGCTGAAGCGAAGAAGACAATTTAAGAGTAAGATAGGTTGGGAGGTAATACACAAGATTGCTTGTACTTTAAATGACCCTTGCAAAATATGTATGAATAAAGTCATCTTAATATTAAAACCTCATATCTACATTTAAATGTCAGTGTCCTCTACAGTTTCTTTCTGTTTTTTTAATTTTTCATGTTTGTCTCTGATTGATGTTTGGGACTGAAATTCTGGTTAAATTTTCTAGACTGCTGTGGGGAAGAGACACACATTATGATCTCTTCCCCAGTTTTAGTGTCAGAAATTATTATATATAATTATGAAAATGGACTCTAGACAGGAGAAGTGATTCTTGATATGAAAATGGGTTTTTTTCCTGGAATCTTGCGGAGGTACCTTTGTGATGTACCTCAGGGGCAAAGTGAATGTTGCAAATGGACTTTGTCATAATTTTCATCGTGTCCCCCAACTCACTTGTATCCCCCTCCCTCCCCCCTCCAAATGCACTGGTAGTTATTTAAAAAGTAAAAAAATGGGAAGAAAAATCAAAACAGGAAGTAAGAAATGTAGAGCTCCTATGAGTTACTAAAGCAACCCTTATTCTCCTGATCTTCCAGCTGCTGCTGTTATGTTTATATGAATACTGACCTAACTATATTGTCTAAGATGGGATGCTTGAGGTACCCTGTAGAACCACTCAAATTTAACAGCAAAGCAGGACTTTGAAAGTTTTTCTCACATTGTCATATAAAGCATCAGTCTCTGTAAATACAATTTTTAATCTGAGATTCTGATCAAAAGTGAGCTTTCCCTCCAATTCCTAAGAATGTTATTGGGATCTTTCATGTATGCTTGCTTATCTTTTTTAAAATAAGCTTATATTTGTGCTCTATGTTTTAATGATTATTAAGAGCATGAGGAAGAATCAGCAGTGTTCACTTTAAAGCTTGCAAATGTCAGTCTTGATAGCACATCTCATCTATGACATGAGAAGCTTGTTGCTTGGCACTGAGCAGATATGCTGTGTTTTACCACATCCTCTTTGGAAGCTGTACTTCTGAAACTTATACTTTTTTAGTGCCTTGCCCTAACATTCTAATAAGAGAAGGATTATGTTCAATATTTTGTTTTATTTATATCCTCAGAGTAACTGTGGGGAAAAGATCCGTATTCGTCGTGTGCTGATGAACTCTCCACAAATCATCACCATTGGCTTGGTTTGGGACTCAGACCACTCTGACCTGGCTGAGGATGTGATTCACAGTCTGGGAACTTGTCTTAAACTGGGAGATGTGAGTTTTTTGTATTTTGGCACTACCTACAAAGACAGCATTTCTCGTGGTGGTCTATAGCAGCAAATCAAGAAAAACAAAAAGTTGGCACCTTTACCCTTTTGGTGTCAATAAGTAGATGTCCAAGGATCTGACCTGTCTCTGAAAGCCGTAGAAAAACCTGTGAACTATATATTCTTGAGTTTTTGGAATGTCTGAAACTTCAAAAATATTTTCAAGTGAAAGGAAATTTTGGATTGGGATTGTGCTATTTCTATGAAAATACATATACACTCTTTCATTTTGAAGAACAGAAGTTTATTTCTTTTGCAGACAGAATGTAGTTTGGTGGTCTTTTTTGGGTGTTTTTTTACCTTTAGCTCCTCTTTTTGTTGAAATGTGTGGTCATAACACCTAAGAGTTACTTGTAACTGAACAGTCTATATAAGAGATGGTGGCTGGCATTGTGTGATTGAATGACACACTGAATTAAGTAGGATCCAGAGGTTTGTCCCCTAGAAGATTCACTTATTCTACACTACCTGATGCTTTAGAGCTGAATTATTAGTATACCAAACTCTAGTTGTGTCTTACTGTAGCATTGAGATACTACATAAATATATAGTTAACATATATACACACATTTGTTTAAAAAAAAAAAGCATTGTCCAATGCACAGTGTACCAGAATCAGTGTGAGCTGATGGAAATGTTGTTATGAAACATTGTGGTCCATAGTAAAGTGGTAATGCACTAAAAAATGGGACCTGTGCATTTTTAAATTAATAAAATTCAATTAAGTAGAAAAGATTTTTTCTGTGGGCTGAATTCTTTTGACCTATTGATGTCTTCAGTTCATCTTTTATGTGTTAGTGTCATAAATTGGTTCTTACTAAATTCTGAATAGTCCTTGCTAAAGTCAGAATAAATGCCAGCTGTTTACTGTCCAAACTGCTTTGTTTCTGCAAAAATGAATGAATGTTTTAAACAGTATTTGATACAATCAGCAAGCATCACACCAAATACAAATTTTCAAAATAGAACCACATTCAAATTCTGTCAGAGGTACTTTATCATTGTTGTAAATGCCCTTCAAGTACAGACACAGACTCCAAGTCCGACTCAATTTATGAGTATCTGGTGAGTTTGTCAGAATCTGTTTCTGGTCTGTGTCTCTGTGTTTGCTTAAACATTGCTTGATTACTTATTTGCTGCCTTGTTTTCTCTGTCTTTTGAAGTAAAGACCTGACACCTCTCTATAGGACCTTGAGGTCTTTGAACATAAAACAGTATGTAAAATTCTGAGCACTTTATTAATTTCTCCTTTCATTTTTCTTAATTTCCTTCTTGAAGCTCTTCTTCAGAGTAACTGATGACAGAGCAAAACACTCAGAGCTGTATTTGGTGGGAATGATCTGTTACTATGGAAAACACTATTCAACCTTCTTCTTCCAAACTAAAATCCGCAAGTGGATGTACTTTGATGATGCTCATGTCAAAGAGGTGAGAAAAAAATGTTTAGGGAAAAAGATCTGTTGGAAATTTGTTATCTACTTGTGTGTAAATCCATACTGTTTTCTACAGATTTTGAGAGTTTTTTTGCTGGTTTTCTATGCAGGATCCACAAATTTATTGCTCGTTTTTTCTCAGCAAAGTGAAGTATTTTCAAAAAAAGCAAAGCAGAAATCTCAGAAGCCCTATTCTTAGTTCTGTTGGCTGCCAGTCATGTTTTTATGCTGTTGTTTGAAAACCAATGGTTTGCTTGTGCACGCAGCTGACACACTTCTCTTTCCCTTGCTGATAAGCAGTATAGCTATTTAGTGCCTGGTTTTGGACTCTGCTGAAGTGTCTACATGCCAGTCTTCCCTAGTGCTTGCTGCCAACAACAATTTTTCCGCTTCTTCTGCTCGTGCTTTTTTTCAACCTGTTCACCAAGCATTAGGTCCTTGACACTAAAGATGCTAGTGCTGGGATCTTGGCACAACGTTATTACAACCCATTAGATTGTTTGGCATTATTTCATACCACTCTCCTTTTTTACTTCTAGTCATGGAATCACAAACGTGAGAGAGGAAAATTTTCTCCTGTAGTCATGCCAAGCACAGTCTCAAAGAGAAAAAACTAATGCATTTGTTCAGTCATACTTCTCTGCGGAAAAATTTTGCCAAGGATAGGTACTGCAGTGCTTTAGTATAATACTCATGTATGGAGCAAATTTACTGGAATAGATGTTCAATGTATCAGGTGAAACTTGTATTAGTACACAGGGGAGATTTTTGAGATTAGTATAACTATGTGAATTAATTGCCTGGCATATCAATGCTTGCAGAGGTTCTGTCACAGCAGAAGTATTCACACACTTGAAGTACTTAGCTTTGACTTGGATTTATTGTCCTGATGTCTCTTATTGTTCATTTTGTTCGTTAACAAATTCTTTTTCTTTTTGGCTGATTCAAAGTTAGAGCATCTCAGAGGATGAAAAGTTTTTTAGGGAAAAAAAATCTGAAAGGGAAGGATTATTTTTGTAGGTGTATTTTTAGCAGGAGATTTAATCTACTTAGCCATGGGATGGTGAGTACCTTGATTTTAGTTAGGTTGGTTCATGGACTTTCTTTCTGAGTCCAGGTCAATGCTAGCTACAGAAGGAGTTAAAGTATGTCAGTGGAAAATCAAACTGAAAGAATTGTGACGGAAAAGAAGAGAACTTACTATAGAAAATGATGACAGAAAACCTTTTTTGGGTTTTTTGTTTTTGTTTGTTGTTGTTGTTGTTGTTGGGTTTTTTGTTTGTTTTGTTTTTATCGGTGTGGGGTTTTTTTTGTCAATTCAGATTGGTCCGAAGTGGAAAGATGTTGTGACAAAGTGCATTAAGGGTCACTATCAGCCTTTGCTGCTGCTCTATGCAGATCCAAGAGGAACTCCAGTGTCAACACAAGACTTGCCCCCTCAGGTGGATTTACAGCAATATAGCAGGACTTGCTATGACAGCGAGGACTCGGGTAAGCAGTGTGGGCTCTGTGCCTTGTACCTTCGTCCTGAAATGCCATGTGCAAAATGTTTTTCTTCTTTTGAAGTCTGTTATTGTTAGCAGGGGTCCTTTGTTACTTGTTAAAGCTGGTGGAGAATTCTGAAGAGAATTTCCAGGGTTTCATCTTAGAACTTCTCTCTTGGTCTGAGACTGTTGATTGTTTGGGTAGCAGTCTTTTCCAAAAAAGTTTGGAGAAAGAAACTGAGGGGGGAAAAAAAAGCGAAAGACCTAGTGTAGTGTGGATGTAGAGAGGAACACTAACTGGTGACTTCAGTAACTGAAGTTTCTGACTTCAAAAGTTGTAAACCATCCTTAAATAGAACATTTACTTCAGGACTCTACCACTGGAAGTGTGAAGTGCCCTCMGTGGGCTCAGTGTTTGCAGTCAAAGATAAGAATTACTTCCTTCTTTATTATATTTTTTTCTTCTTTCTCCCCTGAGAAATGAGTATGAAACTACTATCCCGTGTATTAAGGAGTGTATACGTCACATATGTAAAATGACCAACAGTCTTCAAACTGTTGAGATTTTTTACTTTTATGTACTGCAAAATGGAGGGAGGATATTGCCTTTTTCACCTCTTCTAATGAGTTCAGGAATTACTATACTTAAACTGAATCATGATGCTTCGTACTTTTCAGTAGAGGATCAATGCTGGCTTCTTGAGAAGGAGCAAGTTACTTTGCTGTAGATAATAGTATTTCAGTATGAAGTTTATACTAGATAAGCTTTTGATTCATAATAGATGAAACCTGTTAATTATTATTATGTGATATTCTTGTTACCCTTATTAATATTTTGTACTCGAGTCACTTTTTTACTTTCCCTGAAGCTGTGTATTTCTTACTGTAATTGCACTCAACAGTATTGAAAACTAACAATAATTTCAGTATAGTACTAATGTGTACCTTCAGTCCAATGGATGTAGTTTAATTTTGCATATTAAAAGGATTTGATAAATTTGGAGTTACCAAAGAGAAAGAAGGAGAGGTTTGTAGAAGGAATGACACTCTGTCCCTGCTTCCAAAGGAGAGGACTTTTCCCATAATCTCTGAGTTGGTATCTTAGGTATTCTGTTTTTCTGTTAACTTCTGTATAGTTGCTGTTCTCTTTTCTTAACCTTTCTTGACCTCTATAATAGCTGAAAAAGATTGAAATTTCACATTGCTTCCTTGACATTTCTTTCTTCCCCAGGGAGAGAACCTTCCATCTCGAGTGATACCAGGACAGATTCCTCTACGGACAGCTATCCTTATAAACAGGCACACCATGAATCTGTGGTCAGTCACTTCTCCTCTGACTCCCAGGGGACAGTCATCTACAATGTGGAGAATGATGCAGCTTCACAAAGCAGCAGGGACACAGGTAGCAGATACCATTACATCTGTGTGATCATTGCCATTAGATAAGATGACTGCAGTGGATTCCAGTGGAAAATATAAATATATATATATATACACACAACCTACAACAGAATAGTGAACAGTGTTTAGTATCTTAAATTTTTGATTTGTAATGAACTGTTGGCATTCACCAAAAAAAGCATGATTTAAAGGCCTTATTGGCTTTTGTAGACGTGTATCTAGCCAGACAAGCATTTAGAGATTTGTTTTTCTGTTATCCACAATACTGCCTGCTCTCTTTGTTATATAATTCTGTGAGCTGGAGTCTGTACAGCCCCGTTGCAGGCTTTGGTAAGTGCTGTGTGTGCTGCTTACTCATCTACAGGCAGTTCCTCATTTCAGGAGTTGCAGCTATCTGGGAAAGGTGCTTTCATCACCAGAATGCCTCATACTTGGGAACTAAGGACTTTCTGTGTAAGTGGGTATTTGGTAGTATTTACTGCACCAGTGAGGAGCATAAGATAATTTCCTGCATGTGCCATGGAAGCAAGTTAAGCTGGTATATGCAATGAGAAGACAGTCTGTATATATGTTCCTGTGGGCAGCTGAAGAGTCTGCCTGAACATTCTTTAGTTGAAAAGAGGTTAACTGGAAGTCTGAAGACTTGATGATCTCTATTATTCATGACCAGTGACCCTAGTCAGCCTGTTTCTGCATATAGTAGCTTCTAACATCACTTCTGAAAAAGTAGTGCATGAGTTGAGGTCAGACTTTTTTAGCATCAGAAATAGGATCTGCTATGTCTGTTTGAAAAGTTATTTTATTGTGCCTTGTATGTCTTCTTAGAAAATCTATCGAGTTGAATCAGCAGCTGTTAGTTGCACCAGAGTGCCAAACCTATCCTACCACTTTGTCCTTTTATTTGTAAAATTGTTGCTCTCTTGTATCAGAATTGGTTCATTTGAAACAATCTATGGTACATCAAAATTTGAAAAAAAATGTTTCAAATTCGCTTGATTTAGTATTCCTTCATTCTTCATCAGAGGTCCAAGTAACTGTAATACACAGTTTAAGACAGTCCAACAGTCCTTTTAATGTTTTAGCAAATACTTAGTGCTGTAGGTACCAGTCATAGTCTTAGGTAGGGTGTGATAGAAAAGAAAGTTGGAGCAGAAATTGAGTCATGAGGAAACAAAATATATGTTTGTCTTCAGAGTACAAGAAGACAAAATTGAAAATGCTGGTGGGCTATTGTTTCAATAGTGTGCAAAAATGGCACAGAATTTATTGGATTAGGTTCCTCCCTGCAAAACTTGCCATGCAGAAGTCAGCAGAAGAGGAAAGTAAGGGGGATGGTTGCAAACATGTAAGCATGAAGTTCAGCATGTAACCTTTTGTTCTGTCATTTTTAGTGACTTTGTCCTTTTCTTTTTCTTTCTTCTCCTGTTGATTCTATCCTGTGTTATTCCCTTCAGCTTAGCCCATCTCTTCACCTAAATTCGGTTGTCCTTTTCTTCCCTGATTCAGCCTTGGCTATAGTCAGTCTGTCCCCTTAGCTAGCCACTTGTCTGAGCATTTCCCCTCTTTTTTTACCTACCCACAACCTTTCCAAATAAAAGTCAGTCTGCCAACTAGTACAACTGCTCAGTCATCAAATGCTGATCCGTGGGGCTATAAAGAAGCCATCCACATTGACCTGTCAACTGAATCGTTCTGGGCAAAAGCAGGATTCTTCATTTAATGGCCATTTACCCACTACTCCAGCCCAGAAAATTATGGACCCTATCCCACTTCATCCTCCGAGGAAGGACCACCATTGGGTTGTATGACCTCAGGCTCCTGGGTACTTCAGAATGGGGGCAGAAGGGTGGCTGCATAAGCCCTCTCTTTCCTCCTTCCAACCTGTGCTGCTGAGAAAAATGTGCGTATTCTGGCTGCCCTATTCATGCAACTGAGATTTCAGGGGGAGGGAGTAGGGGGTGTTCTGTCTTAACCCATTTGATTTCATTTTCTTCTCTAATATGCTCTTAGACACACACACACACACACACATCTCCTACAAAACTAAACTTCTCCTTTGAATATTGCTGTTTGCTTGTGAAGCCATCCCAAGTCTGGAGGATGAGGTATTTAAGTGATACATTCATGAAGAGACACCTTTTAAGCATATCATTAGGCACTCAGAAATCCTGGCTTGTTATTTTAGTGATTTTTAAAAAGTGAGTGTTAAACGTTAGTTAATGTTCTTGGGATTTTAATTCCTATATTCTTGCATTATGTTGGATTTAGTCTTTGTTTCAGAGTGTCCAAGACAACAAAGCTTGTGTCCTGCGGACTTTTGATTCTTGGCATCTCTTCCATAGCTATTAAATGTCTGATGACAATGGGGCAATATTTGCCGTCTTTGAAAGGAGGAGAAAATATTAATGCAAAGCTAGCAGCCCTCATTCTACAAGGCTAAGCTGGGCTTTAATCTATGCAAACCCTAAACTAGTGCTAATAGCACTAAATATTGTCAAATAGTTTCTGTTATGGTAGTTGAAGGCTGCTAACCAAGCCATCCCTATCAGGTTGGAATGTTAAACTGGAGAAGTTGTGCACGCTGAAGTGAAATGTAAGTCTCCTCTGTCTTGAGGGCAGCCACTACAAGGTATAAGATAATGCTGTTTTTGGAGTTCCTAAAAGATACGTGGCAGTCCATGCTGTGAAGGGAAAAAAAATCCTCCAAAGCACAGACTCATGTTCAGTCACCAAAATGCTACACATCTTCTGTCTTCATTGCCAACATTTCTGTTTTGCTTCTTTAATTTCTTTTATATAGTCTGCTTGTTTCTAAATAATTTGGCCACAAAATCACTCTCTGTTTTGCAAATGAAAAGAGAGCCTTGTGTAGCTTGCTTTTTATTGTTTGGATTCCTTCCCACTCATTTATTGTAGTATCTTTGTAGCAATTGTAGTTGCAGTGAATTGGTTCTTTAACTGTTAAAGGTACAATTTTATGTGTAAAATCTGCTTTAAATGTTGTTGATTTTTATGCTAATCTCTAGAGAAGGGAGAAGGCTCAGGAGGGCCAGCTATGTAGTCTGGGGGCTGTTACTCCACTTTTTGCGAGTAGGGATTTTCGTTTCCTATCATCCTATGCAAGGTAAAAGTTTGTGATATAAAGGCTAGAAAAAAGGCTTTGTAGCTTATTCATAAATTCCCTTCTTATCCTGCATCTCTGCTTGGGACTACTCACGTGAGTAAAGCCATGCGTGTATTTGTGCTTGCAGGTTTAGGACTGTGAATGTGTGAGAACCATAAAATTAAGCAAAGGCAATACAGAAAACTTGTGATGTCAGATAGTCTTAAATTATGTTTGATGTGAGGAAATGCGGAGTAAATTGTGTGCAAGAGAAAATACTGGCACTCAAACACATAAGATATAGTAAAGGAGTGTGGTGTGTCAGCTGATCCCTGTTCATGGTTTGTGCGTGTGCTCTTAGCTTGTGGCAGATGTGAATTAGCTGGCTTGGCCCTTCAGAGCCAAGTGAGGCTTCTTCACTGTAGGCTAAGATAACTCAGATTACTTGGTGTTTGCTACAGGCGAAGAGACTGTAGATGGATAGTTAGTGCAGAGCAGCGGATGATGTGTAGTAATTTATTATTAGATGGTAATTCGTTCGTGTGTTTGAGTCTTTATTCAATAGAGTAATGTCAAGCAAGCTGTCGTCAGGAGTTTCATGTTTATGCTCGTTAAAACTGACAGCAAGAAAGTAGTGTCTTTAGACTATTAGAAAACAAGGCAGAGTCAACCTTTTCCTTGCCCTGTGGATAAGCTTTCATTAACCAGAGTCCTTGGAGGGGCTGTATTGTTCTTTTATGACCTTAAAAATGGAACATCCTCTCCAAAACCAAAAACTTATGGATACAAAACTTACCCAAACTTGCCAGTTAGTGTTGGAGTGTCTGCAGCTCCTAAGGAGCAAGAGAATCGYGCTGCTCTTGGCACAGTGAACACTTGATCTGAAGGCTCTTGTCATCTCTACTGTGTTCTTTGTCTTTCCAGGCCACCTGACTGACAGTGAGTGCAATCAGAGGCATGTTTCAAAGAAGGGCTCTCTGGCAGACCGCAAGAGGAGTTCTAGCCGATCTCGACGGAAAGGAGATGAGGCTCCATCATCAGGATACCATAGTGAAGGCAAGAGATATTAGTTTATTTCAAATATCAGTATCTTTCTGAAAGTTTTAAATGTTCTCAGTGTGTACATATATTTCCCTGATTGTTTCTTCTATCTTTGTCTTTATTTAGTCCTCTTTGCTTTTTGGTAGTTTTGTTCTGTTTTGGTTGGTTGGTTTGTTTGTATGGAGAGTGCTGGGTTTTTTATTATCATTTTGTTGTTTTGGATTGCACTTCTCAAAGTCTGCATGAAGATGCTGCAAGTAGGGCTGCTAGTTTAATTGAAGTTAATTTTGTGGCTTTTGCCATCTCTGTAAACTGCAGGAGAAACCTTGAAGGAGAAACAAGCCCCGAGAACTGCCCCAAAACCATCCAGCAGCACCAGCAGGCTGAGGGAATTTAAAGAGACAGTGAGCAATATGATCCACAGCAGACCACAGCAGATTTCTCAAACCATCCAGAATTCCCCTCGTGGGGGGAGCAGTGTGGATCAGGCAGAAACACGACCCTCAAAAAGCCTGTCTTCACACCCTCGAGACTGGGAAGTGGAGAGTACCAGTAGTGAGTCTAAATCCAGTTCGTCTAGCAGGTACCGGCCAACGTGGAGACCCAAAAGAGAGTCTCTGAATATAGACAGCATCTTCAGTAAAGACAAGAGGAAACATTGTGGCTACACTCAGCTTAGCCCTTTCTCTGAAGAAGCAGGTAAGAGTTTGAGAAGATTTATTTCAGAATGTGTGGGAAGTGGAATTTTGAATGTGGAATTTAGGTCAGTGGTGAGTTGTGTCTGTGAAGACTAATTCCTGTGTGGGTATTCATATTGCAGGTATGATACTTCTGTTTGATTTCTGTGTGCTACATTTCCTGCCTAAGGAAATAATAAGGGAAACATTACCATCTACCCTGCTTAAATGGACACAGGCTATACTACTAAGTGTCTGAAGTTCATCCTTTGGAATGACCTTTTGTATTTCTCTGGTTTTTCCTCTGGCTCATCATGGTATTTTTCCATGATAGCTCAGAGTATGGTGCAGAAAATACCTTGTGTATCAGTGCAGAGTTCTTATTGTGAGGATAAGAGCCTGATGATGATTTACCTGGGACTATTTTACACCATAGAGACTATGCAGAGACTTTGTCCTCAGCTTTGCTGGTTTTGACAGTTGAAAAGAATTGGGAGGCATAAAGGAATAAGGGAAGATGAAGGGGAAGAGAACCAGGGAAGGAAAGGAAGCAAACAAGAAGTAAGTGGAAAGACAGCGAAATGTGTAAGGAAGAGTTAAAAAACCCCAATTTTGCCTGTCCTCTATATAAACTACAGCAAATCATAAATGGCAAAATAAACAATGTAAAAAATGAGAGCATCTGAAATAGATGTGACAGAGTACTGGAAATACAATTGGGTATATTGTAAAATTATCTTGTGCAAATACAAATTATTATGGGGAGGAGAGGATTTTCATTCCAGACTTAATTGTTACCTCAGGGGGAACATGGTAAGTTATACTAAAGAGGAAAGATTCAAAGATAAATTTGTTGAACAGACAATTGCTTAATATTGCTAGGTAAGCTGTAAAAGTATTGAGTTTTTCTTGCTTCATATTGCAAGTTTTACACTAAATTAAGGATGGTGCTTCTGGTTTAACCACAGTTGAGAAGCTAACGTGTATGGATGTTTTGCTGGTATTGAAGCTTAGGTCTTCTACCACACTATATTGTTTTATCTTGACAGGTAAAGAACTTACTGAGAATGAGGTGAAGGAACACACTGTTCACGAAACAAGGTCAAGCCAGTCAAATGTCAAATACAAGCGTGGTGTGCTGGGCCGGGGCACCCAGCACCACATGGTGGATCAACATCCTCATCTAATACAGAGGATGGAGTCTGGCTACGAAAGCAGTGAGCGCAACAGCAACAGCCCAGTTAGTCTGGACATGCCCTTGTCTGAAAGCTCAAGCAACCACAGGTAGATTTCAACAATCTTCATGTTTGGAATTGAAGTCTTGGTTTCTTTTTTGTGGTTACATAATGGTGTAGAACATTTTGCAAAACAGTGCTCCTAGTTTGAAATACAGCTTTATTGGGACAGGGGAGAAATAGTAGGGAAATGGGAGCCTATTCTTTTTGGTATATTGGTAACTTACTGCTAGTGAGAAGGGAAAAGAAACGGGGCCTGGTTGAGCAAGAAATGTTGTCTAAAATGATGCATCTGAAATAGCTGTACCCTTATTCTGTGGTTTAAAAGCTGGTACTCTGAGTAGATCATAGTCCTTTTTGTTTCAATTAAACCATTAATTCATAGATGCCTTGTACAAAATGAGAAATCAGTAGTCTTGTACAGAAATCTTTGTTTTCAGACATACTTGCAATATTTGTATGTAAAAATAAATAAGACAGCACAATATATTTCTTTCCTTGACTTAGGAAGCTTCAGATAACCACAAACTAGCACTGTTTATGGCCAGAATAGTAGATTTTCAGCTGTAAGAATCTGTTGAGAACAACTGTCAGACCACAGTTTTAATATGAGTTGCATGTTCTTACGGAGGAGAGTAGAATTATTGTCTTCCTTATTAACTTCCTCTTTCCTTGTTTCTCCCAAGATTTTGTTACAGTAGACTTGTAAAATTAAATTAAAATGCAAGTATATGTTTGTGTGGATACAAAAAAGGTAGATACAATTTCTCCTGGAGAGATTTGTTGAATGGTAAACTGTAATTACTCTCTTCTTGGAGGGATGTTCATATGAAGCGAGCAGGTGGATTTGTTCCTGCTTGGCGTAACATCCCAAAGTCTCACAGTAGCAGCATCTTGGAAGTGGAGTCTGCTTCATCAATTGCGAGCTGGACAAACAGCCCACACACCATTGGAAATGGTAAGATACGCTTCTGTAGGCGTGGTTATGTAAGGTGAATTGTATTGGAGTTGTTCTTTACTTTCTGGATGTTTATCTTCACAGGGAAATTATACGGAAAGGGAAGAGAAATTTTGAGAAACATAACGGTTTTACCAAAGGGGATTGCAAAAAAACTTCGTTGGGATGTTCCTTCTGTCATGTTGTTCTGGCATCTCTTTTGTGTATTGACTTAACTGATACAATAAAGCTATTTTTCCTATTCTTTCTTATAACTCAGTATTCTGCCATCAGTCAAAAATACCCTCCCAAGCATAACTCATAACTTAGTAGAGTCCTGAAAACAAGCTTGTAGTTCTGTGCAAAATTCAAAACTGTCAGAACTGTAAATGTTTTTTTACAAGATGTTTGGGCCAAGGCTAAGCTTTTCTGCTTATCTATCATTCTGAGCAAATACTTTATTCCAGAGAGTCTGGGGAAGGAAAAGTCTAGAGGGGAGGCACTTTTTGAATACTGGTTATAGTTGAACTGAGAATGACAACTGATTGATTTCTGTTGTGTAGTATAATGATATGCTTTATTTTCCTCCCATTTTCATCTACTTTATGCAGTTAGATGAAAAACATCTCACTTGGAATCCATTTTACTTTCAAAAGCTAGTGATCTGGCTAATTTGACATAGCATTATTTACAAATTATAAACACAGTAAGAAGCCCCAAGATTTCCTCATCACTTAGGGTTATTTCTTTCAGTGTTTCTGTCTGTTCCATAGGCCGTTTTTGTGGTTCAGTGAATCCAGGCATGGGCTGTGCTGCAGGGGAGCTTGAAGCGCTACTGTATTGGGTGCAGTTTTAAAAGTAAAATTTAAGAAAGCAAAATTTATGTTTTGCAATTCTGTGGTCTTTGCTTTGTCAGACTGTTATTTTCTAATGTTAATTTTACTCTCCATTAATACTTCTTTGTCTTTTAAGGGATACTTTAAGAGATGTAACTATTAGAAAAGTTTGGTTGGTTGGTTTTTTTTGAAGGTGGAGACATCTTTGTTCCTTTAAAGAGTGAGCTGGATGAATTGCAAGAAGAGGTGGCAAGGAGAGCACATGAGCAAGAACTACGCAGAAAAAGAGAAAAGGAAATGGAGGCAGCAATGGGCTTTAATCCCCGTCCCAGCCGGTTCATGGATCTAGATGAACTGCAAAATCAGGGTAACCTTTTGAATGCAGTATATTTTGCAAGATGGTAGTGCTGAAGTTTTTTTAACCTTTGAATGTAATTTCCTGTTTTAATTGTGTGTGTGTGTCTCTCTCCTCATCTGCCCCCCATTACATTTTTGTATCTTCAGGTAGTGAAAAACCATCCATTTCAAACCCCTAGAATGTGAAAAAAACTTTTTGGCATTTTGACCAAATTTCTTCTTAAATGAGAAAACAAAGTAATGTAGAGGTATTTTTAATATATTTGCTTTTTTTTCCATTTTTACAGTGATATACACTGTTAATAGTATTGATCTCTAGATTTAGCTATAAGCCTTTAACCAACATCCTGGAATGAGCAGGGCTGTTTGTACCTTTCAGACACCTCGGCTCCACCCACAGCAGAGCTTGTTCATATACACCGTTGTTCTGTTTCTGACTGATTTTAGTACCTTTACAGCCCTAAGCAATTCTGCTTGTTCCTGCCCTTGTGCTTTTCAGCCTTTCTCCCTGCCCAGCTGTGCAGCCACAGCACAGGCGTGGGAACAAGTACTCTGGGAGGCTTAAGCTGGATCTAATTGAAAATCTGAGCTGGGTTTAGGTTACATATCTTTTCTAGGGAAAAAGAACTGTGAAAAACATTAAAAGCCAAATACTAAGTTTGATTGTCTTTTCCATGACTCCTCATCTTTCTGGCAGGAGATGGCAGCAAAAGAGATTTAATTGGAAGGATGCAGCTGCAGCAGAGGGAACATGACAAGATTCACATGTAGTACAGTTGTTTTAGGTATCTCCATCAGCCAGTAAGGGGATTCAAGAGAAAGGTGGGATAAAGTGCACTGACCCAAGTCAAGAGTGAACCCTGAAACCTGCTGGAACGCTTAACTGGAGGTCGTTGGTGGGTCAGCAGAGCAAAGAAAGGTGTAGTGAACACCCAGGCTCTGCTCCAACAGATGTATGCATGACCAGGGCAATCCTACTGTGGCGTCCTGTGTTGCCAGGCCTCCTGGCATCCCTGTGCTGCTTGCTCCAATCTGATGTAGGAAAGAGTTGAGGTGCTGGTTTGCTGCTGCCATGACAGAGAGGAAGGAGAGGGGCAGCCCACAGCAATGCCAGCTCTGGACACAATCCTGACTGTGCTCTGCATGCTATGCCAGCTCCTCAGCAGCCAGAGTGACACTGTGCCAATGGCAGCTGAACAGTATGATCTCCATAAGAATGTCTGACTGGRAATGTTTTTAAAATTTCTGCTGACCGTCAGTTATCCTTTGCAGTCCTACTATGACCTGCTGGTAATGAGGTGAAAAATTCTGATGTACCAGAATAGATGGGTAACTTTTTTGTTAGTATAGTGTTTACTTTTGTAACATAAATGCTAATGATTTAAAAGTTGAAAAGTAAACCTCTATTACTGAGCATGAGGATGATGTTTTCTCTGCTTCTCCTGCATGAAAGAAAATAGTGTACTCTCCAATACATTACTCCTCTTTTTGATCTCTTCTATTAGTTGGTAGAAGCAAAAACTGCTCAGTTTTTCTTTGTTAAAGAGAAAGCAAACTAGACTAATGCTTAATCAAAAAAGAATTCAGTACAGTGTTTGAGGAGTTCAGAGGCATTGACTTGAAATCTGGGAAAGTCTTTGTTTATTCCTTTTAAGTCTTTCCCCACCCAGTCAGAGGTAAAAGAGCTTAACACTAACAGACTGCTTGACTGCCTGGCAGGCTTGCTTCTATGCAGAACTCCAGAACACTTGTGACTAATTTTCCCCTCAAGTAAACTGCTAAATTCATGCAAAGAAAGCTAACTTCAGTATTCTGGCCTTGATTACAAGCCTCAGTTGCCTTGATTTTGAAACTGAATGTGCTGCTTGATTAACTCACTGCTCTAACAACTCTCACTTCTCTCTTCGGTACTAGCTTTTCATGCAAGTTCTTTGGGGTTTATGGTTATAAGAGTTTGTATTTACATCTGTGCACAAGGGTGTTGGGGAGCAGGTCAGGCTACAGCATGTGTTATGCAATTTGAGAGAATGTAATTTATTGTTGGCTGATAAGGATACTCATGTTCTCTACCACAATGACAGAGATATTGCGTTAAGAAGGCACACCCCTAAACAAAGCAAAAAGTCAAGTTTTATTTTCTGTTTTCCCCTGCCTCATTCAAATGTTTACATTTTAGTGCATAATTCACATAATGCCTAGTAGGTGACACCAGATGGTTTGGGTATTTCTTCCTCTCAGAACTGAATGTTCTGATGGCAGGACATTAGTTTCTTTTTTGTGTCCAAAGATGATTTATCCTTCTCCAACACTATTTTTTAAATTGTTGCAAAAAGAATTCTTGACAGTTGTCCCTTTGTTCTCAGCTTCATACACGTGTGTTTTTCAAGCTGCAAGACTGTTGAGTTTTTGTGTTCTGTATGTTACTTGCAGCAGTTGAGTATATGCACCAAACACATTTATAAGAATTTTGCAGGCATTTATGTTCACACTCAAGTCTGAGTTTTCTTCCCCAGACGTGTGGTTTCAGTTTGTTTCCATTTTGTATGGAAGTAGTTGGATATCTGAAGAAGAGACAGGTGGATTTTTTCAGGAAACTTAACATACAGCGAAAAAACCCTGACCTGCTAYATTTCTCTTACTGATACATTTCGATTTAGGTTTAATTCTAAATTTCATTTAATTCCTACTTGACAGAAGTCATTTGAACTGACTCTGTGATATGTCTATACCATCTTTTGTACTGATTTAGTGTGTTGAAAATAGTGGAATAAGCCAGTACAACTCTCTCAACTGAAGAAAATTTGAGGGGAAAAAAAATCTGTTTCACGTTGTTTTACTCTTGGATATCAGGGTGGCCAAGATGTACTTCTTCTTAGGGAAGGTTAGGTGGTGCAGTCTGGGATATGTGCAGCCTCTGCAGGAAACCGTGTGTGGAAGGATCTGGCGATCACAAATGGGATGAGGGTAAGTGAGGGTTCTGCAATGAATGAAATCAAAATGAAGGGTGCTGCCCATTTGCAGGGAGGAGTGATGGCTTTGAGAAGTCGATGCAGGAGGCAGACTCAATCTTTGAAGAGTCGCTGAATCAGGAGCAGAAGGGGGATTGTGCTGCAGCTTTGGCTCTCTGTAACGAAGCTATATGTAAGTAACTTTAACCGCCTCAGCTACTGCGCTTTGACTGTTCACTAATATAGAACAGAGTCTGAAATGTTAAATCACAGTAAGTGGTCAGGTAGTAAAATGGAGGTCCAGCTGGTCTTTAGGAACATGCAGGTAGACAGAATTTTTCATTTTTGTAAGCATTCCCATTTGGGGGTTTTAGTGATATTCCTCTTCGTGTTTTCTCATGTTTGCATTCATTTTGTTGTTATCTCCAGTGCAAAGGTAGTAACAGCACTGGGGTGCTGATGTGCTCTTTTTGGTGCTAAATGCTACATTTCAGCAAGCACCTAGTAAGTAAGTCCCCTTGCCACTCAGTCCTCACAATTTTTTCCTATCGTCAGGCTGAATTGCAAAGGCCATTAAGCTCCCCTGTTTTTCATGGAGGGTGTAGCATAGGAAGAAACTGGTAGCCCACTCTTGAGTCCTCTGGATTAGCAGAAGTGAACTATGCTGTACTTGAACTTTCATGAAGAAAAAAACATTAGGACATTGAAGTGCTTAAATGCATTGTGATCTTTGAGAATGTGTGCTATGTGATTTCATTTTATTTTTGGTGTTTTTCCATTATGACTGGCTGGCTGTCTCACCCCATGCTCCGCTCTGTCTGTGTAGAATGGCTGCAGACAGGGTGTGTAGCTGCTGTGCCGTTTGCATTTAGAAATTGGCTTTTATGGACTGCAGAACAAAAGGGTGCAACATACAGCTGTGGTGATAGCTCTATTAGCTTCCATTCCAGCAAGGTATATAGCGAGTCTCAAATCCCAGCTGGGTATTCCTGCACATAAAGGGAGTCCCAGGGATGGAGGATGCAGAAGAAGAGTAGATGACAGAATGAAGCATCGTTGTAGTAGGGTTGGAAAGAGCCTGTCTGAAGGGATGAGAAATTGGGCTAAAACAAGGATTTTTTGTTCTATTTTATTTTGATTTAGTTTCAATTAATGTTTCTGTACACCTGGCTAAGCTGAATGTGCATTAATGGAAACAATAGCATCCTTGTGAATTCTTTTGTGGCAGTATTTCCATGGTCCATGTTTTATGTTCCTGCTGCATCTTTTTCCTTTTCTTTTTCTTTTTCAATTTTATTCCTTTTTTCTGTTTGTTTTCTGCTATGTTTTCTTTTGCATTTTAGCTAAACTAAGACTTGCCATGCATGATGCCAGCGCTAGCACTCACAGCAGAGCCCTAGTCGATAAGAAGCTGCAGATCAGTATCCGAAAAGCCCGGAGCCTCCAGGATCGCATGCAGCACCAACAGCCACCGCAGCCGCTGCCTCCGCCAGCCTGCCACCCACCACAGGGCGGCACCATGGCCCAGTCTACAAGGTAGTGCGAGTCCCTCACCTAGACCTGGGCTGCATCTGAGAGCAGTGCGGTCTGGAAAGAAATAGCAGACTCTGTATATTCCCCCGGACAGCCCAAGTCCTACTGTGTTACACCCTATTCTTTTCTTCTCTAGGTTAAATCCTATTATAAAACAGTCAACTACCCTGTTTCCCCCTTCCCTGCCCCTGTTTCCCCCAGTCTTTATAGAATAGTCCAATGTGCATGTGTTCAAAATGTGATCTGTGACAGAGAATTGTAGCAGTCAGTGCCTGGCAGCATTGATGTCTCATGCACCAAGGGAAAAAATACAATAGACAATAATCTGGCTAGAAAAGTGGGAATGTGTTAGATGAAATGTGACTGTTTATAATCAGGAGCAGTTTCAGGACTCAGTAAAAGAGTGTACTACGGTAAAAATCTTGCTATAGTTGCTTTTATTTTGGGAACATCAGCCAGTGTGTTTAGTGCCCTGTAGTTTGAAAACTGTCAAGTACACTGATCTTTCTAGTCTACTTCTCTAGCGGTGCACTGGTACAACTCTTGAATCCAGATCCTGATCCTGTCACCTTGACTACTCCATCATTCTTCATTTTCTCTCTGTGCTTCCCAACATCCTGTAGCCTGGCTTACCAGCCCTCCTCAGTGTCTCTTCATGATTCTTTCTTCTGTACCGACTTTAACTACAGCATAATTAACTCTCTGCTATAACTGATCCTTTCTTCCTACCCTCTTTAGCATGCAGTTTAATCCTCCTTTCTTCCCATGCCATTCCCTCCTAGCACTAGACCATCCTTATCCAATTTCTAGGCTATTTCTTGAACTGTTACTTTTTTGCCCTCTCCCTTTTCTTATATATTATCAGAAGCTTAGATAAAATCTTGGATGAGAATCCTTTTTCTGTTCCTTTTTGTGAAATGCTGTGTATAGCTATATACAAAACCAGTTAATTTGCACACCTGCCAGGCTATAGTTCATAACATTCTTTTCTTTTCCTGCAGTACCTGAATTACATGTAATGAAGGTTGATCTTTTTGTCAATCAGGGGTCCATTATATCCTCTTTTACAGGAGAAATTCAGAACTCGAATTAGGCATTTTGGCAGATTCTAAGAAAATGAAAGGCACTTTCTTAACTAGTTTTGCTAATGCTAAACATGCTCACTGCTGCTCTGTGAAAAGAGCGCTACTTTTGCAAAGTTATATTCAACCAAATGTTAGTATTGCAGGCAATGAAAAAAACCCCTATTCATAGCCAGAGTTCTGTACTCCAGCTTTGATATAAATAACATTGTAGACAGTACAAAGTTTGCAGTTTCTCACAGACAATGTTGTACTGCTGCACACATCAACTAGGTCTTCATGGTAACTTTCATTCTGTGCATCTCAAGGAAATAAAGCAGTGATCTTACACTTCCCTTAAGCTTTGTGTTGGAGCTGATGTAGCCTGTCATTTTCTCATAGGCACATGGATACGGTACTGTATGTTCTGTCTGAATATTAAAATGCTAACTAAATGCAGAAAAATGCCAGGGACATTTATGACCCAAGAATATAACTGTCTTGGTTAACGAAAGAATGAACATTATTTTCTAGAAGTATGCTTAGGATACAAATTATTGCAGAATAATAGTTAAATATTTAACTTGAACTTTATTTAACGTTTTGGATAAATATCGCAAAAATGAGAATGTAAAGATGATAAGAGAAAAATTTCAATCTGTTCTCTCTATTTGTCAAGTCATTCTTCATGAAGTTGCCTGGAGAGAGGGGACCTTACAGAAATACTGCCAGATCATGTTCAGATCACAAACATGTCCAAAGTATTTTAAAAGATAGCTAAGATGTTACTGTTGAAAACAGTTATTTTTTATTTTATATAAATGTTATTTTTACTATTCTTACAGCTGTCCCTACTCACGTACTCAGTGTGCTGGTTGAAGTGCCGCTGGTGCTGTACAAGAATACATCATATAGAGCCTAACTGTGGCAAAATACTCTTAAAAATAAAGGACTAACATGTATGTGTCTACTGAATTAATGCAAAGTCTTCATCAGAAAACAGTGAGCAAAGAAAAGTGTGTTAAGCTATATGTCACCTAGTGTGAGGTCTGTACCCTAGGAATAAACGTAAGCAATGACTACTGCTAATCATTTACTCTTCTGTGTGTTTTAGTGAACAGACTGGCCCGCTCCAAGTACTGCTGAGCCAGGAGGTACCACTGGAACCCAACAAAGAAGTGGAATTTGGGTCCAGTTCTTTCTTCCACCCACCTGCTTCCTGCCATGAATTGCACTCATCATTATATCCAGAGTCTTCCTCCTTGCCCCCTTCTGAAAGCAATCCATCCAACAGGATCTCTCCAAACTTCCAGTCTGCTTCTGCTGATTTTCATGACCAAGTTCCCTCTTTTTCTTATAGGCAAGGGTTGGCAGAGAGGTCTGCAAGAACTGAGGAGGATGCCCATAATAGTGGGGAATTTGCTGACACCACAGTCACAGGGCCAAAAGACTATAGGGAATGCTGCAGTAGCAGCGAGTTAGAAGAGGTTCATAACATAATGCCTATTCTCACACCTCAATACAAATCCAAGGCTAACACAGTAAACTCGGGGTCTTTGCCTACATTGTTTCCCTGTCCACATCTACCACAAGCAGCATCTCCTGAAAAGGACAGCCAACACAGTCCTTGTTCCAAACTTGCAAGCTCTCCAGTGCGGCCCAGCATTGATAATTTAGGGGGCTATCATGCAATGACCCCTGCAACTTCATCCCCTACACAGCAGTGCTCCTCGGATCCTTTGCAGAAAAATAAGTACTCCAGAGCAAGCAGCCATGAGATTTTATTACCCTCACAGGGTGAATATGGCACAGCAGAAGGTTGTAAATCTGAGGCTTTTAGTACAAAGGGACATGTTCGCTCCTTGGCAGAGCAGTTTCAGAAAATGCATGCAGTCTCCCAGAGAAAAGGTACTCATGAAAAAGACTGGATTACTGCAGTGTGTCAGGATGAGAAGTCTCCCAAGTTAACACAAAAATCTTTCATCAGCCATTCATCTTCTGGTTACAGACAGCTAATCCATCAAAACCAAGAAAACAAAAACCAGTCTTCTGAAAAATTACACTCAACTGTGGATATTAGGGACAGGGTAGTTTCTTTGAAGGGTTTTAGTGCCCAGCATGTTGCTTCTAAGAGTTTTTGTTCTCACAGTGAAGAACTGTGTAGAAGAGGTGGACAGAATATAGCAGATGCTGCACCCTACGTGGAAAGGCACTGTCATGATGGAGGAATGAAAGAGGTGGATGATGGAGCTGCTAGTAGCATGGTTGCCTCTATGCCTGTGGACCGTTGGGTGAATAATGTTACTAGGTATTACAGTTCTCAGAAGGCTAATAAGAATACTGAATGGCTTCCTGTACCTGGGAGGAGTCCACTCCTTTCTGATCAGAGAGCAGTTGGAGATGACTTGAGCAGGATCCCAGTACATCTGCATCCACAGTGGAATCAAGACACAGAACAGGAGCTCTCAGAACTGGAATCCCTCTATCAGACTAGTCTGCAGGCATCTCAGGCCACTAGGCCATTTTTGGGAAGACAGGACAGTGCTAGGTATCCATTTGACCAATCAGGTAAGAATGATGCAGTTGTTTTCCTTGGTTGACCTGCCTATGTACTCCAATATAGGTGAAGATGTGTTTTCCAGTCAATTTAGTTAAATGGGCATTAATTTGTGCACAGATGCAGAAAAATTCAGGTTGTAGACTCTGAAAACATTCCAGCTAACTAAAGAAAGTGGCGTGATAGCACTGCCTGGGGAGGCTGCAGAGTAGTTGTTGATCTTGACAAACGCAGAGTGACATCTGTTAAGAGTAACATAGAAATAATTGGTCCTGTTTTCAAGTAGGGAGCTCGCTGCTTATGTTGGGCTGGTGAATTTTGCTGTTTGAAGGTCCTGCCTTCACCTCTGGAATTTATTAAATTGTTTCCATGCCTGATATTAATGTTCTCCACATGGATGAATTCTAACTGATTATTGTATGTGAGAATTTAGTCTGTACCTGGGTGAGTGGAGTAACTTTTAAAAGTGTTTTCAGATCTATGAGAGTTAAACCTGTGTTTTGCTAAGGATTACCTGCTTTAAGTTCTGGAAAATTACTTGTGAAAGCAGCATTGAGGGTACATGACCTGCACTGGGATCCATGAGACCTTGTGGGTTAGTTGGTGCCGAAAGAAAATGAACACATTCTGTCAGTGAGGACATCCAGCTGTTGCTGGAGACATTCAATTAGAGTCTGATGACAGCAGTCTGGTTCCACTTAAGCTGATCTAATCTCCTGCCTGAGATAGGGCAACCTTGTTTCTCTGCTTCACAAGTGAAGCAAATTTCTTCATAATCTGTGTCATGGCATTAAAGCTATGAATTTTCTGGTTAAATACAAGGCAGCCTGAAATTGGATGGGTACCAAAGTGACACAGATTTAGCTATAGAGACATGATATACATTGCAATGGGTGGACAAGACAGGTTTTCCCCTGCCCTACACCCAATGGAGGTGGAACCTCCATCATTCCTGACAATGTCAGACCTGGCTGTGACCAGAGTGAGTAGTACTGCAGTAAACTCTTGAACAGGTTTTTGTTCAACAGCTTGAGTTTTCTCTGGAACTCTCATATGTTGCAGTCCACTCGCAGACCAGTTAAGACATTGAAATGCGGCCGTTTACCATTTGTTGTCCTTTTGGTTTTCTTTCAGAGTTAGGCAGGATCTGACCTCACAACTTTGCAGACATTCTCTTGCATGGGCTTGAATCAGGTCTTATGTGTTCCTACTTAGCTGACTGATTTTGGAAGTTCTTTCTGGAAATCTACCAGGATAAAGCCCAGTTACTTTAATAACTACAGAGTTCTGTCATCAAATGACCCATTTCTTATGCTGACTTTTCTTGCCTTTTTTCCCCCCAAATATATGAGAGAGATGACATATGGATGTTCTTCTAAAGTGAAGTTTGTGTTTGAGATCTTCTGGTTTGCTGTAACTTTCAGTTGTTTCTTTCTAAGTTGTGCAAATTATGTATAAAACTGAAAACTTTGAACCAGTACATCTACTGTGATGAACTGGATGAAAATCACCTGAGTTAGGTCTAGGACAGCTCGCTCTTTCTTTTAACTTGGATTACCTATTCATTTGCAAATACTGTTGAAGCTTTGGCCCATATCAGCTGGTCTTGTCAGACCTTTGCTTTCAGAATCATGGTGAAAATGCCTCTGTTTCCTTAGTGGGCTTTACAGCAGTGTTAAAGCCAAGACTTGCTTCTCCAAGTGCAACCACCTCCAAGCAGAGAAGATGTTATCAGCATATTGCCTTTCTTCCTTTATAGAGGAACTCCCTGTGACTGTTTTTATTAGGCTATTGATCTGTTATTCCCTGAGAAATTTTAGGGTTGTAACTGGTTGATGGAAATGGCACTGAAGTAATTGTAGCAATCCTAGTTAAAAATAACACCTTTAACTATTTAAACACATCACAAAAAAATGGCTGAGAAACTGTAGTATTGGATGGGAACCAGCAGGTGAATATGTGGGGAACCTGAAGCTGACTTGTTTACCCCAAGTAACTTTAGGTAACTTCTTTTGATAGCTGATTTTTTGCCCCTTGGGAACTCCTAAACAATCTCACCTATCAAGCAAGTGCTGATGTGCCGTTAAATCATTTAAATCTTAAACAGTCCAATTAACTGCTCCTCTAAAGCCTGCAGAAGGGCCAGAGAAGCAGGCATAGTATCCTGACAGACTGTCTTCCCTGGAAATGTTGGGTGTTAGCTGGTGTATTAATGTTTCAAGGATCTGACTTCTTGTTCTGTGTGTATAGTCTGTCTGTCTTTGCTGGAGTCAGACCTAAGATAGTCAGAAGTGTGTCATAACATGCAATCGGGTGTTGAATTTAATCATAGTGTTTTCCTTCCCAGTCTCTGTGAACCTGAATGTGAGGAAGCTGCCTGCTACAGCTGGCATGGGTCTCTCGAAAACCCCGACAGCAGAGATCGAGCGCAGTCTGTGTGGATCCACTGTCTCTTCTGTCTCCAAGGTGACGTGTTGTTACTGAAGATGTACTAGAGGGGGAAGGGCTTGCCCTGTGCAAGAAAGAATTTACAGTGGGACAAGTGAAATACATTATGAAAAAGATAGTGGGGTCGTTGATATTAATGTTAGAGAGAATTTTAAGTGCAGTCTAGCTCAGGATTAACTAGCTAAAATATGAGTGACTCATGCTACATGCAGCTTGCTTGCAGTCAAACGATCTAAATTTTGACTTGGGGGATCAACCCCCTGAAAGCTTTTAAGATCTAGTCTCTTTGAACTTAGTGACATGAACTCCCTTGCATCACAGTTTACGATAATTGCTTCTTAATGTTACCACTTGCAGGGGCACAGGCTTTTTTTTTTGTGCCACTACATATTTTTTAAATGGGGGTTAATTTGGTATTTGCTACAGTTGGTAGTTAGTCACCTCAGAGTGGGAGATTATTTTTCTTTTTTTTCTGGGAAGAAACTGTTTAAATAACTGGCAGTTACATATCAATGCCTGTATGTGAGGACATAAAAGTATTTTCAAGGGGAAATGGCGTTTCCTGTAGTATCTCTGTACTCATTAAAGGGAGTTCAAAGTCTGTTCCATTATAGAACAAAGGAAAAGGAAGGGGGAATAAGCATTTCCCTTGCTAGCCTAAGATTAACAAGGTTTCAGTATTCATCAAATAATCCTAGATTGTTGTTGTTGTTGTTATTATGAGAAGGCTGTAGTACTTTATCATAAGATGACTGTCAGCTGCAGCCATTATTATCTCTCCAGGGGCAGTGATGCCTGTAGCAGCAGTCAGTCCTTTAGGTACATTCATCCCACTAGAGACATTTTGTTCTGGCTTTAGATACTTATAAAAGAACAAATAAAGGAATAAATCTCACTTAGACAAATCCATCTGTGTATATTTACTAACGAAAGAAAGACCATGAGGAATAATATTTTTAATCAGCAGATTCAAACAGACCCATTTATCTTAAGTTTTCAAAGTAGTACATGAGTGAAGGATTTCAAGAAAGAAAAGGTCATTAAATGTCATCAAAGTGTACTCTGTTGTATTTCTGTTCATCTGTTCTATTCATATTATTGTACAAAATTGTTATTATGAAGAACCTTTTCTGAAATATGTGATATTGTCTGCAGGTCACATATACCAGAGAACATAGCAGGGAGCCAGAAGAAGAGGAAATATACAGTGCAGAGAATTTCCGTCGCATTGCTCGCAGTCTCAGTGGGACAGTTATCTCAAACAGAGAAGAGACCTTGGTCTCTTCTCACAGTTTTGTAAGTAGAATGATGTGCGGCTTTCCAAAGAGCTATCATCTGTGTATAGGATTGCTGTTTTCTCTGTCTGCATTTAGTAGTTAAACCAACAAGACAGAAGCCAACTCAATAATAAGCTATGATAAAAGCCTGTCTTTTTTGTTCTCTCTTTGGAAGAAGAATGAACTTTTATGTAAGTAACAAAGCCATCTTCTTCAGGTGTCATTGCAGAGTAGTAGCTGCTGCAGCTGGTAGGCATGTCAGCTAATGTTACTTGCCAGAAATCAGAAAATCCAGTATAAACATTTTTTTCAGTTGACTTGAAGTATTTTCAAGAAAGCTTCTCATACGCCTATAATTTCACAAATTACCCACCAGTAGCAATGTGAAAGTTTCTGTTCTGTTGTGAGTATATTAAGCAAGTAGCATTTTTAGACAGTAAAAGTAAACATTAAAGGGGAGGCAATTCAAGACTTGGTGCATAACATGCAGACAGTTACATATAGAAAGTAATTAAAAATAAGGAGATTGATCTTTCCTTTGTCCTCTCTGTTAAGTAGTCTTAGATGCAATTTAAAACGGTCAGTGAAGAAAACAGTAACAGTTCAGCAACACAGCCAGATATAATGTCGGGTTTGGACTGAATTTTTTGCAAACTGTACTTAAGTTTTTTTTGAAACCAACTCTGTAATAGGTGTAGAAGAGTCAGTTGCAAAATCAGTTATTTAGACAGGTTTTTTAGTTAAATCAGTTGCAAAATCAGTTATTTAGACAAAATCTCTTATTTAGACAGAGAATTGCATTTCTCTGCTGTATACCATAAGTTAAGAATATGTCAACTTTGGAGTGTTTGCTCCTTAGCATGCTTTAGTTAAGGGCTTTAACACATACCTGGAAGTGCTGGGAGAAGCAATTAATAATCTCCCCACAACACAAGCAGCCAATAGGATGGTTGTCTGTCATTACTCTTCAAGTTAGGCATTGGGCTCAAGTCTGTGATAGTTTGTTACTGTGCTATTCAGCCATCCCTGCTTTTTGGGCTAGGTATCTCCTAATAGAGGGAAATGACACAGCATGGTCAAATACTTCAGCTCTGACAGGTAGATCTGTTCATTGTCTAGAATCAGAGCTTTCAGTAAAGCCTGCTAGAAAATAGGAAGGAAGAATCAGCAATACTCTATTATTTCATGGCTCGTGTAGCATACCATTTCCAATGCTGACTGGCCTGACATTGTTTTGTGTATTCAGTTTGTCAACCAAACCTCCAGGAGTGGTTTGTGTTTGTTTTGGCTTTTTCTTTTTGGTCTAATTCCAATCTAATGATCCTAAGTAGCCCACCACTTCAGTAAGAGCCTTACTGGATTGATGCAATTTTTATTTGTCTGTCTTTTTCACATACAGATGCATGTTTTTGTTCCAGTGACTCATTCCTTTCCTCCTTGGATCAACACCATCTTTGCTTGATTCAACCCAGCTTGGTGTTTACTCATCTTTTTATGTTCTGTTCTTCTCCTTTCTCATTTTATAAAAGGAAGCACCAAATACGAGGAAAATGCCAGTGGACACCAGCCACCGTTCTTCCAGCTCCACTTCCCTTCCTTTCCCCCATGATCCTCCTGTATTTCCCTTTGATCCCCAGCACAACCCAAACCAGGTGCAGCACCCACCCCATGATGTACTGATGCCCAGCATGGTGGGCAAGGCGCGTAAACTGTCAGGTAATAATCACAGGACTTTTCATCCTCCTTGGTCATCAGAAATATTGCTGAAATACAGCTCCTCAGTTCTTGTCTCTCGTAATGGAGTTTCACCATCTGCCTGAATTCCTCCAGAAATCTGGAAGGACAAATCACGTTTCTTCTTCTCTGCCCTTTGAAGTTTTTCTGTGGTTCTGTGCTAAATGTGCATAACCAAAGCCAATAACCTTTATGGAAACTTTATGATGGCTTTATAWAAAATCATATTAATATTTTGTGAGGGGTTTTTTTAGTGTAAAAGTAGCAGTAAGACCCACCACCTTGTTGCCACACATGAGAGTACTTCCACAAGTTACTCATTCCCGCAAATCACACGTGTGCCAGTAGAAATAACTAATTCCTGCATGAGAATTATTTTCCCTGTGACAGCATCAAAACCAGTTTGATCTACCAGCCTTGAAATACTTGTTGGGCTCCTCTATGATGACACAAGGGGCTARTAAAGAAATCTGAAATCTGTGACAGCAGCTACAGTAGGATAAAGAGAGGAAATGCAGTGAGGAAAATGAATGCTGGAAAAGGTGCAGCTAGTTTTTATTCAGAATTGCCTGTCAGCCAGTAACTGGATGTACTAGTGATTTCATTGTTCTTCTGTCACCTGCTGGCCACAGCTGAAAGTTCTGAGAGGATGAAACAAAAAGTATAACTAAGCAAACCTTTTTTTAAATTTATTTCAGGAGATCAGAAGAACATCATCCAGAAACTTTTGGTTGTGCCTGACAGGGGTGAAACTTTCCAAGGTGAAGACTACCCGGGTGTGGCACTGAGCTATGGGAGTCTCCCTTGTGTACCCAAAGGCACCCTCTCCCAGGGGCAAAAGCCTCTTGTTAACCTGCATTTAGGAGGTGGAGCATCAAGTGTCTCTGACCATTTGCTGAACACAAGTTACCCTGCCAGGCAAACAGCCACGTTGCCAGATAAACGAACAGTGCTCTGGGGGAAACATGCTGGCCAGCCAGGCAAGAGTTTACAGGAAGGCCTCCTCCAGCAGCCTTCACAACATCAAATGCATGAATCTCATGCCATTGGTTGCAGACTACCTGCCAGCACAGACTACAGCACTTTAAGAATACCACGTGAGCCTTCTTGGGATCCCGGTGCTTCTCAGGGTTGCCCTGTGCCCCCTTCTTGTGTTAAGGCCCCGGGTCCAAGGAGAGTTGATATGCCTCCAGAAGAAGACTGGCGACAGAACAGCTACACCCCTCAGCCTGGCAGAAGGCGAATGCTGCCAATGCATGTGATGGATGGGACTTTTTCTTCTGCTTCTGAGGCACACAGAAATATGGTGGCTCGAGCAGCAGCAGCTACTGGCACCATGCAAAATAATGGCTGGTGAGATCCCGTCCACTCCATGTGCCCCAATACACTGCTGTGAACAGACTTGTAGTTGTTGCCAGAGTGTGGATTGCATGGAGACCGGAAACTCTTTCAATCGGTATCTGTGCCAGTTTTGTCTTAAAATGTAGCTATACAGTATGTGGAAACTAATTGCACTGTATTTTGTTTCTGACACTATTGAACTGCTGTCTGGATGGGGAATCTTAGCTATTCTAGTCCTGGCCTCTCCTAGCAAACAAGTGCTATAGGAATGGTTTACGGGTAAGTTCAGAAGTGTGCACACGTTTTGAAGGAAGAGGGCAACTAACAAAAGGACATTTTTAAGGACTCTTTTTCATGAAGTGTAGCTTTGGTAAATTCTTCACATAAAGAAACCAGTCCTTTTGTTTTCTTCTTCCTCTCTCCGGTTCCTTCCTAGGGGAAAAAGAACTGACCCGCCTTCCAGGTTCTAGTAAATCTGCACTTGGCATGTGGCAGTTAGTAAAGCAAATGCAGTTTTCGATGTTCTGAGATCTCATGCAGAGATCACAGCTGCAGAGGAAGTGACAGGGAGACCTTGTTCATCAGTAAACCCGAATTTTCCCCAGTTCTTTAAGGCAAACTAACAATGCTTCAAACAGAAAAGACTGTTAATAACTGCACGCTTAACTTACACCAATGTAAACACAGAATAAGTTTAACTATTTTAGTGTCAAACATACTTGCTTTTGTAAGTATTTTTCAAATAAATCTCTGAAAATAGTTCTACTTACCTGTCTGCATATGAGCTTTCTTTTCTGTTTAGCTTTACTCATCAGTTGGCCAGAAACTTCTGACTATTTTCTTACACATTAACAAACATGAGTAAGTTGTTTATTCTAGTTCATTAGCAAAGTTTATGTAATAAACTTAGATTGCAGGACATGCCTAATTTTGACTCTAGACTTCATGTATTTCATTACTACTCAGCACTTAAATTTCTCCTCATAATGGACAATAATTAAGTGTCCTTCAAAAAGTGTTTTGGGACTGACTTCTTGTTTCAGGGAAAACTACTACATCTGTGCAAGATGGTAGCGTATGCAGATATACAGAAAAACCATTAGAAATTACTGGTGTGGTGAGAAGTGTCATTTTAATCACACTCGCACTCCTGCTCCTGCAAACACTTTCAGGTGTGGTGGTTACGAGGTGGTATGGAGGGTTCTGTTCCATGTTTGTCCTGGTAGATGGTTCTGTCAGGAGCAGGGATGGAGCTGTGGCGGTGCCAGCGCTGGCAGAAAGGCTGCCCTGCCCTGCCCTGCCCTGCGCGGCGCGGTGCTCCTCCCAGCCTGTGCTGCGTGACCTGAGGGGCTTCGCACTCATTTTGTGGTTTGCACCTCAGGGCTTGGTGGAATTCCATCAGTTTTTGCTGTTTAGCCTGAGATTGAGTCTCATTTATTTCAGTAAGTGTAATTTCTCAGCTTCTTGTTTCTAAATAATTGCTATTGTTTTTGTTATTGTTGCATTCTCCTGTAACTAYGTCATGTGAAGTGGCATTTTACGTTTGAGATTATGTTGCACACTTCTTTGTACTTAACTGCCCCACTAGCAGTGGTTACCAGAACAAAGCATTCTGTTCTCGCCCCCCTCTATTCCAAAAAAGCCCTCATGAGTTTTGACTTTTTCACATAATGGTTTTGCCAATTTAATAACATGAAACTTTCAACAGTACTAATTTTCTAAATAAAAACAAATGGAGTTTATATTTTACTTGAAACAACTATTTGATTCAGGTTTCCCAATAGATACAGAATTGTTAGTCCTCTTGCCATAGCCACCTCTGTCTGTTTGCAGCGTTTTGATACCTTCAGCAGTTGGTGAAAGCTGCAGTAGCCCCACGATGGAAATGAGCACATGGATAAGAATTTGACACTTTGCTTGACTACAACTGTAGAAAATTCAGGTTGCAGAGTGAGATTTAGTAGTCTTGATTATCGAAAAGAATAAGCTGCCAAAATAAGGTACAAAGTCATCTTTTCAATCGTCAGTATAAAGTATGAAACTGTGGCAACTAAAAGTATATGCTTAGTTTTATTATGTTTTAATAGCCAGGAAAGAGTATAACTATACTTCCATAAAGCTCTGCAGAATCATTCTGAGCTGATGCTATTTAAATAATCAGTGGTATCCAGGTTGTTTCTTAAATGTCCTTGTATGTCAATTGCGTTCTAAGAAGTTAACCAGAGGCCTGAACGGAAAAAGCTGGGTCCATACCGAGTAGTATATTAGTGCATATGAAGAGAAAGAAACTGAAGTACATTCAGCAATATATAACATGGGAGAAAATGTGAGACTGGGAAAATACTGTTACTTCGTCTTCAGTTTGTGCCTGCAACTTTTAATAAGGTCAGTAAGATAATATTTACTTTGTAATTCATTTGACTAATTGCCACCTTGCCTTTTCAGTGATATTTGTACCATACAAAAGTCCATTACATAGTAGTTTAATAGCTTGTTAAAGTTCACTGTTGCCTATAGGAAGGGTGAGGAGGGAGTTCCCACAGGAATTCAGCAGCTATTTAGAATTCTTAAGAGCTTACAGTTTGTAAGCTTTGATGCATTATAACCTCTTCTTTGTCCCTGGCTCAAGAATATGTTACTGGATGGAATTAAGTGAAAAGAATGCCATACACACTTAAATCCACCTTTTAAAAATAATTGAATTTCAGTTCCCCTAAAAATAAAATTCTTATTCCGTATATTTGTATGATCTCTCATTGTGTTTATAATATGCTTTTAGACCTAACTGTATAGGGGGCAAAAAAAACCAATAATAAAATGAAGAGTAACTTGGTATCTTAGCAGTAGCAGAATTATGTAAATATGATCCTTCTGTATGTGGAAAAGGAACTACCTAGCACAGTTCCCTCTCTCAAAGGCAACCAAGTTTGTGCCCGCTGTCTGTGAAAATCATACTCAGACCTGCTGAGCAGCAGATGTGCTCAAACGGAGCATGTGCTGGAGCGTGCAGCACTTGCGAGTTACCCAAAATGTGCTCTGCTTTACAGAAGGGAAGTGCAAGGGAAGTGCCTAGTTTTTTTTAAAACAAAGCCTACTGCACCCACATTAAAATGGGGGAGTTTGGGAAGGAACTGTCTTACTGAGATTTCCCATGATTGCCAACATTGCTGGAATGGACTTACAGTGCTGGTTGGGTAGGAGATAGAAAGTACAGGCAGGATTCCAGAATACTGGAATTCATGCAGGTTTTGCATTTAATGTCATTTGGGAGAGGGGCAGAGCAGAGGTGTAGGGAGAAGACAAGAAGGAAAACAAAGAGAGGATGGATTGGAATAGGAAGGAACAGATGGATAGGTGAAAAAGGCAAAATGAAAGAAAATGTGTGCATGTTTTTGCTCAAGTGTGTCTCTTTCCAAGGAACACTCAGTAACTGCTCTAAATTTTTCTTCCTTCTTTCAGTAGATAGATTCCTGTACAGAGATGGTCCTCAGCACCAGTGTGGTGCTGAAGCTTTTGAGAAGGGAAGATTTGAGTGATGGAGAGAGTAGGCAATGTTCTTTGTAGCAGTCTTCAGTTATGTTCCTGCCACGGTAGATGAAACTGTGCAGAAGCACTTACATACCACTGCTATATGTATAAATAGACATTGGACAAACAGTGTAGGTTAAGTCAGTGTTTGTGCCAGCTTGGGCAAAGATAAAAACGTGCTTGGGATTTACAAACACCTCACTGAAGTTAGATGTGTTCCGGAGTCTCTTACCACTGTGCTGTCTCCTGTTCAACACTATGGCTGGTAAAAAGCAAAAGTATGCTATTTTCATCCATCTGTGCTTGTTGCCTCTAGCATTTTATCGCTGCATAGTCCAGCATCTTTTCAAGTCTAATTAGATATCTGTGATGCTTTTTTAAGGCTAATTCTTCACTATTACTATAGCTGACGGAATTACCTTTAAAGTTTCAGAAAGTTTTAGGAAAAACATGTTAGATCAATTAATTTTCTAATTCCCTTGCTATCTGCGTCATTATTCTAGTTCGTTGAATGATTTAGGGTTTTTTTATATCCTTTGAAAACAAAACAATATAACTTGGAAATGTTTTGAAGCTTGCTTTTTGATTAATGGAAAAGTAGCATCTAAGACCAGCTATACAGTCACTTCAGAACACTGATATTTTTGCTAGCGTGTGTTTGTGGAAGCAGATGCAAATGGATGAGTTCAGCTGAAGAAACACAAATTTCCTTATTGGCATCAATGGAATTGTTTTATATTAATTCTTGAGTAAGTAAACACTGAATATACCCACAAATAAGGTCAAGTGTCTGTTTGTAAACTAACATTAGGTTTGTTGAAGGAGGATTATCTTAAGTTTTGGCTGGCCCAGTCCCAGATGATTCACCAGTGAATCACAGGCTTGAGAAGTTTTATGTGTGTGTGTATATATATATCACTAATTAAAATAATTTTAAATATGAACACATGAGAAAAGCGCACACAATAAAGCTGTACTTTGGTAATAACTGTAAGAATAATTTCATATTGCCAAATTTTAGCTTAACTTCTTTACTACTCAGGCAAAGTGATTTTGATGGCAGTCTAGGGTTATCTTTCATTCCAGGATTTTACTCAAAATCTATACCAATTAATTAGTATGTGACTGTCAATTGAGGGAGCTCCAAGCATAGAACTCTTGCTACTTTCAAGAAAAACCTAAAAAAATCAAACTTCAAGGTTGTCTTAAGTCGCTGAAAGCACATTGAAGCATGGGCATGTTAACAGGCAGTATCTCTCTGAAGTTGCAGACGGACTTTTCTTAAGATCTAAAATATGCCAATCAAATGGAAGTTAACATTATACTACAGTTAAGTCAGCTACAAGTTTTTAAAAATCAGTTGTGTGTTTTAAAGTACATTTAAGAAGAAATAACGAATCGTTCATGGCACTATGTATTAATTGTTCCTAAAAGGATGCAATAATGCATACATTTCCATTTTTTTGGTAGTTCAGTTAGTTTCTCCAGATAGATTWAAAAAATCTCAGTTGACATTAAACAACCATTTCAGTGCTGTAGACTGGTTTTGGATAACTGCCCTTAGGGGCTTAAAAGAAGCTATTTAATATAGCAGATGTGACAAGCCAGGTTTTTGACACCTTACTCATCTGAAGAGAGAGAAGGTGGCATGTGTGTGGGAGTCTTGACTGATCAGTAAGCTACTGATTTGAAAACAAGGATGTAATTCATGTGAAGAGCTCGGTGGTACAGACAAGAAAATAAAATTGTAATGACTTCTCATGGTGGGTGGAGGGGAAGCCCCCATCTCTCCAGTGGTTTTGTAATTGTCTGTGTACATATAAAGTTACTTGGACAAAATATGTAGTGGAAGAGCTTTTAAATGTTTATGTGGGATTTATTTTTTATATATATCCTTGAGATACCCTTTTCTGCATTCATTTTTTGTGACCTCAGATTTGCCCAGTTATGAGGGTCATTTTTTGTTCAACCCTTTCTTCAACCCTATCCAATACCAATGTAACAGTTAATTCTTATTAATACTTCATGATGTTCAGTTTCAGGAGCTTGAGAAAAGGATGCAGAGGGGTAGGCTGAAAGCATAGTTGGACTTTCACGATGTAGTAATGATGGCSAGATGCGTTTGTGAGAAAAGACTGCATGTACTCTTCAGCAACTGAGTTGTCATATCTGCCTTTTGTGGGTTTGTTTCCCCCACACTTTCCTTTAAAATTGATTAATAGGACTTCTCCGATCTGTAGGACATCAGGTTCATGGATCAACAAAATTAAAAAAAAATAGTAAAGAAGCATCCCACTGTTTTCTATCCCAGCTCCTGTTACAGAGCACTAAGTTTGGGGKTTTTTTTGTAAGGTCCTATATGTAGGCCTGCTTTGAGTACTTTGTCAGTTAAGTCTCTTGCTTGTGGAGGCCCTGAAGAAAAGAGAGAACACAAAGGAGGGCAGCAAAAAGCAAGAGTGAACTCAATTTTTAGAGTGAGTAGAGGTGACTATTAATAGTCTATTAATATCATTAAGGTAGTAAGATAAATTAAGAGAGGGAATTGCTTGGTCTCAGATGGTAGGAGAAAGAGCAATCGCTTAAGGCTAAGGAAGGAGAAGTTTGAACTAGATAAAAAGGGCGGGGGAAGGAATTCTTTAAGCAGAGAAAGTGATGTTTTGAGGAACCTAAGGAAGTGTTTGAGGTACCGTAACTCCAGAAGTGTGAAATTTAAATCAGAGATGCGGCTGGTAGGGCAGGGTATGTAAAAATCACCTAAAATTCGAGAGTCAGGTTGGGCTGCTTTAGCCTGTTTTTTGCAGTTGTAGTATGATGCAAGTAATGACTGTGGCTGTGACTAGCATTTTTGACATAGTCTGTACTTCCTCAGCCTGTTCACAGAGGTTATTGGGTGATGAGGGAAACATGTGCAGGAAGGGAGTGTGACAGGATAGACTGTAATAGTAAAGTAGCTTGTCATTTTATACCAGCAACTACCTAATAATTTAGATTTAGTTTTTTTAAGGCAGTGCAGCCTCTCAGTACTGGGTGACATCGGTAGCTGGAGTATTTGCAGTGATAATGACTTTGTGATGCTGGAGAAAATGGCTTAAGACAATGCTTTCAACCTTTCTGAAAAATGCCTCTGTGTTACAGATAATAAGACTTGCCATAAAATACCTGACTTGGGACAGCAGGGAAGTCTTGTGCCCTCTGGAAAGAAAGCTTTCAAGTATTCCCATTGAAACTCAGGACAGCAGTATGTCAAGATATATTTAAAATAATATGTGCCTTGTTTTGAGGCAGTCTCACAGTTTATACCAACCTCAGTACATTTCTGGCAATTCAGAAAGGACAGTTTCAAACAGTCACTAGTTGAGAGTCAATGAAATTGAACAACTTCTTAAAAGTTTTGTCTTCATCGTACTCTCCTGCTTATATCACGTCTTCCCCTCTCAGACCTGGTTTATCTTTGCAAGATTTGTTCTGTGCATCTTTCTCTTGGGATCTGGAATATATCTCTCTCTCCTGTGATTCAATTTCCTTCTTAGTTTTCAAAAAGTTCTTGTTGGGTAATTAGATAATTCTGGGACATTGTATTGTGCCAGTTTTTGAGGTATGTTGCTGTTAGAGTCAGAAGAGACTGTTCTGATCATCTGCCCTCCTGCACGAGATGGTTACAAAATTTCACATAATCGTTTTTATGTCTGAATTCTGCCTGCACTTCAATAAACAGCACTTGTCTGGGGCAACGACTTACTAAAATATAGTTGCTCCACTACCTTGCAGCCCTCTGTTAGGGGAGGTGTCAGAAAAGCCTAGGTTTTTACATAGCACCTTTTTGTTTAAACAGCTCTTATATGCAGCTTCAGTGGGTACTGCTTTGAGATGGAGCAGAAGGAAATCAGAGATCATCTGCATCCCAAATGGCCCCCCATTCCCCGTGGTACAGAGGATGGATTGGTTTGATTATTCCATGTGCTTCTGCTGAACCGTTTCTCCATTATGAAAGCAATTGTTCAGAAAGCAGTCCAGTGCTAGCGGTTAGGTAATGATTTGGAATATCCCGTCAGAATAGGGATTAATCAGGCTTTTTTCTTGTCTTCGTTCCTTTTTTTTTTTTTTAATTTGGTGTTAAAATGTGTGGAATGGAATGGCCACTTGGTGGCAAAGCTGAACAGGAAGTAAAACATGACTCTGCTTTTCAGATTTGTCTGGCATTTGTGGGGAACTCCCAGGATTATAAAGGCACACTGCCTTCTGCCTGCAAGGCTGTGTTTCTGTTTGTAATTGGGTTCCTAAGTTCCTACAATCATAATGCTACTAGTGGTGCTGGTGGAAGGTGTTTGATTCCTTGAACACAAGATGTATGAAATCAATCATCTTTGCCTTCACCATGAGGTAAATTGGGGCGATGTGAATGTCCCTTCCAGAGTCTCTAGCAGATTTAGAGACAATGCCACATGAAAAAGTTTCAATGACAAGGCAAAGGGCTTAGGGAGAGAGGGAACTACGTATTTCTGCCTAACGAAGGTTTTGCTATTGTCCTAATGACAATGGCACATGCTCAGCATTTTAATGAGATAAGCTAGATTATGTCAGAAAAATGACAATAAAATGCCAAGGTAACTATGCTAGCCAACTTCTTTTTCTAGCTGTTGTTACTCAAAAAAATGGTCAAATTGTTATTTTTAATGTTTTTAGGAGGTGTGATTTGTAGGGAGATATAATGCCATTTTTCATATCAACCTGATGTGTTGGGGGGAACAAACCCAGCAAGATTTCATCCATATGAGCCTTTTCTTCAGGTGATGCCTGGATATAACTGGAAGTGTTTCAGCATGAAGGGCACTGGGTATGCTGCCTAGAAGCTGACAATGTCTCCTTCTGGCACAGCATCATAACAAAATAATRTTATGCTGTGCTTTTTCCTCAACGAGCATTCTGACTGTGTCAGCCCCTTTTACTTCACACCCCAGGGGATGTAGCTGCAGGCTCCTGAGAGAAGTGAACAATTGAAATAAGTAAGGCATCTCTCTTGCAACTGCACTTCAGGTGAGGTGAAGAGGAGATTCCTGACAACACTCAGCAAGGCCTTAGGCTCCCTGTGTGTTTGGAAGTGTATGGACAAATGAATTTCTCTATAATATGAGGCTCTCTGATGTTTCATGCTGTCAGACATTCAAAGTGCATTTATTATTTGGCTTCTCTTGATTTTAAATATGAGACTGAATTCATTCCTGCTGCTCCTTGTTTCAGCAGATCTACTTTAAGCTAATGTTAGTATCAGTACGAGTGACGTTTACTTACTGCCCTTCCTGTCCTATGCTCTCCCTTCACACTCTGAATGGAAATACATCCATGGTATTGAAGCAAATGAGCTTTTGTCCGTATTTACAAACCAGGCCCTTTAAATTGATTGTACAATGACAGATATTTGCAGAACATGTGGTATAAAGTAGTAATTCCTGCTGCTGGAAAGCTTAGCGATTAAATCCAAAATAGTCATCCAGGATTTTTTCCATGATACTGTAATGTATCCCAACTCTCTTTTTGCATGCATGCACACATTTTACTTGTGGGCATGGAATTACTAGAATTCTGGTTTTCCAAAACTTTGGAGTCTTGCAAGTGTTACTAATAAATACCCCAATAGTTTATCATTCTTACTCTCTTAAATTTTTCATTTGCTTCCTTGAATGTTTTTATGTGATGTTTCATTCAAAGTTTCTCWCTTGGGCTGTCTTGGCTATGGAATTAAAAAAGCAAGGTTAATCCAAGCACTTGTGTAAAACATAAATTTCAGTGTCTTTTTGCTTAAGCCAAAGAGCTTTTCATGCTCAACATGGCAGATCCTCACCTCAGGTGTCATCCTTTTCCCTTGGACATGAATGGGGCAAGGACCAAGACCTTGCTGGAAACTAGTACCTCTGGATGGCTTTTCTTTCTTAAATTCCTGGTTTATTGTATGGAATAGACTGCACAGCTCAGTACAGATAATGCAAAAGAGCTTCACTGTTAGCTGGGATGCAGAGCAACTCCTTTAGATAACCATATTTAATCAAATGCAGTATATATGTACATGTTCAGAGGTTTGCTAGATCTGGCTGGGTGTGTTGCCAGATATTTAAGTAATGCAAAATTTGAAGATTTTCGGTTGGCTGATTATTATTTGGGTTTGTTTTGCTTTGTTTGTGTGCTTTGTGGGTTTTGTTTGGTTTAAATGCAGCTCATTTCTGTGATCTCAACTACAGTGCCTGTTGTACAGCCAACCTCCATTGGTACAACTGAGAAGACACTAAATCAGAGGAGAGAGGGTGAGATTAACAGCTGCTACAAAGGAGAGCTGGAACTACTTAGCAAAGTTAATTTTATATGGAGTAGTCATAATGATCAGATTGGTTTAGCTTTAGTACAGTTGTACCAACCTTTTGGTCAAGGCAAAGCCCTGTCTTAGGCCCTGCATCTGCCAGGACCTATTGCTCTGCACAGCATTTGAGGGGTTTGTATATAACAGAGGGGCCGTGATCTGCTGCCCTTGCCCAGACCGGGCCGCGGTGCAGAGCCTCTGCTCCGCTGTCAGCCCGGGCAGCTTTGGGGGTATTGGGGATGAGCGGGTAGCTCCTGCTGCTGTACCCAGGCCCTCTTTGTCTACTCTTGTTTAGCTCCAGAAGGGGGGCAGACAAGTTTGGCGAATTATCTGGTGGTGGGAGCTTGCCCTGAGCTGTGCCCAGGTTCTCCCTGGGGGGTGACTTCTCTTCCCTCCTCCCTCTCCTGCCCGAGCCAGGTGAGGCTCTGGGGCCCCTTCCTGCCGGGCTGGGGCCGAGAGGCACCCGCTGAGGGCACGGGCGCGACCCCTCGCTCTGCGGTGGTTCCCGGGGGGCACTGAGGGCTTCGCCACCCCACAAAATGGCTCCCCCAGCTGTGTTGCCCCAGAAGCTGCCCCGTGGAGCTCTCCATGGTGGCCGCCGGCCCTTGCCCGCGCGGGGTCGCTGGGGGCCGAGCCGCCCGCCGCACCGCCCCCTCAGCCCCGGCCCGACCCCCGTCCGTACCGGGGCGGCGGCGCTCCGGGCGCCTCGCCGCCTCCCCTGGCTGTGCGGGGCGCGCCGGGAGGCGCCGAGCTGCATTCCCCGCCCCGCCCCGCGCTGCCGCCCCGGGTCGGGCGGGAGTCTCGCCGCGGTCCCGGTCGGGGCCGGGAGTTCCGCGCGCTCCCGCGGTGACCGGCGGGCGGCGGCGCGGTGCATGACGGGCCCGGGGCGGATCGTCCCTGCGCTGCGCCAGGAGCCGCGAGCCGCGCCCGCCGCCATGTTCCGCCGGGCCGCCGCCGCCCGGCGCCTGTAGCCGCCCCCGCGCGCCCCGCCGCGCCCCGCCAGCCGCCGGCGGAGGGGCGGTCGAAGGCGCCGCCGCCCCCAGCAGCCGCCGCCGGAGCCCGGCAGCGCCCAGCGATGTCCGCCAAAGAGGGGAGCAAGGTGCTGCTTCTGACGCCCCACGCCACCAGTGAACGCGCCGTCAAGGGTGAGCGTCCCTCTGTCCCGCAGAGGGAACATGGCTGCGCGGCTCGGCGGTGTCGTGATTCCCCGCCCGAGTGCCGGAGGCCGCCCGGGTGGGGAGAGGCGGCCCGGCTGTGGGGAGCGGTGCCTTCCGTGTGCGGGCCGGGCTGCCCTGCCCGCAGGTGGGGACGCCAGCGGTACCCGGCGCCGGTCGGAGGCGTGGGATGTCCGTACGGGCGTGGGAGTACTCGGGGTCGGCTGTGCTGGAGGTGGGGGACCGAGCGGGGCGCGGGTGGGCCCGTGAGGGCGGCGGGGCCACGGGTGGGAGCGGTGCCCGGGGCCTGCGGGCCTGGCGCGTCCCGCCCGGATGCGCTGCCCGGGGGCACCGCCGCGCTCTGGCCCCTCCGCGCCCCGGCTCTGCGGGGCTTTTCCGCTGGCTGCGCACGGGAGAGCCCTGGAATTGCAGACGCTGACAGCGCCGGGGAAGAGCGAGTGGGAAGGTGCTGCCGCCCGTTCTATTGGCTGCTGTTCTTAGGTTCCAGTTCTGATGGAGAAAATTCACCTTGATCAATTTCTTTGTGGCCTTCCTTGGTAATCTCATGGCGAGCCTAGAGAAGCGAAACGTTATACCTCTCAGGAGAAAAAGTAAAGCATTTTAAAGTAGATACATTTGTTTAAAACTAGGATGGTCGAGCGACTAAAATACTGTAAAATAGTTAGTTCTTTCCTCTGAACCCCGTGAAGTGTGTCGTTTTAATTTTTGTCAGAAGAATCCTTTGCAACCAGAGCATCCTAAAATATATTTGTTAGACCTAAGTTGACAGTTAAGGGTATGGCATAGGCAGTACTTCAAAATACAATATGTTGTATTTACTCAAGTTGCACATAATTTTATTTTGATCTTAGTGGTTTTCATATTGAACTGTATTTGGCGATGTCAGTGTGGACAATTGTTAGGCAGGCCTGGGCTATTGGAATTCACGGGTGTACATAAGCAGTCTGCTTTAAGATTGACATTCCTAGCAACACAGAGTCTGACTGAGTTCGAAGGGGTTGAGACCTGGTCATTTAACTTTTTATATAACAAGGGGCCTTGAGAAATGAAAAGGATGTATTTGTCTTCAGCAGGTGTTAATTAAAGCCGTTGTATGTTTTGTAAATAACCATGTTTTCTAGTAAGTTGGAAAGCTTTGCTTGCAGTAAGTTGTTATTCATTTTGAATTGCTTAACCTGTTGATTTGTCTGAGCAAATTGCAAGGGTAAAAGTAGAAAATGTTAAAACCAGTCTATTGGAAACTTGTACTCCTTAGTGCTACTTTAATATGTGGTATTTAGACCTGCTGAATTTTTGTACCTTTACTGCAGTTTACAGTAAGAAATTAACTTCTTCAAACAATGTAAAACAATTAATAGTAAGCGATCAGGTACTTTAGAATGTAGTGGAAAACCTGCTAATTTCCAATCCCTTAATAATTCATCTTGTGACTTGTGCATCTGTTTGTTTAAAATTGTAGTTAAGACTTGCTTCATTCTAAGCAGAATTACTGCCTGAGTTTGCAGTATTTCTTTGAGCCTGGATGTGTAGGATGCAGAACTATTGTAAAGATAATCAGTCTTTGATGGCTTCATCTGACATAATGACAACCAGTTCATGTAGCAGCATTTTTCTCTACCTTTTGTTGACCTGTCCTAGCCATACCTATCATGCTGAATCACTGGCTTCTGGAGAAAGCCTGGCCAGTTGTGCCAAGCTGTCTGTGTTATTGATATGAAGGACAGGATGCTTTGCTTCCCCCCTCCGCCATTAGGTGCAGTGCAGTTGGAAATATTTTTTAGACAATGACCCCAGAAGTGCAAGACTGCAGGTTATGTCAGTCGTAAGTGGGAGTATCTATGCAATGTAAATACATTTGTTGGAACTATGCTAAAATGTGACAACTGTGTCACATCCCTGTTCACAAACAGATGCGTTGCCTCTCGCATACCTAGAAACAGTCACCATACCCTTTCCTATTATACACTGAATAGGTCATTTAGAATGTCTCAGGTTCTTGAGAAAAGCCATAGAGAAAAATGTAGTAATATTATCTGGTGTGCCTGTGTATTGGTCCATATTTCAGCTTTCATACTCTCCATATACTGGGTTTTGAGAAAATGTGAATTCAGGACTTAAAACTCACTGTTATTTGCATTGTTTATCTTGCTTTTATGTAAGTTTCATTTTTTTCCTCTGTATCACTGGAAGACGGGGAGAAAAGAATCTATTAAATTTCAGAGGCCTTGAGAAATTCAATTCTTTACCACTGATAATATATATTAGCAGAAATGGGCAAGAGATGCTCACCCAAGAAGAAATGGTTGAATTATTATATCATCAGTAACTAATGTTTTCTAATAAGGTGTGACTTGGAAACGTTTAATTTGCCAGTGTATCTTTTCTGCTGAAACAACTGTTTCACTACCTTGCAGTAAAGTGCTTTCCACTGATAGGGAGGAAGACGTGCTGGTATGCTCAGACTGACAGAGTAGTCCTGGGCATGGCAGGGATGAGCCTTCATTGACTCTTCCTTGAGTGCAAAGCACCAGGGCTTCTCTGCCTCCCTTGAGGGTAGTTACACCCCAAAGCTGTATTTGGAAGTGCTCTGTCCTCCCCAGCATTACACTTTGGCCACTTATGGATGATGCTAGGCTTTGGGAAGCAATCCATGGGACCTTGTTATGCTGACCTAATGCTAAATTTAGAGGTCATGTTTGTTCTTCTGGAAATGGAAGGCTTCGGTATTCCTTTGTTTTGGATAAAAGTCATGGTACAGTCTGATTGGCAGACAGTCATTGTGGATATTAAATGGAAGCTTATTGAAACAACTCTTTAGAGAAACCCAGAGACATGTAACTCATATCCTTGAGCAGGGTCCTAAATTAAGGCTCTAATAGCTACTTTTTAACAATTACATCCATGTAAGGAGGAAAAGAAATCATTGCAGTATTTAAATTCATAATTGAGTCTGGTTAAAAAAAGGTAAAAGGTTAAAAGTTGGCAGGCAGCAAGAAGCCTGTTTTAAAAATATTATAAGGCACTTAAGCTGCTGGCCAGAAATTATTCTAAGATGAGCCAGAAAAGCAGCAATGTAAAGAGAGTATTAAAAGGTCATATTAAATAAAAAAAATTTTAAATCACAGTTTTGTTTTGGGGGAGAGACAATGGAATGGAACTGAATTCTGACAAGTAAGTGTTTGACTGGTCTTTTTTTGTTTTAGGGGATGGTTAGAGTGGATAAATCTTGAAATGACAACAACAAAACCCAAAAAACTCCACTCAAAAATGGAAGCCTGCCTCAATTTCAGTAGGGCAAATTGGCAGTTGAAGGTGGGAAGGTAAGGCCAGAGCACAAAAATCTGGCAATACTTACATGTGTGTTCATTGTGTAAGGAACTAAAGACTCTTTCACATGAGTCAGTTCTTATTGCTGAATGGGACCAAAGAATTCTCTCATTGAAATGTAAGTGGTTTCAGAACATATCAATGAAAGAAATGTTCCAAAAAAAAAAAAATCCCAGGATCAGAAGATACTTGTCTGGTGGCTCTAAAGGAATTCTTTGGGAGTTTTGGGTGCAAAATTGTGGGTTTATTTTCCATAGCCTGTGGAGTAACTCATCTTCTGAGTCTGAGAGATGGAGCACAGCAGCATTGTTTAAAAAATCCTAGGTTGAACTGGAGAACTGTAGATCAGTAAGTTTAATTTAAACAGAATCATAGCACTTGTAAGAAAGAGTGGACTAACTATGTCCCTGGGGAAATACAGTGTTAAAGAGAATTTGGTACAGTTTTCATAGATGAAAAGAGAAATTGTTAGAATATTTTGAAGAGGCTGGTGAGCTTGTTGATCCAGGCAAAACTATTCATCAGGTTCCTTCATTGAAGTCTTCAAGCATGAGAGGAAACATCCTCTTTTGGATCAAAATTAGGAAAGAAAGGATGTTATTAGGTAATAAACTCCCATGGTGGAGGGAGGTTAACATCTGTCATCTGTGATCTTTAAATGTGTTGACAAGTTCTTTGGAAAACAGAGTGAATGGCATATAGTGACACTTAGCCAGGATAGCAAACTTCCAGAGATGCTTCGGGAAGCTCTTGTTAGACTGAGTGCCTGGGTAAAGAAGTTGTAGGAGATGCTGTTCAGGTAAAGACAGGGCGGACTCTACAAAGGATAGAACAATTCTTGCTTAAACACAGAAGGCAGTGAACTTAGGAAAGAAATATTAGGATCTGTATGGATAATATTCTGAAAATGTTATTGCAGCAGCAGTCAAACGGTCTGATAAGAATTCAGGGAGTATTAGATGATCAATTTAGAAAAAAGAGATTGCACCATCGTGCCATTATATGTATTTTGTGTTATATGTGCATCTTGAACAACAGCATGTAATTTTGTTGCCTGTTCCTGATGTTTTTTCTTTATCTAAAGATATGTTGAGAGGCACAGTGGCTTTCAAGCGAGGTGGAATGACACAGATGACAAGTCTCTGACTTAGAAAAGGTCGTTGAATAGGGAATAGAATTAGATACTGCTTACCTTATGAATGATATTTAATGGAAAAGTTGAATAGGAAGCAACTGTAATTCTTGTCTCCCCATGAAAAGGGGAAATGCAGTACCAAACACAATAGAAAAGGTGAAATACTTCTTCATATAACGTGTAATTCAAATTGTGGAATGCGTAGCAATAAGATGCAGTGGAGGCAAAAACTATGAAATTGTCTATTCAGCATCTGGACAAAATAGTGGAAAGTAGTTCTAGCAGTGGTCAGAAACATGATGGTCTGGATGAAACTCTAGAGAAAACCCTTAAAACACCCTGTTTGGAAAACAGTACGGAGAGGGAAAGATCTCTGCATCCATCAGTGCCAGAAGCACATTTAAGCACTAAGTAATCTTTTGGCATCACACATTGTGGCCATTTTAATGGGAGGAGTATCTTTAAATACTTTTCAAACAAATAATTATATTTTTCCTGTGAAGAACTTCCAAAACCATCAACCAAGTTAATTGAAAAACTATACAGACAGTATAAAAGATGAATGAATGCACCATGGCATACAAGATATATCCATAGTTTAATTTGAGATTTAAAATTCTATGAAACTTTTAAAACTACAACTACATGATAAGTGAGGATGAAATTAAATAATACCTGCAATGCTGTTGTAGGGTTTCAAGGTTTACACGGCCATTTTTTCTTGCTTCTAGAATACTTGCTGATATTGCAGGAACATTGCATTCAAAGAAACTTGGATAGTTTTTGTAATTTGTAAGAAACTGACTTTACTGGAGCTGTGCTTGCTTGTTTGGGGTCAATAGGGTAACTTGAGGTTTTTGTCAGCTATTGATTGTAGCTTTCTGATTCCAGTAGATGCTGCTGTGTATTTGTGCTTATCTAGTATTTTCAAGGTTGCTGGTCCACAGACCATCTGTGATGTCTTTATGCTATTTCTTTTCAAATCTGTTCTGCCAGTGTAGAAGGATAATTGGATATATTCTGTCCTCATAGCAGTCATGGCTTCTGCATCTTTTCCTTCTGTAGAGATGTTGGCAGAGGTGTGAAAACTCTGGGGACAGACTGAAAGATGTAGTAGGTGTCAGGCTTTGTGATTCTTCTGAGTGACAGTACATAGGCAGCAGTGCGTTTATAAAACCAAAACCTGACTAAAGGACAGAAAAAACACAGACCACTCTGCTATCATGGTCATAAACCTGCTGACAAAATGAAGGATGCTGGCCTTTCTTTTCACAGAACACCATAGTTGTATTCGTATATGATACACTTGGTGGAGACAAATGTTAATATGTACTGTTTCATGTATACCTATCACCAAAGCAACAAATTCTTTACAAGCAGAATGTTTGTGTTTAGTAACCTTAGTAATGTGAGTTGAGACTTTATCTATGAAATGAAAAACATTCTTGAAACAGAAAATGCAATCAGGCATATTGAGCAAGTTTTAACAGCCAAAACTAAATTAATGAAACATGCCATGGGCTCCTGATTATAGAGGAAAAATGGCTAATTTTCTTTCACTGTCAGAGAAAAAGAATTATTTGAGTTTTACAGTCATAAGAACAGAAACAATTTTGCTTGTGAAAGTACAGTACCTTGTACAGTTGATCCCTGATGCTTTTTCTTACATTAGTCTAGAGGCTTTGATCTCATCTTGTTTCATGAGCCTGTTCCAACAGGGTGTCTCTTGATACAAGCCAGATTTAACTGAGGTTATTACGATGAGTGTGTGTATCAGTGTGGTTTAAATTTACAGGATCTACATGTAAGATTTTATTAGCAGCTACTGTTGTACTCAGTTACTAGGCAATGTGAGATCTGCTTTGGGTCTGGAAGTAGCGTGTTTGTGTTAGTTGCCATACTGCACCTCTCAGCAGGGATTATTATATTGGGTAAAATGCCACACTAATGTAGTTTTTTTGCTTTGAACTTCTTACTGCATACTGGGAATTCATCCATTCCAGTTGGCGCTAACCTTTGAATCTCCACAGCATGCTTTATTGTAAGGTATAAATGTACCCAGAAGCTTGCGGAAAGCCAGTGTAGAACCAGGTTTAGATGTTTTGCTTTCTATATCTCTTAGTAGTACTGCAGTATAAGGGAAAGGTGATTTTTTTTCCCTCTTTGTTAATGCATATACAAGTAATAATAAAAAGCATCAAAATATTTTCATTAACAAATCCCAAAAGCTATTCACTGATYTTTTTTCCCCAGCACTCCTGTTTACATTTTTGGATCAATATACTAAAATTGTGCCATCCGAATGCATTTCTAAAGTGAAATTGATTAATTTTGACTAGTAAGCAATGGTTTGTTTTAGAAAATCTTGTCTGTTGTAAGTCATGATGTGTTACATTTGTCATTAACATCTCTACTTTTACTAATAAGATACAGACTGTTATTTTGTACTGCAGTGTGTATTACTTTAGAGATTCATTTCTAGATACTTTTCTGTTGTTTAGCTTTGCTGGGAATGGAAGAAGAGAATCCTTTAATGCCCAACATCATGTTATTTCCTTAGGGTAATTCCTCTTAATTACCATTCCGTTACAGTCCTGAGAGCGCAGGTTATGCACAAAGACTTTGAAACGTGGATTATATTTCTGTCTTGAAACACATCATGCTGCAATTCTTTTTCCTTAGGCTATAACATTCTATGACTACTTCATCAAAGGTTTAATTAAACCCATTAGTTTTCAGAAATTGTCTACATGCTTCAAAAATTATCATCCTTAACCTATTAAAAGATGATGTTTGTTATATTTTTCAAAGGTATGCACTCTAATACAGTGTTAACTATTGCTGGGACAAAAATTAAAGTATAAAATGGAAAGTAACAGTTTTTCTAATAAGTGTTGCTTTTTATTCACTGGGTGATGCTGATCATGGCTAAAATCTTTAGCCATGTTATATTCTGCCTTTTTTGAAAATTATTCTTCAAAAATCCTTCTTGAGCAATGGGAAAATACATGTATTATGTGAAAACTCTGAGGAACTAGTTTTAAGACTTCATTTTTTTAAGAGGCAAATATAACTTTAGAGATGCTTAATTACTTCTCATACCACAGTCGTGGGTCTGGGCATTATGGATAACAAACCCCTGGATATAGGGTTTTAAATTTGAGTCTTCATAAGTATATTAATTCAAATAATTTGAGACAGATCTTGACACTATATTAGAACAGCGGTTTTTTTAGCCTACCAGAAAACGTAAATTGATAGACAAACTCAAAGCTATGGTTTGTTAAAATAGACAGAATTAATTTTTGTGCTAATCAGATCTGAAATACACGAAGTAGATATAAGAACTTCATTAAGAGAAGAAAATTTCATTTACCAAGGACTTAGAAGCCCTGAAATATCTGAACTGTCATAAGGAAGAGGTCTTTTTGAATTCCTCAGCTACTGGCAGTCATAGTAAGTCAGTAATGATTTGAACTTAAGACAATGAAGAACAGCTGGTCACCTCAACAGACCATTCTCTGCCATACCCTGCATCTACCCAAATAAACCTCCAAAAAGAAAAAAACCAGTCATCTATCACTGAGGTAGATCTTAATAATACTAGGAATAATCCTAGGACTAATAAAGCACTGTCKTATAAAACTCTATCTTGGAAGTGACTGACTTTGGTTCTGGGGAGTTGTATGTGATCTCTAACACTTTTGAAGCAATTAAAGCAGGAGAAATCTTCTCTATGAATTGTCTGATCTCTCCTAAAAGGGTGAGCTCAACTTTGAATTGCTGAAGGCAGTTGTGGGCCCACAAATACTGTGTTAAAAAAAGTGAGGCTGGAAAGGGCGTAAAACTAATTTATGTACAGATTGATATAAACTTCCAAATAATGTAAAAAATAACATTAAGAGAATACGAAGGTTGGAAAGTCAAGTTAAGAAGAATAGGGAATACTAGAACTGATGCTTGCATGGTCATGATTAAGTGCTTCTAAAAATTAGATAAATTTGTTTTGTTGGAATAATTAGTTTCTCTTTTCAGAGGCAGACTTATATTTTTAAGCAATTGTGTGTGGAACAGAATCAGTGGTGTTTTGATGTCTGAAATAAGTTAGGTTTATTAACATTTGGACTATGTGGAATTTTAACATTTCTGGGTGAAACTGGAATTACTAATAGAGGAGACTGAAGGAAAGGCATGTAATTTCTCTTTTGTTAATCAAATACTTCATGTCCCAAAAAAAGTGTCAAATTTGTTCTACACTGTGTAAAGGCACATTTTTCAGCTTCTTCCTACCCAGAAACTTTTAGAAGAGGAATAGTAGACAATTCTCTCATTTGTTTTCTAGACTAATTTAATTTCAGTAAATGTATATATATAGAGATATGATTTATGCATCAGTTGTTTTATTGATAGATTTTTATTATTCTATAAAACAGAAGGGTAGCAATGTGTTACTAGTAATCTAGAAACCAAATGAAGTCAGTGAATGTTTTAGTATCTAGGCATTGATTTTTGGAACGTAAAGTTTAACTTGGGAGAGTAAGAAAATAAATATGAATAATTATCTACAAGTGTATTCATACTACTAATTCTTACCTTTGAATAGATGTGCTTCTCCCATTTTTCTGTTTTAATGTACAGTATTTAAATGGAGAGAAACAGAATGGTTTTCCTTCTGTTTTAGTTCATTCCTTCAACAGTAGTGTGGTTGAGGAGGGGACAGGGTCAGATTAGTTTATTTCCTGTAGCATCCTGCACGAGTGCCATGATACTGCTTAGTGGCAATTTTGAAGCATCCTCTTTTTCCACGTCTCACATCCATGTTTCACTTGTGCAGTAACTGAACTGCCGTTGTTTGAATTCGTGTAAGATGCTGAATGCCAAATGTGCTGTCTGGGCAGTTGCTGAGCCTGCTTTGGTCCCCAACCCCTGCTTGTTAACTCCTTTTTTTTTCTAGTCTTTCGAACAGTATTGTATCCTTTTCTTGCTAGCTTTGCATTTGTTTTGGTGGGGATTTTTGTTTGGTTGAGGTTTTCTGGTGCTTTTTTCCACTGAGGCTTTGATGATGGGGCAATTTTTAATGTTTTTGTAAGTCTGAGTGGCTATTAAATGGATATCCTGCATCACCAATACTTGAAGAGTCCTTCAGAGAATGGTGGTATATTGGAGAGAGATTATTTCCCTTTGCAAAGTCAGTTTTGACYGTTTCAAATATTGTACATCTTACTGTGCCTTCTAACTCCCATTTTATAGTTTCTACAACGTTGCATATTATAGATGTTTATTTTTTTAAATTCATACACAGATAGCACTATTCTGTCCAGCTTTTAATGATGTCGTAAAATTGGTTGATTAAAACACTACTTGCTTATTTTGAATAGCAGCTATTCCATGATAGATCCGTTCCTAGATGGACCATATTTTTAAAATAGCATTGTCGTGACTACTGTTTCTTCTTTTCAAATTTTAGCTGTCCCTTTTCCACCAACGCATCGCTTGACGTCTGAAGAAGTGTTTGACACAGATGGAAGACCAAGGGTAGACATTTTGAAGAACCACTTGATAAAGGAAGGTCGAGTGGATGAAGAAATTGCACTTCGAATCATCAATGAGGGTGCTGCAATATTACGGAGGGAAAAAACTATGATAGAAGTTGAAGCTCCAATTACAGGTAATATTTCTAGGTGATTTCACACATAATTAAATTTGAAAAGGCCAGATTTTTTCAGTAGTAGAATTTGTCTTAAAATTGCTAAAATAAAATTTCTCTGTTAGTCCTACCAAGTTATCCTTCACAGCTGCATTTGCTTAACAGCCTGCACATTGTTTTGCAAAATGAAGGCAGTAAACCTGCTGGAAAAGTAGGATTGGGGAAAAAACAAGAAAGTAGTTAAATGCTGTTGAATTATGCATTTCTAATTCCTGCAATATTATAAGTAGGAATAAAGGCATCTACCTGAACTCAGAATAGTCCTGAAGTCTAAATATGTGCAGAGAGAAGCTGATAACTGAGCTTTGAAACAAATACTGTGAACTGGAGTTCTTAGTGAAAAATACACCTTTATATTCATCTGTAAGCGAGACTGGTGGTTGCATGTAAGACCGTGTTCTTGTGAGAGTAGAAGTACTGATAAAGATTGTTTTAGCATCTTTAACACTAGAGCCAGATCCACTGGAATACAAAACTGACTCTTGGGGTTTTCTTGAGTATTGTCATAGTTTGAAGAGTTTTGTTTCTCTTTGACCTGGTGAAAGGTGGAATTGGTGTCCTTTAGTACTTTTATTTATAAACAATCTTGACTCATAGAAAGTAGTTTATCTTGCATATCTGTTAGTCATTATAATGGAAGTAGATTTGCGTTTTATGTTCAAATCAGGTTTTCTTTAATCTGAATGTGTTTTCTTCAAATAGACTTACATAAAATTAGTGGCTGAAAGCTTCTTTTAGGGCATCAGCTTGTTATTTGTTAGTATCAGGTAAATGAAAACTTGACATCCATACATCATTATTATTGTTGACATTTTTTAAAAAAATGAATGAAATGGTGGAAACTACTAAGTGGCTGCCTGAGCTCATAGTCGTTTGAAGCTCCAGATAAAGCTCAAAACTAAAATTTGTTTAGGATGTTTATAATTCTGTTTATGCAGATAATTGGTATATTGGCAACTTAAAAAGGAGGGAAGTTCTTTCAGTGTTTGAGTAGAAATCTGACGGAAAGAGACATAAAAGAGTACACATTCTATCTAGTCTCATATTTTGTAGATTGTGGTGACAAATGGTCTGCTCTAAGGGAATAACAAGCTTTAAAATGTGGTGTGCCATATCCAGTATTTCTTTCCAAAATTAGGACACCTTTTTTTCACCAAAGACTTACAAACTCTAAGAAGTCAGAAGATGATATTTGTCAGTTGATCAGTGACATTTTGCATCAATGAAAGGCATAGTCCCTCAAATTCCTGTTAATTGTTACCAGCAAAGCAAGGCAGCTCCTGATTTCCATTGCACTGGGAACTCCTATGGGAAAGAGAAGACAGGAGCAATTGTTTCTTCCATGCATTTTTTCAATTACATTTTTTAAAATTGTGAGATGACCTGGCTTTGCTGTATGCCCTTGAAAGACTTCCCATCAGCTGCTGTCTTTGGGACTTCTGCCTTCGGTTGCTGACCACTGGTCTTGTCCTGTCTCATATTCAAAAAACACAAGGAAAATCCACTGTTGAAATAGTGACTGTGGTCATTTGAAGGAGAGAAGTAACTGAGCAAGGAGAAGATACGATGTTATTAAAAGGTGTGTTAGTCTGACTCAGAAACAAAAGCATACTCCCTGCTTTTCTCAAGCTCACATGGACTCAGCAAATTATTGCAAAGCAGCACGCATTTTCAAATACACACACCAAGGAGAATTTGCAAAGATGCCTAAGGAGTTGGGGAGGACATTAAAGAGGTGCTTAGGGCTTTCAAGACCTCAGTGCTCAGTGCATTAAATGTGTTGGAAAAATACCCCACAATCCCCTAGACTCAAATAGAGCTGTCATCAGCATTGTCACAGGTAGTGAAGACAGCATTTTAATGAAAAGCAAAGGGGGAACTTTCAAGAATTTCTGTTATTCCTGCTTTATACTGCCTTTCCTCTTTATTAGAATACTTTGTGGCTATTAACTATAACTTAGTAACTATTCTGTTAGTTTTTTTTAAAATTAATTTGAACAAAATTTTTGCTTGCAGTGTGTGGTGATATTCATGGCCAGTTCTTTGATCTAATGAAGCTGTTTGAAGTGGGAGGATCACCTGCTAACACAAGATACCTCTTCCTCGGTGACTATGTAGACAGAGGTTATTTTAGTATAGAGGTAACTGAATATATTAATCTGTTTTGTCCTAATTTTTTTTATAAGCACACTTTCACTGAGGTTTTCGAATGAAACTTTAGGTCTGCTTTAACATGTGAATGTGTTCTTCCTTGCTGTGCCTTCTCCTGTGACAAAGGTCTGTTTGCAGGAGGGTATTGAGCAGTCGTTCGGGCTGTCCTGTTGAAATCGCCAGACTTATTCATTTTTTCTCCTCTTTCTTTAGCTAGTTTTTTAATAGTTGAATTCTGTAACATTGTTATACATAATGCTGCTTCTCTGGTAATACGTTTGTATGTTTTTGGAGAACAGGTGAGTCATGACTGCAAGGTCTTTTAATTTATTATTCGTAATATTATTCACGGTTTATTTTTATAGAAGAAATTAATTTTATTTATGTAATCAAATGTTTTTTAGTAATTATTAATACTTTTCTTTACTAAAATTCATAGAGCAAATACAGATATTCCCTAAGGATGACCTGTGTTTCTGCCATTAATTTTTCAGTTATTTTGAATTCAAATAATTTTGTAATTTCCAGCATGTTTATTAAGTACACTACATTTCGAAGATACTCACTTATTCACATCAGTTAGTTTCAGAGCCATGAATTTTAAGTTAACCATTCTTCTGCAACCAGCCTGGGAAGTGCCTCAGCTTGGGATCTCTTCATAGATACCAAATCTAATGAATGGCATAGCATCTGAAATAGTATCTAGCAAGTCATGGTGTATGTTCTTTCATTTCTGTATTAAAATGTTGCTGTTCTAATAACACGTGTGGGTATGTGCTGTGAAAGGCATGCACAACGCTTTTTGGGGTTGTTAGAGAGGGTTGACAAACAGGAGATGCATCAAGAGTGATTGCCTCCAAGTCATCTTTAAGGAAAAATTTCAATAGACATTCCCTGTGTATTAATTTGGTCTTCTTGGCCTGTTCTTGATGATTACAAATAACGTATACGTCCTTGAAAAAGGCATTTATGTAGCAACTCTATATGTTAATGTATCAAAGCATGGTATGAAAGCTTTTCAACCATTACACTTAACAAAACTTCTGGACAATGATTGGTTTTGCTTATTTTTACTAAAAAGATAAAAAGTCAGTAAGTAGTCTAGCTAAATTTCACAGTAAAAGTCTGTGATGTGTTTCTCAATATTTGCTGTGTTTTTTTAAAGGGTCCATTTGTTTTCTTTCTTCCTTCATGTACTCTACTATTCTATGCAAAATAACTTTGAAGAATGGTAGCTTCAGGGTACTTGTATTGATTAAGAACAACAATAATAACAACTTGCAGGTGACTTCAGTGTAGTCCAAAACTTCTGGGGTTTTCAGATTTCTGTGCGCAGTTAAAAATACAAGAATTAGATTTGAAATTTATGAAATACATTTTGGGCATTCAGGACTGCTGGGTAGTAACAGACTCTAAACTGAAATAATTGTGCATGTTCTTAGCTTTGTCTTTTTGATGGTTTGTGGCTGATGTTGCAGTAATAATGATATATGGAAAACTACTATCATTCTTTGAATTTGCTGCTTGTACTGAAAAAGCAACCAGCTTTCTCAGTGATAGGGGAAAGGAAGATTTACTCTGTCCATTCTTAGTTTAAAAATGGTCTTCAATTGATGTAGCTAACCTTAATGGAAATTATTTTGTCAAGTTTTTTTTTCTTCAGTTTCTATTAGTAAATGTCTGGTTTTCTTTATATGCCAGCGTTTAGAATCATATATAAAATCAGATTTTAGGCACAAACACATACAGTATTTGTCTAGATGAAAGTGTTCTACAGTTTAATTCTGCTGAGTTTATTTTATTATCGAGTATCCAGTGAATATAAATATTTTTTCAGCGTTCTGTGTGGCTATTATTAGGAAAAGTAATAAGCAATTTGTGTAACTCATGTCCAGAACTGGACTCGGAGAAGTAGTGCTGTATGTTAAAATGGCACATTAAACTTTTTGAAGCTGTTAATGTCCGTGTTAACATCCTGAAAAACTGTGTTTTGCGGTAATAATTTTTGCAGTTCTTATAAGTGAGTGTATTTTACTGGATATTCTGTCTTTTCCACAGTGCGTGCTGTACTTATGGGTCCTGAAAATTCTTTACCCGAGCACATTGTTTCTTTTGAGAGGCAACCATGAATGCAGACACCTAACAGAATATTTTACCTTCAAGCAAGAATGTAAGTACTGTCTAAGAATGTAAAATTAGCTTACTTCCAAACTGCTGATCTACAGTCTGTCATTGTGCTTGAGATATGTTTGTCTGTTAGATTAATTAAGGTCTTGCAAACATCTGGAGGCCCCATTGACTTTTGTTGAATTGTTTGCAGWTCAGCTTGGTCTTGAAGTGCAAGAATACAGCTGGCTGTAAATATACATTATTAAGTAAATTTTGATGTAACCATCTTGATTTTAAAATCCTGCAGAGGAAGATAACTTTGCTGTCTTGATTATAATCAGGAGTGCAGAGTAACTTGTTGAGCGGTGTTGTGAAGCTAGCAAGAAAACCCTACTGTGGAGTAATTTTTCCATTTGGGGAATTGATTTCAGCTGTATTAGTAAGATAACTCTCTGGTGATGTAAGCTGCCTTTCTGTTTGAAGGCTTGTATAAGTATTGATCCAGTGATAAATCATTTGGCCTAGTAAAACCCTCTTTGATGTAGGTAAAAACGATGTAATCTATAATCAGTTCTTAGCTTTTCACTGTGAATGAGAATTCACAAATTTCTCAGTAGTGTTTTACACTGAAGCATGCTGTATAATTGTATAAAAATAATAAATAATTTGGTTATATTCTTACTTTTTTAACAAAAATAGTTTCTCCACACTTGAGATAATAAAAGGAGTGAAAACAGTTTATAGTTCTGGAAGAGAATATGTCTCTAGAAATGTCCTTGCTGCTGTGGTGTTTGGAAATGCTAATTTAAACCCAAAATACTCATTATTTGGGGGGTTTTTTTGGCATTCACTTTGATATTTGTTCTTATAACTATGATCCCCTAGATTACTTCATCCATTTATTACTGATTTTTTAATGATTTATATCTTCTTTCCTGCAGGTAAAATAAAGTACTCCGAAAGAGTCTATGATGCTTGTATGGAAGCTTTTGATTGTCTCCCTCTTGCTGCTCTCTTAAATCAACAGTTTCTTTGTGTTCATGGTGGACTTTCACCAGAAATTAATACACTAGATGACATTAGGAGAGTGAGTATTTTGTGTATTTGAAAATAAGTGGAAACAGAGATATTTATATGATGCTGTACAAAGACATAAGTTGTCAGTATATTGTTTTCTGTTGTGTCTCTTGCTGAAGTGTAAATTAGGAACTGAAATGTAGGCTAAGCAGTATCATAATTAAAAATTCATGGATTATCTAGTGCATTTTCCTGTTAGTAGGCCTRATTGGGACAGCTGGGACTGTTAAAAATACACACAAAAAAGAACCCTCAGAATCTCCACATAGTTTCCTGAGACAGGTAGTACATGTAAAGAGTTTCATATCCCATCAAAAAAATATTTTGTATTTCTTTCTAGATAAGAGCTAGTGTTTTAACAGCTTCCAGGAGAACACTTGTAGAAGTTAATTGAACTCTTAAAATTGTTTATTATATCTAACATCATGTTTCAGTTATTCTCAAATTTCTGTGACATTTTTTACTGTCTTAATCGTTTGTATTTTAGTTTTGAGAAAGTGAGACATTGCAGTATTTAATAGAAATTCAGATTGCTATTAAAAATGGCAAATTTGGTAGACGTTTGAGTAACAGTTGAGGAGTACTTCTCACTGTGGTAAATGTGCTGACTATATTGATAAGAAGAATGAAAAAAGTTTTTTAAAGTTATGCAATGGAAACACTAAATAGTTATGTGCAATTTAGAGGGAAGAAGTTTGTGATGACATGAGGTATCAGTTTCTAATAATGTGGTTTCTGCTTGCATGGATGACTGTTGTCAGGTGGAGATTGTATCAGATGGGAATTTTCAAACTCAATTGCTTTTGTTTTTGCATACTCCTTTTTTACTTACTTTAATTAACTTAGCTGACATCTTGACTGCTGCATTTGGAAATCAAAACCATTCCTATTATTATTAGGAACAGTTAAAATGGAGTTCATTTCAGCTTAATATATAAATAGGTGGTTCTAGAGGAAGCTTTGGGATTTTAGGTAAGGATGGAAGAAAAGTTGTTTATCCACATATGGAAGAAGGCATGTGGGGACCTATTTGTAAAAAGATCTAAATGTCAGAGAGAAGGTAAAACTATGTTCCTAAATTGCTTTATAGTATATAAATATTGGCGGCTTATTTTGTCTTTTTATCATCATTAATTGTATTTCTCATTTTCTTAGCATTTTCTTCTTTATTTGTGCTTCATTTTTCTTTTTGACCTCTCCCTCTCCTCAAAGTTACAGGCTGTCTAGTTGACTCTCATTTCTGAATTTACCATATTTATTCATTAAGGGTTTTTTGTGCTGATTGGACCATTTCAGAGACTGGAATATCAGTTTACTTCACTTACAGATATTACACTGCCAGGCAGAGTGATGTGAGAGGAGAAGAAAATGGTAGAAACAGAGATGAAGTATATTTACAAGATCAGTGGTGTAAGTGGAAAAATGTACTGAGGCATGTTGCATTGTCAGAGCAAATACTAAAGTGTACAGAAATCCATTGTGCAGAGAAAGAGAAGTAAGAAAGCAAAGAGACTAAACAGTGCCATTCTGACAAGGCCTTAACTGCTCACTATACAGATGAAAAGAAGCGTGGTCAAGGCTTTTTGGAAAGTAGTGTGAGGAAAAAAAACATGTTCTGGGAAAATACTTTGGAAAGCCACTGTCATAACAGGATTGTGATTCATTTTTCTGTTAGCCTTGGTCTTGCAGCTAATCACGTTTCAAAGTGTCAAGTAAATTTAGTTAAAAGGTAATTCTGTTGTCTTGGCCTGTACTTTCAGATGTGCGTCTATGTTCGAGGCTACCTTAGGGTGAAATGTTTATGTATGTATATGAAAATCTGCATTGTATTTTGTTCTGATAAAAAACACATTTATAAATGTAAGGCAGTGTCATTAGAACTTCTCCTTGGGCCTTTTTTGTTTTATAAAGAATCTTCTGGTAACTTGAAAAAGGCAGTATTCATGGATTGGCAGCAGCTTCAATAGCTGCATTAGAGCTTGGCATGCACTGATATTGTAAATGTATTTAAATAATTTGGCTCTTTTTATATCTAGGAAAAAATCATATACTTGTGGTATAAGTGTAGTGTGTGAAATTACTTCTGTAAACAATCAAGACAGTTGTATAATATTCCAAGCCTTCTGGTTTATTAGCAGTAGTTCTTATTAAGGAGAGGTCTTCCCTGCTTCTTATTAAGGAGAGGTCTTCCCTGCAAGCAGGTGTCAGCATAATTATCTGGCATAAAAGGGAAATCAAAGCTCTATAAATAATGTAGGAATCACCTAAGAAAAAAAGAAAAATTCTGTGCAGGTGCAATTTCTTCTGGATGAAGTCTTTTGTCAGTATTGACATGCAGGAAGGTGATTAAAACTACACAATTTATATTATTATGTTTGCTGTCATAAACATACTTCCAGAAGAGGATGGCTGTCATACTAGGCGTGACAGTGAATCCTAACCAAAAAGGTTGCTGTAGGTGCTTCTTATTTCTGCAAAAATGGAGGTTTGTGAAACTTGCAGTAATCTGATTTTTATTCTCTGAACATCACTTACACAAATGTTCTGATTGTCTTGGTAAAGAGTGTCTCTTTCAGACACATGTCCATCAACTTAGAGATGCTGTTTAGTTGATTTCATTTACACTGCCAAGACTTCTACTGAAACAAAATGCCAGGAATTGTGATTTTTAAGCCTAGCGTTTTACAAAGAAGAAAGGATCCAGGTAAGATTATGGTGACTCTAAAAGAGAGAGACAAAGAATTTTTCTCCTCATTTACGACAGATGGTCATTCTTTTGTTTAGCTTTTGGTGATACTAAGACTTGGTCAGCAAATTGCCTTGAAATATATGGTGGTGCTACTGGGAATCTGTCTTTGTAATACCTTGCTTCTTTTCTGTGGTCTGCTGAAATTTCCTTTTGTTCAATAATATGTAAGATGACTGCCACTCTTACTGGCCTTCACTTTGTTCTTTAGGCTTTACTAGGTGATAGTTCTCAGGAAAATTAGGACAGGTTAATTAAAACTGGTGTCTGTATGTGAAACTTCTGTGAAGGTCTTTTGCCTCAAAAGTAAAATCATTTTAATTTACTTTACCTTAATCTACATCTAAGGTTTTGGTACTCCTGAATTGGAACATCCATGTGGAGGTATAATGCACTTCAGTTTAGTAGTCCTGACTGCATAGTACCTAGAAAATAATTTAGATTTAAATATTTTACAGTATATTAAAAAAATATACTACCGAGTTCTGTTTTAACACTACGTATATTGGTTCTTATTCTTGAGTAAAATTGTCTTTCTCGGTTACCTTAATCATATATAGAAAAATATTAAGCTAATTTGTATTGAGATTCTGTTTTGCCATAATCAAAGCACRTTCAGAAATAGTTAATCAGTAAAATAAGTGTGTTGAATTGACTCATGTCCTTTAACTTTCTTGCTGAGCCCATATAGAGAAACCCTTAAGCTGATGATTCTGATTTGATATATGCAGTCTGGGTTGCGTAGCTTGCAGTGACATTTCCTTAAATTTTGAGATGTTTTGAGAACCATGCCAGTTAGTAGAGTGTCTAGTAAAGGAGACACCAATTTGGTGTGTATGTAAGTATATTTATTTTTTACAAACTGACCTTACTTCAGGAAATGGCTGCGTTATTGCTTCACTGCTATGAGAAATTAGTTTGGGAGAGAGGTGTGTTAATTTCAGGCAGCCAAAACTTTTTATTTATCATATCTCTATTCATTTGGCCAAAGTCATAAGGAAAATCCTTGAAGACTAAAGAAAAATTCTTAGAAATGTTTTCTAGACTTTCAGCCTTCTGTATTGCAGGAAACAGCAATCGGCAAACAGTTGAAACTTCCTTGTGTGAATGCCTCTGTTAGCTTCTGGACACAAATTTATTGCTGGAGGTTTAGAAACTTGATGGTTTAATCTACAGAAATTCAGGTACTTGCAGAAGTTGATGGACTGCTTCAATCTGGAAGAAATACTCCATACCAGGTTTATCATCCAGTGTGGGAAATGTTAAACCACAGGATTTTTAATATTGAATAAATTCCAACAACAACTTCAGTTAATACCTGCCTTACCATTATCTGGCAGGAATTTGTAAAGATCTGGACCTCTGCACTTGTGTTACAGGTGGCAGCCTCGGGAGCTCTGATTTTCCAGGGCATGAGAGAGCTTGGCACTACTGCTGGTTCCATATTTGAATGGATTCCTATGGACCGTTAGACTCAAATTCACCAGGTGCTCAGCAAACCTCCCTTCGAGCCTGTCATGAAGAGTTAAGTGTTCTCTAGTACCATCAAAGTCATCTTCTTTGGTATGGGAAGTGAAGTGAGATAAATGCACTGTCCATCAAAGAACCGTTCCTACATTTCTTGGATAAAATCATCTTGTGAACAAACTCCAGCTACATAAAGACCAAATAAACTTTACATTGAATCTGGGATATCTAATTTTCTTTCTGGGACATCAGAGATTGATTGCCTGTAACTTACTTAAGCAGGGTATTTTCCTTTTATGTTAACAAACGCGCTGACCTCCTTACTTATGCTCATTTTGACTGTGGTTACTAGGAAAGTTGCAGGCTGCTAAAACAGGTGTTTCAAGTGAAAATCAGTAAGGAAGCAGCAAGAGAGAAAACGCAGACATCTCCCAAAATTGTTACGGCCCATTACATCAGGGGTAGAGCTAAAAAGTAAAGCTTGTATGAAAGAAATCTCAGACAGCTGAGCCAGTCGCATCTTCATTACATTGTTAAATGATCCATTATGGAGACGGGTGTTTAAGGGTGGTTTTTCTTTTCTTTCATTGGTTTGTTTTTTTAATGTTTTTCTGTAATATATATTTAGTCTCTTCTAGTTGGTGCTAATTATTCATGCTTTTCTTTTATAATTCCTGTTTTCTGTACTGTTTCTCTTTGCTAATTCCTGGTAGTGTCTCCAGATTGGTAGATGTGGCATGTGCATGAAAAAGGACCATTTTGTTCCTTGTTTGTATCTTGACTTTGTATTACACATATCCATCAGTCTGGAAGTTATCTCCCTTCTTTTTACAACTAATAAATCTTATTGCTCTTAACAGGTTTGGTTCTTTTGGCATGCCTCTGCCTTATTTCATGAGGAGGAGAGGAAAAAATATACAGAAACTACTTCTCTTTGATATGGTTGGGATTTATTCTAAAAATGCTTGGTATTGATGGATATGTAGTCTAACAAACATGTAAAATTTACTAATTTAAATTTAAAGAGTCTTTGTGCTGTTGCCTTTTCTTAAACAGTTAGATAGATTCAAAGAGCCTCCAGCATTTGGACCAATGTGTGACTTATTGTGGTCAGATCCTTCAGAAGATTTTGGAAATGAAAATTCACAAGAGCATTTCAGTCATAATACAGTCAGAGGATGCTCATACTTTTATAGGTGAGAGTATGCTATGATCTAGTTGCGTGTTTCAGTTCTGACTCTTCTTGCATGTTTCAAGAGAATATCTTTTACTCATAATTGTTTTCATTTCACAGCTATCCAGCAGTTTGTGAATTTTTGCAAAATAATAATTTGTTGTCAATCATTAGAGCACATGAAGCACAAGATGCAGGGTGAGTACTTTGTGTCTTTGAAGGAAATATTCGCAGTGTAAAATAAAAATTAATTGCTTATTTGCTGTAAGATGTAATATAATCTGTTTGGTTTTGCAGTTATAGAATGTACAGGAAAAGTCAAACTACAGGGTTCCCATCATTAATAACAATTTTTTCAGCACCTAATTACCTGGATGTCTACAATAATAAAGGTAAGAAGTTGTTATTAGTATTCGTATGTCATAATAAAATAAAATGGTCTGACTAGATAATCTAATATCAACTGCTTTTTGCCAGTTAAGAAATTCAAGGACAAAAGAAAAAATCTGTTATTGAAAGTTAAATTATAAAGAAGAGCATGTGCCATAAATGACAACTTCCTGTAAGAGTACCTTGCAGTATAAGTGGAGACAAAGATTTCCTTTGTTGTTGCTGTTCAGTACTTACGAATATATCAACTGGCATTACCCAGTCAGGCAAGATTTCCCTGTGCTATGAGTTTTCACTCCTCTGGTTGTCTTTAGTTGGCAAGCAAGGTAGTTTGCAGTGTGTATCATGGCATCTGAGAGTCTTATTTGTGATGATAATTCCCATCATGGCCATGTGTGGGAAATCAAAAAGCAGACAGTAGTGATCAAAATACTGATTACCATTAGAAATATTATTAAGAAGGTGTAAAACAAGGAATCCATTTTTGTCCCTCCTCTGCTAAGATAGAGTTGAACAGGAGAAGCATGTTTAATAGAGCGGAGAAAGATTTACAAGTCAGAATTACAGAGAAGAGCTTAGCTGTGAGTTAATATTATTCATAGATGAGAATAAAGTTCAACAACACAAAATAAAAATAAAACCTGCTGAAGTTCAAGTATGATATTAAAGTAAGGCATTTCAACTATGTGATGAATGAATGATCTCCAAATGTTCAAACAGTGTTTCTTTGAAACTGAGACCTTTTTTCTATTAAATATATTGCATTTTCTTCCACCCACCTTCAAAGAACCACCCCCAGCCCATACCACTTCTGTAGGGTGAATATCTGTATACAGGAAAAGATGAACTGTTGTTACTTGCRCTGATTGCAAAGTAAAGGGGAAGTAAAAATATCTTCAACTGGCTTTTTACGTTTTTTCACTGTCTCTATGGATACTGTGTTCATAGAATCCTTTTTCACATGAACTATTCCCAGTCTAATGCAAGTGTAAGTGTGGAAAGATGCAGTCAACTGCTTGTTTAGCTTTAGAATGCTTCTGTTTTTCTGTCTTGTTTCTTTATGCTTCCCTTTTCCCCTCATCTTCTAGATGTCTGTGGTTTTACTCCAGGCTTATAACGTGGGAAGACACAGATGAAGAATAAAAGTTGAATCTGCATATACTGGATATACTGCTGTTCCGAGTTCCAGTTTTGTTAAAGTTACTGAAATTACACCTTTTCAGGACTTTTAAAAATATTTGTTCATTATAAACCTAAAATAGGATAGTGTGGACCTGTATTGATATGTAACAGTACCTTAAAGTGCAATATATGCAGTAAAAATCCAAAGTTCTCCATTAGTTTCCTGTCTGTAAATACTGCATAAGAAAGAGAATGGAATACCTCTGGAATTATTTAGCCGATAGTATAAATAGACCTAAACCAAGCCTGTGACTTTATATTTGTGGTACTCACAAGTTTTAAACATTCTTTTCAAAATGTCTGAATTTCGTTTTAGCTGCTGTATTAAAATATGAAAACAATGTGATGAATATTCGTCAGTTCAATTGTTCTCCTCATCCTTACTGGCTACCAAATTTTATGGATGTTTTCACATGGTCTTTGCCATTCGTTGGAGAAAAAGGTTAGTAGATGTTATGCATCAACTAGTATCTTTCTTAATTCTCCCAAATTGATGTTGGGAAGATTTTTTTTTTTTTAAATGTATTTACCCTTGAGAGATGAATTGCATTATTTTTGTGTTGTCTTCAGTCTTCTTGTTTCAGACAGAGTAGTTAGAACTGCATCTAATATAGCTGTGAACAGAAATTATAATTTCCATTGAGGATGTACACATGTATTGTTAAGTAGTATCTTTGAACAGCATTTGACGTTAGTATTTAGATTGTTCATTTTCTACAAAATGCTAAGTTATATATATTATTAATCCTTTATAGGTATAAATTTATGTTGAGATGTTCATGTAAAATGTTAACTTTCCTATATAGAGATAAAAGATTGACCTTCATTAAAGATAACTTTTTCAGTTATAATTTTTCTTGTAAAAAAGATAATTTAGCACAGTTCCTCCTTTTTTCTTTTCCCTCTAGAGATGATAACTCTGAATCTAGGACACTGGGGCCCCAAGTAGTCCTCAGTTGACAAGCAACGAGGTTAGAGGCTATTTGGGTCTGTTTAAAATCCTTCCATGACAAAAACTGGTCTTTTTATAAAAAGAGATCTGGAGAGCTCTTGAAATTTCTTTGAAATTTTCTTTTTAATTTAGTTTAAATTTTATTCAAATAAAATAAATTTAAGTTTAAATTTCTTGCAGTTATATATTTATGGTCATAAAAACCTAAGATGCTAGATTTGCTTATGTTGTCTTTAGTAGGCAGTTAAATGCAAATAGTTTGGACACTTCTTACTGTGGTAAGAACCCACTCAACAATTTTTTTTTTATTTGAGTGAAGGGACCTTACATTTGAAAGGAGATTTTTGTTTGTATCTCTCTTACCTCGTGATGCAGTAGATAATATTTTCAACGGGAAAGGGTTGATACTGTGTATTTTTATTTTGTTGTGTTGCTGGTAATGACATCCAGTGAGTTATTTAATAGTATTTGAGTGTTTCATTGCTATGCTCTGTGGTTCAGACTGCTGGAGTCATGGCCCTTGTAGATTGCCTTGCCTTTGGACAAATGTGTACTTCCACTTTTGGTGAAGGATTCAGTGCCAATATTATCTGGTCTGCATTGATCAGATCAAAATTTGGTTGGGTTTGTTTTGTTTTGTTTTTTTTTTCAACATTACCATAGAGAGTAACTCTTTTCCAAGAATGAAGAATACGACCATAGCAGATAACACAGGGGTTGTATGAATTAGTCATGAATAAATGTAGGCAACAATTTACAGGGTTTTTAACCAACTGGCTTTTGAATAGGTTTTTGAATACTCTGTGTAGAGGAAAAGTTCGAATATTTTAAGAAAGAATCTGATATATGTAGGAAAGATTGAGTGGCAGAATAAGGATATTCCTGGAGAAAAAAAAATACACAAACTTGTCTCAAAAAGCTTGTATCCACTATGTTGATATTTTTAAGGGGAGTTTGAAAAGACAAACTCCCATCTTTATATTCTAATATTTTTCCACTTGAGTGCTTCTGCTACATGTCTGCGGGTGTCAGGAATAGAATAGCTTTTTCAATTTAAGCCTGAATTTGATCAGTCAAAATTTTTCATATTTAAGTAAAGTTTGCATAGAAAGTAGTTCATGTATTTAACCTAACATAAACCTACTCATTTACAAGAAGAGTGTTCTTATCTAGAAGAACTCCTTGTAAGAAAGGAGTRTTCTTTGTGTTGATTGTTTAGTTGTATAATTTTTAGCTGCTTATTTTTCTGAGCTTTTAAAATTCTGTGACAGCACACATCAACAAAAATGCTTACTTTGAAACCAGATTACTGAGCAATGACTATGGTGTGGGAAGTTCATTCACTAGGGTTGCTGGTGACTAGCTGTATCTTGTGTGCATGGAAATATTTTAAATTCTATACAGAATGAATTAAGGTTTATTTTTTCCTATACAGTAACAGAAATGTTGGTGAATGTTTTGAGCATTTGCTCTGATGATGAGCTGATGACAGAGGGAGAAGATCAATTTGACGGTAGGGGTTACTTTAAGATCTATAAATCTTCTTAATGGTAATAACTTGTGAACAATAGTTAACTTAGACTGGCATAATATTGCCTGGCATTTGAAGAAAATTGCCTTCAAATTTTTCTGTAGAAAACAATGCTTTTGGTGGGGCAGAGAAGGGAATTGCATTTGTGTCTGTGATCAAGAAGCAGTAATGGTAACCTTTGCAAATCCTCGTATGTGATTTCTATTTAAAGGAGACTTGTAGTGGGAAATTCTCCAAATGTCTTGGCACTTAAAATTTGAAACATGCTAACTTCGGTAATATTTAGAGTAAATGTATTATAATACACTAAATTTCTGAATGATTGCTCTTCAGTAAGAATTCATGTAGGTGAAAGTCAGATACAATATTTTTTATGGCAGAGTACTATAAATAAAGTCTGAACTGCAAGTTTAAGTCTGTGAGTTTAAAGGACATCGTGTATATGTACGTTGTATTATGTGTATTCATGTAATGAATTATACCATCTTTTTGTCTCTTAAACTATGGTACAGTAGATTGTTAAGGGATGTTTGTAGCATGACGATTAGGAAGCAACATTAACATGAAGACCTAGCAAATCACACTTTTTGTTGAGCTTTTTACAGAAGTGCTTACTGTCACACATAAACTTTTGTCAGACTTACTTCATTTTGTCCAGTAACAGAACTGATCTGGTGAATTATTGGTTGATGGGGTAGGAGGAAGGAAATTTTCAGCAGCCTTTGAAGAACATGAAAGAATCATTTATAAAGATATTAGAGATACGACCCCTTTCTTAATGTTTGATAGCTACTGTGTTCAAATTTGATAGCAGAATAGTATTGTGCTAAGCAGTTCTGTGTTTTACATTGGAGTGCATTGGCTCTGAGCCACTTCAACTTTGCTGCCATTTAGATGGTTGCCAGAAATGTGAAAACGTGGAAAAAGCCTCAAATGTGATCCTGCAAACAGTCAGTTCCTGGGTTTTATTCAAGTAATCCTACTAAACTGAACATAAAGCAATTGCACGAAGCGTTTGTAGAGCAGGGTTAGGTGGTATTCTGAGGACTTAGGATTTGTGTTTGTCAGAGTAGTTGCAGTCATCAGTTGATTGCAGATGCCCTGTCTGTAGTTTCCTAATTTGAATTATTTTATTCTTCTGTCTTTAACAATTTCTTTGCTTGATGCATCTATTATGCCACCTAGGTACTGTCTATGCTTTATCTTTCTATGTGGTTGGATTTTTTTTTAAACTGTTGACTTGCAAGCTTTCACTTGTTTCTTGTCAAATTTTAAAATATACTCAGCAATTCCACTTCTTGTTTGATGAATGCATTTTTAAGTGTTGCAATTTTCCATTTTATTTTTTTTTCCACATTTCTTCTCCATTCCTTCTTTATTACCACTGCCAAGTTAAATATCTTTTTTTTTTGTCTCACTCACCTTTTTCTCCATCGTTCACTTCCTTTTTTTCTGGACTCTCCATCTGAAGAGCGACTCATATATGGCAATAAAAAAGGTACAGACCAGACAGAGTAGGAATGTTTTGAAATATGACTGCATAGAACCTGACAGTATAAAGTATTAATGAGAAAATACCTTTCTATTGAGAGACATTATGTAGTATTTTATGATTATTACCCATTTTAATGGGAGGTTTATAAAGACTTGTATATTTTGTTACCAGAAGTCATATTCCAAGACATCTGTCTTTCTGTGCATGAATTTTTTTCCTCTTTTCTTCCATTCCTTTTTTTGGTAGAATTTCATTCTTTTACCTACTTCTAAAATTTTATCTTTGGTCCTGCATGTGTAGGGAGCTTTCAGTTGTCTGTCTTGCTCTTTAATACTTTCCTCATGAGCTGTTTTTTTAAGGTTGTGCATGGAATGTGTTTATACATTGTTCCAAAAACTAGTTTGTGTAGTACATTTAATCTTCTTAACTGGGATGTCAAAAAAGGTACTTTTTGATTTTGTGTGCTGTTTTGAAGATGGCTGGATACAAATTGTAAAAAGCAGCCTATTTACTAACTTAAATTCATGGTCTACCACCTGTTTTTCAGAAATCCCAGGGCAGATAGTTCTGTACAGAGAAATTCTTCTGACCACTACTTGCCTAATAATTATTTTGCTCTCTGTATAAGTTTGTTAGTTCCAGAGAACATTTCTAATACTTGGGAATGCATTAGATTATAGAGATGTTTGCAGAAGTTATGTGAATTCTTTGGGGCATAGCGGTGTCGACGTTTCAGAATTCGTTTCTTGCGCAGGCATGGGGAATGGGAAATGGGAAAGTTCTTTCTCATATCCCCTATAATTCAGGTTGTAATCAAGACATTCTTCTGCAAGCAGATGCCATGTTATTGTCTTCTCTGAAGTAACCAGGATTCAATGGCCATAATAGTGCAGTGCTGCAGCCTGGCATAATGCATTTGGCCTTTTGCCTTGGTTGTGTTGCTTCTGGAGGGCAGGGGCACTGAGAGATCATGTTAAAAAACCCAAAAAAACTCCCCAAACAACAACCCCCCCCAACAAACAAACAAACGAAAACCTCAAAACCCAATCAAACACCCAAACTACCCCAAAGCAACCTTTCTTAACTTAAGGCACAGGAACCTTCCAGAGTTAGATACAGGCACTAGGACTGCCTGAAATCTTTCCAGCTAGCATGTTACAGCTTGGCATCAGTAAGGCCTGCAAAGTGGTGTAGGTAGAAGGAAAATTGAGGAACTTACAGAGCAATATTTGATGGTGCCTCATTTACCCCATACCTTTTCAAAAAGATTCCACTTCTCATTCCAGATTCTCAAGCAGCTACTCAATAGTGTTCAAAGAGAGAAAGAAAAAGCTTCTAGAACTTCAAAAACGAAAAGTTAAAATTTCAAGGAAATTACTTTCAGTAAAAATTGAATGTTTCATACTATTCCAAGTTTTTCCTGAGACACCTGTTTTGTCACTTCTTTAGTTTGATGTCTCTTAAAGTTGTAACTGTCTGAAAAAAAGCTTTACTCAGTAGTTCCTGGCTTTTTCATTTTGTTTAAATGGATTGGCAGATATTTGTCATACCCCAAGATTCTTTCATCGTGTTCATACAAAGGTTGTCTCTTGCTCCTTTTTTTCTTTGTCATTACTACACTTTTTCCATCTTGTGTGGTTTTGTTGTTGTTTGCCCTTATGTGCTCTATCTTTTGTATTTTGTTTGGTTTGTTGTTCGGGGTGGGAAGTCTCCCCCCTCTTGTGCCACAGAAGGCCTTGTGTTCTTGCAGCTGTCTGAAAAGTGTGACTGTTGTGCTTGAGTGTCTGTACCCTCCCAGGGAAGCCCCATGCTAGTGAGCAGGGATGGAAAAAACTTCTTTGACAGCTCTCTTTTTGAATGTGAGCAGGCAAATTTGTGGACATGTGGCTTTCCTCTGCCCACTGCTGTGGTCCTCTCTTCTACATTCTTGCAATTTAGTTGGCAACTTCTTATTACATACCTTTCTCCCAAGACTGAACAACACTGATATATGGAAGTTCTGGAATACCTAATGGAGCTGAGTTTGTTCACTCTTGGTTTCTTGTGATTGAATTCACAGTATGACTGAGTTACTCTTACTTTCTCATGTGATTAATACTCTCCTTCCCCAGTGGCTAAGGAGAAGTAAGAATTTTGGTGTTGATACCACCTCATCTGCCTCTACTGTTTTGATGGAATTGAGGATTTGGCAAAGGGAAAATAAGATGAGGGGAAGGATGACTTTGACTTTTATATGTTGAAACAATCCAGCAACACTTACTGTTGGAGAAAGATGTTTCTGTTTTCATGTCAAGGCAGGCAAGTTGGCTCTCCTTCCCAGTCACAAGCCTCCTTTCAGAGTTTTGTCTTCACTTTTGTCTGTCACAAGTGGTATCACTCTGCCTTGTGGAATATACAGTCTTACTCCAGATCTTTGGTGTTTGTAATTTCTGCAAATGATGGAAACCTAAGATGATGTGAAACTCAGACTTGGGTGGTAAGGAAGGTACCACTGCAATATTTTGCCATTTGATTTTCTGTGGGTTTTTCGTGTGTTTTGGGTAGATGACATAAAAAAAAGGAAACTACTGTTTTCTCTCAGACAGCTGTGTAACAATAAGAAAATCTTTATTTTTTGTGGTTTTAGTATCACTTCTATATTGGGCTGCTTGCCTACATCTTGATATACACAGATGTCAGTACTAAGAATTTAAATTGTAAAGTTTAGGCAAATGAGTTATGATAGTTACTACACAGTAGTGGTAGTTTAGATGCTTACTAGCTTTAGGAAATCGTTGTGAACAATCTAAACTTTTTTGTGTGTGTTTTGTGGACACAGGTGGAGGTGGTTTTGATGGCATTCTGAAGCTATAATTTGATAATGTTGTGCCCTTAAGTGTTTGGGTACTGAGCTCCTGTGAAGAGTACCGAACTTAAACAGTTGTGTTGAATTTGATGCACTTTAAAACAATGACCTTCTAAATACTCATGAGCTTGAGACTCTTTCTTATTCCATTGAAAGTAGGTACAGCTGCCGCACGGAAAGAAATAATCAGAAACAAAATTCGTGCAATTGGCAAGATGGCAAGAGTCTTCTCTGTTCTCAGGTACCTGCATGGTTTCTGCATTCCTAAACCCCTGTTATGTATGTAAGGTAAACATCTCTGTTTCAGGATAATGAATGCCAAACATTTTTCATGGAAATCATTGTGCATCAGAATCTTGTTCGGCATCACAGTGCACCCTGTTGATGTTGGAATTTTTGGTTAAAGAATACTTCTGAGTTATTTTTGAGACATGTTTCAAGAAATTACAGAACGTGATCTTTAGTTTACATGTTGTTTGTCCAGCTGCTAACTAAGAGTGTTGAAAGACAATACCAGATAGAAAGGTTGAAATCGAGGGTGTAATGGAGCAGGTAAGGACTGGCTCCAAAAATTTCTGGCATACCAGAAATTGGAGGAGTAGAGGGGTTTTGTTTCCAGTTTTTGTTTGTTAGTTTTCAGCTATTTAAAAAATACCCTATCCTCTTTAAATCTAGGGATTTTGTCATCATATTTATCTAAAATGTATAGTTTTTCCACAGACCATAATTGTTCAAATAGGGATAATTTTTTTAAGTTGTTGTTTCCCAAAGTATAGACACTTAAAATTGGGGATTGTTTTGTGATACTGAGGTATATTCAGTACTCATTAGGCATTCAGTGCTGATTTCAAAGCTAATGAACATGCATGTGAATAATTGCTCAGAATTTGGTTCAAAAGTAGCCAGCATTTATAACTCACAGGCAGAGGAAAGACTGGTATGGAATAGGATTATTTTCCCCTTTTTAATTGTTTGAATTTGAATTTACATTCAGTCTTGACATGCCTAAAGCACAGCAAAACTAGGCTCTCCCTTTCCCCATCCATTATTTCACCTCAAGTTTTCATGCGCAGATATTTAAGGTTTTGTTACTGGTTGTTTTTTTTTTTCCCCACACCAGGGAGGAGAGTGAAAGTGTGCTGACACTCAAGGGTTTGACTCCCACTGGAATGTTACCTAGTGGAGTGTTGGCTGGAGGACGACAGACCCTGCAAAGTGGTAATGATGTTATGCAACTTGCTGTGCCTCAGATGGACTGGGGCACATCTCACTCTTTTGCTAACACCACACATAATGCATGCAGGGAATTTCTTATGCTTTTCAGTTCTTGTCTTAGCGGCTGATACAAGCATAGTGTTATGTGTTAATCAGGCAATGTGAAATGGATACTTAACCAGGGTATAAAACTAAAAGCAAATTAGTTCAGCGGTGTCAGGCTATGTTTTTCAGACTCTGAGCTTCCTTAATTTATGATTTTTCAGGTGRGGTGACCTTATAGATCTCGTATTGAGGCATTTGATCATGACAGATACAAAAATGGCAGTGTAATTTTGCATCAGTACTTGTCTGCTCTCCATTAAAATGGTTCGATTATAGCTGTGTTAGTATTTTCATTGACAATGTCGAATACTTGTTGATACTAATATTAACAAACAGCTACAGACTGCATAGTTCCATATTACACTCCATTGACAGATTGGAATGTGCTACGTTTTGTACCCTGGTAATTAATGCCAAAGTTTGTTCTCTATGTCGTTTGTCAAATGTTCTATGTATAATTGACCTCCCTGAATTGTCCTTGTAACATGCTGTTTCCTTCCTCTGCAGATGTAGCTGCTTTCTTAGATCTGTCTGTCTCTCTCTAGGTATAGATGTATGTCTGTATAAGTGTTAAAATTAAACCACTATCCCAGACACTTGTCTGTCTCTTGATGTAGAAGCAATGTTGTAGCACCTTGTTTTTGAGGTTTGCTGCATTTGCTGCTGCACATTGTCTGTGCATTTTGAACAATAATGTACTTGAAAAATATTCAGCAATTGTTATAAAATCAGTTGAGAATAAAGGGATTGAATTTAAAACTTGTAAATAAACCAAAATAAAAGGGTGTTATTAAGTGTGCATATATTTTTTTTTGCATGAAAATAAAAAGAACTCTATACAAAATATACCTGTAATCTGGCTCATTGAATATTTTGTAAAAGGTTTTTATTCTTTTTTTAGTTTGTTGAATCATTGGATCATATTTTTCACAAGGCCTATAAATGATTAACTAGGCTTAAGGAGAATGCTATGAACTTGTACCTAGTGTATTAAAAGAATGAAGTCCAGGTTTGTGTTCACAGTGGTGAATAACTACAATATACCAGTCTGAAACTGGACTTCATATCAGCAGCACTCTTAATATAAATTATTCAAGGACTTTTTATTGGCCACCTTCAGGCTTTGCTAGAAAGTATAAAACTTTTGTATGGGACCACTGAATTTTATAACTATTGAAAGATTGTGATATATGAATACCACCTTTTACACAATCTATTTTTGAAGAGTAGCTGCTTTTCTCATTTCATTATTTAGACTGTTTATTTGAATTCCTTATATTTTCTATGTAGTTTTTTTAAAGCCTTCCACTACATTTTCTATTAAACTATCAAAGCTGTTTTGTAATAGCTTTGAAACACGAATGTCACATTTAAAATCATTTTTCAGTGGACATATAATGTCTGCGAGTAAGTTTATATGTCCAGTGTATGTATGTGATTGTTTTGTGAATGTCTATAACAAGAAATGATGTATGTTTCCTAATCCATTCAACTATTCCAAAAGCATATGTTCTAGCTTTAATTTTCATTGTTTAATGGGAAACTTTATTATGCTTAAAAAATGAGTCTGCATTCCTCTCACTCATTTAACAAATTTTTATCCATGTTGCATTACAAATATCAGAGAGGATCAAACTGACTAGAAAATTTTTTTTTACATAAAATATATGGCTTTCTACCATTACTGAAAATGTGGGACATTTGGAAAGTATGCAAAGTGCGTTTTGGATTTTTGTGGGTGTGGGATTTTTCTTGACTAGAACATCTGATGGCAATATTCCGTTATGCACTACATTAATATACCTCATTTGTTTTAGTCATGTTGATTGTTCAAAATAAATCATGACAACTGTTAGTCCTTAAACTGAAGTAACATCTTTTTACTGATAAGCACGTTACTGTGTCAGTTTTTAAAAAGTAGTTTTCAAATTATAATGCTCAATTGCAACGTTAGAAGTAAATAAAAAATAAAACTTTGCGAATTGACACTTTTCTAAACCATTGTAATATAGGAGAATTTATTTTCTAGACAAAAATATGGTCATTGATAGTATAGTAGGATTTCTTACTACAAATATTTAATTACTCTCCRAAGTATCTTGTACTGTGTTCGTCAGTATACTATCAATAATTTAAACTATTCTAGGCTTGCAAAAATAAAAGAACATAATATTAATTGAAGTAATTTTTTTATTCAGTTCTTTACTTTGCTTGAAAATACCCAGAATTGACCAGTGTGCCATGGGTCTTCTGGTTTCAGACTTACAAATGCTCATTTTTCAATGGCACATTGAGAAAAGGTCTAGTTACACTGGTTGCTATTAAATCTATAAGAAGCTTTGAAAGTTATAAGAAACTGGAATGTATTTCTACATTTCTCTAGAAAGCTGGGCTAAAATTATTTTATCAGGGCAAATAGATACACACATATATGCAATTTTTGCATATATACCTATTATAGCTCTTAATGTCAGCAACAAATTCCGTAGTAGGTCTTAGCGAATGCTGCTGTTCTGTCAGGACTTTGTTCAGCCCAGCTGCTGTGTTCTCTGGGCTTCTGGCCCTTCTCCTCCTCGGAGCGGTGCCTGTTGGCTTTGCCGTCCTGCGCAGAGGGTGAGGGGTCCCACCATGCCCCCAGGCCGGCACAGCTCCCGCACAGCGGTGCCGGGACAGATCTGTGCCGCAGCATAGAGCAGCCCGAGGGGGAATGGCAAATGCAAACTGTAGGGAAGGGGGTAATCAAAGACAAGTCAGTTCAAAAAGATAATTCTGGAAAAAAATGCAAACCTACGTCCTATGGGAGAAGTCAATGTATGAATTTTTTTTTTCATAAATATATGGATATATTTTTTAAAAACGAATCATAGGTTACTTTTGCATAGCTTTGATGTGTTAAGATAAAAACAGACTTTGGGAAATCACGGCCTTTGTATATTTCTAAATTTTTTTTAATGTAGACTTGTTTTTTATTATTTATGTTGCTTGCATTGTAGTACCTGAAATATTAACGACCATATTAAGTACTGTTATTTAAAAAACCATTTCCTAGTGACTTATTCTGTGAACTGAATTCAATAAAATTAGTTTCCAAATTGAGCCAACATCTATTAAAAAACAGCAAAACACCTAAAGCTTTATTCAGCAACATACTAAACACAAGTCTAAATTAAAAATTGTAAATACTTCCATCGAAGTCAGTTGAAATACCCAAATACTTATCTTTCATTTCTGCCCCTGCTATTAGTCAGAAAGCAGATAAGATAGTTTTTTGGGTTTCTGTTGAAAATTGGCAAGGATTTTCTGTCACATCTGTCCCTTAAAAACAAGGGGAGAGCTGCAATTAAGGATAGAAATGCCATTGAAACCTGTTGCTTAAAATCTGCTCTCCATCAAGAATTTTCAGAGCAAAGACTTCAGAATTACCTGTTAATATGATCCAGTATGTATTTGAGGTTTACCAAAGTTTACAAAGAATATAGTTTTAATGTAGAGGTAGCTGCAAAAGAGAATGCAACAAAATTATTTTCCAAACTGAGTCTTTACAGGTTTTTTAAGTGCTTGTATTTTCCAGTCAGTTTGTTCTTTTATGTCAAGTTGAAAATTATCTTTTTCTTAAGTGTGATGTATATTCCAAGGTCTTTTTGGAATAGTAGTACTACCAGTAGAGTGAACTAGGAGTAAATTTTGAAATTTGTATTTATGACCAAGCTACATAATTTGCAGACATAAATCAGTATTCGTGATCTTTTCAGGAAAAGATTGAAAACAAAGACTTCACAGGTAAAAGGAAATGGTGGAAAGAGGTGGTTTTTTTACATAGTTTTATACTTGTATGGCAAATTGATTGTAGTATGAAAGTATGTATTTGGTGACTTTCTAAAACAATTCTTAAACTAATTTATTTCTAGAAATAGAGAAAGTTTCCCTTAAGGTAAACAGAAATAACCATCCATTTAAGTGGCTTTTTTATTTAATTCTGGAATTGCCCTTGTCTTTGTAGATTGAAGTGCAAAAATTTTTCTTTTTTTTTTTTTTTGTTCCATGGAAAGTGCAGTATATGAAATTCAAAGTTCTGCATTTCCCTTAAGTATTTCATATTATTTTAGTAGCACTTAATGCTAGTATCCAAATTCTTTTAGACTCATAGGCTCTTATGCAACAGTGAGCTTAAAGCATAGCGTAGGCAATTCATACATAACATAGTGTAGGCATAGTGTAGGTGATTGGTTTTGTTGGATAGGAAATGAGAAGTAATAAATTTAAATCTCTTTCAAGAATTCTATTCCGATCTAATGCCCTATTTTCTTATATAGCTATTTTTCCAGCATTTGCTTGAGTACTCTGGTATAATTTTTGTTGTTAACAGTATGTATTAAGCACTACACAAGTAGGTTTGCCACTATGTAAGCTATTTTTTGTTAGTATTTCTGAAAGTGTGATATTAGAGGCATGGCAAATAGTAGGGAAGGTAAAAAGTTGTTACCATTATTGACTTAGCTCCAGTTCAGGTTGTAATAATAATAACCTAATGTTAAAGCTTTGCCTTCTAGAGCTAAAACTATAAGGAAAGATCTTACATATAAAAAATCACAGCAGATGTCATAGTTATTTAGTTAGAAAAACAGCTAGTGAGCTAGATTATTTTCATATTCATATTAATTCACCCACTAAGACTACTAAATCCAGACCTCTTCCTGCTGTAGACTTTGTTGTTGATGCAGCTAAACAATTTACAAGACTTAGTAAATATGGTTTGCTAGATTTGTCTTTTATGGCTTAAATCTCACAATTCAGTTCTCAGAGATACCCATTTTAGCTTAAAATACTGTGAGAAATTGAAGTACTAGTTAAATTTTGGGGAGCTAAAGATAAGGAGAAAAATAATTACTTATTTTTAGAACACTGCTAGCGTTATTTTTATAGTGTCCTTCCTGGTAATTTAATGAAGCTCACTAATGCATTTTAATCTTCAGGAATAGTCTCAAATAGATTTTTAGTATTTTTTTAAACCATACCACAACTTTAACATCAGTTGAAATTTTATTTTGCTGTCTTAAAAAAAGACAAAACAAAAAGCACAACCAAAACTTACAGAAATGTGTAGTTAATAACCTCAGTTAATTAGTGTTAGTTTGATAGACTTCTAGTTGATAAATTGTGTTAGTTAAAATTTAGGAAAAGTTTCACTTAGACTTAAAAACAACCCCCCAAAAACATAGTTGTCATTTTAACTAATTGTAATCTAATCTGGCGTAGCATACTTTATTAAATTGATCATTGCCTTTTCTGCTATGCGATATTACACTCTTCATCTTTCTCATTCATTTTGCATGCATCTGCTCACTTCTGTACAGCCACTGTAGAGGCAATTGAGGCTGAAAAAGGTATGATCAGAGTCTTTGCCATTGGCAGAGATCTGTGGTGTCTGGGAGGGAATTCAAAAGTACTCTGTGTGGGTGTGTTTTATTTTCAACTTGCACAAGCAGAGATGAATCAACTGCATTGATTCATCCGTTTTACATGTAACATTCATTTCTGGCTTTAGGATGATGATTATCTTCAATATTTTAGGGAAATTCTTGGGGTTTTTTGGTCTTTTTTTGTTGGTTTTTTTTTTTTACAAAATATGCAGTAGGTTTTTGTATAATAGCATGTTGTGATATGTGGTGTTGTCTTGAAGTCCTTAAAAATAGAAGTGTTTAGTGTTTTTTTCTGCATTCAGCTGAAGGTTTTGTTTGATTGTGGGGAGGGGATGTTATATATGGAAGGAGGGTTGTTTATGCATGCCTTTTCTCATAAAATCTATTTAATGGCTTTGAACATGTTTTTTAACTTTCTGTGACACATCTGGTAGTGCAAGATGTATAAGTTTTTTTCTATAGATTTTGAATATAATGTATTGATCAAATTTATTTCCAGTATATATGAGACAAATTCCGTGGATTATCAGTGCTTCTGTGCTAAATAAGTTGTATAGATGTTATATATGTCCTCTGTTAGTGATATTGAGCAAAATGCCATCAAACTATTTGGTTCAGAGTATTCAACTTCAGATGTGTCTTTTCAGAGAGACTTTAGCTTCTTCTTGGTCAGTATTTGAAGAAGTGAATGACAAACAGCATAGTGGTTGAGAGAGCTGCCTTGGGGTTTTTCAGATTTAGTCGCAAAGCACCATTTAATGACTGTATTCTTTGTTTTTCTAATTAAGGAAGTCAGATCTCCAAAAATACAAACAAGTGCCATATTCTGTTCTCACACACACCTGCAAGAGGTCCTGTTGTTGTGAGTGGAAAGTTGTACTTAAATCTCCAAAGACTTCTTTCATCCCAAAGACTTCAGTCTTTTTATGTGGTCAGCCATTTTCAAGTGTAAATTCAACTACAGACCTCATTCATCAAAATAATCAGTAGCAAAATAATACCTATTTTCTATACTTATTTTAAATACATCTGTATTTAAATGATGCCATTGTTGAACCACAGTGCTAACTTGGTGACTGTGGTTGTGTCCATTTCCATCATCCACATGATTAGCACGGTGTGAACCAAATCCTGCAGTTTTGCCTGCATGAAAACTGCAGGATCAGGCCATCGGTGCGTGTGCAGGATGTAAATCTGCTACTACTTTTGTAACCCTTTGCTGCTTTGCCTCCACTGCACTTGCTGTGCTGCTTAGATCTTACTGACATTGCCCTGAAGAGAAGGGGGAAGTTAAGATTAGCCTGATGTGCTGGGCAGCAAAAGCACAGCATTGATAGCCAGGGACACACAGAAGCAATCAAGTGGGCTTAAACCTCTTGATTCCTACTTGCAGAATATTTGCCATACTTTGTTCTTTTTGTAATGAACTGAAATCATGATTGCCGTGAACATTTCAGGAAAGCAGGTTAGAGAAGCTTTTAGTAATACAGTTGCAGAGCCATTTGGCTGATTTCTTACCCTTTTTTAAACATCATTTGTTAGAAAAAGTATATGCTTTCAACTTATTTTTCCATTACTGACATATCAAATTTGCATTTTGTTAAGCAATACGAGGATTCTCTCCGCAACATAAAATCTGCAGTTTTGAAGAAGCAAAAGGTTTGGATAGGATCAATGAGAGAATGCCACCAAGAAAAGATGCTCTTCAGCAAGATGGTATTAATACTATAAACACAACAAATGCCAATGGAAACAATGGAACTGGCAACAACAATGCACAGTGACCACATCAGCTTCTGGTTTACTCACTCATGTCTTGCCTGAGAATTCCTAGATTACTGCTTTTTGATGTGACAACAAATGAAATAGGGGGATCACTTGAAGTGACTACTTAATACAAGGTGGAAAACCATCTGATTTGATCCCACTGAAGAGAGACCATCATGCTTTTGAGACAACAGCCCCTCTCTTACACGGTGACCCAACCTCCTGGGAGCGTGTGCCTCACCCTTTTACACAAACATCCATCACTGGCTGCTGGAGCTTCAGAAGAGATCTGGGGAAAGAATTGGGCTGTTCTCACTAAAGCACACCTAGACTAGCATCTTATGCTTATTGTTGTCAACACTTTTAAGTTTACAAATGGGATTTTTCTTTCAGTAGAGGTAGTTTGTTTGTTTGTTTTTTTAAATCAGACTTTCAAATGCAACCCTAAGAGCTAACTATTTATTAATGGACATCGGTTTCATGAAATGTCTTTAAAATGATAGATTAGAATGGTCTTAAAATATCTGAGGCTGCAAAAACTGTATTTTAAATAACAGAAAAAATGCCAAAAAATCTCAGTTGGTCATTCTGTAAAATGCTGACCTCAGGTTTACTCTTTAGATGTTGCGAATTCTATATTGTATTCACTGTATTTTTCAGTTACAGCTTATCAGAAGATTTCTATGTAGGAATGTTTATTACTTGAACACAGATTAAAAAAATTATTTAATTTAGAAACTTTTTTGCCCAGCTTTTTCAAGACTTTTCCCCACCTTGAATTTAAAAAAAAATTATATATACTAATTTTAAAAATAATATGAAAGTGTTAATTTTAAGGTACTTTTAATTGAACTTTGTACATTGTTTAAGTAAATTTTGATTCATATCAAGTCTGTAAAGCTTGGCATTGTATTTTGTGTATGCATGTTTTCATTTTGCAAATATTTAATATATAGACCTATGATGTACATCTATAGGTTACCTAGATGTTATGGGTACTTTTAGTTTATTGTGAGTATTACGGTTGCATAAATAGCTAATAATCACTGGGCTGAATAGCTGCAAGCTTTTTATTATTTTTAAATCTGTAAAGGAAACTGAAACTGTATTGGACATACTTTTTGTTTAAGCAAAGCAGCGCGTAAGCAATTGCTCTGTTCAACTGCTAAGGCATTAGTGAAAGTGTAAACTTGAGACTGCATGTATTTTGGTATCTACAGGACTGCTTGGTTAAAATAAAAATTGAAGCCCTGTGCTAATTTGTTCACAAATAATGGACTGTACTGATTGCCGGTGTACTTTGTTATATATTTTGACATTTGCTACATGTCCTTCTCATCCCCTGGAACACAACTTGAAACTTATGTCACTAGAGTTCATCTCCCTTTTTTTTTCTTTGATTGCCATAAAGTACMATCTGTACATACCCTTAAGTTGGAAATTTTATGCATGTTCTGAACTATTCAAGTATTTTATAAACAGTAGCACACAATAAATTTTGTGCATGGGCTGCGGCTCCTATCACTGTGTTTTGGTTTTATTTGGCATAGATAGGTCTAATCTAACCTTGAAAATTGTTTAGAAATAGTCTTCAATATTTAAGCTATTCAAAGAAATAGCATAAAAGGTCAGATTTAGCTTGCAGAGAACTAGTTGAATGTAAACACTATGTAATTTAAATTTTATTCCTGCTGCTTTTTTTTTGCTGTTGAGTTCTTATATTTTCTGTCTGCTAAACTAGACATTCACTTTTAGTTTGTACAAGCTTGTCAGAGCAGGGTTAGTGGACTCTAGATAGACTCTTAAGCATAGCTGTGTTTCATATGTTGGTGTGAACTTGAAACATTCTTGAAACATTCAAGACTACTGAAGTGTGTTGGGGCAGCTTTTTGGGCAGAGGGGGAGAATTGTTTGACAGTCCATACAGACACCTAAATTAGTCTTTTGGCATATTCTTTTTAAACTAAGGACAAGCTTCTGAACAGGATGAGAATTAAGATAAGTGACACACTGTTGGTAAGGGAATTTTAATATTTGGTTTTACTTTATTGCAGATGCATTCTAATTGGAAATTCTTCTCAGAGTTTGAGTGCAGAAGATCAAGTTAAAAATGGTAAGTTTTTTGGCTTTTTTTATGAAGCACTCTCATACCTGCAAGCTGCAGAGTCTGCATACAATGTCATATTGGAGCAGAAGAAAAACCTGTTATGAAGTACAACTGAAATTTTATGTGATGAACATGATGATGGTACCTTTCTGCTTGCAAGTGCTAATGGAAAATGTCTCAACCTCAAAAGACAGTATTTGTCCTGATTTAATACTCAGACCTTTGTTGTGATGAGGATTCTGAGTAGCTGGAGTTGTGTGTATGAAGAAAATACAGATACAATCTTTGTCTGGAAAGACCTCATTGTAATTGGAGAGATCTGGTTCCGATACTTGTATGGCAGTAAGTGCCCAGCAGCAATGATGTTCACTTCTGTGAGGATTCCCTTGCAGTATCCATTTTGCTGCTTTAAGGACTCCCTTGCAGTATCCATTGTCCATGGTAGTTTTTGCTASATACGAAGGCATATCTGCAATAAAGGAAAATTTACTGGGTAGTTGTTGGCCTGATTTCTCATGCTGTGTGTCTCCTGTCACCCTTTAGGCAAGTAATCAGGTAACAGGGTCGTGTCTGTGGGTGTTCTTTGTTTGTAAAGTAGGCACTCATTTTTTATTACTGTGTTCCTGAAAGGTGGAGTCTTGGAGCTGTCTGTAATTCTTATATTGTTTGGGAGAAGAAATTATATCCTTCCTCCCAGAAAACTGTAAGTAGTTTGCATTAGTTGTTGTATGCTTTCAGCATTTTAAGGAGGGGGGAAAAAATGGAGTAATCTGTATGTCCTTAGCCTGTTCTTGGGTAAGGAGGGGAGAAGGCTTGGAAAGAGCTTTGACAGCCAAAGGACACAGGTAGTGAAGGCTGCAAGAGGCATGGCAGGTTCCTGATTTGAGCTGGAGAGGTCAGTGCCTCCCTGCCGTGGGCTCAGCAGACACCTGGGTCACTTCTTCCCTGAGCAGATGGGTGGAACCGTCATCATTTGTGGTGCACTTACCTGGAGGGCCCCAGCAGTGAGGAGTATTCGGAGGTGGACTGGAGTCTCTGACTGCCCCAGGAAGTGTAACTCTGTTTTGGTGGAACTGAGAAGCAGAAGTACAGACTGTGCTAGGTCAGGTTTTGGGGACTTATTTTCCAGAGGGCACTTTTGCTGTCAGGGAATGTGCTGCCATTTGCTGAGCCAAAGGGGGAAGAGCAGCCCAGTTCACAAGCCACCTGTATCTAGTTTAACAGCAAATAAACACCTTCACCTCTCAAAATTATAGTGTGAAACACCAGCTTTCCTTTCAAAGCTTATTCAATTCAATTGAGAAATGGAAAAATTGCACTAGTCTTATCTCTTGAATTGTGAAGATTGGCCCCCTTGCAAAAAGCCAAATAGTTGGGATTGAGGCTGTTTTTCTTAGAAAGAGGGAGGTCTTTTCTGGTGCGAGTCTGAACACTTCTGGAGGGAAGAGTTTCATAAACAGCTTGCTTTGTTCTAATGTTTAATCTGAAAGCACGATTATGTAAGTTACATAGAAAATTATGGAGTTTTCAGAGGCAGGATAGAGAGTATCTGTTCAGTGTTTCCTTGCCTATTTTTTGCTACAGTTTCATTGTCCATTCAATTCCTGCTACACATTTAATTCTTTGTTACTAGCGTGTAATGAAAATATTTTTCCCATAAAACATCAATTCATTTTCTTGTGATAGTATGTATGAGTCAAATTTAATCAACATTCTGCTTTGAATCTGACCTCGCTGAACTGTATTTCTCAGCTTAGTATCAGAAAAAGTTTCTAGTCTAAAATGAGATTTGGGTTGCAGACCACTGATACAAGTAAAATACATAAGCTTTTTTGGTATGATACACTTGATAATCTCTTGATGCTGTGCAAAAACCTCTATGTACATGCTGTGCAGAGTGAAAGGTTTGTCATATTAGAACCAGCTCTACGAGCCCTGGTGATTTTTGTCTGAAAGATACTAGAAATTGGGTTTTGCTGTTTGTGTGAGCATTTAGATACAGGCATTTTCACTGCTCAGTCATTTGCTGTATAACCCACTCCTTTCCAAGGAGAGATTTCAAAATCAGATCCAAGATGAATTCTCCTTTCCCTTGCTGCCTTAAGCATAATGGTAACTAACCACTAATTTAAGGAATTTAATAGAGAGGTTAGATTCTGCTAAGGCCTCTAAACTGTCAGTGTATAAACTGAGCACTTGCATGTTTTTCAGCATTATGATGGTAAGACATTAAAGTGGAGGGGGTGTAAAATGCTTTACATCACAACCTCAGGCTTTTTTTTTTCTTCCACAGTAAGCTCAGCAGTTAAGTTTCAGTATTTCAGGAAACTTGTTGAGTGCTGGAGATTCATTTGGCTGGGAGCTGACTCCTGCAGAGACTCATGCAGGAGTCCAGTAGATGGGAAGTGGTTTTGTCTGGATCAAAAAGACCAAGGCTTAGGGTCTAATAGACAAGATATCTCTTTTATTATACAATAAAGAGTATTATGTGCTGTAAATTAAGGCATTGTAAGTGCAGCAAGCTTACTGAATCATCAAGAAGGCATATTTGATTATGCAACCTTTAAAATTATTCTTTTACAAGGATAGTTAGTATCTACTTAAAGCAAGTTTCATGTCCTTCAGTTTGTTTCAAAAAAAAAACCAAACCAAAAAACCAGATAATCCTCTTCTATTGCCCAACAATTGCCAGCAGCAACTGCCGGTAATCACCGCTTGTATCACTTGCTATCATTGTAGCCAAAGTCTTCTGATACATCTGTGTGAACATCTGTTTAATTTGCACAAGGTCAATCTATGCAAAGACAAAAAGAAGCAGAAAACCACAGTGTATGATTTAAATCCTAGACAGTCACCCCACATCTCCTGCCTTGTGAACTACAGAACACATGCCAAGGGTGAGATGTGCCATGGTTAACCCTGTGCAGTGGACAAGCCCGCTGGTCCCTCCAAAACAGAGGGACAGAGGAGCAGCTCCCAAAGCAGCGTCCAGCAGTTGTTGCATACTTTGTGCTGTCCTAACTCTGAACAGGTGAACTTCTCACCTGGAGGTGCTCATTTGCTATGCAGACAGGCAGCAACAGTTAGGAAGGAAAACAAGCAGTTAATACTATCTAGCCGGAGTTAACTAAATTACTGCATGAAAACTGGATTTAAAACTCATTAACACATTCATCTAAATGTGAGCCCCATAAAAGCTTCATGCAGTGCATGATTTTACAGCTGTGAAAGGAGGACTAAGTGACAAGCTGGTTTGGGTAGATGGCTTTCTGCTGCATATAACTTGTGCAGAGGAGAAAATTTCTTACCTCACTGCGAGTGACTACAATTCTGATGAGGGTAGAATCATCTGTGCCAGCTCCTTTCATAGAATAATAAAGTCTTTCTGCAAAAAAGGCTGGGCGATTTAAAGCACATTGCACTGCAATAAAGTATATTGTTAGGGTTAGTTCCAGTATTGTATCCTGTATAGTGATACTTGGCAGGATCAACTTGGGATTTTTGCTGTAGACATCTAGAGGTTGGTCTTGGTGAAGATTCAGTTGCTGTGCGTAACAGGACCTGTTTATAGAGCTAAGCTTATTTTCAGGTTGAACAAATTAGTTATTCCTTCACACAAAAACTTAGTTACTAGCAGTTAACTCCTCTGGAAGTGCTTTTCAAACCTCTCTGAAATCTTAATTCTCAAACAGGTAATTAAAAAATAGTTCTTCTCCTTGGATAGCTGGTACTGGGACACAAGATATTTTACTCATGTTCCATTGCTAGAATCTCACTAAGAAAAGTACAGATGTAGAAGGTTCTCACTCTAGTAGTTACAGAATGGATCTTGTTTCAGTTACATTGTTCACACTCCGAGACAAGCCATTATTCTTCTACATGATTCTCAGACCCTGAATTTTTCCCATTAAACTTGTGAGTAGAATATACTCTCGGAAGTTTTTGCTTATCCATTATGGCTACAGAATTGCTATCATTTGGGTAAGCACTGATATGACTGGTGTCTCCAGATTTACTACTAAATATCACTGATTCTCACTATCAGTTAATTGTGCTGAATTGTGTTGAACTGCTTTACTGTAACAAGTCAGTAGAAAAAAGTGAATTCAAACCAGGTCTTCTTTTTTGCTAAGCTTTTCCTTAGCAATAGCTGAGCTTTTTGGGATAGATGGTGGTGGGGAAGGGAGTGGAGAGGGAACTGTGCCTTCAGTAGGTTCATGTTGGCTCTGAGGTTATCTGTGTGGATGGCTCAGCTGTCTCTGCTGAGGAGCTGCACACCCAGTCACGGCTCTGTTACACTGGTACTCACTTCCTTTTGCAGAACTCTTGAACTATACAGCTACAAGCACTAACCAGTCACCCTTGGTTCTGTGCAGGACCCTTGCCTGCCTTCCCAGAGAAGGGACAAGTAGTTTCTATGTGGCCTTTTCTTATTTGAAACGGACTTATTCATGGCAGATGCTTATTTTCTTCAATTAAGTGCAAGATGAGTAATTTGAATAATTGAAGTTACTTCCGTGCTAACAGAGTCTCTGATTGTGTGGTCATTTGCCATATGGCCAGTGCTGAATTGGATTCTTCAGTTAGATTTAGGTTTAATTCCTAAAGGATAAGGGGGGAGGGAAGAACATATAACTTACCAATAGCCTTCAAACCACGTTCCACATTTCCAGAAAATTCTCGGTCAATGCTGCTTAATAAATCACGATTAGCAATCTACAAATAAATGAGATTGAGATTGATATGTGAATGATCAAATGCAGTAACAACTGGAACCTTAATTTAAAATACATTGACCAAGCTTATTTGAAATCAGTGAAGAACTCCTACCCTGGAATACGCCTCAACTGTTGCTTTCAGTTGGGGAAAACTTCTGCTTGCCAGAACCATATTAAAGCAAGATTCATCAGTGCCAAGTTTTCCTTCACCTGCTTGGTACAGACGCTGAGCATCTTCTTGAGCTTTTTGATAATCCACAGTTTGATTCTCATCCCGATTACCCTTAAAGCAAAGACAACAGATTTCAAATGAAATTTCACAGAGAAGGCTATGCTTTAACTGCTTGCAGTGTAGATAAACCTGAAGCATGTATCTTCAAAGCTTGAAGCATAAAGAAAAATAGCAGTTTGAAATACTTTACGTTGCTTTAAAACTTCTCTTTGGTTTAATATTCCTCATAAGAAACAAATACGAAAGTGGCTCAGAACCCTATCTGTAGGGCATGCTTTAAACTGTAGATATAATGATTCAGATAACTTCACCCCTGCAAACCATCTCATAGTTCTAATTAAGTACTGTACTTAATTCTCTATTTTACTTAATAATGTAAGCTTTCTCTTGATTTGTTTGTTTCTAGGCTTCCAGTTGCAAAGACTCTGCCCAAACGAACTAATGAATTATCTTACTGTATATGCACACCTGAAATATCTCAGGTCTCCTATTTTATTTAGAAGTTGCTTATTTCAAGTAAGAGTGTCTCCAGAAAGCATTTACTACACTTGTGTCAGTAGGGCTTCTGTGATATTTTATGTGCTTTGGTGGTTGTTTTGGTTTTTTGCTGCCCAGTGCATGGATGGCTACTGCTAAACATACTAGCTGAGTAGGCTGAATACATGCTCTCAAATACTGTTGTATCTGTAGTGGTTAATACACTATTTAAATGATGTGGTTGTCAGTTATTGTAAACTATTGGATTTATCAAAATAAAAACTAGCAGCATGAGCTTCTCCAGGTTTGCTTTCTTGTGGATTTTGACCAGATATCTGGAGCACAGCTAAACTCTTACAAAGACAGAGGCCAATGAGATAGAGAAGTGTCCTGGAAATTCTAACAGAAATAGGCAAATTGATCAGAGAACTGTGGGAAGTTGCATTAGTTACATATTTCTTCCTCAGTATGGATAACCACAAGTTACTGTTCTTCAACACAAAATGAGCCCTAGTAAATTATATGGGATAAACAAGCTCCAGTGTTCACCTGAGTTTAATGGCAGCACCTCCCTAATTCTGGTGATGTGAAGGGAAGGCAGGCTATGGTGTAACTTGGGAGGTAAGTTTTGCCCTGTGGCACCTCTTACCTTGTTCGTAGGAATTCTCATAGGCATTCTACATACCACAGAGGTTATCCAGTCACCTTGACCCAGATTACTTTGTTAACATATGCAAAAAATAAAAAGCATCTTATTTAACAACAGTGTAGAGCACTGCTTTAGAGAACCACTTGGTTGCATCTGAAAAATATTTACACATAAGTTCTGATATTAATCAAGGCTACTAAATTAGGTCACACAATTCATCATGGATTTGTAGATAGGAAGTAACTCTTGAGGATGGACTGAAGTGTCATATCTTAAGGAATAAAATAATGACTCAGGGCTAATTTCTTGAAAACCTGGCTCTTGCTAAGCATACACAGGCTATTTATGGWGCCATTATGACTACGCACATCAGACTGTACACTGTTACCTTGTTAAAAAAAAAATAAATTAAAACTCACTTGGCACATAGATATAAGTAATCGTTCAAAGTGTCCTGAAGTGTCTGCTCTGATGTCTTGTTCAATGTCCCTTCCAAATTCTGATTTATAGCAGTTTACTATTTCGTGAATTTCCTGGTTTGTCCTTGTGCAAAGGATCTCAATCAATACACTCTCCTGAGTGCCTGCTCCCTGTAGGCAGAGAAAACAAACTGAACATAACTACAAAGCACTACCTATGCAGTTTTCTTCAACTGTGAACTGGTATTTCAAAACTTAATACACTCTTATGTTGTAAGAACAGTATCCTTGCAGTGTGAAAGCACCAAGTCTACTGTGTACTTAAAATGGAATGAAGATTCCTCAAACTTGTCGTTCTGGACCAGTTCAAAAAACACCCCAAAACTATACATCCATGTCAGTGACATCGGCCAAAGTTAACTGAAAAATGGTTTAGGAAGGAAATTCTTTAGCAGCCTTAATCTGGAGACTTACCAGAGGAAGTTATAGCCTTATGATAATCATTAAAGTTAGAGATACACATGTAAATTCTGTTTTGGTCAGTATACAGTGTGTTCCCTATCCAAATGTGGCCACTTCCTCAACGTGGAACTTTCAATAGATGCTTCCCTCTCTCCAGAATAAAAGTTAACTGAGATTTTTGTGTACAATGGGATCTTCCTGACATGAGTATCTCTATTCAGGCAAGGATTACATAGGAGAGATCTATGGGAGGCTTCTAGGTAATATTATATTATGAATTTTTTCACATGCTCAGGTGGCTGTTCCCTTCATTAAAGGCAGATCTTCATTTAAGCTCCACATTCTCTAGAAGGTGTGCATTCATACATGGGTTGAGTTACCCATTTCCACTGTCAGCCACCTGCTAGCTGCTGCAGCTCAAACAAGTAAGAAATTCTGGATGTACTGTAAACTGGATGTACCAGTTTACCTGAGTTAAGAGTTTAAACCAAGTAGCTGACCTAATCTCCAGTGCTCTCTTCATACTTGAACAGATACATCCATCATCTGACCTTAAGAAATTTTTTTTTTTCCTTTTGGGGWAAAATAAAGGGATAATCCAAAAATATCTTTAAGTAACAATGGTTTGTTCCTAGTAAGACGTGGTACGTACCTTTAGTTTAAACAGTGGTTACAGTTTTAACAGCACCCTGGCTCTTTCTAGGTTCTAGCAAAAATTATGCCCAAGTGGTAGAGAAGAAGGTTCTGCCCTGCAGCATTTCATCCTCTACTGGATGAGTATTTGCCGTGAATTGGCTAATCCTACAGAAATCGTCTGGAACTGGGGGATGCAGCAGAAAAGCATTTTAAACCCTGCAATCCCAGGATTTGTTTGACACTAGCAGATTTTTCAACAAGGCTGGGACCAGGTACTCTTAGATGAGCGTTTTAAGATAGTTTAAAACTGTTTCCTTCACAGGAATACCATACCTTCATTGCATGACGTAAACTCCAGGCATCATAGTAGGTACTAGGCATGAAGAGTGCTAGAATCAATTCTTCCACATTACCACTTAACTCAGACTTCAGATCTTTAATTAAATCCTGCCAACGAGAAACACAAAAAGGGCTTTGCAGAGTGTTGGGCATATGTAGACTACCTACCAAAAAAACCAAAATCAAACTTATTTTTATGACTTATTTCTACCTTTGTGCTGTTTTTCCTGTAAAGTTTGAAGAACTTCCCTCTGTCCAAAACTTTGACATCTCAGCTCTTCTCCATTATCTCCTCACTAATTAAGACCTAGTTAGGCCTGAAAAATGCCACAACTATAAATTTCACTTAAATTTGCAAAAATGACAGAGGGAAGAAATTAAATTAACCTGGACTTTTATTTACTATCTAATTCTCAATCAGTTTCTCAGTTCGTTTCTTGGGTAAAAACAGACTTCAGTGCTGGTTTGTGTGTAGTAGTTTCAGACACTAATCCAAGGGCAGTTTAAGCTTGATTATTTTCTATCAAGCATTAGAGAAGCAGAGAAGCTTCTTGTGTGATCATGGACAGAGACAACCTCCAACCTTCCCCCACCCCTGCTTCTGCCAGATATCAGAACATTATGTCAAATACCAGACATCTCCCGATACATAAGGAATATATCAAAAGAAGTGCATTTAAAAAATGCCTAAATCGCTCCCCAGGACTAACATGCAACCAGGCAGTTTAAAGCAGCAGCTGAAAGTTTGGTTTTGTTTACCAGTTCAAAGAACTAGTGAACATACCTTGCCATACATAGTCTTGAAAGCTGCCTTGATTTTTTGCCTTTGATCATTGGAGCGGTTAGCAACAACGTTTATGATGGCCTGCTCATCAGTTCCTTCGAAACAGAAGGGCAATGTCACGTAAGAATGCAAAATAGTCTGAGACTGTGCATTTTATACTGTTGCATTTGGGCATAGTTACATAATAAGTGGTTACCATTTAAGTCTACCAAATTTTCTGTGTAACTTCATCCACGAAACGGCCCAAGCCATTTTGAAAGTGGGACTTTTGAAAAGCTTGGGGGGGTGGAAATGTATAGTTAAATAAAAATTGAAGAAAACAACAAAATGGAATGAAGGAGTTAGATCAATAGAACCTAAAGCTTCTATTGCTTACTTACCAAAACCTTTCATAGCTTTGCGTAGAATTTCTGCGTCCCTTCCAGCATCGAAGTTTGGAGAAGCTTGAATTGTACCCTGGGTACACTGAACCACTGCAGCAAGCTGAAAATACGAGTCACATTTAACTAGATATCCTGCACAATATAAATTCAAATTAAAATCACAACTCTGGAATCAGTACTTCAGGAGTTGTCCGTTAGTTCTCCATTTCTTCCTCTAGCACAGAAGCAGGGCAACATTACTCTGAGGGTAGATGGAAACTCCTGATGCAGAACACAGTGTAAACCTTTGGAAATCAGCTGTAAAAACATTAAAACTACAGAAGCCACATAAGATTAATTATAGAAGAGAAAACAGTACATACCGGATCAGGCATTGGGAATGGTACTTGTCCACCAGGAAATCCTAGTAAAAATAAGGAACAAGGTAGAAGAAATTATTAAGGTCTCCTCTTACTATGGAAATGCTATCTAATCTGAATATAAAGCCAGACCTACCACTGCACACAACCTGTTTCCTAAGTAATGATACCTACCACAATCAGTAACTGAATTTCTTCCCTTGGGACTAATGGGAAGAAGCAATCACAGATGCATTTTGGTACATACTCTAGCAAGGCAATTCTAAAAATACTAAGTTTACTGGTGCTGTGGGAACTGGAAGGATCTCTCTGTATTAAATTCTGCTATTTTTGACAGAAGACAAGATAGCCCAAACAAATGAAGATTGTGTGTCCCATGCTCTCTTTAAAAGCCATTATATACACTTTAAAATGCCTAGCATGTAAACAACAAATATTAAGAATTCATTGCTGCAAAAAGGATTGAAGGAATCTCATTCTGTCATACAAAATCTAAAACTTTTTTTTTGTAATGGAATTTTTATTTGTATTCATAATATGTATGCATATTCCTTATCATTTTAATAGCAACTTAGTACTAGAGTTAAAGCAATCATAAAACAAAAATGTTTTGCTGCTTTGAATTTCTTTAAAACACAACTGATATATTCAAGGACAAAAATCATCTCTATAGTAACTGACCACTCAAAGCATTACAAACACTGCACTGCTTCCAAGCAAATGCGTGCATTGTCCTTTCCTTGATGTCTCCAGTATGCCAGGGATCGCTGTGAACACACAGATCTGAAAAACGCGATTAACAGAACTGCTAGATACTCATTGAATGTAGACTCTGGATTTCACAGTTCTCATCAGATACTTGCAGTTTGAAAAAGGATAAGCACCTAAACCATTACATCATGACCATTAATCAGGGACAGCCATCCCTTTTGGATGTCGCACCTATGGAGCTGGTTCTCAGCAGCCCTTCAGTGGCGTGGTCAAGAAAGTTGGCAGGAGGTGTCCAGCATACAAACCTCAACAGCTACAAGTAATAAAGGTAACAGCCTAATTTCTTACTACCTATCCTGGGGTCTGTTGGTTTAACCATGGATGCTTGAAGTTTCTTATATATGACATACCTGGAATTTGTGCTGGTCCACCTCCACCATAGCTTTGGGCAGGAGGCTGCGGATAGCCACCAGGGCCAGTGGGAGGCACAGCAAACCCAGGGCCTGGAGGAGCCAGGGATAAAAAACCAGACTTTAGCACACTTAGTGTTTTGTACTTGACTTCTGACACAACGTGAGCCAGATTATTGAGCAGAGCTATGCAAGAGGCCAGTTTCTGCATGTCTGTGCCATGACCCAGAACCACCAAGGCCCTGCCATCAGCATGCAGGTATTTCCTGCTGGATGGCAACCTGGCTGGCTGCCTGTGTGCTGCTGCCTGAACTGATCACTGAACAAAGCTGCTTTTCGTTACTATTTCTAACAAGCACAGGGAATGGTTACACTGGAAATCACTCCCAACTGGTACTCTAACAAAGGATCTTACCTCCAGGATAAGGTGACATTCCTCCAGCCTGGGAAGCTCCAGGGAAGCCCCCTGAAGCAGGGTAACCCCCCAGGGCAGGATATCCTGCTGCCCCTGGAAACCCAGCATTCGCTGGTGCTGCAGGATAGGTCCCTCCTCCTGCCAGAGGGAATCCTCCAGGAACGGCAGGATAGGAGTACTGACCAGCTGGCGGATAGACAGACTCTTGTCCTGTCGGCTGAAACATAAAAATGGGGTGTCTGTATGCCTCTTAACAGGACATGGGAGTAAAAACTCCCAAGCTGCCAAAATGTCCACATGTGTAGGAACAATGGGAATTATATAATTAGATGTAGTGCTTGAAGCAGCAGCAGCAGAATTCCTGAAGCCTGGATGGGGTCCTCCTGGTTGGGTTTTCTGATGCCCCTCCTACATTGATATAGAATCAGAGAGTGTTGCAGGGTGGAAGTCACGTCTGGATGGCCTGTGATCCCATCTGCCTTCAAAGCAGAGCCAGCTTTGGCATTGGATGAGGTCATGCAAAGCCTCATAGTCGAATTTTCAGTATATACAAGGAATGGCAAATTCACAGCCTCTCTGGGCCCCTGTTCCAGTGTTTGACTACTCTCAGAAACGTTTTCCTCAAATCAAATTGCAATTGCAACCTGCGCGTGCCAGCTGCCCTTTCACTGTGTACCTCTGACAAGAGTTGGCTCCAAAGTCTCTATTGCTCCTTCTCACTTAACAGAAGACTGAACAGATGTGTGCTTAGCCTGCTCTTCTCCTTGCAAGCAGCGTTCCCTGGCCACGCTCCTGTTTGTCCACGTCTCTTGTACTGGGAGGCCACAACTAGACACAGTATTCCAGAGGTGGCCTTGTGAGCAATGAGCACAGAGGAATAATCATTTCCCTTGACCTGCCAGTGTCACTTTGCTAAAGCCTGGTGTGTCATTAGCCTTCCTTCCTGAGGAGTTGCTGTGGCGAGCCACACTTGACTTGTCAGCCACTAGGACACCTGGACCTTTACTGGAAAGTTGCTCTATCTCACACAAGAAGAGGTGAGCTCAGCTCAGCTTGCTCTCTATGAATCATTAGGAGCTCACCTCCTGTTACAAGACTTTTAAGAGCATAGTAGCTTTGAAACGTCTGCCTCGCTTGCACAAACAGTATTTTCAAATGTTACAGGATAAGGACTTGTTGGGGTTTTTTTCCATTTCCTTTGGAAGCCGGGTTATAAAGCATGGACATTCAATGACTAAATCTGGATCACTGAGTCAGACTGAACACCTACTACAGGTTTTAAATAAAAACAAGTCAAACACCTCTATGTTTGTTTTGCTACATGTATGACTTACCAGCCATACAACAAAGGTTGCTATTAGCATTAACATACATTATAAATATTTACTTGAATGACTTGGATCTCCAAGGGAAAGCCCTGTAAGGTAAAACTCATATACATGATCGTAGGTATTTTAAATCAGCTTCATAATGAAGCATARTGCATGGACCCCTTACTCGCTGGGAATCATCTTTACTAGCTAGCTTTAGAAATATGGGTCACACATTACATACAATACACATTCATTCTTGACCCCAAAAAACAGAAATAAAGTGCAAGCCAGCAAAGCCTAGCTCAAGTGTTCTCCTTGGGTTTGGCTGCCCCAAGATTTCTACACCCAAATTACTGTGCCCGGGCTATATAATATTCTTTTCGCCAGAGGTACAGTCTAACATTTCTCTGCCAGACTCAACAAAAAAATTTAATGAAATTTAGATTCACAAATTCAAAATTAGGATCATCAAAAGCCCTGCTCAGATAACTACCAGTACTGCAGAAAAAAATAATTTCACATACGTTTTTTGAATTGGTTATCGCTTTGGGCATCATCAATGATACTAGGAAATCCATCATCATTGATGCCAAATCTAAAAGGTCTTTTAAATTAATCCATTGAAGTTGGCTATGTTTTAGATGTTAGCTGAGAAAAAAAATATTTTCAGATGTAGTTAAAAATAAACCACAGCTAAAATCATGAGAGTTCAGCAGAACCTTGAGGGCAGAAAAGAAATCCTGGAGTTAATAGTCTTGTTTCTAACATGTTTGTCTTTAGTTTGACTGACTTCAGTGTTTCAGAGGAAGTAAGGGTAGATTGTAAAGCAAAATCATCACAAAATTTATTGCATGTATTTATATGCATATATTTATATCTTGCATGTATTTATAGCTTTTCAGTATCTCAACAGCATTCAGGCTGAGCTCCATGCTTAAGTCTAGTTCTGTACTACATAGAACAGGTGAAATTCCCACAATTACAGTATGATCAGCCATGAAAGTGCCATGAGTGCCATGATCAGTGCCATAAAAGCACAGAGACGAATCTAGCTTAAAAAAAATATTGCAGGCATATCAAAAAGATCTCTATCAGCCATACCTGATACATTTCAGCCTTCCATTAAGTTTCATTTAAATTTTTAGTCCATTCAGTTGTGAGCTGAAGGTGGAAAGGTCCTGTGGCTGAAGGACAGGGGATCTGAGACAAGATACAGTGTCCTCTATCCTCAGAAGAATATTTACTTGATGTCATATGAAAGCTGGGCTACTTGAGTAAAGTGTTCCAAGCTCTTCCTGAAGGCTATGACCACTGAAGCTTGTTCAGCATCTCTCTAAATCCTGGGATACAGCTACATCAGTATTTGGTACAGATTGGTTCAGAGACTATCTCTAATCCTACATGCAAAGGGCCTCATATTTACAGAAGAAACTTTAAAAAAAAAAAGAATTGTTGAGACAGCTATATGTAAGAAAACAAACTCACAAGAAAAAGACAAAATGAAACAAGACCAAAGAATCAAAGACCTTTCTGGAACAACAGGCATCATTAAAAAAACTAAGCTTCCTTCTTGGAGTTCCTGTGCGGCAGCTGTAAAGTCATCCTCAGAGATATACAGATGAAAACAAGGACCATAATCACTACAGATTACTGTATATGAACTGACAGCTACTATTTACAGACACGCAGAGCACAGTGAGAAGGGTATTCACAGAATATAGGTACATTAGGAATGCAACACATTCAAGAGCCATACTTACAGGATAACCTGGGAAAGCAGGGTAGCCGTCAGAAGGGGGATAACCTGGGTATGACATTCTGGAGGAAAAAATAGATATTTTCACTATATATGAGTTTGTAGTAGGTATTTGCTTGCTAATTACCTGTTAAGTCACTTGAATAATATGTTTAGTAGGTTTTTAATTGCTTGGGAGTATTTGTCAGCTATTAATCCACAAAACTTTTCCTTTTTTTCTCTCATACATCTGACCATAGGAATCAGAATTCAGAAGGGAAGCATCTTCATAATTAACTACCACTGTTATTTAGGGTCAGGTAGACATTGAAACATGGTAAGAGCTTCGAACCTCTAGAAAGTTCTGAAATATAGGATACACTTTGAAGTGCCAGTAGGAGCACTTCCTCAGCAGGAGCTGAGCCCTTTGCCAGGGCAGAAACAGTGCAGGCCCCAGTCCTGTACCGCACCAAGGACCCGTATCCCATCACCCTGCACTCCTCTGCTCACAGGGGTAGCTCCTGGGAGAAGAGCAGTACCCTACCTATCCCATGTAAAATGATAATTTGATAGGAACAGGTGTAATCCCTCAGCATTACTTCATTTGTGGAGCAAATTTGTTTCCTGACAGTAACTGTTTCTTCTAGTCACATTTTTAACAGAAGGACTTGGGGAGTAGGCGCAGAGATCATCCCATCCTGCATGCTGCCAGCCAGCTGGGCAGGGAGATTCGAGACCATTAGCCAGGTTATGAAACGTTTAATGGCAGGAAAAAAAGAATGGACTTTAAATGTAGCACAAGCATTGTCAAGTTGAACGGCCGCCCCCAGGGGCTCTGACATAACTACTATTATAAGCAAAACAACAGACTGTCGTTTCCCCCCCTGTCCCCGGACGGGCACGGGGCGGCTTAAGCCGGGGCCCGGGTGTGAGTTAGTTGCGGCGCCGGGCAGCGGTGAAACATCGGCGGGCGCGCCGCGCTCGGTGTGTTGGGCGGGAGCTCAGCCGGCAAACACGGACACGTCTCCCCTTAGCGGCTGCTCTGCTGCAGCTCCGCCGGGACCCCTGGTCCGGTTCAGTCCAGTTCGGCCGCGCACCCGGGGGGGCACCGGGAGGAGGCCGCGCCCACCCCCGCCGCCTTTAAGGGCCCCGCCCGCCGCCGCCCCCCTCCCCTCAGGGCAGGCATCATCGCCCCGGGCTCCTCCCGCTCCCTCAGCCGGCAGCCCCGGGTCGGCCCGGCGAGTCCTCCGGCGAGGTGGGGCTGCGGGCGGAGTCAAGTATCCCGGTATCCCGGTACCTACTTCTCCCGAGGCCACCTAACCTCGTCCTCGCTCCGCAGCGGCAAGACAGCCCCCGTCGTGGGTGCGGCTCCCTGGGGCGGGCGGCGCGTCACTCGGCCAGGCACTTGCCGAGCCCCGAGCCGGGGGCGGCCGCGGCTCCGGGAGCGCTGCCCTGGGCTCCATCCAGTACGACCGTGCCCCGGGGCTGGGGCCGAGCCCCCCGCGCGGTGTGCGAGCAGAGCCGGCGGGGCCGGGGGCTGGGGCGAGGGACACGCGAGTCGCGGCCGGCAGGCTCCTCCCCGCCCCCAGCCGCCTCACCTGAGGGGAACTTGCGGAGCCTCCGGCCTCTCTGCGCAGCCACACCGCAAAATGGAGCCTGTGCGGCCGGCGATGCCCGCCCCGCCCCCGGCACCGAGCCCGCCCCGGCCCGGCCCACGGGCCCCGCTCCCCGCAGGCAGGGGCACCGCACCCGGTCCCGGCGGTGACGGCCCTGCCAACACAGAACGCTTTGCTGTCTGTGCAGGTTCGCCCAGTCTCGCTGAATGAAAGCTGTGAGATGCCCCATTCTCTCTCGGGACGGACGAGAGGTAGGTTCACAGGCGCAAGTGCCCCAAGCGCAGAGCGGCCCGCCAGTGGAGCTGCGTCAAGGGAATCGTTCACACGGCAAGCGCCCGGCGATGCCATCCCACGGGAGTCCTTTGCCACTCGCTAGGAAAGGAAGAGTCCACACTGCAGTTTTCCCATAGCACCACTCCAATGGAGTTCAGTCCTAATGTGTGTAGTTCTAATTCGAGTCTGTAATCCAGTAACACGAGTCTTTAGATCAAGATTGTTGTTCAGTCAGGGAGTCAGTCAAGTCACCCAGGCCACCAGAACTGTGTGTAACAGGCAAAGAATATAAAATACCTGAGTGGATGGAGCTGGAGGAGTTGCTCGTTTTGATGTAGTTACCGAAGATCAAGATCTAGGTCCCGAGAGGGCATAATTGTCCTGACTACTACATACATTTTTCTAGAAAGAAATCTAAATTATAGGTAGTTGTATGTAATTACGGGGAGTGTGCTTTTTTTTTTTTTTCTGTCTGTTGTAATGTTTATTCATATTATACTTTGAATAGACGTCACACCCACAGAGTCCTTTCTTTACGTGATGGTTAATTATTCATAAGACATTCTGAGAAGCAAGATGCAATTTATGAAGGATTCACCTATGATATTATGCACCAGTCACCTGAGGTTATTCAAAATATCCCCCCTTTTTTTTTAATGACAAACATGTTAGCAATTCAGAGACCATTCCAATGCAAACAGGTTTGTTTTTTTCCTCTAACCTGGTGCAGCACTTCAGCTCTAGATGAAATAACAGACACTATTCTATTTGTCTGTAAAATAATGTGAAGTGCAGGCAGCAGAAAATAGGTGGGTAATAATCTACCATGCTTGCTTGCTTCAAATGAAGCACCTAAAGCCACATAAAGAATCTAATACATTACCTATCCAGGAAGATTGGGCTTGTTCTCTCTTGKTTGCCCAGAACACATCAGGAGTGGCTTTAAGAATTTAATCCTCACAGCATTCTTCAGCTGACACTCTGAGTGTATGTCTACTTTATTTCACCTGTTAAGCACACTTCTTTCAGGACAGGTATATATTTAAATCCTTGTTTCCATGGGAACCAAGTACATTTATAAAATACACAATTCTTTATCTCTTTCATTTAGTGGACTGTTTTGATTTAAGCTATTCAGAGAAAAACCAATTTATTTTAAGAACAAGTGTAAAAGGAAGAAGAGAATTTTTTAACAAAATGACATGTCTGAAGAATCTGTTAAATGCATTGAATGTTTATGTATCAACAAGAATGTTTGGAATGACTTTTTTAAAGCATGACATGGAACCATTGTGGTCATCTAATTTCACTCTTTATATTTAAGGAAATCCCTTGGCTTGTTACTACAGCTAGAGCCCACACACTTAGGAAAGCTTCTAAAACCCCATGCAGAGTTAAGGCAGCTTCTCACTATTAGAAAATTCAAGTTTGGTGAAGTTGAGAGACAAACTCTTGTTCTTCTCTTTTGTAATATTCTTGCCTCTGCTTCTAAGACATGATACTGGACAGAATTCTGGTCTGCAGTGACTTGGCCAAACTACATAGTTGTGCTGAGTCCTGTCAAAAGAGCTGAAACAAAATTTTTTTTCCAGGGGAATTTATTGTTGGTGACATAGGTGGCTAAAGCGTTGCTGATTCTCTGTCCTATGTATCCTGGTTGGAACATTATTTCCCACTTAAGTAATATAAAACATTACTTTTGATGTTCTGTTCCAGCCAGTATAGTTAAATTAAAAACAAAAACTTTCCCTTAGTTTGTTGTAAGAAAGAAGATGTGGTCGGCTTTGAACCACAGGTCAAAGTATAACGAACCAAGAGGATACTGCAGTGGTCCAAGTCTACATTATGTACTAAAAATACTTCTCCTGTTAGACTGCCTTGTGACTGCAGTCATTAAAATGCACAGTCCCAGTTAGCCGTTGAGTTAACCTTCGCAGTGTGCAGGGAGCAGAGTGAGTTCGGCTCCCTTCAGGAGTCTGTGCTTGGTTAACTGCTCAAATGAATCAGTGCCCAGTGAGTCATGTTGGTGCTCCACCCGCTCTGCTCTGCAGAGTTTCACTCAACCCTTAAAACTGAGTTGCCAATGGCTCCCTAGTTCCGTTGTGTGGAAATTGAAGCTTCACCCTTCCTCAAAGCACAGATACAGAATAGCAGCTTGTTCTGCTTAACTGCTCTAAAAGAGTAGTGTGTCTGACATTTTTCACCATCAACCTTTTAATCCTTAGGATTAAACCCATGCATTTCAGGTATAGATGGCATATCTCCACAGGTTCACAAAATTACACACCAAAAGACTACCTCCTCTTTGCAGCAGATGTAAGTGTTCTGCGAAGAAACTTAAGTGACTCAACTAAAAAGGCAAATTTAGTGACCTTCATCCCAGTACGTGGAAATAATCACCAAATGAAATCGCCATTCTGGCAGCAAGGATTTTTTAAAGTTTCAAATTGCAGATCACAGAATAAGGTTTGTTATTCCCAACAATATAGAACTTTTTCCTGCTGCGACTCATCAGTTAAGAAATGGTGGACCATTACCACCTCCTCCTGAATTTTTATGAAGGAATTTCTGTTAAAGATAGTTCATCCTTCAAGTATTGATTTTGATAAGAAACACAGAGTACTCTCATGTGCTTGCATGTTCTATATGCACTTTCAGGGTTGTGAACAAGCAGTTTTACTGTGCTAGGAAGATGTCAGAGTGAAGCATAATGTCTGTGTGCTAATTCAAGTGCAGGTTGTCCAAAGTCCCCTTGCTCACTGCAAAAACTGTAAAGTTTCATTGCCTCTGTACTGCCCAGAGGTGCTTTGCTGAAACTGTTCCTTTGTTGAAGCTGACTGAGATTATGCGTCTGAGAAAGGTCCAAGGCAACAGGATGGACTGATTTTATACATTCCTCCGAGTTATAACAAAAGAGAACAAGAGAATCAATTGCAACATTGAACTCTCTTCTTAATATTGTTATGTATATCGAGGAAAAGAAGTGTTCAAGAACTCCACGCTGAGGTAAAAACCCAAGATGAGCTCAACTAAGTCAGGATTTAAAAAAAAAAAATCTTACGATGTTAAACATSTTAACATTCTTAATAATTTACATCATTTAAGCCGTTAAATACTTGAGAGTTGTTTAAAAGAAGTATTTTAAAGCCTAATATTTACCCGGAAAACATTCACACTGCCACAAATAAACATGTAATACAGTAATGTCCAGGAATTTACGCTCATTCAGAGGTGTCATCTAGGAAAAGAGAATGCTGAACACATGACAGAGGATAAAAGGTTTGTATTGTGTTAGTGAGATCACTAATGTGACCAAATATAATACACAGCAGCATACCAGAGAATTACCTATCTTGACTATTTAAAGCTAACTTTGTCAGTTATTTGGAGCAACACATTCTAAAGAAACAAAAAAGCAGAGAGAAAGTCCCCTAACAAATTCATGAAGTTTACAAATCAATACTGAGTTAAAGCTTGAAATCCTTGTGATGTTTCTTGACTCCCAAGCTTTTCCCACCAGATTTTCTATTGAATTTCAAGTTTTTAGACAGATTCCTGTAGAGTGGAACAATTCTAATAGAATACCTTTAGTAACTCTTGTCAACATTTTACAGCTCCAGAGAAGGAATGTCTTCTAGGTAATAACACAGCCCAGGCTTTACAATTAAACAAAATTATGCATTACATTTGTGTTTGCAATGTTGTCCTTCATAAAAGTGGCCACTGAAATTTGAAATCAGGCATTCAAAACTCCAGAGTCAAAGTATGACCATGTGTCCATTCACAAGGACAGAATGGATGGGATCAGATAGAGTTTAGAAAAGGGAAACTCTTTTCCTACTCCAATTCCAAGCATTTGGCACTGTGCTATCTTGCATACAAGGACTTTGGTCTCTTCAGACACCTCTGCTTTGTAGCGAATCTTTCTACCTAGGAACACATAACCTCAGTGCCTTATCACATATCTTCATTAGTCTTCAGGTACTTGCAAAGACTGGCAAATTCCACAATGATCACAAATTGTTCTTGGAACTTTGCATTTTGTGCACACCGGCTTATTATACAGTATAGCTATTCAACTTGTAGAGTGTTAAAAATCTTTCTTCTTATGTTTTCTCACTTTTCCTAACAGGGAATGGCAAAGAGTTTCCTGCAGAGGAGAGAGCAGGGAAAGAACATCATGCTTCCCCCCTGGCAACTTCTTTGTAGTAATTGAGAGACTTACCCAGCTTTGCTGCTTGCTCTTTTCCTCCATCCATGTCAAAACTTACTTTAAAAAATACCTTGACCTGAAAATTCTGAAACATTAAATGGCTAAAGTTAAGAATATTAAGTTTAAAGAAGAGAAAGGAAAGCAAAACATTTTTATTCAGACTAATGAAAGAGTTGATTTCTAATACTTATTTAATGCTCACAAATAACATTTTCAATGAGATGAGAATCTTTGCTGTACCTTTTCATGTACATTGACCTTCCATTTAGAATTTAGCATTGAGTCACTGGAGGAACTCTCTAGATTGGACCAAACAATACAGGATCTACAGATTTGTAATCTGAGTCTTATTCTTGGATTTATCTGTCAAATCAGCAGAAAAATTATTTTGGGCAACACTGTCTTTGCATACTCCAATTTCAAATTCACTCACCAAAACAGATACAATCATTAGTAAGGTGGGAACAGTTATGTTGTAGAAGAGGGAGCTGTAACTCTTTTAAGGAAACCCCCTCAGTACCGAGCTGAACAGCCAGGCTTCTAAATGTAATGTTATTGGCAGAGACCATGCAAAGTTACAGCTGGTATTTGTAGTGGCTTTGTTTCAGCTGAAACTCAGTTAACATGAAACATGTCTTGGGGAGAAAAGGGGATTTCTCTTCACATAATTTTAGCAGCAGTACAGGGTTATGAAATAGAAAATTCCTATTTGATAACACCCAACTTTTAACCTCAAACTTCATGAGTTGTCATTTTGCTGTCCTTTTTCTTCTTTGGCAAAGTTGGAAACTCCAGTAGCCACACTTGTTTAGCCACAAATGCTTTTCAAGCCCTTTTACCATGAGCTCAGTTGCTGGCCTTAACTCTCTGAATGCCCCCTTTATGAGGGGCTAATGCTATTGCCCTTGACTTCCTTTCCCAATCAGGAAATAATTAGATGCATAGAAATGATACTGTAGACTGAATTTACTGCCTCATAGTCTGTCAGTACCCTGCTAACGGGGTATACACAGCACACTAATAAACCAGTGACCATTCTGCAGTCCTTCACAGTAAAGCATATTGTACGCAACACACAACCACACACTTTCAGTGTGCTTTAACAGTTAGGAAAAAAATCTGCAAAGAAGTCTGCAGAACTGGAGTTGACTTGCATCCACTCTTTCTTTCCTGATGCCATGTTATCCGCCACCCCCCCTCCGCCCCCGTTCCAAAAGTGGATTCATTACACAATAAATGAGAACAGTTTTCTGGACAGAAGCCATTCTTGCCACTGCAATGGAACTTTTATTCCAAATACATTCTTAAAATAAAGCTGTATTTTGTTATACAAGTAGATAAACCCAGGAGACAAAAGAATCTCATATTTCATTTTAAAATATGAGGCTCAACTGAACTGCAGCCCTTCCCATTCATTTCCTAAAGCATGTTAGGGATTTTTGAGAGCAATGGAAATGACGATGTAAACCAAGTCATATAGGTAATTAGATTACAGTCCAAGGAAATTTCTAACACCATAGAAAAGTGTATCTGCTCATTCTTCAGGCTCCTTTCAGTGTAGGGTGGCAAAAGTTTCTTTATAAACTCAGAAGTTTTTCGTTGAGAGCAATCTGTGACTGTGTGAGATTTGCCAAGTAGGTTACCATCAGTAGGTCCTGAAAAGGAGGGGGAAAAAAACAGTGATCAGAAATATTAATGAATCATAGCCTACTAGGGAGCTGGATTTTTAACCTGTGTATAGCATTTTACAATCAGCTACAGAAAATATTATTCGTTCTGAAAGTCCTACCCTGAGGAATGCTTCCCTTGCAGGAAGCTTTTGGTATTCCTGGAATATGAAACACTGCTTGTGAAATTTTAACTCTGAGTTCATCCATGTTAACCAGGCAAGTCAAAGGGTATAAGCAAAATTAAAAATTAGTTCTGGTCTTGCAGACTGTGGGTGAACAACACATTCAGAAGCTTAAGTTTTCTAAAAATCTGTTACAGAAATAAGGTAGCATGCTAAAACCTTGTTCATGTCCTAAGTGTTATGCAAGGAGACAGAACTTCAGCTCAGGCAAAGGAATCTGGCAAGTCACCAGTTATTGTTGAAATCAAAATTATTTACATTTGGTAATTCATATATAGTCCAACCAAAATGAAAGCAAAATTGGTACTGGTTTTCAGATTACTTGCAAAATTCCTAAGTACTTAAAAATTAATTGTTTTATCTGCAGTTGCTTGTAAGATTATGGTGAGCTCCTTTATCCACCCTCAGCCCTTAAAACATCAAATTACTCACAATAAAAGGCTATATTTGCTATTAACATATTTGTATGAAAAGATAGATTGTTTTGATCACAGACAAGTTTGTGTCCGTATGACAAATTTTCAAAATTGCTGACAATACACAGAAAAAATTAAATTATGAACTTACATTGATATTGCTGTTCAACATGGTCTCAAAGTCCTCTGGTGAAATCTTCGGCACCTGGTTAATAAGATCCATCAGGAAGCGCCCAACAGTGTTGTCAGCAGCCACTTTGCCAGACTAAGCACAAGAAACACACACTTCAGCATGAGTAAAACTCAAAAGTATATGGCCAACAAAAGAGAAATAATGAGCAGAAAAACAAGACCCATAAGTTTACATCAAACTTATTTTCTGGCTGATAGAAAGCTGGCCTTACCAACACATCCTCGGCGTACTGCAGCACCATGGTCAGGGTATCCTGGATCCTGGCTGAGGCCGATCCCACCTGCTGTAAGTCACTGGACAAACCAATCACTCGATTAGGGCTAAAACAGGTCTTCATGATAAGATCCACTGAAAGCAAAAGGAGAATCAGTGAAAAAAAATGACTGCCACAGAAACCAGTTTAAATCCTTAACTTGTTGAAGATTTTTTTAGGACAGCTTCAGCAAGACAGTCTGACTAGCAGTAAAATTCCCAGAATGGCAATTTTACCAGGGTAAAAAAACCATTTGAACAGTGTCACAACAATGGTTATAACCAAAACAGGAAGAAAGCATTCACCTCCTATCCGCTCTGTATCATAATAAACATATTTCACTGTTAGGGGTGTGAACATCACGCCCATAGTTTTACCAGGGACTCCCATTGGGGCACTAGAAAAAAAAAAGAGAACAACAAAAGGTTTTCAGCATAGACATATATAAGGGAGGAAGAAATAGATTTCCATCTCAATGCTCTCTGTTAGCACTAAAGCGTAAACATGAGTAGGTTACTCATTCTCATCAAAATCAGCAATTTTAAGACCAAGGATAACTGAGGACAGGAAATCAGTTCTGGCATGCTATTAATTGCTCATTTTCATCCAAGAATATTCCTAGCTGGTTTGAAATGTGTCAGCATGAATGCACGAAGAGCTAAGTACTATCATCTTAGCCAAAGTTCCTTCTTGCTTTTAGAGCAGGTGCTCTTCTACCCTGAAACACTTCATGCTTTGAGAAATGACTGAAGGAACAAACAACGTAACAAAATTCAAGCACAAAGCACTCTCAACACCTTTATTATTCCCATTATTCAAAGTACTTGAAGTCCATTTATGCTTTAAGTAAGATATGGAACAGCTCTCGCTTTGAAGAGGCACAGTCAAGAAACTACTTTCTCTACAAAGAAAGGGGTTTTTTCCTTACAGAGGAGAGCTCTTCAGCCAATACTGGGAAGAATTTAGTGACGTGGAAGAGTTTAATTTCTCAATATTTAATCTCCATTGTTAATTGACAAAAACGAAGAGGTTAAGGGGAAAAAAGACTCATCAAGAAGATGCTGTTTGAATTGTTTTAACCACAGTAATCCTCCACCTTGTATAAATGCACTGCTGAGGAATAAAGCCCTATGGCTACAGGCTAGCATTCAGACAGTGTGATGGAAGTTAGTGACACTACTGCTAGCTGTGTGAATCCTGTGAAATGTCCCAAAAATGTTCCAAAAATTGTTAACTATGTCACAATTCCCATGCCAGTGACGTTCCAGCTTATGAAGTCTTTCAGCCTACACACAATGGTCAAGACATTCCAATGACAAGTAAACCATGATCCCTGGCTCACCACTGTGTTTTAGCTGCTGCACTATATTGTCCAAAATGGGACACTGCAGCTCACTCCATTTCTTGTTACCCTGATGGGGTGTCTGTCAGTAATTCATATTGCTCCCCTCCCAGAGATGCAGCCTCCCAGAGTACCTGACATAGGCTTTAATGCTCATGCGTGAATTCTGGAGACTTGTGTCCACAGTGAGGTGGATTGGATTGTGCGCTTCACGGCTGTAATACTCATGGATCAGGACTGAGTGTTCCGTGATGTCATGACCTGTTGCATACCTTCAAGAGAACACAGGTTGAGGAGCGATTCTTCCAACGTTCAAGTGCGCAGTGTTTTGTATTGTTGGTATTTAACAGGTTTGTATCCTAAAACACTGATTTCCAAACACTGAGCTGAAGCAGCATACTAAATACAAGTGTTTTAACTAGGGATTTTGTAGTTTTATGGCCACCTGTCCCTAAAATTGTAGGAATCACAGGCTGAGCACACCCATGCCCAAAATATGCACAGCCCAATGCTGTAGTACCAGCCATAAAATGTCAGTACAACTGACATCAGACACCCAATATTCAGTTATCTGTCACTGTGTTCTAGACCAGCTTTTTTCTTCCATGTAAGTCAAAGCATACCAACAAATTCAGACCAGCTTTGTCTTCCACAAATCACACATCTCTCTGCAGGAGGCATAACTCGTTAATCTTGCTCATTTAAATGCTCTGCAATTAGCATCTCACATCCACAGGAAAACTGCTGTCATCAGAACTGCACTCTGCTGTGCCATTAGGAGGTTGTTGAGGAAGCTTGCTCCACAGGAATAAAACAAAGCTATTTTGTAGGATCAGAGAGGCATCAAAAGAGTGATAAACACACTGTGCCACACACTCAGACACAGACTCTGTTCCCATAACACTGCACTGATCTTGCTTCCCATCCCACACACAGGTACTTCCAGCAGAGAACTAAGTACTCAAGCTGGTATCAGTGATGCCTCCTGACGACTTTCGTACTTGAAACCATTCTTTTGTATTCTCTCTTCTTTCTAACCAGCTAACTTCCATAGTACAGTTTGTATTACAAATGGTAAGTTCTTCTAACAAAGCTGTGCATGCATTCTCTAGCGCATCACTCCTCTGTGATACCTTGCTAGATATAACCAAAATCAAATCCTGTAAGTCTCCAATGCTGTCTCTTCCTTTCACGAACTGCAGGAGCTTTACCACTGACTATATAACACGAGTTGCAAGATCTGACTGTCACAGGCATTAGTACTTCTTCTCCATCTGTGACAAGGTGAATTATGTATTTTAAGTAGTTTAAGGAATCAACACAACTACTTGCATGTTCTTGCAGAAGAAGAACTTACCAGCCCAAGATGATCTCGCTTGGAGACACCTTCTTGTGCAACTCATACATGTTTTTGGCAAATTCCATATCGACAGCCACCTGAGAAACGGGACAGCGCCGAGACAGGTGGTTACAGGGTGCCCAACCGGGAGGGCAACACGGGCACAGGCCGCCAGCAGCGGGATCGCGAGGGTCGCGCCCCACCGAGGGAACCCCCTCTCCGCCCGGGCCGCCTCCGTACCTCATCCTCGGACTCGTTGTGCGGGACGGAGAAGCAGTTGGTGACCTCCACCGAGTGCTTGTCCACGGTCCCTGCGGGAGAGGTGGAGGGAGGGCAGCGGGTTAGGGGGGCGCCGCGGGGGCGGCGGGCGCTCGCCCCCAAGCTGCGGCGGGCAGGGCAGGGCGGTGGCTCTTACCCAGCAGCGTCCCGATGACCCGCGCCGCTCCCTCGTTGCGCCGCTCGAAGCTGTCGACGATGGAGGCGAGCACGACCGGGTGCAGCCGCACCACGCGGCCGCCGGGGAAGGGGCCCGAGAGCGCGGCTGACAGCGGCGCGGCCGGCGGCGGGGCCGGCGCGGCGGGCGGGGCCGGCGCGGCCGCGGGGGGAGCGGTCCCCGCCGGAGCGGCGGGAGCCGCCGTCGGGCTCTGCGGTGGGGCGGCCGCGGGAGGAGCCGCGCAGGGAGTTGTGGCCGCCATTTTGCAAAAGAAAGAGGCTGGGTTCTCCGTGCCGACAGTAATTGGCTGAACCGAACGTCTGTCGTGCAGTGCTACCTCCCTATTGGCGAGACGGGCGTGATAAAACGCTGTGTTGGCCAGTCCAGGGAGGGCGGTGAAGGAGTACGCTCTGATTGGAGGAAGGGGGCACCGTCTGTAACTGAACCTTACTCTTGCTCCCACCATCCCGAGGCCGGAAAGTTTCTCAATTGGGTTCTCGTATTCCCCGCCTCCCTCCTATGCGCTCTCCTATTGAACAGCCGCGCCCTCTCCGCCTGTCTGTCAAGCAGAGCCGCCGTTTATTGGCTGCGGAGATGCCGCTCATGGCTGGACAGAGGTGGTACTGCGCGCTGTCCTGGCCGGGCTAAGCGCCCTCCTGCGGGCGGGCGGGCGGGCGGGCGGGCTGAACACGGCATGGCTGCTGTCCCGGAGCTCGGGGCGCGGCCCGTGAGGGTACAGGCGGCCGATGCAGCCTCCCGGCTGTGTGGCGGTGGAGCGGCAAACGCAGCAGTGCAGGCGCAACACCCGATGCAGGTGCTCCAGTAGTGCTATAGGCCGGGGCTGTACAGCCCTTGGGGTCTTGGCCGTGTGAGACAGGCAAGTTGTATTAGTCCTGTTCGCCAGGTCTTTGTTGCCTCAACAGACGAGTAAGTGGTTGTCAAGTATTGTGTAGAGAGCAAATGCTGGTTGCCTCTATCTAAGGTTGAGTGACTACCGAACAAATTCACTTACTGGGTAATATTGCCTGTTCCTTGTAGTGCCCCGTGTGTTCACTCGAGCAACGAAGCTGTGGGGCAGGTGTCCCTGAGGTGGTGAAACTTCATCGTAGTTACAACTTCCTCGTGAGGGGAAGCAGTGAGAGGACCCAAGGGAATGGTCTGAAGGTGTGCCAGAGGAGGTTTAGGTTGGATATTAGAAAAAGGTTCTTCTCCCAGAGGGTGGTCCGGCACTGGAACAGGCTCCTCAGGGAAGTTGTCACAGCACCAAGCCTGACAGAATTCACCAAGTGTTTGGACAATGCTTTCAGGCACATGGTGTGACTCTTGGGGATGATCCTGTGCAAGGCCAGGAGTTGGATTTGTGGGTCCCTTCCAACTGAGGATATTCTGTGAAATGAAGCATATATGCTTTCAATAGCTGCTAAGAGGACTGGATTCTTTTAGAGCTTTGTTTTTTCTTTGTTAACTATTTTATCATGATGCATGGCTTTTGGGGTTTTCTCTGCCTCATTAGCTGAGGCTTGAATGTCATCAGTTAATGAGCAGTTTCAACTGTGTCATTGAAGACAGGCTCCTGAGTATAAAAGGAGGAGCTCAATAAAAAGATCACACATTCTGCCCATGTGCAAGCAGTTTGCTTCTTACATAAATGAGGAACACCTGTCAAAGCTACAAAACTAATGCATGAGTGCATGAACAGATTTTATCTCTTCATAAAAGCACTTCCAGGTCTGTGTACTTGTACAAACTGGATCTCCTATTCTTAGGCTTTCTCTGTGCAGCCTTCATTTCTTGTAGGCATGCCTGGGTCAAATTGCATAAAGCTTTGAAACGTTTCTGTTAGCATAGCTTTGATGTGTCATTGAGAAGTCTAATGTGTTAGGTGTTCTTGTTAGAGAGCAGCTGTTTGATCTCATTTTCGTTTGCATCAAACTGGGCTTGGTGCTTAATTTGGCATAGTCAGCTGCAGAGTCATGTGGAGTAAGCAAGGCTCTATAAGAGCTGCTCATTATACTTACATGTTTCGACCTTAAAAATTGGGCAGCTTAATATGGAGGTGCAGTTGTGCTTCAAAACTGGCAACTGTGATAACCTTCTCCTAATATGTTGATGTCAAGTTGCTGCCCAGGGTGCCGGAGAGAGTATGTAGTGAGTAAAGATGGATAGCCTGTGTCTCAAAAGTCAAAGAGCAGTAGTTGGCTCACACAAAGCACACTTAATACTAAGACTGTATAAATCTAATAATAAGAAAATCAATCATGTGATAGTGCTTGGAGCAGATGTGTCCAAGCTACAAAGCTGTTTTTTCCTTGCTAAATGACTGCTGAAAAATGGAGACCTTTATAATGAATATTGTTTTACAAAGTATCAGTTTACTTTTAGAGGGTAGATACACTTATCAATGGTGCCTATTGATGTAAACCTGACATTCATCTAGTGATATAGTTCAGATGTTCAGACACTACCCCATTACAGTAGAATCTGTCTGCCTTAGGGGGAAACAGAAGACACATTCACAGGTGTACATGGATCAGCACAGTAGCTCAGGGCCTTTTGATTTTACAGTTTCCCTTGCTTGGTTTCCCTGCATCTGATTTTGATGGTGAATATAACTATCTCCAAGCTCTGCTCTTGTATGATTTTCTTTATAGTCCTTGCATGTGACTGAGTCATTATTATTGCATTTGCTCTCATGTCAGCTGCATTTTCACAGAAGTTGTTTAATTTCTTTATCAGTAGCCATGTTCTTATCTTGCTTGTATTATTGGAATTAACATCACCTCTTTCTCTAGGGCTAAATATTTCTTACATTGCATTACAGGTAAAATATTTACAATTGATTCATCATTTCAGGATGTAGTTTTATCTGGTTGGTTTCATGGTATTGAATCTGATATTTTTATTCCATTATTATAAGAGAAGTTTCCCATTGTGCATTCTGTCTACAAAGCTGGAAGAAGGCACAGCCAGGACAGGTGACCCAAACTAACCAAAGGGATATTCCAGACCATATGACATCATACCCGGTATTTAAAGTGGGGGAAAGAAGGAAGAAGTGGGGGGTATTTGGAGTGATAGCGTTTGTCTTCCCAAGCAATGTTTGCATGTGCTGGGGTCCTGCTGTCCTGGAGCTGGCTGAACACCTGTCTGCCCATGGGAAGCAGTGAATAAAGTCCTTGTTTTGTTTTGCTTATGTGTGTGGCTTTTGCTCTCCCTATGAAACTGTATCTCAACCCATGAGTTTTCTAGCTTTTACCCTTCTGATTCTCTCCCAGATCCCGCTGGTGGAGCTGGGAGAGAGTGGCTGTGTGGGGCTTGGGTGGCGCCTGGGGTTAAACCATGACAAGGCTCCATTTGTTCTGCCTTCTTTTATATGAAGCAGTCATGGGCAATGATTTCAAGTTTTGGGTTGTGAGGGGTTGGTTTGTTTGTTGTTTTGTGCTTTTGTTTTGTTTTCTTTTTTTTTTTTAAGAAAAGGTACTAGTTCCCTTATTTAGTCTTAATTGAATGTCTTGGATACTTGTGCTTTTGGGATTGCTGTAGATGAAAGACAGCTGTTGACAGCCACTAGCTCCCAGCACAATGCATCAGCTGACTCCGATTCGTCATTTCAGCAAGAAGGATTCAAGCCCTTCCCTGCTTTTGTGTAATGTTTGATGGGGCCACCTTAATTATCAGAGAAATAATACTGACAATAGGAATACCGATGTAATACTTAGAATGAAAATCCAAATACCATCTAAAAATAATGAGGTGTAGTGTTAATTGCATACCACATGGATTAAAGAATATACTTTTGCTAAAGTTAGAGTGGCAGTGGAAGTTATCATTAGGTGCTCAAAAATAGCACACTGGGGGCTGCCTGGTGCTTTTTAGTCACTGTATGGAAATATAGAGATCCAAGCTAAAGTACACAATAAAACTTGCAGGGAAAACTAACAGAGAGCAATGCCCACAGGCTCTTACTTAGGGCAACAGATATTTTCATGGTCAGAGTTTTACATTCACTGAGGAAGGGAAAATATAAACATGTACTGAACAAAAGATGGCTGTGGAAATAAAAAAAAAAGTATGCCAAACCCCTGGCAAATCCCAAATGGTACAAATGTTTGGTTCAGAGAAGTGTTGAAAATTTTAAATTGTCGAAATATGTCCCCAAACCTATTTATTTAGCTTCGTGGTTCTTGTATGTAGAGTTCCATAGCTTCCGATGACCAGTGAGAGAGCTGTCGAAAAACAGAGGTGAACTACATTTAAAAACTATAGTAAAAGGCATTTTGATTTAAAAGGCAGATTTTTGTTGTTGCAGTACCATAACCCCACAGGCTTCAGTGGGAATATATCACTAATAACTTGGAACAGGCTTTTCGTGAAGAGAAGGTGGATTTGGTGGTGTGGTTTGGGGGTTTTTTTTGTAATTTTGTAAATCACAGCATACTGTTGGGCTTCATGGCTAAATGCTTTTGTTCCAAAAGAGGAAACGACCTCAAGTTGCACCAGGAAAGACTTAGATTGGATATTGGGAAAAATTTCTTCACTGAAAGGGTTGTCAAGCATTGGAATAGGCTGCCCAGGGAAGTAGGATGTGTAGATGTGGCACTTGGGGAAATGGCTTAGTGGTGGGCTTGGCAGGGACAGGTTAACAGTTGCTCTCCTTAGAGGTCTTTTGCAACCTGATTTAATCTATGATTCTATGAAAGTGTCTTATGTTGTCTCATATGAATGCCTCTCCCCTAGTATGTCCAGTCATGTGTTCAGCCCATTTTCCTGGGTGGGTTACCTGACTGAAAATGCTGGACCTGATATTCTATATAAATGCATCAGTGTATTTTATTGTGAAGGTACTGATAGATCTTACCAAAGGGGCTGCCTCTCCTGCTAGCCGGAGGAAAGGTCCTTCATCCGGGCGGCTGCGAAAGCTCGTAGTTGTGCCGGCGCTGCGGGGACGGCTCCCCATTCCCGGGGGATGCGCGGCGCTGCCCGCCAGAGGGCGCGCGGGGCCCGGGCTGGAGTTCGGGCTGTCGCTGGCGCTGCGGGTTTGGTCTCCTCCGACACCAACGCGGTTTGGTACACACCACAGCCTTGTAGCCACTTAGTGCTAATTAATTGGTGACTTCACTCTGCCTGCTTTGAAGTAAGTAGCGTAAGTGGGAATTTGTGCATAGTGCTTTTCCCATCGGTGTTTATTACATGTACTTCACTTAGCAGTTTATTTCTTCAGTTAGTAACGTTAAGGTTGAATCAATGAGGTGGAATTCATTAATTTTACCGTAATTCTGCCTTAATTCCTGTGCGCCATTTCACATAAGAATGTCACAGAGATTTACTTATGGATGTTAAGGCTGTGCAACCCTAAGATGTGATGTATAACCCCAAATTTTACAGAAATACATGGAAATGAAAGGTGTTTTGGGTCTTTGAGAGCATGAACTCTCCAGTCTCTCAAGACAGTCCTGCTTCTTGATGATCTATAATAATGATTATTTTCTGCTTTTGACTCGAATCATGGAGAGAGTCAGCTTTCAAATTAAAGGCATTTTATTTACTACTTGTACTTAAAACTAAGGTAGAATACGCTTGCACTGGCCTAGCAAAGCAGTTAGGTGCACCACCTTGCAAGATCAAACCTTGTGTCTTCATGTTACATTCTTCCTGCTTACCCCATGCAGTGAGAACTGAAGAAAACCTAGATATGACTCTTTGCTTTTTTTCTTCCCCAGGGAGTATGGAGTAGAAGTGTGGCAGCACTACTGTCCTTTCCGTGTAATCAACTTGAGTAAGTAATCTCTGGTGGGCAGCCTTAAACGCAGTGTCCCTTTGTCTGGTAACTTGCTGCTACTGTGCTTGACTTAAAAGCATTTGTAACAGAGAAGAGCTGTGTCCTTGAATACCTGACATCCAAATAAAATCAAGTGTAGTGTCACTGACAGCAGATAAGTGTAAAAGTTCTTGTGCAGGCAGATTTCAAATATTAAAAATTTCTAACACTTATAACAGCTAACATGTCAGTGTGGTATTCKTTGGGAAGATAATCTCTTTTTTCAGTCCCTTGTTCTTATAAAATCACTTTACTGCTTTACTTCTCTTATCAGTAAGCATGTCCTTTACTTGGTGTCCTTTATGGCATGGGTCAAAGTCACCATTTTCCATACATTTCAGCCCAGACCAAAATTTCATATGTCCTCAAAAGTGTTGAACAAGACCTTTGAGACTGGCAATGTTTGCTGTGTCATTCAGCACAAAATTTGCTTTGGTGTCTTGAGACAAAATCTGCATGCAGAAGTGAAGTAACTAGACTGGAAAATACATATTTAATTTGATGGTGTAGGGAGGCCTGCCAAGAGATAGAGTGGCAAAAATGTTTTGTGAACTGCGAGAATTATATGATTTTTATATCACCAGAGTCTGACAGTGTTTTCTGTCCTTTCACAGCTCTGCCCATTTTTTTCCAGTATGAGGCAGCTGCATCATGATGTGTTGGATGAAAAAGTGGGCAATGAGGGAGAAGGTAAGAAGATAATGATTTACATATAGAAATGGGAGCTGAGAGGGAACAGTGGTAATAAAATCTAGGGGACAGTTTCTGTGTAGGAGCCTGGGAGACTGAGGGCCCAATGCATTTCTGTTACTGGCATCTTGGGTGATGTTAAGGCAAGGCATCCATGTAACTGAAAAAATGTCAGAGACGTGCTTTGGGTAGTGCTTTAGCTCTTACAATGTGAAGTGTTTGATAACAACTAGAATAGTATTATCCTCCTGTCTGTGCCACCGATTTCGGGGGAGTCATTTAACATTTAGATCTCAGTTTTCCACTTCTGCGAAATATGACTAACGATACTGTAGTGGATAGGTTTGCATATAGGATATGCAGAGACAGTTTACTGAGGAAAGGCAGGAAAGACCTTACCCTTTGAGGAAACAGCTTTGAGAGAAAGCTGAAGAGTGCATTTCCTGACCCAGAGGCTGTGCTCTTTGGAAAGGGAGGAAGTCTTCAACTACCCTAAGCAGGAGGAGAACAGTAACTGTCTCCATACCGTTTCCCAATAATAAATAATTCTTCAGCTGAGAGGAGTTCATGTTGCTGAGATCTCAGGTGTAGCAGCAAAATTTGATTTCCTCTGGTATCAAACCTTGCAAGGGTTGCTCTTTGCTAAATGCTGTCCTAACCAATCTATCTGGATTTGAAACACCATGAGCTCTGACATATGAATTCACCTTCTGTATTCTGATTGCCAATTTGGCTTTCTGCATCAGAAAGCATGATACAGCATTGGCTGAGTGAACTGCATCAGGCTTCTGGGACTGGTCTGCACAAATAAATAATTGCTTCCAAACTGCCCAGTACTCCAGCTGAATCATAAGCCTTTACAACACTGCTCAGCTCGACTTACTGTGGCAGAGAGGGGAGTACCACAAACACAGCTAATTAGTCTGTTTTGATTTTCAGGCCCATTTTGAACAAGCAAATTTGTATTTGCAACTACAACTTCACAGTTTTTATAGTGTAATTTGACATGAAAAGTTCAAAATTGCCACAGTTGTTTTTAGATTTTCTGTGGATTTTCTGTTCTAATTCTCTCAAACATTTGGGATTTGCCATTTGCTTTTCTGAATGACATCCCTTTGCATATCTGTTTTTTAAATTGGAATAAAAAACAAGCTGATCCATCACTGAAATATCATCCCAGTCATTTGTTTTTGTGGCTGCCAGCTACTTCTGGCCAAGGGGCAGAATTGTGGGTAGTATTTCTGTAGCCTATCTTTTCTCTTGGGTGATTGCCCATGTTTGGAGCCTGAACTCTGTTCTCTTTGTGGTGTTTGATAAGAGAAGTACCCTCAGAAGGCAATGCAGTCACCTTGCTAAAGTCTAATATAGGTGCTCGTAGTTGCTCTCTTAAGCCAATTGTCACTCTGAGTATTGTTTGTATAGAGAGTCTACAGTGCCTAGATGTCTAACATAAGCATCTAATTTACCTGCTTAGTGCAAACCATCTGAAGGCAGCCCTGACCTGTGAAAACAGGATGGCATCAGCTTGTGATAGTGGTGGCCAGCAGTGGGGTAGCTGAACTCTGAGTATTTGGAAACGAAAGGGAGGCTTGGATAGCAGCTTGCTTTTCTGTTCTTGCTTCTACACTCTAATCACTGTATTCTAGTTCATTAATGCATTTTATCTTATTCCGAGCATACCTGCCCCTATGGCTTCAAATATCTCTTCTCTTTATAGCTAAAATAAAGTATCATACCTCTTAAGGATCTGATTTTTGGGGAATGGCTTCATTTGTTTCTGCTTGTTTTTTGGTTTTGGTGGGTTTGTTTGTTTGTTTGTTTTTTTCTTTTTTTTTTTCTTTTTTTTTACATTTAAAAAATATTTTTAGTTTTAAGAATTGAGGAAGTGATTAGAAACAGAAGAACAGAAGCTAAAGTCTCATTTTGGGGACAGCACAAACGAATGTCTAGAGTGTTGGAATTAGAAACACATGCTCTCAGAGAGGTAGAGGTTAGATGTACATTGTGTCCAGCAGAACCAAGTCAAATTTTACCTCAGTTCCTGCACTGAGTCCTGTATTGGCTGATGTGGCTTTCAAAGACACCTRATCTGGAGGAAGCACTAAACTTAGGGGCGCAGGTGAAATACTGGTCATCTGAATACAGCCTAGAGTCTTTCTGCATCAGACTAAGACAGGGATAATAACCCTACCTAGCTTTGCAAGACAATTATGGAGCCAATTAGTTAGAAGTTGGGGTATGCTGCCCTGGGAGATGTACGAGTACAGCAGATAAACAGAGGGAGTGAAAAATGCTTCTCCATATTTCTTCTGTCATATGTTTCTGAGACTGATAGTATGTGACCTTTCAGCGGTGTTTAAATTCACTCTCTTGAAAAGAAAAGCATCTCTCTCTGTGGCATGGCTTGCTGTTTCCCAGTTTGAAATCAACTAGCAGAACCCTGGAGAGTTTCTCAAACAGCTAACCATTAAACAGAGTCAGAAACAAAGATCAATTGAAAACACATTTAGAATTAAGCTTCCTGGACTGCTTTTAATTTCTTCAAATCAGCATTGGGAGTTATTACCGTGGTCAGTCTGGCCTTTTATTGTCCTATGGCTTATTCATATAAACAATCGACTTCAGGGATGCCCAGCTGCTTTCTGGGTTGGGTTTTTTTTTAATATCTTCAAATATTCCTGAAGTTATTAAAGGATTATGGGTTTAAATGCAGAAGGCATTAAATAGAATCATGTTATTGGAAACAGAGCTATATTTATGAGTCTAGAGGGAGTTTGCAAGAAACTCACTTTGCAAGCAGAATTTGGGTCATGGCACCTTAAAGCTTCAGTAGCTTTCTTGAGTCTGGGATCTGGATTTCTGGCAGACTGAAATATTATTTCTGTTCAGATAGAGCTATACAGGCACAAAAGGATATATAGCTCCAAAGAGTTTACAGTTCAGATAGAAATCAGGAATACTCAGTGGTTTGGCTCAGCTTACCTATGCCTTTAGGGCATAGAAGGGGAATCCTAAATGTAGTTTGTAGCAAAGTCTAGGCATTAAAATGACTGAAGCACCTGCAGCTCTGTTTGTGGCTGTTCTGAGCCCTTAACTCTTTCACCAAGCACATAATTTTGTTGCAAATCTTGCAATAATCGCTGGGTTTGGCTTTGGGGTTTGTTTGTTTTTCTTTTTTTTTTTCCCCCCCTTTTTTTTTAACTTTCAAGACAAGGTACTGTGGTCTACTTTCACAGTCATAGGGGATTGTTAGGATATGTAAGTGTTAAAAGGTGATGGCAATATAGCATCAGTGTCAAGAAGAAAATAATTGAAACACAAAACATGCATATATTTGTGTTATGTAGGTTAGAATAACTATGTTGGCAAATACATTGCAATGTAGACACACTCAAGCCAGTTTAGGTAATAGAAGCTCTAAGGCTTGTGTTAGTGCAGCAGCCTCCCTGAACTAATACACCCTTCACAGTGGGGCTACGTAATTCCTGTGCTCAGTCAGATAGCGTTTCCCATCCCAAGCCAACCTGCTCAGGTACCACAGCAATTGCTGGATGGCCACGTTTGTAATGCAGCCATGGAGTGTCACGAAGTACAAGCGCATGGGAACAAACAAACCCCCATCAGGGATCTCAGGATCCGAGTCAGTATGCAGACTCTTTTTAAGGGAATAGCATTAGTGATAGCTTCAATATACAACAGGGTATTCATTGTGAATAATGGTAGCCTAGAGCCAGCTAATTATATTTGCAGGGTGGTTTCCCAAAAAAGCAGATGTTGGACAGATGGTAGTCAGATGATCAGTCATGCCACCATTTACTGTAAATCTGAGGGCTGTGAGGGAAAAGGTAATGTGTGGAACATACTTCTCATTTCTGTGGGGGCCTTGTACTCTTTTACAGTATATAAAGGCTCACAGAAATGTATGAGTTGCTGGTTAAGAACTGTAGAGCTGCTGATGTTTGGCTACAGTAAGTTAGCAAAACTTCACCTTGATCTGCTTGGGTGACTGTCAGTCCTGTAACAGAAGTTTCCAAAGGTGCCAGAGTTTTGCAGAAACCTTTTTTAGGCTGGAACATTTCTTGCTTCTATTTTTATTCATTTTCCCTGAAAACTTTTGTTTGCTTTTTTTCAGTCTGCTTTCTCATGGCAGTTCTCTATGCTGTTGCGTYGCTTGTCAATATCATGGGAAGAGTAGCCCTTCTGCTCAAACTCATATTTCAATATTCTATTGCAGCTGAGGTACTCAAGCAAATACAACTGTCTGCACAGTGACTCGTAGCACAGCCCAGTATTTAACATGGCTTGTGTAAGGTAGTGTTCAGTCTTTATCATCTTTGTTCAGCAAGGGAACTAGAACTGTATTTCCTGTGTAATAGCAAGCCTTTCCTAAGACACAATTCTGACCGTGGGTTTGTAACAGTACTGATTTTAATGTGTCTTAATTGTTGCTAAACACATTTGTTTTGTCAGCTGAAGTTAAATTACAGGACACATGCTATGCAAATAGAACATGATGCTTAATTATTTTAAAGGGTATGTCCGGTTTGTGTCACCACACAAGTTCTGGGTTTTGGGTAGAACTTTTCCAAAGGCTCAAAGACTGCTCCATTAAAATGAAATCTTTGGTTTTCATTGCCCTTTAATCAAATACAAACCAGAGCTTCCAGGGATTGTAATAATGTATCGAGTTGAATTTGGCTCTTTTGCAGCCCATCAAAAGAAGTTGTCCTTGACAAAAACAATATTTTAAATATCTGCTCACAAGCACTGGAGCCAAAAGGTTCTTATTTCATTTGGCAAAATACCTTCCCAAGAACAAGACTGTGACCTGAAGCGGAGCCAAAATAAGCTCTAACAGATGCTTAGCCTAGAAAGCACTAGACTGAATGGCTAAAATTGTTAAAGACTATATAGGAAAAGGGAAGGGCAGCTACCTAGTTCTGCTTCTGACTTACTGTGTGGGCAAGCTGCATCCCTTCTGTTCTAGTGCTCTGCCAACTAGAGGACCTATCTTGTCTGTCTGCCACCTCACTTCAGCTTCTGGGCCTTAATCCATTTCTTGCTGTGAGGGCTGCTATAGTCAACAACAGAGCTTCTTCTATTCGTAATAGAGAAGCCTGATTTTGTCCTTTCCCGATAGAGTCTGTTTAGCTTGAATAGTGAAAATTCTTTGGATCAAGAGGCTTTGCTCTGGCCTTCCATTCACACTTGCCATGCTGCATCTAATACTTGCGCTTGAAAAAAGTTTCAGATACTAGTGAGATTCAAGAATTACAAAATCTGTGCTCCTATGATGACTGAAACTGATCTAACTGGCCACACATTTCTCCTTGCCTTCCCATTTGCTGGTCCTGGCCTTTATCTGTCCTCATATGGTTCTGTCTTTGCTTTCAGATCTGGTGAGAAAGTTAATAATTTTCTTGGTGTCATTTCTGTTAGTGCAAAGAAGGGGTGTGGGACTCTGAGGCAAGGACAGAGCAGGACTGTGCTGGACAGCAGTTTGCATTGGTTTAGGTTGTGTTAAAAGTACAGCCTGATGATGCTGTTCTATGGCAGCTTCTGTGAAACTGCAGCTTAAACACTTGGTGATTCTCCAGATCCTGACAGCAAAAGGAGGTGAGAACAAAGAAATTAAACAGCTTTCCTAGGGCACAGAGATGCCTGATCCATAACTAAAACTGAAGTGCTGGGTGCTTAAGTCAGGCTGTAATCACAGATACTACCAGGATGTAAGCAGTTATTTGCTGCTTTTCTAGAAACAGTCAATCAGTCTGCACAGCTTTGTTTAAGTAAAGAAATACCAAGTGCCAGTGCTCAAGAGAAAAGCTAAATAAATGCTGGTTGTGACACAGTAGAGGTTGGGACAGATTCTTATCTCATTGACTGTGCTGCATGCTTGGAGTAGGCCTTCTATCTAATGTAATTGATACCAGGGTGTCTTGTGAAAATAAAAGTTTTCGAGCTTGAGGCAGAGAGAAGAGCAAATGGCCAGGATACCAACCCTGTCCATACATCTCTAAATTCAAAGAAGCAGGTGTTTGTTTGTGTATGTGGCTTTATTTACTTGGACTGGCTTTGACATTGGGTTTCTTCCCTCAGCAAAGTTCAGAAGGAGCTCTGCCTTAACTGCTCCCATGAAGCCTGTGCCCACGGAAATAACACAATATGATTGATGCTCCTTTGCATAAACTCCAGCATGGCTGAATCCAAGGAATGGGTAATCTTATTCCATAACTAACTCCTGTAATCTGAAATCTAACATCCCAGTGGAGAATAGTGATGGAGAAAGATTGCTTAAAAAAAGGAGTAATTTGCACTTAAAATGCCTAGCATATGCTTTCTCAAAAGCATGCTGGGATGTGATATATATTAAACTAAGTTAACATTAGTGGCCTCAAAGTACTCATAATGATCAGGAGATATCCTTTGGAAGGTGTTTGTTCACCAAGTTTTTGATATCTTCTCTTGGGGGTTCCAAAAGCACTGACTTAGGCTTGTCACAATCCYGGTGAATTATTATCCTGATATTACTCTAATGACATGGTATGAGCATGGTGATAGCAGACAAAGCTCTTGGGAAGTTAGGACCCAGGGGAAGCCATTGAAAACCTCAACTTGACTAAGAGCATCTGATTCTCCCTAGAAGGCTGACATTGTACTAAATATGTGCCAGCACTGTGTTACCAAGAATGCATCCTGGTAAAGAGCACTGCCACAAAAATCTCTTTCCCAGTTATTTCCTAGGATTCACTTTGGCTGCATCTTGAGCAAGATCACTGCACTGCCAACTGCTTGGTTTGTCTGGCTTGGCTAGAGCTGGTTTTGGGAGACATTTGAGCTTTGGTTTGCTCACTGCTCCAGACCTTGTGAGGTCTGGTAGAAGAGGAGGCTTTCTTCATCCTATATTTAAAGAAGCCTCAGTAGGTTGCTCTAAAGAACTGGGGTATTGGCTTCAGCTTCAAGTTAATGAAACCATAGCAACATGCTGTGGGATGCAGCAGCTGATGGGCTATATAGCAAGAGTTGTTCAGTCTCTGAAAGTGAAAGTAAGCCTCCAATACCTGATTTTTAAGAACTCCCCTACAAGTTTGGTTAAGACTCTGCATTTAACAGTGAAGGGTCTAGGACATAAATAAGCTAATCAGGTTTCATCTAGCTGAAGCCAGATCTGCTTGCTTTAATGTAACTGTAAGGAACTGTATTTTCACAGATGGACTAAGCATAATCTGAAACCAGTTGTCTCTCTGTAAGCATAGACAAAATCACAACAAGACAGACATGCTGATTATTGCCTAGAAAATGTGATGAAAAGATGGGTGGCTCAAGGAGCAGGCATGTTATTCTCTGTAATGAAAGAATTTCTTTTCCAGTCTGGTTTGACATCAGATTGTATTGTTCATTCTCTTATCAGAATTGGTGATCTGTAAACCCAGGACACCATCTTTTAAATAATGCCTGTATCATTTATCACAGTTTTTCTCTCCAGTTCATCTCTGGTATTGTGAAAGACTTCAATTCAACAAAACCTAAATTGCTGAGGTCAACCTCTTTGGTGTACTTGTAGGGTGTTTAAATGCTACCCTTAAGAAGCCATTTGCAATGCCCCGAACACTTACTGATGATCTACAAAACCAAATTATAAGCAGTGCTTATTCTTAAGCATTGTTAACTTAAAGTATTTCTGGCTCATAGGAAATCTTAGCTGAAGTTTATCCCAATTCAGAATAAAATCAGTGTTTGCAGTAATCTGCAAATCAGAAATTTTTACATAACCCCTTGGAAATGGCAATTGCTACATGAAATCATGTGTTTGCTTATTATGCAGTGAAGTGTTGAGCAAGGCAGAGCAGCTGATTAGAATTGGGAAGCTTTGAGGTTCTCAGCCCAGAGCTTCTGCTTTGTGAGGACGAGTACTGGAAGCCCGGAAGGTCTGTGCTTTGTCTCGAGTTCTCTAGGTTCTAGGTTACCTTGGAAAAGAAGCCTAAGGACCTTTACTGCCTGTAGTCCTGGTTAGTGCACTTAGATTACTATATTAGTTAGACTAGGCTAGAAATTAGAGCAGGTAGGGTTTGAGCTAACTTGATTTCTTTTTAATTTTTTGACTGGATCTACCAGTGAGGTCCTACCTGCTTGCAGTCTTCTAGCAACTGACAAAACAGAAGTGTTGTGTGTACATAAAACTGTAACAAGATGTGTTTTTACCTGAAGAGGTACTTGGGTTTCTCAGTCCTGAGACCAGGCTGAAATTTAGCACAGAGAAGTGCCCTGGCAACTAGAGAAGAATTAAATACACCAATGCCCCTGATTTGGGATGCATGCTTGCGCTGGGAATCTGAGATCCTGTTCGACTCTCTGGTTTTGGTGTGTGTCAGGAGTGAGGAGGGTGAGGACTGTGATGCGTGAACAAATGCAGTAAGGGCTGCTTTGCTATTGCAGCTCAYAGCAAGGGCAGGATGTGCTTACAATGTCTAGTATGACAAAAATTAAACCAATTTGTTTCTCAGAGAAGCTAATAATTAATGTGTCTATAAGCATTTTTCTGACAATCTTCAATGCAGTTTATGTCTGTAAGTGGGAGATACCTGCATAAGGTTAGATATTGTGTTGTGAATAGGACAGTGTGTTTTAGGGTAGTGAAGTCCTTAGTGCACTGCCAGGTGTTCTTGGTCCAGTCAAGTTTCAGCTGCTTTTGGTTGATTTAAGACTTGCCTGTTTTATGAAAAATGGTTGAGATTAAGGCTCCTAAACCTTACTTCTGAAGTATCCTGTTCCAGTATAAGGATTTTTGAAGGCCTGGGTTTGTTCATCTGAATCTTCTAAAACATTGGTGTCAGTCTCTTCAACATGTTCCTTGAGCACTAATTTAGTCAAAAGTGTACAAGTGTTCCCTATGTAAAATTGCAGGAGGGTTTCCATGGAAAGCTATTATATCTTCACCTGGGTATGTGAATACAACATCAAGATAAGCTGGTGGCATTACATGGAATAAAAAAACCTGTTTCTTACTTAGGAGGAACTTGTCATGAAAGTTTTGGCACTTTTTTAAATAGCATTTTTTGTGTTGCATTTTAATAATGTTGTGTTTTACTGACATCTCCTGTTTTCAGTTTTGCTGATGGATTACAGTGTCATTTCTGTCTTATAGGGAGGACAGAAAGGAGTTCCCCTTCCCTTATGTTGTAAGTAAATGGTCTCATGTGGTGGGACTTTAAGTCCCTATTATTTGTAGCCGGAAAATAGTGAGGATTATATATCAGCTCTCTAGCTGTCCATGTGACTGACTGAGTTGAAAATTGATGACTTTGTATTATAGTAATTTTGAGAACTTTATTTGGGCAAGTGACCTTCTTGAGGTTCCTCACATCTGACAACTGTATGCAAAGCAAGCAAGTGAATATGAACTGCCATGTTTGGTTGGTTTTGGTTTACAGGCCAGCACTCTTGTTTCCAATAAAACATACTTGCAATTCCTTCTCAATTATTGCAAGGGATTGGAAGATAACTCTGCAACATGAAAGTGTCTTCCCAAAGTAATAAAAAAAAAGTGTTATCTAAAGTACCAAAACTAATAGTAAATAATACTTCCCCTGTATGTCATCTGTGGCCTTTTCAAACTGAGGGATGCAGCTTGAGGACTGGCTCCACAAACATCTGAAGAACTCATAGATCCACCCTCAATCCAAACATGTCTGGGTGGTTCTCCTGTTCTCAGAGGAAGGGAACCAATTCTAGGAGCACACTCCCTAGTCTGTTATGCGATTCAAGCATTCAGGCACTCAAATAGGTGATCTTGATGTTTCCAACTCCCTAAAGAGACCAACCCTTTTGCCTCCACTTTAATGAACTCTGGCTGCCTTCTCTATGTGTCAGAGAGGGAAATGGGATTGGCTTCTAATCTCTCCACATAGCACTGTGGAACACCATAGTCTGTGGTACCGTTGAGGTCCCACAAGAAGGGACACTTGCAGCAGACAGTGGCAGGGCAAAGCTGGCAGTTGTAATGATGAGCCAGAGGCACCAAGAGGTTCAACGTGCAGCTTAGAAGAACCTTTTAAGTTGTTTCATGTGTGTGAGGCTATGCTGTTTATCCACATTTTGTGGGGCTTGTTTTTAGCTATGGTAAGCACTGTTAGCAATATTTAGAGAGATCTTCAGAGCATCATTAGATGTTTGAGACTAAGAGTCAGCCTCAGTTTTGTTGAGGTGGTAATTGATACTAAGAAAAAGCAATACATGAGGGCTTTTACAGCAGAGAAAACAGGTGTGACATAGAAAGCGTAGGATGTTGGAGTCCATTGACTTCATATATACAATGCCATTGATTTGAAGAGGTATATTGTAATTTTGATTCCTAGAAGGCCATTTCTCTTCTTAGTATGAAGAAGAGACAATATGGTTTCCTGGAGAGCTGGGGGCTAGGAGCAAGCTGGAATTGGAGTGTGTCCAGTATAACTGAGGTAGCAGTGATTGTGCTAGCGTAAAGACATCAAAATTCTGGGGATTTGGCTGTGAAAGGTCTGAATATATCTGGTGAGAAAGCTTTCTTCTTGGTTTCAGTGGAGACCCAGGTGCTGAGGAAAAAGCAAGAGAGTAAGAAAAGAGGTGGAAGAACCTGTAAGCAAGATTGCGTGGGTTGGATTCAGGATGAACAGCATGATCCAGTTTCCACTACTGTTGGGAATTTTTAAACAGCAAGAAGATGAATCTGTGAAGAAGGAAACATACAAAGCTACAAGATGAAGGTATATGAAAATCCTTGACATAGCTTAGAAACATGAAGTTGGTCTTAGTGTATCTATTTGCTAAGTTCTCTATTAGAATTCTTGCTGCTCCTCAGAAAATTCTGCAGACTTGTAAACCAGCTGTTTATTTCTTTCAGTCTTAATCATATGTTTGTAAGAAAAAGTGTTTGGAAGCTTGAACTTAGGCTGGATTATCTATCCATTCCTTCAAATCATGGTCACAGAAGCTGGTTCTGATGCTCCTTACTAGTTAACCGTGGTATCTGAACTGCTGAATTTGTCTGCAGGTTTTTCTGTTACCAGGTACTGTTAGACTGGAGAAAGGAAAAGTCCAGCAAAATAATATGAACAATTGTGTTGGTTTAAATATGTAGATCCAACCACCAACTTCTTGTGATCRTATTGTAACTGTGTTTTTATTTTCTGCACGTAAATGTGACAAATGCTTTTTTCTTCCCATCATATATAAAATTATATGCTCTTTAGGATGGTGACTTTTCCATTCATAAGATTCAGATGACCCCTTGTGCCCCTTAAGCACACCAATGCTGTCACCAAGAGAATGTTCTTCAGTCTTTGGGCACTGGCTCATTATCCAAGCCAAGCAGAATGGTCAGAGTCTGCACTCATAGGGACCGTGTCCTAAATAAAGTCTTGCTGTGAAACTAAGCACTATTTCACGCTCTTCTTGACATCAGCTGTTCGTCTTGACATCGTGATGTTTCAGGCAGCTTTTTGGTTGTTTCTCTTTTTTGCAGCCAATCTAATTTCGAAGGGTGGGAAGAAGGATGTTCTCTCTATTGTGTTCTTCATTGAGTATTCTGTTGCATTAACGAGTTAAAAAAAGAAAAAAAGGAAAAATGAAGAGCCTGTCTGGCCTAGCTCAAATGTAATGTTCTGGAAATGCAGTTTTCACTGGCATGAGTTAACAGGCTTCCAAAAGAGAACTATTACAGGGAATACACAGTTCTGTTTTGACATTGTATATATCTAGCATTATATATTTATCTAAAAGATAACTGATGAAATTAAAGTAGCTCAAAACCATCTCCAGCTGAAAAAACACAGCATTTATACGGCATAACCCTTGGGAAACTTTGATTTGTGTCCTTTGGATCAAATTGCTTTTCTAACTTGGGCTTTTGAATTTTGGATCCTCTTTCGTGAGTTTAACATACGATCAAAAGGGCAAATTTGGCATGTAGGTTCCCTGTGTCTACTGCTTCAGAATATACTGGTAGGAGTTCTTCTAAGAATAAGTTCAGTATAACTTTTGGAAAATAACTTTTATGTTAATAGAATGTTATGCAATGAGAATATACGTGAGTGATCCGTACTAGACCCCTGTGTATCCCCAGAGATGATTTTCTATGCAATTGTCTGTGTGCTAAAGCAACTGCCTGGATAGGGAATTGGGTAAGTGTTCTCTGTCATGATACCTGTCTGAAGGAGGTCTTAGACAGTTTTGGTGAGGTGTGGAATATCTCCAGTACAAATACCAGTAGACACTGCAAAGCTGGTTGGGCATGCTGCCAGGAACTCCACAGTTAGGTGTGTACTGCTGAGCATGCAGTTCTTCAGAAAATCAAAGCAACAGCCACAGAATGGAAAGCTACTAAATAAGAGCACTGCAGAACACACAAGAGTACAACTTAGAATCTAGTCCTTCCCTTCATTCCTCATTTAATCTTCTCTTAGGGTGAGTACCAGTGAAGATCAGTTTAAGTTGCAAGTCCTAACTAAAGTACTTGAATATTTGTTCAGTAAATGCAGGTCACCTGGAAGACAGACAAGATGGTTTGTGATGGGCAAGTGAGAGTTCATACTGTGTAGTACTGTCATGCAATTCATGGTATTTGAAGTTGACCTTTTTCTTTTGGCAGTGCAGAATATTTTCCAAAATAGGCACAAACCAGTAAGTTCCTACTCGAGAGCTCTCTGAGCTGTGAATCCATTCCTAGCAAGGGTTAGGATTTAAAGTACCCATCTTTAAGTTCTCTAGAGATGTAAATCCTTATTCTTCCCACACAAAGAGTGGTGTTATACTCCTGTAGTGAATTAAAATAATCTGGACAGAATGCTATTTTATATCTTTTCATGTTTTAGAGTCCTGAAGTTTATTGCTAATTTAGGAATTGCTACTTTAATAAATTGTCTTTTTTTTCCCTCCCCAATTACCATCACATTTTTCTCTCACAGACATTCACATCTTATTTTAATCGTTATTTGCCTAAAACCTCCCTAGGTATGTCTCTGGAAACACTAAATATAACTAATTACGCTGCTAAACTCTGTAACAAATCTCTCTCCCCTCCCAGTTAGGATTAAAACATGCAATGCAGAGACCATGGCAGACATCTTGCATGGTTTGAGAATTACAGAATGGCATTTTGGTACCCTGGCTTACAGTAGGACCAGGAGTTAACTTTTTTGGAATAACTGACAACCAGTGGGGCCGGAGATCCACATGGTGGCAATCTCCGTGTTTCTGATGAAGGTTATACTGAGCTGGTGAAGGGTCTGGAGCACAAGTTTTATGAGGAGCAGCTGAGGGAGCTGGGGGTGTTTAGCCTGGAGAAACGGAGGCTCAGAGGAGACATCACTCTCTACAACTACCTGAAAGGAGGCTGTAGTGGGGTGAAAGTCAGTCTCTTCTCCCAGGTAGCAAATGACAGGACAAGAGAAAATGGCCTCAAGTCGCACCAGGGAAGCTTTAGATTGGATAGTAGGAAAGATTTCTTCACTTAAAAGGTGGTCAAACATTGGAACATGCTGCCCTGGGAAGTGGTGGAATCACCATCCATGGGAGTGTTCAAAAGTCATGTGGATGTGGCTCTTGGGGATATGGTTTAGTGTTGAACATGTTGGTGCTGGTTTGATGGTTGGACTAGATGATCTTAGAGGTGTTTTCCAACCTTTCAAATTCTATGATTCTATAAGTTCTTGCATGCTGCATTTGCAGAAGAGTTAACCGTGTAACCAGAGAGGCAGTAGTTTGGTGCTTCCTATGATATGGAAGACCTGTGCACAGCCTACTTTCATAGGATAACATAGAAGCAGAAAGAAGAAGATGGTTTTCAGTGTTTATTCACCTTTTAGCTCCATAGAGCTGTATGTGTTAACTTTCAGAAAACAGGAAAACCTTTGTTGTCAGTGGAAGAAATGGGAGGACAACAGATAAAGAAACTCTCCCTTGTTAGCCAAGTTCAGTCTTTTTCTGATTGTTCTCTGCACATCTTTAGTTCTTGTCCCTGTCTTTTTTGCCCCACAGTTGTAGGGGATAGCACATGACATAAATGCTAGTCTAAATACATAGTTCACAGCCTAATGTTCTTGCTAATCTGGTGTCCATTAACCACTGTATAATGGGAATTTTGATTCAGGACTGAAGACTATGTAAAAAAACCCCAATCCATTCTCTCGGTGGCTGGTAGTTAGTGTTAAATAATGGCAATGATACTCACCTGCCTGTCAAAAAAATAATCCATGCTGCGAACACCTATCAAATGTAAATGGAAAATGTCTAGCTTAGCTCATGTGATCCATGTTTGCTGTATAAACTCTGAAGACTGCTTATTGTTAGAGAAATGATGGGTGTAGCTATTACTCTCAAACAGACTCTGCTAATTAAACAACAGAATTTTGTCCCAAAAAGGCACTTAATGAGCAAATACAAATGATCAAGTTTGAAGTTATAGGACCATTTTACCATTTACAACAAGTATTTTTGTAGTAGTACAGTGTTACCAAATTTTTTACTGGTGTCATGAATGATATGAGTGAACTGGCCATTAGAAGCAAAGCCTCAGTAGGTTACATCATCTCTGAGCTTGTGTGTGTGTCAGTATCACTCTGATATTGACGATTCGTGATGGACAGTGTGGAAAACTGTCTCACAACTGACTTGGGTTCCTCATGTGCCCCATCTCTGCTATTTGCTGCTTTATGTCACTAACTGGCTTCTTCTGGTAGCACAGTGTTACAGGGCATGAAACCAGAATGTTCTCTGCTGTTTCCTGGAAACCTGATGGCCTATATTGTTAACTTTCTAGTGTTTGATTCCTTCTTTACTGTATAGAGTTTTCTAAACCGTTAATTCATTTGCATTCTGCCAGAAGAAGATATGTTCCTCCAGGCAGTTTAGAAAATAATCGGTAAGTATTGTGGTTTTGGCTAGTGTACCAGGAATGCTGGCTCAGGCCAGGCTGCTCAGATGGGCATTCCAGGGGCCATAGAGCAGTTCTTACAACTGAAGCCAAACGGCAGTAGCTAGAGATCTAGAAGTACTTCCCCTCCATGCATTTTTAAGGTAGTATCAATGCAGAGAATAAGAGACCCCAGTAACATATGAGCTGATCCTTTTTTGGAGGAAGTATTGTGTGTTGTTGGAGTGTGTTGCCTTTATGGAAATGAAGAAAAGCTTTTACAGAAGACCTCAGGAAGCATCACAGCAAACCCAGAGTAGCACATTCAGTAAACATTCATCAGATTTTTCTAAGGTCTTCTTGGAAGATTGTTTCAGTGACCCGCATGTGCTGCCCAAAAGGAGCTGGAAAACATCTGGCAGCAGTACACATCTGCACTGTCCTTCCGCAGGCCCAATGTGAACAAGGTGGTTAGCTGGAGTAATTGATAATGGCATGATCTTAAGAAAGATCTTGAGTTGCCAAGACATACTACTGAAGTACCTTAGGTAATATTTTATTCTTGCTTATTCTTTTCATTTCTTTTACCTTTATAATTTCCCTCATTGACCTTATCTCAAGAGAGCAGCTGGAAAGGAATGAAAAAGAAATGTAGAAATAAACGCTAGGCACTGAATGCTGAATGGCTTTGCCTTACAGATATCTATGCTTGCTTAGCATACTCTGAAATTTGGAAAGGTGTTCTGTTCTTTGTAGTTTGGGGGAGGTTTATGTTACACCTTGCATAAGATTGACTGCACATAATATGATATTCAGGTATTACAATTTAAGGAAACTCTGGTAGAGTGATAATTCTACTTATGAGCTACTATGGTCCTACAGGTTTGGTTTTTTCTATTTAATACTTTCCAGAAGTCTACTGAATTCTTTTAGAAAAAGTCATACCACTTGTGGATGTTTTTTAATCCTCTGCCTTCCCCTTTTTAGAAAAGGGAAAGTATCTGGGACTATCGAGAACACTTACTGGTATTTAAAATCTCMAATTCCGAGAGATGATGCTTCTAAACTTGTCATGCAGCATGTATTTCAACTACTGGTGAGCACAAAATTGCCTGGTTGCCCTATAAAAGAGAAGACCTTCCATTTTGTGATTTCTGCTGTTAGTAGGGTTTCAAGTATTTTTCACAGATTGAGGAGAAAGTCTACAGAGCACTAAACTACCAGTTTTCTTTTTCATTCAAGGATCAAATGTTTGTCCTCAATGCGTAATTGTATGTGGAGAAGGAAATTGAAGGGGAAGGGAGGGGGAATATCAACTGAAAATATTTGCTGTGAAACATCCAAAATTATACTGAGATGCAATAATCTACTGTCCATTTTAAATTATAAATGCCATTATTTTTCTAATGCATTTCYAATGGTCAGGTGCTAAAGCATTGTCTTACTGTGTCTGCTGGCAACCGTAGAATAATATCACAATACAAAAGCACAGATTAGTGGCTGGCACCACAAAATTCATTTGCAAATTCTGTAGCTCTGTTGAAAAGCTATCTGTAGAATCTTTTTTCTTTTTTTTTCATCTCCAGTTCTTCTGAACTTTTTTTCCATTTTTGCAGTGACTTAGGTTTTGGTATTTAAAGGACCGATATTGCATGAAAAAATCTGAGCATCAAAATGTTGCTTTTGGAAGGATATTGTAATTGAAATTGGAGAGGCATTGAACTAAAAGAACTATGACGGACTAGGAAGAAACAGAAGGACTGAACTTTTGATTTGTTAATGTAGTTTCCACTCCATGAAAATAGAACTGTACCTGATGCCAGGGGATTTTTTGCTTTTCTAGCTTTATATATATTAGAATGTAATATTAGATTAATAGAATTCCTGTAACTTTCCACTGAAATTCATAAGATAATAATGCACTCTGTTCTAGCCAAAATAGGACCACGTTATTGTCCTTAAGCATTCCGCAGTTGGACATGATATCGCTTCATGATGACCGAAAAGCGAAGCTATCGAAATAGCAAAGACCTCCAATAGAAATCTGCCACAAGGAATAGTCTTATTAAATTCTGCTTTTCATTGGAGAATATTTCAAAACTGTGTTAATTCGCTGGAACCCTATAATAGTAGAAGCTTGAGCGCGCGGACCCACACCCCTTACCTTTTGTACTTTTTAACACGCTTTTTACAACTTACACTTGCTTTGCTCCGCCCACAGGGATTGGGCCCAGTCCCTGAGAATGCAGTTGATCCCGGGGGTATCCCGGGGAAAGGTTTTGCTTTCTCTGTACCTCAAAATAAGTTTTTACTTTTTCTTACCCTCTTATCCAGCCTCAGCCTCTGCTTTTCAAACAGATAAGGCATCATCCTAGAAACGGAACTACTGTTTTGAACAGACTTCACAATGGATCCCTGTAGCTTTTACGTTTCCTAAATGAAAACTCCTATATTTTAAGGGATATTTCTTATTCACATGCTAAATTAATTAATTAGATGTTCAGTAGCTTGCATGCGGCAAGTCAAGAAATACAGTTACTGAATACACTCTCTTCTTGGTGTGGGTTTATACCTGAAAATGCTTATGTTTGATCTTAACAGAATTGTGCTAGGTTCAAGTATTCCTCTTATGTTATCTAAAGATTATGCCTAAAATAGTCAAAACTGTGTGAGTAATAAATCATGGAAATAATTGAGACTTTTCCATTGAAATTACAGGCCAGGGCAATATCATGTTTTGTACTTGTGACTCAGACAAAAAAAATTACATACTGTGTACAAACTTCTAAAAAGGCTCTTTAATGAGTATGTAAACAGCATGCAGACACTGATATGTCGTAAATCTGTCAGCTGATATTACGTCCAGGATAGTAGAGCTTGTTGGAGGCATGGTTTTGCAGTAACTCATATGACTAGGCCAGAGTTTCTATGTAGAATTCTTGTGGAAATCCTTGGCTGGGTCCAGAGGCTATCCCAGAGGAAAACTTTACCTCTGGTGGACTTGTTGGTGTGATGCTGATAATAAGTGGCCTAAGGAAAAGCTTCAGGGTTAAGTGATAGAACTGGAAAATGAAATTGCTTCCTCCAAAATTGAGCTGAGAACATTCAGAGAGACAGGCCTTGTCTAAGTTTTGGAATGATGTAAGTCCAAACACTAATACCCCAAATACTTTTTGAATGTTGGGCCCTCTCTGAAGGCACTAGCCTGTGATGTCAAATTATACTTTGTTTTGCAGGCTTTGAATATCTGGTAATGATATATGTGTGTTATCTTCATCCCCTCTTCTCTCCCATATCCATGGGGATCTCTTAAATGCTGTGTCTGAAGAGATTTTGAATATTTTCCACTGGTTGGAAACATTCTTGTACATTGAATAAGGACTCTCTTTTGCAGCTAAGCTCTTTAAGGATTACTGAAATTATAGACAAACTATAATTATGGTACAAATACTAATTATTGGAAAAATGGAACAAGTTCTAATTTTAAGACTGCTAAATATTCAAAACTGTTAAATATTGTTTTTTTCAAGTCTGAGTTTCAAATTAACATCTTCTAATTTAAGCAGTTATGAAATTGATTATAATATTTTGGAATGTTAAAACTGGTGAGTTTTAATAGTTCAGAATAATTTATAGTTGGAAGCAGATAAAGATATTTGAATGGGGAGAAATAACCACACTCCTTAAAGGGAGTATGCTTGCCAAAAAATATCCCTTAAGAGAGATGTGGCACCTTCTATTTTTAAAGAAACATTCTTGTACAAAGAACAACTTTGAATAACTGACCTTGGTATGGAGCCAGGCCTTGGTGAGCTCCTTGCATCCTTTGCTGTTGTGTTCTCTGTCCTACATTTCTATAACCCATGGCATTGCTGGAGCTTCAGCAGGTTGTTATGAGGTGCAGGCGAGTCCTGCCCATTAATGCTCATGCAAGAAGAAATGTGTGGGGAAAGTAGCACAAGGAACTCTCTAGGCATTCAGTATCACAAATATTGAGCCTGTTTGCTTCTTTTAAATTCTACTTTAATGCATTACCGAAGTTCTGTTTAAAATATTTGGGTTTTCATATTTGTGATTAAAAGAAGCAGTGTGTGAAAATACAAAAACAACATAATCACTGCAACGCAGCAAATGGGACTTTATATCCCCAAATAGAGGATCAATTAGCCATAAATTGAGAGCTTATGGCATTTGCCAATGTGATCTGTAGCATGAATTGGAATATAAACCATGTGGATTAACAATTCAGTTGCCATAGAAACTTCTGGAACTGAAACTTGCTGAAGAATGCAGCCCATGACATTTTGATACCTCTAAGCCTTTGTATGTAGTATCAGCTGTAACAACAGCTATGTGACATGGTTTCTTTTTGGTCCTCCTGACTCCCATTAACACTGGAAATGGGTTCTTTGTGGTTAACTCTGTGGTTGCTCTGGCTGTTCTTGCTGCTAGGGATCAGCATGTACAAGTGATCACTCCAACTCCTGACGTTGAGAGAAAAATAGGCTGCACTTACATGTTTAGTATTTGCATCCAGGTGACTTTGGCAGTCATGGGCCAATTTCAAGACTGTGCATGTACCTAGCAGTTATATTCCTGTGTATACTGTTCACTCTTTAAAAGCTATGTATAGCTGAATTCACCAGCTTCCACAATCCAGCTCCTAGACTGGATCTAGAATGACCTTCTATGCAATAATACTTAGCTGATTCAAAGGGTACTTTGCAGCAGGTGGACCTTCCATTTCCAGGACGGTATTTTAAATCCCTGTGTCTTCTCATTGCTCTCACCCCTGGTTTTGTTCAGCTAGGTGCATCTGCAAATCAGATATCTACAGCTTTTGAGAGAGACTACCATTACAGTCTGCAGAGAAACATGTTGGTGAAATTGCAGTCTGCATTTATATCAAGTCCACATTTATATCCACCAGCTGCATCATGGTTAGGTGAATGAAAGGCTGCTCTACCACTTTCCTCTGTTGTGTGCTCTCTGTTGCCTGGTCTTTTGTCTTTAGACCTATTAGTCCAATACTTCTTGTGCTAAAATCACTTGGAATAGAGATCTTTGAAATGACTTACTGCAAGAGAAAATGTCAAATTCTCATTCAACTGAAAGTGAAGAGGTAAAAGGCAAGGATTTTGATCCAGCCTTTTAAGTAGGCTAAAAATCAAGCAATAAACATCCTTAGCCATAACTTTGTTATATTCAGCACTTTTGTCCTGGAGAAAGCTGAGACTTGGCATGACAAGAGACTGTGAAATCTTTAAAGGATGGCAAGACAGCCAGGCCTGGCTACTCCCGGTAGCTTTTAAAGTGCTATTAGATTAATAGAAAAACCTACATTGTTGACCTATTGGTTTGCTTACACTTAGACAGTTTGTGTACTTGCTTAGACTTAAAAGTTTTTGGATCTGGATGAGGCATCCATGAATCCATGGATGTGAGTGAGGTCTCTGTGTAGTAATAGCTAACTGAATACCACTTTTAGCCTGCTATTTAATGTGTTTTTACAAGTTCTCAGTGCTTTGTGCTTGAGCAAAATATGATACATATACTCATTGCTATTAATCAATGCAGAATCATATTTGAAACAGTACTGTCTTGTGCACCCTGATTCTTCAACCAAACTCTGATTACTCCATTTTCAGCATTTTTACATCTTGTAGGAGCTAGCATCTTGCTGCCATTTTCAATCTGTCCTTCTTGTTGGAGTGTTGTTTAGATGTTAACTTTTTATAAGGGCCATGTGATGTGCATTTTGGCTGTTCTTAACTCTTACTGGAAACTGAGACTGGAGTACTATAAAAACATAACTGGTGCATGCAGTTTTGGGCTGCATGCCAAAATAAAGAAGAGATTGGGGGCAGGGGGAGGTAGGAACGACAGGAATGAAAAAGGCCATGTTCGTGTAAGAAGTGGCTGCAATTTGGCATAGATTTGGAAATCACATCTGTTTAATCTAATGATGAATTTGGCATAAAGTAGTTGCCACTTCTCTTCAATCTAGAATTTAATATTGCAGCCCTTCTGAATATCACCTGGAATTCTAATCTTAATCCAGTGTGTCGTTTCCTATTTGTCTGAAATTCATGGATTAATAATGTTGGTTGGCCAGGTCAGAAAATTTGAAAATTTATTTGTGCATTTAAAGGGGCTGAAATACTAAAGACTCCTAAAATGAATGCAGTTTAGCATAGTCTTTACAAAAGAGTTAAATAACAATAATTTTAAAAATCATTGAAGCTGTAGTTAATGACTATAGGGGACAGAGATATCAGTCTTTTTTGAGGCCATAATTCCATCTAGAACACGAATCCGAAAGAAAAAAATGGGCTGTGCTATATAAATAGTTGATGTTGTTCAATCTTTGATTCTTTATGGAGCCTTGCAAAAGATGTGCAGTTTGCAGCAGTGGGACATTGCATTTTACTATTTTCATGGATCTGATAATCTGCATAGCAATAACAGTGAGCACTTCTGCTACCGGAGTTAGCAAGCCTGAAATGTTCACTATTGTTGTGACATAGTGCTGCTGTACCAACAGCAGAAGATTCAAAAACCTTTATCTGTCTGCAGTTGGTTTTCTTTTTTTTTTTTTTTCTTTGTTTTAAGCTGTTCAATTGACAGCCCAGCTAGTTACCATGCAACCGAAGGGAATGTAATTCCTTGGTACCGGAAAGCTAGAGAATTGTTTCTAGAGTTTATAAAGCCTATTTATGGTCGAATCTTTAGCAGTAATGGAATCAGGGCTGGGGGAGGGTGTGGGGAATTATATAACTGCAAAACCAAATATAATTGAAGTGATATTTCATAAAATTATGAAAGAAGCCAATGGAAAACTAAAAATAAAGAATGGCAGGAAGCATACACAAAACCTGATTCTGTGGAAGTCCCGTTCTACAGCCTTCCCCTTTTCACAGGATGTAAAGGGCCAGATCCTCAGTCGGTGTTAGTTATCCGACAGCTGAGACGAAAGAGCTGCACTGATTACCAGTCAGCCCAGCTGACTTCCAGCTTGCACTTGAGCATCTGATAATGCCTATATTGGTGTAGGACATAAACATATGCATGGCAGAAAAAGGAAAGTGCCACAACCTTTTCTTCTGCAAGAATAAAGGCTGGCAAATACCTGCAAATCCCCCCTGACAAGCCTTGAATCTAACCATTTTCTGTTAGTGTTTATCCATGCAAACTTTTGCTTACAAGAACATTCCTAGAAAGAGAAGACTAAATTCTTTGCAAGAAGTGTTTGCACCAGTCCTTGTGCATGATTTTGTGTAGTGGCTGTGATTTGAGTCATGCAGTAAGCCACAATTTGTTACCATGTAGGATAGGGGAATGACCATGAATGGTGTGTGATTGGTGTAAAGCAGCCTTGAATTTGTTAGAACCATGACTTTGTAGAAGAACACACTTGAAAATCTGTATCAAAACAACTTTTGCAGATAGATTTTTACTCTAATAATATTCCCAGCATGGTTGACTTTGCTTTCAGGAATGGTTCCTCTGAATTCAACAGGATCATTTATGGAATAAATGAATATAGGGTCTAATTCTGAGACTTCAGTAGGAAAATGCTTCAAATGCTATAGCAAAACACAGGTGTGCAACATCATGTTGAGACAAGCGTTGTAGACATAAAGGGGTGTGGATCTGCTGTGATCATTGCATCCTCTATATTTAAAACAATTTATTATAACCTCTTTTGGTCCTGTCCCTGCTTTTCACATAAATCAGCTTAGAACAGTATTACAGACTTGCTGCTACTTTGTCTTAGGATGTTGCTACTCAAATTTAAGAATTGACCTTATTTTCTCTAAAGCTGAATATTAAGGAGAACAATGTCTGTCTTTACCTGATAAAATACCTGTGCCCAAGAGTGATGTAAAAATTCTAAGAAAAAACTTTCTTACTTGCTTCATTGAGATTCCCTGAACATCAATTGTTAGCAACTTTTTGCAGCTATGAATAGGAAGCCTAAAAACAGTCGTTTGCTCAACTGCAGAGGCAAAAATTATTTCACAAGAGACACCCTGTGAAAAATCAGTCTTTCTTGTACAAGTAGGTGTAAGTTTACCAGAAGAATTGATGTGGGAGACTAAAAAGTTCATAGACTTCTTATAGAGCTACTAATACACACAAACTGGCAGTCACAGAACACCTTTACAGTCAAGTTGCTGCATTGCTCCAGCATCTTCAAAGTGTCTTGATCCAGCTCTGCTTATGGTTTTACAGTGTCATCCTTCTTTGCACGATCTTGGACAAGTATGGCCAACTGTGTAGGATGATATGTATGTTGCCTAGTAACATCAATGCACAAAATAACTATCAGAATATGCTCTGTGGGGAATACTTGCTTAAGGCCTACCACACTCAGGGAATGCTTAAAATGTATATTTTAAAAATACGTGACTACATTAACATGCTTACTCCTACCTTAACTTCTAATGTGAGGTGATATTGAGATGCTGATAACATTGAGATTGGCCTAAGTGTCTTCAATATGCCACTCAGGCTGGCTCAGCACCAACAGCCACTACATCATGAGCTGTAATAAGGGTAAAAATGATGGCCATTTTAAATTTTACCTTTTATTTACAAAAGATGTTCAGTCAGCACTATGGATGTGAATGTTCCACTGCTGACTTGTAGAAATCACACAGTGCAATAGATGAAAACCTTTTCCTTGCCTTTTGTAGTGTTTCAAGCAGTAATTCCATTGCCTGCTATAGGTTTCTGAGTATTTGAAACATTGAAAAATGGTTCAAGAGTAAAATCTTAAATATAAAGCAACTTAGATCATCAGGTTCCTTTTGTCTAGTAAGCCGTAATAATCACCGTGTACCCAAGAACTATCTCTCAAGAAGAAAATTGACTTAAACATTTTGCCTTCACTGAGTTATTAAGACCTGCAAGTCAAGTGTAACTGTTAAACTGCACTTTCGGTTAAAAAAAAAAGCTTCAGAGTTGATCATGGTGATTACTTTAATTTAAAGAAAAATGCAAACCAAATGAAAGCTCCATACTGGTATGATGAAGGCATAACTGATGATTCAAAAGCTTAAGTGGAAAGTTTAAAGGCCAAATGATGACTGGACAAGGTCACTGTAATGTTTTTTAAATAAAAAAGGGACCACTATAACACTGCTATGCATGGGGTTATGGAGTCAGTAATGTTTTCTAATCTAATGCTCTTATTAGAACTGACTTTGTCCTGTTTGTAGCTATGCCATATCCTTCAGGGGGAATTATGAAGGTGGAGTCTCTGAAATAAATCGGAACTTAGTTTCTATCTTGTTCATGCAGCTGAATTTACCCCTGATAACGGAAAAACCGCAGTTGCTTTTTCACGTATCTCCTGGGCTTCCTAGCAATTGCTGTTACAAGTATAATGAACTGAACATGGCTTTCTCATCAAGGCTCTGAAATCTGATGTAATTTGCATAATGAAATATGTTTGGGGTTCATGGTTTTAGCTAAAGTTAGCATAGTGAAATATCTCACAAAGGCAAAGCAACCTAGGTAGCTCAGACTAAAGCACAGAGAGATAGTTGTGGTAAAAGGAAGTCAGCAAATTTAAGCTAGAAATGATAGGTGAACTGTTAATGCTGTGGATAAATGAACAATTGTAAAATGTGCTTAGAATGCAGTGGGCTTCATGTAGTTTGAAATCCTTGTATCAAGAGTGGCTTTCACTCTAAAGTTTTCCAATAGTTAGTTATTGTCTTCCTCCTTACAGAAAGTGCATGTTCTTGTGTTCCAGTCATGGAACACTGACCTTCGGGAAAACAGTGGCACTATCAGCATTGAGGGAGTGGAGGAAGGTGAATCCTTGAAAGATTAAATATTGGATCATGGTATACCAAGGCAATGTTGTGACTTGGCTCTTGTAATTTTTTGTTTACCTAAGTTGATGGTAGCCACGGAAAACTGTGCATTGGTCGTCCCATTCAGCTGTGTTGTTTGTCCCTAGCTATCTTGCCTGTGACCTCCTGCAGGTATAGATGTTCTGCAGTTTGAAGTAGAGGAACTTAGCACACCTTTGGGGGGCTGTTTAGCATTTTTGTGTGACTTACATGCACTCTGGGAGTCTTGGCTGCCAGCTGTCAATAGTAGTTTATAACCAAAGCACAGATCAGAGGGATCAGAGTCCCAAAATGAGGAATGTCATGGCCTGATGTGAGCCCTTGCACGGGGGGAAGCTGTCTAGGCAAGGCAAACTCAGTGCCAACCTCAGACTGCACTGTAGTTGCATTTGGACATGCCTTATGGAGAGGATGCAAAATGTTATACTGACAGGTTTCCTTTTTCTGGCTCCAGTGGGAGCTGATAAGGATGTTGAACTGCATTCTAGCCTTCTCAAGCTGGATTCTGACTGTCACCCTCACTCAGGCCTTTTTGACAAGTTCAGCCTGTTGAAACAGGAGATTACATTTAGGCTACTGAAAGTAAGGACTTTGCCTGCTGTCACTATGTTTGGACCACCATGAATTTTGTCCTGCATGGAGCACAAATCCACTTTTGTCTTGTCTTCTCTGAAGCAAGATTACCTTTGTTTCACTCTAGAGTGGAGAACTTGCTTCTTTTAAATACCTGATGGTAACACGGACTGTTTGCCTGACCCTTACTTTCAGCGTCTTTAGCACTGTGTGCCATTCTCTACATGCTGTGCACATGGATTTATTAATGTACCAAAGATGATAAATTTACTTGGGAAACTATTCTCAGCTCAGATCACAGTGCTTCTTTGATTTGCTGATGGGCCTCTGTATTTCTTTGCCAACATTCCTGCATGTTTCTGGTTCTTATTTATTTATTTTTCTAATGCTAGTTTCCTTTCATTAATTACTCTAAACCTACACAAATGTGATTTTCTCGTATTACAAGAAATCTCTTACAGGGCATGGACCTTATGTTACTTCCTGAATGTTATAGTATCTTAATTATGCTATGTATTAAGTAGCAAAATACATGATTAGGTCACTTACTATTTCTGTCTATTGCAAACTAGTATCTGCAAGCTTAACCCTAGAGGCTGATTCTGGCTAATCACATAGTGCATAAATCATGAGTAGCCTTGAAGTAAGCAGCTTTGTAATTCCTCAGTCTCTCAGCTCTCATAGGATTCTTCCCTAGAGGACAATTCAACACCTGGTTATTGATTATGAAATGACAGAAGTATATAAGGTACATACAATTCTCTCCCTCTTACTGAGCATAAAATGAACTGGCTAGCTCTGATTTTTGAGAACCTGGTCTGGGACTAAAATAAGATTGGGCTTTTTTAGCATTAGGTGACTGAAATACATAAAGCAATCCCTGCAGCACAAATATGTGTCAGTTATAATTAAGCATCATCTACACGTGTGTGGGCGAAGAGGACTGAAATGGGTGATTTAAGAGCAAGTTCCTCCTACACTGCATCTCCTAGTGAGAACAGGAGTGAGCCTTGCTGCACTGCAGTACTTTTTACATCTCTTTCTGAGAACCCAAAAAGTGGTCAGGAAACAAGTGAATGCCTAAAAGAAGAGGGATTGTAGGGAAAGAATCTAAAGCGTATTTATCCTGCTCACGACATCTCTCTCAGTCTGTAAGCTTTGGGACAACTGTGTGTTGGGAGGACGGTCACTGGAATTTCAGGAACCAACCCTTGTTGAAGAGGAAAGTGATTTTTTATGCCAAATTACATTTTCTGGTTATGACTCATTCAACCCTGTTTGAGGTTCATGCAAGCAAGCTTGGGAGTAAAACTAAGATACTTTTATGCATCTTCTTATACTGGAAGAGCAGTTACTTTTGGAAGGCTGAAAAAGGAATACTGAGGGAAGGATCAATCTAATTCCCTGCATAAAGCCTTTGGCACTACTTTGGCTTGTACCTGCTGAGCTTTGTGCGCAGCTATTGGGTATGTTCAGTAGAGCTTTCAGGAGCAGAGAATAATCACTTTCAGCAAATTTACTCAGGAGGAGCCTGTCTGCCAAGTGGAGCCACCTCCCTCCTTGGTTGTGTTTATAAAAACATTGTTTAAATGGGGAAAACAAGAGAAGAGCAAGCAGATTCCTCGACCCACCCAGCACTTCTCTCTGCAGCACAGCCACTCCTCCTGTGTGGGATCCATCACATGACAGGGAAATGCTTCTGGGAGCTGTTATTTTAAAATATTGGCAGCACATCTTCGGGTGGGACTGCTCTATCTCATATCTTCTTACATTCTCCTACCAGCTACTTCTCCTGTTTTATATGTTGCTCTGGCTGTATCAGCTATAAGAACATAATTCTTGTTTGTCCTCTGTGTGACTTTTTCACATGCTTTGAATGAAGGTTTTTCTGTGGATGATGTGCCAAAGACCAGTCACCAAATCTGACACTCGTGTGTCTCTGGAACCCCAGTGAGGAAACAGTAATCTCCAAATGGCAGGGATGGCTTTTGACACTGTATCAATACGCCTGCATAGGCCGGAGTCTGTCTGTGCTCAGATGCATAGAGAGGCAGTGCTACTCCAAAGTCAGACTATCTGTGCAGGGTGTGATAAATGTCCCTGCGTGTCCCTGCTCCTTGGTGCAGTAGCGTAGCCAGAACTTCAGTGTGACTGCAGGTTCCTGCTGCGTGTTTTACAGCAGCTTGCGCTCAACTCTGAGCCTGGCTTCAGGAGGTCCTGCCTTACAATATCCTTTCCATTCACTAGACAGCAACCTCCCACCCTTTTATTGTTTGGGACAGTTGCTGTGAGTGGGGAGAGGGAATGGCAAAGAAGTGATAAAGCATGTGTAAGCCCTCACATTGTTTTTCCACTGTTTTGCTGTTTTAAATAGTAGCTAATGATACTTGCAAAGCTTCTTGCTGTTACACAGGTTTGTTCCATTCCAGTGAGGGACACCCTTTGCTTCTTGCTGGGTGTTCAGAAACAATGGACCACTCACAAAAGGATTTTGCTTTAGCAGTTGTTTCTGTTGGCTGGGCTACTCCCGATAGCATCTCCTCCCGCTGTGTACAAAGAGTGCTTGAGCTCAGGGCTTTAATGTCTTGTATGGTCAAGGTTTTGTTTTAAAGGGTGTAGTAGTTTATTTTTGGAAGGAACTCTGAGGAGTGGCCACATAGCATTGAACTCTCCTATCCTGTTTATCACCTCCAAGTCCAGCCCCTCTCCCAAAATGAGTTTTCAAGATGCAGCACTGTGCTGAACTACAGGGTAAGATTTGGCAGTCAGTTTTCTGCTTTTGGCAAAATATTAGTTGGCACAGGAGTTTGAAAATTGCTTGACGATAAACTACTTAGGCTAATTCACACCTAGAATAATCTCACACACTACTGGAGTTCCTTTACAAGTGAATTTGTTCTCTTTTCCCCATGTGTTGTCTTAAATCTGCTGGAATATGACTGCCATAGCCACCATGGAAAGGCTGATTAAGTAAAGAATGGCTAATAAAAACCTGAGCTGAAAACACTTTTTAAAAGTCAAAATCCTGAATTTTCTTATCTTATATATCTTGTCCTGTTTTGCTTGTGCTCTTGAAAGAATCCTCCACAGGGCCTTTTCTGCATTGCAGGCAATGTAAGAGAAGAAAGTGGAGGGAAAATTATTACTTAAGAGACTTGTCTGATATAGATGGATGGAGACCAGCAACCCTGATTTTCAGTCTTGGAGTTCCAAATAATTTAATTTAGCTGTCTGAGAAGGATAATTTTGCTAGACTTCCAGTTGAGTGCTCCAGGAGCATGACTAGACTGCTGCAGCAGGAACTCTGATGTGCCAAAATGCATTACTTGTGTAGTTGCTTGAATGAATGCTGATAAGCAAAACTGCAGCAGCCCATGTGCTTAGATCTGTTGACTTTAATGAGACATGAGGCCCTTCTTCTCAAGTGCTCTTCTTGAATTGGTGTCTGACTTCTCCAGTACTTCCAAGGCAGTTGTATCCCAGTCAAGAGTACTAAGAAAACTCAAATTGAGCAAAGCTTCATACCACACTTGGTTAAGGGGAGGTGTTGAATATTCATATTTAAGTGATGGGCATGAGACAAGCAGTACAGAAGACTGTAGTGTGTTTCCTATTGCTGCAAATGCATCTTTAAAAACATTACCAAAATCCTCTATCACTTTGACTAATTAATAGTAATAGGGCAAGCCTTTTTTGTTCAGGGTGTCATCCAGCCTAAGATAACACAGCTCCTCTTCTTACAGGATGCTACAGATGCTTATTTACAGGGTTTGAAATAGATTTTCCAATTTTAGAAAAAACCCATGAATTTAAATCATATTCTGCTTCCCTTCTGCAGAAGATCTCAGCATATGCATCTCAAGTGGTAGTTGAGCAAAGAGCTCTGTGCCAGCCCGTGTAACAGTGGGCAGATTAGTAAGGTTCTGAATTAATTGGAAACACCAGCTTCCTGAAAGACTTGCATCATACAAGGCTTGTTTTCTCAAAAGTAGTTAAGTGCTGACTGCAGATGGCAATAGAGTTGGAAACAGGGTTAGGGGTGCAGAGAACACAATGATTTTTCAGATTTTTGTAGCAAACTGTGCCAAACTTGTCCAAGCAAAATTTGTCAGTTCATACCTTGTTCTAAAAGCTATATAAAAGAGTGGCTGGCCCGTTATTCCACAAGTTGGGAACAGAGGAATTGTTGCTGTCCAGGCCTTGCTAACTTTCTCAGCTGCATTTCCTATAGCAGGAGCTGAGGAAGGAACAGCTGCAATTGTCTTATGCTACAAAAGGATTCCCTCTCACAGGAGAAACCCATTGCTGAGCGGATTCACTAGGTTTTAAGCCTGCTTAGTGCAGAGTGTCACACACAGGGCAGCTGTAAAAGCTATGGAATTCAGTCTTTCAAAGATAATGGTAGGTATAGGTCTGATGATTTCTGAGAAGTAGTGTTAGGATACTTTTTCTGATGTTCCCTTCTCGTGGATTTCAGTACATCTTCTTGTGTGTCCTGTTAGGCACTATGTACGTTGCTTGCAGTTCTCTCAAGTTAGCCTGTAACTGTGAGACTTCTGGGCCTTGTAAATAGTACCATCTCTGACAGTAATGCTCTACTATCCTCCAGTAAGGATTTATCCTGAACACTGTATGAACTGTAACCTCTTCCTGAAGCTGTTCATCTAAATGTAAACAATCTCTTTCCATAACTTAAAGTATTGCCTTTACCTTCTCTAGGTCCTGTGTGACTGTCTTATTCCTAACAGTGACACAAGTAGCTATCCACATGTACTACTTAGGTATTTCACCTTAGTCTCTCCTTCCATTAATCTCAGGGATCTCTTCTTTATTAAAAAGCAATTGACTGGCTCTGCTTCACAAAGAATTAGGAAGACTAGTGGCAGAAACTAAACGCAGAAGCGGTTGCTGTTTCTTCAAGAGGTCAATTTGACTTGTTAAAAGTGAGAAGCCTCTAGCAATACTACATCCTTGCTCTTTGGATGCAGATCTTGGGGCTTAGAAGTCTTTAGCAGTGGCTTGCTACTAGGTTAGCAACAACTGTAATTAAAATAAGATAATTTAATAAGATAAAATAACTTGTAATAAAAACAAGTCCAGGGTTTCTTGAAGTCTGGTCAGAGCAACCGAAATGTGTTGTGCAAAGTGTTGTGATTTTAGCATGTGTTTTGAATAATGAACATTTTAATGAGTGTTTGAATACACACTGCGTAGATAGAAATGATCATCAATTTTCTGTTCCTTTTAATGAAATACTGTGGCATCACTCCTAACCAATATTGCAGGAGTTCCTTTTCCTGCTGGAGGTTGTCTTGTTCCTTGAACAGCATTTACTTAAGCGTAGAAAATTCTTTCATGTTTCCTAAGAGTTCACTTGGAAAGCAGTAGTAAAACCTCAGTGCAAGCCACAAAATTATTGTGGTAGTAAACTGTAATATGATGATCACACATTTTCTAGTATTTGCTTCTTTTAAGCTGTTGTTACAAAACACTTTGTAATGTAAATCAATGATGCTAGTGACAGCACGTGTGGCTACAGAAGGTGCACAGTGGATGACAGAAAGTGCATCAGGATGGAGTCCTGATGACAATACTAGCAGTTACTTGAAACTCTGATGGCCTTGCACAGTGTTTCTGGTGGCTTCATTTAAGAGATGCTGTGCCAGGCCAGGTCCAACTTGAAGGTCATTAGGACAGTAATTTTCATCCCATCCTTCTTCCTGCGAACTACGGAAGAGAAATGAGCGTGGGGCAAAGGGACTTGCCTATAACTAAAATGCAGGTCAGTGACAACATGGAAATACAGTACATGATGGTGGGAGGAATGCAGGGAATCACTTCTCCKGCTAGCTTATCCTTGAGATCCTTCATGACTGGAAGGGAGCAAATGACATTGCTACAAAAACATTGCCCCATTCCCTGAGCCAGGCAGCTGAAGCAGGATGAGGAAACGTTTGGCTAACACTGCTGCAGGAGCACTCATGAACAGTACAGGCAAGCTCCTGGCACACCCATTTGAAAGGCAAGCAGGTATGGCTTTTGCACCCTGTATTTGGAGCTGTATCCGTGCTAGCAAAAGAGAAAGCCTTGTTTCTCTTTTAAAATAGCCCAGCTAGGACGCCAGGAGTTGTTACCACCAGGGTATCTAACATTATTTTCGTATCAGTGTTGCTAAAGGCAACACAGGACAGATTGCTTGCAGTTCGAACTCTTATCATTGTTGAGCAGAGCCAGGGTCATCTTTGCTGGGGAAAGCCATTCTCTGCAGCCTCCTGGGACACACTGCAACAGGAAGAGATCTGGTCTCTGGAATTCCTGTAAAAGAGGTTTGGCTGACACCTCTTCATCAATGCTAGTGGTCTCATGCTGCAGTGATTTACTACTTCGAAACCCTCAGATGATTTTAAGGAGAGACTGGATGTGTTCATTGGCAAAATTATATAAACTGTAGTGGAAAAATTCATGGCATCTATGCTATGACTTTAATTACTGATGAAGTTGCTTATGTGTGGACTGATTCCTAGAGGATCTATAAATAGTACAGCTTTCAATGGGATAGAGCTGATTTAGAGTCCCTAGGATTTGCTTGTTTTTGTCTGGAAGGCACTAGCTATACATTTCTGTAGGAGAGGAGGTCTCTGGCACCTGTGTTGGCTGGAGTACTAGAAGCTAAGACACCTAGTAGACCCTTGAGCAGCTGCAAGAAGCATTCACTAAGAGGAAAACCCTCAATTTGCCAGACCAGTGCCATCTAATTAGATGCACTCTAACCTCCACTGTGCAGCCTCCCCTCCAGAACTGATGCTGCAGCATCAACATCATGCTAGTGATGCACTGACTTGGGAGACAAGTTTCCTTCCACTGCTTATTCTGACACAGATTGAGAAAGTTCATTCAAGCCCTACTGCTCTCATTCAGGTTGGGAAATTCACAGAAACTTGTAACAAATGCAAGTTTGCACATAACCAGCAGCTGCAGAGTAAGTTTTTTTGTTAGATGCTGTGCGAAGTGTGGATCAGCACAAAGCAAATAGATTTGTCCTTCATCTGCCCTTCACTGCAATTACTTTTAAAGGAAATTTGTGCTTATTGTGAGAAGCCATGTGCAAGATATGACAGCTAAAAACAATTACTCTTTCACCTGTACAGTCGAGTCTTTAGGTGGTATTTGGAATATTTTTATATTCCAAATATGTTTATATTTGGATATATTATTCCAATATTTTTATATCCAAACGTGCATAACAGCCCCCTTTCCCACTCCTATTATATTTGACAGACTTACAGTCCTTGCGTAGCAATTATCTGAGTGAAAAAAAGGTATGCATCTGGGAGATAAGTAATATACTACTGGATTACTTTGCCTTTGATATATAACTTTAACATTAATTTTAAACATGAGTAGATGAAAATAGGTTAGCTCTGGAGCATTCTAGATTTTTCTCAGCATTTACCATAAATCAAAATATGGTTCTCTGAGACATACACTCTGCTTTGTGATCAAATGGCACCTCTGGGGAAACTTCAATATTCTCCTTATGCTACAGCTTTGTGTAAAGTGACCTGAAGTCTGTGACAAGGAGATCCTGCATTCTGACACCACCGGCCAGGGCTCTTGATGCTAAGAGAAATTAATTCCTGAAGTAGGTTTTAGCAGCTTCCTTGAAACAGAAGAATGTGTCAACAGAATACTGTGTGAGATGAAGCTCTAACCATAGAGGGGTAGAGGGAAGAAAAAAGTGTCCACCCAATTTTTACAAAGGAGGAATAAATTTCAACCAGCACTGTGCAAAGGCAGGAGTTGAGTCAGAGAAGGGCCTTTTCTATTGTTACCCAGAAGGCAGTGACAGATCAGCTTCATTTCCCCGTTCCATGTTAGCTGTGCTGAACCCATCCTTGGTTTGTTTTATGGCTATTTAGTCACATAATCAGGGAAACAGGAATATTTTTGAGCTTCAACTAAGAAATTATTTTTTGTCAGAAAAATGAAAGAAATTGCTGAAAATGCCTCCACTGATGTTAAGAGCTGGAAAAAAGAAAGCCAACGTTTCAATGAATCCTCATCCTTGATATATTTAAATTGAAATCCGTGTAACTTAAAAACTGGTTTCAAAAATGCTGCATACCGCAGACACTCAGCACTTGTGAGGGGAAAAGTACAGACACAAGAAAATTCAAATTGGGCACCTGCAAGTCAGCAATCACTTACAACAATTTTCATTCTATTTGCTGCTATCCTCTCTAGTCTTGCTGCTTTTCCTTACATAGTACAGCTCTGTTCTGAACTATCATGCTACTGCATTCCTAATGTTGTGTAAAAATGCTACAGGACGTGTTTCTACCTCACCAGATTTAATTTATTTGACATTTATGTCACTGAAATACTTGACTAGTGCATTTAGGGTGTCAGCTTTATATAAACATCTCTCATTTTAATATCTTGTGGAAAGTATTGTAAAAGACCTCAGTCACCAACACTGATTTTCGCAAAACACAGCCCTTGAATTACCCTTATACACAGTTGTTGAGAAAGAGAGGCCGTTATGTGTAATGCTTTTTGCAAAATAGAGCTATAATCACATTTGGTTACAGTTTGCATTCTGCCTGCATATGCTGACCTGCAGCTCAGACAAACCAGAGCCTGCTTGTCTTGAGGTTCATGATCAGAGGTCTTAATACACAACTATTTTATTAGTGGACAACTCCATTTTATTTATATTTTCAATGGATATTAACTCTAGTGTATAAATATGGTGATGTGCAGAGAATTTGGTTTAAAAATATGCATTTTAGGAAATAGAGCAGCAATACTTTCAGAATTGATCATAATTTTCTGATTTACTGATGACCATTAACAGATTAAGAGAGAGCAGAAATGTGAATTATTAGTGTAGTCTTATATGTTGTTAGAAACATTAAATAATAATATAATAAAATTAATAACATTGATAGTAATAATATAACAATATTTAAATGATACTGTCACCGTGCTGCATAGCACCTCCCACTAAATGTACTTCTGCTGGAGACAGCCCCACCTTTTCATGGCCTAGTAGCTTTGCATAATCACACATTCTGCAACTATGTCCTGACCTTTTCATGAAGTTACAGAACTGGTTTGCCAAGACTCTTCACGTGGTTTAGATGGCTTTAGTTTCCTTGCCTTCTGTCAGGGATACACCAAGAAAGTGACATTTGAATTTTGTAAGCTTTTGGCAAGATTTGGGTCAGGATTTTGTAGACATTATGAACCATGACGTTAGCTGTTTTTTGGTCCCAATAAAAGAAACCTGCTCTCAAATGATTCCTGGAGTTTATAGTCTACAATTGGAAAAAGCATTAGCCATGTCCAAACTTCTGTCTGACACAAACTCAAAATAGCTGAGGGAGGTGGATTGCATTAGAAGTTTTGGTCTTGTTTCAGCTTGTCTGTGAACCTTGCACAGCATTTGTGAAGTGCTCAGCATCAGTTTGGACACACCAAGTGGAACAGGGACCTTCTGTGTTCCCCTGCCTTCCTGCTCTGTCCTTTGGATATGAGAGAGCAGCCTGTGGCTTGGCACCCTCCTGCAGACCTTCTTCTTCCTCCCACATGCAACAGATCAATACAATGATCTGTAACTCATCTGCCCCAGTAAAAGTGCTGAAGTTAGGCCTGGTCATTGAGTAACAACACCAGCCACCTGTTAGTGGAAGAGTCCTAACCAAGTCACTAATGGTTGTTTAGTAAACTAAACTTCGATTCAGCTTGTTGTTGTTGTTAGGCTTTTTTTTTCAATAATGTTGTACAGTGTATATATTTCAAGTATAGTGAACTTGTTTGAAGTTTCTCTTTGAACAGTAACACTCCACTCAGGCTCTAAACAGCCACTTTCCCAAGTCAGATACATGTCCAAAAGCAGAATCTTTGTCTTGCACAGAAAGAGCTAGATTTGTGTATTAGCATAATATTGAGAGAAGTCAATGAGTCAGTGAGTGGCTCCTAAAACTGTAATGTTTTATGCTTGGATACTTGCCCTCAATACATGTCCATAAAGAAGGTGTGAAATTTCTCTTTGTTTTCCTAGAAATTTAAGGAAATCAGTGAATAGCTTTGGGTTTGGTTTTTTCCCCTCTCCTCTTTGCTCATATAGAGAGAAATTGAATAATGGTTTTCAAGATCTCCAATAATAATTGAATGGTCTTTGTAAGTGCTCCCTTCTTTTGATCACTCCCAGATGCCAATGAAATCCATGGTCTCTGTCACGACCTAAACAGGGTGGGATCCAGGCTTGCAAATTTGTTCTAGAATGATGCTTATTTGGAACATCAAATTTAGACTCTTCAGTTTGTTGCTTGTCTGAATATGTCCATGTCTTACTCAAGACGATGTTATTCTCTATAGTTATGTCACTAATAAGTTAAATGGCATATTTAGATGTTTGTGTCAGAGGGTTAGAGAAGATAAATCTACTGGGAATGATGGAGTGTTTCTGTCAAAGGCTTAGGAAACTGGCATTACCAGAAGCTTGTCTGTTTTTTCTTATCTGTATCAGTTAATTTAGGAAGGGCTATTACCTTTGCCTACAAAATTTGCCCTCAAAGATTTTACTACTAACATGACAAGTAGTTATGATTCACTCAGAACTACCAAAATATGGTATAGGTGATCAGTTTAAGCAGGGATATAAAGTTGTGTCTGTTATATAAGATTGATTTTGTGTGCATCTTGTTTTTTAACAATATACTAATAGACTTGGCCTKTCACCAATCTTCCAGTGAAAGTTCTTTATATTTTCAGAATGTGAGTGTTCACTATTTTGCCAAGTGGAAAAAAACCAACAAGCTTGTTTAGGTAGTGTAAGCTGGACAGTTAAAACCAAACCAAAAATCATGTTTCGTTTTAAAAAATACCAGCTTTAGTACTTATAACAAAGCCAAAGAAGCAGTTTCTTTTTCATTGCTAAGACTTCATTTGCTATTTAATGCAATACCTGATTTTCCATGCCTTTGCTTTATTCCACTAACATTTATCTCCTTTTTTGTCTGCATTTTTCCATTTAGACACCTTCTCTTTTAAAATCTTCTGCCAAACTTCAACTACCCCCTGACTGTCTTCCAAAACCCCCTTCAAGGCCTGTCTTTGCTGCACTGCCTACAAATCACTGTCACCTGGCAGTCTTGAAGCTGGAGGCCATCTGTGACCATGGTGACTTCTGATTTCTGTGAGCACACCCATCTTCATTGTTATTCATGCCACCTCCGTTCATACATTTTTCCCTTAGTCACTCAATTTCTTGTCTTGGGAATGTGGAGTGCAAGGACTCTGGGGTGGGAACTGCCTAAAATAATGAATATAAGGTGCATATGTAGAGCGTTGTGAAAAATATGTCAGGAAGTAATAATATGTTTGAAGTGCATATTTGTCAAAACAAGATTGTATCAAATTAATTACAGAGGAGGACATATCTACCAAAATATGTAGGCCAGAATCACTGATCCAGCCAAAGACTGGAAGGATTTTGGTGACTTAAATCTCTCATAAACTTCAGAGCTAGACAAGCCGCCATCTCACTCAGAATAAACTTGAAGCTTTTCTAAATTTTTGTGTCTTTCACAGCCCTCAGGGTTCACCAGAGCTTTTATGTATTTGGGACATATCCTCTCTTATATGGCTAAACCCCCAATACTAGTGGCTGAGAATGGGACATGGTATGACAGAGAATTTTCTGATAAATGTCTCCCATGTGGGACTTCTCTGCCCCAGAGACTTCTCAAGGAACACATTAGAAAAGGTTTACTGCTGCCATGTGTCTCTGGAAAGAGACCAAATGTTTACCCTTTTATAAAATCATATTAAGGCAAGAGAGGAAAATATATAAGTGGAAAGGATATAAATCTGTGTAAAGAAAACTTGTTATATAAATCAGAAGAGATATTGTTAGGGAAAACCTGTGTCAAGTAAGCGTAAAATTAATTTTGTGGTAATTCAAACATTTTCAAGCAACATGCTATATTCCACAAAAGGTGCCCAATCCTGTCTGCACTGAAGCAATAGTAGTGCTGAAGTAGTCACGACAGAATTCACGTAAGCAAAGGTAATTTCTTTTTCATATCCATAGATGACATGTAATCTCTATGTTGCTCCTATCCTGCCTCTCTACATTTTCACATGCCCTAAAAACAATCCAAGATAACTTTGGAGAAAGCTGGCTTAGGTATGCACAGACCTGTGCTGCAGAATCAGCACAGCCTTTTTGATTTATTTTTCAAAGCTCTTCTGCACGGTTTCTGTCTTGATTTTCTTGTCAACTTGATTTAGTGCAAGTCTCTGGGGATGCATTGTGCATTATATGAAACCAGTGTTACTGTTGTTGAAGCAGACTTAAGCAAAGAGCTTCTGTTTGTGGAACTGTTTTATGTTACATACATTAATAATGTCAAACTTCTGAAGAAAAATCTCTTGCAACAATCTAAAGCGGACTTTATAGAGCAATCTCTTCACTCTTCCCTGTAGTCTTAATTTTTCTCCATTTCTTGCTTACCCTCATGAACTGTTTCTGGTTTGAGATTTGGCTGATTAATAGCTTCGTGTCATTGCTCTAATTTGAGCCTGAGTTGCTAGCAAGGTGCTGAGCACATTTGTTGAATCAGTGGGAGTGGCTGGCATTCAGCACTTTTACAAACCAGGACACTTACTTCAATGCCCCAGTATGGGTTCAGGAGGCTGATTTAGGTGCCTATTTTTATTAATCAGAGTAATGACATCCAAATATATTAGCTGGCGTGTTCTTTGAAAAACTACAGCTAGTATTTTTAAAAAACCATGAAGTCACTTAGCCAATTTATAATGGGATTAGCGTGTCTAGTGCTCTGAGCGTCTCTGAAAATCCTGTCCTGTCCCTTTTGTTCAGCATAACTCTGGGCCAGAAGGTATTTCTTTCTTCTCTGTATCAGCTTTGCTAAATATGTATTTGGTTCTTCTGCTTGCTTGAAACTGCCATGTCAGTGTAATTGGGACATGGTGAATGCCCTAAAATGTGGGGACAGTCAAGATGCATAGATTACTATGACTTTGATTTCAATACATGAGCGTGCAGAATGTGTTTGGGGCTCTAAAGGTGAACAAGGAAGTAACAATGAATCTCCATGCTAAGCATTTCTCCAAAAGGTCCTGTGAGTCTTTGGTCCTACTGAATCTCTCATTACATAAATTGACTCAATGAACATGTCAGATCCTGAAACTTAGCAGGCTTTTGCAGGTGGTGTTTGAAGTGAGCTGCAAAACAAGACAGCCTTTGATAGGTGTGTGAATTTGTATAAATGTATGAGGAATTGTTCACATAAATCCCTGTGCTGCCACAGTGATTTATTACATGTGCAAAGCTCAGAACATCAAAATGGAACTGTAGCTGTGCTGGCTAACAGCTGGACCTGGAATGAATTAATGCAATATCATAATTCAGTAAAGGAGCTCTGCTCATGTCACAGAACCAGAGCGCAGCATATGAGTGTTTTATCAGCCTAGCTGTCACGTGAGAATATATATACAAGTATGTAGGATATATTGCTCTTCTATCCATTGTCTGATGCATTAAGACATTATTTCTGTGGCATCATGCTCAGATTTAACCAATAAATGCAATCCAGGTAGAGGAAAGGAACCAAAGAGCTAAAAACATAGAGCTAATTGAAAATGTTAATAGAAAAAACCCCTAGAAAACAGCTATTACTTTGGCCATTTCCTTTGACTTTTATATCCTTCCCTATCTGAATTGACCAATGCACGTAGTCAGATGAATGACCGTTTCTTTCTCAGCTAAGCATTAGGAAAGCTGCACACAGTGGGTGAAATACACTCAAACTCCCATTGAATGCCTCAAATCCTGGGATTGAGTAGCCTCGTGCTTCCTATTGCAGCCAGTGGCAGAGATGGTGAAGTGGTGTAGGCCGTGATGTATTGAGAATCTTACCTGTAATATATATTACTCTTACACATTGCTGTATAGAGATTTTTCAGGCAGAAAAAACATGGAAACCCAAGTAATGTGAAAGCTTGCTTGTTTGTTTCAGGTTTGTTGTAGCTTTGCTCCTTAAGAAGGCAGCCTGCTTCAGAGAGGTTTATGATTCCATCTCTCCCAAGACCCATCAATGCATTGGATGAGTGTTTGAATGGTGCCTTGTGCCCCCATGACAGAGAAAATTGTGGAATCAGCAGGAAATTACCCAGTGTTTTGTACTTGGTCCAGTCAGACATAGATCATAGTCTAATTTCCATAGAAAGGAGAGGTATTTTAAGAATTCTATTTTGAGGAAGACCAGAGACTGGCCAGCAGCACTCAAATGGTCCCTAGAGTAGAGGCCTTAAGATCAATTGCTGCTTTACAGTTCTCATGGGTTTTTTTTCTAGACTTGAGGTGGCTGTGTGTGATGGTAGTGCCGTAGGGTGGAGCTCCACTGCACTGTTAGCAGCATGGCAAGTAAACCCAGCAGATGTGAAATCTCATCTTTTCCCCCATTCATATGCACAACTAAAAATTACACTTGCCAATAAATGGAAAAGGGGCATGGCAGGAAGAAAAAGACCGTGGTCAAGACAGCTCGAAGACTGCTGATTCCCAGCCTTTCAGCCTAGGCTAATGTATTCTTTTGTCCCATATTTTCCTCGTAAGGCTTCTGGCATCTAGAGCAGCTTCAGATCCTTCTAGCCTAACCCTGGAAAAAGGGCCAGTACTCAAGTATTAACATGAAAGTAAGCATGAATCCTATTTATCTTGTCAGCTATGACATTTATATCACAGCAAATATTTCTGTGTGCACCTGTGTTCTTTTACATATATTTCATGTACAATTTGCAGGTATTTGTAGGTGAAAGATGCATCTGCAAAGTAACAGCACAGAACTCTATAGGTTAATGTAAAGGATACTATTTTTCTTGCTCTCCCATTAATTTTTATCAACTGCTGTTTGAAGCTCTCTCTAATAGTCTAGTAGCCCTGCTGCCTGTTTGAGAACTGCCAGGAAGTTGGTGCTTTTATTATGATCTTTCCAGATATTATAGTCTTCATTTTTATTGCATTATAAATCCTGCTTCATAATGTGTTTGCCTAATTTGTTTTCTCTTGCTTCTAGGAGTAGGCACTATCTCTTAGAGTTAGTTGTGAATGCATTACCAAACTCAAGGGATGCTTTGTTCTCCTCCATTCTGTGCCCCTTTCAAAGCTCCCTCCACAACTTGGGCAGTTTATTTACTTCTCAGCCCCCATTAACCATTGCCATATGTGCCTTACTTTTCAGATGATACTCTGGGCCACTTATGGCTGTTGAACAAACGTGGAAGACACACACGAGTTGCTGGTCATACTTTACAGAGAGAACAGACCACACACAGACACAACCTCCAAAGACTGAGAAGACAAAGGCAGACGTTAATTTAACACGGACCAGCTTTTTACAGCCAGAGAGAGAGAGAGGGAAACACTGACTTCTGTTTTTCCACAGAAAATGATTACATGGTGATTATTTTAAAGGGAGATCAGGTCAGATTTCTGTTGATAATATATCCCTAGGAATTTATTTTAATATGTACCCAGCTTAAGGTTAAGCCTATAAGTTTAATTGGAGTTCGCAAGACAGAGATTTGGTCTATTGTTCATTAAATAAAATATGCTTCATATAGGTGATATAAATCTATTTGCATGTTCCAGTTGCTTCGAGCTGTTCAGCTGGTTCCAAGTCGCTTAGTTACATGGCTCCTCAAGGTACGTAATGTGTCTGGCTGCTGCAGCAAAGATGGAGCAACAACAGAACACAGAGAAGCATGCTGATGCAGCTATAAAGGAAATATTTTTTTGCACAGCATTAATTAATAATAATTAGGGAGTAGAGCTTACTGTTAATGAATGTCAGTGAGGCTAAGGGCTTAGCAAGATTTGAAGTGACCCTGGATCTTTATAGGCCCCTACTATGATTGCTCTGCCTAAGCATAATAAAGAAAAAAACCCCAGAACTTATGAAAAGTTCTTGATTTCATGATGAAGCCTGGAGTTTGCGACAGTTTTAGGTTGTCAGCTAGCAAAGACATGAAAATCTGAAATTTCTGCTAGACCTTTCCATGGTGCCAACAGTGGTCTGCCTGAAATCTGAGTCCTGGTGTTGTCTCAGTACGATTTATCCTGTTAACACATCTCAGTTACTTTTTATTTTTTATATGCTTATATTCCTGTCTAAGGGTTCCTGAAAGCTAAAGCAATGAATTGCAGTGGAATAAGTTTGTGTAAAAATGCTAGAATTAACATGTTGTGTAGCATGTCACCAGAGCACTTTTTGCTAAATAATGGTAAGTTGACTGTTCTTTCTCTTTCCTAATAGTAGTAACTCAGATTGGTGTATGTATATTTATTACATATTGTTGTGTTTTAGGAATATACACAACTTTCTAAATATTTAGAAATGATAGGAAAAGAAATTTAAATAAGTGGGCAGCATAAAATGAATAAAGAAACAATAAAGTCTTCCCTAATTTCAGTACATGCTTTGCATGTCCCATTGGGGCCCTGTGGGAATGCAATTCAGTGTTGTCAAATACTTACTTTTGGAGGGGCTTTTCTCAGTGTCCTCTCAATCCATTTAAGTTCTGAGGGTGAAAGAAACCCAGCTGCCGGTGTCATGTGCATAAACCCATCACGGCCTTGTTCAGCACGTAACTCCTGTAATGTGTTGCCCCAGAGCTGTTGCTGGCTTGGTGCTAGAGGTTTGGAAAACCTTTTGGTTCCCTTTCCTTTCCTGCTTCTCATCTGAGACTTGAGACTTCTGTCAGTACAAACAGCTTAGCCTACAAGCTTGCTTCTCTGGCTCAAAGGTATGACAAAACTTTTAAGAGCATAATCATTAAGTGTGTTGCTAGCATCAGATTTCAACATGTTAATAAATATTGCTCCATCCAAAATGCTGGCATCAATGGCAGGAGTTGTACCTTGAGGCTGAAGGTTGATCTTGACAGTAGCCATCAGATCACCATTCCTTTTGCCAAGCTGATGCTTTTGCATTGCAATTTCTTCTATGAACTTTTGAAGGTTAATCTCATAAAACCTGATGTAGCACAATTTCTATCATTGACAATAGTTCTTTTATAACATCTTTGTCTAGACCATTACCATCTAGTCTAGTAATTTGTCCATATGAATAGTGCATTCAAATTAAGTTAACATCTGACATTTTCTGCAAACCATATAGAATTTCTACTCTCCTGCAGTAGTCTTTATTGCACTGTAGTCCTGCCCCAGACTGTATTTGCATGGGATACAGAGGCATGAGATGACTCTTCTGATGTACCCAACTCATGAAGGGATGTATGTCTATTATTTTGAAGCATTAGAAGCTATTAATAGTCTTGCTGTACTATATGCAGTTAATTTTCCATAGCCACCAAACACTTTTTACAGACTCAAGCTGCAATGAAATAACAGAGAAACGGATTAAATTTTCCAATACCGTATTTGTTACAATCTATTTATCATAACAGCTAACATTTAGGCAAATTAAGTGTTCATTGGAAGGCAGAGCAATTTCTTTAATCTGTGCAGCTTCAGGCATCACCAGAAGATGATGCTACAAATTATAGTGATTTTCACATGATGCGTTGTATGGCATGGGAACAAGAATATACATCTATCTGTACGTACATACATGGGTTTTCAAACACGAATATACCTGGCAGGATTATATATGTACATTCCTTGGACTGTGATTGTGTCTGACTATCAAAATTGCTATTGAATGTGTCCTTAAATCAATCACAGTGAAGTTCTTGTTGGAAGAAAAAAACAGAGTACACTTCTTGTATGTAGTGTGATAAAATGGCATGTGGCAATGTTCCTAAAATGGTTGCTACAGCCAATAAAGCTGGAATGGTCTTAATGCAATATCCAAATTTATTTATTAAGGCAGGCTGTATGACTGATAGTTTTAAGGTTTGTTTCATTTGCATATATTCCCTTAGTTAATATGCAGAGGAGAAAAATCTGTCCCTAAGCTTCTGGGTAATAATGGCAATCAGACTGAGTTGGCACAGGAGATTCGTCATTGCAGTCCAGTATCTAAATCAATACCCCCAGGCTTTGCCCAGTAGTCTCCACTGTTGTTATCCTCTCATCACTTCTGAAGTGTGTGTGCTAAGTCATACTCAGTCTCTTTTCCTTTGTCCACCCCATCAGGGTCAGTCAAGCAAGGTACCAGCTAAATAAGGAGGGTGCTTATTTGTTAGAAATGGCCTCTAACCAGTCTAAGCATAAAGACAGTATTCTAAATACCCCAGTAGTCACAACCTGTGTCACTACTTAACACAATGGGGTTTCACATTCATAATCCTTAGGTGGAAGCTCTTATCTCCCTACTTCGGCTGCACCTGTTTTAAATGTTTATTGATTTATTTATTATAGATATGGTTTTTATTGACAAATATTCTTAGACAAAGGCTTTTGCACAGATAGGTTTCCTAAAATACTGTGCAATCCCAGGTGAAAGAACTAGTTTAACAACTAATAGAAGTGCTGTGATTGCAAAATAAAACTGTGATTATTTTAATGGCTTGGAGATAATGGAGTTTTCAGGGTAATTAATGGGTATGAAAGGACAGATTTCTTAACTTGTGTTAAGAGAAATGATTACATCTTGCAGCCAGTGTCCTGTGATGGGAGTGTTTGGTTCACAGGACCTCAAATGGGAGTCATACCAGCGGGACTTCTGTCCCAGATTCACAGCTTGGTGTTAGACTGTGTGACAGTCATTTAATTTTCAGAGTCTCAAAAATAATTGAGCTTTGCTTTTTCTCTGAAACTGCTTTGAAAGCTACAGAGGAAACTTGACTCCTAGCTTGGTCATTAAGGGTATCCCAAATTAAACAGCAGTATTTCTATATGTCTATAAAGTATGTGTCATAAAGACATGACTCGTTGATATTTTGTGTTTTCAACATAAAGCACTGACATTCCCAGAGTGGAGTGGTTTATTCAGTAGACAAGTGACAGCCGGCTGACTCAGGGCACATCTTTCAGTAATTCTGTGTAATTTGTATGTTTATGTCAAACAAATGCTAGAAAATGACTTGATATTGTCTAACATTTCAGAACCTTGGGGATTCTGTATATACAGCTTACTTCTCCCTCATCAGTTGTAAGCCTCAGACTGAGGCAGACATAGACTATGGAGCAAAATACAAATGTGAGGACTCAAGTGTTTTGGTTGACTAGTTGTCATAACTTTTAACACAGTACTGCCCTCAGTTGTCCTTTTTGCTCCTTTATTAAAATTAAACATCCTGTCAAAGGGGCAGCACAGCAGGATTTGTGCTCTGTCCTAGGACTTTAATACTGGTATCTTTGCTTAAGATACGTGGTAGACTGGGTTTGGGAAGCAAGTCCATGTTTAAAGTTTATGCGCTGTACTTAATTTACCACAGTGAGATGGTGGCTACTTAGAAGAGTAGAAAATCATGATTTTCAGAGTGTGGATTATATTGATAGTTTGGGTATTTGAAAAAGAGAGGGGATGAGTCAACAAGGCATTACTTAGAAGACTAGAAAACCATGATTTTTCAGAGTGTGGATTACATTGGTAGTTTGGGTATTTGAAAGAGACAGGGGATGGTATTTGAAAGAGATAGGGGATGAGTCAACAAGGCATTACACAGAAATTTGCCATGAAGGATACTGAGGCCTAGAACTAAACTGGGTGCTGAAAGCAGGCTGCCCATGACAGGTTGGGACTCAGCAGAAGCTAATATTCCCAGCTGCAAGTAGATTGGTCAAAGGACAAATACCTGGACCTACTACTTTGTCCCTAGCATTATACATGTTTTGTGTTAAATGCCCACCCATTAGGATAAGAGACTGCACTGGTGGGAAATGGAGATTTTGGGAGCTTGTTAATAGAGAAGGACTCTGCATCTCTAAACAGGTCACTTAGAGGATGTTTTGAGTTGGGTTATTGAGTGAAGCCTTCCAGATTATTTTATCTTTAACTTCAAGGCTGACAGAGGGATTATATACCATATTACTTAATTCCTTGACCAAAAGAATTTGAAACAAAAAATTTATCTCTGCAATGGCTGAACTGGGAAGAATATTAGTTCAGTGAGAGTTCCAAAATGCCTTCTGAGCCTTTAATGGAAAGGAAGATTGTGATGATGATGACTGTTATTATTTCAAAATCTGGGTGTTAAGTTTACCACTATTTACTATGATTCTTTATGCAAGATAGGTCTGAACTTAGATCTAACATTCTGTACAAGCTTAAATCTCCTCGATGCAGGAGAGATGAAGGAGTCTTTACAATTTTTTTATCAATCTTTGCTTCATTGCTGGTTTTGTTTCTGTTTAATGTTGCTGTGCTCAGATCCTTCACACTGCAAATATTTTAGGCTTGCTGTGGGTAGATAAAGATTTCCTTGTGGTTGACAGAAATAAAGACAGAAAGCAAATTAAATCCCAGCAGAGAATAAATGCTTTGCTCCTCTCTCAAATTGCTTTCAAGGCTTCAGTATTACAAGTGAAAATACTGAGAAATAAACTTAACTGCCAATGGTGCTGAGTAAGAATTCACAGGTCAGAGATTTCATGATGGGCCTTGGTCTAAAGTATTACAAGCTTAGGTTCTCTTGCTATATTAATTTCCAAATAATTTTAGATTCAGCACATCTCTGAGTTGTTTCTTTATATATCTTGTGGTTAAAAACAGGCAGAAAGAAATGCAAAGAACAAATTTCGGAACTTTTCCAGATCTGCTCCATTCAATCTGCATTTTAAATTAAAAATTAGGTTAAGGAAGATGTATTTTTATTTCATCCAAAGCAATCAGCTTTAAGTAGTTCTACACAAAGGAAAAAAAATCGATCATGACCTGTACTTTTGCTCTTCCATTTGTCTATGTAAACTGTTAAGTCTGTTTCTAACCCTACATTCTTTCAGCAATTTCACTTTTAAAATCTGTCCCCAAAAACACAGTTCACTGTCTCCTACAGGTTTTAAAATTTTTTTTCATTTCTTCACTCTCATTTTCCAGGGTGGATGGGGAAAGAATGGGCAGAAGAGCCCACTCAATTCTTTCATGAATGGAAGGGAAGAAAACGTTCTCAGCCACAGACTATTTCTGCTCTTTTAAGGTAGGAATAATATCAAATCTTGAAAAGTGGGATCACAGAAAAGGCAGCCAATCTGAGGAATATATTTTTTTAGCTAACCATGGACATTGCGTACTCTTACTGATTGCTTAGCATTTTCCTCACTATTTACTTTAGAGACTTGGCACACTTTATGCATCTCGCTGGCTTATGTTTCTCTTTCCAGCTAGATAAAGGTATTTTTCTACCTGTAGATATAGAAGGGAAAAGTCTCTCTACTGCTGAAGGTTCTTGTTCCCTCTGACAGATCTGATCTCTTTTTAGGATGGGATGTCCCTAAGAATTCTGACTAGAGAACTTTTCAGTGAAAGTAAACATGTGTTGAGAATTGCTCAAACCAAAACCTGAAATGCATTTCGACTCTGTTCATACCCTTTTAATGTTGTTGGTGTTATTTGCTCATAAACATTCTAGTCTGATGTCAGTACTATTAATCACAACAAAAAGTTGAAGCAGCATTATAATGCATTTATGGAAAGTATTTCAGGTTCATAAATTATTACTATTTTTATGGAAAATCTTATTCTAAGCATTATCTATATCTTAATAGGGAATACAATAATACCTGTTGAAATGATGAGCTATGTTTAACTAACAAAGAGGGCTGTATGTTTTCTGTGTGAACCGGTGCAGATGTGCATATATATATTAACAGATATGAATGAACCTGCATAGCCTGACAAAAAATTGATTATTGAAATCATTAAATGATTAATTGGGCCAGGCAGAAACATATGCCCACACACCCTGTCACAACTGCACAGCAAGACATTCCCTTTGAAGAAGCATGGATTTCTTGCACATATGGTCTGCAATAGAATTAGACAAATAAAAACTTCCTTGGCTTTCTGCATTAGGGACAGAGAGCACATCTGTGCACACTGGGACGTGTGGCAGCCGCTACTGGAGTTGACGGGGCTGGAAATGCAGGCAATGCAATAGAGTGGACAAGTGTTTTCTACAAGGCTGCATGCAGTAGTGGTAAAGCTGGAAACAGAGCCAGGTCTCTGAATGACTACATCTCTACATCCTCCTCCATACTACCCTGTCTACYAGACAGAGAGAAGGAATAGGCTGTGGTGGAAGGCAGAGAAGGAAGAGTCAAACTTTATCTCTGCTCAGAAAAAACCTCTCTTCGTTTGCAGAATCTGCCTGTTCCGTTTACACAGTTCCCAGCAAGAGAAGTGTTAAACCAGCAGAGTCCTCATTCCTCCCGGGATTTGGAACATGACAGCAGATGCCAAGGTTATCTTTGTCCTGTCTCTCCAGTGAGGCTCTAGTGTAAGCACAAACAGAATGCTGCTCTCTTCCCTTTTTACTATCAGTACCAACAATAATCATAGTTTCTTACAATGATTCCATTTAAATTATAAAGAATAAAGGCAGTGGACTGTCTAAAAGTAACTCAGAAACTTTTGAGAACAAATGAAGACTGCTCTCTGAGTTCAAATATTTTTTTCTAAAGGATTTCCAGAAGACAATGCTGTCCTGACCCCTCTCATAGCAGCTGAGAGTCTGCAGCATTTACCCCAACCAAGACTGAAAACCATGACACAAAATCCCTGATCTGTTCAAGATCACCTCACAGCTGAACCTTTCCACACTGCAGTTTCTCTGCTTCCCTTGTTTGTCTGTGCCAGGTTGGTATAAATGACCATAATCCTGGTTTAATAATTTGTAATCATTCTGATGCAAAAACAAGGCAGTGCTGCCTAGTGGATAGATGATGAAATTAGGACTAAGAAAGCCTGAGATCTCTTCTCTAATGTGACACTGATTTGTGGGGTGACCACAGTCAGATTGTTATTCTCTGCCTCAGTTTTTTCCTTTTGTAAATTGGAGGCAATTTATTCATTTTGCATTTGCCCACCATGGATACGAATGGTGGTCTGTAATGTAAATAAGGGGGACTCTGGCTTTTAATTTTTTTTCTGTATTTTTGGCCCTCATCCTTGACAGCTTTGTACTTTGTGCTCTCATTTCCACTCTGCACTTTTCCTACAAGTCTAAATGGGCGTGGTCTCTTTCCTTGATAATAGCCCATGTGCAGTAGTCAAGATACAAAGTTGATGGAAAAAGCAAGAAGGTGAAGATCCAGGCCATTCATTCTGACAGATGACAGCAGAAACAAATGTGTCTCACTTTGGCCCTACTATTTACTCAAGCAGAAAACAAAACAATAGAGATGGGAAAAGATCTGAAAGAGCTGTCACAGAAAAGTGCACCACGCCAATAATTTGAAGGATTAAGGACCCCAAGCTGTATGTCCTCACACAATAGCTAGGGCCATCCTGTTCACTGGGTTCATGGATTAGAGGGATGTTTCATATGATTCTGGTTTTCTTTTCAACTCTGGTTGAACAAACATAGCATGTGTGCTTGCAAATCCCTTGTTAGCTATGGAAAAGGTCAATACAATTTCCCTTTCACTACACTCTATGATTTTGCCTTTGAAAAATGTTGCAGTTGCTCTGTCTGGATGCCTTCACAGAATCAGCATGACTTTGTGTCTGGTTTAAATAGTGTGATGAAGAATGGTGGGAAGCGCAGAGCAGGGGCCTGGAGTCAGTATACCTGCATTGAGTCGGAGACATTGAGAGACTGACCGGAGATACACTTGATTTGCTTGTCTAAGCTGCTGTCTTATAAAGTAGGGTAGTTCAACCTTCAAGTGCACTTTTGTTTAGGCTATGCTATGGAAATGGCAGGATTTGGGATCAGTGATGCCACAGATTTTATTTTAAAGATGTCTCTGTTTTACAAATAAAAAGATGGTGTTGCTTTAGTGCTGTGGAAAGTTTGTCTGGGTTTGAGTCAAGAACGGATTTTTCTTCTTCTCACATCACTGCCAGCAGGCTGTTAAGAACCTGTCCCATCCAGTTCCTGTGCCAACTTTAGCAGGGGATCCCCATTCCAGCACTAAATATGTGTGCCTCCTTTGACATAATCTAGAGGCACAGTTTAGGAATTTCATGGTCAATGCGATAAATTCTCATCATCAGGAAAGACAATCACAGAAGTCCCACAAACTTTAGTAAGTTAGGACTATTTGTGCCTATGTGCTTATTACCTATGAACATTTGTCATTAAGAATCTAAAAAGTTACATGGTTTGTAGAAGCACAGAAAAATTTCAAGAGAAATATCACAGCTCCTGGGACCAGCATGTGGACTCAAATACTACCTGCCTAATGAAGGCTCACTTCTCTTTTAAACTCACGACTCAAAATTTCCATGGGAAGGGATGGAGGTGGGGAGCAAATGTGCAGTGTAGCCAAAGTCTTCCTACTAAGAAGGACTCCAATATACGTTTGAGTGCTTTTTGTCTGTGTTGCCCCATAATCCGTTTATCTCTGTTTTCTCGTACCAGTTATTTAGCCATTACATTTATCTTGCTTCAGTGAGGGTACTTAGATTAGCATTAAAATTCCAATGCACCTGGGTCATGTCTCAGGGTTGTAAGTGTGGTGCGGTCTTTGTGCACACAAGACAAACTGTTTAAAGAGAAGGATGCCTGTCGATTGATGTTACTGTGAAGGCTGTTGCTCTTATGGGTCCCTCCCTGAAGTATCAGCACTGTTAGTTTACTCCTTGTACTTGTCCTTGAGAGACACTGTTCAAGAGAATAATAGAGTTCAGTCCTTGCTCTCTGGGGCAGTTTGCTGAGGTTGCAGTAGCAGAGGGGAATATTCATTCATTCATTCAGCCTGAGATGCCTCTGCATGGGATTCAAAGCAGTAACTTTGTGATGAAGGATTTGCTCCTTCTGGTAACATAGCTCTTTGCAAGAAGGGCTGAGTTCACTTCCTAATGAAACCATTGGCCCTGCTACACACTTTAAGCTCTCATGTTCACGTGTCATCTTAGACTGACTGCTGTTATTAGTTCAGCTGCTAGTAAGATAACAGTCCATTACAGGCCTTTTTTAATACAGCTGGGGCACAAGCAGGAAGGCAGACTTCCTGCTTTTGAAAGGAGCAGGAAGATGGGGCATTTCAGGAGACAAATGTTTGATATTTACAAAATGCATAGCAGATGGGCAGCTGTAAAGTCACCTGCTGACAGCATTGAGGTACAAAACCCTCTCCTGTTACAGAGGAAATGCTGGTTTCTCACAGATAGCCTGAGTAAGGTTTGATGGGTTTTTATCTGCATCAGCTACATGGTGCAGGCTTGGGTTTTGAGCATATTTTGAAAGATATCTGTTCTTATTTAGGTGAATTTTCAGAAAAGCTCAACAGCTTTTGAAAATTGGGTCATGTATGTAAGTGTATTTTCACTTAAAATCATTATTTCTCCATGGTTTGACTTGCAGTTGCCTGCTGCTGTGGGTGGGACTAGTGTGGTGGCCATGCCAGTGCTGAGGTTATATCATAACAGACCTGACGACTCAGTTGCAAGTAGAAAAGACCTACATTTGTGCATTCCTGGTGATCTTGTCAACTCATTTTTACTGTTCCACAGTGTCCTGTGGAACTGTCTGATCTTTCTAAGGATAGCAAGGGTGGTATTTCAACAGTGCAGGTACAAAATATGGTCCAGAACTTCTTGCATGGAGAAGCACTACTGCAGTAGAAGGGCAAAACCAGGTTTCCTTTGTGCTGCTGGTGGATCTGCCTGATGGATGAACCTGTCCAGCTAAGCACCTACCTGCCTTCCCCACGCAAGAACCTGGAACAGAATAGCTATTCTAGATTGGCGGATTGACATTCCTGGCTTCAGAGATGAACCAGCAAGTCCCCAATCTACTTAAAGGCACTTGAACTGGTTTTTAGAAGCACTTTTTCAGGAGAAGAGACAGGCAAACAATGCTTACAGACCCTGAAGAGATCAGGAGGGAACAAGGTTATGATGTTTAACTGTCTGTCTACCTACATTGTTCCTGGTTTCTGCCTCTTTTGCATGGAGATGTACATATACACTTGCACACATTTGGCACTTCAGTAAGTCTCTAAATTAAAAATGAGCATTTTAGCTATTAGGTCAACCCCAAGCCTTGCTTTCAGTTATTCTCACAGATTGCTCTTCTTATGATGGTGGGGGGGTTGTGTATTTTCAGGGGTGGGAATACCAATGAATAAAATTTCGTTTTTTCTTCTTGATGCTATTCAGCCTGGGTAATATGAGGTTTTGTGCCTAAGTGAGTTCAATAGCTTTGGCAGGATGCCACAAATTTTATCACCCTTCTCTCCATCAGATGAGAGAGAAACAGACATCTATTTTCTGCCCAAGCTGGATTTCAGATTTGATATTTCCCGGCTGTCCATTCTGCTAGGAGATGATGGTCACGTTCCTCTCTCCTGGGGATTTCAAGAAGCAGAGGGCTGCTCAGGATCATCACTACAAACTTCCCATCCCCATCTGGAAGGCAGCTAGCCTGCCTTTTGTATTTATTCATCTCTCTGAAATGAAGGAGGTTTCTCCAGCTGCCCTTGAGAGGTTAATGTGCTTGTAGAGGGAACAAAGTTTAGGGTTAAACGTCCTTTGTGTCTTCTGGCAATTGAAGACAAAATATGTTTGATCTTGTCTCAAACAAATTTACAGATTGAGATCTAATTAATTTCTTTTGGCAATTGCTCTGAATTATTTGGTGATATTTTTGATTCATGCATGGTATTCAAGTAAAGACAAACTACCTCTTATGGCTGTCAGTATATTAAAGACAAGAGCTTTGAAGGTGAAAAAGAAAGAAAACACAACGCTAACCACTGAAGGTTAAAAAAAATCCACATGATGTGCCATGACAGCCTGAGGATGATGAAATTCCCTGTGTGTCCATGGTGCTTCCTCTTTACACAGAAGCAGCACAGTCAGGCCATCTGTGGGTTGGTACCTTCATGTGTTTTGTGCATACGCTCTTGAGTCTGGACTGGCTTTTCCTCACTTTTGTGGAGTACCTAGGCTGATCTGGGAGTTGTGCCCTAAGCATTAATGAAACCAAAATAGTAATATTAATCCAGTGCAATGCAAGGATGAATGAGACAGGGATTTCCCCTCTTGTCTGATCTTTTTTCCCCAGATGAAGCATTTAGTGATTTACCAGTCCTCTTCCCCCTTCCTTCATCTCTTCCTCGACATTCTTGAGTGACTTGTGTTACACACAACCGAGACACCGATGGCTGCACTGACAGTGCTCAGCCGTGTACCCATCCGCACCGGTGCACGGCTTTCCCAGCGCTCAATCCTCAGAAAATTTCACCACCCCAGGAAGTAACAGCGACGGACACAACGCAACAGGTTCGGCAGGGGCCGCCGCGTCCCCGTTCCCGGGCTGCCGGCCCGGCGGCCGCCGCGCCGCTCCCGCTTTCCTCCGGCTCAGCTTGGGTTCGCTTTCCTGACTGGGAGGCGAAGGCCCTCTTTCCTCCTTTTCCCTGGAAGGGGCTCGCTTCGTGCCGGCGCCGAGCGGGTGGTTCCCGCGCCGCTGCCGGCGGGCGGGCGGGGGGCGGCGCCCATCGCGGCCGCCGCCTGCCGGGGAGCCGCGGAGCCGCGGCTGGGCTCGGCTGGGCTCGGCTCGGCTCGGGCGAGCGCGGCTGCGGCGTCCCGTCCGCGAGGGAACGGAGGCTGCCGTGCCGCTCCAAGGTAAGCTCGTCTGCGCGGTAACTTTGCGGAGCGGCCGGGGCTTTCGCAGCTAGGGCAGCTGGTCATTGCCTTCCTTCTGCAATGAAAATCGCCTTGGCTCCATTTTATTCTTGAGATTATTTATACCCATAAGGACTAGTCGTTCCTTAAAGGGCCATTATGCTGTGAGATATTAGCGCCTCTCTGTTTTTTCTAGAAGCCAGAGACGGTGTCGGTGTTACACCACAATTTTTGCAAGCCTTTATTTAAGCCTTATTATTTGCAGGTAGAATAGATTGCAGATGCAGAGAAGTAGGTTTGGAAATGAGCTTCTGGTGCTTGTAAATAGAAGTGCTATATTTCTGTCAGAGGGAAGGGGGAGCAGATTACAACATTGCTTTTTAAATGAGAGGGAATGCACACGGGCGTTTTCTGTATACCTTTGGACTCAGCAAACTGAGCGAATCTGGTGTGGGGAGTCTGTGTCTACTTGTCCCGAGAGAGCTAAAGCCAGGATGTATGCATTACGGTTGTTCATTCATCAGCGGCTGCAGATAATGCAATTACCAAGTCAGCGGCGCATGGATGCTGCCCTGCGTGCGACATGCTGAGAATACTGTACTTTAGGAAGCCAACACTTGCTGTAGTTTGGATAGAACAGAAGCTGAGAATGGCAGGGTATGAAACCGTTGTGTCTTTAAGTGGAAAGGAGGCTACTGGTTAGTCTCACTCTATTGTTTCTGAAGATTTGTATTTTGTGTGCTTCTCTGCAGAGGTGTAAATACTTTTTGCAATCAGTTCATGAGGAATTCAGGAGTGAAAAATAATTGGCAGCAGCTTCAGGTATCACCAGTGCCTGATGAATGGTAGGTGGTTTAAATGTCGGAGAATATGCAGTAGTTTTAGTTAAATCCTACCGTAGAAAGGGCTTCATTTAGGTCTCAGTTTTTTATTTACAGATCAGATTCTGCAGCCAGGGTATGGCTACCTCACTCCTGAGGTGTCTTGGAAAGGAAGAAAAAAACAATCACCAGCGTGATTACCATGGCCACAACTATTCCTTATTTATTTATTAGGCTATTAGGGTAATGAAGAAAAGCCATGCCTGCCCTGCTGTGCAGATCTCATTTCAGCAAAACTGCCTGGGCTCCTGCTGTTACCCTTGTTTAAACGATTTTTAACCAGTAAGTGCCCTGTGCTCTTGTCAGTGCTGTGGTTGTTACTCCTTTATGTATGGGTTCAATAAAGGAGCCTCCAAATCAAGGGCACCAGAGTGGAACCCAGATGGTTGATTCATTCTAAGTAGAATCTATTCTTCACTCTTCCACCCGAAGATCAGTGTTTCCTTACTTGTAGTTGTTGCTTTTTTATTCTGCCTGGTATTGCTGTTACTGCTGCTGCTTTGAGGAAATATTTGGTGTATTAATATTTAATTTTTTATAGATTATGCTCCTTGAAGATTGTTCTCTCTTGTATTTGTTGCTAGGTTGTCATAAAAAGAAACTATATCTGTCCCAAGCGCTTCTCTACCTAGGATGTCCGGCAAGGCAAGGGGTGGTTTAGCTTGCTCAAGGTTGGTAGCAGATTAGTATCTCCTGACTTCTAAAGGCTGGACCACATTGGTACTGCTGCACAGATAGAAATACAAAGAACATGTATGTATCACACTGATGTCCCTAATGAATTCTATTTGTTTTGCACTCCTCTTCTTCAGTAGGCATACTTATTATCTTTAAATAGGAATAGTTATTTTTAAAGATAATCCTGTTCTGTAAAGCCAATATGGATTTATAATGCCATAAAAATATACAAGTAGTGATATTTATAGAGTTAAAACCCAGCAAGTGTGCCTTTTTTGGAATAAATCAGATGTTTTGTAAACATAAACAGAAACAAACATACAAGCTCACACCTAAGCTCTCTAGAAGAAGAAAGAAACAGTGCCTAATAAATTTCACATGCCCAGCAGGCTAATCTAAAAGTCAGGAAGGTAAGAATTATGTGCTCCATATGAATACTATTTGCAGCTTCGTTTTTCTTTGATACCTAAGTTATTCAAAGAGTACAAATGTAAGGATTCCTCCAAAGGAAGGTCATGTGATAAACAGGTCTCTTCTTGTGTTTTCTGTTTGTAGGGGAGGGAAAATATTTGGAGTAGGGGGAAAGGAGAATTCAGAGAAATTTTGAAGCACTCTGCAAATGTTGAATTACAAGTTTACTGTTTTTCAAAGGTTGAATCTGGGGAAAAACCAGGAATGTTAAACATTTGTGAAAATGACATGTCATATTTTGAAGAATGTGCTCTGTGTACGAGAGTGCAGCATATGTGTGCACACACTTGGGTCACTATTAAGACATGGCAGCAGATGTTGTTCACAGAATTTATTGATACTGGTGTGTTACTGTATACAATGTCCTAATTAATTGATGAAGGTACTACAGAATGCTTTGTCTCAGTGGTATTCTGCAGCAGAGAGCTACACTGGTTAATTCTCTGTTCCTCTGTGTTTCTTTGGTGTTATTTTTTCAGTTTTCTCTACCTTGACTTTGCTGAATGCCTCTTCGGTCTTATGACAGCACAGGGCAGGTGGGGAGACCAAAACAGTGCCCTTGCTGGTTTTGTTTATTTTGAGCAAGAGCTATAATCTGTATCTCCTAAGAAGAATGAACAATCATGATGTTTTCTCTCTCTGCTGAGTCCTTTGCAATGAGCCACTGAGGTTCTGTTGGTCTGATCCTGAAGTCTTCAATCTCTTCCATAATCCCATTATCTTCTGTGGAGCTATATATGTGAATGAGCATTAAGGAATTAGGTTGTACAGTGTGTGTTGTTTGTGGTGCAAGTTAAGACAGGGTCAGCACTTTCATTGCCTAGTGTAATTTATATCAGAGCAGAGGCTACCTATAGGATTATGGAAACTGCTGTGCCTTTAAGAGGAGACAAGTTTTCAGCTGAGAAGCTTTTTTTTTTTTTTGGTGAGATTTTTGATTTGGATTTATTCAGCATTGGGAAATGCACCGGCAGCATGGACAAAGTTCAGTGTTCTTTGAAAATTGTTTTTACTTCAGGCCTTTGAAGTTCTCAGTCATGGGTAGATTGTTTTAGTCTTTGCTCTTATTGTGTAAAAAAATATGCTAAGGCTTTTACTTGCTGCTTCAGATTTCTGAAGTAGGAACCTAACAAAAGCCTGAGTTTTCAACAATGCTGGATAYGCTGATGCTTTCCTTCACTTTTTCCTTTTCCTTGGATTGACACTTAGTCTGTACATCTAAATAGGACTTTATGAACATGACCTTTGACTTCAGTATAATTTCAACCTCTGCTCCATTGCAGACTGTACTCTGACCCTTCTGCATGCTACAGTATAAGCAGATTTTGGACTGACTTGGTATTTGGATCAGTTAGAGGAGAGGGTTTGGGAAGTGATGATGCCATGTCTTCACACTCAGCCAAGAGGGTGCTTACCCAAGCATGACAGTAAAGGCGAATGTGCTACTGGAGATGTCTTTCAAGGAAGGTGTCATACTGATGCCATACATGCTTGGGTTCTTCAGCACTTCAGAGTTCTTTTTGCATGAAAATTGATCCATGCCAAACTGCTTGGATGCTGGTGGTCAGCCACTTTGTGATAACTCTGCCAACTAGATATAGTCATGCCTCATTCACATTAGGGTTGCTAAAACAGATGCTACGTGCCATCTCAGAGAGAAAAGCTATTTAAATACTGGAATGAATAACACTTTTGTATATGCTTTTTCGTTGTTTCACTAAGTTTTAATGAAGCATGATTAAGTCATTTTGGATTCCTGCGTCATGGATGCTGTTCACTGGAATGTGTTCAGGAAAAAAAATAGTATTAGATGAGAATAATGAGGTAGAAAAACTGGTTTGTGATGTGCTTCTCAGATCAGACACTTCATATTGGAATTCAGGTGTGTGAATGCCCATACGTCAGTCAGTATTTTATTTTCTCTCACTTCCTTTACATCCAGATATCTGTCTAATGTGTACGATGTAAACCTGAGTGTTTGAGTTTTTTACCTATTCACGGTAAAAGGAGATGATCTGGATTGATTTTTGGGCAAGTTTGGTCCATATCCTATGTTAAGTCTCTCTAGCTGCAGAATTACTGTGTAGCACTAAATCTGTTTCTTATCTACAGATACCAGCATAGGCAAACAGCTCTGCTATCACTTTCCAGTTGAAGGAAATGAGATGTGGAGAGGTAAAGCAATTTCTACAAAGAAATTTCTAAAAAAATTTCCATCTTTTATATCCATAGCCAGTCTTGTAACAGTTTATTGATATTTGCCCTCTTCATAAACACTAAAAACTTTGAAGTGATTGACCTTATCTTAGAAAGCAAACTGTTGCTAAAATTATTCTTTGCTAGGAAAACTTCTGAAATAATTCGACTTCCTCTTATCCTGTGTACTAAGAGAAGACTATCTGGTTCTGTAACAGCTGAGGGTTTTCAATGCCTCCATCGAAATGGTAAACAGGAAACAGCAGCATGCATGAAAATGTAGTTTGCCTGAAGATTTGATTTATAGCTATAGTGGTCTTTCAAAGGATCAGTTATTTGCGTATAATAATAATATGAATGAAATCTGCCCCAAGAACCAAAATGGCTTTTCTGGTTTTGTATAGACACTGCAACACTCATTCACATAAGGAACAGAAGTTATATTTTTCTTAGAGCAGAATGAACGTAAGTAGGATGAAGATAACTGTTTGGAAAGGGAGGCTCATACCAGAATATGAGTTCATTTTCCTTTGTTTCTGTGTCTGTATTGATCCTAGCATTTAAGAGTCAAAAGTAGTGGTTGGTGAGTTATTATGAGCTTTGTGAGTTTCAGACCACTCTCCAGTGTCTGCAGTGTTGCTGTTACAAGAAACACACCAGTGGTGTCAGGAAGGGCAAGGCTAATGGTCCTTGCATTCAAATGCCTTTTTATAATCATAGGCATGGTTTTTCCGAGTCAGGCAGGGTGAGTTAGTCACGTGAGGCCCTAAGAGAGAAAGGTCAGATTTAGGGACTGCACTTAGATTTTTGCCCAGCTACGTCAATAGCAGTAATGACATGTAAGGTAGTGTTAGCCCTCACTTAGATCAAGCCCACAGTTTAGAAGATCTAAGAAAAAGCAATGAGCCCTGCATCAGCACAGAATCTTATTTGACGTAATCTGGAATTACAGCTGTTTTTATCTTAAAAATACTCATATCAATTCATCTGAAAGTTTGTACAGCATTTATGGTACATGATATAACTACAAAAACAGTCTAGGTGAATTTATAGATATTTATCCTTTTATCATTGGTGTTAATTAAGCAAGAGATTGAACTAGGTCCTAGGTCTGTTTCCTACTCTGTCTATTCTGTTGTGGTGTGCTCTGACTGAGCTCTTTAAATACTGTGAAAAACTGTTTGCTCAAATAAGACATGTCTTTGCAGTGGTGGTACTTGTAACTTCCTTTTATTGGCCAATTTTGTAGAATAAAGTGTTGGTTTTACAAATGGTTATTTTTCTGAAAATTTGGCTGATGTTTATTTGCATATGAAGTACCTCTAATCCTCATGGAAAGCCATTCTTGTGTTTTGGGGACAAGCCGGTCACAAAGTGTAAGCTGTACAGAGAGAGTAGCCAGTCATGCAACACTGAGCTCCACAGACAGTTGTTGGATATTAAACTGTGGTTGGCAGTCTTTTGCTTAACTCCGAATTGAATTTTGTACGATCGTGACAGGAGGCGGCCGAGCCAGTGCTTGGCAGAGGAGAAAACCCTAGGAAGGTTAATGTGACCTGTTGGAGTCTACGTTATGCCTTGGAGGATGACCCAGGTCGTTGATGCCGGGTAATGCACTGGCACCTGGGGTCTGACATCATACGGTCCCTAGCAAAGAGTCTGAACTGAGTGTGAGTCGAGGCTCCCTAAAAATGCTGCAAGTCTTTGCAGCAGGTATTGTGAGACTGTGGGCTATTTTCAGATGATTCCCACCTCATCTTGCCCATCTGAAATTATCGCTGGAAGGGTAAAGTACTTGACTAGAGGCTTTACTGTGTAGTCTCTTCACAGTGCTGGCTGTGTCTAAGCTTTTCTTGGGCAATACCAGCAGGGTCACTGAATGCTCACCCTGAGGTTCCTTCCAGGAAGTAAGTGAATTCTGTGCTCTAGACAGTTGTGAGGATACAACCTCTATCTCTGGAAGCCTTAGAGAAGATCTGTGTGTGGAGTTCTCTCCGTCATGTCGTGGGAGAGATATGGCATGTGGTATTCAGTATATCAACTTAGAATTACCGGTCAAGTCTTGTGTTGCAAAAAAAAAATTGCAATGAATTTCTGCTTAGTGCCCTGTGCCAGTATAATGTGTTTCAAGAAGATATCTTCTCAGAAACCTGTTGGGAGCAAATGTGCAAAATTGGAAAAGAATGTATCATGTACAAAAACATGTTGGGGAACAGTTAAAAGCTATATATGCCCCTGCATTACAACTTCCGTAAAAAATCATTAACTATCGCAGTTTCTCCTGGTGCAGTGTGACATTCGAAGAGCTAGAAATAGTACTCTTATAACACATTTTAATAGGTGACTAGATATTTAGTTTTCTTTCTTGTCTTGAAAAGTCTGGCTGTGCTGTCAATACAACTAGACTGAAAGCTGATTAATTATTAAAGGAACTCACTAAATATTTTACACATTTTTATTCTTTTATTTTATCTATTGATACTTTTCTTCTAAGAGATTATAACATCACAGGAAAAACTTACCACAATATATGCTAAGAATTTGTATCACTTCCTATAAAATGTTAAAAAGTGTGAAGGTTGTGTAAATATTAATTTCCTCACTTTATCTTTGCTTCAGTTTCTTCTCTCTTTCTCTATAGTACTTCTCTGAATCTTTTTTGTTGGGTAAGTAACCAAATAACTTTTTTTTTTTTTGGAGAACTTATGTGTCCAGCAGATGTGTGCTCCACTCATGTAAGATGTTATATGAATGTAGAATAAATGCAAATCCGTGTGGCAGTAAGTTTGTTTTCTAGAAGCTAAGATGTGCCGAGCAACAGTAGTGTGGTGCTGTAAGACTGTGGTAGACACACAGTCATGAAGAACACATGGTTTCTGTCCTACCTTGCCATATTATTAGGCACCATCTCTTAGCATATCTGTGATTTGTGAGTCTTTACAGCCAACTGTAGAAGTGTACAGAAAATCATAGAATTAGAGACTCCAAACCTGGAAATCACATTTCCTCAGACACTGAAGACACTCGGATTTGAATTTAACATCTTGAGAAAGGCAACAAAATACTTTGTTTGCTATTCCAGCATCTAGATGTTTCAAAGAACTGTACAAATTGTGATGTAGTTCTCCTAAAAGTGGCGCTTAGTTACACATATGGCAGTGCACGTATGCGCACGCAAACAGTGTATTATTGTTCTTGACCCTTTTTTATTTTATTGCCAGGATTCAAAGAGCACTGGCACCAACTAAGATCAAAGTCCTCATGAGAATAGGCTTGTGCAAATACAGCAGAGACAGCATCAACCCAGAATGCTGTTGGGCTAAGCAAGTGAGAAGACTGGGATAGGGAGCACTAGGAGGAGGATGAAAAGGTGATAGGGCAAAGTGCTGTTGACATGGACTCTTGCATGAGGAATGAGATGGAGCCTGGTGGGCTCCACCATTTCCTTTCGTTTGTAGCTTGGCTTTGGTCTGTGATCTGGCGTTACTGGGCAGTTTGCATGTTTGGTAGTGAGTCCTCTCCTGGCTCAGACAGGTATGAGACAAAGCTAACAGAAAAATCCTCACAGATGTTCTAATCTCTCTTTTCTAGCAGTCCACATAGCATTGTAAGACTTCCTTTGTGAGGACTTTCATAAATAGTACACTGCTTATTCAACTGTGAGATATATTGACCATTAAAAAATTGCCTGAAAGTACTTGGAAAGAAAAGAAACTTCACAACATCTTCACAGAGAGATTGCTGCATTACTGACTGTATGACCGATACTCACGACAGAACAGATCTTCAAGCCTGGGTATACTTAATAGCAGTAAGCTTTTAACAAAAGTGTTCTTCAAATATGTATCATTTGTTGCTTTAACTTGCTATGTGGTCTCTGGAATACTGTTCTAAAAATATCTGTGTTTTAATCACGAGGCTCTGCTTGTTTTCTTAAAAATTATTTRTATTTAGAAAAAGGAAACAAAGCCCTCAGAGACCATTTCCTATTAGAATTTCTGTGYCATTGCACCCCATTGAATAACAAATGGGTGCGAATGGGGCAAATGACTGGCCATCAGTCTTTGTGTTTATGGTATTGAATGAGTAATTATTAGACTTACATGCTGCTCACGTTTTATTTCTGATTAGATGAGAAATGTGATGTATGTATCTTTACATGATTGTTGTGCTCTTCTATRAAAACATTGGGCTGTATCTGTATTGGTGCTAAAACCAAGCAGTAAGAACTCCAAGAGAAAGTGTTTATCAAGCAAGTAAATTAGGTGGAGATTCTTGGGTTAGAAGCCATGGAGGGACAGAAGGGAATACTGTTACTTAGCTCTGAAGGGTGGAAAGTGGGATAGGCTTAACAGTCAGATGTTCCACATAAAATCACTGTTCAGTGCAGGAAATGAATGAGGCAGAGGTGTTCCTTCTCCCTGCAGCTGGCTTTAACTCATGGCACTCCTGCCAGTAAGTCTTTTTCCTCAGCGTACATATTTTGTGTGGCTGTTTCTCTTTGGGTGGAATTTTGATTAAAAAGAACCCAAGTCTCTTGTTTTGCAGTGAGATTGCTGGCAGGACTAGAAGCAACCTCAACATCTCACTTCGGCTCCTTCCACTCCTCCCTTTCGAGGGGGTTTTAGAGAGTCCTAATGTGCACGTTTGTAAGATTGGGAGATGGCATCTGGAGAATCACCTGCTATGTTGTGAGGCCTCATTAAAGAGAGAACAACAACCCTTTGCCATCTCACAGCCTCACTTTTGTTCTTTCTTGCTATCTTGCAGTGTTTTTTACTAGAATAAACAAGCTATGAGCGCACTCAGATGAGCGTATTTGTGCCCAGTGAAAACCATCGTGTCAGGCATGCGCTCATTGTGTTGATCTGAACAAATGTTCTGCTGCTGATACTGCACTCACTGGAGCTCAGACACAGTGTGAGCTGTGGTATTTTGTGACTCRTGCTTCATCAAGCTGTAACTGTTAGCTGTGTTCTAGCCTTTACCAGTGCAAGGGACCCAATATCTGATCTAAGCTTATTGGGCTTGATGGGAACAATCTTATTGCCTTCAATCAGCTGGGTTCATCCAGAAAGATTTTGGGCTGAGTTGTCAGGATAGGATGTTAAATAATTTCTCCCTTTTGATTTTAAAATTTAAGTATGTTGGCCTGGAATTAATAGGGAGTGAGAGAGACTGTGGAAATACTGCAATGGCATTATTGTTATTTTTGAGCAACAGTTGAGGCTCGGTGGATGGAATAGCTGTTACTGTCATACCACAGTTGATATGTTTCACAGCAGATGCCAAAAATTCCTCTTGAACACCACATTGTTTGCCCTGTGATTCTCCCCACCACTGCAGAGATTCTCTGCTGTGAAGAGAAAATGTTTGCAATTTCCAGAGGCCACCCCACAGGGAAGGTCCAGTCACGAGGGGTTCAGTGTTCCCTGTAGGTCTAGGGCTTACACAGATTGCTCAAGAGAGTTGATAGAGGAGCTCTGGAGAGTGCCACAGATATTACCAGCTCACAGTCCAGTAAGAAAAGACAATGTGGGCATCTCTATCTCTCCCTCCCAAACCAGAAAGTTCTCCAATCTTAATGTGTTTAAATGAACATTTTAGTTTACTTGTTGGTTGTCACTGGAGCTGGGTAAGTTTTCTTTTTTTGTTAAATGTGACATTTCTCCTTCGTATGCTCAAACATTGTCTTGTTGCCCTTTTAGGTGAAGTACTGTGTTGTGTTGTTTGTTTGGGATTTTTTTAAACAATATAATCTAATTTACAGAGTCTGGTATTCAAAAAGGCTTGTAGTTCAGCCCTGTGAAATCCTGTRACTAGTTCATGATATGTCCATGTTCTATTATAAAAGTTTACAAGCCTTTGGCTAAGATATATGATGGATATTTCATAGGTAGTTTCATTTCTTTTACAGGAAAACTAAAATTTTATGATAAATTATTTCATGCCTATCGTAAGTTTTATTCCTCTACTAGTATTTTGCAGTACGGTAGAAGCACAAAGACCACAAGGTCTCCCACCTTTGTGATGAAGATTGGAGAAGTCTATAGGAACTTCAGGCTGATTACAGGCTTTAGGACCCATGCCCTGCTACATGAGCTAAAGCAAAACCACTCTTGGTGGATACTAGCTCAGTGCTCAGCGATTGGACCCCATCCAAGTTTAATACTCTTATAAGTCAATTTGGTGAAGCTTTTTGAAGTGAAATCTACTGTTGAATTAAAAAGAAAATAAAAATCAACCATTATAATTGCATATAGACTCATGACCTTCAAAAATATCATRCTGCTGCTCTGGCACATCAGCTAAGACAAGAATTCAGTCACCTGGCAACAGAAGTCATTCTTGAGTCCCGAGTACAAGGACACCCCAAAGCCTCTGTTTGTCTCATAGCACTGAGTGGCAAGAAGTCCTCACTGCTTGAGCTGCTGGATGTCACAGACCTCCTGGTCTTGGCTGACTCCTTCATACTGAACTAGCCTTTGGTTGACAGTTAGCTCCTCAGACAGAGCTTAATCCTGTGAAGAGTCTGCTTTACATGGCATCTTGCCAAACCATGGTCTGTCCTTGTATTAATTCAAGTTTAATTAATTAATTCTGTTTCTAATGGCTTAATAAACTAAGGCCAAGTCTGAGAATGCAATTAATTTTGTGTTTGGGAAGGCTACTACTGAAGTGAAGGCCATTTTGCTTGAATAAGGAGCGTTGGAATCACTACCTTTCATTATTAAGACTCTATCAGAAGCGAGTCMCTGCCGTGTTACCTCCTCTTGGCATCACATAGGTGCTTAGGTGCAGGGGATAAAAATTCACCTCCTGCAAGCTGGTGACTGAATACAGGGTAGATGCAGGGGAAAGTGTTTGCCAGCAGGCTTAACTGAGCCTGKCTCATCCTTGCCTCCCTGCAATGTTATGCCCACGTGCTAGTTGACACATGCTTTAGAACAGGGCTCTGTGAAGCACCTGTCACGCCTCTTGATGTGGTGTCTAAGAGGGGAGGTTTCTATTTCCAGCTCTGTTACTGAAATAGTGCAGAGTGATGGGTAAATTACACAACGTTCTTTTATGCTTCTACTCTGTCATCTCTGATGTGGCTGAAGGATCCAGCCCAGTCAGGGTAGCCTTCTACTGTACAGTAGGAACCCTGGTTTATTTGTGCTAGTGTCCAAGATAAATTTGGGATAGGAGAGGGATGTTCTGCTCACATATAATATGTGAATTTACATGAAAACATAAATTCTACAGGAAGCAATGYTGATGGCTCAGTGCAAGGCAGTCCCTGCTAGGTGCATGCTGATTGTGGTACTATCCACGGCAAGTAGTTGGTGAACTCATCAGAGGAAATATGAGCAAGAGATCTGGTTGTCTTTACATGGCATTTTGTAAACGTAGAGAGACATCAACTCTGACAATATCTGCTAATTTTGGATATGCCACAGTCACAGTTCCAAGCATCTGTTGTAATCTACCCCAGAAGCATCTATGCTTCCTGTAGTGAGTACAGGAACTTTCACCACGTGTGGTTTATGGGAGTGACTTTTGAGTCATTGTGAGTGGAAAGTACAATAGAACTGCAAGACGCTATCTTTGTGGGAAAAAAGAAGTCATTCCTGGAGTTGATTTAATCATCTTCCCTCCCATAAGCTTCCACTCTAAATACTGGAACTATCTACATTTTCTTTTATTTGGTCGGTGCTTTGTGCAAGTCTGCTAGTCACAAGATTTTCAGAAGCAGTGTATGTTATCTTTCTATTTTGCTTTCTCCTCTATGAAATGTTGAGATAAACAGTTTTCTAGCCACTGAGTGGTTGTGGACCATATGTTCCTGTAAAAGCTGTAATTTCCCACTGAGGACTTCTGTTTCCATTAAGCCATTCTGTATGTGTGCTGTGTGCTGTAACACACGCTGACACACTGACTTGAAGAGCTGCATTGTAACCCAACTGGGTACAGTGCTGATGCCTGATGCTGAAACCTGAACCCAAAGCATAGCTGGAGTATTTGGAGCCTAACCTGTTGCCAGATCTGAGTGCGAGTGAGAAGAATTTCTTTTTTAGTCGTACGCAACAGAGAACATGTGCAAAAAGTGTCCTGGTATGGTCAAGAGTAGAAGACTGTTGTTTATGCTCACAGAACAGTGATAGCACAGGGAGACTCTGAGGCAGCCAGATGGTGTGATAGAGGAGCAGCTATTCAGTCACTAATCACACATAACTCAATTCGTTGTATACCCCAGACATTAAAATAACTGAAGCAAGACCGTCACTTTCCCTCAACCATTCTATACCCCAGACACTCACCTTACCATGTGAAGATAAAATTAACAAGTGCCGTGGATCTTCCCAAGGTCCCTGACGGTTCCAATAGAAAAAGCACTGTTGCCTGAACTTCAGACTGGATGATGCTGAATTCACTGAGTGTGCCACGGTATTCACATCCTTGGGTGTGAATTACATGCTCAAGCCCTCATATGTAAGTTTACTCCATTTTTATTAGCATTATTAAGGATGACCAGCCTGTGACTTAGAGGGTATTTGGGTCCATCAGTTTGCATGTAGCTAGTTCACTGCAACTATGAAAATAAGGTGGCCAGTCTCTCTGCTGGGAGTTGGGCTCTTGTGCCTCGAGCTCTGAAGTGTGGACCAGCAAATTCTCATGCTCTCTGCTGTCCCAGCCAGAATAGGAGGGCATGGACAAGAAACAGCAGAATGATAAATTGTGTGGGTTTCGTCGTATTTCATCRTAGCCTTCTCTGGTTACTCTGAACCGTTAGTTACCCAACTCCATTTACAATAGAAAGCATCTACATGATTAGTCCTTGGTTAAGTTTTGCATGCCCAGATTAGGAAAGCTGGAAGCACAAAAGCAAAGGAGCACAAGGAAACAGAAAACAAATGCAGTTAGCCAAAGGAAGAAGAGATTGAGCACACATGCTCCTTTCAGCTGGACTCTTACGAGCGACTCTCTTCCTGCCTTAACCTAAAAAATCCTTTTTGGATTTTTTTTTTTTTTAATCCAAAGAAATTCTGGTTTTCATGCAAATCTTATAACTTCCCTCTCTGCCACTTTAATATTTCATAAGAAAATATAATTTTGAATCTAAAAATTGTGTTTGTCATATGCTTGCAGAGCAGCTAGCTGCCTGCTAGATGGTTGTTCTCTACCAGAGGGTTGTTAATTTCTATACCCCCCCTGATATTTAGTGGATGCACTAAATGTATGAAATATTTAAAGTCCTTCTGGGGACTTCTGCAAGCTATCATTAAGTAACCTGTGAAAGATAAAAAGTATGCTTGTGATTTATTGTGGGGGTTTTGTTCCTGTTTTATAATAAAAGGGCCCAGAGGGTCCCTCTGTTTTGTACCCCTGTTTTTTTCTATATGAGAAAAGCGTGTCTTGTTTCCTTTTATTTCCTTTTTTAAAAAATAATTTCTTCCAGAGTATATGCATAATTGATGATCTGGTAGAATTATCTCAGGGATGTTATGAGAATGGAAGCTGACTAACTGTCCAGGGAAGATATATTTTTATTTTGATGGTGTAAAAGTTTARAACAAACAAATAAAATCACCAAGCTTTTGAACACCTGAATAAATAATTGGGAGAAAAGTTCAGTTTGCCAGAATGTAACAGCTTGCTCAGATAGATGGCTGAAGGAGCTTCAAGTCTATGTCTAAGACATCCAAGGAGACCACAGAATAAGAAAAGTGATATTTTAAATGAAAAGAGCAAGTGGCAAAAAAAAAAAATTCCAAACACGTCTCCCTCTCATTTTAAAGTTTTCAGGCCTTTAGGGATTAAAAAAAAGAGAGAAAAAAAGAAAAAAAAAAAGGAAAAAAAGAGAGCACAGAACTGAAAATATAATCTTTTATGTATTTTACCTTGGAAGTCTGTGTTACATATATTAGACTGATAAGCAAGATAGAATTTATGGTAGTAAATATTGACTAATTTGTTGAACACATCTTTTTTGTATGAAATTGGCCAAGTGGCCTCTTTTTGCTGGAAGTAAAAAATCTGAGTTGCAGGTTTTTTTCTCTCAACAGTTGTACAGATATCTTCATAATTTCTGTTCCGCAGAACATGGAGGAGTTTATAAAACATCTTTTTTTGCTGTTTTGATGATTAGTAATTACTCTGACTTCAGGGAATGATTCCTTTTCTTTATGCCAAAGGACTTTGGTTTTCATTTTATCAGGCCCAAATCATGCCACTGTGTCTTGCTGTATAAAAGCTGAGTTTGATAAAGGGTCAGTGTTCATATGAGTGTGTGACTGGGGGTGAGGCAGATCCACAGGGCTGAAGTGGAGGGAAGGGCTGAGAATGCTGCTTGGCAGAATCTGTCTGGCAGTACAGACCAGGATTGTCCTCCCTTCCCAAGAAACAAGGTAAGTCATAAAGTCACACCCTGTCCTTCAGTTCCAGACAGAAAACAAACTCTAGACTCCTTCTCTCTTGTTTAACTCTATGTATCTGGTTGATACTATGTAGGTGTGTAATGTCTTCTGGGAACTGTTTCTCAATTGCCTCGACATAGCTAGCCAATTTAATTGATTTGATTGCCTGAGAAGCTTAGAGCAGTATGAAAATTAGGTTTTTTTTTCTTAAACTGATTTATAGACCAGAAAGCATTTTCCATTAGATGTTTTTGGGGATTATGAAGTATTCTACTAGTGCTTTGTGATGGGCTGTTTTTTGGTTGATTTGTATCTATGTACACTATGTATTCAGTGCTCTGCGGGATAAATGGTAACTGTTTAAACTGTGAGAATTATTCTAAGTCCTCTGCTGCCTTTGGAGTAGATATTTTAGAGTATTGGAAGTCATTATCTCCTTGTTAAGGGATTTGTGCTTTTGGAGCAAGAGCATGTGCCTGCTGTCCTTGCTAAAGAACTGCAGATGACATGAGTACTGTGTCATCAGTGAAGCCACAGGTAACTCCCCTGTTGTTTCCATAGTTAAGAACCTTGCACAGCCTTAGTGCAATAAAGTGCTCCTTTGCACAAGCTAGTGGTTTATAAATACCATATAAATACCATGGGGAACATGTCTCTCAAGTGCTGCTTTATGAGAGAGAGAACAACCATGAGAAGACATTGAGGAGAATGCAAAAATACAAGAGGAGAATTGCGAATCTTTACAGCCTCAGCTCTTCCTCACATTGTTGCTGCTATCTTTAGGAAATGGATGAGGGGGTGACACTATTTCTTCTGTACTGGTTTACTTTATTCAGGCTTAAGTTCCAGGTAAGTTTAGAAGTAGAGTTTTGATCTAGATTTGAGCAAACTGCTGTCACCAGAGCTTCATTTGATTATTTCAGTGCAACCTTTCAGGTCTGTGGTTCTGATGGACACTGACATTAAATTGGGGAAAACAACCTTGCAAAGTTAATGAAAAAGGACAGTAATGCCTTCTCTGTGTGAAATTCATCATACCAGCATGCCCTGAAGCAAACCCTATGGTGTGTACCATGTTGTTGGGTGCTGTCAAGGCTGGTAACTAGAAAGTTGCCTTTCTAGGTACTTCAAGATAGCCCAGAATTCCAGATCCCTCTTCTTAAGAAGCACAGGAACAGCAGAAGAATACTGTGTGTGTAGTTCAGTTGGTCCTTTTTGGCCTTAAGGGCCATTATCACCATGAATTTGGAATGATCACTAAAGTGTATTTTCTGTAGAGTACGGTGACTGTCCATTTTCTCTGAGGGAAAATGCCTTCACTTGTTTTTAGCTCCTGCTTCAAGGAACATCAGTATTCTACATAGAAATTAAATTTTGCTCTTTCCAACTCTGAGCCAACTCAGAGCAGCAAAAGCCCCATCCTTATGCCTGGACAGTGTTCACATTCTGATCCTTGTCACTTGTTTTCTAGTGCAAGTTCAGGTGATGCTGCWTGAAGCTCCCATGAAAAGACCTGCATGGAGCATGGAGAAGCTTAGTTGCAATAATTACATCCCAGTAGCAGTGCTGCTGTAATTGTAATTGCAATATGTAATTAAGGTGATATGGAGCTGTATTACTCACATGGGCTGTTTTTTCATTAGAAATGTATGATTGTCTTTAAATTCTCAGGTGACCTGATCTATTATAGTCACTTATGCCTGCAAATGAGGCAAAAATGCCAATGTAGTCGTAAAGACCTTTACACTTGGTTCACTGAACCTGACATAATTTCACTCTAACTTGTCTTTCAACCTAATCAGGCTGTACTAGAATTTAAATTCAGTGTTTTTTTAATATATTGTCATGGTTCCTGTCGGGAACATTAGACACTGGTCTTTTTGTTTCCTCTCCTGAGCAGCATGATGGCAACCAGTAAAGAGGTCAGTGGCAATAAGAGATTGTTTAATGATAGGCAAAAACATCTACAAAAATTCTTTGACTTTCATATGTGGATATCTCTACAGCTGATCCCTCCCTTCTCCCAAAATAGTATCTGATCGATGTGAGTGCTCTCAGAATTCTTTTTTGTCTTCCTCTTCTTTCACGAGTAAGGTCTGAACCCAGAATCCCTCATCTGAGCACCCTTTAAGATAGATAGATATGATAAGCACCCTTTAAGATAGATATATAGATATACAGATATATAGATATACGGATATATAGATATATAGATATGGTACTTTAAAATTGAGATAAAAATTGGATGGCTCAGGCTCAGATTTAAATTAGTTAATTAGTTATTGATGCTTTTCAGGCACTTAAAATTATTTGTGAAGTACTTCAGATGACTAAATATGATCTTTTCTCTCCTTTCCAACCTCATTCTTAACATGCTTGGAAAAGGAAAAATGAAGAATTATTTTCATTACAATACCGTGGTGTCCTAGTGCAGGATTACTGTTTCTCTGGAAAACAACAGAAGAAATTTTCAGAGGAAATATCAAAGTGGAATTTCTAAACGTTCTGAAACAAACAAGAAAAAGTGAAATATAATAAATATTCAAAATGTCTAATATATAAGGTTATCTGGAAATCAAAGCAAAACATTGATTAAAAAAAATTCTGGAGTGAGAAAGGCAGCTGCCTTGATCTGTGAATGTTTAGCCATAGCCCTGGTTTCAAAGTGGTCATATTCTAAGATAGCCAAATTCTGCAATTTGAAGCCTAGAAAAACAGCAAGTAGTGTTCTGAGTGGCTGTTATGAGGTGCAAAAATCATCCATTAAAGTTCTCCAATGATGATGATAAAAATGTGTGTCAGACCCAGGCTGGTCAGGACCCATGACTGCAATTTCTATGCAAATGTTCTGTGTGAAATTTGTCCTTTAAACTATTACAGTTGTATTTCCTCATCCACAGGCTCAGAGTCAAAATTCCCTGCTTCTGTAATTCTTTGTTGGTGGTGCTGCTATTCTAAAATTTTATCTGAAATAGTACTTAGTAGCTATTTCTTGCTGGTTTTGCTATTGTCTTGGCTAAACCTAGCATTCAGTTTTTCCTAAACACTCTTCTATCTTGGTTTAACATATAGCCATCTGCTTATTTTTCTCTTTTGTCACTATTGTTCTGATTTCTTTTTTCAGTCAGGCTTTTCATTCTCTTAGCAATTATTCTGATGCTTCTGAGATTCAGGTTATTGAGTAGCATCTCCCTAGCTTGCCTGGGCTGGCAGGCACCCCTTGCTAAGCCCGTGCTCTTGTTGGTGTCCACYCACCACTTTACATCTTGTTTAATTCACGTGTTAAATGGGGAGGAATGGTTATCACACCAAATCCACCCCCACACGTATCATGAGTTGAAACATGCTTTGATAAATGTTTGTGATGTGCTGCAGAGTCTTCAGCTACGAGATGCTGCACCAGGACACCATGAGGAGAGAGATGTGTCTGGGTGCTGGGAAGGGTGTCAGGTGTAGGGAACTGGCCCTACCAAGGGCAGTGTTTCGGGTGGCTTTGTAACACTTTCCACTTGGTAATTTTTGTCCTTCATTTTCTGTGTAAATCCACGTTAGGCTTTATTTACAAACATTCAGAACCACTTGTGAAGTGGAATTAGAAGATGAAGGTCTTATTTACAATTTGTCATAATGCTGCTGCTGAGCCTTTTTCTCTTGTTTCTCCCCTGTGTTCCCAGATAAAATGAGAATGGTTGTACATGGTGTGCCAGGAAGTTATGAGGGTTAATGACTCATCCTACCATGCTCTGAACGTTACAGAGTGATTGAAATGGATTTTTGTCTCTAAATAAAGATTCTRCATTTCTGATCTAAGTTGAAGGGCTCAAGCAGGTATTTTGAAAAGCATCTCTTTGTATCTAAGTAATGTATTCCAAGGGTTTTATTTGACTGTTGTTGCAAAGTTTGTTGGAAAAGCAGTGGGAGGACTCCTGCCCTTGTTTAAGTTGCTTGAGTGGTAGGGCAAAACTTGCAGTGTTTTCTAATGAGTACAGCCAAAATTCTGCCACTTGACTTGGGCCTGCTTTTGTTTGGTGAAATTGCAAATAGATTATGAAAGTGTTTGTTGTGAAAGATAGATTTGTAGGAATTGTTGTATTTGATACTTTTCCTTTTTAAGTAGAAGCAATATAAAGAGCTTAATTCACCATAGAATAAATGTTTTGTTGCTGTGATTGTATAAAACTACACTGCTCTGTTCTACATTTGCCTTTAAACTGTTTATATTACTTAAAATGTCATTCCAGAGGAGAGTTTGGCTCAAGACTGCAGAGAAAGCCATTTTATTCCATGTATGGACCTGGTCTCTCAAAGCTATTTTAGCGAGTAGCTAGAAAACATTTTTTAGTGAGGCATGATTTCATTTGTGTTTATGTGCATGGGCCAATTTAATGAGGGAGCTACACTGTTCTGCAGTTCTGCTCTGCATCGTTTCAGGGAAAGGACAGGAATTTTCAGGTGCAGGCCAGGGTTAGGTGTTTTTTAAGCACTTTATTTAAAACCACATCTTGAAATCACTGTGTTCTCAGTTTAGCTACTGAAGAATGAAACCCTTCTGTGCCTAGAAGAGCCTCCATTAAAAAAATTACATCCCCAGGTGATACTAATCAACGTTGCCTTTAACAGAACCAAGCCATTTTTAAACCATTGCAGGCACTGATTCCAGCTTTCACATCTCAACCTTCAGAAGTGCATTAATTTCTCTTTTTAGAGCGCAGTGACAGGAGAGTAAAGAAGATCCACTGGTTCTACAGTGGAATCAAAAGTCTTTCTGTAAGCTTTCGTCCTTTGGACTATATTGTGGCAGTTCTGCAAAAGCCTGATGTAACGATACGGGATAGAACTGTGCTACTCTGGGAATGGCAGCTCCTGGGACAGCTTCCCTTAGGGTGCAGCCCCAAAGGGTGGTRAGGAAAATATATATGTTTGACTGTATTTATATTTTGACACTATTCGATGCTTAAGAAATAATTTTGAGTCTTTTTCTGTTTGAGGCACCATTTAATGTTTGTTCAGAATCCTCCCTAGTAATAATTGATATCATATGATCTTTTAACTTGTAGGAAATGTTATAAAAGTGGTGTTTATATGTATTAATACTAGATATAATTAGAAATAATAGTCTTTTATGCCACTGAATACTCCTTTGAAAGTGCAGAATCTGTAAGTAGCAAATGGTCATTCTAATAAGGCTGCCCGGTTTCATCCATATATATTCTAGGAAGTCCTTTATTCCTCTCCCAGGGGATTTGTCTCTGGAATTAGAAGGCAAATTGCACCTCTGACAAGACATGCAGCCTTTGTGTTGAGACTACTGACTGCTGACATCCATTGTTTTAATCTTTATACTTTAAGTGACCTGGAGTCAGATTTTCAAAGGTATTTATTTGCTTAAGAGCCATTAGATTCTAAATGGGATTTCAGAATTGCCTAAGTAAATTAGAATCCTAATTCACACTGCAGATCTTATTAGGAGTCCTCATGTATCTCTACCTGCCTAAACACCTTTGTATAGCTACCTGCTGGATACTAGGAACTAGCCTGAATGTGTCCCTCAAGGCCACAAAACAATAGCCAAAGCACAACAGTTTTTGGCAGACTTTTGACATTAGTAATTCAATTCAAATTACTGAAGAAGAGGCGAAAGGCTTTGAATTTGTTATTGATRTTTGTTTTTCAAAGTGCTATGAGTCATCAATCCGTTTGAGTGAGTCCGTGTTACAGAGCTGGGCTGCAGTGGATGTGGGGCTGATAGAACACATGTGTATCCTGTGCCACTTCAACCACCAGCTGGGCACGGTCTGGAGCCATTTCACACTTCTATTGGTATGAGTAAAAACTTACAAGAGACATTAGCAACTATCAGAAAAATCCGTGGTTGATACCAGCTTGAACCYTAGTGTCTCCTCAAAATACTGCCAGTGGTTGGATTACTTTTGTTCAGCTTGGAGTTCTTGCAAGTTTGTCTTTCAGGCACATATTTCGTAGACAGTCCTTTTGGAGCTTCTTTAAGGATGAATGCAAAACGATTCCTCAGAAACACTGTTGAGAGGTATTTTTCTTAATTTACTTTTAAATGTCAAATATTTGGTTTTCTCTGTAACCCTTGGAAATTATTACATTGTCAAATACACCTGGAATTTACTGGATGCTGAAGAACACTTATCCTTAAAAGTGGTAAAGGTAGAGCAGTCAGAGAAACCTTTACTAACATACTGCAATGTCATGGTAGAGTAGCTCTCAGTAATAAAGGGTGGCTCTATATACCCCAGGGCTGGACCACAAGGTAGAGCTTTGTGTATTTTTTGCGTTCTTGGAGCTGATGGACTGGTGGCTTTAATCTGAAGCAGCAGAGGTTGGTTTTCCAAGTTACAGTGTTTTGTCTGGGAATGATATTCCTAGCACATTCTTGTCTTAGGACAAAGGAGGCTAATCGATAGCAAAACACAATAAAATGTTATTGGTTAGGCATAGTGGTGTTGAGAGAAGCACACCATGTCATGAAATTTAAGCCCCAAATTCCAAAGAACTATTTTGTCTCAAAAGCTAAGTTTGAAATGTCAAGACAAATTCCCTTGTTTATTTTACTGGGAATTTCACAGGTGCTGAAAGGTATGAGATTCTTAATAACAGTTGGGTTCCCAAATACCTTGGACCTCTCTGAATATCCTGAGTAGAAAAAGTCAATAACACTCTTCTGAGAATGTACCACATGGAGAGGACAAAAGACCTGTTTTTGAGCAGTGGTTACCAAAGGCTGTAAATACAGCTGGGAAAATATCACTGTATTCATAGTTATAATGGCATGCTGCTGTCACTTGGAAATGCTGAAGCTTTGTAGTAAGCTATTAAGTGGAAGTCCATTAATATCCTCTTTAAAGTTTTTCATTCCAGGTTCTTGAATATGTCTGCTTCCTATTTTGCTACAATAGGCAGTTTTGTTTTGTGCTGGCCTGCATACCAAGTACAGTTAGTTAATGAATATTTAATTTCCATTTATGCAGAGGCTCTTGTTATGTAGGAAAATATATTGTACAAGAAAAGCCTCGGACCCATTCTCGCACTAGAAATCAAAGTCTGAATATTGTATTGTAAGCCCACTTCTGGAAAGTTTGCTAATTTATTCTAGTTGAAATAATCTTTGAAATAGCTTGATGTGGAAGCTCCATGTTTACTGGGTTTTATTGTGACTGTTAAAAGGCAAAGTGATGATAGGTTCTTGACCGTGCTAAACGGGGAAGGAACAAATATAATGGAAAGGGTTGTGTTGGCTGATTCCTAGGCTGTAAGTCTTTGAGACAGTGTTTTTAGGTACTACAATGGATTCCAGCTTTCATTGCTGCCTAGAGGCATGTGGAGACAGGAGATGAACCAAGTGTTAAAGGCTTAGAAATAAATATGAGCAGAAATTAAGATTATGTAATATCTGATGCAAGTGCCGGTGGATGAAGGGTAAACAAACTCAAATCATTAGAAATATGGAAGTTTATCTTTAATGCCTAAGCCTTCAAATGAACGTGTCCTTCAAGATGGTTTCTGTTTTTTATGAACAAAAGGTTCTGTGGTCTAACTAGTGCAGTTCACTGTGTAACAGGCATCAGGTTGCTTGTGGGTAGGGATCTTGAATTTGTCCAAAGTCCTCACAAATAAGATATTTGATGCTCAGACAAAGAAAGTATTTCAGTAAATGGCATTGCAGCTTGAGAACAGAGTAACTCTTGTGTGTGTCTGCTAGGTTAGGTGATATGTGCAGTGTAACAATCTGTCCATTTGATAGCATGCTTTGAGTGTTCTAAATATTATGTGTATTTGTTTGACAGGCGTTATGCTTTCCTATTGAGAGCTCAAATGATTCACTGGCAGTAGCAATTCATCTATAATAATCTACCTTGAACATTTTTTTTTCATTAGACATGAACGAAAATGATTTGTTGGGGAATCAGAATGAAAAGCCTTTTCGATTTAGAACACTTAAACCAAAATAGCTTTTCACACAAGATCCTTTGCGATGTCTTTCTCTTTTCAGCACTTTTTGTAGCACTATTCCCAGAGATGAACTCACTAACAAGAGACAGGGACTGTTAGATAAGAGTCTAAAACCTGATCAGATACCTCAGTGTGAGCTGTGGGAAATGTGCATAGCATGGAAAAAACAGCTTTTAAAAAGAACACCACCACCACCAAAAAAAAGCCCTATTGTTGTGAAGATCTGTGGATATTATTCTTTGTTTAGTGCCAAGAACAAGATCCAGACTCAGGAAGTGGTATTTAACTTTATTTGTTATCTTAGAGTTTAAAGTCCATGATATCTTCTCTGTAGAGGAAAAGTCAAAGGAAAAGAGGCTAATTTTCTCAGTAGCTTACAGACTTCCTCAAGACCTGTTTTCCCCAGGTCAYTTAACTTAACTGCTCTATGACTGCTACAAGTGAAATGATAAACTGTCTTTTACTGCAGCTTGGATGTCTACAAAGGTGGTGAGGATGAAAGGATGTTGTATCTCCTATTTCCATATAGCTACATTTGATGGATGTGGCACCTCATAGTTAGGAAGAAAGGAGACAATTATTACACTATTTGTATTACAACAGTGCTCATAGAACACAGGACCGTAGCCTCCATTTTTCAAGCTCTAAACAAAAGTAAATTTAGTTCTCTCCACAAAAAGCGTATGTTTCAAACAAATGTTGTAGTGCAAAAACATTTTATCAGTGGGCAAATGAAAGTATCTTTTTTAAATCTACCTAATTGAAGGATCATATAATGAAGTGTAAGCTTGAGAAGAAGTGGAAAGCAGTTTTCACTTAGCCTAAAACAATGCTGTGTAATTCTTCCTTATGACACTATTGAGTGGTTTCTTGTACTCTCAAACTGTCGTAACGGCTGCTACTGAATGTCAGTTTATCAGACCTCTTTCAATTCATTCAAGTKTATCTACATGTCAACCATCCACAGCAAAGGTGTTCTTAAAGTAAAATGTTGTATCGGTTCAGCAGTACTAACTCAGCAGTGGAAGCTGGATGTATTGTGAGTTTGAAAAAAAGAAAAAGAAGAAAAATCCTCAACCCCAACCCCCCTCAAACAACTTGATTTGGAAGTCTTTCCTCATCTTATTATCATGGTTCAATTTGCAGTATGCATAAGCATACATGTTGTAGTGTGTTCAGAGCCACAGGACAGATAAAATTATGAGTTGAAATAAGGTTGTGCTACTGGAATCAATCTTGCACTGCATTTTTCAGTGTCTCATTATGTATATATTTTAATGGCTTGTGCAAGTTACTCGGGAAGCTTCCTTCCAAGGAAGCTGAACTCTGCTCTTCACCACAGGGTCCCCCAGCTTTCCTTTGTGACTAGTATGGCCTTTGGCATTGCAGCCTTCCGCTGTCTTGCTGCCWRTAGTCTGTTTATTTGATGGTCTCTTCAGCTATAATGGAATCGATCGTGTTGCAGAATGGAACCACCTTCTTTACATTTGAAGGCTGGCTCCAGGTGCCCATGTGGGTGTGGTGACAAGGGTTTGGGTGGTGGTATGAACTAAATTAGAAGCTCTGTTCCTGTTTCTTCATCCATGAAAATAGAGAACTTGTTATATGCCCTGATTCAGTCATAAAATGGAGCATGTGGGCGCAGCTGGGAAAAGCTTTTATTTTCTTAGCTTCTAAACTAAAAAATTGTAAGCTTAGCCCTCTTTTTTATTGTTGTATTTCTTATTTAGCTTTAACATAGCATGGCAAAACCAGGAAATATCCATAGTAGTGGCTGGCCTTATCTACAGTAGCATTTCCTGTCCCTRAGGTGCACTAGTGCTCACAGTGATGACAGCTACTGGTATTTTAATTGGTGCCTAGTGTCCTCTCACTGTCACCATGCCTGGATTTTTTGGTAGTCCCAGCTGGTGGCTATGGACCACTAAGGTTAACAGGAAYGCAGGCGTCGCTGGTCTGGGTCAAATCCCTGACTGCTTTAGTTTGTTAAAATTTTGGATGGCCTCCAGTATGTGATAGAAAGGATATCGCAGTTCAAGGTATCTTTCACTATCACAGACTAATTAGGGCTGTCCTAACTTCCTGAGGGAATATGTAGTGATACCCAGTAGTTACAGAAGATTGAAACCAGGCAGGAGTTATTAGGCTGTAGAGGAGAAAATGTACTTCTTTCTGCTCCTCTGGTCTTTAGCTCCTTCTATCTTAATGAACTGTAATCTGGATGAAAAACAAAGCTGGGGGGRAAAAAAAAGAAAAAACAGTCTCCATTCTCTTGAGCCTGCTCACTTAGCCCCTAAAGCAGTGTTTTCTTTCTCACTGTGGAAATGTGACTAGATGGCAGCTCTGCTTTTTCAAATTTGAAGATTTTTTCCTCCTTTTCTCTCTTCAGTTTTGTTTTATTTCTCACTTGCATCGCTGAGTCTGGTGCTATTTTGCCTGCATCTCTGAAGTGAAAACAGACTTTGTGTTCATGAGCTTCTAACTGGAAGTGATGACAAGTCCTTGATTGGGGCACCATTGCCCTTGTCCTCATGAAATATTTTATCCTTTCTGATGTCATCAGACATGAAACTATAATAAAGGCAGATTTCTGCCACTGGATGTGTGTAAAGTTGATGCCTGTTACGTTTGTGCAGGAGCACCTCTCAGTGACAGCTGCAGTTGTGCTGAAYGTGGTTTCCTCCATTTCATGGGAATAAAATTATTCTTGTGCATTATTAAAAGGGCCTAACAAGTTTCCTGGGGAGAGACTTTGAAATGCAGTATATAAAAATATTTATGTAATTAATGCCTTGGGACTTGAATGAAAAATACTGCTATTTTGCAACCATAATTTTCAGTTTCTGGCAGCCTCCAAGTAACAAGTAAACGGTAAGTTTTAATTTGAGAAAAGATGAAGGAGATTGAAAAAACAAGGAGCCAGAAGAGAAACAAAGTATGTGTGTTCCTCTGACTTACCCCTATACCCCCTCTTATGACCCTGTCCAGGTCAGATAGCAGGTCAGGTACCAGACACTCCAAATGGACTAACTTCTTGAGCTTTCATTGTACTTCTCAGCGTGGACTACCAGCTTTTTCTGAGCTGTCTGAGGTTGTGGCTACACTGCTTTCCATAGCTGAGCTAGCAAAGCGATCAGTGTCCTATGCCTGATGGTTGCAGTAACGACTGAAGGGTACATGTACCTACAACTCCCTCTTCTTTGACCTTCAGAAATATGATGTACAAGCATGTTGTACTGATGGAGTTGTAGCCCCTCCTGAAAGCCCTATCCCTTTGTGGGGGACGTCATTTGTTCTTTCCAAAATCGGGTCAAACTGATCGTAGTGCCCTTGACCTGACTTAGTTTACATTATTGTAAAACAACTGAACAAAGTTCAGTCCCTCTGTGTTCCAAACTCAACACCACCAAAAGTCTAAGTGTCTGTGATGCTCAAAGACTAGCAAAATCATCTTAATTCTGTGGCATGTCCCTGTGCAGGACTCCCAGCCTCTCCAGAGGCCTGAACGCGATGTGTGTTCCTACTGTGCTGTTCTCCTGACAGCGGGGTTTATGTATGGCAAAACAAACGTGAGCTATAATGGTCTCTGTGATAGTAGATAACAGACAGGTTGCAGTTGTCTCTCAAGAGAGCCCTTGAAGGGCCTCATTTGGCTTCCTTATGGAAGAGAGTATGGGAGGATGAGGAGAAGAGCTAGTTGTTGGTGACCTAGGTGGGTAGTCAGGGCTCTCTGGAAATGGGCTGTGTGGACTACAGGCTGATAGAGCCAGCGCAGCCAGCTTAGGAGAGTTGCTGTCAAGCAGGATGTAAATTGTGGATGTTYGTTTCAGTGGAGGATGGTATGAAATCCTAAGCAGACTTGTCTAGAGAATCTTTAAGGTCTTAAAGTTGTGCTTTGTACACAGGGATTACTTTTCAGATGTTCTGTGCAGTTCAGCTCAGGATGTTTTTCCTTCAGACCATATTTCCAGGGAGATCGCATTCCGTGCAGTGACAATAGACAGCCCAGGTCCTTTTGGTCCCAAGAGAATTTCTGAGAGAGTTTCTCAGGTGAATGATTTACTGTCTCTTGCCTTGTTCCTTCTTCAACAGAGCAGAAATACAGTGACCTCAAAGCTAATGCACTCCAGTGTCTCTGGATGGAGACAGCAACATTTTTGCCAATGTAGTTTTGGAGCATTATTCTCTCTTTCATTTCTAACATTTTTTTGGATGCTTCTGGCAGAAATCATGACCCTAGAAGCATCTGCCAGAAACTAATCACTCCAGACACACTGGAGAGATGAATTTTGCTCTTCATGCCGTGGTACCCTCCCTTCATGAAGTTGGGGACTTTCATGTGTGTAAATAAATGGATAGCATGTCATCTTCTGGCTTGATATGAACCTGTATCTGTATTGTCTTAATCAGACCACTGAAGTTCTTTTATTTATTAAACTGGCTCCTAATCTGTGGCTACCGTTGTATGTCAGAGGATTTAGGAACAAGTTTCGCATGTCATTTCATTTCTGAAACTTTGAAAAATTCTTTTATAGTGAAAAAAATTTTGACTTATTTCTTTACATTACTGTATTACTGTAGTCTTTTCTTCACAAATCTCTTGCTTATATAAGTATAAACTTTCTCAGTTGAATATCCTAATGTGAATATAAGGACTGTGTTATTCTGGGATATAATTCATAGGATTTGTTTGAGTGACAAATAATTGACTCTGCACTGAGTTGGACAAAAGAAGGTGTCAGTTCTTGGCATTGGTGCGTTTCCATTGCATGGGATAAAGAGTCAAATCTTCAAATTTAAAATCTAGGTCATATCGGCTGTACTCCTGTGATATATTTGCATTGAAAATTGTTTTACCTGAAACAATTTAAAGAATTAGAGTAATTACAACACTTCAGGTATTAAAGATATTGCATCTACTTCTTAATAATTCTTAATGATTAAGGTGATGTGCCTGGTGGATAGGTGACCCGCCTGGTGGATGAGGGGAAGGTTTAGAATGTTGTCTACCTGGACTTTGCAAAGCCTTTGACACTGTCTCCTGGAGAAGCTGTCAGCCCACGGCTTGGACAGGTGCACCCTTTGCTGGGTTAAGAACTGGCTGGACAGCCGGGCCCAGAGAGTGGTGGTGAATGGTGTTGCACCCAGTTGGTGGCCAGTCACTAGGGGTGTCCCCCAGGGATCAGTGTTGGGGCCGGTCCTGTTTAGTATCTTTATTGATGATCTGGATGAGGGGATTGAGTCTACCATTAGCAAATTTGCAGATGACACCAAGTTGGGTGCAAGTGTCAATCTGTTGGAGGGTAGGAGGGCTCTGCAGAGGGACCTGGACAGGCTGGATTGATGGGCTAAATCCAGTGATATGAGGTTTAACAAGACCAAGTGCTGGGTCCTGCGCTTTGGCCACAACAACCCCCTGCAGCACTACAGGCTGGGGACAGAGTGGCTGGACAGTGGCCAGGCAGAAAGGGACCTGGGGGTGCTGCTCAACAGCCAACTGAACATGAGCCAGCAGTGTGCCCAGGTGGCCGAGAAGGCCAATGGCATCCTGGCCTGTATCAGGAATAGTGTGGTCCGAAGGAGCAGGGGAGTGATTCTTCCCCTGTACTTGGCACTGGTTAGGCCACACCGTGAGTACTGTGTCCAGTTCTGGGCCCGTTGGTTTAGGAAGGACGTTGAGATGCTGGAGTGTGTCCAGAGAAGGGTGACAAGGCTGGTGAAAGGTCTGCAATACAAGTCCTATGAGGAGCGGCTGAGGGAGCTGAGGCTGTTTAGCGTGGAGAAGAGGAGGCTCAGGGGAGCCCTTATGACTCTCTACAACTACCTGAAAGGAGGCTGTAGCCAGGTAAGGGTCAGTYTCTTCTCCCAGGCAACCAGCAGCAGGACAAGAGGACACAGTCTTAAGCTGGGCCAGGGGAAGTTTAGGCTGGACATTAGGAAGAAGTTCTTCACAGAAGGAGTGATTGGGTGTTGAAGTGGGCTGCCCAGGGAGGTGGTGGAGTCACCGTCTCTGGAGGTGTTTAAGAAAAGACTGGATGTGGCACTCAGTGCCATGGTCTGGTTGACAAGGTGGTGTTAGGTCATAGGCTGGACTTGATGAYCTCAAAGATCTTTTCCAGCCTGGTTGATCCTGTGATTCTGTGCAATTACACTACTGTAGGTTTAGAGCAATATTATTTAGAGGGAAGGTACTGGATGCACRATAATGAGAATCAGAAGCTTGTGTGGGATCTATAGCTAAGAGATGTATTTGAAGGTTGAAATTCTTACGTTGGCAAATAAAAACAGAAAGAGAAGTAAAACTATGTGTTAGAATTCGTATTATGGTATTACACTATAAACTGGTGTAATGCCATTGACTTCAGAAAGTAATCTCACTGTAGCTGTTGAGAATTTAGTCTTTTGAGCCTATATGTACTCCAGTTAATGCTGTTAATATCATAATAAGTTATCTTAATTACTTCTGAAAATGTTCTCTTAGTTTTCCAGATTGGACCCTGGATATGATGGGAACTTCCCAATCAGTTTTGCCTTCCATGGGCTGATAACAACCCATTTATTAAAGGTTCTAAATCCTCTCTTTTTATATTTATGTTCTGCTTTGGCCTTGCTTATTCACAACTGAATACCTCTGATTATTTTAGCTGTCATGTGCTCAGTATTTGATGCTTTGCGTTGTAGAACTGGAATAAACTGACTGTGCTATAAGATGTTCAGTGTGTACTTACAACAATGACCACTTAGCTGTCTCATTTCCTTAGCAATATTTTAAAGATTAATCATAGACAGCAGTGTAAGCCAAGAAAAATATAGTTGAAATAGATTAGAAATTAAATATTTTTCTTCATGGTGTTTTGCTTGGACTCAATATTTTGATAACTTGGTGCAGAATTCACRACAACCAGAATGACTTGTTTATGTGACTGAAATTTGGATGAGCAGTGATAGAGCAATTCTTAAATATGTAAGGCTAAATTTGTTGAGCCTGTTTCTTGGCCTTTGATGAGACTGCGGTAAACAGTCAGATGCTTAATAACAGTGGCAGAATTGCATATGCTTCCCTTGGGATTGGAGGGGTGGCCTTTCATTTGATAAACCCCATACAGAAGCCAAGGTATAGACTTCCAAGCAGCTGAAGCAATGGCGGCCTTCATGTCATGGTGATTACCAAGTTGCTGGTCTTTTTCTGAAGTAATATATTGGTATGTTTTGGTTTGGTTTGATTTTTTCTGACAGGCAATCAGTCTTAACTGAGTAGCTTTGAATGGATGAATCATGGAATCAACTAAACTTTAAGATGAGCATTTAGACTGTAGCTTCTAGCGTGTTTGATTGCTTAGTAATACTGCAAGGAAGGACTGGAGGAAGTTTGACCTTACCTGGTGTGTATTTGACTGGGTTCTGGAGAGAGAGCACGTCACAGACATGCTGGCTGCTTATAATCTGAATACTATGCGTTTAAACCCTGGATGGAGGAGATGTCTGGAAGCTCACTGAGGCTGGATTGCTTGTATGCAGCTTAAGACAAATCCTTAGCAAGGTTACCTTGTCACTTCACAGACCTTTGCCAGGCCATGTTTCTCAACAGTTATGCCTCAGCTGAGTAAATACACCCTTTGAGCAAGGACCAGATTTGAGAACTGAAATAGTGTTCGTTGTGCTTTCAGGCTCAAGCATAAACCAAAGCCCTAAAACTTGCATCTGAAATGTCACCAATCAGTCGTTTCCTAAATGAATGGGTTTTGTGTTCTGTGCTTTTGTAGCTCTTGAAGTATCCTCTGTATCTCCTGGCTTCTACATACATTTTTTGTTACCTTCTTGGACCTTTTTTCTTATTGCTTGGTCTTTTATACATCAGGATGAAGAGAACATTCAATTCTGCCACTCTGATGTGGCATCATTTTCATCTTTAATTATATGAACTCTTTGTATAAGATTATTCAATTTGTATTGTGATAGTGTCTTAGACTTGTCTCAGTCATGAGTCAAGGTCTCCATGGATTTTCACAAACGCAAAAATGTGTATTCTTATACACACAAAAGTATGTGTAAGAAAGACCTTAGACCTGCTTTGGCCAATCTTACTTTTCATTTAGAATGAATATGAAATTTACTATAAGATACAGTTCCATTGGTTTTGAAAGCAGATTATTGTGCATCTGAGAGTCAGAGAATGCATAATGTCTGTCTGCTTCACTTAGTTATTCAATATTGCAGCTGGAGATGGGGAGGCCATATGCAGTGTACTGTCTCTGTGTGACACGGAAGATTTCATTTGGCTGGGGCTGCATCAAGCTGTCACAGGTGTTCTTCTTTCATTTACAATAGCTCCATTAAAATATAAATGACTGCATTTATTACATCAGCTCTTTTTCCTTCTTTGGAATACCCAGCTAAAGTTACATTACACATAACAAATGTTCTTGCTCCCTTGAGAATTAGTTTAATTACTGATGTACGTTGGTAAAAGATCTATTGCGTCTGAGATGTTAATTTTATCATGCTTTAATTAAGAGGTCAAGTGTGAAAGGCTGCAGAATACCTCCCACTTCAAGATGCTGAATAGAATGGTGTGGGTAGAAGGCACTGATATGATGAGGTTTTTACTGTCTGTAGGAGTATCGACTTTCCCTGTGCATCTCATTACAATGAGGCTGGCATCTGGAAATACATGGCAATTTCTATTTGCTTATYGTGTTTTCTACTATGAAAGGCATTTTCTGTCCAGAGTCTTTGAAGCTCCAAAACAGCGTGTATCTCCTTTTCAAGGTGATGATCACTCCTCCATCAGTCACCACCAGTTTCAATTGGAAATGTCAGGACCGTGTCCTCTTGTCCAGTGTGTTTGAAGAATGAGACTGCGAGTATCCTACGCCSCTGTGCTCTGGCACAAGAGAGGATGTGGGGCATGTGTTCACCAGAGGACCTCAGGTGCTACCATCTCTGAACACGCAGTTATTTCTTGCTTATGTGAGCAAGAGCATGGGCACAGCATCTGCCCACTGTGAGCATGGGCAGATTCTTTTCGGCATTTGGTTTGAAATTCTTGTTTCTAGCTAACTCCAAAAACAAGGAAATGGACTTGGAAAGTATTCAGGGAAAAAGTGGGCAGACAGAAGGGAGTGTCTCATAATAAGATTAGAGAGAACTAGATAGTAAAAACTCATTTTAGTAGGGTGTCTGGGACATTCTCCACTGAGCTTGTTATGCTTGCCACAGCAACTGGAGCAGCAATGGCATAGATAAGAGCAGGTGTTCACTGGCTAATGTTTGAAGATTTTCTTGAGACTGACTTACTGCACTTTCTGAAGCCTGAGTGCCCAAGTGAAGCAGTATTGTTGTTCTCCAAGCAGCTCTAAAATAGGACWGTTAGTGATTTTTATTTACTCCTTTTTCATTACTTACATCAGTGAATTGTTGATTCATTAAGATGTTCTTGTGATGTGTGATACAGAGGCAACYGTTTTAGAAAATTTTTCTTTTTTCTTGTTTTTTTTGCTGCTGTTTTTTCTTTTCTGTGGTGGTCACTTCTCTTGCTTTTAAAGGATGATAACAGTTCAGCTATGCCACTAACTTCCTCTGCATCACTGGAGAAAGATTGGTGTAATACTGGAAAAACACAGAGTTAAATATTAACGTCCACTACTGAATGTTCCCACTGAAAAAATCAGGAATGTTTCCAAGCAGTGAAAGCACACTTTCCTTTCCTGTAGTTAAGTTTTGCCGCTTAACTTTTAAAACTACAACTTGCTTGTAATTGTAACATGGTTAAAAATTAGAAATTGGGAATCCTCTATTTCTCAAGTGCTCTCACCCAGGCTGCTTCACCCTTCCAGGTGATAGGGGAAGGATCTCATGTGGTGAATTAGTGCTGAAACGTATAATAAGTTTTTTCAAGGTAAGAGGTTGATAATTTTTTTCCTTCCCTCTCTACTTTGTCTTGGAAATAGAAATTTTGTTGCTTGCTCTTTTGGTCAGAAATGTCATTTTAATAAATGTTGTGATTTGATATTGGTGATACAGTAACTCCTTAGGGCATAAAGCATACTCAGAATTGGGATTCTTCTTGGGTTATGAACACACATAGCTTCCCGCATTTGTATTAGCTGAGGACCTAATCAGCTAAGGCTGCAAATGCAGCATTTCCTTCTGCTGACTTGAAATGTTGCCACCAGTCTCTGCTGAGATAAAAAATGCGCACAAAGGAAATCGTTTTAATGAAGAGGAGGATTCTTTCACTTTTAAGAGTTTGATGTATTTAGAATGTGTATTTGTTGTGTCTTGCTGGTTGTGTCAGGTGTCAAGGCTTCTGCCTCAGTGCACTGGAAATCCCTGCCCAAGGTGTTCTGAAGGTGTTAAAGCTCTAATCTTTGTAGAGAGCTCAGGTATCAGCTGTGGAGCAGTAAAGCCTAGAAAGGACTAGATCGTTAATGTGACATTTGTAGGGTGGTATTGCTGAAGCTTCCTTCTGTATGTGTAAAAACTGTGCTTGATGATATGGACTTAATCCTTCAGAAGTAAAATCATGCTTTTTGCTTTAGTGCTGATTCACTTGCATTTACACAATAGCATCCCAAAGCAAGAGAGGTCTTGGCATTTGCATGAGGCACATGCTTCTGCCCACAAGCAGCCAGTATGATAAGTCAATAAAAACAAGCCATGCAAGGCATGAATTGTTTAGAGGTGGAAGAGACCTGTTAGGCTATCTAGCTGTCCTGCATGCCAGTGAAGAATTGCTTCAACTGGATTTGCTTTAGAGGACAGATGAATAGCTGAGTAAAACACAGAATCACATTTTCTGTATGATATGGTGGAGGGGCTTCTATGCTTCTGTTTTTACATGTACGTCTAGCTTTGAACCTCATAAGCAGCAATATTCCAGAGGAACTTTTTCCGGGCTCTTTCATTTAAAGTGTAACAATGGTCTGAACAGAAACTGTTCTGATTGCCTAGATGTGCAGTTTTGCCTTGTGGAGTGATTTTTATCTCATCAAAGGAGAACAAGAAGCAAGGCAAAAATCTGTGAGTATGGCTATCTGTGAGAGAGCGCACAYGTGCATTTGACAGAGTGAGAGGCCTGTCTGTGTTAGATCAATTGTGAGAATAAAATTCTACTACTCTGCCTGGCCCTAGGGAGGGTATTTTACAAAGGCAACCCATTGGGAAGAGAACAAAGGCCTCACTGCGTTTTGGCTGTGCACGACACACTGCTAACGCTAAAGCCAGCTCCCATTTCCTATTAAAGTAGTGTCTCGCATGTTCATGAAACACAGGCAGCGATGCAGCGTGATTCAGCTCGATGGGAGCTGATGCATCTAGTTCTGACACAGACAGAGAAGGTCTCTGTGGTCAAAAAGATAGAAGAACATCTTGGTGCTGGTGTTCTAACCAGCTTCATCTGGTGACTGGACAGGGAATTGCAGGCACATTTGTTTCATTGCATTAATTTTTTGCATTATTCCCCTTTTGTCTGTTATTGTTTTCTTAACAGTATTTGAATAGAAAAAGAACTCTGTCATAAATTATGTGCATGCCCCACTTCTTTCCAGGTCTGACATGTTTATATATACAAAGAATTATGGAGGAATTAAAGAGAGGACTAAAGAAGCTCAGGAATTCTTTGGTAAAGCTTGCCACATTTTTAATAAATGGGCATATAGCAGAGGGAGTGAAATCTGTTGCTCAATACCATAATAGGCAGTGCAGTGCTTTTGCCTCACTGTGTCATCCTTAACAGACGAATTTATTTTTGGTAATGAGACATTTATCTCTTTTGCATCTATTAAAAGTCAGTTCCAGYGTTAAAAATCAGTTGGAAATACCATGAAGTTTAATGGCGAAACGTGTTTCTTTTGAATGCTTGTCACAGCTCCATCAAATCCTGGGGATCCTTTTTCACTTTGTTTTGGTGTACTTTTGCCTTGATGCAACTTGCAATTGCAGATGATTTAGCTGTTTTTCTGAGAGCATCAAATAATAATGTGAATATTTAGATTGTGGAAAGAAGCTTAGTGAACTTACTTTCAGGACAATAATTAATATACTGTCAGTTTAAATAATTGTTTTTCAACACTTTTCAGTGTGGACCCTTTAGGACTTTTTATTAGTGACAGATCCCTACCTATCTGACTTAAATCTATTGAAAGCAGACTTGCTTTTCTTCATGGTCATCCTTGAAGCACTCCACAGAAAAACACGTGTAAGTAGCTGCCTGGTTGGACTCTCCTGGTGCCATAGGGGAGRCATACACATAGAAGTAATTGTGGTAAAATAATGCCATTAGTCAAAAAATATGGGCTCTGCATGTATTTCTGGTCCTGACACAATTCRGTTAAGAAAGTATTTTCACAACTGTGGACTGAGTAATTAATGTCATACTTATGCAGGTCTACAAGCAGACCACTTTGCTTAATCTGTCCGTAGAGAAGCTTGTGTGGGTGCTAGATGAATGCAATGGGGCTTTTGTAGGCGTTTTTTTAGAACCTGTGGGATTTATTAGATGCCTTTCAATGGGTTTTCAAACTGTTACATAGCATTCTGCAGGTGGAATGTAATTTTCCTAGTGAGATCTGAAGTGCTTGACAACGGGTGAAAAAACAACTCCCTCCTTTTAGTTTTGGAAGTATGATTTCTTTAAAGAAGCTGTTTGGTGCCTTTATGCACTTCCATTTTGTTAGTTATAAAAGAGGGGAAATGGCYGGGATATCAGAAAGGCTTGCTGATGTGAAGTGACCCTGAAGCTTATTCCAGGAAGTTTATTTTCAGAAAGTGTTGAGTATTTATACTTTGAGAACCCTTTAAAGTATTTGTGATTCATACCAGACACTCCTTTCAGTCTTAATTGACACCCATCTCATAGAGGTGACATAAGACAATACATTGATGCAAGGAATGTTTTGACTTTTTAGCTGATAAAGTGCTAATTATAAGAACCGCAACCTGTCTAGTAACAGAACTACAGATAACAAACATTGAAAGGTTACTATTCCAGAGGAGTTATGTCATCTAGCTCTATGGATGAAACATCTTTTCCATGGAAGAAATTGCATCCTACATGGAATGGATTCTCTTTTGTACTGTACAAATCCTACAATTGTCTTTACCTACTCATTTCCTTTTACTCTTCCRTTCTTGTACAGAAATTATTCTTCTCATTTGGCTCCTGTGAACAATGCTATCCTTTCTTCCCCATATCTTCCTACACCCACTTTTGAACAACTATGGTTGCTAGGATTACAGTCCTCATGAGGCTAGAGATGGGGAAAAAAGTGTCCCTTCATCTTCTGCTTCCTTTAGGATCTTCTCTTGTTCTTTGCATCACATAAGTAATTTTTTCCAAGGGCATGTTCATGTTTAAGACCTTTTAACAGCAACACTGCTGCTGCTGTGCTCCTTGATGCTCTTCCTGGCTTTTCATTTAAAAAGGCATTGRAAGTCAGTGATTAAGTTGGGGAAAAGATTTATTCTGTATAACTCTGTATACTGTGAGTTAAACCTTCAGTACCTTGCACAGGGACTGCCTTGTGATGAAAAGGGACGAGTGCTCCAAAATGACAGAGGCAGTGACACTCTCCCTTCTCCTCAGCACTCAGRTTTTACAGACATGGATGCTGACTCTGATGAGTCACGTACACTGCAGAACCAGGCATGTGTGTCTTTCATAGGCAGCGTGTGGAAAATGACAGTCATCACATTATTTCAAGTGGCACAGCAGTCATCCTTTGATGTGCCAGGCTACTTTCTGCAGGCGAGAATTGGCACTGTGTTAGACTCTTGTGGGTAGAAGGATGGATATACATGCCCTTTGTTTTCTAAAAAGTGTGTGCTTCTGTATAGTGTGAGCACTGGAGGGAGGGTGTTGTTTGGTTTTTTTGGTTTCTTTTAGACGTGGATCATGTTTAACAGCATGTTTGAGCTGTCGGGGTTCAGCTCCAGAAAGTTCTAGTGATTATTCCAGGGATCTCGCTGTGGCTTATTCAGCTTTGTCAGATACATTCTCTTTTCCAGGTCTTCTAACTGGTTTATGCTTGAATACTGAAGAGGTATCGTCTGTACTTAAGTATTGTTTGGGAGGTTGAACAGTGCACAAGGAAGAAGTGAAAAGCTCACAGTGAAAAGTAATTAGGAAGTAAAGCAAAGGGTGGTTTGATAGCCATGAATGAGATTTCCGCATGAGATGCAGGGAAGATTGCCCAGAATATCTCCTCCTACCCCCAGCAACTTCCAGTACTGTAGCATCTTTAGGGATGGTATCTAGGAGATGTATTTTTACTGCTTCTCTCTGGATATCCAAACATTTCACACTTCTAAGTAATTCAGAAAATTTGCTTGAGCCCCATTTTGCATATTACTTAATTTAAAAGTTAATAATTTGGATACTGTACTCTTATCTTGCTCAAGCTGTTTGGAAGCTGCATGGCTACCACCTAACCAAAAAGACTATTGCACTTGCCAGAAAGGAAACTGCTGCATATTTTGCCCTCACCGGATCCTTTTGCAGGGAGCGAGTGGCATCCTGGATRCTGTTTCTTCAAGCCGTAAATCAGCAGTTTAAAAGCAGAATTTCATTTTGCTGTTGCTGCCATTCAGGCTGTTTGGAATGTAATTGCAATGTGTGTCTGATCCTCAAGGGTATCCATAGGAAGCATGTGTTACTGGTTGAACTTAATTGGACTTCCAAAGAATTCTCCTGCATTGCAAACTAATGAAAAGAACAGCCCTTTGCCGCTTTGAATTAACATTAGATAAGAGTGGTTCATGGCAGAGTTACATATCTAATGGCAACACCTACTATTGCTGCTGTTCATAATGTTTGCTCCAGTATACTTAGGCTTTTGCCTATTATGTGGTGTATGGAAAAGCCATGGTTTTCCTTGAGCAATTCCTGCTGGAATTGGTATATGTGTCTCACTGTTCTCAGCCTTTGACTCTACATTCTAGCAAAAACCATCCAGGACTTTATTTTTTTGAAGAGGTCTGAATTTTTTTTATCTTGTTTTGTTTCTATTTTCAGAGGCATTTATTTGTGTTGCTGAGGGTAGGGCATGATTTGAGTTTAAAAGCTTTTGTGCAGGTAAACAATCTATGTTTGTCACATTACAGGCAACCTATAGTCAGCATTAGCCCCTCATAAATTAATATGGCCATAATACAGCTCTGGCATTAGAGCCTAAGAGAGGCATTGGATAGGTTTGATCCAGAGTAAGTATAGGACAGAAATGGAAAATACAGCTGTGCCATTGTTAGTGTGCCTCTCTTTTTTTCTTTATTAAAGTTCCTCTGTAGGGAAGCCAGCACATCARTTTGGGTAGAATAGGGTTACTCTTCCCACTTTACAGATAGTAAGTGAAAAATTAAGAACTGAATGACACAGGAAGACAGAGAGCCAGGCTGGGCAGCTAGGAAAAATGTGTGCTGGTGAAAGGGGCTTTAGGGTGTCAGCGGTACCACATGATATCTGATTGGTATGCCCAGTGATGTTATGGCATGGCTATGGGATGTGCTATCCAGAGTGGTGGGCTTTATCTACTGGCTCTTGACGAAAACAAGGATCAGCAACTGAGGAGATAGAGTGGAGGGGGATGAGGTGTTCCTAGCCCCAGTCCTTACTTCTGGGTTCCAGTAAGCAGTGAGGCGTGTTGCTTTTTGAGAGGGAGGAAGAGGTAGGAAAGTTGAGGGGCATTTTACTCCACAGAGCAACATTGTGACAGGGAGGGAAAAATTCTTCACTGACTGGAGTACCAACAAGAACGTATGAAAAAAGGATCAGTAGGTTAGAAAATCTTAGAATCCTAGAATGGTTYGGGTTGGAAGGGACCTCGAAGATCGCCTAGTTCTGAACCCCACACCATGGGCAGGGACACTTTCCACTGGACCAGTGGCACACCCACTGCATCCCTACGTATAGGTATCCACAGGCTGTGTCCTTGGCAAGTAAGAAGGCACCTGACTAAATGGTAATGGCCAAAGTTCTGAAGCAGATTTCTTTGTATATGAGAACTGTTGTACTAGTCCTGCCTCTCATGTAACTTTATATTGAACACAATGTAGTAAAAGTAATGTTAGAATATTCACATGCATCAATCAAGCTGTCATTTATGTGGCAAGCTAGGAGAATTTAGCTATTTGCAAACTTCTATGGTATTTTTAGAAAGTTTAGAACACTCTTGAAAAAATTCAAATATGATGAGTAGAAGTTACTCTGCATAAGTTGCATGCAGAGTGTTTTCATATTTGTCTCTATTTTAACCTGTTATGGCATCTAGTATTTTCTTGACACCAAGTGAGTCTGTGTCTGGTGTGTTACACCAAAACATATTCCTGTCTCCAAATGCTAACAGCAGCACATTCAGCAGCTAAAGTAGGTGTTGCAGAAGTTTGGCACTGCTCCTCTTTACAGAATGATAAACACACACGATGTTGTCTTGGGTTTTATATAGACATGGAGGCTCTTGTCTTATAAAAGATTCATAGACAAAAGGTGACTCTTAGCTTTAAAACATAACAAGGCTAGTTGAACTGGATGGGCATGAAATAGTTGTCAAATTTTCTTGCTTACCCCAGGATGGTGGTTTCTTTTATTTTAGACTGAGAGAGCATTTTATTGTTCATTTTTTCTAACAGCTGCATTAGATTATTGTATTCTATAACACTTACTGGTTTTTTTCATTTTCCAGGAGGAGTCCAGAACATACGTGTAGAACTGCGGCTTCTCTTTCTCCAAGCTCTGCCAAAGGTGTGTAAATGTATGTTACACACTGTGTTCATCTAAATTGCACTATGGAAATTTCCAGAAAAGTGAGATTCAAATCTATGGGCAGGAGACTACTACTTCCTTGATTTTTTAATGCAGTATTTCAAACACAATATGACGGTCTTCTCCAGAGAGTTGCATTGAATCAGAACTAAGCTTGAGAATTCAGKGTAATGCGTACAACAGTGACCATCCTGCTGGTACACTGTTGCAAGTGGTGTTCAAGTTTGAGCTGCCCAATAATAGATAACAGAGGTGTTTCAGAGGCTCAAGAACAAGAACAGAGCTATTTAATAGCAGGTGTACACTGATTTCAAAGTGTCTGCTAAATAATGATTCCCCATATTATACCCTAACTCCTGAGCAAATAATGTGGCATAAGGGAAGCACTGTCTCCTTCCCTTGCCAARTCTGGGAGTCTTCCTAGCTCTCTGTAAGAATGTCTAGATTTCTGGTTGGCCACTGAATCAGGACTGTACTGCTCCTCCTCAGCAGCTTGCTACCTGAAGGAGTTTTACCAGGAGAACTGCCTGACATAGAGAAAGTGGTTTCAGCAGATGTGTAAAGTTTTGACCTAAAAATAGGATAACATGGTAAATAAGAACCTGATGTTCAAAGGTTCAAAGCTGTCCTTGCTGTCTGGTTTGTTGTATAACTTGGAAGAACTGAAATAGCTTTTGTGGCGATAATTATTAACATATGATTGCAGAGTTAAGGGTAAAGAATAGTGTTTTTCTATAAATGTTACTGTAAAAGCCCATAATATAGCATGATTTTTTTTTTTTTGAACAAATGTAAAGAACTATTTAGCCTCAAGATTAATTTTTATATATATAAAAAAATGTGAAAGTCCTGAGTAAAATTCTAATTTCTAATTAACTGTACACATCAGCTTGACAGTGCCTGCTTAGTAACAGAAAGCAGTGTATGATGAGGAACAGTGGGACTCTTTTTTTGGTTTAGTGGTTTTTTGGKTTTTTTTTTCTTCCTTTTGAACAGAGGGTGGGAAGTGATTCCTTTGAGCTATTGCACCACATAAGCTTTGACAGCAATTTTTACTCCCCAGTGTACCTTCTAAGCACACACCACCCTCTTGGAGCTGGAGCTGGTGGTGGCCCAGGTTCTCAGTGAGCCACAGACAAGGGASGTGCTGGTTCTCTSTCTCAGTGTTGCAGAAAACATGAACATTTTCTAGCTCTGCACTTACAAAGCCAGATATTCCCTGACCCTGTGTGAACTCACCAAGGCTTTTCTGCCTCCATAGACCCCTCTTTTCAGTGTGGAAGAAAGAACTGTGTACGAGTTGGAATTAATTTCCACAAAGTTTTCCCAAGTAATTCTCAACCACCCATGGGTTTTCCTGGAAGACTGGTATACAATAGGCCTTTGTCTCCAAATGGATTTATTTATAATTTTTGAATCTAAATGCCTAGCTTGACCCCAATATTAAAGGGCTTTTTAGTCCCCAGGGCTTAGTAGTTCGTCCTTGAAACCTTTTAAAGATGTGACTCTTCTGTGAATATAYAAGGCGTCATAAATCTGTTCATACCAGAATGAATGCAAGTTAGTCTAATCATATCTGAGTCCAAACTGGTTACGTTTTAAAGGAACCAGAGACAAAGCAAAACGTCTATGAAAGCAGTTTTATGGTTTCTACAGAAATATATTGTTGTGAATTAGGTCTGGATTCCTTGACAAAACTAATTCATGGATGGAGAGCGTACTTTCAGCAGCAGGTTCAGAGTTCCTACAAGCTGTAAGATCTGAATTGATCATGTAAGATTAATTGCTCAGTTTAATTCTTTTGATTATTTATTTGGGTACTTGAAACTGTGTTCTTTCGAGGCAAAATAAAACAACATCTCCATGTTCTCCTTTTTGTTTCATATTAGTTTGCATTAAGCACAAAGGCATTGTATCACTTGTCCAGCTCATGATGCAACAGTTAATTTCGTTTGAAACTAATGTTCTTCAAACAATGAGGGCTTCACCAAAAGATTTACATTCTCCTGAGAAAATCGTCTCACATGTGAGCTCTGATATTTGATGAGCTGGAAAGTTCATGAAAATTGTTACATCTACAGGAGAAATGTTTCCGACACCAGTTACAGCAGGTAGAGAGGGAGAGGTTTTGGTGCAAGTGCTGAACACTTGCAACTGAGGGGAAATTTCTGTGAAGAGTTCATCTCTCAGTCATATAGGGGCAGATTTTCTGAAGTGTGCTGTTCTGATCTTTCTGAAAGTCTTTGTCCTTGACTCATTTGCATCAAACAGCCTTGCGCTTCCCTGCCCCTTCCTTCAGATCTGTAATAATCATCATTTGATGAATCATGCACACCTTTCCTCCCAGGCAGATCGTAATTTACACCAAATGTGAGCTCTGAAAATTGCGTTGGTTGCAGGTAAATAGATGTTGACTAGTACTGAGATCTTGTCATGCATAATCCTGAACATGAGAGAAAAGAGAGTTATTGGTCATCTGTTCTACTGCCATGCTGATACAGCTGTGGCCCTGCAATGTATTTTTGTACTACTTGGTCCAGTGTACTTTTAAAGGCTGAAGTGGTGGCATATGTTATATGCCATGGAAGAAACTGTATAAAGTCCAATAGATTTCACTGTAACAGAATTTTTTCCTGATAGAGTTGTCTTTTGCTTAGACTTGCTTCCATCAGATATAGCTCTTTTTCTTTCCTAGTGCACACTGTCAATTGTGAAAACCTTCTCAATTCATCTCTGTCAAATGTCTTTCAATGCTAAGACATTAAGAGTGCTGTTATTGAAACTGTATTAAAACTAATAGGAAAGGGAACCTGATCCTAGGGTGCAGTGTTGGAAGTGGATGGCTGGTTGGGCACCATCCAGCACTCCTTGTTTGAGAGCCCCTACAAACACTCCACAACAGTGATTCTTTATATCCTTGGATTTCATGGCAACAGGGCACAAATTGTTAAGGTTATGGGATAAGACTTGTCATCACCAGTCTCACTATTAAGAGCAACCTGATATAAAAAGAACAAACCCCCAGATTTTCTTTTCATACAAATTGTGGAAATTTGTGATGTGGTTTGTTTGTCTCCATGAGCATTAGTGTGAGACTCAATGACACGAAGGCCTGACACTTCTGCTGTCCTTGTTGGATTTTCTCCATTAGCACCACCATTCATTGGCCCTGAGGCCAAGACATCATACATTCCCTGTTTGCTTGAGCAATTGCTGCTTGTGTGGTGTCACTGTTGAATCACTCAGCTACTATTTGGTCCCTGAAATAAAAACTATGCATCTGATCTGCCACTGGGGTTTCTGTTTCACAACTAATTCTACACAGGATGTGATACAGTCAAGCCCAGAGGAAAATCATGCCAAGACCAGTGTGAAAAGAGGAGAGGATGATTCTAGACTCTTCAGCAAGCATTAAGGAGAAAGCAAAGAYACGAAAGATTTGTCTAAAATGCTATGACCTTGGGGATCTGGAGGTAGATAACATAGAGGAGATAAGGTACAGTGGCTGTAGCTGAATACAGCCTCACATCCATAGTGCTAAGCTTTCAAACTCTATCCTGTTTCAAACATGGAAAGGCAGATAAGGCCRTTTCTAGTACTATGATGGTTCATTAGACTACTTCAGCTGTTGCATCCTTTAGCTTTGAAACTGCAGTGTCACCAAACAACTACATTTTTTTAAATTCCAGAAGCTTCCGACAGTCAGCAAGGATTGCATCCAAACAGTCCACTGAGTATTAGCACACAGTTTGTTCCAGCAAATGCATTAGTAGCTATTAAACATTTATACAGCAGCATAAAGTTAGACAAGGATTCACAAACATAAATAAGACCTGTTCTTTGCAGTGTAGAATCACCAGTCTCAATCCTGCCTAGATAATGACATAAAGCACAGCTGCTTATAGGAGGAAGGGTGAGAAATGTTTGAAGGAAAAGTGATTTCTGAGAAGGCGGTGACTGGGGAAGGGGATTTGCAGGTCAAGGAACTAACAAATCAGAAGGTGTAGAAAGAGTGAAAATAGGAAATGAAGCAAGATAGCGAGCTTAGGAGGTAGTAAAGAGTGGAAAAGAAGTTGTTAGCTATGAGAGAAGCTTGAATATGAAATGACAGGGAATGGATAGGAGAATTTTCTCTTGCCACTTCTTAACGTTCAAGTGATRTGTTCAGTATGCAGATCTGATTGAAAGTGTCTTGCAGATATTGAGGATGGGACAGAATGTAATGAAGTCTGAGAAAGTCTGTGTCTTTAAAAGTAGTATATATAGTTTCTTTGGTCTGCCCCGATCAAAATGCAAGTGTTCTTTCATTACCTTTTGGTGTTTGGAGCTCTACACCCTTTTTTCCTTCTCTGTGCTCGACCTGGGAAGCTTCTTTTATTGATTTGGTGCTTCCAGAGCTGAATTTTTCCTAGATTAATACTGAATTCTTGAGACTTCTCGCAGCTTTTCCTCTTCTTTTTTTTTTTTCTTACAGCAGTATCATGTATTTGAAAAACAGAGAGTGGTACAGATATTTTCATCTGTTGCTTGGAATGTGTCCTCTATGGGAGCTACAGGAAATACTGCATAACGAGCTTCCAACCAAATGGAGTTACAATAAATCTCTAAGTCTAGTGAACTCTGTAGGAAGAGAGAAATAGGGATGTTATAACATGAGCTGGTGCTGAGCAGAGCTGTCTAGGGCACTAGACAGCCCTAAAAAAAACACCAAACCAAACCCAAAAAAACCCCAAGAAACTACAAAAACCCGATAACCAACAAAAAAAAAAAAACAAAAACAAAACCCCTGATGTCCTCTCTGCTCTGTAAACCCAAAACTGTCCGAGTGAAAGTGTACATGAAGCAGTGAGATAGTTGGTGTTTTGAAAGAACTGCTGTCAGTTACTGCTTTCCTCCTTGCTGTCTGTTGGCAGTACTGGGAGCAGCAGGACTCCACAGCAATTTTGACACAGCCAGATTCATCATTAAAATGCATTCAATCTTGGCCATCTTGCTGGGAAGCTTTTCACCTGTTAAAATGAGTGCAAGTTCTTAGTAGTTCGTAAAATAATTTCATGTCAATGCTACAGAMTTAGGCACTTTTCTGCCAATTTTGATTGGTAGTGCCTAGAGGTTTCATCTGAGATCTGGGCACAGTGAAAGACTCAGTATACAACTTAAATAATATGTAGCATTAATGTAAACTTTTGCCTGTTTATGAAATACCAGAAAGTGGAGTGACACAGCTCAAGTCCTGGAGAGACTCTCTGGGTAAGGCAGAAAATGAAATAAAGGACTTTGCCTAGAGCTTTTCAGTGCCTACGCACCCATTTTTTTCCTGCAATAAATCTGCATGTGGCATTTGGAAAGCGAAATTTTTCTTCGCCCAGTGCTACACTTAATAGTCTCAGACTATTACACTTCTCTTTGCTCTCCCTCACCCCCACAGTAATTTTTAATATACAGATATCAGAGGAGTTACTAGACATTTGGCTGAGTGCAACAGTTTTTATCAGAGCCCTTGTGGAATGTGGGAAATCACGTGCTGGAGAGCTACTTGCACAGAGACAGCAAATTCGGGAGTAATGCTGTCAGAAAAGGGATGTCCTGCCACCAACTTTTGTTCTCTGACACAGTTGCCAGTGAAGTGAGGGAGCTGGTCACCCTGTCTGCCCTGTCGCCTCTCAGCAGCTCAAGGCCATTTGTGAGGGACAAGTGCCCCAGCTGCAGGACACAGAGAAACAGCACAGCCACCGGCTGCTCCCCGCTTCTGGCTGAGACCAGAGTCAGGACTTTAAAGAATGAAATCCCTGTTGACAAGTATTTTGTGGACTGTCTGTGGTTTAGACAAAATCTGCATGACTTTAGTTTCTAGTTTCAGTTTTGTAGGTGTTCGGTTTCTTCTGCTGATCTCTCTCTTGGCAGCTTTGGCACTGCATGCTCAGATGCTCACCGGCTCCTTGGGGCAGGAGCGCATGGAATGCAGCTACTGCTCCTTTGGTAGTGTTCAGGACTTGGCCTAAAGTGAGTAGGCCTGCTCAGAGAAACATAACATTGCACAAGAGGGGATGGAGGCACTGCGCCCATCCCTCTCCTGCAAAACCCTCTCTACATATGAGTGACTGGAAGTTGCAGTACCTTAAAATGGGTGTTACAGTACCAGTCCAGCTGGAGTTTCTTGGTTTAGGTCTGATCTACAGTTAACATAAGCTTGTGAAACTGGCTTGAATTGGCCTGATATTGAAACCAAATTTTGAGACATGAAGCAGAGTGATGGTAATTTGTATAAAAGTCTACTGCTACTGCAGGCACTGATGCCAAGGAAAGACAGATGGAGAGTGGGAGATGTCACAGGCAAGGGGGATGGGACCTGTGAAATACCTATAAACTTAAGATTTTTACCTGTAAATAAGACTTTAGTGGCAGCTAGAAAACAGAAGGATGGTTAGAATGGAAAGTGGCAAGTGATACAGATATTAAGCCTGCTTAACAAAATACTTCCAAGAAATAAAATTTAAGCCAGAGAGAAAACCGAAAAAATGCCAAAGCTGATCATCAGAAGGTGAAATGGAAACCAAAGGCRGTGCCAAGGTTAAAGCTTATTTTTGTCTTCTGCCCGTGTATTGTCATAGAGGAAAAAGCAGAGACTTGTTTTTTGCCTGCCCCAGAACCAAGCTGGGCAAGTTGATTAAGGGGTGCTTTAGTTGGATCTGAAAGATCAAGGAGATAGATTGTTACTTGCATTGGAAGAGTTGGGGGTGGGGAAGAAAATAGATGGTGAAACATGTGGAAAACATCTGGTCCAAGGAGGCATTTTAGAAATAAGTTTAGGCAGGAGGGAAGGAGGAGCAGCTGTGCAGCATGTAGGGACCACCAGGGCTGCAGTGATAAACAGGAGAGAAAAGGAGGCAGAGCTAGGATAAAGCTTCAACCAAATCGAAGAAATAGGCAGAGGGAGGACTCAGACTGCAACTTYGTGACCAAGACAACTATCTAGCCTAGACTGAAAGTGAAAATTTCGAGTGTCTGTGGGTAGCGCACTGCCTTTAAGCTAGACCCATCTCAGGGAAAGGAATAGGGTGCTTTGGACTTGTGCTGAAAACAGGGTAGGTGGTAAACATACAGAATGATTTATCAGAAATGGTGTGTCCTTCATGGAGGGGGAGATACCACCCTGGAATCAGGAAGGAAATGGTCTGCTTGGAGAACATTAAGCCAGCCAAAGAGGAATGGTGCTAGGTTAGGGCTTCCAGACATTCCTCCCTTCCTTGAGAGTCAATTCAGRTTGTTTCTAGATTTTTAGAAGGGCTAAGTGCATTGCTCTGGAAGCACAGACAGTCTTACTTGTTTCCGATACCTGGTTTCTTGAACCTGAGTTGTTCTCTTGGCTTTTACTTTGTTGCACTGAACTGCAAAAGATCTTTTAAGTTCTTCTGTGGATCTGTGGTTTCAGGACTGGTGCAAACTGATTCAAGTCATGGCTGCTACTAAAAGAATATACCCACTCTACCCCCATCCCAATTTCACCCTTACTTTGTGTTAGCTCTAGTGTTGATGTGACATGATCAGATGAACTAAGAACAAATCCAGGTAAAAACTTACCCAGCAAAGACAAAATGGTGCCTCACAGACAGAGGGAAGCTGCTACGTGCCTTTGTCAAACAGGAAGACTACCCAGCTGCAGCTTTCCCAGAATTGCTGATTGGTTTCTTGCATGTGACCCTGAGGCTTCTGGTACTGATAAAAGCTTTTGTATTATGTAAATCAGTGATCTGATAATATGTGGCATCTCCCAGGTCCTTTTTTTCTGGAAAGTAAATTTTTCCCCTGCTACRTTGCTGAAATTACACTGTCCTTTTTTCTCTMGTTGTCTGACTTCATATCCTTTACATGATGCTCATGGGAGACTGATCCAAAWCTCATTGAAGGCAGTAACGTGATAGATGCTACTGATAGCAGACTTTGGATCAGAAATAAATCCATTTATTATCCCTCGGGGTTGTACTGTTTATACTCCACAGCTCAGTTTCTATATCCCATGGTGTATCATTAARCACAAGTTAAAATAAAGTTCATCCTAGGCAGCCTGCTGTCTCTGTTTCCCTTGAATTTATGGGTAGTTCTTCCTATAGTTAGAGGAGTCCTAGAATTGATCTAATCCTTGTTTCCATAAAATCTTTTCATGTATGAAAGCATCTCAAAGTGCTTTTACAATAATTATGCTCAAACAATTCCAGTACAGATCTTTCTGTGGCTGTGCTATGCCACCATTCCCRTAATGAGACACAAGAAATTGCAACTGTGGGATTGCTTCCTTGCAAGTTGAAAAGAAGTGTCCACAGACGGGCAGTTACTATACTGGAGTTTGGTTAGGACTAATGTTTTTTTCCAGCCTAGGTGGGCTGAAGGAAGAAAACCAGCTAAACTTTCCGTGAACCACATTAAAAGAAAGTTCCGCTTCCCTGGTGAGAAAAGCCACTCCCAAAGCAGAGTGCTTTCAGGGTGGGTGGGGAAGGGAGCTGGAAGGGAGAGGCTTCACGATCCAAAGAACAGATCGAGACTGTTGAGATTCTGCTCGGCATCTAAAATGCTTGATCACATTCCCTCAGCCTTCCAGATTCCAAGTTGGGTCTATCTCAGTTTGGTTCCAGAAAGTGTGTGCATTTTTTTTTAATGGATCCTGAGAAATGTGAACCTTCTTTGCTTAGGGTGGGTATTAAAATATCCCATGGAAAGAGCGTAAGGAGGAAACAGAAGTAGGAGAAATTCACTGATATCCCGAACTTGATTTATTACTTTAAAAAAAAAATGTGTTTTTTAAATGAGACAAGATGAAGACTCTGAGGAACTGCACAGAAAATCTTGTTGGATWGCAGTTGCTGCAATAATTTGTTATGCTGTTTCAGCTCATAATGCAGGTGTAACTCTCGTCACCTGGGCTTGCTGAAGGTTATCCATTTGCACCTTCAAACACGATAGCAACTTTCYTGATCTGTAAAAACACTTGTGTTTGAAGGCTTTGTGCTAAGGTACTTGATCAGAGGAAAACAGCATTTATTGAATGACCATTTTCCTCCGTAACACCTAAGAGACTTCCTATCCAGCTATTGAATTGTCAGAAGTCTGCTTATTTTAGGGGATTTTGATAAAGTTGCTTTATGAGGAGGAATGCCTGTGGATATAGAAGCATCCCAGAATATGTCCCATTGGTATTGATCTCTCATTCATCTACTGAACAGAATATATGATTGCTCCTTGGCGGTTGGTTCGATAACCAGCATTCCACTGAGTTGCACCTACTGCAGTTACTCCATCAGTCATTCTCTTAATGTCTTCTTACGTAAGAGGTGTAGTTGAAACTAAAGGAAGTTAATAAGATTTTCTCTAAGCCCCTCTTGATTCCACTTGATTTACCATGCAGCTTTTAATTAAAAGAGGGAAAGAAGGGATGGGGAAGAGAGATCTCATCAGTTTTAGTCAAATCTTGAAATAGGGAAGGTAAGACTGCATCTAGGAAAGGTAAATTGTCCCGAAGTTATTTTTAATTCTGCTGGTTCTCTAGCAGTAGATATATAAATAAGTGGAAGGGAGAAAGGAGGGACCTGTCAGGAACAGGAGACTTGGATTCAAAGTTTGCTGCCACAAATGGATCAAAGATCAGGACCTGAAGATTATTGATTAGGGCCTGTGCAGGAGGAAGGAGAACATCTGTTCTTGTTCTATCTTCCTCTACCCTGCTGGGGAGGGGATGGCACTTACCCTTCAGGTTGGGTGAAGTGAGAGAGGGATAGGAGTAAGAAGTGAACCCTTCTTTACATTTGTGTCTCCCCCATTTTTCAACGTTTTAGCACTGAAACGCTCAGAGTTTTTCCAAAAGTCTATTTCAGCATAGTGTGAAGCCTTACATAGGAAACGTGTTTTCTCAGGTAGACCAAAAAGTCTGTGATTCCTTTTTGGTGACCCCACATCTTGTACAAGCACAAAGTCTTGACCAGCCCAGGTTTTAGAAAAYAGCTTTCTCTTTGTGAAGCTCTTCTGCATCTTAAAGGAAGTATCTGGCAAAGATGGCATCAGAACTTTCTTTTTAACATGAAGACAAATCCTGACAAAGAGAACAATAGCAGACTGCCTTACTTAGACAAGAAGTAACTGAAAATAAGCAGTGTCTGTATTTTATGATGTGGACAGAAAGCAGTAAATATTTATCTGTCCTTTCCTTCCCTTTGAAATAAACACTTAAGACTCTGCTGTTATTCAGATAATCTGTTTCTATACTAACCTGTCTCTTTAAGGGAAACATCTATTTCCTATTACAGCCATATAGAGGCCCTGAACTAAAATATTTTGCATGCTTTTGCAGGCCTCCAGGAAACATTAAACACACAGAGACAGACAAACAGTTATGAAGCCCCTGTTTAAAATTAGGAGCAGAGAAGGGAAGCAGAGTCTCTGTCTGCTTTTCTCAGACCTGATATTAAAAGGATGTCAATTTGCTTATTTTGCATAAAAGTATCTTGTTTCTCAGTATTAATTCAGACCAGCTGTTGTACCAGCAAGGTCAGTGGGCAGTTACACCTTTTACCACTCTGAGGGTATTTTTGAAGTATGTCTCTTATTTTAAAAAAAGCAAACAACCAAACAACAACCTTGATTGCACAATCTATTTGCTAGTTGTTGCTCTAGGAACAGCCAGCTTGCCTTACACCAAAAAATGCTATTTGATAATATATAAAAAGCACATACATATTTAARATAGGTTTGCTACAGTAAGATTTCACTATCAGCATGCCTTAGTGTTTTTTAACTGTAGGCAAAGAGATAGACAGCAGAAAATAGGAGTAATAGCTGTTGAAATCATTATGGAAAAGCTCCTGCTGGCGAGTAACTTTGCTCTTGAAGATAATTATGCTGAAGTAGGTATACTGGAGTGAACAAGCAGCAGTTACAAGTGCAGAGGTTTGAAAGAGTGCTGCCCTTTAGAAGTAGAAAGTCACTTCAAGATAACTTTTAAAGATAGCACCTAACTTCCGAATCGTGGTTACCAGTCAAAATTTCGAAAGAGTTGTGCTACTTTGGGCCTTGATGTACATAGTTAATTCCCCATCTGTGAGATGGTCCTAATAATACAGACAATTTCTCATTAAGGAGAATTGTGAAAACTAGATAACTGGGAGTATGAGAATGGGCACAGTTGTGGCTCAAAGTATGTAGTCTGCTTCTCTGGCAGTGGTCAGTGTCACTGGTTTAGGGGAAGAATTAATGTAAAGGGCAAATTCAAGTTGCTACTTCACCTGAGATATCCACACCTTCTAGTAACTTGTGGTTGATAGCTTCCCAAGCCAAGAGTTCTAGCTTAGGATTGTTGTTTCATGTTTTTGAATTTTGTTTTCTGAGCTAGCTCGCAGAGAGGACCTCCACAAGATCCTGGGCAATGAGCTCTGCAATCCTTCTATGCGTGATGTGAAAAATAACTTCCTTGTGTTTGTTTTAAAACGTCTGCCCCAAGATTGGTTTCAGTGCCCCCTAGGTCTTATGTTACCAGAAGGAATGGGCTGCACACTCTCTCATCTCCCCTCTGCCAGCTCTTTCTCAGACTGAAGAATCCTTGTTTATTCAGTGTCTCTATGTCAAACAGTTGAGGAGCTTTCATTGTTCTTACCTCCTTCCTCTGTTCTTTATCTAGTTTTAACTTTGAGGTGCTAATCTGTAAGAGGCATGGTATCAATTCTAAATGTTGCTATCAGTGAGCTCGTATTTGTTGTTTGCTTGGGACTTCTTGGTGGGAAGTAATTCGAGATGAGTATTAGATTGTGTGAAAACTTAARTGTTATAAAGCACACATGTACTTGTATTAGAGCTTGCAGAGAGGAGAGGGAGGTCTCTTAGGGATCTGTTTTTCCCTAGTGAGATGTAATGATTTTGAAAATGGAGAGCTGACTCTCCACTATTACTTTTATTACTAAGTGCTAGAGCCACTTTCTTTAAGTGCAATGCAGATGAAGAGTGAAATTCAAAAGAAAAATTATTTTTCCTACTGAGACTCCAGAATAAAATGATTTTACACCTAAGAAAGTTAATAAAAAATTGCCTGGACATCCTCTTCCTTTCTGCAGCAGCTGTTTCCACTCTGTATCTTAATGAGTGGGCTGAACTAAAATCTACGGGGAAGGGCTTTCCCCTCCCTCCCCCTTCTTTGGTATCCCTATGTAAAAGGCTGCACTACAGTATCACACTCTGTGCTTCCGTTGAATGAGTAAATGCCTATGCCTGGACAGTCCAAGGGAAAGGCTATATCATGTTCTCAGCTAGTTAAGCTCCTTAATGCAATCTTTTTAAAATTTTCCTGGATATTCCACTGATGTGATTTTGGCTGCAAGAAGTAAGTATTTAAAACCTCAGAAGGTTTAAGACCTTTCCAATCTCTTACAAATTTTCTGCTATAAATAACTTGTGGAGTATCTGCTGGTTTTGGAGGTAGATTCTGTTTCCGTTACTTCATTTTATATTTCCTGTTAACTGTTTATATATGTTCTGAATGWTTTTTAATTTCCTTAAAGTTGCATACTGAGTTTCTTGGAGGAAAGTAATGGTGTTGTCTATGAAGTGTAGTGGAAAGTATTGATTCCCTTTTACTGTTTAACAAAATGAGACTGACTTATCACTACAGATGTTATTTCCAAACTACTTTTTGAGTCCCCTGTTTCTTGATTCAGCTCTGCCCACTGAGTGACTTTATTTTTTTCATTCTGGTTGTGTAGTTTTATTCAGTGTCCAGTCCCTCTTACGTATGCTGAGAACATCTGCTTTGCAAGTTTCTGTGTGCTTTCACAGTAATACAATAATTTTTCTGTCTTTTATATGATTTCTCATATGAAGCAGAACTGAGAAAATGGTGAAAGCAGCGGCACTTCCCCCCCCCCCCCCCCCTTGGTTTTTCCTTCTGCACTAGATTACGTTCACTAAACTCAGCAAATAGCAGAATTCCCCCTGGAGTACTGGGAAACAGCCCAAACTCACTACAGTTGCATTTTGCCAGACTATTCTTGTAGTAGGGTTTTCTTTTTTTCTTCTCTTTCTCTTTTATGGTCTGCTGAAATTCTTTCTGTTGTAACTGCATTCCTGATCGATTCCATTCTCAGATAGGCATCTTTTGCCTGTTAAATTTCCCCAAATGAACATCCTGAAACGAAAAGTAGAAGAGATTCCATGCAGAAACTGCAAATTTGAGTTGAGAATTGTTTTACTAAAACTGGAAGTAAAATGGGCTCAACTCCAAGCCTGCTTAATAACTTAATTAATTTGGGGCTTAAATTATTTTCTTAATTTAACAGAAAGTCGAGGCTGACATTRAGCCTTTGAAACTTAAAGTTTGGGTTTGATTCTAGATTTCTCAGCTRCAGCTGGAACAACTTAGGGCCAGACTCAGACTTGATGATTTGACTCAATAATTAGTAGCACATTTCAAACATTTTAAATGAGACCTAGGGTTAGGTCTTTCTWAGTTATTCTGGCACAAATATGGGAGAATTCCTTTCATTTCAAAAGTTCAGTGTCTGTGAGCATGCAGATGYTTGGACTTTAAGACAAGCATTGTGGTTGATATCCAGGCAGGATCGTCACTCTCATTTTCCAATTTTATTCTACTCCAGTAATCACCTGCATCTGTCCTTGCAATATTCACCTCACCTGAGATTTGCATGGCAGCAAATAGCCTGTGCTCCCCAGTAACAGGGTGTGACTGCTCTGAGCTTTCCTATGGCCACAAGCAGACTGTGTTTTGTAGAGTACCCAGCAACTGCTCTTGAGTAGCAGAGTTCTTCCACWTGCTCTGCCTTAAGAAATTAAAACTGCAGCTAATCTGGATTTCATTCTGACATAGCTCCAGGCTATGAGCAGCCCCTCTGTTCTAGTTGGGAAAACCAAGATTAAATTAAGCAGAGAGAAGATACAATAAATCCAGGATCATTTAAAAAACACCTTGATGCAGGTAGATTTGGGTGATAGCTGAAGATAGAGGAAGGTTTACTTTCTCATGATTGACTTCAACTTTAATGTTTCCTTTAGGTATTCATCATCTTGCTTGGTAATTTATGGCCATTCTGAAAGGCTGGAGTTACCTTATATATTGTTGCACRTAAAAGGCTGCCTGCTGCTGCTCCCAAGTGGAGTCCCATTCTGCAGCATCCATAAATGCTTTCCCAGTTCTCCCATCAGTGACTTGAGATGGCTGCTAATGGTCTGAGCTCAGGAGGCCCTGAACACCATGACTCAGTTTTCTGTTAAGTTTTTCCAGAATATTTTCTTAAAATTTAAWTGACAAAGTTTGTTATTCCACAACTTCCTAAGGCAAACAGTTCAATAGAGGCAGTCATTTAGAGGAAGAGCCAAAACCAGAGTGTGGCTAATAGCTTTTAAAGCACCTTGTAGAGAGCTTCCTGCCTGGTCTGGAGGAGGRATTTCCCTTGAGACTCCTTTGAGGTGACGGAATGGTCTCCTCTCATGTAAAATATCCTCTCTATATGGCCATCATATGATAATTTACTGTCTTGCACACCTATGGTCCACGGCCAACAAGTGAGAGAAATACTACATGGAGGCGTAAGTGGGCACAGCAGGCTTATACAGCCTGCCCTGTGGCAGATGAAGATAAGCTTTGGCAGTGAACTGGGGCTCACTAAGAGTAGCAGATTTAATATCTACCTGCATGTGATCTCTAGTATTTTATTTGATCTATCTGCATTAAATTTCTGTGAATATAACAATGCTTCATTTGTCTGTATGGCTGTAAACTAGTCTGATAAGGTGTGTAGTCTTGTATGTACCTAGCACRTTAGGGACAGGATTTGACTGGACCTTTAGGTAATGCTCTGATAAAAATACCGAAATATGAAAACATTATTTCACATAACTGCTTCATCTATATTTATTCATGTAAAAGGCATATGCTGAATTAACCACTGAAAGCTTTATTAGAAAAGAGTCACATTTGTCACATAAAGCATGTCTGTTTTTCTTCACTTTACTCCAACTAATCCACAGAGGTCATAGATTTGTCTGTCGTTTTTGATTGTAATTTCTGGTAATATCTGAAGGGAGGGAAGCAAACATTTGTATGTTGATGTCCCCTACTATGCAAGCTGCAGTAATGTTTAGCACGTGATYGTGTGTTAATATAAATTTTTAAATTATTTTCAGATTCCATTAAAATATGTTGGCTCTGTATGTGGTAGGTTCCCCAGGACCAAAAGCACATACCTCCAGGCTGTCCTGTTGTATAATAACTCCYATCCAGCCCCTGACTTGATTAGTTTTTTAATTCTGACAGTTGTATGTTCTGAGCAACCAAGACTTGTAGGACACACTTAGTTTTCACAAAGAATAAAACTCTGAAGCCTATTTTTTTTATCAGTATTTCATCATTTTGCCAGGTTACGAGAAGCTTTGGGCTCTCGGATCTTTGCTAACCTGTTTTGCAGGTTGCTCTCAGATACCTCTTTAGAGTTTTCATCCTCACTCAGTGTCCTAATATGTTCTGTGTGCCAAAACAATTMTCAACTCTGCTGAATCTGATGTTGAGGTAAAAAAATTGAAGAAAAATTGGTAAGCAGCAAATTTGTGTCCTCATTAATGAGTAAGGAACAGGGGGTAAAATGGTAAAAGATTTATAGACACTATTATTTTAATATATGATTTTCTACTTGATGTGGAAGTGATACTTTAAAGACTTCACGAAATTAATGAATTTGAAGAACAGAATACTAATCGTCTGTAATTATATACTTTTGTGGATAGTATACATAGAAAGACTAATTCATGAAGTAATTAAAAGGTATAGGTGCGTTTTTCTTTTGATGTACACAATATTCTCATTCTTCCCAATTTATTCGTGTCAGAGAGTCGGGATGGCTGGGGTAGAAGAGACGGGGAGTTTGTAGAAGTAAAGAAATCATTAATGATGCTGTCACAAGTCACATGGCACTGGGAATCACTTTGGACCTGTATTTCTCTGTGTTACCCTTCTTAAATTATTTTGTGATTGGACAGACAAAGGCTCACTTTCTGTTTGGGATCCATATGGCTGCAAGTACTGGCATGGATCGGATTCCATGATGAGGGCCATGACTTGGATTTACAAYAGTAGAACTGAGACCTGGACTAACTGCATTTAAAATCAATTATTCTGGGTTGACAGTGCCAGTAAGTGGAGTCTCTGCTCTTGAATAGTGATGCTGTGGTTGAATTGGTGTAAATGTTGTCTGGAATATTCCAAGAGGGTACGAGAAATCAATGTCAAAAYCTGGTTCTTTTCAGATAGAGGGACTGAGCACTTAACACAGTGATAGAAGTGCAAAGCTTTTATAGGGTATTGATCAAGTTTTTTAGTGTTTGAAAAGGAGACTGGTGGTTTTAGTTCTGTTTTTTTATTGAGAAAATGAGATGCTACTCTCTAGTGTAGTGATTGCAGAAGGCTGGGAATAAAGCTTAGATTTCCTGAATTCCAGTTCCTCAATGAGCTCTCTGCGAATCTGAGTCCCYCTGAATTACCTTCTGGGAGGAGATATCACACTGAATTCTGATTATTTAGCAACTCTCTGAATGGGGACACCCTAAAAGGTTTGAAAGTGAGCGTCATCAGAAAATCTGTTTTTCTAAAGGCAAATCTGGTAGTCTAAAATATGGAGGAGGAGAGCAAACATATGCATTAATTCTCTTTGCATCTTGGAGTATTACCAGGAGCAGGATGTTGTCTATGGTAAATTTCACATACTTCTGGGTAATGTCTTATAATTGTATAAGCTTCTATACAATGTTTCCTGTATCCTGGATCTTTTCTCAGTGTTGTGTTGGATTTTTTTTCTTTCTGAATTGTCTGTTTCTTGCAGGGAAGAGGAAGACTGCTGTAATGTTCTCCCCATAAATCATGTGCTGTGAGAGGAGATGTGTTAGAGGTTTTCATGTGATCAGAGACTCTTAAAGTSGCAGAACATCACTCTTTCATGCACACTAAAGGGTTGTAAATAAGAAACTATCAAAAAATAATCATAGTTTTTGGCACGGACAAGCATAGTTGGCAGGAAGCTTGTCTGCAGATTACACRCAAGACTACTACTTCAAGTGTTGGGGTGTAGGGTTTTTTGTGTTTGTCTTGGTTTTCTTTTGTTTGTTTTGTTGTTTTTAATAAGATCAAAAGGTTTCCTGCAGGTTTTGACGTGATAATTTGTATTTGAACCGTTTTGGGGGCACATTGTGTGTAATTAAGTTTATAGACTTATCCAAAACCTCAGATTGTCAGCTCCTACACAGAAATGGCAACACATCTACCACATTTTCAGTAGTAAGGGGAACCAGGCTGTCTCAGAGCCATTTGAAATGCTCTTCTTTCATATTTGCCAAGTTCTTCTATTCTCTGTAGGTTTTAATGGCTCAGACCTCTGAAATCTCTTCCATACATGGTTAAAGTGTAACTRCTGATGGGGGGGTAAGGATGGAGGGAACAACCTACTGAGCTGATAGAATTTTAAACAAACTTGGGTGGTTTTCTTGAGACAGCATTTCAGCCCCAAGTCATACATATATATTCACACACAGGGCATTTCTCGGCCTTAATCATGCTGGAAACTAGAGGAATTAAGTATCCATATAGAGTGCATGCAGTGGGTTGGTATCCAGCAAGGGTAGATAGCCTCAGTGCTCCCTGCATTCAAGCCCATCTTCTTAGCCAGGATCCTTTTCTGGAATCTGATTTCTACAAGATTTCTTCAGCCTTTCAGCCTTTGTCCATCTTTCACACACATGTTATTGAAATAACTTGGTTGATATCACCATCTTTTAATGGTGGGAGCCCTTTGCATATCTATGTTGTTCTCCCCTTAAAGTAGCTTATCATGGACAGCACTTACTTTTGAGCAGCTTGGTRATGGATGATCAGCAGAAGTATTGGATCAAATGTTGTATACCATTTCTAATTTTAAAATGTACTTTAAAATTATTTAAAGATTTCTGTGTAACTGAGCCCTATTCCAAGCTAGAAACATATTGAAGGACTAATTTGGTCTAGTGCCACTAATGTCAGACAAACTGAGTTGTCATACTGTATGTCACAAGCCTTTTGTGTCATACTGGTCAAATAATCCGGTTGTTTTGGATGGAATTTTCAAAAGCACACAGCCGTTATGTAAATCCATTCCTATTCAAGCTGATGGAGGCCTAATTCTTATTTCTGCTAAGGCTCCATTACACTGGCTGGCAAAGTCAAGATACTTAAAACTAGGCTTTTTGTCCTGCTGCAGGAGTATGAAGGGATCCCATGGAAATGCAAATTTGGGACTGAAAATTTTTCCATTGATTTCAGTGGAAGCCAGCTTAAACAAAAAGAGCACCTTTTTAATAATTTCAGCTTTGGCTTCTGTGTTTTCATGATGTAAAAATAAGCCTAGCATCATGTACCTACTTCATACAAACGCAGCAAAGCTAATTTAATATTTGCCCAGCTGTTTGAAGATGTCCAGTGCTGCCTAAGTGTCAACTTGCATCATGAACTTGAACTTTATCATCAGTGAAAATTTTGTATTGTATTTTATCTCTATGAGTAATATCCCTAAATCCAAGTAATTTAGTTTAGTAAGAGAATGTGGTGTTCATGAATTTAAGAGCTTCACATGTGATGAGGACTTCTGATGTGCAGGACTGTATCATTGCAGGAGGGTGTTGGGTCCCGTGTTAACCATGCTGTAGGTCACGAGAGTGTTGGTGGGAGCCGATTTATTTCTGTCCCAATGCTACAAGAATCTATCAGTTGCTAATGGCATTTTGTTACAGGTCCTTGCAAAAGTTCAAAAGGATATGAGGATCACTGTCTTCTAAATGTCATGTGTATTTTGCAGACTGATAACGAAGCATTTTGTTACCATGATGAAATGCCTTTTCTTCTCCTGTTGACATTCTAGAGCTCAAATTAATACCACACTGTAGCTTAGGATCACTTTGCTCAATTTATATTAAAAATGTTAACAGAAATAAAAATAAAAATATATTTTAAGGGTATTATTGTTACATAAGCTGAAATGGTTGTTATATAAATTCAGAGACTTCAATACTAAGCATCCGATTTAATTGAAACATACAAACACATACTAACAAATGCATAAAACCCCTTGCCTGAAAGAGAAATCTCTGCCTACGTGAGTGACTGCCTTGCTGTCAGTGGACTTGCTTGGAAAAGGCTGTTTGTGTACAAAATTGCAAAATCAAATCCTAAATAAAGAATGCAACATGGTTATTCTGTGCAAATGTGGGGCCGCCTTGCGACGCAGGGCTTTTGCCATCTCTTTAAATAGATGAGTATGGTGCAAAAAAGGTCATGGTCTAAAGTGTTACTTCAGGAAACAGCTTATTCCATTTCCATTCTGTAGTGTTGTCTCTGGATTTACATGATCAATAATGTACGTAAATCTTTCATGGACTTAATCTATATTTCTTTCTCTCAGTGTTGTATTTTTGTACACGTCAACATTGGAATCYGTCAACAGGATCCAGCAGAACAGCTTATTAAATACAGCTGATATTGACTCTTCCTGGAATGCAACCTGATTTTACAATTAGAAAAGGTTACCTGGGGTTTGTTAGCACAGGAGCAGTAAAGCAGGTTGGAAATGAGTAAATCAGCACTTTTCCAATAACTGTATAGCCAGCTGAGAGAACTCCTTACCATCTCTGGTGTCCAGTGCAGCATATGTTAAGCAGCTTGTGTTTAAAAGCATTACACTTTATTGGCTACACTATGTTACAATTTGTACAGCTGTCCCGATCTCCCAGTACTCCAAAGCTGTTGTATTCAGAGACCACCAGTGATTAATGACCATCCTTAGGCCTATGGCTGCAGCCAGGGTGCAGGCTTTTTCCTCTGAGGAATATGGACCCCAACACAGCTTTTACGAGATGGGCCCTGACCTCATCTCTGTCAGAGCAGAGAGAGGTGCCAGGATTTTAGTCTAATTCGAATGCTCAGCCACACAGCCCCCATGGGAACTTTGGGAAGGTGAAAGGGTGACCATGTTATGAAACTGCTGTTTTCCCATTCTAGACCTTCCACTTTCACCAAGGAACTGTGCCGTTCACCATTTGGTTAGTTATTTTAATGCCACAGGATCCTAAATATTCCAGCATAGCCTGGTCTGTATTTTAAGTTCAACCACGTTTCCAGTCTGGAATTGACTCTCTCAGCTGTGGTATTTGCCCCAAATAKGGTTGGCTTCAAACAATCTTCTGCCAACACAAACCACAACTTTAAAACCCACAGATTTAAGTCTGTTACAAGCTGATGCTATGTGACTGTGTATATACTATTCTGATGGGAGAAGAAATCTGTGTGGCTCCTCAGTGCCTTTCTTTTTGTAAAGGATTAAGTGTCTCCATGTAGCAGGGAATGAGAACAGCCCTGCAGATGGAGGCTGCCGCCTGTGTGCTATGATCCACATCTAGCTAGATGTCGTGATCTTGGCTATTGCCACGTGAAGCTGAGACAGAGATTTTATTGCTGTGATTCTTAGGGGAAACTCACACCTCTGTAAAAAAACCCCTGGGTTTCCAGGCTCTTTCCATAATGAGTAGCTAAAGAAAAACATTAGCATGTGATGATTTGTTCCAGCTTATGTGATAGTTGTAGGACAGGATTACTTGTCCCCTCAAAGCCCTTGTCGCTCACCATTGCCTACAGAGGCAACTGTCTAGATGCCTGACATTTTACTAATTCCAGTTAGGTGAAGTGGATCCTGCCACTACTGTTTMTCTCTCATGTTTGTTCATGCGAAATGTCCAAGTTTAGAATCAATGGCATCTCGAATGAGGATTTATGAAGGTCCTGTATGTGTATATTGCTGATTTGCAAGCCATTCTTTAGCAACGTGGTTTTTTTTGAAGATTCTTACTGCTGGAAAGCAGCAAATGGCTGGTCATGCTGGGAAATAGAAAGGACTGGGTCATGAAGAGATAATGAAAACTACAGCTTTCTGCAAGATTTAAAATTTCCAAGAATTTAAAAATATTAAAATTTTGTGCTACAAATGCTTCAAGTGCATGATATCTTCAGTGGTTGCTTAGAGCTGAGTGGGATTTCACTTTTTTGCACATGTAAAGTTGTTACTTAGAAATGGACAGTTCTGCTCCGAACACATCACGTAATTGTGAAAACTTATTATGAATTTTGGAAGAATGTAAGTATCCAGAGTAAGCTGGGGTAAGGTTAAATCTGTTTAGTAAAGTCCAATGGCACTTGCATAAGTGGTGTGCCTCTTCCGAAGCCTTCTGTAATTGCAGCTGTTTACATCCTTAAAGTTACAGTTAATTCTATTCAGTGAAAGAGATCATGGACACAGATGTAAATAGTTGCAGGGATAAATTATGGTAGTTCAGCTTTTTGAAACCTGTACCTGCTGGTATCCAAGCAATACTAGGGTTTCTTTAACATACAGAATGTCAGGAGACCTGGTTTATCATTCCATCAGGAGAGCWGGTGTTCTGTTTTTATTAATTTTTACGGGGTGGGAAGAAGGAGTTGTAGTAAGATACTGTGTTCTTGTCTAGTAGTAATGGTGGATTTCACTCTGCTGTCTGGTGAACTACTTCACTAATGTGACCTGAGCTGTTTCCTAGTAGGGACTGTTTGGATGGAAGGCGCTTCCATGTGTGTGATGAGTTCCTCTTCACAAGGCACCAGGCAGATAGCTTGTTTCACACAGTCCAATGAAGCTATAATATAGTGGTGACTTCTGCTCACTCCTGGACTGGCCTCAAGATCCTGTTGTTGTAGAGCAGTTGTTATGTAGAGTGCGATTCTCTTCAGTCATCCAGTTTCTTCATTATGTTGTGTATGTGCTTCTCTAGGCATGCTTGTGGAGTGTGTTGAAGGGAGTCAACACTTCTCTGTATAAGCATGTTAATGAACTCCTATTAGCTTTATTGTAGACATGGAACCCCGAATCACTTTGCTTATTTAGAGAAGCAGAGCCTGGAGAGGGTTTACTGTATCATTAAGGATGCTTTTTGTCATTTCAGGAGTCTACTGACGATTGACTGCACTGTAGACTCAGTTCATCAGGCCACTTGTGGGTTTTTTTGGGACTTTAGACAAAACATCCTGCCGGTGCTTCAAATTTCTCCATTGACAGAGCAAGGACAACTCTTGCTTAGTCACAACAAGGGGGACTTTTCAGCTTAGAGTTGCTGTGAAGTTGTTGAGATGACATATGTTATATAAATGTATCATTTTGTTCTGACTGAAATGCAGCATTGCCATTCCCCTTGAAATTATCTTTAAGAAGAGAGCTCCAGGACTTCAGCACTAAGAGCAGTTCTCTTACTGCTTCTCCAGGCAAGTTCTTGCTATTTGTAACAGCATAGTTTCCATTTGTCATGACAGACTATTTCTAAGCTTTGTTCATTAGTTAGGACTGGAATATATCACTTTATTTGTTTCTGTAGATGCTTTCATCAGAAACCAAATCCAGATGTAGCGAGTTGGCAGTAGATCAGGTTGAACTACCCGAGGTTTTGCTGAGACTAAATAAGGCTTAAATATTTTCATTCTGTTTCCTCTTCACCTTACTTATCATGCTGGCATTGACAGAAGCAAGGCTGCTTTCCTGAGTGCTGATCACCCTTCTGCATCATCAGTAAGTGCTGTTAGCAGTGTTTAAAATACGAGTGACTTGTTGATGCAAGAGAGAGACAGGGGTTTGAATAGCTAACGCTCCTTGTTTTGGCAAGCCTATTAAGATGTCAAGTGGCTCCTACAGTGGACAGGATTCTGAGACCTGCAGTAGCACAGTCCTGACATTTGGAACTGGCAGCCAGCCCTGAAGGTAACAGTGCACTCAGTCTGTTTTCACAGTGATTCTCCTTGCAGGTCTATATCTGGAAATAGGCTGCCCGCCGCTGGCGATTTGCATGGCAATCCTGACTAATTGCCAAAAGCGTTTTCACCTGTCAGGAACAACTCCTAATCAACTACTGCATCTCTGCAACTCTGGGCAATTACCAGGTGTATTATAGTGTATGCTCATTGGTAAACAACAGCATTGTACTGACTTTTGCCTTCTGCTTCCTGAAGAATGCTGGTGGAAGGCAACTTGCTGCAAGACATGGCTACTTCTGGCCCAAAGAAGTCATCCTTTTTCTTCTGTGTGCAGGAGCCAAGAGTGAGCAATGGTGTACACTTGGAGTGTGGTGTGTGACAAAATACTGCTTCAAGGGTGCTGATGCTCCCAAAAGGGCTTCACGGTGAGGCAATTAACTTTGTCACCCTCTTAGAATAACAGACACAATGTCCAACCCTTCAATCTAAGGTCTTGGAGCAATGTGGGCTGTATGAAAAGGGCTGTTCTGATTTTAGCAGCTGAGTTAGTAAAACAGCATGACTTGGCATCTAGTTATAGAAGAGGTTGAGGAGGGATATTGCTTGCCAAATATGCAAAGCATTTGTGTGATTTACTTCAGCTAAGACGTGAAACACATCCTACTCAGTCTGAGCTAAGGAGGAACCCTGGGGCTAGGAAAGCACAGAGTTCTGAATGGCAAATGGAGAGTGGAAAAGCTATGAACTCCCAAGGAGATGCCTTGTTGCCAGCCTGTGGCGGTGACAGACCTGCCTCCGGCTTGAACCCCTTGGACAGTTCTCTGTGTGACACAATGGGGTGATAGGATTTGGTAGAAGATGAAAGTGAGTTTAGGCTCCTGTTTCAGAAGAGCTCCTGCAGTGTTTTGTTGAACACAGAGTACTGTTGGAACTTCCAACTGCTAATTAACTGCAGATACTATTTTAGTTACCAGTATCAAATCTGTTGAATCATCTATGTATGGACTTTTGACTTCAAAAGCTCTGAGTTAGAATTTGTCCTTTGCTTGTCTGGGGTTAGACTTCCTGATTACTTTCCCATGAATTATGCAGATGACGAGGAGAATAAAACTGGCCAGAATACATCCAAATTTGGTCCACAGAAGTTATTAGAGTAGAAGTTGTTTGCATTGCAGAATTTTGTCTCCTTCCAGGAAATGCATGTACCAGAGACCCCAGTGAATCAGTCARTCTTCCAGGGAAGATCTCATTCTATACAACTGAGAACTCACTCCGAAATATGTAATCTAAACTGCATTAAAATATGTTTAGTCACCCTCCTCTTCACAAAGTACATGCAGCATTCCTCTTTCCTTGTTGCTACATGACAATTTTCTGATTTAGTTTAAATGTTTTGAGAACATTTAACTGGTACACTGTGACAGAAATGTGTGCATGCTGTGAATGCAGGTTATGGAAAAACTGCACCTTCTGGACACAGATCACTCCACCTTCCTCAATCTCTACAAAGAAATGGCAGGATCTCAGTGCGTGAATATAACTGCACTGACACAACCTTGGTAAAGTTGGTAATGGATCATATTTCATACCAGTTCCTCAGCAGATCAGCTTTCGTTTCATCAGCTCCCTCCTTTTTCAAGGGCCTTGCTCTTATTCCTGTTAAACAAAGAGCTGCTGCTTTATTGCTTTTGAAATGGGGCTCAAGAATTGGCTTACATGAAAATGCCTTGAAATCAATGGGTGCTTTGCCATAGAGTATGCCGTGTTCATCTCCTGCATACAAAAAGTTTATTGTCACTACATCATCAACAAGACAAGGAGGTGTGATAATTGCTGACTTAAGGGGCTGTAGAAATCTGTGGGCCTGGTTAAGAAATTCTTCCAGTGTGGAGGTGACTTTGGAGTGAAGCTAAGGCTCAACAGACAGAGACTATTTATGTAGTTACCTCCATAGCATGGATGTGCCTGGATGGTCTAAGCAACTTCTACCTGTTACAGAGCCTCCTAAGACTATTTTGTTTGACCCCCACTTGAAAAAACTCAAGAAGTGTCTGGCTCAATAAAAGGTGGGAAATGAAGATAAAATTTTTAATTATTGTGAAAGTTTATTCAGCTTCTTTTGGCATGTAATACAGCTGGAACTTCTATAACATATGTGAGCTATGAGGAATTTAGAATGAAGTAGTTCTCCTTCTAAAGTTTGAACTTCTTTCAGGAGTACGTGTTGCCGTGAGCGCACATTATAAACAAGACCGTAACAGTTCATCACGGTCACCTTCGCTGCGTAGAGGCCTCACATATTTTAGCTGTCAGGAAACAAAGAACTGAGCCTGTAATACTTTGTGCCTCTTGATCCTGATCTTTGGAATTGGGATATCTTCCTAACTCATTCCACTCCTGTCGTAATGGGARCAGTTCTGTTTTCTCTGATTGCAAGGAAATATGATGAAACAGTGCTGGTTTATGCTTGGTGAGAACAGGAGTACTGTGCAGTGGAAGTTCCCAAGATCCTGACAGCTTAGCAATTGGACACTTGTCTTTGTTAGTGTTTGAACATCTGTTTTGAGAGTAACCYCCAAGACAAGTGAGTATCTTGCTCTTTTCAGGACAAAACTAATAATGTTTGAACAACTTGTTGAAAATGTTTTGGCCCAGCATCATTATAGCTAGCTGAGCTGTGCTATCATCAAGCCAAGCCTTTTGTTATCTGAATGGGTGGATGGAAAAAAATATTTATTGTATTATAGCCAAATACAAAGCAGATGAGTTACTGGTTTTCTGAAATGTGGGTCACTTTTACTGTGAAGTCAGGTTCAAAAGGTCTTTTCAGCCCTTACCATCTAGAGGAAATTGTCTGCTTGAGCCAAAGCATTTTCTGCTTCTGAATGCATGGCCAAGCTCTGCTTAGCAGCCCCTTTGCTAGGGCAGGTGAGCTGCTTATATGGGGAGTGTCTGCTAAATTCCAAGTCTGTGTTAAAAAAGTCCAGGTGATGATGGATGAGTGAAAGGATACTTGGTTCTCCACAGCACTGATTTGGCCTAGTCAGTGAAGTTCCATGAAGTCCAGGTACAAATTTCAGTTCCTGGATATGAAGGAGAAGAAGCTCTRTGTAAAATCTGTCACAGGGTTAATAGAAAATTCATCTAACCAAGATGTGGTCTCATAAATGACAACACTATCTGAGGCTGAGGTTTTGACTTGTATTAAATGTATAAATATTTGCAGATACATCAGTAAGAGCAGTTAAAATCTTATGCAGCACTGAATAAGAAACAAGCCAAGTTTGATCTGGATGTTTAATGCTAAATAAGTTACTCATGTACTTCTCTCAGGTTTTAATAATATTCTGATTTTTAAATATGAAAAAATGGAGTAATGTCACCTCAGAACCATTTTAAAAATCACCACAGTATTGAATGATTTTGTCTTAGTCAGTCTCAAAAGTAGTATTCTTTTCCAGTTTCAAAATTCTGCAGCCTTATTTGACTGCTCTGTCTGTGCTATCCTGGCCATCTTTGCTTCTCTCATCAAGCACATGCCTTAGTTGTGTCTTGGCGCCAGTTTGTAATCTGCCATATCTTTTGTCTCTAACCTTTTTTTTTTTTTTAATGATAAGTCTGAAGAGTTTATAGTTCATTTGAGTTTTTGTGAGGTGTCCTCATCTCTTAGATATTTAATGACCATATTAGGGAACCTCTGAAAGCCCAGAGAATCTAGTTTATAGGATTAGTTGTGGAAGTTTAGTATGCTTACAGAATTTGAAAAACAACTTGACTTGATGGCTTGTGTTTTATTCAAAGCTGTAAACAAGAGGAGAGTAATCAAAGCTTGACTTGTTCATGGATATGAACTTTAATATTATCTTATGGGAAAGACAAGAAAAGGCCACTTACTCAGATTCATGGATAGCATCTATTTTGGCAAGTAACTCTTGGAGTAGGTACAAAGATACATAGGTCGTGCTGTTGTTGTACCCTTTGATCATCCTGAGTGACACCTCTACAATGTAAAGGGCCAATGTGCCATTCAGGACAAGGAAGCATTGATGATCATATAGACAGAGGAAATTCTAAGGGATGTTCTGCACAACCTGAGCAGATGTGCTCTCTTCTTAATCGTGTTACCATTATATCTCACATTTCATGCCGTGTTTACCTATGAAGTGTATCTGTCTCAGCATTTTGATAGAATCCCAATGACTTTCAATGCAACAACAAGGTTGTTGTGGGCCATCTCTTATGAGGCATGTGGATTTTTAAATAGTCCCACTGCCATTCTGTGACATTTTTTTCTGTATTTCTTCTGAGCTTTTGATAATGTTTTTCAAACTTATTTTCTGTAGTCACAAAGAAACCTGAGATTGTTAAATATTTATATGGTCCACTAATTAAAAAAAGAAAAAAAGGATTAGCCCTTTAAGGAGGATGGCTATACCTACTCTGCAAGAGGATGGAGCCATTGCAGTTCTTCTGCAGTGGAAGTACAGTGCTCACTTTTGCAGAAAATGCAGGTAGTTATTGGCTCTGAAGGACAATGCCCAGCCTGGGCCTTAGACATGGTAAAGAGGGTCTTTAAGGGCAAGGCAGCCCTTAATGTAAGAATGTAAGAAGCAAACGCTGCCTAGGTCATGCATAGATTTACATGGGAAATACCCACATGAAACACTTAATTGATCTCAACTGGGACTGGGAGCAGCCTTCCTTGTGCCCAGGAGCATGCTGCTGCTATTGCCAGGTAGCAGCTAGCTCAGAGCTCGTGCACGTGTCTCTGTATAGCCCTGCACTGTGCAGAGTAGGCATTCCCAGAATGTTAGTTTTTGTTTAGTTGAAACCTAAGATTCCTGGTTACTGCATGAGCTGCAGACTTTGCAGAAAAACCCAACTATTGTGGSAATCAAAATCAAAGCACGAGAGTTGGCATGACTGCACTTTCTGCATTCAGTCCACATTTGACTTGCTATGGGTTAGTATCTCCTGACTTCACAGGCAGGGAAACCCTCCTGCGAGGCAGGATTGAATTCTGTATCATGCCTGCTGCAGCATAAACTGTGAAGGGAGCTGGACTCAAGCAGAACTACTGCTTTGATGCTTATGCCTCTTTTTTCTGAGCTCAACACCCCATTCTCACGTTCCTCTGGCTGACCAAGGCACATTCTCCTGCATCAGGGGAGGACAGAATTTCCCATCAAATGTGTTCATAGAAGACAGATGGGAAAGCAAGTGTCCCCTGTGAGGATTCAACTCTTCCTTCTCTTGAGCTGTTGAAATTGCACTGGACACCAAAGGCTTCAGTACTAAGAAGCTGAAAAAAACCTCTGATTTTGTTCGAGTTTGGCTTTTTCCAGCTATGCTGAACACCTGGCAGGATGTAGCAGCAGTCTGATGTGTTTGCTGCTCTGGCTCTCAGTGTGCACAGGCAGAAGTGACTGAGCTCTGCTGGAGAATCCTCAACTAAGCACAACATCACCCTGTCCCAGCACCCAGAGCACTCGTGATGGTCAAAGGGAGGCAGTGACTCCTGTGAAATGTCACCAAGTATTTAGAAAATCGTTCTGCTTGGCAGAATTTCAGCTTCTTTTTGACTTTCCCCTCCTTTGTCCTTTGTGTTGTGGCCCCTGTCTAAAGTAGGATCTGTATTTCCCAAGAGTGAATGCCGGGAGGACAGTGTGAAGTTCTATGTTCGTGGTATTGCTGCTTCAGATGTTCTTGAATCAGAACGTGGGTTCCCCCCATCCCAAATTAAGCTATCTCTGTCATGTAAGAATATACATTAGAATTACTTTTCTTTGCCTTCTGGTTCTGATCTTTTCTGATTCTCCAAGTTGTTTCTTTTCACCGTAAGTATCAGTAACTCCTTTTTTTTAATTTTGGGGAGGGTTGTTTTTTTATTTATCTTAGAGAAAAGCTGAGATTCTCATGCAATTTCCTGTTTCCATCAGGTGTGGCTTTATGAAAACATCACACATTGTAGAAGCTGACAACACCATACCTAGATGTGCAGTGCCCAAGGGTGTGGCACTTTGTGCTGTGCCCATTCTTAACCAACTGGGAGATTTTATATGGTTTAGMGCAGCTCTGTTGTGGGTAATTCAGAATGCGTTCAAGCTTCAAGAATTCCCCAGGAGATTTTTGGTTAAAGACTGCATGTTGTTATTTGACTAGAGTTAAGTGTGAGGAATTCAGTATTTTTGCAGTGACATTCTGGAATAATTTCAGTTACTGGAAGAGAGGATTTTAAAAATCTTGACTGTTTTATAGCATGGGGGCTTTGTGGAAGACGTGGTGGCTTTTAAGGCCCTTATATGAGAAATGAATCTGTCAAATGTTGTGCAGTTTGGGGAGGTCTGAGTATGAAGACCAAAGATGGAGTTTTTTGGTGCTCATCTTCATTCACAAGAGCAGACTGAGTCACAGCTGGGGCAGACTTTAGGGGGAGGATGCTTGAGCTAAAGTAAGCAACTTGCTGCTGTACTTGTTAGCTTTCCAGCTCACTAAAGGAGTAGAATTACCAGTCCTTCTACCAGACAAAACTGCAGCCTTGCTCACTGGCATTAGTGCATCCCAAAACTATTGAGAATCTGACCCCATGGTTTGAGCATCCATCACACACAAAACCATGTAAAGGCCAAACAGGAATTTTACAGCCCGTTTAATTCCAACAATGACTTAGAGCAGATGCTGCCTGAAGGCACAAGTATGGGGCTGCAAATGGAAGAGAGAGGTACCTTTGGGCTGGTTATTCTTGTAACTCTTCATGTAGCTCTGCCAGTTGTAGCTATTATTTATGTTAATATAATTGTCTAATCATTTTTGAGAGCCAATAAAGCTATTTCCCTACAGTGTTTCCTTCTTGCCCTGTGGTAATAAATACCTCAGGCTGATTTTTGTGCCACCTTTTAAAATTTATTTTTATAGAAGAATATCTATTACACTTAATGCCTTCTTAGGGCATGGAGCAGGATAAATCAGTGCATCCCATTCTTGYTTCACAATTATTCATTCATTACTTGACTTGCATCCTGAAATTAATCAGCTTTTCTTCTATGCTTCTGTCTTTTTCAGCTAAATATTCCTTTAATCCTTCTTGTAACCTCAGTATATGTCTGTCATTCTGTCTCTTAAGCATTGATTTGATTCAGTTGTCTAATCTTACAAGGTTCCTTGGTATTATTTAATTATACATCAGTTAAGGAGTGAGATTTTCTGGGCTGCTGCTTCTTCAAGAGTCTTCCTGATTCTTTCTGTGGCTGTTGCCTCGATCATTATGAATCCTAGCCCAGGTAATGATGTGGTCCCAGGACTTCAACAGCTTCCACATACCTAGTTTGGGCTGCTTCTTCCATTATTCCCTTTCTGTGCTTAAGACAAGAAGGAMTTGTCCTAAATCATGTTTGTGAGGCCCTGCCACCCTAGGCAGAGTGGTGCGTAGTCCAGCAGCAATAACAGCCTTGAAATTGTCTCCTGTGTTGCACTTCAGCATTCTGTAGCAATTAAGTGAAGTAGCTGTAACTTGCCATGCTCTGGCCCAAACACTGATCCTCTGAGAGCTGCTCTTTGATCAGGTTTAGACTCTCAGAAAGGCTGTCTAAGCAGAAGATGTTTCTTTGTGAGTTGCTTTCACCCATTTTAAGGATGCCTGACTATTAGCATTGCCACAATCATACCTGATGTAACTTTGCCAGCTACTTGGTCACCTGCAGTGTTCAAGCACAAAATACAGAGTTAGAAGGGAATCTCATGAGGATGTCTCTCATAGTGGTTACAGTCAATTTGCTTTTCTTCTGTTATGTATGAAGACATCAAAACAACATGAGGTTTAAAGAAATATGAAACATTAATTCATTCTTTAGGACAGGGAGTATTCTTTTCCTGTAGACCTGATCAAGAGCCTTTTGCCCTGTTTTGCCAAGAATAGACCGTATTTTCAGGGTCTGAGTCTAAATTCTGAATTACAAGACCAACAAAAAGAACTCCATTTTTAAAGTCTCAGCAGAAACATAAGCATGTGTGCAAATGCGGGGGGTAGTGGTGCGTAAGCACATTGGCAGACAGGGATAGAAGCAAGCAATGTGACTTGCTTCCATAAGACACTCTTGCTGTTTCATTGCAACATGGAGCCAATGTACAGAGAAAGCAAAGGAGCTTTTCACAGCAGTTACATAGCTCATGGACAGTGTGTCTTGGAGCTTTTCTGTGAGATGATAGTGACCCAATGCAGTGCATTGTTCTTTTTCTCCTTTCCATCTGCTCAGTGTTTCAGCTTCTCAGATCACTAGAAGTCTGCTGTAGATTTTTAGATAAGTCTTAAGTCTGCCGTAAGTATTATATAGTGATCTCATAGTGACAGAAAAAAAAAATTTAGACACCTTCAGGCCAAAGTATACCCTTAAATAAATGGAAGATGTTTGCAAATCATGACAATCTATTTACAGCCCTCTGGGAATGCCTGAGCTGAAAGAGAATCACCACCACCTTGGTGCTTACTGAGCTGTGCAAGGTAGATCTTTCTTTTAATGGGAATTTTCAGCCACTTAACTCTTTGTTCTCTATACTTTGGTATATATTCATCTCTCTTTTGGTATATGCATGGCAGCACCAAATAGTAACAGTTGTGTCTGTCTTTGCCCAGTATGCTGTGGTTTCGTTTGCAGGCAGTGCAGTCTCTGTGTGAGATCAGACAGATTCTACTCTGGCAGTGGTACATCTGCCTGACATGCCCCATTGCTCCTGCAATCTACGACCGAACCTTCTTTGTCATTCCACTGTTCCTTATCTTGTTTCCATCTGTTTGTCATTCTGGAGTTTCTTGAATAATGGAGACACAGTGATTGCTTTTGAGATGTGTCATAAGCTTGTCATAAGCATTTCCTTTCCTTTAGTAGTCCCCTTTGCCAGGCAGTGCAGTTGGACGATATGGTAAGGGGAATTGACAACTTATTCCAGCTGTTCAGCTGAAGAAATGCCAGTGGCTCTTCKATGTATTTCCCTGCTTGCTGTCCTCATTGATTTTCTATTATTCTTGGCAAAAATACAGTGGCCTCTTATTTTAGCCACTGAAATTTAAGGGAACCTCATTGCTTGAAGTATTAGACCAAAAGAGATTAGGGAGATGAGGAAAATAAATGCTTTTAGTTTAAAGGATTACTGATATAAAATCTAAGGCAAGAATCTCACTCCTGTTCTCAGTTTTGCATGCTTCACCCTTTCTGTTTTCATTGAGGTAAAATTCATTATCATAGTTGTTAGCTGTGAAAAATTATATTCACTATGGAGTTAACGCATGTGGCTGGATTTAAAGTCCCAGCTTTATTTACAGCTACCGAATGTTTGCTTCAAGCTATGATAAAGATGTTGTAACATAGCGCTTCAAGTGATTTGCAGAGAGGTCAGGTAGAAATAAAATGCTGTCTGGCATAGTGTCTTGACACACAGAGAGAGGATATACATGCAAAAGGCACCTGCCTTCCATGGAAGTGACGGGTGCTGGCTGTGGCCCTGAGGGGTCAGAGCACAGCATGCTGTGACCAGTCCTCCCCACACAGTAGGTACTACCACAGTAAGTACCTCTCTCCTTCCTGTGAGTCTGCCTCACAGTGGGTGGAGAACTACAGTCTGAGCGAAGCATTTTCATCCTTGTACAAAGCCCTTCATGAGTGGCATTGCAGGGTGAGAAGTCTTTCACTGCCTTCTCTTTCTCTCTCCCTTCCCTGCTGGTGTTTCATTTTTCTAGTCAGTTTTGTACTTCTCAGCCTTTTTGATCCAAACATGGTGAGCGTGAGATCTCAGTGAGATGTCGTTGCATTATTTTTCCCTCTCCCTGGGATGAGGGGCTATTGTTTGCTCCTAGAGAAGTATGATCAACRCAGTGCCTGAAGGCCAGGTCACTGTGCTTGACCCTTTGCCTTGGTCTCTGACCCACATTTCATTCAAACCCGTTGGTAAATAGTGGCACTTCTTATGTCTCTGAGATTTATGTAACAGACAGGGGAAGATTAGAATTGGAGATATCTCTTACTATTTTGGGGACCTGGGCTGCCAGCCAGTTTTACTTCTTGAGAAGCAAGTGTGTGGTTTTGTGAGTATGAAGTGTGTGACTCATTCTCTTCCTTGACATGCTTTAAAACATGCACTGAGTGGTGATTTACATGAGGATGCACTGAGGCTCTGCTTGATCTGACAGCACTTGGTGCACTTTAATCTTACATGTGGATAGAGGAAATGAGTTAATCTGCAGTTAAATATAGAGGTGGTGAAAGAGGTGGGAAGGGGAGGGGTTGGCTCTAATCTCAGGTTGGGGTCAGTCGAGAATAACCTCTGTATCTGGATGGTATTACTCTGGGGTGAATCATATCTCACCTCTCTGGAGCTGACAATATTAGCTAATGGAAAATGGCGACAAAGTGAGAATGTGCCCTGAGCTCTGGTGTCGCTGCAGTGTTATTCTTTCTGATCATCATCTACATGTTGGTGACACCTTTTTTTTTTTTTTCCCCTTTCAAGAGGTAATGAGTGAACCATAGGGTAAGCAAGTGCGTATTGCTGAAATTAGATCTTGTGGATCAAATCTGAGAGCAGATCAGTGTTGATCTACACGCTTGGTTCTCTGTGATTGTTGTGAAAATGTACCATGACCTTGTTCCTTTGTGTGTTTGGTCTCTGTTTATTCCTGACCTCAGTTTTGAGCTGGAGATTTAGAAGAATTGAGAAACAGTGATGCCTGCTCCATAGATATCCATTTCTCTTCTCCCTTTGTGTGCAGATGTGTTCTTAAACTCTGTGTTAGAGTCAGACTAAGCTGCCCCTTACCATTTTCTCCAGCTTCCTGCTTGACTAAATGGCTATTTCTKGGGGGGAAACCTGCATTAATGGTTTGCATATATTAGCTGCTTCTTGGCAGTTTTTCTTCTGCAAAGTGCTGATGGAATGCTGTCTGCTGATATGCCCAACCAAAAAGAGACACACCTGAGCAAACAGGGATGCTTTGCACCAGGCTGGTTGTGCCACCTGTGCCATGGAGATGTATGCTCTCTGCACTGCACTGGAGAAGAGGTGAARTGGATTTTGCTGACTCATTTGGACAGCCAAAAGCAGTCTTTTGGGTGTGGACTGAACAGACCTGAAAGAGGAATTTTGGCAGCAGCCTCATCTGAGGAGGCAGCTTGAGCTAATCTATTACGTGCTGGCAGTGTTTTCTCAACACAGTTGAACCCAAGTAGTCCATGTAAGGAATTTGCATTTGGAGACCACATAGTATATAGGTCGTGTTTGTTGGGTGAAGAAAGCCACTGGTTTACATAAGCTCACTAAAATGAAACGTCTGTCAGAAGAATTCGTTTTTATATTGGAGAAAATCTAAGCCAATTTTGAGAAATCAAGATCCACCCTGGAATGTACTTGTGCCTCTTTTGTTGACTTCACTGAAAATGACATGCTTTAGCAGGATTTGGCCTTGCATGTAGGTTAGTAACAGCATCAGTGTTGTCTTCAGTGTTTCTGTTGGCTCACAGCAATATTCTGTGAGTCATTCTAGTCCATAGATACAGGCTGAACTCTGGCCATCTATCCCTAAGCAGTCCATGTAAACAGCATATAGGCAGTTTGTTTTGTAAAATCTAATGAACTATCCAAAACCCAAGGATATTAGAGATGGCTTATCAGTAACAGTTTGATTCTCAGTGTTATTATTAATTGTAGTTAGCAAAAATATTACCAGAATTTGATCTTTGCTGTACTAGCTGAGGATAGCATTTTTGTTGTATTTGATACTTACTAAGCTAGAACTCTCATGATGGACTGGCTCACGTAAGAAATTTTTTAAAGATCCATTGATATCTCCTCTTAGCTGAACGACAAGTCTTTCGACTTCTAGAGTGGAAGGATGTAGCTAGGACAAGCATCAACTTAGCAAAGAGTTGCTCAGGTTGAAGACAGGGACCCTTGTCTTCCTTCTGTGCTGCTGCTTGTTGCTTTACCAGTGGTTGGCTGATGGTTTACTGATGGTTGGCTTCACAGCTTTGCCAGCTGAAGTGTGCATGTGAGCACTGTGTGATCAGCATCGAGAAAATAGATGAGCTTAATTTATCTTCACTGGCTGTTCAGTTTAACTTGGTGGATTCAGCCTTCTGTGGATTATGAAGTGCTCACATGGACACCTCTGCTACCAGCATTGTGAGGAGTTGTAACCTCAGCAGGTGGAATGGTGACAAGCAGTTTTCAGTGAAAACGCCTTCAAAAGGTTGGTGTCAGTTTTCAGCCTTAGGGGCAGTATTGACCATGAAAAGAGCATTGTGCTAGGAAAACTGGACTCACAGTTTGTTCCTGGCACTGATTCTGGTGTTATGTGATCAGGTCAAATCACTCCTCATCCACGCATCTTTTTCCCTTTCATGTGTCATGTCCATTTAAATTCCTTGGAAAGGRGATGCCTGTTCTTATGTGGACAAAGGCAAAATGTAATATTTTTAACCTGCTAGTCTTACAGAGTTGCTTGAATTTGTTGTTTTCTAAATGGCCTTTAGATCTGAGTATTGTTTGTTGGTCTTAGTTTCCAACTCTGCTTTTCCATTGCAAAGCTGGCTCCACACTGATGTGTTTGATTGTGTTTTCATTGCCATTGTACTTGCTTTGATTTTGCAGCTCAGTGCCCAAAGCACAGGGCGCTGTACAAACAACATGATGAAGTCGAGCAGGGTCAGCTCCTTTCTCTTTTTACCTTGAAAACAATATGAAACTGCTATGTTTCTTTTGCTTGGCACCTCCAGTTTTTAAGCTGGAGGCTGTGTGTGTGTGTGTTGCCCTCCTGTTGTGTTCAGGTGTGAGATCACTTGGAGAGTGTTTTCCATTGCTAGCTAAGGGGGTACTGGAAGCTGTGCTGTCTGCTTGGTTGTGTGTGAGCTCAGGCTGTGAAGTGTGGAAAATTACTGCAAGAATAGCATCATGCTGAGCTGTTGTTCGTGTCTGCAGTGGGTTAGTTGGGACTAGGTGTCGTTACCAGAGCTCGTAAGTGTATTCATAGACCTGTCCTGCTGGATCATGCCTGGCCACCAAAACAAGTTGTTTTCTCCTGTTTCTCACCTCTCCTTTTTGCTTCTGGCAGCATTCCTTTCTCCATAGGGATGTGGTTTCAGTGTGGCCTGTGTCCAGCCCTTTTAAGAAGTGCCTGTCTGTTGATCTGAAAAGGGGAGAAGGAGCGAGGGAGCTTAATTCTTCACTACCATAGTATTGTCAGCCAGTGTATCTGTCCTTAGCATGGAATAAAGTAGCCTCTAGAAACATCCATAAAACTGTGGGCCTTGTTACTTTTGTACTTTAGGCTCATCCCCCTCATGTTCCTGCTATTCCCTTCCCATGTCATTCTGAAAAGCCTCTTATAGCAGGTTTGTGTACCAGGACAGACTGAGGCTGTAGCTCAATGTATCAGAAGTACCCACTCTGCAGTTTGCTCTAAGCCACAGTGGTCTATTTGTCTCTAAACTCAAGGAGTATCTAGAGTTAGGGAAATCTGTACTTATAAAAATTAAAGAACAAAAAAGGAAGAAAACTCTGAAGGGAAACCTCTTTATCAGCTGTGTGGTGAGATTTTGGTTTGGTTTGGTTTTGTGGTGGTTTTTTGTTTTCTTCTCAGTTTGCTTGATTTGCTCACCTGCTGCATTCATTCAAAGTTTCCGTGTTGAAGCTGCTTTTTGTAGCCCACTGAGCAGCTCAGTTACCATTGGTTCCGGTTGCTGGCTTCTTGTGCTGGCAGAGTCCGAGTACCTTTTGTATTATTCATTAGAAACTCCTTCAGCAGACTTTTCTTTTACAGTGGAAATCAAACTCTTAAAAACAGATAAAGCCAGAACACAGCTGAGTACTAATTAAATGAATTAAAATTAAAGAATGTTGAAAACTTCTTGGCGGTATCCCTTCCCTCTGGCACTCTCAGCTCCCTAATTTTGCTACCATTGACAGAAAGGGAAGTTTGTCTCTAACAGCAGTGGGTATAAAGTTTGTCTAAACGGAATCTTTCTGTGAGTCCTGCATTGATTTTTCAGCAAAAATAGCTTCTTATGGTCCTCCAGGAGCTAAAGTGGGGCAAATTTCCAAGGGGAAAGTTTGAATGCTTAAGTGTCGCTTCTAGACTGGGGCACAGACCAGTCATAACCTGCCTCTGTGTGCCTTTGCTGTGCTCTTTGGCTGTGTGCCAGGTTAGAGCCTTAGTTATAACAATTCTCAGCACCAGAGAAGTTTCTATCTGTTGGGTTTTGTGTCATTTGCTCTCTCCTCCCCCTCTCAATCTCGCTCTTAGTCCTTGTGATAACAGTTCTCTGCTTTGGGCGGCTTTTGGTAGTTGGGACTCTGGCCAGCTTCAGCCGTTTGCCAACTCACAAGGACAAGGCAGKTTGGGAAAGTAAACAAACTGCAGTTAATGCCAGCAGGGCAGCTTCTTGTGTTGCAGGAAAACCAGGGCTTTACCTTGCCACTGGAATATTAACTCTCTCTTGTTGCGTGCTCTTGACACATTGATAGGAAATTTTCTTTGTGGTACTAGCAGTAAGCCTTTCAAATGTGTGTSCTTTCACTGATCCCTTTCTGCTTGGTGGAGATGGAGAAGCTATTAGACCATCCTGGACAGAAAACTCTTAATTTGTTTCAATTTGTGTTTTCTTAGGACTATTCTAGTTTTATTGAAAAACTRTTGTGGTTCTTCTAGGCTCATTGTTTGGGATATTCATGGGTCTTGAAAGAAGTCTTGAGGCTTGTAAAAACATTGTTTTATTGGAGCTCTGTGAGCGTGGTCTTAGATGGCTGCTATGCAAGGTCCGTGATACTCCTTATGAGTGCTTTTATCTCTGAGCGTCACCTTCTGCTTTTTCCATGTCGTATTTATACCCCATGTGTACTATCATGCGAATACCTAACTGGTGAGACTTAGTGGCTGACTGGCTGATTGTACAAGGCCCTTGGAGATCCTGGTCTTGCATTGCTTGCTGAAAGAAATGTGACTTCACTTCCCTCAGAGCTTGAATAAAACATACATGAGGATTTGTTCAGTCATCCAGCATAGGTATCAAACTTTGCTAGTTTGTCTCCTCAACTTCTTTTTAAAGTTGTTAAATACAGAGAAGTATGAAGAAGGTAGTGTAGAGAAAGGTTGCATTGCCCTCTGGAAGAACCCCTCTCTCCACTCAGTACAGCAGAAGCTCAGGATGACTGGCTGACACCAGCCTGATAAATGACATGATTAAAGATGATGGGTGTCAATACTGACGTTATAAGTCAAACTGCAAAGGCATCTCACTAAAGCAGACTACTGCTAAGGTTATTGACTGAAACAATAAAGCTGAACTGCCATCTATCAAATCAATGTCAGGTCTTACCATTTACACTTAATATCGGACTGGAGTTAAACAGTTTGATTCAGTAACCATCAATGCATGCAAAAACAAATTAAATTGTTCTGTGTGAATTCTGCTTCTGTGTCTGTGTAGCTGTCTACCCTAACCAAGGAATTTGTCTGAAGACAACCTGATGTGTATGTTTTTTAATATGTGTTTACTACCTGCCCTTCCTTTTGAGGGTTTTTATTCCTGGCAGTGGGGAGTTACATTGTGGCTGTTGTTACCCCTAGTTCCCAACCCAGGCTCTGTATCAGACAAGCCTATTCACACATCAGGGATAGCAGCGTAGATGTGTTTATTTCTCTTTTTCTGCATTTTGCAAACTAGTATACTAAATGAAGCGATTTACATTAGTAAACAGGCTGGAGGTTCTAAGGAGGCATGAATATTTGTGCTATTCAGCTCCCCTTGCTGCTTGAGGGGGAATCTCTAGCAGAAAGGCAGAAAAACGGATGTGGTTTCAGCCTTCCCTGGAGACAGCCATAAATATTGGTTCTCACACAGAGGATGCTAGGATGCGGATCTGGGCAGACTGATGTTTATACTAACTATGCTATGCTCCCTGCATGGTAAGCAGAGGTAATTGCTTCATCTAAAAGTAGCATTATTTCTATGAATGACTTATTGCTTTGGTACAGCCCCCTCTGTAAATGTGTTGGACAGCAGGACTAATGGCACTAATAAGCATTTTCTTTCTCTTTGACTTTTGTAGGTATGAGCTGTTACATTACAGCTGCATGTGAAGAGAAGACACTGCAAGTCGTTGTCAGAGGATCCTGTGCTAAGCTGGACCCGAAGAGTTCATCCTGCTGACTAGTGTGAGTAGACTGAAAGGAAGGGGGAGGAGCACATCACTGGGAGACCTTATCCTGACTTGAGGCACCAAAATCACATCCATCTCTGTCACTTGCAGTGAAGGAGTTTACATCCTAGCAGCAGCCTACCTGGGTTGTGCAGCAGAAAGCTATATGGTGGTGAGGGTATCACTATATTACGGAGGTTTTTTTGGTATATGAGCTGGTCAAAAGCTCCATTCTTGTCATTCTTGAATGACAATCAAGCTCTAAGTGCTACTTTTGTGGTGATTCATGGATGCACTAGATAAAACATAGTAGTCCCAGAAGAGATTAGATTCACTTTTGCCACCATCAGATGTGTTCCTATCGGTGTTTGTGACATAATGTGTAGTATCTGCATTTGTTACATCCTCCTTGTTTATTATTCCCATTTGTGACATCCTTTTCCGTTTATTTTGATGCTAATGCCAGTAAATATTCTGTGCCTTGTTTTATGTCAGAAATGCATGGAGGTAGTGGGATTTTGGAATTTTCCCTTAGGATGACTGTTCTATGGAGCCTGTTTGTGATCAGGAACGCAAAGGTCAAAACAGCAGTTACCAAAGACTGAATTTCTGGCATTACAGAAATGGCACATACAATTCTTTTTGACTTCTTCTGTCTTTGTTTCTAAAAAGGCTGAAAGCATCAGGGGAGAATTCTATCCTCTCTTTCCCCTTCCCTTTTCTCTGCTCTAGTGGTCTCAAATTTCAGCTGTCTATGATTATGTCAAGTTCTTTCCCATCTAACACTGTACCTGATGTTTGTCTCCATGCCATATTGACATTATGATTCTCAAGGGTTGCTTATATCTATCTTCTCTGGGGGTACACAACCCTTCCAGTGAGGCTGCATCAGCCTCTTCCATGCTGAACATGCAGAGGCTGTTGTCAGCCTGGCAGCACTCTCTTCCCTGAATTAGTTCTCTCTGAGGAATTAAAGTTCAGGCTGTTGGAGAGGAAGCTGGAGAAGCTTTTGGGATGTATCAAGCCAAATTTTATATCATTCTCCTACTGCTGCCCTATAAGCAAAATCACATTGACCCCACTGTTGAACTGGCACAATGGGCTGTTTTACACCTGGCCTCAGTATGATCCTGTACTTTGGCTGCGAAAGGGAGGGAAGCTCCCTCCCCTCAGTCTGCCTGCTTTAGAGGGAAGAGAATGTGATACTTGATTCTCTTCCAGGCAGAAAGATGCAGTCAGGCATTGATCTGGAAAAACAGTGTCTCCAAGAAGCCTTGATTCTCAGAGACATGCCTAGGAGTGCCTCATGCTTGTGCTATGGCTGACCTATGTCATCAGCCAAGTGATGACATCTGCATTTCTTTCTTCCCTTATTCTTGAAGCCTGGTCGCTCCTACTGGCTGTCGTGTGACATCAAGGCATGGCACATCTGTTCTTCAGGGAGTTGCCAGCATTGAGTACCAGGACCTGAATAGCCCATATAGGAGTTTGGAGGAGAACAACTTACTCTTTAGCCCCTATTCCAGCTTAGATGGAGCCCTAAATGGCTCTTTTTACATTACCTTTTTGATATGAGAGAAAAATGCATACTACATCAATGCAGTATGCATTGATCTGCAGTGCATACTGCAGATCAACTATTCACTTCAGACCAGCATCTGTCCCTTACTGGAGACAAAAGAGTTCCAGGCCTGTCAAGATGGACCAAAGGCACAGAAGGCAGAGGAAAATATCTAGCCAGTGTACCAGGAAACAAAGATAATCTATGAAAGCACAGTGGGTATATATTGACTGAACCTTTTGCTGTCACAGGTTAGGGAGTCAGAGCATGGAAAATGCCACAGTAGGTCCAAGGCTCAATAACTGAGAAAAAGTATGCTTAGTGTACRCACGGAACTATTGGAGAGTTGCTAAAGAGTTGATATTCTTACTGGTGACCAGATTTCCCAGGGCCTGCTGATGAATAGCTGCTGCCTTATTCAGGTCTGGATTTTGTTGTTTCAGGTGAATGCTGAAGGTTATTCAGACAGGCTGCTGTAAGGTGTAACAAGTCTTCCTTCACAGCTTTCCCTTGGGTCAGAGCAGAATGTCTTCTAGAGGAAGATGTTGCCCAGCATGTCATTTTGGCTCCAGCTGGTTGGTCGCAACACCTCCACACTGGCTCTGCCCATCTGAGACTGTAAAAGAGGTTTAAGTGGTGCAGCACTGTGCCAGAAAGCAGAGCAGTAACAGTGAGAGTTTAAAGAAAGTATGAAAATGCAGTTTTCATTTTTTCCATTGAGTTTTTGGGAACAGATGGAGAGTCGATGAGGCAGAGATTCTGGAAAGGACAGTGTGTTTCAAACGTTTTCCTTAATGTCTTCCCAATCTGCTCATACATTCATGGCTCCTGCCTGTTTGGCACAGAGCAGTTAGTATAGGATGTAAAAATTTCAACACCCTCGGGCTTCCAGAGGTGGATGTTCCCCAAGGCCTGTTTAGCTGTATTTGTTTTGGGCAGTGGAACTTTTGATGCAAAGGGTCGTGGGAGCAGCTCATGGCCTGATGGGCGATGTCTTTGTTTACTTCATTCCAAGTCACTGAAGTGAAGGATCTGGTCTTTCTAGACAGAGATAATGACCCTGAAGCATCTTAACTGAGCACTGTACTGATCTATTAGTATCAGTCCTGCCTGTTTTAAATGGCCAGTGTGTTTTCTTTGGGTTTTTGTTTTTTGGTTTTTTTTTAAATCTGGTTAGAGGCCAAGAAGAATCTAATCAGAGCCCAGCACTGCACTGAGCAGCAGTCATTATCATTACTTAGTCATCCAGTTGCTGTTTCTTTGCTCTGACAAGAAATGTTGGTACGGTGGGAGGGAATGGGGGAAGATCAGCTTTTGTCTTCTTCACCTTGGAGAGGTTCAAGCGTTTTTTCTCTCAATACACCTGTACCAAAGTGTTGCCCTTTGAAGACAGATTTAAAGTAAGCAAGGCCTTCAAAACTGTGTGACAGCCACAGCTTAAGGGAGAGGAATCAAAAAGAAGGGGGAATTTAAACTGTCATTAACTCCTAAAGGAAATGACTTTCGACTGTGAACTGTGAAATATGATTACTGTCTCATTAACTTTCATAGTTACAAATGTAACTGGCTAATAATTGCAGCCAGCTGGCCAAGTTAGAATCCAAATTTCTCCTCTGCCTGGTGTTTTGGGCTGGATTTTTGCTTATTAATGACACACACAGCAAACACATTGGACAGAACTGCTGGGACTTAGTTTTCATGAATGCCCAGGCTTGTCTACTGGAAGACATGTTGCTTCTTTTGGCTCTGTAGTTCTGTTCCTGGAGAACAGAAGATCAGCTGTGAGTAGCCTGATTTGATATTCATTTGTCTTTAGCACTTAGGGTTCAGGGAAAAGCATTGTGGGAAAGTACCGAGATGGAGAGAGAGCACAGTCTGAATTTTCTTCATTGCTTCAACAAGTTCCCTTCTTTACTGCACTCCTATATCTCCTTTTTTACCCTTAGCAACTTAGCAAATCACGGTCATTGGAAGAGGCAGTAAACTCAGGTACTGGCACAGAGATTATGCTAAATATCTGAGTATTTTGCATCTAAAGAAAAATGAGAGAATTTTGCAAAAATTCACTTCCTTGTGTGTCGTAAGGGGTGGTAATTTTTGTCCAGATTGTACCTTAAGGTTAATTTAAGCTCTACAGCACAAAGGTTAAGAGCAGTGGTAAACAGCTGGTGCCGTTACAGAAGCTTTTAATATTGATTGGGGTGTATTCTGTTACCTTCACAGTCAGCAGTGCCTTTCATTGACTGAGGTGCTGGTTGGGATCAGTAAGCACAGCTCTGGCCTAAGCTAAACTTATGAAGTGCCATTAATGGTCTTGTGTAGTAGAGGAACAGAGCCTGGGTTCTCCTGCCACAAGCAATCCAGTGATCATTGAATATAATCCTTGTGTCTCACACTTCAGTTGGGCACATATACCACAGATCCCAGCATGCAAGTTTTGCTTCCATTTTGCCTGAGTGTAAGTGGCAGTACAGGGTACAGAGGGCTGGAGATGCTAACGTGTAGGTGAGGATGCATGTTTTGTTGATTGCATTCTGTAACTGCCATTAGTTTCCTTAGGACTTGGGTAAGCATAGCTGAGCTCCAAGTTTTTCTCTTGCAGTGTTGCAGGTTCTGAATTGCACAAAATTGCTTGGACCAGGGTCGGCAACTATTCAAGGCAGAGGAGCAAGATTATACTTTCTTTTATTCAAGGGAGTTAAAATAGGTCAGCGGATCAATGGGAGCTGGGAAAAACTGCTACTCAGGTGACTGCTAAACAGGTGATCAGTCCCAGCTTGTGCTGGTGTGAGACAGTCTTTCCAGCTCCCACGGAGTTCCGCAGTCAGAACGCAACAGCTTCTCACTGAAGTTTCCCTTAAGATGCTGTAGATCCTGAATGCAGGTAAACTGTCATCCTATCAGGTGGTATTTCATTCTGTTTTAAATGAGAGATCACCAGTCTACAGTACAGCCCTTATTTTCAACAGCCAAAAGGGGCACTAGGACAGTTCCTCAGTCTTCAGCAAGGAAGACAAATTATGCATTTGCTTTTCTCAGCCATTTGAGAAAATTTTCTAGCATTTTGTCTTGTGTTCTGTGCTCTTTTCTCTGTATGCTTATGTGCTTTTCACTGGATTAATACACACCTTATTGTTACAAGGACCTCTTGCTAGCCCTTAATTTCTTCCCTGAAGACTTGCTCCTATGAATGGATGAAGTTCCTATCTAGAGCTCTTAAAAGACCTATATACATCTTCCCAAGGAGTTTTACTCGGCCTCTGGTGACAGTCTGAACCCCTCATGCCATGTAGACTCAGCTGGAAGTGCTTCTCGAGTCCTTGTGCAGTTGCAGGGAGCAGCCTGGCAGGTTGTAGGGGCTGCTGATGGCAGTGTTTCATTCTGCCGTAGTGCTGCTTTCTGTGGATTTCAGCTGGGCGGGACTGAGCTGCAGAGTTCAGGCTCAGGTCTGAGGCATTCAAGGGGATCTGGGCGCTGGGAGCTTTGGGGCAAGGTAGGGCTCATCTTTTATAGCAGGGAGGGTGCTGTAAAACTATCCTAACCAGAAGCTGGGTGGCTGTTTTGTAACAGAGCAGGAGCTCCAGCCCAGCAGGGTGAGGATGTTGGGTGAAGTGAGTTTATGCTCATTGACGGTACTGGGTGGAACTCTGTCAGCAACATGTTATTTTGGCTGAGTTTTGTTTTGCAATTCAAGCCCTGGAATTGAACTAAAAGCACTAGCATGATGTAAGTTTGCTTGCCTTCCTCCTCCATCTGCAGAATGAAGTAACTTCAATCACTTTTGTTTAGCATTTCCCAGATCTATTGAAGGTATCTCCGTTTCTAAACTGCATGTCACAGCACCTCTGCCTTCTTCTGGTGGCTGGAAAGCCTAGTCCCATGACATATTGGGGGGGCATAAAAGAACTAGTATATCTGTGTGACATTTATCAAAGTAGAAAAACTGGATGGATTGTGCAACAAAACTTTCCAGGGTAGCTTATAACTGGGACAGTTACTCCCTCTGGTGAAAGCAGGTTTGTCAAGTGGCTACTGGAGCAGTGGTCCAGAATATCCTAGAACTGGCATCTGCTTCTGTTATGCCAAAGATGTCCTTTGCTGTGCAAATTGGTCTGTTCCTTTTGCTGTTTCCTTCAGCCTTTATGGTGAAGTTATCTTTCACAAAGACATGGTATTGTGGGGAAAAACACACAGAGATTGTGCAGCAGCAGATGCCAGGAAAATTGCAGTGCGCAGTACATTAGTCCAGTAGGTTGATGGTAAAACTGAAACACTTCATAGAGTTTTTTATCCTGCACTCAAGTTTGACTTTAGAAACAACCAAGCTCTGTGGCCCTGCAGCCATGCAAAGCTTGCTGTTCTTCACCCAAGTGGAATAGCAAATTCTTTGAAAATTCAGTTTTCCATTCAAGTGGCGGTCTGTAGCAGAAACTTCTTTCTCCTTTCCAAGCTGTTTGAAGGTTCTCTAAGCTGGTTTCTGCAAAGACGAGAAGTGTTTCAGACCTCATCTTGGCTTGACCATCCTAACTTTGGACCTGAACTGACTTCTGGATCCTTCCCTACTCTGCCTCTCCCTAGGTGCCATGCTTTCATTCACTACCTGTTATTTTTACAGTATGTTTTTTTTAATCACAGTCATTTTTATTACCTGAAGACAAACTATTAGGGGCTTGTTTATAAACCCCTGCTACACAGCAAGCAGGGCTTCCAACTGACACGCTCTCATGTGGTCCAGCCTCCACAACAGACTTGAAGGACATCAAGTAGGTTGTCTTTGGATTGAGAGAGGTTGCATGCTGTGTAAACTCTGTTGCATGTTGTGTAAACAAGTATGTTTCAAGTAATTGGAGCTGGTGATGACTGCACAGCTTACTTTGGACAATGTGGGGTTTTTGTTGGCTTTTCTGATTTGTTTTTGAGAGCCACATGGGGTTAGTTGTTGGTTGGTTGGTTGGTTGGATGGAAAACATACTGTTTTCCATCATCCTTTATTCTGACTGTTGATATGTCTGAAGTGACTGTCTTCCTCCTCCACCCAAACCAAATACCCCCTCAATTGTAAATGGACTAGAATCTAAACTTAGATCCAGGCCTGAGTTTTGCTAATAGTGTCTGGTATATGCTGGGGAAGATGAAATCAAATGCCCACGTACAAGGTCCCCAACATTAGTCTTTGGGCTGGTAGTAAATGTGGGCTCTGGAGCCCTTTGTTTACTCTACAGTGCCATGTTCCACTGAGGTTCGGGATTGGTCTTAAATGGTGTAAAATAGAGCAATATTTTCCAGTCTCTTTTTGGCCCCTTAGCCAATATACCAAGTCAGAGTTGTGCCTATTTTGGTTAACAATTAAATGCTTCATTTGGTGGGAGGTAAGTATTGGGATGCTAAAGGATGTATTGGGGAGGAAAAAGGAGAGATTGTGTTGCTGACTGAACCTCAGTCAGCATTTGACAGTGCATCAGTATGGGTTTATATGTGTAAGTATTTGGAGACCTTTGTTCTGTGTCCTTTGCTAACATTTTACTGAAGGAGTTAGAAGTTAGTGTAAGCCTTGACGCATAGCAAGTGGGTCAAAGTCAACTTTGCTCTGTGCCCTTCTGCAATCAGCAGCTGTTGCCATCTGTGTTGCTTTCTAGATCTCATTTGAATGCTGAGATGCTTGTCTTGCAATAGTTTTCAGTGCATTTTATCAGTCTGTGAGTTTGGCAGCAGATCAATGCCTGTATGTGCGTATTTGGGGAATCAAAATCCAGAGATAGGCTGCAAACAGAGACACACTGGAGTGTCAGTCATGAAAGCCAGTGCTGGTAACAAAGGATAGTACCAAGAGACRTGAGGGCCTCCTTGAAATTATTTCCACTATTAAACTAACACTTGGTCTTGCATGAGCCAACCTCCAGGATCTGAGCTGAGGAAGACTTAGTCCCAGTTGTTTGTGTAGTAGACATTTGCTGTGGAAGAAAGGTGATTCTGTGCTGCAACTCACCTTCCTCACCAACAGGCTGCCCAGGCCTGGGGATGTGTGAGTATAGCCTCACTCTCCGCACAGCTGGCACCACCTCCACTCCAGGGCAAGTTTTAGGTTGCCTAAAGGGAAGCCAAGCCACACTGTAGTGGGGACACTCCACTCTAGGGACACTCTAGTACAGCTGGTGGCTCAGAGGCTTCTTTGATGCCTGTTCCAATACCCATGGAGTGGGGCATATAATACATGATAGCCACACAAGCAGTTAATTTCCCCTTGTGTCATGTCAAGCATTTATGCTACAAATCTCAACTGCCAAGACCAGAAACTCCAGCTGCCCCTTCATCTCCTAACCATTGAAATAGGATCTGCCATTCCAGTGCTAATGAAAATTTTCCTTCCTTGACAAGTAGATGCTGCTTAGTTTAAAAAAAAAGCAAATTGCTTTTTCAAGTACTTTCCCTGTAATTTAACATCCCTTCAAGGTCTGTCTGTCACTTCTCTTCTGAAGTGCATCCCATACCAGTACTACCCTGGAGTGTCACCTCCGACCTTTCTCCCTTCCCCAGCTCCAGAGCTGCAGGAAGAAACACTGTCCTTCGTGATGACAGTGGCAGAGGAGTGACAGGCAGGCTGGGTGGGGGTGGCTGTTGGTGAGCAAGCCTAGTGACAGGACGGGGTGACTAAGAACCAGCTGGCTAATTAAAGCACAGCAGTAGGAGGAGTATTTAAGGGTGCCAGAGAGAAAGAGAGATGCCTTCACAAATTTCTCGTTACACTTCAGCAGCCAAGTGACTGGGCAATACAGTGAAAGGTTTCCTTAACTCTTTCGTGCCTCTTTTGGAGTGAAATAAAGAGCCTAAGAAAATGGCACCATTGACTGAAAAACCTGAATCAAGGTAAGGACATCAGTATGGTTTTTAGTCACAATTAGTCAAATCTACCTCTCCTAGAGCTGCTGTGAGCTGAACTCCCAGGACTTTACATGGCACTGGCATGTGCTAATATACACTGAATGGGTAGGTCTGGTGGAGCAGTGCACACGGATTTTCAGAAAGCTGCTTTCATTTGTATGGGTATTTCCAGCTGCTGATTGAGAAGAGGCAATGTGAAGGTATTCATTACATGGATTTGTGTTCTCATTAAGAGAAATGGGCATGTCCTTGCCTCCTTACCCCCTAGTGACTAGATCTTTCTGCTAATCATTTTTATGGGAAGGAGAGATTGAAAGTAGTTCCTGAATGCTGATTCTGAGGCAGTTACTAGGAGGAAAATGAAGAGAATGGATGTGGAATTCTCAGCAAAATATGAATTTGTCACCTGAGGCTGGAGGAGTCAGAGGGCAGTGAAGATGAGGATTGGCTTCTGGAATGTAACTTTCTGCTGTTTCTGGAGACACTTGGAATGTCAGGCGGTTGCTTCACACATCAGTTTGGTTTTCTGCAAGTGTTTTCAGCAGTGAGTAGAGAAGCAGTCACTCTGTTCTTCATTCTAGCATGTAGGTGACTCTAGAGGCAGCACAGTCCAGCAGGACTAGCAAGCCAGCACTCCAGCCTGAATTCCCTGGCAGGCACAAGTTTGCTGTCTGGCCTTGGATGTGTGTCAGTGACCAGCCTTCTGAGTTTTGCTGAGACCATTTTGTGTCTGATATCCAGGTAGATGAATCAGTCTCCTGGCAATTTTTCTAGCATAGCAATGCTTTCAGGTTGGCAAAGGCTAAAGAAAATGACCCTGTCTCATTTCAGCTTACTTTCAACTAGGCTTGTCACAGGTGTGTTGAAAGTATTGTATGCCTGGCTCCCCATGTGCATTGGTTAGACTTAGCTTTATGTGGTTCTCTGGAGGTTGTTACAGTTGTGTGTAAATGAGATCTATTCTCAAACTGATTTTGCTTATTCTGAAACTATAAAAAGCAAACTGTAAGACTGACACCCATAAGGTCCTGTTACACTATGCCGGATCAGCTGATTTTGAGTGTTGTGTAGGATAGAGGCCCCAGTCTTCCATCTCTGTATAAAATAAGACTATCACCTATGCACCTTGAAAAGTGTTAGCTCTTGCTTAGTGAGTGTTTGTACAGAGCTTCAGAATAGCTAATGCTAGAAGAGGTCATAATTAATGTTTGGTGTGGTTGCCACAGTGAGCACTCATTAAGGCCTGTGCAATTCCCCTGCCTTACATAACTGGGAATTTGAGGATGTGTCTGGGATGGTATAAGGTGGTCTGTAGCATTAAAGTATCTAAAGTATCTGGTTTATATATCAGAGGTGCATCAGAATCTTCTCTCTACCTTAATCTTTGTGAAATGTTTGTAAACTGGATTTGAACTTTGTGACGCTAGTCATTCTTTAATTAGTATTTCTGCTTAATGCAACTTCCTCTTATTTACTACTTTACTTTTTGAGAGTGTGTGACAGAGGTGAAGACAGCCTTTGTAGTCTTTGTTATACAAAATCATGCAAGAGAAGCTGCTGGATGTTGTTTAGATGATCTAATTGATTGTATTTATAGAATGCCATTCACTGTAGTAAATGCAATGCAGTGTTTGTGTCCCTCAATCCTGCAGTCAGCTGAATGGATTCATTGTTATACATAATTAGGGCTTCTGGAATTTGGGTCTGTTTATTTACAGCARTTGTTCTGCAGAGGCACAAGTGGCCCCGTATCAGAGGTGTACAGAGAGTTAAGTGCAGTTCCCAGAGCATGCCAGCTGCACAACTCTTACAAGTAGTCTCGCAACAGCTTGATCTCAATGAATCCTCCATTTTTTCCAGCTGAAGTGTAAAACCAGCATCCTCTTGTCTAGGTGCGGTCATTGCAGATTGAAAGATTTTCCTTTTGCAACAGAGGTAAATTGGGTGTCATTGAACTAATTACCCCTTACCTGTAAATAAATTCCAATTTCTGTAGTTGTGTGCTCCCTGTCCCAGTTCCTGTGTGAATCTCAGTTAAGTGTCCTGAACAGTCTGAGGTTGTGGTATGCTGTTAAGTCATTTACAGCCTTCCCTGGAGGAGCCTTCCCTGTGAGCTGTGCCCAGTGAGTTCCCTTGTATAGGACGTACATTGGCTTGTTTGTAAAGTGCTTCCATCTATGAGGCGTGATCATACATATCACAGATAAATCTGAACAGAAATCTCAACTCCTGCTGCTGTCAAATGCTGTGTTTTGTGTCTTCTGCTAAGATGAATGTGAGATTTTATTTAAAATATCCCAGAAAATTTATTTTTCTTTCTCAAGTTTCAAAATGTTCATGTGAGTTGCTTGGGCATATGGGTGTGGCAGGTATTTGTTTCTTCAGCTGACACCCATGATACATCGGCCAGAGCTACTGTCACCATATCTCAGCCATTAAATACTAAAGACAGAGCAGTCATGACAGACTCAGGAGGAGGTCAAAGCACAGTTACGATGTATTTGGAGTCTATTGTCAGGAGAAGAAATGTTTTTGACTGTAAGGCACGGATGTGAGCAGTTACTTATCTGGAGGGAACTGGTGATGCACTGCATGTCGAGTCTGCTCTGAGCCAAACAACCCTCTGGATGGCTGTTTTTCAAGACCTGAGTCTGTAGCAGAGCAGGAGGTTGATGGCTCAAGCAGAAGCCACCTTTCATCCCCATAGTCCTCCAGGTATAAGTCAGTATTATTAATGAAGTTTCAGTGGCTGATGTGAAATTATTCCAGTCTATTTCTTTGCAGGAATGTTCCTATAGACATCAGATCACTATCTGAACTAGCACTAATCATGGAATTCTTTTTAGTATACAGGTCAGAGTTAGAATGTACAAGAAGGGCTGATTTGCCTTTTAAACCTTGCTGTTCAGTTGTTGGCCATGTCGGCTCTAGGCTTTGCTCTCTGGTTCTGTGACCTTAAGTGGAGTTTAGACTTTGGCCTGCCAACCTTTTACAGTCTTTCACTATTTGCCAGATTTTAATGAGATGAGTGACAACATGCTGACCAATTTCTTTAGAAATGCTTGTTTACAGGCTTGCAAAAGGAAGACTCAGAGGTGCAATTGCTTTCTAAAAATGCATGGATGGGGTGAGTGCAAGGAGGAAGAGCTGCTTAAACAGAAAAATTGTGTTGGTGCAAAACAATTTAGCTGTAGCTGTTCATGAATTTAATTTAGGTTGCAAATGAGAAACGGCATTCATGCCATTAGAGGAATGAGTTCTGGAGCAGGCTTCCAGGAAGAGCAGTGGAGGCGGGAGACTTTAGCAGTTTTAAGTTGAAATGTGAAGTGTTCTTGCACAGGATTGTATGACACAGTTGCCTGCACTAGCGTGGGAGTAGGCTGGATGACCCAGGAGATGGAGATCCTTTTCTACCCCCTGCTCCAAAAGTGGTGACCTTGAACTGCGTTAACTCAGGTTGCAGTAAACGTTGTTTACTCTGAAATTGATGACTGTAAGATGACTTAGTTCAAAGGCATCTCTGAATTCTTAAAGCCACAACTCCTAGTTGACATTTCCTATTTGACTTTTATTATTAAGAGAGGCACATTCATCATGTATTGCACAAAAAGTGGCACACATGCCCCAGATAGCTTAATTTTGCTCATTAGGAAGGAAACAGACACACACTATATTTAAAGAAAAAAAAAGAAGCAATACTGCATATGAAATGTGCTGTGTTTGTTTATTGTAACAGCTGCAAGTTCAGTTATTTATAAGAACACCTTATCCAAGCTGGTGTGTAATGATGCCGTTTGTTACATTTAGTGAGCTTTCAGGGCTCTCTCTCTGTCTGCTGTCTTAACACTTGCTGAAAGCGTGTGGAGGCTGTTGACTTGTACAGAATTGGTGTGATTCTTCTATGTGCACTGCTTGCTTACTCATAGTCTTTTCATGACATTTATTTTTAGAACCATAATATCTTCTGAAGGAATGACAGGATGTTCTTTAACCCTTAAAATAAAAATGACAGGCAACGTATTTCAGTATTTCAGAATAAAAGAATAATGATAGTTGAAGAGAGAGCTGATTGCCTGGGTTAACCTGGAGCTGCCCGATGTATTCTAGTTATTTTTTTTCTTGTCATGTTTTATGTGATGCAAGGTGAGAAGTGCACAGGAGATGTGTTTTCCAGCAAGTTCCTTTACAGAGAGGAACCTGCTGGTAGGAGGCACTGACTGCAGTGCAGCCTTTTGCTCACTTTCCAGGTTTGGAACTCCACAATGCTGACATGGCTCATTGAGCAGAACATTTGGGTCAGGGACACTGATGGCATTGTGAGAAAGGGTCTGAGCCAGAGGCAAAACAAGTGAGTGCTGTCAGTGATGTGTAAGATCTGACCAGGTAAAAAGCAAGGTTTGTGATTGCTAATCATCCTTTAAGTCTGAAAGCTTACCATTTTTCTGAAAGCCTCAGCTCTGAGATTATACTAATATAAATAAGAATTTGATTTTTCATTTAAATGCAGCCACAAAACACTTAAAGCTCTTGTATATAGAAAGAAAACTTTGAAAATGTGAAAAACTCGGAACTGAGAAAATAAAGCAGGAGTCTAAATCTCAGGAATACAAAGAACCAGCCCAGTAAGTATTGAAGGTTCATCTCATGTCTAACAATTGTTTTAAAATCATATGTGAGTCATCAGACCTGTCAATAATAACAAGGGAAGAGATGAAAGGAAGTTACTTTTCCCCACACTCACATTYGACCACCAAAAATAATCACTGCCCATGCCTCTTAGCTGAGATACCAGTGACTTAAGAGCGTGTGTCCTTGCTCAGAACTACTAATGAGCTGTTTGTTACCCCCGCCTTTGTAGGGGAAGTATTCAAACCTTTGGAGCATATGAGATAATCCAGACAGGCTGTACAGAAGTAGTTGCCACTTATCTGCATTCCTCCTAAATAGGCTTCTGAATGTACTGTTCTCTTTTCCACACCAAGTAGGGAAGGAACTGCAGCCTTGGAGAAATGTGCTGGGGATGAAAGGGAGGAAGGAAAAGTTAAACATCCGTCTAGAGGTAGGACTGAACTGAGAAGGAGTTGGTGGATGTTACGTATGGACATCGGCACGTTCAGGGTTTCAGCTGCTGGCTTATGCTCTGAGGAATTCATTACCTTTCGTTGTGTTTTGCATGTGTATGCAGCTTTGGAGCCTTTGTTGCTATGTCTGTCACATGTCAGGAAAGGCACTAATTCCAGTCTGGCAAGGACACACTGGTTAGCTGGTTGGAGCAGGGGGCTGGAAGGAGACACTTGGATGTTTTGCTTCGGAGTATTTTTTCTAGTCTTTTCCTTTTTTTCTTTGCCTGATCTGACAATATGGAATTCTCTGTTTTTAATACTGACATAAGGGACCTCATTCTTGGCTCCCTTTGAAAGACTCCCTTCTGAAGTACTGCTGTGCATACTGCATGTGTGTCTACAGGATTGGCTTGACCATGTCTACAGGAAGTTCTTCAGGGGAACTGGGGGCAGTGAATGATTCCAGACCCACCTGCTTCCAGGGACAGCCTGTCTGCCCAACCTGGCAGGGATTGCTCTGTCTAAGGATGTACCATCCAAATGTTCACAGCACACTGGCTTACAGCATGTGCCTTCCCAAGTGTTATGGGGCAATATTTTGCTGTGCTGGCACCGTGGAGCCAGATGTGTTACCTGGCTGGACTGTCCATCTGGTCCCAAGAGCAGCCTTAGGACTGAGATAGGCCTAACAGGACTTCTGTATGTGGTTTGGGTCAAGTGTATGGAAGACGGGAAGAATAACTCTGAARCTCTGATGCAAAAAGGTACCAAAGCATGTTCTCAACTCTAAACGTGCACCACCATTTTGTCAATCTAAATAAGAGTTATTTCTACCTGCATGGAGCAGATCTGTATGCAGATTCTCAACTGATCAAAATTAAATTTTAAATGGATTTTCTGGAGTTATCCGGAAATCCAGGGGCTCAGGATTGATTACTCTCACCCTGAACATGCTGAATCCATTCTGTGTATGGGAGCTTGCATTAGGCACGTGTTTGAGTGCTTGAAGGAAGCCAATTAGTTTCACAGTAAGTGAAYGCTGAATGCTTGTTATTTTAATTGAATTCCATAATTTCTAGTAAGTGTGGGGCTATGTGGAAAAGTATTTTTTCTAGATCCAGTTCTATTGAGTTTGTACACATCTTCCATTTAATTTTACCAATCTTATTTAATTATCACTTTATTTTTATCCTCAAATCACTTTTTTGTAAAAAGTAATTGAATCTATTAATGCTGAATAATTATGGATTTTTTTAATGTGAGTTCTTTCCTAAATGCTTTTCTTAATGCAATGAAGGCCAGTGCTTCACACTGTAAGCAAATTTCAAGACTCTTCAATCAAAAAGACATCACTGAAATCAGAGTTTTATGGCAGTTGTGACGTCACTGTTTCCAAACAAATGAGACTGTTTAAAAAGTATGAAGCATGTGGTCACAAGTTTAATTACTCAGATACTGCCATTGTGGAAGGGGACATGTGTTACTCTGGCACTGCAGGAGCAGTGGACCCTGCCTTTGCCCAGACGTTATAGGTAGTAAATCTTCTTTCCTCACCTGAAAAGATAATACACTGAATTATTTTTTCCACTCTTTTTTTATCTTGTATACCAGAGGAAAGCATTGCAACCTTTTGGGGTTGCTTGGAGTGGAAGAAATTTTGTGTAGACTTGCATGAAGCCCATGGAGAGGGCCAATGCTGAGTTAAAACAGCTGGGTATCAGCAACCTCCTCAGCTTCAGAGAGAGGTTGATCCTAAAGCTGAGTTGAGATTTACTGCAGTATTGCCCCTTCTTGTGGTTTTCTCCCAGCCCCGTGAAGGGACTGTTATTTATCCCAGTGAGTTTAACACATGCATTTTTCTATGTGTAAAAGAGTGTGATATTGTTACAAATCTCCTTAAGCTGGATAACCTACCATTTTAGATTGTTTGTTTCTGGTTTGCTTGAACTAAGCCATCTTTCTGTTGATGCCTTATCTGGGACTACCTAAAAGAGAGAGGCTTGACAAAGATCAAAGGGTTAAAAGCGGTGGTGTTTATTTGAAGGCCTTCAGGTACATCCAGGGCAGTCAGAGCTCACTCAGGGGGCTTACACCCCAAGGTGGACCCCCTAAGATCAGCTCCCCAAGATGGACGACTGGTCACAAGTTCTCCATACTTTTATAAGTTTGGTCTATTAGCATATCGGGGCTAGTTCTTCTAGTTAGAGCTTCAGGTAATGAAGTAATTCACCCCAAATTTGCTTCCTGCTTTTCAACCGTTGTTTACAGATCTCGGGCCTGAGGCAGTAAGGTGTCCTTGAGGTCCAGGCCTGAAGAAGGATTGTTTTGTCTAGAGGCAGTAGCTAACATTTTATATGGGCTTTAGAGTTACACACTAAGAATTGCAGGGTTACAAATATATGAGAAATATAAAATCTAAAATCCTAAGGCATCACTGTAACAGAAACAAATGGAGATCAGAAAGACCATAATTATTAAGTACGTTTGTCTACATTTTCAGGCTGTGTTAACCATTACTATTTCAGGGTACTCWCTGCTAATATGAAATGGTAGAAACAAAAAGCAGATATTGTATGAGAAGGCAAAGTCAGGCAGCAAACCTTTAAGTTGGACTCAGTTTTTGTTGTTGACTGGTTTTGTACTGTACACCACACACACACACACTTTACACTGTGTTTTACTGGGATCAGCTTGGAGTTAGGCTGAATCCTGCTGGACCTTCATGAACCCACAATGTATGTCTTACGTGGGCATTTTAATGAAGAAAATATTTAAATAATTAAGTGTTGGGAGCTGTTCCTAGGGTGGCTTGCTGGGGAGCCCAGATATTGACTGGTTTTATAGACTCTTCTGTTACTATATTTGCTTGGTGAATTTTCTTTCCTTTTGAGTGTCTGTTGAAGATGCTCGTTATATTCTGGCTGGTATGAAACAAATGCTAGTTAAGAAAGGGGATGCTTGAGGCAAGAGAACAAATTCAGTTCCCTGAAGGGAATTTCCACCTCTTACAATGTTCCACTGCTGCCTCCAGTTCATGTAGAAGGAAAAGAAGTATCTCCAACTCTTTTTAGTTTCTTTTGTCCCCGAGCAATTTTCCGTACACTTCTCAGATTGGGGTTTTTGTTTATGCATGATTTTGTGATTTCAGGTGCATATTTCTATTTGTGTTATGAAAGCCATTAATTGTTTGGAGCTACACTTGATCTCGTTCACTTTGGGGCTAAGTTTTTGGCGGGGGGAGAGGTGGAGATTGGAACACAAAGTTAAAGGGCTTTTAATTCAACTTAGGACTTTTAGAGAGCCAAGAGATCTTGTCAAACATGGACTTTTCTTGTAGAAGTGCTGCTCTTTGGCTCTTCAAACCAACATCTGTGACATTGAAACCTGTTTGCTGCAGGTATCAAGTCCCCACAGGAGTGAGTACGAAAAGGCCTTGCAGTTGTCCTCCATAGACTGTCATCACCGTGAAAATTGACTTTTTTTTCTTCTGATCCCCATCTGGTATGTTTTCTCTTGGGTTGGCAATTTCACTGCCTTTGGTCCCAGGAGAATTAAGGGTTCCAGTTTTCAAGTTTCACATACTGGAGTCTGATCCTGAAAACATCAGCAGCATTGCAGGACTGGRAATGATTGGTGCAGAAATTAATATGCATTTTGACAAGTGCATCTCTTCTGTATTGTAATATCTTTCAAAGGAGAGACCAACTTTGATCTGAGCAAGAGATTGCCTTGAAATATGGAAAGGCTCTAATTTCAGGATTTTAGTTTAAAGCTTTTAGTGTCACTTTGATTTTTTTTTTTGTTTTATTTTCTTAAAAGGTGATGCACATTTTATATATTAGAAACTAGCCAGACTTGCACTTTGCCTGGTACAGACTCTTAATCTTTAATCAGTATCTTTCAATTTAGTATTGAAGATTAGGCTTAAATTAGTGCTTATATTGGGTGGAAATAATCTTTAATTTCTGATAATTTTCAGCAAAAAATGTATCTAGTGCTTGACATGAATCCACTTGGCATTTGAAAGTAATTTCTTTTTAAGAAACTGTGACTGTTACCTTGACTCTTACGGTGAATGTTCAGCATTGTGTCCAGTGCTGTCAGGGCAGACATGAAACATAATGTAATCATTCTGCCTTTCACTTTAAACAGACATAAACAAAATCCAGAAGTGAAAAAGACAAGTCCCTCTGCCACAATGAGCTCTGGTAAGTCTCTGTTGTTTTCTACTTGCATTCATTGGCCTTCTTTTTTATTACTAGTAATATTCCTGTCTGTTTCTGATGCAATTATTTGCATTTGTTGCTTCAATTTGACCCATAATGCTAAAAAATTAGCTAGAAACATCTTGAGCTGGAGTAGGTCATTTTAGCATATTTCAGTTTGGATTACAAAAATTCAAAATTACTGATTACCTGAAAAAATTATCTGAATTTGGTATGTTTTAGTAGAGATGAATGCATAGTTTGACATCTGGATGGGAAATATCAGCTGTTCGAAGAAAAACAAGGGGCCAGGAAATGGGAGCTGGTCGGGAAGAGGAAAACTTCTGGGCTTATCTGGGTAACAGGCTAAATCAGAGAGAAAAACAAAGCAGATGCCATACTGAAGTGCCATACGTAAGATCTGTGGAATAATATTCCCACTTGATTTTAGCATCTTAGCAAGTCTCAACTGGAGTATCATGTCCTGGTTTTGGCACCACACTTTGAGAAAAATGTGAACTATTTGAACAGAGTTAAGAAAAACATGACATGGGAATTCCGTGTAAGTACCCATAGGCTTACAAGCTGGGAGGCACTGGAACAGGTTGCTTTAGGGTGGTGCTGGAAGTTTTTAAGAACTTGTTAGGCAAACGTTTGTCAGCAGTGACAGAGGCAGATTTGTTTCTGTCACGGTTCAGGAATAGGGCTTTAGACGACCTTTGGAGATCCTTTCTAGTACTGTCTCCTGTGCTTCCCTGAACTCACAAGAGCCAGTTTTATTCATGTCAGCTGAAGACCTTGCAGACTTGAAAAGTCTTTCTTGAAAACCACTTCTTCATTTGTCTTTCAGAACATAAAGAAATTGATGTTTCAAAAACTGTTGTCAATGGGCTGAGCAGCAATGGACAAGAAAAAGGTGGGTTAAGAGTTCCAGAGACACCTCCGCAGCTCCCCCCGCACGTCAGCTGGTGATGTGCTTGATTTCCCCGGAAATTCACTACAGCGGGGGTTTCCAAATTTAGTGCGCTTGGCGACTGACACAAGAAAAGCCTTGTACTACACCATGCTAGTAGCAGCAGCATTTCTTAGCTCAACAAGTGTTCTTTGTCTCTTAGGAGTGGCAGGCTGGACTTGCTTTTGTATATTTTCAGTGCTGTTTTGAGGAAAGCTGTATGCTACTTGTGGTACTTGTGAGCACCTGCAAATCAGTATCTTAGTGTGTTGAGACAGCATGAGTTTGTGGGTGCCTGTGTGAAATATGTTAACTTCAGGGAGAGATGAAGGTTTGAGTCCAGGATTAAAGGGCAGGAACTAACCATTTAGGTAATTAAAAAAAATCTAAACAAACCAGTCTTCATGTTAACGTCGGCAGGTTTGCAGTGTGCTTTATGGCATTCAGTTTTGTATAGCGATGGTGTCTGTTTTGGCAGGGTGAAAGTATGTGGTTGTATGGGTTGATTTTCTGCTGGTTTAATTTCCTTTCTTTTCCTTTGATGCCTTTTTATAGAGGTTAGTATTTTGACTGCATTGTGGGTGGATGAATTCAGCTGGTTTCAAAGCAGAACAGAATTAGGATTGTTTCCTAAACCGCAGGCTGTTTAATTTGGGATCTGTTGTATTCACAGGGTCTCTGCTCAGGGAGAAGTATGGAAAACAGGGTTTGATTTGGGTTCCTCTTTTATTAAAAAAAAAAAATTTAGGCAATGCTATCAAATTAAAAACTAATGATTTTATGAGGTTTGAAAAAATTCTGTCAAGCTCTTTGCCCATCCTCTTGCTTGAGACTCCTTTTCTAGTTTTGGTGAAGTCTGTGCTTTCCAGTTTTGCCGAGAATCAGAAAGATCTGCCACAAGAGGGGGTGTACACACCACCCTGATGACAATGCCTCCCTCAAGCTGGCCCAGTGCTCAATGTTAGTATGTGAAGTATTAGAAATGTGGTTTCTCTTACTCCTGATTTTGCAGGGGTGAGAGAGCTGGCATGGGATATGAGGAGACATCTACCATTTCCCAGCTAATACAAAGAGGAAACAGGTTTTAAATGAGAAAATCCTGGCTCTGCAGAAATCAAGAACACTACTCAAGTTATTCTGGTAGTCATTATATACAAGGTGTTTATCTTGGCAGCTCCTGTTGAGCTTCTCCTCTGAATAGTTTTGCCTTTTTTGACAACAACCCCTCTTTGTACCAGTTGATTTGAACAGTTTTGTAACAATTGCTAGAATTTTGCATAGTGCTATATATGGTTTTCTCCAGTGTTACCACATATAGTATAATTAGTGTGCTAGCTGATGGAGTCAGGTAGAAATCTCTTCAATTTACTGTTTATATGGATAGATTTTTTTTTTCTGAAATAGCTATATGGATGCTACCCTTTGGCATGGGACCCTTTTCAAGATAATTTCACTTCCTTATGTTGCTGAACTTGTAAAATATGTGCTGTAAAATTCAGAATTCATGTTATGTGACTAGTGTAATGTTTTTCTCTCAACCTTTCAGTACTTGTTTTTTTCACTTTTTGTTTTTACTGAACCATATTAATGTTTTACTTAACATTTTTATTTTTGCATGTGGTGTACCTCATTTAAATGATTACACTAAAATTTTTTTATGGCTTCTACAAACTAATGCTTCCAGATTCTTTTTGCCTGCAGCATAGTGGCAGTCAGCAGTTAGTGCGTTCAGTAAGCAGTTCTGTGTGCTGCACAAAACAAACACATCCTGAATTAGGACAAACGAAGGGATATTTTTATCGGTTGCATCATTGCTCTCTAGACTGCTTTTGTATTTGAAATTTCCTGGTATTGTGTCTCCAAGTACGTTAGAAAATATTGTGGCATGCTTCCCAAACTCTGTTCTTCCCTTTTTGGATGTGCCATTTACACTTTTGTGTTTGCAGCTGTTGACGTCCCTTTATGTACACGCTCTATTTCTGCCGTTAAAATAATCCCTGTGAAGAAAGTGAAAAGTTCTCCTCACCTAGCGCTGCCTACAGGTATCTTCTTCCTTCCTCCCCTGCCATGCATTAGTTAGCCATCATTCTCTCTGTTCTCTCTCTCTTTCATTGTGTCTCTTCTTCACTCACGTGCTTTGGCTAGTTCTCAGCTTCATGCTCCTCTCACTCCTCYGAGAGCACCAGATTTCATCAGTAGGTAATGCAGTTAGCTCTTGGTGGCACAATACACTGTTCTCAATTACGCTGCTCCTCTACAGGCATAATTGTGACTACTTGAATCTGGGATCATTGTAAGCTCTTCTATGAATGCTCGATTGTGACAAATATTATTATTACAGACTCGTTTTGAACCAAACTCCTGATGAACCAAAGAATGTTTCCTGCATATCTTTGGTCTTTATGAAAGTACATGGTTCAAGCGTAGTTCAACCTTGGTGACACGGTTTTGTTTTTTGGTACATACACCGAATTTAATCCATATGTGAATAAGAAAGGATGTTAGGCTGTCACCTCCTCCCCAAGCGCATGCTTCCCCACTAAAAGTACAAGATTATGCTTGTACTTTGCTGCATTTGGACAGTCAGACTGGTGTAGTACTGCTTGTCTCTCCTAATCTGTCACACATGTGCTTTGTTGGACTAGTACAGTTCTAATGTCCTGTTTATTACTATCTGCAGGGATAGTAATAAATCTGAGAGATTCAGATTCCTGTTTTCTGTCATTTCGCCTAAATTGTGAGGAAATTCAACATCTTTGGCATTTGTTTTCGTCTCCCTAGGTGAAATAGTCTGGCAAGATTTTATTTTCAAATATTTTCAAAGCATTTTAGTTTTTTTGAGTTCAGAGCATTTTTTTTTCTGACTCTTACTCTTTTGGTTCGGTATACAGGTTTAATATGTTGTATGAAAAGTTAAAAAAATTCATTGATTCCCAAATTTGATTCTTCTCCAGTACGATGATGAAGACATTTAGACATGTCGTACATGTTGAACTCTGTTTCCATTTCTCTCCAGTGCCTGGGAAGGAATATAGGCATAGGATTGTAGGAGAACAGCTACCCTGCACTCTTCATGGGTGTATATATCGGGCCCAGTGACTTCCAAAAGCATGTCCAGGCCTTACAGTTACGGCAGTCTTAAAACTGGAGTCTCAGAGCTTAAACCTTTTTCCTGTGGTTTGAAAGTGAGTCCATAGAGTCCTTGAGCTGCATGTTGTGCTTGTGCGGATGGGAATGATAGCCAGAACTGCGCTCTTGGGCAAAAGGAATCCTGACTCTACCTGAATCATGCAAAAATTGCTCAGGGAAGTCAATTTCTATTTCACCAGGCATGTGGGTGACCGTAAGTTTTGATCAGTTGTGGTATATTTAAGGATGAAACAGCGTTTGATATGTCTGGGTGGATAGTCTTTCCCCTCACAGAGGCTGCCTCAATGCTGCCTAAGTTAACTGAAGGCTGAACTATAGGAAAGTATCCTCTGATTTCTTACCTACTCCATCACTTTTTCAGTCCTAAGTATGGATCTGAAACTATGCTTTTTGTGAAATCCCTAAAGCATTGGAAGCCCACACAAGGGCTTGGACAATGGAGATTCCAGCCCAGAGGGCCTTCAATGAGAGCCAGGAGTTTGGCATTCATTGACTCTTTCCTCTTGCCGCTGTTGTCCATCTGGCATATTGATGTTTCCCTGTATTGTGGCCACATTGGCTGTGGTTTGCATGCTTTGCAACCGTAGCCAAGGTGTAACCATGGTCTGTAGGCACTGTACTGGTGTGGATTTGATGGGGCATTACCTTACTGAAATCAGCCAGGGAATATTGATCTGCACAAATGCGGACTGTTGTCTGGACAATAAACAGTAACCTTTCCCCCCTCTGTCCAGTCTGAAGGCATAATATTTGTTATAATAACAATTCCTAGAGAGGAGCTGCATCCTTCCCTGTGGAGAGATAGCATGATCCCCAACCCATAAAAACAGAAATCGCTGTGTTGTCATTGTGTAATGCAGCACGTGCTCAGTACCTCTTCACGCTCCCTGTGCAGTGTCATGGTAGGGCTGGTACCTCTAGGTAGGTAAGTCAAAGTGAAGTCTGATGGCAGCTGCAGGGTCACTAATAGTGCATGAGAAGGGGAGGTGATGTGTTGTTCTATGGAGTAGCTTAGAGAAGCGAGACACTCTTTAGGCTTATTATTTCCAGAGGTATCTTAAGGGAAACAACTCTCCAGAAGGATTTTAAGTAGGGGGAGAAAGATAGGTGGCTTTGAAGTACTGGTTTGTTATTACTTAATAGGATGACAGGAGGAGAAAACCCAAATCATGGACTGAAATACACAAAGGTAAGCCCACACAGAAGCTGTACTGAACTGTGCCTCAGCAAGAACACTGGCATGGTCTGGTATCTGGCTCACAGGTTAATCTGAAGATCTGAAATCTCCTTCTACTTTCTGGGATTTGAGTTCCTGTGTCAGAAGGTGAAACACTACCATGAAATGGCGAGATGGCAGGGAGGTGGCTTGCAGTGCCCTGCCTTTAGATCATATTCAGCATAGTTACAAGATTTTATCTGCCAGTGGTCATAAGTGTCTTTTTTTGCTTTTGCAGTCCTCCACAAAAGGCAATTTTAAGCTTCAGCACACAAATTGTATTGCATTATGCAACAGGGACATCCCTGTAGAAGAGCTGCAGGTGTAATGGTAGACTGTCCTTGCTAGCACAATATCTCCATACAAAGCAGAAAAAATAAAGCAAATGGACCTGTGACATTTGGTTCAAACACTCATTCTTTTTTCCCTCCTTTCTTAGCTCTGTTGCACCAACTCAGAACTTAACTGCTACATTCATCAGTTACATGAATATGAAACTGCTTTGATTTCTCAATGCTTTAAATACAGAGCTAATCTTCATCTGCACAAACATTACTAGATTGATTCACCTGGAGGCAGCCATGCTAAAATTATTCTAGAGCTCTGATGGCTCCTAATAGCTTTGTATCATCCCTTTCTATACATTTCTTTTGTGCATTTGCATTTCCTGTAGAAATTGATCCCACTAAAGTCTGCAGTGGAAAAGGAGCTGTAACCCTCCGGGCAACTGCAGCATATGAAGGCAACCGGAATATCACTTCACCATGTCCTCAGAATGTTGAGCAACCTGAAAGTAAGTGGGTGGAAGGCTGACTGGAATATGTTACTCACAGTAACCTCAAGACAGGTCAGTCCAGGGCCTTGGGGTGACTTTTTAACTGCGGTTTAAAGGCCAGAATTCCATAGCATAGTTGGAAACCTCTTGCAAGAATGAGACCAGTAGATGTGTTTTCTGCTAGTGCAGGTTTCATGACCACTTGGTCATTGGCTTAAGTTTGTCAGGAGCACCGAAAACTCTCTGCTCTTTTCTTTCTAGTTGTTTTGTTGGTTTTTTTTCCTCCTGGCTGGCCCATGTCACCTCCTATGCCAGGCGTGAGGTGGAACAGAAAGAAGCTGAGTGGTGCTACTGCCACTGTAGCGTTCAGTTGGGTTGTCAAGGGAGCAGGGATAGCGTCCCCCCAGACACACAGTGTCGCCACAGAGCTCTGCCGTCTCTCAATAGCAGATATGTATTTACTTAATTGTGGGAGACAGGCAAAGCATGACAAACCTGGCCAGTGTTGTGGGTCTGGCAAAGAGGGTGAACTCCCAAAGGCAAGATGCTGTTAAGGGGAAGGGGGTAAAACTTGCTCTTCAAATCAAAGCATACATTGTTTCTGACTGTATTGTTGGAGAAAGGGCAATTCCATTAATTCTAGCCCTAACGTGCCACTTTCTGCTCCGTCTTTTCCTCCCATTCTGCTCCACCCGCGACCTACCCTCTTTTCATGCTTGCCTTTCTCTGCTTCTTCACTCCTACCCCCCACTGTTGCCTCTCTCCTTTCTGTTGATGGCTTCATAAATTTCCAACAGCTTGAATGGCAACGGGCCCATTACTATGGAAATCAGCTCATTAAGACTTCCTCAATTGCTTTATGAAATGTACTTTGGAGCTGGAAGAGCTTTTTACATATAACTTAAACAGCAAAAGGGGTACAGGGTGGGGAGGAGCCCAGTGGGAGGTGGGTAAATATGTGATGAGACCACTGCATGTAGCTGCAGGGACTGGGTTGAAAAGTGACATTGTATCTTGTAACTCCCTTCATGCATTTAGTCTGCAAAACCTGATCTATTTGTTGGCAATCCTTTATCTTAGTCATATATAGTGATGTTGATAAGGATAGATATGTCGTCATAATCTGAATACAGGGTCCCTGCATTTCCAGTAATTTGTGGTGTTTGGACGTCAAGCTGCAGCTTTAGAAAGTAGCTAGCTGGGCAGCCTTTTTGCCTCTGAAATAAGAATGTCAATGAACAATTGTTTCTTCATTGCTCTGAATGAATTGCCTTGTGTTTACAAAGGTCAGAAACAAGGAGGACATCATGTTTAGGGCTGGTCTCTATGGTAATTACGCAGCCCTGTCAGAAAGCGTTTTATGTGGGAAATGAAGTAGCTTGACTCTTAACTTCAATTGGTACATGTTTTCTGGAAATGTAATGGTTTATTTTTTCCCCTTCTTTTCTTCTATGCCTATCCTCCACCCCCACCTCCTCTGTCCCTCCTTTCTGTGAAATGCTTAGGTCTGGAGCCAGAAAACTCAGAAACAGGTATAAACATTGGCTGTTTCTGTTGTTACTTCCATTGCCTTTTGGAATTATTTCTTGTTGCCTGGGGGAAAAAAAAAGAAGGGGGGGGGGAGGAAGAAAAGTCCCCTCCTTTCACTCATCCTGCAGCTGGAGGGAATCCTCTGTGATCTGAGACTTCTTTCCCCTCATAGATGACTGGAGGTCGTCATCTAACACTGATGCCAATGGGGATGCCCAGCCATCTTCTCTGGCTGCCAAGGGTTATAGGAGTGTGCGTCCGAACCTTTCTTCAGACAGCAAGCCACAGGTAAGCCTTTCTTCTGTGACCCTGAGGGTGATCATCTGGGTTCAAGCACTGGATTTATGATCAGGAATCCTGGGTTGAACTCCGAACTTGGCTGCAGATGGGTAAGTTGCTGTGCCTCAGCTTTTTCTACCTTTAAAATGGAGGCAACACTGATGTCAACAAAGTGTTGTGGAGCTCATATATTCAGGCACACCACAGTGTTTCCTGGGTGGACGAAGGAAGAGGACACCACTATTTGTTTGCAAGAAAAAGGTGAAGTAGTCATCTGTAATTATTTTGTATTTTATGTTGGTTTATTTCTTAGAGGTTGCTGCAGGCTGAGATCAGAGCTGCACCCTACATTAAAAATAAAATACTGGAGAAATGTCTTTCAGTTTTAACACTGTAACTGATACAAGCCATCAAGGGAAAGCTTATTTGTACCTGAAGGTAAATTGCTGAAGTCAATCTGTTATAGAAAAGTATAATGTCATCCTTTTTTTTTTTTCCTTGGGGTGCTCAGTCTGCACAGAAACAGCCGGAAAGCTGTAGGAAACCCTTCATTAGAAACTGCATTCTTGTGTGAAACAAAGTCCCTTTAAAGCCTAGTCCCCTATCAGCATGACTGCTCCCATCATCAGGGTCCCTTAAGCAATGCTACAGGCCAGACCCTGTTCCTGAAATCATAAGTGAAAGTGGAAGAAGGAACAGTTCCAATCAAGATGTGGGAAGGAGCAGCACCCTAAAGAGAGACCCATTTCTGCTCAATACTTACAGCTGTCCTGTAGTCCTTTTCCTGGTCTTGTTGATGAATAGAGAGAGCACTGATGCACATAATACAGAAGTCTCAAGAACTACTGTTCAAACTAAGTTGAAATGGAAGACATTCCAAAAGGAATGAACCTGTTCAGAGGCAGAAGCCCTTCAGAACAGCACTTATCAACCCACTTCTTCTCTCCCTTATGCTTCAGGGAAGGCGGGGAGGGGCAGCATGAGGATAGCGGATTTTGGAACAGCTGTAATTCTCTGAAACTTTTCTATGTCTCTACCCATGTAACAACAATAGGTGCTTGCCACAACTTGTCATATGTAGATGACTTTTAAAGAATGTCTGTTATCAGATTTGAATGTTGGAAGCTGTTAAGGCATCTTCATTCCCTAGTTTTGACCTTTTTTTAGCAGTGGTTTAGCCATCCTTTGCCCTTAAAGATAGGACAACAGGGTGTGTGTAAAACCTACTTTCACAGTCTCCAGAGGATTAATTTGCAAAAATGCGGGGAACTGCTGTTCACTAGTGGGTATTCTAATTCTCTTCTTTCCAGTATTTTATAGTTTTCAGCTACTGGCAACAAAGCAATAAATAAAATGAAATATCTGTATTGTTATTTTAGCTCAAAACAGTTTGGCTTTCAGAAAAAAAATTCACTGTAATTGCAGTAGCAGTTAGCAGGCAATTTGGAGTTAGCAAGCTGTATGCTGCCAAGTACCAAAACTAGGATTTCTCTGTTGGTGATCTTGATTCTGGAGGCAAATTCTGATGATCTCAGTTCCTCAAGAAACTTTAATTATTCTGGTCTTCGTGAAAGCATTTTCAGGATGGAAAAATCCTGAAGAGAATGGAAGAGCTGGCCTTTAGAAGGAAGAAATGCTGACTTTTTACTTAGCTAGCTGTGGTAGGCTACAGCATTCACATGATGTCTGCTTTCATTAGCATTGGTGAAACTTCACGATGTTCATTTTTCAGCAGTGCACTTAACATGCAGAGATGGCCTAGAGCTCTGCAGTTCAAATGTCCCCAGTGCTGGGAAGTTCTTAGTTATGCAAGTATGAGCCTGTGTTTAGTTAGCCACAACATTAAATCTCTACTGAGGCTTTCCCAGGAGCATAGGGGGTGTTGCTGTGCAGGCCTCTCAAAACAATAGAGTAGTGAGATTTATTGAGCACAGAGAGAGCAACATGTAGGCAGGGGCTTGAGAGCTGGATTAAGTTTGTGTGCTGTAGTGAGCTGTGCTAAGAAAGAATGTKTGATACAATGTATGTGATTGAGTTCTGCACTGGCCTTCCAGATACTGTATTTGCTTTTTATTCTTGCTGTATTAAAACCTGCTTAACCCAAGTCTAATGATCAAGTTTATTCTCAGAATTTAATTTTTTTCCTTCCTTTTTCCTTTCATTTGATGCTGCTTCCTCTCTCCTCCTCTACCTTCTTGACTCTGCCTGGGCAGGCCCTTGCTCCTCCCCGTCCTCCTCTTCCCAAAGAGGAAAGCTTTGCATGGCGTCCTCGCACTGACACTAAAGTGACCAACCTGTTGCCAGTGCCCATCATGGACTGTGTGTACCTGAATGCGCCCAAGCCTTATACGCAGCGTGCATCACCAAATGCCAGTGCACGCTGTTATTTGTCATCACCTACCCCCTATGGGGCCATCCCCAGTGGGAAGCAAGGCTTGCCAGCAGGGTGTTCTCCCTCTTCAGGCCCCAAAGATGAGGTGCATGCTGGGCAACCACTCTTGGAAAGTCACTCCTCATCGGGTGCATCATCCATGCAAAGCAACCCTGATAGGGCAGATCACAGTAGTAAGGCTGGAATGAATTCCAGTCATGAGACGAAGGCGGATAAAAAGGTCACCAAACTATATGTAGCTTGTTTATCTAACAGCACTTGCTCAGGCGCATCTCAGAATTCCACTGGCACCACACATGACCCAGCAGCCAGCACCAGTTTGGGCGCTGAGCTCACTCAGGCACCAGCCACCAACATTGTTCCCTCTGTAACAGACACTGAAAAGTCTCTTCCTGCTGCTCCTCCTCCTCCTATTCCTCCCAGGCCGTACTTTTACATTGTCCTCAGCAAAGACGCAGTTAGTTATGGTGCGGGCCAGCCCTCCCGGACTCAGTCGTCACCTCTGCAAGCTGTGAGGGACAGAGTGCTAGAGCCCCAGAGCACAACTGCCACAGAGGACAGGATGAGAAAAGAGCCTTACCTTACTCAGCAGCGACAGCCACCATACAAGGCAATGGGACGCAGCATGGTACATGTTTTCTCCATAACCTTGTTTTCTTTCAGCCGTGCGAACAGTTCTTTCATTTATTACAATGTTCCCTTAATGCTTTATTCCTCTCCTACCTAATTTCTGAGCACTTATGCCACCTGAGTCTTGTGGTCTTCTGCTTGATAATATTTAACACCCAATGTATGTCCCCTCAACGTTGATCTGTGTGTTTGTGTGTGTGTGGTGTTTGTAGGGAGTTGAGTTGGGCTGGTGAGGATCTTTCTATTTTAGGGAGATGTGAAAGAACCAAACTCTGTAACATGATGATTAGAGCTTCTCAAGTGATGGTGACTGCAGAGCTGTTCTGTGGTTTGATTCAGCCTCACCACACAGAACTGGAGAAGAGGGGTGGTGAGGGGAATGAAGATTTTTGTGAAAAAACATGTGTTCACAAAGGCCGGGGCTGCAAGCCTGAACAAGTATGTCTCTCTAAGGAAAGAAGATCTGTTGGGGCTTTATCATTGTGGGTACATTCCTTGCATGACACGATATGGCTGCGTTACACTAAAGTAGCAATCTTCCCCATTGCATAACAACACCTTGTTTCCTACAGGATGCCACTGCCACCACCTCAACTCAGCCTGGAGTTATAGTAGTCCCCCTCCTCCAGGTTAATCCAGACAGACAACAAGAAGGCAGCTCCAGCACTCCACCACCGCCTCTGGTTCCTTTCGGGCAAGGCTCCGTATTCCCTGAAATTGTTTCTCCTGGCTCACCCTTGACTTTTCCAACTCTAGACGATTTCATTCCCCCACATCTCCAGAGGGGCTCCCACCATAACCAAGCACCCTCCACATCTGGCACATTACCCTCTGTTTACCCGAAACTGCCATTCTTCTCATCACCACCTTCACTTGTCCCTCCAGTCACAGGGGCTTTGCACAGGGGCTTGAAGCCTGAAATCACTGGAGTCATCTCACATACAGTAAGCTTGCCAAGTACCCTCCTCGCCCTCTTCCTAAATTTGTATTCCCAGATTAAAATTACTTTCTCCTTGCAATACTAAACTTGAGGGAGGAGTGATGACTCACTCCCTGCCAGCAGCATGACAACTGAAACCTTGTTTGCATCCTGTGCTAGTGCATGCAGTTTGCCTGCCTTGTACAGCTTTGAACTTTCTATTCACTTCTCACAACATTTGACTGTCTCCCTTTGTGCCCGTTCTGCTGGGTGATGCACACCTTAGGAGTCTTCACAGGATTTGCTCAGAATAATGAATTCTGCATAAACTGAATAGCTGCAACTAACTGATCTCTTCAGGCTCTTTTTATAGCATCCTTAATTGTGTCTGAATAACATTTAAAGCAGCAGCAGCAGACCAGTTAAAGGTTAGGGCTGGCTTTCTTTTCCACTTGGAGCCATAAGACCATATGGTCTCCACACAAATCCCTGATAAAATCAGTGTAAGATTGCTGCCAGTATCGAATGACCTACAAGTTAAAAGATCATTTACTGTATTAAGAGTCTTCCAAGCATGGAGGTCCTGTGGGATAGATTAGGCAGAGAGTGTCTCTTCATTTTGAAATTGCTTGTCTTTGAAAATTTTGAAGAATTCAGTCTGCAACAGTCGGAACTTGGAATTTACTGTATTCTTCTTGAGTTAGGTTTTATTTCTCTTTAAGCTCATCACCTGTTTTAAAAAGTCATTGGGGACAAAGAGGAAAAGTAACTCTCAGTTAAAGTTGCAGAGGAGGCAAAAAGTACCCAACCCTCCTTGTACTGAAAGTCTTATAGCCACCTTTTTATTTCAATGCTTGCTTATAAGGACAGGGAAGAAGTTCAGCAGAAACTGTCTTCTCTCATGATAATGCTGGCTCTGCCTTCCGACTCTATAGGCATCTAGCAAAGGGGTGTGTGGGCTGGGGGAAAGAAAAAACAACCAAGGATGATATTTTCAAAAGTTCTCAATATTGGCCTTTCTACTTTTGTTAAAATTGGTGGGGTTTTTATTGCAGAGAGCAATGAATGAAAGTTTGGATTTGGTGTTTTGGTTTTACTTTGTAGGGATTTTTTTGTTTGGTTGGTGTTTTTGTTTGTGTTTTGGGTTGTTTTGTGGTTTGCTTTTTTTTTAATGGAGCTTATCTGCAAACTCTAGAAAAAAAATCAGGAGGCTTCCAAATATTAGAGGAGCAGTGGAAATTTTGTTCTAGCTGAATTTCTTGAGATGAGCGTTTTGAAACATTTTTGGACATGCTCACTTCAGGCATGTAGCCACAGAACTGTTTTCCACAATGATTTAAATGGTCTTTGTTCACCCTTTTTGGTGACTTCTCTGGGGCTGCTGAGCCTATCCTAATCCAGCATCCCTCTTCTTTGAGGGCTGCTTATTTGTATTTTAGTTATCAAAGTGAAGCTCAAACACAATTCTCATACTTTTCCCTGACTCTTGCTCCTTTTTCCTAATTGCATTGTTTGGAATATTATCACAGTCAGCAAAATGGGGCTAGGTCTCTCTCTTGGGGACATCTATTTCTGAAGATCATTGATTCTTTTCTGTCCCCATGAAATGTCTATGGCCTGACCAGATGCTGCTTGGAGCAAAATCACCTTCATCCAAAAGAAAAAGATTGTTCTTCCCCATTTCCCCTCTAGGTTGGAGAGACTGTAGATACTTGTTTTGATTATGGCCAATTCTCACCAAGATTTATCTCTGAGCGCTGGTGCCAGGCCTCACTTTGGCCCGGTTCAGTCCCTGCCTGGTGCCGTAAGTCCTTTTGGCTGATGCTGGTGGGTGTGAAGGGCACTGAGTTGCAGTTGCACTTGGCCAGAAAAGCTGGAAGTAGGGATTTTTCTGGAGTAATATTCTGTGCATATTCAAGGTTTTCTTTAATAATGATGAAAATACCCTTGAATGCTCAGCTGATTTTACATATCAGTGGCTTGCAGCATTTCAGCCTGACAGTGGAGCAGCAGGAGTGCAGGAATGTGGTCTGCTGTCTCATAGTCTCTTTCTTTGGATGCTCGTTCCCCATTAACGGTGATTGTGTGTCCAAATTCCTTAAGAAGCTTTGAAAAATCTCAGTCTAAACTGGTGCACACACAGTCATCATCCCTTCTTTATCTTAGCCACTTTACCACCACCAAAAGCCCAATATCCCTGGACTGAGGTTTTTCAAAGATGAAGTAGTTTTCAAAGTCTTCCTGCTGACACGGCCTGTATTTCTACACAGCAACCAGAGCTGTGGTGATAGAGATGGGTTTGAAATAAACAAATAGTGGAGCTAGATGCTTTAGGAGAGCAAGAGCAGCTTGCTATCTGTGCTCCAGTGGCAAAGCCATGTTGAGTATCTTCCTTGCTAGGGTCCTACTTTTTACCCTCTGTCAGTTTTGGGGCTTTTTTATGTCATTACTTTAATCAGGTGGGTATCACACTGTTTCCTAAGTGATGGTGCTAACTTAATGCCTTTCCTACCAAACCAGCAGCAGTAATACTCTTTCACTCCAGAATTGCATGAGTTTTGCATGTCTGACTTTTTGCTATGAAAGGAATACTCTTGGAACAAATGTTTGTGTGTGGATGTATCAGGGGAAAGATGTCTGCATCTTTCCCCACCAACCAGATTTGCTCATTTCTGACACCTTGTGTTTGCTCCAAAGAGTCTGCTAGGTGAACTTAGTGCCCTCTTTTGGGGTTGGAGTTGTGAAACCCAACACCAAATAACTATAGTACTGCCTTAGCAAACTAATTTCATTAACAATGAGCAGGGTATGTACAAGGAGCAGGGTAATACTTGTGCTTATGCCTTTTTTACTAAAATTTGCTGTGATTATGCTTCTCATTCAGCCTAAAATGTTGGGGTTTTTTTCTGGATTTTCCCAGTGTGGCAGCCTTCTGCATGCTGCTCATGGTGTGTTGCTCTTTTTTTCAGGACCCAGGTCCTGTGCTAAATGAAGTGCCCCAGCCTGGCACTGACTATCCAACCTCCATCACTTCCATCAGCAAGTCTGCCTCTGCCTATCCTTCTACCACAATTGTCAATCCCACTATTGTCCTCTTGCAGCACAATCGAGGTAAGGACACTTGTATATAGATAATCATGACTCAAAATGAGCAAACTGTTAAGCTACAAGGAACTGGAGAATGTGTGTGCTGTGGATAATTAGGTTGAAACTACTAAGAACTAACAAAGTTACCTCAAAAAAGCTGTGGTGACTGGAACATACAACAGGCAAGTGAGAGTGATATATTTTTCTAATTAAAACCTGTGGATCAGAAGCTCTCTGATGTTGAGGACAGGTTTTAACTGGGCTATGGACATATGAATAAGCTATTGCAAGGTAACAGCTAAGTGTCTTGTCAGGGTGGAAGAAGGTATATGCTCCTATATATCTCTCAGTAGAAACAAGGTAGCTTAAGGTAGATTTTCCCTTACTTGAAAAGGTGATGTATTATTTCTCGGCTACTGCAGTGTGAAAGCAGCTGTATTTTCTGTTCCTGTGGGAGAGATTTGACCTCTGAATTTGCAGAAGAATTTGCAGCAGAATTTGCCCAGTAGTAAATAATCTGCTTGCCAACAATTGGCAATTTGATCCTCTAACTGGATCAACTCAGACCCGTACTGCAGTAATTGTTGAGCTCTGGATTTGCATATGAGCAAAACAGCTTTGTTTGAGAACTCCCATGTTCAGTAATCAAAGCCTTTCTCCCAGAAGCTCTCTCTGAATGGATAGTTCCATCTCTTTACCTCTGAGTAAGGAAAAGGAAGGGAAACTTTGCTTCTCCTTTTCAGTTTACCTGATGGCTGGGGTTACCACAGCTTCCCACTTCATTGTGCATCACTAAAGGCTGTAGCTTACAACAGGCCACAGAGATGCAGTCCAATTGACCTTGATTTCTAGTGGACTTCAGAAGCTCTGGGAATCTACAGTTCTATGGCTTACCTTTTGCAAAGAAAAAAAAAATTAGAAAATAGGTCAAGGCCTGCACTCCTTCTACTGTAGCCATTCTAATTACAGCATTGGTGTGCTCCTTTGCAGTCCCTCATGGGGTTTTTATCAGTGTCTTTCTAAAACAGGCTTCTCTGTTTGATCCTGAAGATAGTGTCCTTACTGTAGCCCAGCTGATTAAAGGGGTAGCGAGTGGATTATCTCTTCCATTTTGCTAGCATCTGAAGCAGCTTTGCTTATGTGCTTCTGCATGAGTGTCTGAATTCCTCAACTGCTTCAGGAGGAGAAAATCTGATTTGAGACAGACTTTTTAAATCTCAAAGATTTTAGTTGATTTCCTTGAGATGGGATACGCTTGTAGTCTTTTTTTTTCCATCAAATTTGTAGATTTCAGTGTGTACAACACAAGGATATTTTCTCTCTGTAGAATTTAGGAGCATGAGAGACAAATTTGTATAATATGATACATGCACACTGGCTCTAAGAGAACTGATGTGAAATTGTTCTGTTTAATAATTACCTACATGGTTAACAGTTTATCCTGTCTGAATATTGCTTTTGACCATTAGCACTCATGATACTTTTACCCTTCTCTCATCATGTTTTTCTGTCATATAGATCATGGCCTGATATGCAATTTGATCATGCCCGTGCAGTGTATCATTCTAGTGCCTGTTTTTCAATCTGTATTAGTCAAACTTGTAATTTGCATGAATCATGTTGGTTTGGCAAGGCATCTTTGTCATAAATTTGTATTGACTGACATTGTATGTGTCAGACTATGTATTTATTAGAAGATCCCATATGAATCGTTTTTTATGGCATTATTGTTGACTTGACAGACAGATGTCCCAACCATCAGACTAATGTTTTTCGAAGGTTGTCACATTTGCTTTCTTCCTTGTCCTGTGGAGTTTCCTTTGTGTTCCAAGACATACTGAGGATGAATGTTAATGGTCCAATGAGCTGCAATCTCTGTAACTGTTCTAAAACTGTTAACTACAGTTTATATGAATGTGCTGCTTTTCATCTGACCTCAGTTGTTGTCCTTCAGCATAGTCCTTAGTTACTGTTGAAGTGGAAAGTATTTCTCCATCAGGCAGTAGGACATCGTACATTTTCTTTTTTTTTCTTCTTTTTTTTTCAAGTGCAGAATGGAAATAGTAATCAGATGTGTCATCTTTCCTGCGCTTTTATTAACAGTTCCACTGTGCCTATTTTGTAAAAGAACAAGATCATTGCTAGGTTTCTGTTTATTCTTCTTGAGCCTAAAACCTATTTTTGAGTCTGAGACATTCTCTTAATGCTTTTATTCCATGGTAATTTTCTTTCATTTCCCGGCATGTGTTGCCTACTTGTAGGTATACATTTTCCATCTTTTTATGTGTTGAGGGTTTCCTACAATTCCTTATGCTTCCATTCCTATCTAGGATTTATGCCAGCATAGCATTAAGATTTTTTTCTGCTAGTTTAGTGTTTTTAAATGGTTCTCAGATCTTAGCCATCTGTTGAATTTCTGTCCTGGCTGACTTGATTCATATTTAATTTCATCTCTATGAACCTTATCTGTTCAAAACTAGTTTGGTCTCATGGCATATAACAAATTGTTACTAGGTTATGTTCCACCTTCCTCTGAACGGTTAATTATGTTTTGTGTTGAAATAAATTCCTTCATGTCAAGATGATGTTTAGTAAAAATTCCTCTTGTGTGCTCTGAAGTACCTTGTAAATTAGAAATTTCAAGGTAATTTTAATGCAGGCAGTCTGAGATCTCCAGTAGTTTAGTTAGTCTTCCAGGTGGATAATGTGGGTTTCTTTCTCCTCAGTGGGTTATTGATTGCTTTTTAAGGAGCTAGTTGTCTTATTTTCCAAAGTGACTGTTGTAGCAGATATCACCTACTTATTTCTGTTACCTCTTACTATTTTGTGCTCTATTTGCTAGTTCATTAATCTGCGTGTAAGACCCTTTGATTTGGAGCTATCAGAGACTTAGGAACTGATAACGGCATTTGAAACACAGAAAGTACACTATGTCTTTTTTTGTCTACTTGATCTTAGTAAGCTGTGATGAAAGATCTCAGAATTTTTTCTCCTGGATTTCAGTAGTATCAACTGAACAAAATTCATACTTACAAACAAGTAATTTCAGATCCTCTTTTTCATTTCTAGCAAATTTTCTTTTCAACACCTTTATTTTGCACTAAACATATTCTCAAATACATGTTTCCTCTTCCTTTTTTTTACTGGTTTCAAGTCTTAGTCTCCTCCCTCCTCTGGGTGGACCCCTGAAGGCATTTATAATCATTCCTTCACTGTTGCCAGCAGTTTTATCCCTTTGCTTGACCCTTTCTCTGAGAAGTCTACAAGTTTTTGGCCTTTGCTTACAGTCCCAGAACACAAGATCAAGGGTGAAAATCTCAATCGGCTGATGTGTGCCTGGGGCTACAGTCTGGCTCTGGTCAGGCAGGAGAGTGAAATAGCAGACACCTCCTGCTGCTTCCACTTCTATCCATCAGCTGCTCCCTTTCCTACACAGAGACAGAAGTGAAAAGGAAATTTCCCCTTCACATAAAAAATACATTTGGGTTTTTTCATGAAAAGTCTGTTAATTCATGGTGTTCTCTCTTCTGTGCAAAAGAGATAGGGAAAAACGCTCAAGCACTGACTCCTTAAACCACATCTTCTTGTCAGAAGAGCTTAGTGATTCAACACAGTTCTCTTCAGTGAAGTAATTGCTGAAGCTGAGACCATTGTCACTTATATTTTTTCCTCCGAAGTTTCAGAGATGGGCATCCTTGCATTTCTCCCTTGCAGTTTCTTATAACACGGCAGCCTATTCCTAGTGGCCTGCTTAGACCAGGGAACCCTGCAGCAGGTGGTTCCCATCTACTCTTCTGGCTCAGAGTACTGACCCTTCCTTTTACCCAGTGTCTGTAGGAGGTTTTTTCCTGTGCTGGCAGCTATCGTGTGGACATAATGTACAAGGAGCAGCTTGCCATCAGTGGTTGGCAGAGCAGAGGGGTGTGGCTAAAGAACAAAGTTCACAGGTATTGATGAGAGAGCTACACTGAGGACAAATACCAGTCTCCCTTGCTGAGATGATCCACTTAGTACAAGTATCTAGTGAAGGTGAGTTCTGCTAGCAAACAGCACACACCTGAAGGTGTGTTACTACTGCAGACTTGCTTGGCAAGTGTTCCATGCCACCCCAAAGCACAGTTGTTTCCTGTGCAGGCATTGCATGGTGTGGTTTATCATGAATATATAACAGGTGTGTTTAATATATTGAAGTTTTTAAATCTTTGCGCTAACAATATGAGCTTTCAAAAGTGTTTTTACTTTTTATGTCAGTAAAATAGTTTATTCTTTTCAAAGGGCTTTCATGCTTTAAATTAAAGGGTTAATTGCTAGGGAGTAGAAAAAGCAGAGAACAGAGTGCTAAGGATTCTAGGTTTATTCCCAGCTGTGATTTGGGTAAGTCATTGGGGCATCCTTTTAGAAAGCAGTAGCTTTAGGGTGGTCAAACCTGCTGAAAGATACCACAAATATCCCAGTCTGAGAACTCATTAATGAAAAGCCTCTAACCAAGGGGACCGTTTCAAGAATCAAAGCCTTCAAGCTGTGTCTGTGCACAAATCACTGAATCTGTGGCTCAGTAGTATGTGATGAGACTCACCAAGCACCAACAGTGACTCAATCCTTTCCTGTATCCTTCTGAAATGCTACAGCAGTATTATTTCAAAATGTACTTCATGCTGATGGTAACAGTTAGTTGTCAAGTTGTTTGACTCTGTGAATTTTTACTGGTTTTCAAATTGTCTCCTGTCCAATGTTTCATTCTCTGATGTTATGAAAAAAATGAAAATTTAAATGAAAGTGCTCTTTGCAAATGTATTGGTCACTGCATCATGATATTTATGTTATTCCATGAGGCCGCTGTGTGGAGAAGAGACTGTGGGATGTCTCTTTGGCAGGGTATTTGAAAACAGATTCTCTCCAGCAGCTGCTGCCATTCTGTCTACAGCGTATTTCTTGCCTGTCAGAAATGCAGCACCAGAGCACTTGCTGTTTATGTCTCACACATTTGTTCTGTATTTCTTTTTGTTTTGTTTCTTCCTTTACCACAGAACAGCAAAAAAGGCTTAGTAGCCTGGCAGGTATGATGTGAAAGGTCTGCTACCCCCCAATTGCTGCCTCTGCTGGAGCAAAGCTGCTGCTTTGATAGCCTATGGAGTACCTTTAGCAAACACACTGCCCGGGAACTACAAAGGAATATACCAAAACCCTAAATTACTCATCTATTTGTCCTAAGATTTACATACACTTTGATTGTTCTAGTTGAATTTTGGGGCTGCCTTTCGAGCCTTGAAGTTTATTCCCTTGGGGCATAGTTTCATGTTTCTCTACACATCCAGTACAGTTACTCTCGCTTGTGGTGATGGGAGAGGACGAGAAATAAAAATCGGTATTTCCATGACTCCAAGAACAGAAGTATTTGTGCCAGATGTCAAGTAATATGTAGTAAAATTGTAGTATGCAGGTATGCATGTGTGCTGCCACCTTTCTCTGCATAGGCGTGAGAATCTCTCCTTGAAAGATGAGCAAATTATTTTGCTGGTCATCTTTTCCTCCCAACACCYGACATAGAAGTAGCTCAGTCTGTAGGGGGTGTTATAGGAGTGGTGCATGATGCAATATTTACCTGTATTACTATTCTTCAGTTATGGCCATGGTGGGGTAATTGGAGAGCCTAAGCACTTGAAATAACACAGTAGAAACCCAAGGGAGCCAATACTATGTACCCTTACTCTCCTGCCTGGGCCCTGGACTAGCAGAGCGTATTCCATGAGGACAGAATCTGACCAGGAGGCAGCTGCTGACCTGGTCTGACTTCATACCCCACATTCCTTTGGCTGTGACGCCAGACTGTCCCTCCTTTCTGCTGCTACGCTGCTGAGGTGACAGGCTCCACAACAGCTTGCAGCGGTTTCTCTCAGCTCCTTCTCTTGGTGTAGCTGTTGTCTCATTGGATACCAGGCAACTGTGAGTTTAACGCTTGCCTGTGAGTCTGATCAGAGGTTTCCTGTTGGTTTTCCCCTTCACAAGGTGTTTCCCTTCATTATCAGGAGGTCCTTTGTTTTCTGAACTGCAGATAGTCACAGAGCAGTTTGTTACAGCCTGAAAGATCCTTGATGTGGAAGAATGAAACACTTTGTGGTACAGCTGGGTCTGCATCTGCTCTCAGTGTACCAAACAACCACACAAAGCTGCTGGCTCCCACCTCTTCCTCTGACTTTTATGTACTATTGGTCACAGCAGTCAAACTCTCTTGCTGTGCAACCCCACATGCTGCTGCTTCTGCAAAGGGGTGACTCAGGTGCCATGGAGTGTACTAACTGGTGCAATCTGGTTATTTGGGTGATTAGGCACCAGATTTAGCTCTCTGAGTTTTAGATACCTCTAAGCCTGGTGTATACCTCCATAAACTCCCTTGAAATCATTGGAGCTGCATGGTAAATAAGCCAGGGTGACATTTAGCCATTATTGTTCAAGTTGTAGCATATTGTAGGAAATTTGTGGCTAAAGGTGTATGTTTTTGTTCCTCTGTCCACAAAGACACCTGTGCAACAAGTGTCTGTATTTGCAGTATCAGCTGAGCAGCCAAACTGGACCTCGTGGTTGAGTCCTGTGGACTTAGGAAGGATTTACCTGGAGGATGCACAGGGAAGGCTTGTCCTAATACAGATTGTGCTGCCATGCGGGCCTTTCCTGTCTCCAAGGTTGTCAGTCCAGCTCCTTCAACCAGTTCTAAATGCCYTCCAAAAATATTTTTGAAAACTCCTTCAAAATATATTTAACCGGTTGGTAGACTTTTTTTTCCCCTGGCTGTGCCATGCTAAATAGCTCCCAAACCTGCATGTTATAATATTAAAGAGGTGAGTTGATGTTTGGGAAAAGGCTGGCATGAGCCATATGGTGGGTTTTATTTTTGCAAAATCATGAAAATAAAGATTTTGGTTAGATCATGGCTGTGGCAGTAGGAAATCAGATTGTGATACATTTCTCTGTTGCTTATGTCTATATTGGGTATTTTGAATATTATCATCATTGGGTGAGGTCTGCCTGGCAAGCAGCCAACCATTTTCCCAGTGCAGGGAGCTAGGGAATCAAAAAGAAATAATATGTTTACCAGTCCTGTTAGAGAAGGACTTTGTGCCTTTCTTTAGTATTGAATTCTTTAGCCTGCAGAAAACAGTGACTTTTCTAGACCTTTACATCCTCATCCCCATACAAAAATCTCCTTCCTTTTGGTCCTCAATGTCATGGAAGAATGGTGTAATTTCAGTTGTTCTTTTCATGCTCTGTTCGTAGAGGCTTAAAGAGTACCACATATTTCCTACAAAATGGAGAATCTTGTACACAGGGACGTGAAAGACTGCACACACATTCACAGGGAGGCCAAATAGTATAAACATGCTAACCAAGGATTTAATAAATGCTTTGCCCCATTTGGAACATTTATAAACATTATTATTTTGTTTTTCCTTAAAAAGAAGGAAAAGTAAAGCTCGATGGTAATTTCAAACTAACCTTTTAAACACAAATCCTTCAGTACTGAATTTCACAGGGCAGAATTGTGTTTGCTGAAAGTACCAACAGATCAATGCGTTGCTATGCACGAGCCTTTCCTCTGCTGTCTGCCCCTGTCAGATTTCTACACGTTTAATGGCTTTGGGCAGTATGGTGATGTGCATGTGAATAAACATCTCTCTCTTTCTCTTCAGTGCATGCCGTGATGTAAAAATTGAATTTGCAAAAGTCTTGATGAGGCAGACTAAAATTACAGACGTTTCCTCCAGGAAATCCACATAGAAAAAATTCTTGACTGAGTCTAAGGGTTCCTGCGCTGCAGCTCTCCAGAGCAGAGCTTCAGAGGAACCTGAAGTCCCTTGGTAACGCCTGCTGCTACCTTTGGGTGTCGGTTGGGCAGTGTCACAGAATTCCAGTTCGGAAGCAAGGCAATCTGAAGAAATTAGTTATTTCCCTCCATCTTTATGCAGACTCCTGTGCAATCATGTCATATGTGTGCTTAAACAACAGTGGAATTTGTTGTTTACACACTCTGGTTAGGGCACAGAAATTAATTGGAAACATTACTGTCTGCAACAAATGGGATCGTCAGATGAATGCAAGCAGTTACAAAGTAGTGCTCCATTACCACATATCATGCTCCTTTAGGTTGAAATCAGCAGAAAAAGATGTACGGAAGACTGTTTTACTGGTGCTTTTTTATGAAGAATGACATTGAAGAGTTGCTAATTAGTCAAAAGAAACAATCCTTGAAACGAAAATTTGCTGTCGTCTTATATGACAGCTGAGACTGTCATGAGATGTGTCTACCTGAGAGATGCTTGCCTGCTTTTGCTGGCGTCAGGCATTTTCTTGGGAGATTTCCCTCAGTCCAGCTGCTAACCACAGCTAGCAGTGACACAGTCTGTCTCATCAACTACTTGCTAGGATTTTTGCCTTAAAAGAGCAGAATATGGTGATGTGGTAAAATGCTAGGATGAGGTAAGAATGAATGAATCTGTCATTTCCAGATTCAGTGCCGGACAGATTCGTTTCTGATAAAGTTGATTCAGCACTCCTACGGGACAAGCCGGTTCAGGAGACTGTGCCAAGCGAGAAGAGGGCAGTGGAAGAAAAGAGAAGCACTGCCAAGAGCCCTCACCACATGGCTGATACCTCTGTCGATGATATTGGGATTCCACTGAGGGTAAGACAACACTGAGCATGTGGTTGATGCACAAAACCTGGGCTAGATTCTGCCTACCTTAGGACTGACTGAACTCACTAAAGCTACAAAGATTTAAGGGAAGATAGAATTCTACTTCCAGTATATTTTATGACGCATTATTTCATTTTCTATCTATGACCTGTTTCAGCTGCCTCAGGGGAAAGAAAATAAAAAATTAGTATTTCTTCTCATAATATTTGAGAATAATATTTTCTGCTCCTCTGTTTCCTTCACATCTAGCAGCTAAAGGAGAGTTTTGTCTCATTTGAGCCATCTTAGAGGCAGATACCTCTTTTATAGATGTGATTACATTCATTCAGTATTTAGGGGAAATTATGAAAATAATTATTAACCTATTCTTACAATTCGTATCTGGAATGACTTGAACACTAAATGTTTCTAACTCTCCATTGAATACTTAGGAAATTGGTATGTATGACTAAAATAGGCAAGATGTCTAATTTTAGATGTCAAACCAGATTAATATACAAAAACATACAACCTGCAGTTCTACAGAGGTTACAACCTGCTTCTGTAAAGCTTGTACGTTATTACTTGCTTGAGTGAAACCTGTAGCTTTGTTACATATGAGATGATATATCTGAGTGAAATAATTTGTATTTCAGAATATTGATATCATATAGCCTTCACATAGCAGAGTGTAAACCTTTTTCATTGATGGAAGATTTGTAATAACTTCAAAAGGCTGGTAGAAGTCATTGTTGATTATTTCTATGTGTATTTATTTTTCCAATAGAATACAGACAGATCAAAGGACTGGTACAAGACGATGTTCAAACAGATCCACAAGCTAAACAGAGGTACTGTAGCATAGATGGTTTTTGTTTACTTTAAAAGACCACCTTGATGATATTTTGTTTCGTTCATATGAAGAATACACTGAATGTTAAATAAAAGCATTTTATGTTAACTAGTGTTTGCTCTGCACCACAGAACTCAACCAATGTATTTGAAATCTTTGAAGTCAATGGTGAGAGAACAGCGAAGTCCAAAGAAAGGTCTGAGTTGTTCTGAAAAGTGAACTGCAGTGCCCTCCTGAAATCAAGTGTACTATTTGAGACCAGAAAAGATGCTAATAATTCCATACTTAGAGAAAATAGATCCCTGAACTGAACCAGCTAACCCTATCCCACACRCTTTTAAAATACAATAGGTTTTCCCTGAAACTTGGGAGAGAAATGAGAGAAAACATTTTACACTGTTAAGCTTTAGTACCTGCACAACAAAGCATGATTTGAAGTTCACTGAAACCAATGGAAAGATTTCCATTGATTTTTGGTGAGTTCAGAATCTGAACTCTGCTTTTTCCAAACATTAATCTTTCTCCTTTCAAAACCTACAGTTGTGGTGAGCACTTGCACACTTTGTAGTGGTGCACTCTCAGGGAATTCCCACCTTGGGGCACTTCTGTGCCTGACTGCTGGCACATTCACATTTTTCTTCTGTGTGAGAAATGGCTGCAGTAGCATTTGCAAACTGAACCCTCTGAACAGCCTGATGTGCAGGCAAGCACAGCTCAGATCTGTGCTTCTGTAATAAAACGTAGAGCATGCAAAACTGGAGCTGTATTTGCTGCTGCAGGTGCTGTCCTGACGAGCTTTATGCATACATAAATGCTGTGCTGTATTGGATGGAATGAGGAGGAGTTGAACTATTTCCTAATCCTGCTGCTCCTAACAGAGGTTCTTTACCTCAGCCAGAGCTCATGCTCAGATGGAGGAGAATGAGTTCAGTCCCGTTGGCTTTTAGGATCTCTCACAAGGGCCAGATGTGCAAGGCAGCAATGAACAAAGAGGCATTCTAGGCTGTGTCATGCTAGAATGTGAGCATGAGAGGGACAATTCTGCAGTCAGCTTGAATGGATTCTTGGCTTGCCCTTTTTCCCCTTTAAATCTGTCCTCTCTGTTCTTTTTTGCAATTCATGTTCCTCTCCTTAGACAATCCTGAAGAAAACCCTTATTGCCCTACCTACATATTTCCTGAACTTCCTGAAATCCAGCAAAAAACTGAAGGTACCAGAAGTTTAGTCAGAGTATCTGTTGTCTTGTGCTTTGAGTTAACTGTACTATAGCACCCTAACAGTAACTAGATTCAGGTTCTAGTTTTCTGTTACCCGTGTGTTACACTGCCTGGAAATTCAGTTATGCCCAGTATTCCTTCTTCTGTGATGCATAAAATAACTAAATCTTTGCTAATCCATTAATCTTTTTAAAAGTATGATACCATCTACATTAGTGTTATTCAAGTAGGCAATAAAATCATATGGTGATAGAAAATTGGGGGATGAAGCAGAACCTCCACTTCATTGTGGATAGTCTCAAAATCCATTTTTCTCTGCTGCAGAAGACAATCCTTATTCTCCTACATACCAGTTTCCTGCGTCTACTCCTAGTCCTATCTCTGAAGGTAATAATAAAGGTCCATATATATTTTTCTGCACAAATGCTGCCTTATCTGTTTATTTTCTCCCCAGAGTTTTTTCTAGTTGCTGAGCATTATGCTGCCTCATGATTTGCTGCACTCTAAGCATTGCCTTGACTGTATGATGCCTTTTTGGCTTTGCAGTGCTCCTCTGGCTTTTTAACTAGGATTTGACTAATGCTGCAGACTTGGGGTTTGCTTGGTTTTATGCGCTTATCAGTTGCGTGTGCAGTGATTATTTAACATGTCTAGATTGCTGACTTACATGTAAAGATGTGTTTTAACTGAGATTTCTCCCCCYCTTCAAATCAATAAATTTCACTAATTATTTGCTTCTGGTTTTTAACATTAACATAGTATTAGGGCCAGACCCAGAATGTCACTGAAGCCTATTGGTAAAAAGACTGCTTACTTCAGTGGGTTTTGGATCAGTCCCTCAATGCAGTCTTTTAAAATAAAAATAACTTGGTAACACAGGTTCAGGGCTGGTCTTAGGGGCACTTGGCATATCTAGGCAAGGACAGAGTTTGGTCTCATCAGTATATCTTGCAACTTGAAATAACACTGTCTTTACCTTATCTCTTCATGTGCTCAGCAGATTCCTTTAACCTTCATATTCAAATCGGAGTACTTTGTAGTCATATTTCAGGGATGGTGAAATAGCATCTGTTGCAGTGATAATTGTGTAACTCTGTGCAGAATACTTACATGTAGGAAACACTGAAATCCACTGCACACATTGGGTGTACAGGCATTTCGTGATTGAGAAGTTGTTGGTGACAGCCTTTTTGACTTGGTGCTTTGGTGACACTTTAGATCCTGCAATTTAGGAACTTGCCTAGTTAGCCTGTGCCTCAAGCCAACCCTGGTGAGACAATTAATTAACCATTTCATTCAATGCTTATATTAAACATCTGGTGGGTATTGTGTAAGAAGAAGGCATGCAAAATGAGCTGAGATGCTCAAAGAAGAACAAAGTGTCATACAGGTATCTAAGATACTTGATAATTTCGTGGTGAAATATATTAGGTGAAGAGTCCTGCCTTGCAAATCATAAAGCAGGGTAAGTTACTTTCTCTTGGCAGAATGGTATGTGGGTATGGGTGAGAGAGAAGGAGTTTCAGCAACAAATGGATAAAAGAGTTTTACAGAGAATATTTCCTTGTTCACAATGAGGTTTGAAAATCTATTTTACTCGTCTGAACTAACAGTTTGGAAAACCAATGATGATAATATATTAAAGAGTCTGTTTTCCTGTAAAGTTCTCCTATGCACTTACAAATGTGCATATGAAAGTAATTTGCTGGTTTAGGTAGTTGAAATTTTGTTGGACCAAACACTAATTTTTATTCTCAATATATTGGGAAACATTTCTCTGCTTGGATTCTTTTCTCGATAAGGAATACAAAATATTTGATTATGTAGATGAATTRGAGGAGTTGGAATACATGTTTCATGCTTAGAAAACATTTCAAAGTTATGTACTCAGTGGCAGTGTTTATACAGAGATGGGTTGGAGCCTCAATTTCATACAATTAATGTCAGAATGGATGGATGCATAGGATCTCGTAGAAACATTAAGATTTGGGCTCCCTTCAAAAATATATTTAGAGTTTCTAAAAACATACGTCCAATGTCCAATCTGTGAAATGAAACCCAGCCTTGCAGATTCTCTACAATGTAGAGGGAAACAGCCTCTCTTCTTTACAGGAATCAGATTTTGAAGTTACAAACTTGTGATATCCTGCTTTGTTAAGGAGGATCCCATGGATAGAATGCAGCTTTGAGAGACAGGAGATGTTGTTTTAATGCTCGATTCTGATTTACTCTGTAATGTTATCAAGTCATTCCAGATTTCTGTGTTTCAGTATTTCTTGCTGTAAAAAGGAAAGAAATGTAGACACTCTTCTTTATAAGATATTCAGAGACAAAACATACCTGTTTTCCTCATTATTGTAGATATTAGAATATTAGAAATTGGAAAATAGCAATTATCTGAAGTGAATTTTTTATTGCATGGTTTTCTTGTTTGAATGATGAGCTATAATGAATATTGGTATTTCTATTCAAGTGAGTAAATCAGATTATTTTTATTGATCACCAGCGCTAAATAAGATTGTTAGAGGTGAATGGCTGTGAAGGTAGCATTAAGCATTTGTTCATCTGTATTTGTAGGGACTACTGAGAGTTTTGTGATTTACCAAGTATTTTTCTAGCTGAATAAACCAAACTTATATTTAAGAATATCAGTCACTTTTGTCAACAAATTCAGTGTGATAGAAATGTTTGGTTTCTGTCATTAAGGTTTAAAATATGGGAATTGGCCTGAAAATTGACCTGTGCTTTTCSTTAACCCAAAGGTTATAATAAGCATACCAAGAGTCAAGAACTATCTTTTTTGAACTTGAACCTTCTAATTCATTCACCAAGAGAACTAAAACAGAGAGGCTAGAAGTTAAGACTTCCCTGGGCCTTCCTGCAAGGCTTGATAAAGGCTTGAATGCAATTTCAGGTCAGCTGTGTTAGCCAGATTGTTTTTTCCAGCAGATGAGATTGGCTGTAGCATCTGATTGATGTCCTCCTTGAGAGAATATCTAGAAATTGTTTCAAACTGTTGATTAGAATCACTAAATTCACCTAACACTTTTTTAATTTTTTTTTTTGTCTAGTTTATTCTAGCTTCGTCTGCTTTGTTTTTCTGTCTTTTTCTCTGTCACATTTAGTGGTTTCTTCACAGAGGTATTAGTAATACTTTTGCTCACAGTTTTCTTGGCAGTCACAGAATCACAGAATATGCTGAGTTGGAAGGGACCCACAAGGATCATCAAAATCCAASTCCTGGCCCTGCACAGGACCATCCCCAAAAATCACACCATGTSCCTGAGGGCATTATCCAAACACCTCTTGAACTCTGTCAGGCTTGGTGCTGTGACCGCTTCCCTGGGGAGCCTCTTCCAGTGTCCAGCCACCCTCTGGGTGAAGAAGCTTTTTCTCATATCCAGCCTAAACCTCCCCTGACACAACTTCAGGCCGTTCTCTTGGATCCTGCCACTGGTCACCACAGGGCAGAGATCAGTGCCTGCCCCTCCTCTTCCCCTCAGAAGGAAGCTCTAGACTGCAATGTGGTCTCCGCTCAGCCTCCTCCAGGCTGAACAGACCAAGTGACCTTAGCTGCTCCTCATATGGCTTCCCCTCAAGGCCCTTCACCATCCTGGTGGCCCTCCTTTGGATGCTTTCTAATAGCTTAATACAAAAATTGCATGTGACTGGGAGTAGGACTCCTCAGCTCTTTATTGTGTCTAGCACCTAATGAGTTATTTTAATCATATACTRTGGCTTTTGGATCCTCTAGCTTTCAGCTTTTGATAAAGTGGATCTATTAACCCTTGCTGTAGAGGAGTTTTATGATAGAAAGGGATTATTTTCTAAAGTACTTTGAGCGCCTGGAAAAAATATTAGCGTAAGTAGTATATTAATATTTATATCTAGTCTAGGAATTATATTTAAATGCAATTTAAATCTCATTGGGATTTTATTTTTTAGGATCCTTTCCGTGTGGTAAGTATTGGGCATATCACTCAAATTATGGTGAATGCATTAGTAGAAGAAATTAAAGGGTCTCTGGTACTTCTTCTTTGGGGCTTTTTCAACTCACTTGCAAAATGCTTTTGTCTTTCAGATGAAGATTCTGATTCGTACTCTCCTCGTTATTCCTATTCTGAGGACAGTAAGTAATTCACATTGCTTGTTTAATCGATCAAACAGAAAGGGCATGTGAAGCATGTATTTATTTGTCTCCTATCCAGTTCACCAATATATCTGTATTTGATTTATCCTACAGGCAGAACCCAGCTTTCTGTTCCCCGCTCTAAGAGTGAGATGGACAATATTGATTCAGAGAAGGTTGTGAAGAGGTCTGCCACTTTGCCACTGCCAAACCGTACTTCGTCGCTGAAATCAAGCCCAGAAAGGTGACCTGAACTAAGATATATATATATGGATCAGTAGAATATCTGAAAGCTGTCAATGGGAAGGGGATAAAAGTGGAAGCCTTAGGTCCACAACTCCAGTTAAACTTTTTTTGCAAGTTGGACGTGTAGTTTTTACTCTGAGTCTTCTACTAGGCAGCAGTGAACTCCTTCATTGTCACACTCCAGTCCCCCATTCTGTCTGTCTTTTTTATGAGGYGTCACCCAGTCTGATGCATTGTCTCCTGCCTGTGTGAGGAGTGTTTCCTTGGGTGTCATGTCTACACAGTGCCTACCACATAGGCACAGTGGAAACTCGTGTCTCACTGTGACACTCTAAAGGCACCTCAGAATACAAGCAAGTAGTGATAATTGTGGAGAAGCAAAATTCGGATTTATGTTGAGCCTTGGTAAAAACTTTGTTACATTTTCCATATCTGAGGAGTCTTACGCATATGAATTTTATTGGAAGTAGGTTCTAGTCAGCAGTGTAATTTCTGATCTTTAGGATTACTTCCCTCCTGCTTTTTTGCTTTGTTTATTACCATGTATTTTAAACCTCTTTGTAATACTAAAGAATGGATTTGCCAAATGAAGGAAAAGCAGAATGAGCAAAGAATATTTGATGTCCTGCTGAATTTTCCCAGCTCTTGAACTGCTCCTCCCTCCTTTACCAACTTCTACATGCTCTTAGTGTTTTTCACTTGCTGCCTCAAATGAGCAATGCCATAATTTGAGGTTGCTACTTTTGTGAGCATCTCAGGTCACTGGAGCAGGAGACAAAGTTTACTCATGTAACATGTCTTCCTTATGCAGGAATTGAAGGCATAGTGTATTTGCCCTTTGCGAAAACTCTTGCAAGTGAAAGGATTACCATAATTAGTGCTTCCTATTATCTAGTGGAAAACCAGTGCTTCACCAGAATTTTCTCTGTGGTTGGACTCTTAAGCAATTAAGTTATTCTGGACAGCAAAGATCAAACTTGTTGAAATTTGTACACTGTTTGTATGCCAATTATTTTGGCTGTCATCTTGCCTTACTTAAGAAAGAAAAAAAATTAAATTGCTTGTCCCTGTCTCTCCTCAGTCAGTGGAGGGAGTTTAGTGTTTTGTTTCTATCCTAACCAGACCAGAAGGGTAAGGGAGGGGAAACCTGGAGCAGCAGTTTTGGATAGGTGCCCCACTTTCGTTTGGTGAATGCTAGGTGAGATGAATCCACATATGCATTGCCTATCAAAGAAAACATGTCAAGAGCAAAATCAGAATTAGTTTACCATCTTAAAAGTCCTGATTTCTGGGCTTTTTGGAGAGCATTTGTTATTCTGCATGAGGTGTTTGAGTATATCAATTTTCAGAGCAACTGGACCTTGCAGGATATGGACCCTGAATGCTTTGTGGCTTTTGTTGTCTGAACTGTGCTGGTATGGGCACAAAATTATAGTTGTTTGGATAGTCAGTGGACTGTTCTTAGCCATCTTTACTAAAATAATTCATTCATGTCTCTGGAAAAGACCTCCTCTTGAAATCCAGAGTGCCCTGAGGATCTAGAGCACTGTTAGTCAGGTAATCAGTGATGTGGCTAAAAGGCAGAAGTTTAGCAAAAGAAATTTCATCTGAGTTCTGCTCRAAGTTTGGGTATGTTCATATCTGTGAGCTCAGTTGAAGCCCGTCATTAAGCTATTTCCAATGAGAAAAGATACAGAAGTCTGAAAGTTTGTTGAAAGTAGTTGGAATAACCCCTCTCGGCTCCAGTGGTTTCAGCAGCTGAGCTGTATCAAACTCTGCCTGCGATAGATAAACAAATATATGTCCAGAGCCCTATCTGAACTGTTCCTCTTGTAACAGAGTCCTTTCCTAGATTATAAAAAGTACCTTGATCAGGCCATAATTAATGGGGAAAAGCATCTGTCAAGATGGACTCTGTCTCCACAGAAACCACAGTATTTTGGGTTAATTGATCTTTCTTTCCTTAGGACTGACTGGGAGCCTCCGGACAAGAAGGTGGACACCAGAAAATACCGTGCAGAACCCAGAAGCATTTATGACTATCAGCCAGGAAAGTCCTCCGTTCTGAACAATGAAAAGATGGTAATGTTTGATTTATCCTAGTTTGTGGTTTTATCCTGTGATTATAAAATAGTCTCCAAAAGCTTGTGTGGTTCTATTTGGATAAGATTCTTTATGCCTATGTTGCAGTGCTTGTGTGATGTATTTTGAAAACTGTTCTGCATAACTTCCTAACATTTTTGTTTTCTCTAAAGTAAGATCCAGGTGGATTGAGAGGCTTCTTTCCTTTTGGACATGTTGTTTTCCGTGTTAAGTATGGATCACTAACCCTAGTTTTTAATCCATGTTTAACACTGTGACCTGTTCAGCAGCTGTTTTGCCAGCTGTACTTTTTCTAGGGCACAGTATTAGCTGATGCAGGAGGGTTGAAGGCATTACACAACAGAGAAGGCAGGTTCAGTTTCTATGTTCCTCTGATACTTTAAACACTGGACTAGTTTTTAGAGTGCCTTTAGTGTGCGTCAGTGGATGCCTCTGAGGTGCTTTAGGACATAGCCATCTCCCTGGGCTGCCGTCTTCCTCAGCTGGATCTCACCACTTCTGTGGCAGAGGTGGCAGGACTGAATGTGAGCTCCCCAGCTATGCTGGAATGTAACCTGGAGTATTAAGTTAGCTGTTACCAATTTCAGTCTGAATTAGTAAGCAGTGGTGTGAATTGTGACAGCTGGGGACATACAAAAGTCTCTTTCTGCAGCCTTGGCTGAGAGTACTTGACAAGAGACAGGGCAGAGAGGTGATGCTAACCTCATCAGCCAGTCCTGTATAAATCACCACATCACTTAAGGTGTCCTCCCATGGTGCAAGTGCGACACACTAACTGCTAGAAATACTGAACAATGTTAGTAGTGTATAAAGATAGTGCATAAAGATGCAATTGTTCTATATAGGCATTAATTTGAAGGATTCAATTAGAAGTGCTAATTGCATGTGAGATTCCAAATGTAAACTGGACTTTGTGCCTTAACAGCTCAGGCATTGATCCATGCATGGAGTAGGCAAAGGAATGCTCCTGAAAAACCTGCCAAGGATTTTACACAAGAGTGAATAGCAATTTAAATCAATAGAAATGTAAGATTCAAGTCTGATCTGGGACCTGATGCTTCTCCRTAGTATTTTGGTGGGTTTTCTTTTTTCCTTCCAAGTGTAATCAAGGTCCATCACTTTTTGAAGATCCTGCAACCAACTTCTTTTCACACCTGTGTCCCTTCATTGACTTCAACAAAGTTGCTCCTGGTGGGAGCATGATCCTAGTGCCTATTGCAATGGGTGGTGGATGACTCCCTCTTGATACTGCTGGGCTTTGGCTCAACCCATTAGAGAAGTGCCAGTGAGGAGTGGTTTGAACATGGTATGACACCTTCATTCCTGCAGTCCATCCTGGAGCCAGATTTCTGCTGACTTAAGCATCACTTTTGTCTCACGGTAAACAGACAAGATTAAAACTTGTGGCAAAAGGCCGGCTTCATATGTGTACTTAAGCATTTGCAAAAGGTCTGTCATCACCAGTGACACTGTTTACATGTTCAGACTTCATCAGGTACTTAATTGAGCTGTGGAATCAGAGTCTAAAAGCCACAAACAGAATCATCATCAGCATAATTGGAAAAAATCGTATGTACAGGGCTTATCAAAACCAAGATGAAAGTGATAGCTGTGTTACTTCCAATGTTATTTTATGAGCTTTAATTTAAAGCCATAGACCAGAGAAGAAAGGTGGTCTTGTAATAGTAGCTTCACAGTTTCCATCAGTCTCATTAAATATAACAATAATATAGTGGTTAGTGGCTAGATCTTTCAGGGAGGAGCAGGAGATTTGTGGATATCTCCAGGTAATCACACCCACAGCTGTGACTATCAGAATCCCAAACCAAAACCTTTTCAGAGCAATGAAGAGCCTCCTGTTGACATCAGTGGATTTTGTTTTAATGTAAAGGCAGTTATACAAAATGAGTGCTTTTAGTTGGAGTGCAGTAAATAAAAAATGGAGGCGTTGATTCTTTTGTGTCTCTAAGAAATAGCCAAATCATTCTCCAGGCCATCAGGCATCAAACACGGTGTAACTGTTTATCTTGCATTGCCTCTCGTTCAGCATCAATCCTGAGGTCTTGTCCTAGAGCTTTTTTTTTGTGATGSTAGTGGCTCTGGCAGAGTTTGGAACATCTGTCCAGCACTATTGTCAACTGCCTCAGTAACCCCGTCACAAAATTATTTCCATGAGGATACTGTGCATCTGTGTGGCTCCTTTCTCATTGTGATGGAGCACTTGGGATCACACTGGCACAGCAGACATAATATGTTTATATTTTTATTGGACTGGGATCCATTATGTCTAAGACTAGGTATACTAAAATGCAAGAATTAGCTACGTATCTTTTGGGGAGTGATACATCTTAAGCCTTAGCAATGGACTTTTATTCTCTTACSTCACCAGCAGTGTTTTCAAACAGCTACAACTATTTCAATTTTTTATGTTTCATTAAAAGAGATGGTATGAATGAAAGGGAATTTCCTTTTCAGCTGTGATGTTTTCTGTCCTGTCTGATTTTCCTTCATTGTAGTTTTGTCTGATACTCTAACATTTATTTGTGAAGAAACATGTAATATTGTCGCTCTGTCCATCCCTTCAGAGATCTTTCAGGATGTGCTCTCTCTGACGTGTCTCACATGATTTAGAAAACCACCTTCCGCTCTGTTTGCAGTGTATAGAACAGSGTTTCTCACATATTCATGTGCTGTTAAAGATGCAGTATCTGATTTGAGGTTTCACYGAGTCTCTCTTTTTTTAACCAAATGAAGATTAAAAAAATAAAGTACATGCAGCTTTGGACTTGAAAGTGTCTGACAGTAGGACTGAGGGACTGCTTGACTCCCAACTCTTCCATTGAGTCTCCCTCTGACTCTGGGCGAGCTGCATAATCTCTCTCTGTGTGGGTCTCCTGACCTGTAAAATGCAATGCATTCATATTCATGTTGCTCACARTGATGCTATTAGGCTTAACTGATGTTTGCAAAGCAGTTCCTGGCCTTTATGAGAGATGTGCTATAGAAATTCCAAATTATAAAGCTAAATATCTACATTTTAGAATGGAAGCCATGGGATCTGCATCTCTAACAGTTCCTTTCTGTGTATTCTTTGCATAATGTTATCCTTCTCTTTCTTCCATTCCCCTATCACCAACTCCTTTAGACTCGGGATATAAGCCCAGAAGAGATAGATTTAAAGAATGAACCTTGGTATAAATTCTTTTCGGAATTGGAGTTTGGGAAACCGGTAAGTTTGATAGTTGCAATGACCAATGAAGTCAACCTGCCTTTTTTTAAAAWTTTTTTTTTATGATTGTCACATCTCTTTCCTAGGCCCTTAATCTGAAACAGCTGCCTTACTCATTTAAAGATGTGATTATACATAATGTCATCCTGGTACTAACATAAAGCAGCTGTTCTGTGGCCACTTTTAGTGTTTTGAAGCCATTTACAAACATTCCTCACCTTCCAGCACTRTGTATCAACAAGGTAATATTTTTTCACACACCATAGTTCAAACTGCATTTTTGTTGTTAATGTTAGAAATAATACCCTGTTCTCATTATTAAAAGTCATTATTCAAAGCCYTTATTCTCCCTTTGCCTAACAAGATCTAGGATGGCTGATAGGTAGCTTTAAGTCAAGGAGAATCATTTATTCCTGTCCCTGGCTTGTAAACTGTAGGTCAGTAATTTCCAAATCTTCAGAAACAGATCACGACCCTGTTTCCTGCACATTTCCTTATGCATGTAGCTGCCCATTGCCTAAAATGGGGGGCATTGGTCTGTGTTGAATAGCCCTTGCCCTTCCCTGAAACCAGAGGAGTCTGAGAACAGTGTGCTTTCTTTTCTAATGGAGCTGTGTTGCTATGTGTGGAGAGAAAAAAAAAGCCTTGGTTTCCCCTCTGGAAAARGATGAACCAAAGCTTGATTATTCAATAGGACAAAGGACATTTTGATGGAGGGAACACAACAGTGATCATGGCTACTGGAAAAAATGTGAYTTTAAAGTATTTTATGGCCTGATTCTTACTGATTAAACACTATCAACRTAGTTATTAAATACTGTTTAATAAGCTACTCTTTCTGCACCAGAGGGTCAGTATCAGCCTCTCACATGTATTCAAGCATAGTGATTGATTGTCATTTCTCCTTTCTCCTTGAGGTCAGTTGTCAAATGCCCATGTACACAATTTTTGAGTGCTGCTGAGATTCCTTGCATGCAACAAAACAGAAATATGTTTTAAGGTTCAGTACTGTCTTCAAAGGCAACTGCATGTGGACACCAGAAAGCAGGTTTTCCTTAAATCTAGTCTTTGTTCTGACAGAAGTGACAAAATTCCTCTGCACAGAATGTCACTATGTGGAGTTGTGTGCTCAGTCTGATCACATCATACAAATAGTGTAATTTTTGCTGAAAAACAAAGATGTACGGTGGTTGACTAGTCCATTCTTTCAAAGAAAACTATGTTTTATAGCTATGGACCTTCCATCCTAAGCTAAAGAAGTTTCAGCASTGTTTGAGATGAGACCCGCCTAATTTTTAGGCGGTAAAAGTCAGATAAATCTCACCTTGCTGAGSTCTTGTCAGTCTAAGGATTTAACTCTTCACAACTGGTCATGGTTTAAGATTTCCACAGTGAGAAGAAACCTTTTTATCTTTGCTGCCATGTAATTAATAACCATATGCTTTTGCAATGAGTGAAGGTTTGTCATCTCTATGGTCCTCTGAGTTAGTGTGAGGTAATGGAAAATGTGTCAAAGAAAGGAGAGCATTTATGCCCTTGGCCCTCTYTAGATGTGGGGGTATACCTGTTCTTTAGAAGTGTGGATTTGTGCTTTTAGTCATGCAGCCTTGTTGTTATTCCAGGAAAGGGTATCTCAGGGCAATCTGTCTCATGTTCAGCAGAGCATCTGTTCTGGTGACAAGTTCCCCACYTTGCTCAGGGGACTTTTGATAAGTGCTGCTTTCTTACAGCTTGCCTTGAACTTGCTCCAGCTCCCATGCCATGCTCCCATGGCTTAAATTCATGACTATGAATTTATGTAGTTCCTGAATGTGGAACTCCATAAACAGTGCTTTGGTATCAGGTGCTTGAATTCAGGATGCCATCTCACTTTTAGAGCTGGCAAAGCCCTGTCTGAGCTTTGTTGCCACAGCCTGAAGAACATGCTTTTTCTAGCTTTGCTCACTCCAGTCATGGGAGTCTGGTTCAGTCTTTCACTCTGAATAATCCTGCCTGTTATTTACATGTGCATCCAAACAGGAAAAATCCATTTTGAAATCAGCACTTTCCCTTGTGGCATGAATTTTAAATAACTAGTTCCCAAAGTTTCTTGTGTCCTATTCTGTCCACCAAAAATCCCCACAAGCAAACCCCCAAACCAGTGAAATAAAAAATAACAWCTCTGCATTCTCATTGCCCCACAATGCCACCACTGGAAAATCAGCCATTTGTTCATATGGTATGTATTCATAGTCTGATGAGAGTGGGAAAGATTTTCGCTTTTCTWTATCAAAGGCCCTTGTTGTACTCTTTCCTTTTGAAGAGAAGAATGAGCAAAACAAATGCTTTTATGACTGTGTGGTTTTTCCCCAGTTTTGTTTTGGTTTTTGTTAAGAATGCTTTAACCAACAGCTGTGGGCTCCCTCTTGAGAGTCCAAAATGTCTTAGAGCACTTTGCAAAAACAAAAATTTCCTCAAACATTACTGAAAACAGCCACTTCCACACTGCATGTATGTTCCCTTTTGCCCCCCATGATTTCTTGATATTTATGCTATAGCAGATTTATTCCTCTTTTTCTCTCTCTTTCTCTGTTGTGGTTTGTTGGTTTTTTTTTTATAATTTCTTTTCAGTGTTGATGCAAATCCCCTATTGTATATCCCCTCTGTTCTAATCCAATTTCCATATTCTCTGTGATGTCTTTCCTTATCTTCATTTCCTCATTTCCTTCCTCTGCTTTCCATCAGCCTCCAAAAAAGATTTGGGATTATACTCCTGGAGATTGCTCTATCCTTACTAGAGAGGATAGAAAGGTAATTGTGTCTCACGTATGTTGCACTACAGCATCTAGCGCGTATATATATGTGTGTATGTGGTTTTCTTTTTTTTTTTTTCTTGTAGCATTGCTTGGGTTTTGTGTGCTCGTGAGTGATTTTTTTTTTAATTGGGCTTCAGCTCATTAGCCTAACAAGTAGCTAATAAATTGATTTAATAAACAGTTCTTAAATCATAATCAGCCATAATTTAGAGTGGTTGTTTTGCTATCTTGACTTGCAATGATAATTATACTAACAGCATATTGCATATTGTTACAGTATCTTTTTTTTTCTTTACAGGTGGGTTTTATAACTTTATGGTTTGTAGAAATAGATTCTAGCAGGCCTGTGCATCTCTTAATTTCAATGTTAAATGCCTAAAACTATTTCTTCTGTAATGATTGAAACATGATTAATTGCTAGTGATTTTCTGTGTATTGTCCATACCACCTTCYTCTTTTTTCGATTAAAAAGGCTCTCTTTTTTTTTCAAAATTAACATTCCTTTGGTTTCCCCTAACCCTAAGCATTGTTTTCCCATTCTTCTTCTCCTTCTTTAACCAGAGTGATCTAGAAAAAGACCTCTACCTCTACCAGACTGAGTTAGAGGCAGATTTAGAAAAAATGGAGAAGCTTTATAAAGCGCCACATAAAAAGCCACAGAAGGTATTTCCTATTCTTTTCATGCTGCCAATCTCTTGTTTCCAAACTCTCTGCTCTAATCTATTCACTGCTGGATGATTATTAAATGAGGTTGGGATAAATAATGGTTCTGACTGTTCTGACTGCATGGCTTGCTGTGTCGCTGTCAGAAATAATAGAATGTGATGCTGAGAATCCAGCTTGAAATCCATTTCAGATATAGTGATTTCCTCTCTCACCCCACCACCATGTTCGCTTTCAGCTGCCCCCACCCCCATCCCAGTCCCTGTTTCAGGTTTAGAGTTCAGTGTCTGCAAAAAAAACCCTCTCTATTTTTCACATGAATAGGCAGCAGCAGCAATCAGCTTAAAATTCTTGGTTGGYGTGTCACGTCATCATCTCGTGCCTTTCAAGCGTGTTGCCATCTACTCTCCTTTCATACAAGCCCTGCTCTCTGCTTCAAGCTCACGCCTACCCAAGATTTTGGATATTCCTGAGAGATTTTACACAATTTTGCTTATGCTGCACCTTGCCGTGGCCTTCTAGGGCAGGTCAGCTGCTGCTGCTGCTGCTCCGAGGGTCTGCAGGACTCGAACCATGAAATGATAGATTAATTCATAATACGCCATTTTTTCAATTTTTTTCTGTCRCTGATTTTTTTTGAAGCTGCGACATTTCACCAGGACTTGAAAAAGCTGTTTTTTCAAACCCAAGATTTGCTTTTTCTTCCTAGATAGAAATCCCCACATAGGTGAGGGGACACCACATAGAGCATTTCTCCTAAAATTGCCTTCAATTTTTAAATAATGTGCCTAAGAAGCATTAGATGGATTTAAAGGAAGCAGCTAAGGGCTGGCTTTTGCTATTGAACCTGTGCAGCTGGCATTGCTTTTCTTAAGTAAGGAAACTGAACTGAAACGTTGCTTTTCTTATTAGAGCTTTGATATTTTTTGAACGCTGAGGAATGTATTGTGCTGCAGAAATGTAATACACCTTTAAAGCAAAGGCGGGCAGTGACCGGTTGGGGGAAAGCTTGGGGAAATAATTACGAGCATGTGTCTCCTGGTCATGGCCCAGCTGGTTATCTCTTCTTGCTTTTGGCTTTATTCACAATGACTCATTTGCAGACAAAAGAATAGGCACTGCGAAAAGGCATCGGCTGTGCTAAAAACCTGTCACTGCCCTGAAGGAACTCACGAAAATTGTTGCTTCTCTGCAAAGACATTGACAGCTTAAATTGCATTTAGACTTAAACCTCAATGTCTCCTATAGGCTAATATTCAAGCAATAGATGGAAAATTACTTATGCAAGCCTTTTTCCTTCTCCTCGTATGTAAGTGCGTATCAATGACTCCTTTGTTTGGACTTTTGCAGAATACAGCAGGTGTTACTCCCCTGGAAACTTCCACGGACCATTCCTCCTAGTAAGTTTTACAATTGCTTGTTGATGTCTCTTTTACAATCTGAGGTCATGTAGGACAGGGTTTTGGGCATTGGAAATGRGTTGGCTTTATTTTTGGGGGATGGATATAGACAAATGCATGTATCGTAAGAATTATATGCATGCTTTAGGTGAGTCCAGGTACAATATCTGCTTTCTGATCTTGAATTAATTTTAAAGCGATTACATGAATGATTGCATTGTCTAAATAAGATTCGCTGATTGTGCTGGGCAGTGGCTTTAAAAAAAACAACAGACCTTTAACTTCATCTGATGAATTTTGCAAATTGACTGTATCTTCATGCAAGTAACATTATTGTGTGGAATAAACAAAAATTGTTTGTTACACGTGTGATAGATTGGCTCCTGCTAGATATTCTGTGTTATGTGCACCCCATCAGATGGATCCAGTTGATGAAAGGCAGTAATTTTCCAGCCTACAGGAAGGGAGCAGTGGTAGGAGTAACAATATTTCTCAGATATCTATTGGGCACTGCTTTTTCAGTGGAATATGTAATAAACAGTATATTCTGTGTAAATGAATTGTGCACGGAGTTGGTTTGTTTTAAAAGAGGAACACAAGAAAAATCCAGAGCAAGATGCTGAGCTGTGCTGAGTTACTTGAGTCATCCTGAGTTATTCGAGCCACAGAGCCGGCTCCTGCTGTGAGCCTGCTAGTCCTTGTAATTGGACGGAATACTCAGTGTTGTCCATAGGTACAGTGATACCCTCTATGAGGATGGTTTGTTAAAAATGACAGATATCCTTCAGATACCCATTAATACCATGCGTGTTCACTGCCCCTCTGGGGGCCATAGAGGTTTCCTGTACTTCTTTTGACTCAGTTCCCTTCTGTCTGTGATCATTCTGCTGGGAAGCTCACACAACTGCTGCAACTGTTTTGTTTTGGTAGGTAGAGAGCAATAAAATAAATTGAAACCTGAGAGGTTAGCATAAATAGCTTATGTTTGCAAATGATTGGTAAGGTTTCTGCCCATGGCAGCACTGTCTGTGCCACCCAAAGCATTCAGGAGTGACAGTGTCTGATCCAGTGGAGAGAAAGCAAGCTGGGTATGCTGGGAATGGGGCACAAGAGTGAGGCCCAGTGGAGTTGCACATTCTTCCCTGCACTGCCATTAAAAAGCAGGGAGAAAAGATAGCTGGAGCTTATAGTCTTTTCTTTTTTTTTTTTTGCAGTGTTGCTCTCCCTTCATTCACCTGATCTTGCAGACTGCTTTGGCCCTTATACAGTACTGCTCAGTGGCCTGCATAAGGGAGAAGCTAGTAAAGGGATTCTGCCAAAAGCCTCTTCTCTCTCCCACGTTTATTCCCAAAGGAGGACAGTTTTAACCCTGTATTTTTTAACAATTGACCTCAGGGCAGTCATTATTCCCTGCAGCAACTGACTGGGCTTCCTGAGGTGCCTGACAAGGAGATGCACTGGGATAACCCTGATAAGAAACAACAGCTTTGTAGCTATGGGTCTGTTTGGGCATTGTCTAGGTTGAAAAAGTGACAGTATTCCCTTTCTCTTTTATTGTGCTTTTTGTGAGCTTTTCCTCCAGAGAGTAGTTATGGGACTGCATATGACCTGGTTTCCCTTGTCCAGAAACTGAAATCATCTTTGTGATCCAGACATTGTGTAATTCCACCTCCATAGCCAGTCCTCCGACGTGTTCGAAAGCTTTCTCTTTACGCCAGAAGTGCAGTGTCTATCCAAAATAAACAGACACATGTACAAATTTATCCACAATAAACAGATACAACCACAAACATTTCCAAATTCTCATAAATTTGAATCACTCTTGGACATGAGGATGTCAAATATTTCTATTAACTGGAAAATCTGTATATTTTTATTTTTTCAAACTTTCCAGCAGTCATGCTTTGACCCCAGAATAGCTTTGTGTGAGACTCCATCTTATTCTGAAGAGTCTGGTTGAGTACAAGAACTGGTATCAGATGACCCTAGCTTTTAGGAAAACAGTCTGCCTGATTGCTTAGTAAGTTTTTTGCACCTGGAAAGGCCATTTATACCATGGTATTGTCAGTTATTCTTTTAGAGAGAAAACAGTGAAATCTAGAAATCAGATGTGTGAGCATACTTCTGCTTAGATTCATGACTAGGAAGGGGATTTGCAATAAACTTCCAGTCTTTAAAAGCCTAAGAAATTAAAATGGTACTAATTTTAACAGCATTCTGTTTATATTTATGCATGGTAGACCTAGAGTCCAGGATTTTTAATTCCCCGTAGTAGAAGCCCCAGGCAAAGCTGAACAGAACTGTGTATCTGGGAATTTCTTCGGCAATTAAAACAATATAGTATCTATAGCCCTGTACTGTTGCTTCTCTGCATGGTCCCTCACTGATGGGCTTCAGAAGCTGCTCTGGGAGTCTTGAACTATAGTGTCAACAGGGAGGCTGAACTAGTTGAGGTGACCTCCTGAGCAGCTGTGTTTTATAAGCATGGGACAGGCATGGCTAGTGTTTAAGGAGAGAGAACTGGAAGTTGGAAGGTTTTGTGCTACTTCCAGCTAGCAAATGAATTTCATTGTGTCTGCAAAGAAATCATGCATCTGCTCTGTGACTCATTTGATTTGTAAAATAGAGGAGTGCTTTCCTGCTGCCTGTTTCCTGGGGAACTAAGCCTGTAAAGTTCCCTCAAGTGGAGGATGCATTGGTAGTGCCAAACCTAGGACATTATTGCAAAGTATTCATAACCTCTTCATTCAGCACCAGTTCTTCATACACAGTCTATTCTGGGTTCACAAGTGGTTTTCTCTTACTTTACAYGAAGCTCTCAGCAAACAGGAGTGACCTCCTGGTGTCCCTCTCCTTTTTTTTGTGTATTCCAGCTCCACCTATTCACCCAACTACCATGCAGTGAAGAGGGAGTCAGAGTCAGCTCTCGGGGACCCTGCTGCCTTGGAGAATGAAAGGCAGATTTACAAGAGTGTGCTGGAAGGTGGAGATATCCCGTTCCAGGGGCTGAGTGGTCTCAAGCGACCTTCGAGCTCTGCTTCCACAAAAGGTAGGTGGTCAGGGCACTAACCTCTTCTCTATTYTGCACCGTGTCAAAAGCCAGGTGATATGGGGCAGACAGATGGAAAGTTTAGAGTCCTGTTYAGGCTAGCTGAGATTTATGCTGTCCTTTCTCCTTGTTATCTCCAGTGTTCCCTCCTTTTTTCTCTCAGACCACACTAGCCAATATTTTTCCTGATGCCTTTAACTGATCCAGGTTCCTCTTCTCAAGAGGGACCAGCTCCCTCCATCCAGCACCTCAGCCACCCCCCACACACTCATGTTCTTCCTCAAGGCTGCTTAGGCTGGCCTTGCTATCCATCTGCTCCCACTGCCTTGCCATTCTAGAGCCCTTCCCTGCCTTTTCTGTTCTTCCCTCAGCAGTATCTCAGCAGGCCWTACCAGTCTGCTTGCCTGGCTACCCTGGTGTAGCTGGTGCCATGTGCTCCACAGCCTCCTGCCTGCCAGGGGTGTGCAGAGAATGCATGGGACGCTAAACCAGCAATTGCTGGTTGAACCAGCCCTGCAGGCTCCAGGAAAGTGAGCCAGAAGAGACCAATCTCCTATTCTTCCCTCCCCCTATTGCAGACTCTCTAAAAGAGTAGGACAAGGGAGAGCCTGACTCCCATCAGGGAATTCCACTGGGGAATGTATCTCTGAGCCAACTTCAACCTAAAAATGGCTTGAGATGGGGAGAGGACTGGAGAAGAAATGTGTTGGGTTTCCGAACTGTTTCTCCTATAAATAGTACATCACACCAAAAAGGTCTCTCTGTCTCCATCTTTCAGCTGTTTTTCAGCATTTTGTCAGGCCTGTAGGGCAGGGAGTCAAACTGGATCTGAACAAAAAAATCTGTTCAAGCAGTTATTGTTCCCCAAACTGCAATTGAACCTGAATGGTTATTTTGACATTTGAATTTGAATTCAAATCGGAAACAGACCTGAAAACTGCAGTCTAAGCTGAAACCAGACTGAATCCTACTTAAAAAAAAAAAGTAAAAAAACAAAAAGTCCTGATCTGACTCCTTGAATTTTAAAGCAACCATGGCCAACCACATTGTCTGAAGGACACTCAGCTTATTCCTAGTATGGGGAATTTTGAAGCAGGCATCTCTTGGGCAAGGTCAGCTGATGTGGCGTGCTTGTGCTAGCACAGTCAGCCTCTGATTGTTTTCTCCCTCCCAGGAATAAACTGTTTGGCAAGCACTGTGGTGAGACCATAGTAGGTGTGATTACAGGCTTGGTATTAAGCCGTTTTTGCAACGTTAGTGCCTCTGCATTCTTGCTGACACCCTGATCCCGCCCAGAGTTCAGCTGCCCTTTTCCATGGTGCCACAGCTTCCCTGGAAGCTCATGATGCTTAGCACTTTTTAGGAGGGTGCCTTAAAAGTGCTCCAGATTTGCTTCTGGCCAAACCTCTCATTTTAGAAATGTTAGCAGCACTTCACCTACTCTTGTAAGCGCTGCTTGTTTTGCAGTTTCTTCTTGCTTTTCTTTGTGTTTTGGAATTTTGTTTCTTTAAAGTGCATTTTATGAAATCCAAGCATGCTCTTTCTCCTTTCTCAATAGCTTTCTAGCACTTAAGCTAACAGGTTGTGTTTATTTTATTCTGCATGCTTACCAGTGGATCGTAAAGGTGGGAATGCTCATATGACTGCACCCTCTTCAGTTAATAGCCGAACCTTTAACACTAGTCATACTGGTATGTTAGGTCACGCGTGTAAACATAAGAAGCCCTTATCAGCTGCCAAAGCCTGCATTACTGAAATCCTCCCTTCTAAATTCAAACCCAAACTAGCAGCTCCAGCTGTTCTTGTGCAGGACCAGACGGGTACCTTGCTGTCTCACGAGAAGGCTCAAAGCTGTGAAAACCTTCGTAGCTCCACTGCCTTGTTTGATAATAAAAAGGCTTTCATGGTAGACATAGGGGAAAGCATAGAAAACATCTTGATGAAGTCGAAGCAAGAGTATACCATCAAATCTGGCAGCACCATGAGTCTGCAGGAGTATGGCACCAACTCTAGGAAAGGCTACCTGTTCCCTGCCTCCAGAAAGAGTGGGATGGAGTTTACAGCGCTTTATAAAGACATGCACCAGATCAACCGGTCCAGGATCCATTTGGACACAGTCTCCTCCTGCAGCGTGAGGGATATTGCATCTCAGTTTGAGAATGAAGCAAAGGACAGGATGGAGCACAGCCTTAGTCGAGAGGATTCAGAGCAGATCCCCAAGGACACCGTTTCCTCCCGTATCAGTGCCTTTGAGCAGCTGATCCAGAGATCCCGATCAATGCCTTCGCTTGACTTTTCCATTGGGCAAAACAAACCCGCCACTTCTCTTCAGTCCAAAATTTGTCTGAGTGCTGCATATTCTGCAGAGATTCTTCTGGATTTGTCGAAAGCAGACCAAGAAGAGAAGGATGCTGCCAGCTTCGCAGATAAATCCTCCCGCTCCTGCAGCAATGTGGAGGACACAGCTTCGGATGTCAGTGATGTCATCCCTATGGACACACTTTCAGCTTGCACGGATGAGATAGATCATCTCTCAAATGCCTCCAATGACAGCGGTGGCAGCAGCAGCAACCTGAATGGGCCTCAGAAGCATAAAATCAACAGATGCAAAGGCACATGCCCAGCTTCCTACACCAGGTTCACTACCATCCGAAGGCATGAACAGCAGCAGGCCTCCAGGAACCCTGATTCTAAAGGGGATGTCTATGGGGACAGGCACATGCTCCCCAGAAATGTCTACCTAATGAGCCCACTCCCATTCCGCTTGAAAAAGCCCTTCCAACACAAGTCCTGCAGAACTCCGCCCCCAGACTGCCTGGCAAGCCTGGCAGTGCCCAGCCCTGAGAACCCAGACGACCTCATACAGCTACAGGGGAATGTAGGAAACAAGAGTCACCACTCCCAGCACCAACCTTGCTCCAGGAGCAGGCCTCTTGCTCCCAGGCGCCTGTCTTCCTTTGACATTGTGGAGAGGCTTAGCTACTTCCCCACCGTGGGATCTAGCCGGGATAGCTTCATGGGCCGGGCTGACACTCCTGACTCCTTAAACAATGGGAACCCTGTTTCATATGCCCTCTGTCACAGCCTGGACACAAACAACAACCCGCAAAGTGAACTTGGCATGTACCTAGGAGGTGGTTTTCGTGTTCTTTACTGGTGTTGCTTTATCTGTCTTCTTGCTTCCTTCCTCCTCCTCTTTTCTTCCACAACCCTTGCATTTTTACTTCCCACCCTTGCATCCCCTGACTCTGGTTTTCTTCCCGTAGTGTGTCTAATGTCTTTTGCGTGTCTTGCTGAGCAGTTTTGTTCAGGGCTTGTTAACAGCTGCACTTCTGAGAAATGATTTCCACTGCCTTTCTAATCACATCAGGTTCAGTTTATCTCTCAAGCAGCTCTGGGGATGCAAGAATCTCAACATGAGATATTTCTAGTCCTGTATCGTTTACACACATGGGAATTCATAAACCAAACCCACATGATTTGCTCTAAGGAGCAGTTTCTCAAGGTCTAGTTGTGTGTGTGTGTGTGTATTAAACTTTTCTCAACAGTAAAATGCCAAATCATACTTTGATGGCAGTAAATCTTTTCTTCACAAAGTCCTTCTATGTCTTTACACTTTCCTGTACCATTATTTTTCTCCCTGTTCTTGGATCTTTGTTCACATGTACAGCCCAAAAGGGAAAAAAATGAAAATGGATAAATTATCAACATCTGATTGGCAATTTGGTCAATAGCAATTGAGAATGCTTACTGTCATAATGAAAAAAAATTGTTTAAAAATACCTATTTTTTTCCTTTCTGGTTATGCTAGATAAATCCATCTGTATTTTAACTTCCTTATGTTGTTTTGAAGTAGATTCAGAATCACCAAGGCATTTTGCACCAGTTGATTACATGGAAACTCCAGAAGAAATTATCCGCAGGCGGCATGATGATAAAGAGGTAATGCCCTCCTTGATAGCCTAATAACAGCAGTAGCAGCTCCATATTGAAGAAATACAGCATTCAGCCTTATATAAGGACAGCTTGTATGTCCATGGCTATGTGCCCTGGAAGTTAGAGTAACAAGCAGTAACTAGTATATTTTAATTTCAATAATATCAGCCACTGATTTGATGTATAATGTGTATAGTCCTGTTTAGCTTGTTCCAGATAAACTTGATAGTTCTTATCAATTGCACAAAATTACATACAGGGGTTTTAAATAATACAAAAAGGTTGGAAATGTATGTGAGATGTGGTACAACACCCCAGTACTTCTACATAAAGATTGTTAATCTGTAATTGTTCTTTGTACAAGCCACTTGAGTCAGTATTAATCAAACCGATGAAAACAGTATTTTTCCTGGGGGGGGGTCCTCAGGTTTTGAACAGCAAATGTAAGATGTTTTAAGCTATCAGAAAGTGGGAAGTTTTCCCTCAGTGCAAACTAGAATTCTTTATGGTGTCTGAAGTTGTTGATGACAGAATGTGGCTGGGTGACACTGGGACAAGCTGAAATAACAGGAAAGCCACACGGAGTTTTCAGCACTGAGTGTATTCAAGCTGAGTTAAAGAAGTTATAAAGTGATTGCTTTCCTGGAAGATGGAATTAATTTCCCCTGCCTTGGTGGGGGGGAAAGGTTTTATTTTTAGTGTTAACTTGCAGAGTTCAAATAATGTTTTTGTGTGTTTTGAAATATGGTCGAATCTGCTCTTAATTCCTGTGTGAAATTTTTTTGTTGTTGTCTTCTCTTGTGAAACAGTTAGTAATCCCCCCACTTCCAAAATCCAACATGAAATCTCATGTAAGATCAAAAATTTGAATTCAGTAAGACCTTCTGGTTTCAAAAGAGTTAGCACACAGCTGAACTCCTCAGCCTACAGTCATCCCCAAAAGGTGGAAGAATCCTTCTGCCCAGATACACAAGAATGCATGTTTCTATTAACATGCCAGAGACTAGAAATACAAAATAATTATTAGGTGTTTGTTTACTTTATTTTACAAAGTGTGTTATGCAAGCCCAAGGAAAGTATGGGAGAACCTGAATGTGGTTAGGCACTCTCCCAAGCTCCTTGCAAAGCTTAGGAGAGTTTGGTGCCTGGGAACTTACTGGTGGGGCTGATTCAGGTCTCTTGGAAGTCAATGAGAGAAACTTCTTGTTGGTTGAAGGGGGCTTGAATCAGCTCTCTGCATTATCAGCAATCTTCTTAGAAGCACCTAGGACCTGCCCATAACTTAAAAAACTCCTCGTTGACTTCCATTGGCTTTGGATCAGATCCTCTGTATGAGCTGGATTTCAGTTAAGCCATAATGATGATGTACATTCTGTGTTTGTAAAATGAAAGGGTATTGTGTAGTTAGTAGAATCGATATTTGATATTGAACTGTAAAGCCCCAGCTATTTGCAGGGACCTCAAGAATTTTAAATCACATTTGTGGCAGCTTTTGAATGCCTTTAACTAGATGATTTACCGCCCATTTTATGCGATTTTATGGCAGAAACTTTTAGAGGACCAGAGACGGCTTAAACGTGAGCAAGAAGAAGCTGATATTGCCGCTAGAAGGCACACAGGGGTTATTCCAACGCACCATCAGTTTATCACTAATGAGCGATTTGGGGACCTCCTAAATGTAGACGATACAGCAAAGAGGAAATCTGGGTCAGAGGTCTGTTTTAGTTACCTCAGTCTGCTGCTTGACCCAAAGCAATAATTGCCTCTCACAATGTTGTGCTTTAGGCCGACATTAGCTCTTCAGAGAATGTCTTTTGTTGTTTTTTTTCCACCTTCCCCTTTCCCATTCTGGCTTCATTTAGATCTGCTTTGACTCTTGTGCCTGGTAAATTAATTGATATCTCTATACCAAGCTGCATATATTAAAGCATGCCTGCTGAGAATTGCTGGTGCACACCTGTGATGCATGCCTTTAAATATCAGCGACTTAGTGAATCAAAGGCCTTCTACATCTTTTGCATCATATTGCTACATTGTCTTCTTGTCCTGCCTTATGCTTAGAAACTTCATGTCTTATTGATCCTGGCTGTGCAGCTGTCACATAGTTTTTTTTAGAAATACATTGTTTCTTCTCTTGAAATATGCGTAATGATCTTAAGAAACAATCAGAAAAAAGTCTCAGCATGTTTCACTGCGAACAACCCGGGTGGACTTTCTGAAAGAGACAAAGGAGAAAGTAGATATTTTTTCCATGAGCCCAAGGCACTTTTCTGGAGGGCTGGATGCTAGTCCAGGTGTGGTGACCAAGTGCCTTTCCTGCCTCAGGTGGATTGCTGCAGCTCTGTTTCCCCAGAGGTGCTGCATTGTGGTGGTGGGTGAGGTGCTCACCATGTGGGTGGAGTACACTTGTCTGCCCTTTAGTTTCAAATGCTCTGGAGCTTCATGAATGTGACTACTTCTTATTTTATGCTCTATTACCAAAACGACTTTAAAATCGTCTGAATATTTTGTGGCCGTTAGAAAATCAGTCAAGTAAACTTTTAGAGCCTCGGCCCACTGTCAACATACTTTTTGGCTGTGTAGCCACTGAAGACTTTTTTAGACACATGCTTAATTTATTCATATTTCCTCCTCACCTTTGTCTCTTTCCTACCAATTGATACAGAGTACGTGGGTCCCATTGCAATATTCAGCAGGGCCAAGTAATAATCAAAAAGAGCCACATCAAATAATATCCTACTGTTTTTCCCAGCTAGTAAATTTTTCTTTTGTATTCAAATGTCAATAGAAATTTGGTTCTGGAGCCCCAGTAACTGTAGTTACTGGAGCAGGTTTCATTCATCAGGGTTGCTCACCTTTGAAAGTTGACTGCTGTTAAATACATTTCCTGTAGAGCTCCTTATTACTCTTATACCAGAAATTTGCACTTTGTGTCCTGGTGGGAGATGCCCATCCAGCATGGGCATTACATTGGACTGTAATACCAGTTGCACGCAAGCTTGTAGCAGAATACCTGCATTCAATTTCTTCCCCATGCTAATGTTAGCTATAGAAGAGTTTGAGTGATTTTCCTCAGAACAGTGTTGAAAACCTAATTATTATTTTAATATATTGKTTTTTTTGTTTTGTTTTGTTTTTTTTTTTTTGGATCTCCAGATGAGACCTGCTAGAGCCAAGTTTGACTTTAAAGCACAGACGCTAAAGTGAGTACAGCTTGTTACTCCTACCTGGAGTGTTCTTCCTCTGCTTTTTCCCCTAGGATGCGTTTATGAAGTGTCATGCAATTGGATTCATGTTTCGGGCTGTCTTTCCAGCAACTGAAAGTAAAGTTGTCCATAGTAAGTCAGGGAAAAGTAATATGAACCTTGCAGGTCATAGCATCTAAAGGACCTTTAGGAAAATGTCTTCTTTCTCAGTGCATCCCTATCCCACATGATTTTTAGGGCAAACCTGCATTCTTTACTGCAAAAAGTGAGCACTCTCACCCTGAGGGTGGGTGGAGCCACAGGAGAGGAACATCCTTTTCACTTTGCCAAGCACAGCCCAAAGGCAGAAGGGACTTCAACAGATGCCTAGCTTTAAGCATGTGCACACCTGACTCAGGATTTTCCTGATTTGGGACATAAAAGTGTGCAGAGTGGTCACTGCTCTCCTAGCATCTATGGACACATCAGCAGATGTTTCAGGTGTCATTGTTGTACCTCCAAGCCCTGTTGTGGTCCTCTGGGTGAATCACACAGCACTACTTGTTCTTTTGGGGAAAGACTGCTGTGAAGAGAAGGCCTGCAAAGCCTCTCCTCTGCATGAGCCTTGAGAAGTTCTCATTTGAACATTGCTAGGGAGGGAAGAAAGAAGAACAGAATTCAGTGAAGGACCTGCTGTTTTTCTTCTCAGGTGCTAATGTCCTGGGAATATTTTTTATATATTCTATAGGTGATGATTTGTAATGATTTAAATAGCATCTCCCCAGCACCCGTAACAAAACTGAAGCAGATAAGGTGTGACTCTTGTGCCCCTTGAGCAGAATATACCAGGGTGCCGGAAAAAAGTAAAGCAGAGCTTGTAAAAATTGTCTTAGGAAAGGCTGTGTTGTTTATTTTTCTCTGGGGACCCAAGCAGTAAGTTTATGAGCCTAGTACAAGCTGCCAACAGTTCTTCAAGCTGCAGGCATTCATAATTTTAGTACTGGAGCCTGTCAATTGAAATTCCAATTGTTAGCCCAGTTGAGGTCAGTGATTGCACAACCATAGGCTGACCAGCAGCGTAATCATTGCAGGATCAACATCGGCATGTGGGGATGTTAATCTAATCAACAAGCTAGCTCATATTAAAATCATGTGTCTCTTTGGAAGGCACTTGTGACATGACTGTTTCAAAACAGGAATTGAGGACTTCTCATCGTATCCAACATGGAAAGTAGCCAGTGTCATATTTGGCTTGAGCTTGACCCCATTGCTGCTGGAGAACGTGTGGTTATTAGGGCCCTCGCAGGCCAGCTTTTTTGACAGGATGCCCAAAGTGCAGGAGAGTCTTTGCACATCACAGTATGAACAGAGTAATTCTCAACATTTAGCTTGCACTTTGGGTGGAGCATGATGTGTATCAACATACTGCTGCATACCTTGGTACCTAGGGACTGCTGAACAGAAAAAAACACACATCTGTTCTCCTCCAGTGAAGTTCTGATGGAGTGCTTGTGTTGTTAACAGGGAACTTCCTCTGCAGAAAGGAGATATTGTTTACATTTACAAGCAGATTGACCAGAACTGGTTCGAAGGTGAACATCATGGCAGAGTTGGCATCTTCCCACGATCGTACATAGAGGTAGCTGCTTTCCTTGCAGGTGTTCTCTTTGTCCACTCCCTTTCTGCCAGAGACCAGTTTATGGGCTTTGTGTATGAGGCTTAGCTGATTCTGTTTGTTCATTCTAGCTCCTTCCACCAGCTGAGAAGGCTCAACCCAAAAAGCCATTACCATTGCAAGTACTGGAATATGGAGATGCTATTGCTAAGTTCAACTTCAATGGGGATACCCAAGTGGAAATGTCCTTCAGAAAGGTAGGACTTTTGTTATGCTGATGAATTGAATCCAGACATGATGATGTTTTTTAGCACTAGGCACTTGCAATTTCCAAATGAAGGCTCCAGTAAGATAAACTCTGTATTCAGGAAGGAATCCTTCTCATCACCCAGGTTTTTAATCCAGTCATTGTGTAGTCCATTGCAGTTATTGTTGCAGGTAGGCTAAATCAAGAAGTGCCCATTGCTTCCTTTGTTGTAACTAAAAAGGTACTTCGAGCACAACTGCTGGAAACCTGGCTCTGCAGGGAAATTAGATACTTGGTGACAGGTCTCTCCAGATTGATTAGATTCAGTGGAGGTGCACACAGTTACATGATAATGGGGATTTAGAGAAGAAGGAAACTGGATTCACCTTCCTTGTACTACAGACCAAATCACTAAGCAAGCCAGGTTCTGTGGTATTGAAGTGACTGGCTAGACCTGACTGCAGAGTGAAGGGATAGGAATGGATTGTGTAATGGCTGTTCAGAGCAAAGTCAGCCATATTTAGATTAAGTAGCAGCGTTTCTCCATCTCCACCACCTTTCTGTTTTGATGCTCAGATTAGATCTCGTCCATCTTCTCTTTTAATTATATATGAAGGTAGGACTTGCAGTGTATATTAAGGATGTGGAAGTCACTTTATCTGTCAGCAAAACAGAGGAGAGCATAGGGAGACCTAGGTTAAACTGCAGACCTGTGCATACTTTCTGTCTGCCTCATACCCCTGAGAGTCTTGTGGTCAGCCTGAAACTGCTGGTTTCCATTTTTTAACTGACTTTAGCAAGTAGAATCTTGAAAATGTGAGCATAACTGAATCTGCAGACAGCCCAAGTCAGCACCAGAAGATTTGCAATTTTTTCCTTCTATGAACTGAAAAATATCATTCCCACCCAGAGTTTAGGGTTAGGATCACATAATTGGAAATAGGCTGAGTGCCACCAATTATTTTAGATCAGCTGCAGCAAGATTAAAAATGTAATCTGCTTTGGAATGATGAAACATGTTAAAATCAGACCTACATTGCTATTCCTTCCCACAGGGTGAAAGGATCACGTTGATTCGGCGAGTGGATGAGAACTGGTATGAAGGAAGAATCTCTGGCACCAGTCGCCAAGGCATCTTTCCTGTCACTTACGTGGAGGTGCTCAAACGGCCGGTGGTCAAGAATGCCATTGATTATCCTGACCCACCAATGTCCCTCTCCCCCAGCCGCAGCATGACAGCTTCACCACAGGTATTTGGACTAGATGCAGCCGGGTTCAGCACCTTGCGGAACAGAGGGATATTGCCATTCTTGTGCAAGAGCAATAGCTGAAAAAAAGCTGTGTCTAAGACTAGAATTTTTTGCCATAAAAGCCACGTGCTACCTCCAGTAAGCTGCAGCTGCAGGAAAAGGCGATGTTTCATTTACCAGAAAGGTTAATGAACGGATCATTGGGGGATTTGGAGACTCAGCTTTTTATCTCTGATGTGTAGCTTGAATCCAGGCCAGGCTGAAAGGGCTGCAGTTCACAGCCATGTTATTAAATTTCGCTGCTGGAGATGGAATGAATTGGTGATCCAGCTTCTCCTGACTATGTGTTTACACTTCACACACCTTCACTGTAATGGTGAGAATTTTATATTATGACTAGTAGAAGGGTGTCACAGATCGCTATAGTCTGTAGGACTCATTATGTTGATCCCAGTCAGCTTGAATTAAGCTGTATACTTGCCCCTGTATGGTCTAGCTCGTGACCAAGGTTTTTGGAGACAGGGTCAGGAGAGCAGCCTGTAGTATTTGAAATTGGTGCTAAACGAACTCAGGTTTTGAGAGCAGGTCAGTCTGGGATCTTCCATGAATATTAGATTCACTAGAAACCATACTGCAGTTCAAAGCAGAAATCAAAATGGCAACAGGTAATTAGATGGGGATCCCAGAATRTTTGCCATGGCAAACTTAACAGGGAGGTAGTGAGTCTCTAAATCCCTTTGTTTTGCTCCCGTCCTGCAAATACTCATGCCAGAAGCAGGTCAGCATATGTGTCTGGGTCGTGGCCATGAGGTTCTGGTGCATCCCTCTCTCACCCATGGGACCAAAACAAGGTCATTCTGAGGTCAAGACTGCAAGGACTATAAGTGGAGAATTGGGACTGGGAGGAAGGGATATATAGTGCAGAAAGAATGGGAAAAAAAGATACAGTGGCTCATGCCTGTTGTCTGTCTGGATCTTTCCTAAAAGGGGTGTTTTTAGTCTTAGCCACTGTGTAAAGAGGAAAAACTTGTTGCTTGTTTGGGATTCTCAGTCAAAGTGGACCTCAGCTGAGCTTTTCTGTAAGCTTGGCAGCCTCTCCATAGCTGTGGCCTATCTGCCACAAGTTTCCTGCAAGCTTCTCCCTTTGATGGAAGGGATCATATCCTCCTTTTTTTGGTTTCCTTTGCTATTCTTTTGATTCCTTCCCTACTAAATCAGTACTCCCCCTACTTTTTTGCCTGACTTGGCAGGGGACTGAGAAACAGTCTGACCAGTGCTAATGTAGCTGTCCTCACTGATGCCACTGGTGGTAAGAATTAAGGGCAGGACTTGGTAACGTGTTCTGCCCTTATAAACACAGGACCTATTTAATCACCTAAAGAGCAGATAGCCACAGCTGGCTTTTTTGATCCCTTTCTCTTGTGCAGCTTCTGCAATGCATGTTTCTTGAGGAGCAGGCATTGCTCATGCTTAGAGTTTGATAAAGTCAGAGTTCATTGCAGCAGTGAATTCTGGCTGGATCCACAGCGTGAGTTGCTGGGGCCCCAGCTGTTGCTGCYAGGCCAGTCAAATGCTGCATTCTGCCATCATGACGGTGGCATCAACTGCTCCCTGAGGGACTTAGGGCATATGGTATGAAGTCAGAGGTCTTCCACAGGATGTTTTCTGTCTGGGATCCTGGCAAAGGCTAGAGAAGGGTGTTAGTAGCACAGATACAGGCTGGACTCTGTGGTTGGAGTAGCTGTGGGCAGCATGTTCTCCAACACAGCACACCATCCATAGAAAACTTACGCATATGGTCACAGATCTGCTTCTCTCCACACTTGCTCTCTCTCCTTTTACTTTTGCTTGGTTTTGTATTTCCTTTATTATGTTTTTGTTCATTTCTTTCTTTTTCTCTCCTGCTTTTGTCTCCTTCAAGTCTCCCAGCTCTGAGCTGCTCCATACTCCAACTCCTCCGCCTTTGCCTTTTGYGCGCCGCACTTTGTCTCCAGAGGTGCAGGCGGTCACATCCGAGTGGATTGCTCTGACCGTGGGAGTGTCTCCCAGCACCACTCCTGCCATAACTCCTCCATTGCCTCCTCCACCTGAAGCCTCCCTTTCTCACACTGACTATCTCTCGCCTTCTGCTGCAGCCAGCCCTTCCCCCACAATCAGCCTCCACCATTCTCATCTCTCTGGCTCCTCGACTCCCAGGTCCATTAAATCCCCATTGCCCTCTTCCTCATCCAGACCTCAGTCCTCTGCCCACAGTTTCTACCAGGTCACTCCACAAAGCGAAGAAAAGTTTGTTGACTCCCCTTCTCCCAGCGTGACCTACTCTAACTCCTCTCGCTGGGCAGTGGAGAGCCCCGAAAGCATCCTCGCAGAGCAGCGTGACACCACTGGCAGCCAAGCCTGGCTCCAAAAGACAGGAGAGGGCAGCAGCCACCCTGAGCAGAGTGCTCATGCTGTCCCCAAGATCTCTGTTGAGCGCTGTCTGAAACCGTCCCAACTAGACATGCGTGCGAGCCCAGAAAGGAGACCTGTGGGTTCCTCTGAGGACAACCAGTTGTGTCAGGAGCTAATGGCTATTGTTCAGGGAGGTAAAACAGAGAAAAGAGACATGAGGAAAGGTGATCTGGGAAAGTTTCAAAGCGGGGAAAAGAAGGTACTTCTCCTGCATGTGTGTGTGCTTCTCTGAATTGCTGATTTTTATTTAACTGGTGGGTTGAGGTTTGTGGGGCTCTGCTGGCAAGGCAGAGCCAGTGGCTGCCACATGTCATTTTGATGATCCTAAGACATTCTTTCAGGGGTCACCAGTGGCATTCACTTGATAGCAGATCAAAATGTTTTAGTAGAGGACGCAAGAAGGTATTGAGAAAATTATTTTAGAATAGATAATAACACAGGACTGACACAATCAGTCACATCCAGTGAGGTGATTGTCCCAGATAGTGGCAATTACCAGATGTGTCAGATGAAAGCATCACACAGGCCCCATACCTGCATGTCTCACTGTGTAGAATACAGGCAATTTCTTGCTAATCAGAGATTTTACAGTGTGCAGTGGATCATCTTTGGTTATAGAATTTGTTTTTCCTAAATCCAAGGACCAAAAAGCCTTGTGAACATCAGCCTGGATCTTAGAATCTCAAAAGCTGTCCCCTGTTGATCCTGGAGCCTATGGTTTAGTGAACCTTAGTCTGGGATGTGCATGACTAAGGGAGTCTTGATTGTTATCTATGTATTGAGTGGAAATTATTACCTTTGCATTTCTAAAATGATGTGAAAGGCTCTAGCCGCAAATGACAATTAGACCTAGTGATACTTTCCCTCAGGATCTTTTAGTTACATGTAGCTGTATGTTACAGTTAGAGGAAACATGGGGAATTCTCCAGTAGCTTCTACAACATGTCTTCTGCCCTCAGTCTTGGTATAGGATATATGCCCTACTTTGCAGCTCTCTGTTGCCTTAGGGCCCACTGTGGGCTGCAGCCAGCCCAATTACATTACAGGACCCCCATGAGTGGAAGACTGGAGAATTTGAAATCATAGAATTATAAATACTGGATGCACTGCAATAGCCTCCATGGCATACCCCATCTCGCCAACATTAAATAATGAGAAACCAGGGTTTCCAAGATGACATGTTTCACACTGGGAAAACTTATGACAAATAATTTGATTTCTGCTTGAATCATAACCAGAAGTGTACTGGGAGCTGTGTAAAGACTGTACGGTTTACCATCTAGATATATTTTACTAGCATTTTTTACAGACTTAACCTGCATGTTTAAAACAGAGTGAGGTGGTCAGCTCAGACAAACCAACTGAAAACTGCACTTGTCCTTGCATGGAGTTACTGTTGCTGTGTGTGCTTCAAATTTACTGGATAGTAGATGCTCTTATCACTAGCAGTGATTGTGATAAGAGAATGTGTGCCAAGCTGACCAACTTTTCTTTTCTTCAAAAGACTGCAGACTCAAAAGTATTCTCTTCATCTGCTCCTCTTTCTTCCTCTACCCTCTCTTCCTCTACTGTCACAACACAGCCACCTCCCAGACTTACACGCAGAGTCAATAAGCCACAGGTAATCATCTTTGCTGATTATCTTCCATTACTTAGAGCTGTGTCCATGCCATGCCATTGTTTTGTCATATGCTTATTTAGCCATTCATTGATTACACAGGTGAGATAATTTTCCTCTAATTTAGAATTTTTATTTAAAAAAAATAATTACTTCCAGGCTGTGCAGACGAGTACAGATAGACAAAATCTTCAACTGCTGCAAATCCACATAGATCAAGTCTAGGTTTCTGCCTGTTTGTACCAGCGGAGGATCTGCTTTTCAGTTCCTCCAAAAGATTAACTCAGGGCTTACTTAGTCCTGACCTTGAGTTCCTACAGCTTGATTATTTTATGAGGCAGTGTTGCTAGCCCTACTAGCAGAAATGGCATAGTGTGAGATAATTGGTTCAGGTACTGTTTAACCACCTGAAATCAGGATTGAGAGTTTGAGCATCTCAGAGCTGGGGATAATGCATACAAAACTTTGTATCCACAATGCCAAGGGCCTGTTCTGGTCTTCTCAGATGGGAATCAGAAGTTCTGAGCTCTATTGCTGAGAGCTACAAATGTTTTTAAAGAGAGCTGCAGTAGGGCCTGTGCAGCTCAGCTCAGCCTCAGCACTGTGTGGCTGGGGTGGCCAGGGTGTGGGAATGAGCAATGCTCACAACTGCTGGAGCCTCATCTGTCCTTCAAGGCAGCTTCCACAAGATGGCAATATTTGAAACAGAAAGCTCCCAATTAGAGAAAACTGGACTGAGTTTGTAGTGATGGGTATTGGGGAAGCAATCTTTGGCTTGATCAGTGAACCAGGCAAGCTGCTCGTGCAGGATGAATGTGGGAAGTAGTTGCCAATGTTACTTATTTTCTTCATTAGTTTAAGAGAGAGAGTCAGCTTAAACCCTGAAATTTTCCTGTTACCTTTACAGGTTTTCCTCCACTTGTAAGCTTGCACAACTTTTTACTGAACACGTTCTGCTTCCCTTTCACTTTCAATATCTGAGTCCAGTAGAATAAATATGCTGCTTCATGTTAAAAATCCATAGAAGTTTCCTGTGTTAGCCTTTCTCCTAAGCTCTGATCTGCTTGGTCATGCTGGTGCTTTCACTGGATATATGTGATCCAAAAGAGCAGGAGCAAAGAGCCACATTTAGACAAAGATGTTTCTCCCCAGTGATGACTAGCACGCAGTTCTATTTTGGGTGTTGCACCTGGTTGTAATAAGACCCTGTGGCCTTTCTTTGCAGTGAAAGTCGAGTCAATATTTATATTTTATATGCCTTGACAATCAGAGCATTGTCAGTGTCAAGTTAAAACTGTGTGACATTAGCAGTAGTCCTGACCTCCTTTCCAGCTCTGTTTCTACGGTTGTTTAGGGAGCAGGAGTGGTATTTATAYATGTGAATGACTTCTCATAATCTATGTGACCCATACAGAGGCTGATGGTTTCAGCAGAACTTGAAGGCTTTTCAAAAATCTGTACCTCTCGACTGATCTTAATCAAATGAGAAAAGCACTTAGCAGACATGGAAATTAGACATGGAAATTAGTTTTCTTTCTCATTATAGAGAACCTCTGCAGTTATGAAATTCTGACTCGGGATTATTTGTAGGTTTAAGACTCCTTTGGTATAGGACTGGTGTAAGGACTGTGTTCTTGCCTGTTCCGTCAAGTAAAAATATAAGTTGCATTGGCTCTTTAAACTCTTCTGAAGTTTTGTTTGCTTTCACAGTCCAAATTAAAAAGAAAAAAGAATTACCCCACAGCATGTGAAAGATATTTCAAGTATAACTTACAGATAATTTGTTTCAATATTTTAGTAAAACATTATATTAAGGAGTAACATAATGGATCAATTTATTTCAGGGAGCCCACAGGAATTTTTCAGTTTAATTCCTGTTGTACTCTGAGGTCCTATTAGCACAGTGTGACAGTCAGCAGTGATGCTAGCCAAGTGTGTGAGCAGTGCAGCAGTTTTGGCCCTGGAGCTGGACTGCAGCTGTGGGGTGAGGAAGGCAGGATGGACTGGACAAGGGTCCCTGTATTGCCTGGCAACATGAGGGGTGTTGGTGGCGACTCATCTGCTCTTCTGTACTTGTACAAAACCACTCTGGCAGAGTGGTAATTTCACCTGCTTTTGTGTGGTAGAGAGGAGAGCATATGAGGTAGATGTTCAGATCCCATGTGCCCCAGCACAGGCCGACTACCCTTAGCATGTTCATTACTTTGCACCATGTTTAAGGTAAACTTTTACCCCCTCCAGTGGTTTTCTGTTGCTCYGCAGATTCAGCACGGCAGTGTTTCTGCTGAGTGCTTGCTGTCCAAGGCAGAGCTACCCAGCCTGCAGCAGGCACTGGTACCTGCTTCCCATGGGAAATGCATTTTTCTGCTGTAGACACAGCCTTCAGCTTCTGACCCAGGGTCCGGAGACTCTTTCCACTGACTATGACAGCCTTCAGGCTGGGCTGCTCCACAGTGCAGCCTTTTCAGTGTCCTTTGTGAGAGCTCTTCAGCCAGCTTTCCATCTGCTTTCACCAGAGTTGGGCTTGGTGTGTGCAGGGGGTTTCCTTTTTTCGCCTGGACTGGGGAGGCCTCCCTGCTCTTGGTTCTCCATTCACGTGTGGGAGCATCACTGCTAATGTGTGCCCTTCTCTGAGGGAATATCAATTTGTCTGTCTTGTCTGTCTGTTAGTCTGTTCTGTTCTGCTTTGTCTTTGCTCATGTAGTTCTTTTACTCCCACCTGAAATGGATGGAAGAAGACACATAAACAAGAGCTTCAATGGATAGATGCAGTGATGACACTGAACTTCACTAGGAGCGGGGAGAGCACTGTTGAGCAGTCCCAGCATCTTTCTTCCTAACATTTAAAACCTGCCTTAGGGCTTTTCTAGCCTTTTCTAGGCTCTTAATGTAGAACCTTTTTCTGGTAGTTTTACAAACTTGTGCTCTTTAGATCCATCCTCAAACCCCATGTGGAGTGGAAACAGTGGCCACCTGTGCTTCAGAACTGACTGTACTGCATATTTGTATACACAGTTTGTAGACATGGAGACATACAGATTTAAGCACTTGCTTAAGTTTATTCACTTAGTCTTAACAAAGCTCATAGTGTGGCTGAGCAGGTAGAAGTTGAGATATCCTCACAGGCTGGGAATACTTGGCACTTTTAGGGCCTTCAGCTTACCTCCAGCAGTAAAAGGGCTGGCTCAGTATTTTGGGGAAACCTCTGTCGTTTATACTTTGGAGCTGTGCCAAACACTTGCTGATTCCTCAGCCACCTCTGGCACAGGGAGGCACCACTGTAGGTAGTACATGTGCTGTCTAAACCCGTGTTTGAAGAGCATTTGGACCTATAACACTTTTTTTTTCCCCTTTAATCTCTTCCTTCCATGGAAGAGTAATGTAGGGTTTGATTGGTTGATTTAAAAAAAAAAAGCCACATTGATGTGCTATCAGGGTCACTTGTTTAAATCAGTGGGGTGGTACATCTACAGCCTAAAATTATGGGATTTGATCTGGTCACTTTTTCATCCTGTTTAGCTAACACTGCACAGTTGCTGACTGTGGGATGCTTTACCCCCTCACTGCAGGGCTCTGCTGTAGCCCTGGGAGGTAGTGCTTTGGTAGGAGCTGCCTGGATCTCTAGAGCAGAGGCCAGAGGGGATCCCCTTAGTCATGTGTCTTGTCAGGAACTCAAACCTGCTAGGAGGGCAGGGGACTGCTTGGTCTTTGGCCCTGCCCAGCTGTCTCATGGAAGTCACTAAGAGGATCCTGCCAGAAAAGGGAGTGTGACCAGGGTTCTGATGCTGGTAGGCTGCACCTCCTAGTAATACACATACAAGCTGGCACTGTGGAACATTCAGAGGCAGTGTCATTTTTTTAGTTTTCAAATAACTAATTTAATTCATAGTTATTTATGCTTTTAGGAGGAAAAGCTGGTCAGGGAGATCACAAGTAATCGACAGGAAATGGATCATGTGGTCTTAGGAGCCCACAGAGCAATTCCAGCAGTCAATTTATTGATATGGAACAGAGAAGCACTTTCTTGAATTTAAAAAAAAAAAAAAAAAGAAAAGAAAAAATCATTCTTACAGCTGCCTGTAAATTGAGTAGCTGGAAATTGTTTTTTCCACCTACTTAACCACTTGAGTTAGCTCTGGTCTCATCAGATTTGATGCACTATATCCACTTGGTCTGCACAATCTTAACTTTAAATTTGTAATATTTTCATTTGCATTTCAGGGCTGATGATAGACAGGGCAGGAAGGACTGCCAGAAATCCTGTGAGGATTTCAGGCTCCACAGTAAATGCTTTGAATGCAAATTCCACTGCAATTAGTACATTGAACTTACATTTAATACATTTAATTTTCTTTTTATAGAAATATACATAGTAACAGAGCATTGTTTCTTAGGGCAGTGATCCCAAATTCCAGCAGCAGACACTAAAGCTGACTACAAAGGAGTTGCTGTGGGGCTGGGATGGCCTGGAATGGGTCACAGTCCTCAAGAAAAGAGATGGTTTGCTTTAATGCAGTGATGGGCACAGCTCCAAAGGTCCAAGATGTGGTTCAGAGGAGCTTTGAGAACAGGAATTAGACAGGGATGAGCTCATCACCCTGCGCTTCTCCAAGTTCTTCAAGTATGCTTGTGCTGGAGGTGTCACAGACTGCTTTACCCTCTGCTTCTGCTCTGTGTCAGTGTGCCATGAGAAAGCAAGCTTTTTACTGGAGGGCACTGCTGAGGTGAATAAAGAGGAGGACAGAAAGCTTAAAATTGAGGCCTCTGAAATTGAGTTTGAAAATTGTGTTGAATGATCACAGGGCATGGTCATGCTCTATATTTCATCCAATCCACTTTGCCAAGCAGTCCTGCAGGCAGTACACTAGCTCAGACATCCCATTTGCTCACAGCATGCACCTTGTTTTCAGTAGGTATTTGAATATGCAAAAAGTGTGCAAAACCAGGCTATGGATTCCTGTGCGACCTTACCCTTCCCCATAAAACCTCCAGCCTCAAACACCCTTTTCTTTTTTGTGTCCTGGGACACACAATCCCTGTGAAGAGTTGTGACTGGGGAGCGAGGCAGGGCAGAGCCCAGCAGCTTCACTGGTAGTGGTGTTTGGAGCTAGGTTTTTCTGTCAGGGCCTCATCTGACCTGAAGCTCTGCCTTGTTGTGGGAATTAACAGAACATTTCAGATCCTTGCTCGGTACAGGGTAAAGTGATTTTGGTGTGGCTACACAGCATTGTCCCTTCTGAGGACCTGACCTGTTTGGTTTTTTTTTAAGAAGAAGAAAGTGAGTTTCTGTTCTCTCCTGTGTCAAAGTCATTGAGGACTTCTCTAAAAACAGCAGCAGATGTCTCCCAGCATGCTTTTGGCCTTTCAGTTTTGATGCTCTCAAGTATGTGTTCCTGTCTGTGTTCTTTTTCCCCTACAGGAATGCATTATGATACTGTGTACCATTTCTGGCTGCAGCAGTGTCCATAACCTTCCATTCTGATTCCCTAAGCTTCTGTTTTGCTGTCACCTTTCCCTTGCAGCATTCTGTGTGTTGCAGAGCAGTTGTGTTACTGTAGCCCCAATGTCTCTTGTGTAAATGAAGGATCTTGATGTCCAAAAAGTATGGTGTTGGGATGGGGAGGGCAGGAATTATTCATTTTCTTTTATTGTCTGCACTCCATTTACATTTTTTAAATTCTGACCAATATAACATCTGCTAAAATGTCTTCCTTATCATTTGCTTGGTGATCACACAGCCTTCCCACCATTCATTGAGAGCTGGACCAGATCTCACAGAGTCTGAAAAGAGCTATGTGGTAAGGCCCCTGTTTAACTCAGATGTGTAGTCCTAGACACTCTTCACCCAGACAGTAACACCTCTGTAGAGATAAAATGCCAGCACTATTTTTAGTTGCAAAGTAGGYACATATTTATCTCTTTGCATATATTGTTTGTTTGCAACAGAAGAAAGGGAATTTAACAATTAGAAAAACTGTCACAGCCAATGAGAAGTTGGGCTAATTGTGCTGCGAGACCCTGGGTATAAGTTAAATGAAGCCAAATGCATGAATGGAGCAGCCCAACCTCACCTTGCATTCTTGAACTGACTTCATAATGTTTGGAATGGTGCCACTGCATAACTAATTGCAACCTCTTATGCTGCTGCTTTTAAAAATGTGTAAATGTATTTGTACAAATCTTCAAACTAAATGCCAAATTCTTCTGTATCTTGCCTATTTTTCCATGCTTACACCTGGATCCCTTCTGCACTCCACTACCTGGATATTTACCTGGATCTACAACTCTTTTTTTGTTTTTGTTTTTTTACTGGACTTACATGCTGCAACTGGAATGTCCCATCTCTTCTTATCTATATTTTCCCCTCCCTCCCCCCTGTTGACTGTCCTTTGGGTGTTCTTGGATGTCAATGCTGCCTACCACACAGGAAGCTGTTTGCAATGAGATCATAAACATTGCAGAAAAGTCTGTTCATTACTGCAGTACTATTTCTCAGCCTCTTGACTCTCGCCACAAGGTGACCTCTAATGACCATAAACCATCTCTCATCATTTCTCAGCAACCTCAAGCACAGCAGCAAGGAGCCAGCCCTGAGCGAAGTCAAACACCACGAGACATGTAAGTCCTTTTGGCTCCCATCTCTTCCAGGGACCTTATTTCTGACTGGTGGTGAAGATAGGGAGGTATGAGAGTTTTCAGTTTCGGAAGTTAAATTAGAATGGTGTGAAAATGTCTGTTTTGCTTTAAAGAACAACAGTAGCCACATGTCATCATATTGAGTTTCAAACTGTGACCTTCATGTCTGTATAGCACCTGAAACAATGACTCATGATCCAGGACTGGGTCTCCATTACATAGACTGTCTCAATGTCTTTGTATCTTGAAGCTGGTGACAAGTTAATATCCACTGGCTATATCTGAGTCTTATGGCATGGATCAATGTGTTCACCCCTATTCTTAGCCTCTCACAGTACAGTGAGAGTCCCAACACCAATGCCACTTGGTGCCTTGCTGACCAGTTCCATGGGTGAATTGGTGGCTGAGAGACCAAGGCTGAGATTTTCAAAGCTGTCCAGTGGAACTGCTACTAAGCTTGGTGGGGCCTTGATGGTTTTGAGAATAGCAGCCTGCACTGTGTGGTGGGGACTGATGCTCACAGCAGTTGGCTCATGAAAGGAGCCTTTGCTTTCTCTTTATGCAGAATGGAAAGTCTCACATCAGCTCTATTTTCACACTCCATAGGCAGGGGACCCAAGCCTCACCAAATTTGCCCAAAGACTGTTTCCACTCCGTAAGGTTCCTTTCTAATAAATACAGAGTGCTTCTGGTGCAAGTGGCACCTCAGGGCAGGATTCAGTCTTGGGTTTTTTTTGCACCATATCTCCTCAGCCATGATTTATCTAGCAACCTTAGTGCAGTAGAGTAGGCAGTATTTTTTTCTATAGTCCTTTGCTCTGCCATTTGGTCGATCATGGCTCTGCCTGTGTGCCTGGGCAAGGGAACAGCTGTCTCGTTTAGCCCAGGAATGAGTGTATCCAGGTTCTGACTTGCTCTCAGTAGTACTGTCTGCAATTSTACGCTGTCTAGGTGCTATGTGTTAGGAAGACTCTGGTTGTTTGTCTGTGCAGACAACTACATGGCAGAAAGAGAATAGAAGCTCTCCACATATCCCACACAGTTGTAGACATGACACTTCTTACTGCTGTGACCTTTGACAACAGCAGGTTCAATGCAGTTGGCTTCCACGTTTCAAAAGGAAGACACAGGTCCAGACTGCATTGAACAATATAGAATAGGAATTAGGGGAAGGGAAACAGCTCCTTCTGAAGGAATGTCAAAGAAATCCAATGGCTAACAGGTAGTATCTTTCTGGTTTTAGAGTTAGCTACCAAGCCCTCTACAGCTACACTCCTCAGAATGATGATGAGCTGGAACTGAGGGACGGTGACATTGTCGATGTCATGGAGAAATGTGATGACGGCTGGTTTGTGGGTGAGTGTGACGCTTGTCAGCAGAGCTTTTTGGGATGAGCAGTTTTGCAGAGTGTCTGGAAGTTGCTTTCATTTGTGAGGTCAAAATAGTGAAAAAAACAGACTCAAAGTTTTTCCACAATTTCTCATCTTTTCCCACTAAGAACATTAAAATTAGGCTGCAGGGTGGTGGAGCTTTGTTTTCCTTGCTAGGTCTCTAGTTTTTCCTTTTTTATCCTCTTAGTATCTCCATTCCCCTCTTTGTCTTGATTCTACTTGCTCACACAGGTGGCAGAGCAACAGAGGAAACCAAGATTTCTGTAGCATTTCCAAAGCTGAGGGAGCCATGACAAGTTACAGAAAGTAGCAAGTAGGGGATGAAGGCGACACATGGATAGGAGTTGCAGTCCCTGAAAATCCAGCCTCAACTGTATGTTTAGCAAAATCCTTTACCTTCAAAGAGTGCAAGTCTGGACAGCGTTCTCCATCTCAACACTGCAAATCTAGGCTTGCTACCTCTTCTTAAGGGAGATTAGCTCATTTACACTGAGAGGAGTTTGGCTTCTAGCCTATAGGCCCAGGCGCTTTCACCAGCACCTTATTAATTGTTAAAGGGCAAGACCAAAGATGATTAGTAGCAGAACTAGTTGTGATCTGGTCTATACCAAAAGGCTCTTTTGACTAGGGCTCCTATTTACTATTAGGAATCAATGCCTGCAGTCAGAAGACGTTGCCAACACCACCTTTTTAAACCCCAGAGCCTTCCTTGCATGTCTCCATCTTACTATGGCTTCCTTGTGTTTTATTTTGCGACAGGTACATCCAGGAGAACAAGGCAATTTGGCACCTTCCCAGGCAACTACGTGAAGCTTCTGTACCTGTAAAATAACAGTGATCCCACTGTGACAATGATGGGATTCTTTTCCAGATGGTGTTTTTAAACAGTGAAGAAACAGACAATTTATGAATGTAATAGACAAGAGACGATAAGTGTTAGGAGGATGTGGTTATGTGGTATACTATTGAGTTGAATGTGTAGCCCTGCTTCCATGGAGTCAGGGTGTGATTTGTTTGCTGAAGAAGAGACAGTTTCTAGTTTACAGTGCTGCCTTTGTGTGTTCCTCTCTCTTCCCCAACAAGAGTTTTGATGATAATCTTAATTTGTATGGAGTACTTACCTCTGAGAAGGCTTCAGGGAAGCACATGGTATAGGTTTTGTTTGTGTGTTGAGATAGGATAGCGTTTTGGGGCAGTATGCAGCCCTGCAGCTGCTCACGTTCATTTGCACGGTTCAGGGAGGCCAGGCTTTCTGCCCAGTTTCTGCCTTGCTGAAGACTCACTTTGCTCTGCCTTCCACTTCCATAGAAAACCCTTCCTTCATGTCATGCATCTTAAGACCCAGCAGAGGCAGAGGACAGCTGATACAATTAAACTGCAGAGTTCTGTGTGGAAAAGGAGTTTGGGACTGATGGTTTAATCCAGAGAGGTCAGCCAAAGCATTATGCAAATGTGCAAAAATCCCAAACCCTTTAATAACATATTACCAATCTCTGGGGGGTTTTTTCTTTTGTGCAGGATGTGTGTGTGTGAGTGTATTGTGTGCATCAAAATGAACTGAGTCCTGTTTTTATAAAGAGAAATCAGCCTAGCTTTGACATTTATCTGCACAAAGAATAGAGCCAATAAACAGAACATCCGTGAGAGCAAATCCTGTTTATGAGTCCTACGGCTGTTCACTTTCTCTGCTCCTCCTGCCCTGTTGCTGGCCGTAAAGGATCACACACCTTTTGCAGTATACGCTTTGGGATGAAGACTTTGCTTCTTTCCCAGCATTTAGTCTTAGAGGCTCTGATAAATCTGAGCAAGGTATCACTGAGGGTGCCTTTTTTTTTTCATTTTGGTTACAGTGTTGATGGTAGGTCTCAAATAAATACATGCCTTTTGGCTGCCTCTTAGTCATACAAAAAAGTCTAATCAATTTGGAAAACTGTTTCCAGCAGTCATTACCAGTTACACAGATTTGTATTTTCTTGAGAGGAAAAAAAACCATGGCTTGGCTGTATGTTTGCCTGTAAATCCACTATGAATACTCTTTTGATAGTCTTTTTGTTATTAAGAAAAAGCATAAACAAAACCGGTTCTATCAGACTCTGCTTCCTACAATTACCATACAAATAGCAAAGGGTTAGATTGCTATTTTGTCATAAGCCGTATTTAATAATATAAAATGCCTATTTTTATGCTAATGCTTTTATACAGATTTATTAAGAGTAACTACAACTAACTGTTAGCACGACTTGCAATGTTTTGATAAACTAGCCATGCTCCTGGGTTTGAAATCAAGTAGGCTTGTCTTCCGTCTAGGTCAGCGGAAGAGAAGGCTCTGTGTCTCAGAAGTTTGACTGTAAATATGTATATTTAACTTTGTACAGACAATGTACTTACCTTGTATAGAGAAATAATTTAAACACATTGAGTGAAGGGAGGGGAAAAAAAGGCAGTTGTGAAAGGTTGGGATTTTTTTCCACTTTTATTTAAGTGATGGAATTCCATGTATGTTCACATAAAGAGTTTTAGCACAAAATATTCATTATGAAAGGGTTTCAGATATGACACAAAGCACCAGTGTTTCTTTTCTGCAGGACACACCTTGAATCCTGCATCTTATTTATGGGTTTGTTGTTCTGCTTTGGGTTTGCCCTCCAGTTATTTGCAACAATGTTTAGGCCTGTTGCTAAGATTGGATAACACCAAATTAATCTGTCCAGCAAAGTAACATGTTGATATGGATTGTATATAACATACTCATTTAAAGGTTAATTTTCTGCTCTTGCCGATTTAAGTTAGACACAAACACACACACACACCACACATATCCACACAAACAGCAACTTATTTTTGTGTTGGTTTTTTGTTTCTTATTGCAGTGGATTACTATTTGACAATTAATAAATGGAATTATTGAATTACTATTGTGTTCCTTGTACGAATTATTAAATAAAATCTACTCTGGTTGTTCCTGTGGCAATGCACTTTTGTACTAGTGCCCCACTGTGGCTGTCTTTGTGTCCATACTGAGCTGTGGGTGTCTGCCATGGGCTTGCCCGCTGTCCTGCACCTGAGGATCCTGCCTGTGATTTGGCTCTCCTTCCTGAGCTGTAGGCTGGCTGTGACTCTTTCTTAGAGTAACCAAGGTGTAAAAGCAGAGGAAAAGCTGGTTTACACACAGATTTCACTGTAACATAGTGTTAGGGTACAGTTGCTGTGGCATCCACGCAGACCTGGGAGGTCGGGAGTACACCCCAGTCCACTGGTTTACACAGGGACTTTGTGACTCACTCTCAGATGAGAAGACCACACAGGTTAAGTCAGAGAAGAAACCCTAAACACGAACCTGTGTAGGAAGGGATGGCAGTTGATGTTGGGCTTACATGTGTGTTTTTAACCCTGACTTGGGTCAAAAGCTTGAAGACACTGATGTCTGTGGTGGCTGCATTCTGACCGGGCAGGTATGGCTACAGCATTAACTCATGGGGTTTGTGCAAGGTCTGTGGTGATCATGTTGTGTCTCCCAACTCTGGGGCAATACAGCCAACTGGGACTTTTTGGGTGTGCCTTGTGTAAGGGAACAGTCCCTGAAGAAGCAGAGTGAGGGAAAGTGACAGCTGAGCTGGTTGGGTGGGCTCACTGGGGCCCGCTAATGCACAAGTACCCCAAAAATGCACCCTGCACCTCCATCTGTTTGGCCCCTACATGCTGCCTGTGCAGGACTGTGCTCACCATGAAGACTGGTATTTCACAAGGAGTTTTAACTTATTTGAGACTTCAGTCTCAGACGAAGCCTAAAATTGGGCAACAGATTCAAACTCTGTGATGATGCGACCGGATGGCCAGGCACACAGATGAACGTCACTGCTGCACTCACAATGATTTTAGGAAGTCAAACTATAAACAACCCAATCCTAAAACCAAACTACCCAGACAGCAAAAGCTTCAAGCTATTTTGCATGTTTTTAGAAAGCACACAGACATAAGCCCTTTTTTGTTTCACAGGTCGCCTTATATAAAAGCCAAAGGGCGGCCTGACCATGGCTTTGCTGCAGTCACAAGCACTGCTTACCTTTGCTTTACAGCATCCTCGAGGAGGGGGGAGAAAGAGAAACTCATCTGTACCTGCTGAACATTGGTATTTAGTGACCTCACTCTCTCACCTAATGTAAGGTAAGGAAGCTAGAGAGGCTAGGGACTGCAGAAGATGGGTGAGCAGAGAGGAGAAGATGACCCAGTGCTGTGCCACAGCCCTCTGGAAATCCCACATACCCTGGGGCAACGGAGCTCTTGGTGTCTCTTCAGTGCCAGGAGATGTGTAACGAAGGGTAGAACTACTCTCTGATAGAGATGAGATTAATAGTGTGGACACATGGACCCTGGAAAGAACCTGTGAAAAGACAAGTTAATGCAGGAAAAAGGGCACAGGCAAGCAAGGTGACTGCAAAAGCAAGGGTGTGCCTTACGATGGGATCACTTGTGGCTGTCTTGTAGGACCAGTACCTGGGTGACCTGCATCATCCCTACCTGCTGACTGCTCCATGCTCTGCAGCTGTGGCTGAATCCCAGCTTCAGCTGCAGGTCACTGATGTTCTGCTTAAGGGTGAGCTGTATTCATTAACTAAATAAGCACCCATGCTTGCGCTCAAATTGTAAATGCCAGTGCCGTTGCTGTGACCAACCTCTCCTACTTGTCCACCATCAGATTAGTGAGGGCTTAACATGCAACTGGAACAACTGTTTTTCCTGAATCACAGCTAAGAAGGTTGGCTGAAAAACCTGTATAAAATAATTCCTTTTGTTGGTGGTACCATGCTTAAGGGGCTAGAGATAAATGAAACGCTGCCTAAATCAGTAAACGTGGGGTAAGTTAGCAGAAAGGTAATACCTTTCCCAGGCTTCGTCCTCACTCATCAGTTCCTGGCGGGGAAACTGCACGCAGAGCCGCTTATTTCCGTCGCCCCCATTAGGTTTCAGAGTTAACGCTGCTCCAGGCTGGAGCGTATTTGCCTGGGAGATGCCGCACCGGGGCACTCCGGCGTGTGGCTGCCTGCCGGAGGCTTGTCCCTCCTGGGGGCCACGCTCAGCTCCGCCGGGAGCGGCCGAGAGGTGCCGGGATTCCCGGCCCCGCCAGCCGCCCTCCCTCGGCAGGGCCTGACCCCTAGGCGCGGTGGAGCGGCTGCCTGCCCTGGAAAGCGGCGGGGAGCGAGCACTGCTGTCCCCGGGGCGGGCCGGGAGCGGGGAGGGGCCGGCGGGGGGGAGGGGCCGGGGGCGGGCCGGGCCGCGCTGGTGCGGGCGGCGGGGCTGTCGGGCCACCCGTGAGGTGCAGCGCGCACATGGGGACGCACCGCATCGTGCTCTCGGGCCCCGGGCCCTGGGGCTTCCGCCTGGTGGGCGGCCGCGACTTCGAGCAGCCCCTCGCCATCTCCCGGGTAGGGCGGGCGGCGGCGCGGGGCGGGCGGTGCTGGCGGCGGCTGGGCGCCACTCGGGCTGGCAGGTGGCACAACGGCAAAGCCGGGGCGGGTTGTCTTTTTCTCCCCCGTTTTTTAGTTTGTTTGGGTATTTTAAGTTTACGGAGATATCAGTGGTGGCCCACGCAGCCCCTTCACCTGTAGCAGACCGGGTTCTTTGCTCCCCACCGAACCTCCCACCTCAGCCTGTCCAYAGGCAGCCTGCAGGCAGCAGGAATCCCCTCAACCCCTGGGTCGGGTTTGGCAGCCCGCTCGGTGGGAATCCGTCGCACCGAGGTGGGCTGAATGCTCGCCTGCCTTTGTTTGCCATGTATAGTTAAGAGCCTTTGTTTACAGAAGCCATGTTAAGGTGTTTAAAGTGCCTCTGCCCGTCTCTGTTCGAAGTCCTTCTTGCCCGCTCCTTAAAGAGAAATTAGTTAGGAAATGACAAAGCTTTGCATCCAAACAATTTTAGCGTTGTACCTGGATGTTCCCTGCTCTGCTCCAGCGTTTGCCTGTAGAATACCGGGACTTCCAGCCTCGCTGTCCTGTCTGTGTCCCCACCTGCACCCGCAGGTGCTCGGCCTGGCCGGGAGCTGGGCCCTACCCGGCCGCTTCCTGCAGGCGATCGGAGCCAAGGGCTCGTGTGGGGCCCTGAACCCCAAACTCTGTCCCTGCACGGCTCTGCGTGGGGTGCGCTGCACAGAGTCTTGTCGGGCCTGGCTGCAGGTCTCCTCCGGGGGAAAAGGAATGAAGGAATTGCTCCTCTTTCCAGCAATCTCTCTGCAAACCAGGGACATCCAGCGAGATGCTGGCAGCCCTGGGCTCTGGCCACTGCCACCATTGCACAATTTTGGAGTGCCTGCAGACCCCAGGTGAGGAAGGGCTGCGGGAAGTGGAACATACAAGAACTTGAACTTACGTGAACTGCCCTTAAAGAAGACCGGAATGGTCAGACTTGTGAATTTTTATAAATGCCTCCTTCCATGGAGTCCCACTGCCTGAAAGAGCCCAGGTGCCACGGTAGAAGTTGCCAGCTCCAGAAAGGGTAGAGCTCACAAATGCTGTTAAACTCACAGGGGGGAGAGTTACTAGTTTTCTGTGTAATTTCTTTCAATTACAGTAATAATGCCTCATTTTTCTAAAGCATTTTTGGGACTTGAAAGCAGCTTTAGCGTAAGGGAAGTGATATTTACTTCATTGTTATGGTAATTATTGCCATTTCCTTCCAGCAAAAGACTCTCAGGCAGAAGTGTGTCTGAAGCCCTACCTTGCTGCTTTTACCTCTTGGTCACATTTGTCAATGCCTATGGACACATACCAAGGGACACAGATCAGCAAAGCAGCAAAAATAACCACCTCATGAGAAATGGTGACCCTGGAGAATAAACTGTAATAAAATAGCCTCTCTGGTGGTGGTGACGTAAATGCTGACAATTACCAGCTCTTATCAGGGCTTTCTCTTGTGGCTCCTATGAGTCTTTTAATTTCCCCTCCAAGACTTGAAGTCATTAATCTTTCCTGTGATTTGCTCCTAAGGCTTCTGGATTTGTCTCCTGGGCTCAGGAGCCAAGTTCTTGGCAAGTTCTCCCTTTACCATGTAAAAAAAGGATCTGATCCAGTTTTGATCTGTGTGATGACTTTACAGGGCTATAACTTTGTTATTCTTGCTTATTTCATTTGGTACCTCTGTTTTCACCAGAGACCTTTCTGGGCATAGAGCCCTCCTTCCCTCACAGGATGGGGTGAGCCCTGGCTGTAGCACTGACATCTGCCAGGGGTTGTGAGGGCCTTGGTCCCACTGAGGTATGAGATGGGGAAGCTGTAACCTGTGATAAGAGCACTGCCGTGGGAGCAGGGGAGGTTGTAGCTCTCTCTCCTCAGCGCTTGTGTGTTGCTTTGTGCTGCAGCACACAGGAGGTGGATGGGTGGGTGGCACAGATGTGCTGGTGGGGAGCCCTGTTAGCGGGGCTGCACAGGGCTGGGCTGCCTGCCCCAGGCATGGGGGAGCAGCATTGTCCTGCCACTGGCACTGAGAGCACTGCAGTTGGGGTGTGCTGTGTGTGGGGTAAGTGCTCTCCCGTGTAGCCAGTGGAGCCTGTCTCAGCGATGCACTGATGGGGTCACCATGCTGCTGCAGGTGTGTGCTGGCATGGTGGGGTGCCAGGAGAGAGACATCCATCCAGTCATGGATGTCTTGCAGCTCTCTTTGAACGAAGTGCCTAAATTCACCCTATGTTGCCTGCCGGGAGCTCAGGTTTGGCTTTTGGCAGCATCATCCTCGTGGTGAGCTTTTGAGCTTATCTTGGTATTTATGGCCCTAATCATCATTGTACCTCAGCTCCTTACTAGTGGCTCTTGGCTTCTCAAGCTCCCCTGTGATGCAGGGAGAAGTTGTACTTGAATGTGTTATGTTGGTGGGAGGCAGCACCATTCGAGTTGTTCTCTGGAGGAAGTTATTGAAGCTTGGTGTTGCGGTCCTGGGTCCAAGAAGGATGAGGAGCACTGGTGCCATGAGCATGGGAGCCAGCAGGGCAGCCTGGCTGAGGGCTTTTGGCTGACAGCCACTGTATGGTACCAATGGCTGCTTGTGCCTTCAGGGAGCAGCAGCTGAAAGATTGTGGCATTTCCACAGCTGTTCTTATCTTGTGTTTTGTCACTGCTCTACCTGCCTTTCCCCTTGAAATATGTGTTCAAAACTGCTTCAGGCTCAAATACATCATGAGCATCTTGTGAGAACGCTTCTGGTTTCTTGGCTGTGTTGGACCAGTCTCCCCAGTGAGAGCTGAGTATGGGGATTTCAGAAGTGCTGCTCATGAGACTTTCTCGTGGAGTTTCCTGTCTCTTTAGGACAAATGCTTCACAGATGTTTCTGGCTTACATTTCTTTTTAAAACTGTAGGGTTCTAGTGGACACTTTATTGCAGTCTTTGTTCAGAAAAAACCCAAACTTGTGTTGATCGGTGTAATGAACCCTGGGCCAAAGCCTGCTGCACTGCCTTAGAAGAGTAGGAAACACCCTTGTCTTTGCTGCTCTTTCGGTGATACTCTGCAGTGAGTCACTGGGGTAGAATTTGAGAAAAGCTCTTTCTGAGAATGTGGATAGACACAATACGTACAGGATAATAGTTTCTGTAGAGCTGACCTATGCATAGGGTAGTTCCCAGTTAAATCCCATTGAGGTTGGTGGAGCTGATGGAGGAAGCAAGGAGAGCATTGTATGAGGAGACACTGATGAAGTGGAGCTGTCTGAAAAGCCGTGCAGTCGACAAGACCCCATCCCCCTCCATTCCTCAGGTAACATGAGCTGTTACCTGTTTGGTTGCATTTGATTTTGATAAACATTGAGGCTTTTTGTTTCCAGTTGAATATATACATGGAACTGTCTGATAAACCTTGTTGTTGAGATGATTTTTGTGGTTTGTGGTAGTGATCTTGAACATCTGACCCAAAATATGGGCAAAGCAGAGTTTTGCTGTGTTTTGTTATGTCAAAAATCTCCAAGCCCCATTAAGGAGGGTTGTCTCTCAGAGTCTGTAAAACTGGACATTTTCTTATAAAACCAAGTAATCTTCCAATGAAAAAAAAACGGTTTCAAAACAGACTAGTTATGCAAATACATTAAAAAGATGAAATCCCAACATGATGCTTGTTGCTGATTTCAACCACTGTAACATGAATTCATCCTTGTTTAGTCTGATATTTTATATATTTATGGTATTTTAAAAACTCGGAATTAGTATAAAATACAGAATTGGATAATAATTGGTTGGTTGAGTGTGTTGGTTTTCTTTTTAAGTACAGCCTTCTGAAACAGCTTTATGAACTTGAAGCTTGATTTAGCGGTAAAACTGAACTTGGTGGTCTGAAATCAAGGATGGGACTGAATCCTGTGGTGTGAAAAGACATCAGGTTTAGCTTTGGTGCTGGCTGATGTCCTTATCCTCTCAGCCAGTCCCCCTGGTTGGAAGCAGCTGAGCAAAGACATCCCGGAGCCAGTGGTGAGGGAGAGCCCCGCTGGTATGGGACACCCTGCTAATGGGCATCTCTTGTGGGGACGGGCGGAGACTCTCCAGCCTCTGGCGCGTGTCAGGGCTCAGCCGAGTGGCTCAGCGCCTGCCCTGGGCGCTGGACTCCTGTCTCTACCCCAGGTGGAAAGAGGCTCTGGCTGCAGATTATTCTTCTGAGACAGGAGAGCTGAGGCTTTCCGGGCAGCCCTCTGCTCCCAGAGTGGAGCAAGAATGCCTTCCCTCTGCCAAAGGAAACACGGGGTGTGGTGGATGTGATAGGATTTAGGGTTGGGCTGGCTTTCCTCCTCAGCCCGGAGAGCCTTGGCTAGTCCCCCGTGTGCACACCTACGGCTGCAGTTCCTCTGCCACACGGTCCAGCTCTTGTGCCCGTGACTGCAAATCCCAGCATCGTGCTTGAGTCTTGTTCTGAGGCTGTTTGGGCAGAGGGAGGCAGCTGGGGAAAGCTGCTGGGCTTTATGGGAAGCTGGAGGTAGCTTTATGTTTCCTGCTTGGATGTTTACCTGGCTGCGGGTGGGGTGGAGGCTGTGACAGCACCAGCCCTGCTGTGCCGTGCCAGGCAGAGCTGCTCCAGAACTTCCCAGCTGATAAGGGCCTGTGGAACACTGGTCATTAGTGTCACCTGCCAAGAGCTGCTGGCCCTGCAGAAGTGGCTGGGTTGGTGTTTAGAGGATGGCAGGATGCCTTGTGCCTTTGCTTGGAGGGAGCCCTGTCCGCTCTGTCAGAGCGTGCAGGGTGTGAAGAGCAGAGGTTGTTCCCGTACAGACTTTGAAGTCAACATCAACCCTGGCAGTTTTCTGGACAGCTGCTGGAAAAGCTTGTGCTTCAAAGATATAAATGGCTGCTGCAAAAAGACTTTTCTCCCTGACTGCCAGGGTTTGGATGAGAAGAAATCATCTGTAATTGTAGCAAGGCAAAGCAGCAGAATTTTCTCGTGGTAAAGGCAGAGTGCTTTGGGCCACAGAACGGCTTGATCTTTTCCAGTCCTGCTTCCTGAGTCCGGGGGCGGTTTTATCTTGAAAATAACTTTTAAAATTATTGGGATACTAATCAAATGCCTTCTACCAGATCTACATGCAGGAGCAGTACTCTTGTCTCTCCTAGGAGGCAGGGTTGTATTTTCCTCAGTTCACATTTTCAGACCAGTTGTCATTGGTTATGTAGCAGCTTGATGTCACCCAAACTCTGGATTTCCTTTTTCTCCATAGCTCTTCTTTGTGACCAGTATAATCTCTTTTGGCGATGTCTGACCCACCTTGTTCTGGATGAGTTCCCCAAAGAACATAAAGAGAGAACTCCCTCCACATTTGAAGGGAATGTACCAGCCCCAACATTATGCAAGAGCTTTAAGCCTCAGATCTTAAGGTGATAAAAGTAAATGTTGGACTTCTTGGGAGAAAGGAAGTTCTTTTTGTTCCCTGCTCTGCTTGTTCCCAGATGTTGAGTTATGTATGGCTGCAGGCTTCCTGGTACCTTCTACCCTCAAAAATAATTTTGTCCATCAAGAAATGTATTTGGTATGTAAAATCAATTGGATTTGAACTTGCAGCATCAAAATAACAGGAGGAAATGTGTCCTTTTTTTCAATATAAAAAGCAAAATTATAGGAGCCCTTAACTGCATAAATAATTGGTGTTGTTCTGGACTACAGTTTCTTAGATGGTTGCTGATTACTGGATGTGTTGATTTATTTAGAGGATGAAATAAACCATCAGGAAAGGCTCAGCTGTTTTTGAGGTCTTGTAAAACATCTCTTTTTTGTTTGTTTGTTTTAATGTGGGGCATGTTGCAAAACAAGCTGTGAGGCTGAGTAACTCCTCGAGCACCATTTGAGCATCTGTCTGAGCAAATCCTCTCACCTATGGCTTTTTATACCATCTTACTGAGGTCAGCCCTCTCTGCGCAGTGTCTGATACCTTCCCCTTTCTGTGTTAGTAGTGCTCCTCTGGCTGTCCTCTGGGTAGGGCATGAAGGCAGGCAGGAGGGTGAGGGCTGGGCTGCCAGAGGAGCTTGTGCAGTGGAAGCCCAGACACCGCTGGGGTGTGATGATGCTCAGGGGTTTCACCAGCCAGAGGTATGACCCCCTTCTTCTCTCCTGGTGATAGCGCGGTCTGGGCCAGCACAGAGCAGCCAGTGAGTATTGGGCTGTAGCCTGGTTGGACTGTAATGGCGCAGAGRACGGGAGCAGCTTTGAAGGGAACTCTCCTGGAGCCAAGTTGTAAGGAACTGGCATATCATTCCCGCTCCCCTAAAGAGAAGGGGTGGGGAACGTGCTTCTCTGAATTTTCTCATAGCCTCTGATCTCTGCTGATCCAGCTGCATGCTTTCGCTGGGAGAAACTTTGACTGCTTAGCATAATACTCCAGCACTGAGGACATTACTCATGGTAAAAAAGCAGTGTGTGTGGGTGGGGAGGATTAAACTGAATGTCAGAGATGTCTGGTTGTCACTGGTGGCCTTGGAAGTATGTTGCTTCATGTCTGTCCTTTCCAGTAAAGACCCAGCTGGATTTTCCTCTCAAGCGCACATAGGTGCAGTTTCTCCAGAACTTTTTCTTGGCTGATGTTAATCTTCTTGTTTCTTATCTCTTCATCATTTCTTGAAATGTGTGTTTAGGTGTGGAGTGATAGGTGATGCCAGAGGCTGTATGATCTGTGAGAAACTGGGAAGAGCTGACGGAGTGAGCATGTAGGGTGCCAGAATGGATGAGGGGAGAAGGCTAGAAAAAATTGAATGAATTTTAGACCCACCCAGCTATCTTGACTCACATGGAGCTGAGTTATGCTGCTTTTCATAGAAATGCTTCCCACCCTTCCTCCCTCTCTTTTACTGTGGGCAGCAGCTTCTCTCAATATACCCTCTGCTGCCTCTTGAATCCTTGCCTGCGGAAGGAAAAAAGGCACCATATATTCCTGTCCAGGGACTGCAAAGCTTGTTAGGTAGTGTGCATGGAGGGAAGTGCATCAAATGTAAAATGTGATTATGTTGGGCAAGCTCTGGGACAGACAGAAGTTTTATAAAGAGGTCCTGGCAACAGAATAAGCAGCCGAATGTGTCTCCCTCTGCTAAATCAGTGTTTTCTGTTGTAAATGCACTTGCTCAAAGACTCCCTGAAGACTTGATATGTCATAGCTGAGTGCTTTGTTTGCTGCCACCAGTGCAAGGAGACAATAGCTGGCAAACTGCCTGGGAGATGGTCATCTGAGCTTTGCAAAGTCCTGGTGGTGTTGGCAAGGTGGAGCCCAAAGTGTGTGTGCCACAGGGCACATGTGCACAAAGCTTCACTTTGTAGTATAAGAAAGTAATGTAATTTTTCCTTCTATCCAAACCAATCCTGAAACTGTGGGACCTCTTTTAAAAAGAGGGGTCCAAACCTGTAACTGGTCTGAACTGTTATCTACTACATTGAGTTTTGCATGAGTAAAGAGTGCACAATCAAGCCCATGGATTATGGGGATTGTTTGTTTCTTCCATATGCTGGCGCATGTGCCTGAGCTGGTATCAAGGATGTAGTTTAATGTGTCTGGTTATAAGTATCTAGATTATTTCTATAGTAGCCCAGATTTCTTACACAGAATATGAGCCAAACAGAGTATCACCATAAGCACACTCTGAGACCTATTTTGGACACAGAATGAAGCAGTGCTGCTCTGCCTGTCTCAGCATTGTCTGTTCAACACTGAAATGACCTAATGGCAGTGTTACCCAGTTGCCTGGGAGCAATCACCTCAAGGTAGGGCATGGCTCCTTTCCAATGGAAGCCCTTGGGCATGATGTTACAAGGTGTGCAGAGCTTTATTCACCCAACCGTGGTGTCTGTGGAACTGGGAGGTTCCTGCTGCCTTGTGAGTCTGCCCATGTCCCCGTCTGCCAGAGGCTGCTCAGCCCCAGTGGAGGAAGCCCAAGTCAGTCAGGGAGTTCTTTTGAAAGGACACGAGAGGCTRTGCCTTTGCACAATGTGTGACTTGTGCAAAGTTCTGTTTGCAGTGTCTTTCAGCCCTTCTCACCTTTCCATGCAGAAGTGCAGCTCTATCTGCTCATTACTGGGTCACCCACTTGTACGAGGTGTGCAAGCCACTGACTGCTGTCCCCTCGGCTCCTGCTGGTCTCTGTTCCATGCTCAATCAAGAGGGAGGGTAAGGAGAGAGGCTGGGGCAAAGCTTTAGATCATCTGAGAGCAGGAGCAAAGCAGTTTCAGGCGGTGCAAAATTTACTGGATGCCTGTTAGCCTGAAGCTTTGTGCATTTTTGGAACCCTTTTGTGTAAGCTGGCATGTAGCTGCTAGTGCTCTGAGCACCTCTGCCTACTTTCCCCTCAGCCACATGCCTGGCCCTGCACTTCCCATGGACCAGGCAGGGATGTGACAAAAATAAGAGCAGGAAAAGGTCTTTCCAGTGGCAGCTCTGTGCTCTTCACTTAATAACAGAAATGCCTTTTGCTTGACAGCACTGAGATAAGCTCAGACCTTACTGCGAGGCGGGAAGGGAACATTATTAGTAGCTATAAATCATCCTAAAAGGATGGGGGATGGGTTCCCTCTGTACCCTGCCCTTGTGCAGACATGTTTGCTGTGAGCAGTCCTGGCAGGCAGTATGAGCTGGGTGTTGCAGGCAGCAGTTTGTGGAAGGTTGCATTTCAGGGTAAGTTATTTCCAGTGCTGAAGAAGCTGGATTTTAAAACATGTTTCCTTTGGGCAGATCCACTTCTCTTTTTTATTACTGTGCATAGTTGTAGCTCGCCCTTAGGGAAGAGGTTTGTGTGTTACCTGAGTGGATGTAATAGCCCCTGTGCTACCAGTGGCTCTTATCTAATGGAGAAGAGCACTCACATTTCAAATTTCTCTGAAGTGGACACAGAAGGGGAACTGACACCACAAGCACTGGCAAGACGCTGAATGTCACCTTGAATGCTAGTTGCTCATCCTGGTGGCTCTTAGGGGTTCTTCAGGAGGCTTCAGTATTTCAATGTCCCTAGCTGTTCCTAGTGATACAGGATCATTTCTACCAGTCTATCACATATTGTGTAGATTATCAGTCTTGAAATGCAGGCTGTATGGCCAAGTCTTCAGCAGTGTTCCAGCACTGGTGTTAATCTGCTGTTGTTCTTGACCCTTTGGCAGTCTTGTCTGATTAAAAATGAATCATGGTAACAGTGTACTCAGCTTGGTGTTCCTCACAGGGGTGAGTAATGTGCCTCTCTCCCYCCTTTGGCAGCAGAGGACATAGAGGCCCCAAGAAACCAAGTGACTCAGTTAAGGCCCAGCGATGGGGGGAGGACCCACACCATGTTTTCTGCAGGCTCCTTTTGTTGTAATGATATCCTTAGGGATATGTCTTACAGGTTTTATGACAGCTCCCAAGTCTGGTGGGACTGTAGGTGGCTTTCAGTGCTCAGGATTTCTTCATAGCTGCTAGCTGTCCCTGTGTGCTGGTTTTGGCTGGGATAGAGTTCATTTTCTTCACAGTGGCTGGTATGGGGCTGTGCTTTGGATTTGTGCTGAGCACAGGGTTGATAATACAGAGATGTTTTTGTTATTGCTGAGCAGGGCTTACACAGAGCCACGGCCTTTTCTGCTTCTCGTACTGCCAAACTGGTGAGGAGTCTGGGATTGCATGGGAGACTGGGAGAAGACACAGCTGGGACATCTGATTCCAACTGGTCAAAGGGATGTTCCAGACCGTATCACATCATGTTCAGTATATAAAGAGGTGGACGAAGGAGGAAGGGAGGAACGTTTGGAGTGATGGTGTTTGTGTTCCTGTGTAACCATTATGCATGATGGGGCCCTGCTCTCCTGGAGACTTCTACTCTTCCAATTCTGTCCCTGGTCCTGCAGGTGAGGGAGTGAGTGAGCAGCTGAATGGGGCTTGGCTGCTGGCTAGGGTTGACCCATGACACCCTGTCACAAGGGTTACAGAAGGTGCTCTTAAGGCAATGAATCCAATGGAGTGGCTGCGGATTGCACTCAATGGCCTCGATAGGTCACCAGTCAGCTGTGGGCTGCAGCTTGGGAGGCAGTGATCTTCACATTTAAAGCAGATTTTCTATATCCATCTGAAGCCTTGTCTGGTGTTTTCACCAGCACTTCCTCTGTCAGTTCAGAGACTGCTTGCAGCATTAGAAGTGGTACGYAGGTAGACACTATTGATGAACCCCTCTGAAGCTCTTTGGACTAACATTGAGTGCCCTGATCAGCCTTGGACATCTGTGATACACATCTGTGTCCTTCCCTTTTCCATGAAATGCTATCCTAGTAGAGTGGTGAGAAAATAAAAYCATCTTGTTACCCTTCTGCTGGTTGGGGAAAATAGCCCACTGCAGCTGTGAGGAGATGTGCTGAACAGCCTTAGTTTTGGCCCATGCAAAACAATGATTGCTGCTAACCTGTGACACCTCTAGAAGGGGAGTGTTTCCCTGAGGGCAATGATTTGCCAACCAAACCCTCATTAGAAGGGATCTCTAAGTCTTGTGAACAATGTTTATTTATGTCTGAGAGCTCTGCTGGGTTTGCTCAGCTGCTTTCCAGCATGCTGAAACCTAGCATGAATGTGTAGAATGAATACCAGTTGCAATGGACTCATGAATGAGGTATGTCTCAGCTGCAAGGCATGTTTTATTCTGTACTCATGTCTGGGAGCAGTCCACCCTTCTCATTTCCTCTGCCTATTAAATAATGGATGAAAGCCCATAGAAATCATTACACTCCTTCCACAAACTCATTAAAACTGCACAAAATCTTATGTAGTGTTTGCAAAGCCACAAACATGATGTTGTTCACCCTCTGCCCAGGCAATAATTTTGACCCAAAGAGGTCTCAGTTGTTAAGACGACACCTCTTTAGAAGAAGTAGGGAAAAAGGAACAAGCCAGTTGGTTGATTTGCTTAAAAATGCCAAGTTTTAGCTGGGACCTTTTTCATGAGGAGTGTTCCACTGATGGCATTGCTGCATAGTGTCTTCTGTCTAGGATCACATGGAGAGAAAAGGGAGATGTAATATGGCAGAAGGTATCAAGGTGAGCTGTGGTTAGGAAGGGGGGATGATGCTTCTACTTTTTCAGAAACAATTGACAGCTTGTGGTTTAAAGATGAAGTTTCTGATGCCTTTCTCCCTTCTGATCTACTTGTTGGGTCATGCAGTGCTTTGGGATTGATCTTGCTGAAGTCAGTGACTGTGTGTTGCACCTGTTCCTGGGCAAACCCAGTTTATCGTAACTAAAGAAGCAATCCAAAATCTCGAGCCCAAACCTTTCCTTCAAGGAAGAAACAAATGAGATTGTGATACAGGCAAAGGTGTTTGTGATTGACAATTGTATTGCAATGACTCTGATACTCTTTTCTGTCACCTCTGTTCTTAGACACTTGGACTTCTGGCTGTCCTCAGCACGTTCTGTTTTGGAGAACACTTCTTTGTCCAGTGGAGAACAGAGCTGCTTTCTGTATGATCTTGCTCTCTAGCATGAGCATTGTCTTGAGTGAAAATACGATTTTTGTTATTAACCTGTTTTCCCCTCTCCAGATTTCTGTCTGTGGGTGCCAAACTAAAATCCTGCCCCTATTACTGAGAAGTATCTAAAAGACGAAGATAGATTTCTGCTGAGAACTTACTTTCATTAGTTTTCACCTCTTTGCTTCCAGGTACCAGTGAGAGAAACCACGACTTCTCCAACTGTTTTCAAATGTTGCTATAGAAATCTCCTCCCTGGAAAGTCCATTCACTCTTTTTGTTTTCTCTTAGGTGACTCCAGGGAGCAAAGCTGCAATAGCCAACTTGTGTATAGGAGACCAGATCATAGCCATTGATGGAGTGAACACAGATAACATGACACACCTTGAGGCGCAAAACAAAATCAAGGGTTGCACAGATGAACTAACTCTGACAGTCAGCAGGTATGTTGCTGAGCAAGAGTGGAGCTGGAGAGAGGGAGGGCTGCAGGGTGGGCGGTAGCTGTGTTTTGGTTTGACAGTAGACCTCTCTGGCTGGCTTAATTTGACCTCTTAGTGCTTTGTCTGGCAGGTGCTGGCTAGCAAGAGGGAATTGCATTTCATCCTATAATCCTAATGCTGCTTGCATTTGCTGCACTTTGACCTTACGAAAACAACTTTCCAAGCAAGGAATTGGCTGATAATTTATGGCAGAGTCAGCTTATTCTGTGGCTCCTGACAGCAAGAAACCAAAGACGGTCTCATGAAAACTTCACTCATAGGAGAGGAGGTGCAACCAGAGATGACTTTTCTTCCTGTTGCACTGATTTAGCAGTTAAAAGATATGCTTATGTGTTGTTCCAAGCAATTAATTGCCTGGTTGCTGCCATGCACAGACTCAGAAATGTGCATTTTGAAGCCTCCTGATCAAACAGTACTGTCCATGTTAAACAGTGATAACCTAGGATGCAACAAAGCTCCTCTTAGGCATCAGTCACTCCAAATCCTGAAAAACTGAAGGAAGATGACAGCTGAGCCACAATTTCTGTCACTAGTGTAGAGCACAGGCTGGCTTCAGCCTTCCTGCTACTTAGAGCTGCAGAGCAATGGACAGCTTCATTCCTTTCCTCAGCCATACTTTGTTCTTGGACCATCTTTGTACAGAGAGGAAATGGAGATGGGAAGGCAGGGGTCTGCTTTGCATTGACCTGCTGCTTAAAAGGACTGGAGCCTGGATTTTTGAGGGTGCTAGAGATTTATCCTTCCTTTCGGTCTGAATTGCAGCTGCAGGTGCTAGCACTTCTCAGAGTCAGGTGATAGCTGCAGTGTGGCATTTCTAGTTGCTCTGGAGTGAGTTTTTCCTGTGCCTGCTTTCCCTCAGAGTGATCATCCATCAGTTTCAGGGCAGATGCAAGGGAAGTACTTTCAAAAGGAGTGCAAAAGCATACCTTAAATGACACAGTGGTTCGGTTGTTCAGGGCTKTTCTGTGATAAACAGAAGTCTTTACCACAGGTTGGACAATGCCAGGAGTTCAGCAGGCATTTTCCGGTTCAGAAGGAAGCGATGGGTCTTGGCCAAAAAAAGCCTGACGGTTCATTGAGGGAATTCACAGAGGGAAGAACGGAGCACAGCGCAGGCGGTGTGAATGGTTGGTGAGCATTGCAGCAGCCTATTAACACCAGAGTTTCTCATACTGGCCTTGAACTTAGCAGCATGTAATCTTCCTGCAAAGGAGTGCTCCTTTTCCTCTCCAAAATATCCAGCTGCTTGACTTTGCAAACCAGTGCCGTGTGGTTCTGGTTGGGAGAGAGAAAGGGAGGCAAAGGCTCTTTCAGCCTGGAGGCAAGTTCACTCTTACAGATCATTGAGTCTGTAAAATGTGTTTGCTAATGTTAATTACAAAGTCGTTAAATTTATAGCTATCCCATGCATGTTTCATTGGCCTTGGGTGTGGAAGCTGCCCAGGGAGAGATTTCTGGCTGAATCTGCAGCTCTGTAAAATTGTGCAGGGTCTTTGAGTTTACACAGCCCAACTCTTTCAAGACCCTCTTTTTAATGAGGTAGCATGGGGGTGTGTTGGACGCTTCTGCTGCTGCACTGATCGCTGAGTTCTGCTGACAGAATGGCCGAGAAGAGTGTCAAAGCCGCAAGGATGTGAAAGCAGTGCTCTGACTTCTTACCACTTTAGGGTTTGATATTACTACCCATTGCTCTATGTAAAATCCATGTGCATCATGACATCTTTCCTGGTTGTATGTAGTTGAGAATATTTTATCCCTACTGCCCAGTGGCTCCTTCTAGGCCCCCATAATTGTGTTGTCCTAAATGCAGCTGAACTCAGTGGTCAGAAGTGCTACATAGTCTTTATTGCTGAGGCAGGAGCACTTTGCAGTCTGAGGCCTTAAAATGAAAGGTCTTGAGAGGATGCCTAGAGAGGTGACAGAGAAAGCATTTTAAATGAAAAGCCATGCTTCATCTTCCTGTTCAACTTAAGGTAGAGGAAATGGGTGAAGAAAGCAGACTGTGGGGTTGTGTTGAGCCCTCCTTTGTGAAGAAGTGAAGAGCATTGCCACAGAAGTTGAGAGGGTGGAAGGCTCTTGGGGAAAATGAGTGCCACCTGGCCAAATAGTATGGGTTGGGCTTCCTGAGCCTTGGTGGGTACAACTCTGTCAGTAAGACTTGGCCATACAATTGGTGAGGAAGGCTCACAATACAATCAGGTCAGAGCTGGAATTTTTTTTCCATCAAAGTAGCTCTGTAGTTGGCTGAGTATGAAAAGGAGTATATATTATTTGCACTTCAACACCACCAGCCCTTGGGTCTGGTCTCCATGCTGTTGTAGCTCATTAGCTGAATCGGTGGTACCAAGGATCTGTGCTGGCACGGACCGTTGGTCTGGCGGGGCAGCACCTCTGTGGCCTGGAATGTCACACAGCTGGTATGAGGATGTGCCCAGCTGTGCCAGGTTTTCTGGAGGGAGAAGTCTTCCAGTCCTTTTCTGCTCACTGTTGGAGAGATGTCTTGTGAAAGCATAACTCCCTGGTGACTTTTAAATTCTTAGCTGATGAATTTTAAATGATTACTCATTTAAATGATTACCCATGCTAAGTGTTCTCTGACCTGCATTCAGAGTGGCAGCAAGGTTGTACCAGGTGGGATTTCAGACACAGGTCTGAGCTCACACCAGGTGTTTCAGTTCCACCAAAGGATCAACACCATTTTGACAGTGGAGACTTCATGTGGAGGCGGTGAAGACTGTGCTGTAAATGTGATGAGTGTACGTGGTTTCAAGAACCTAGTGGGTGAATTAGAGCAAGACAGATCTGTAAAGGATAATGTATACAATGATATTTCTGCTGCAGAAAGCCTTTAAGCTGCAAGTAGCTAGAGGCTAGGAAAGTGTTTCATGTAAGTACTGTACTATGCCTGTCTTTTTCTTGTGCTCTTCTGAGAACCAAAACAAACTTTATACATGTGTGTTCTTCAAATAGGCAACTCTCTTCTCTTTTAGTGATAGCTAAGCAGTTATGATGTCTTCATGTTTGGCTGTACTAATGATTATTTAAGAGAAGTGTAAATATAGAGAATTGAAAGGACTTAAACACTTCGGGTAAAGGAAGTGCTGTTTGCACTGTATGCTTGATTGTGTATATCAACAGCATTCCAATGTTTCCTGTTTTGCTATTTTTCTTAACGATGGTAACAGCCCAAAAATATTTCAGATCAGATTGTAGGCAGGAAATCTAGTCTAACACAAGTCACCATTAAAAATGGATCAACTTTCTAGCTGAACAAAACACGCCTGGTCTGCTTTTTCACTCGAAGGGCCAAATTTCTTAATTTCCTAGGATTTAAAACCCACCCACAAATTGCTTTCTCTGAATACTCTTTTCTAAATGGCACTGCCAGATGCTTTGCTGTTGGACTTGTGAACAGACTTGGAAAGCTCTGTCTTCTGCCTCAAAAGTAGGTGTTCAACAGTGTTGGCATATATAAGGAATTCCTGCTGAACTCACCATGTCTAGCAGCTCCTGCTCTTTTCTGAGCCTGTACTTGTTCATTCATTTTGCTTTGTGTTTCAAGAGAAATGTAGTTTCTAAAAAACTAAAGGTTTCATTATTGTCTTCAGCAGTATAAAATCAAGATCAAGACAGTGTGCTTCAGTCAACTCAAGCCCACCTGGTTACTGAACTGAGAAATTCACATGAAGATTTTTGAGTCTCTCCCATTCATGGGAAAAATTAAGTTGTGAATCTTTGAGAAGAGCTACTCTTCTTCTTCCTGGTGGTTTTATTTTTTTCAAATTAGGCTCTGAACATCACTGCACTGACATTTTAGGGTTGAGCAAAGGCTCGCCCCAGGCTGCTCTCTATTAATGGGTAAGCAGCAAGACGTGTCCAACTGACTGGAGAAAGCTATCAACTTCCTTTGGAAATTTAGTGTATTTTGAGTAAGATGCTTCCCCTGACAAAGAACATTCAAAGAAAGGAAGGTGCGGGACTACCACAAAATTCACCTGATAGCCAAAAGATCCAGGCATCACCCATGTTAGTGGAAATGATCATGATGAATTTGATGCACAGCTCTGTTGTAGCTGCAGGTGTACAAAAGCAGACAAATGTTCATTGCAGCACAGGTGAAAATTATTTCTAAAACAAATGGCTCTTTGCCTGTGGCTCTAGTCTCCAGATGGGTGGTGGACCTGTGCTGCCCTGAGCAACTCAAAGGTAAAGCGTATCTTTATATAGGGGGTTTTTTCAACAGAGAAAATGTTCCTGTGTTGAGTCTGTCCCTTCTTTCTGTCTGGAGGCAGTTTGGGGGTGGTAGAGGGATAGAGGGGAATATTTGTGAAAAGGGATTGCAAACATTTGATCTCTTGTTCTGCTCCTACTGTTATTTTCCTCAAATTTCAAGCTGCTTTTCTGCAGCTCTGCTGCCAGCTTATATATGCTAATGCACCTTTTTTGTTTGCAAAATAGTCTTTTAATTTGCTGAAAGTGCTGCCAAGGAGTGAAGCTATGTATTTGTTCTTTGAAACGAGTGAGTTGTATTTGTTCCCTGCTAGGGGCAGGGAAGTCAGATCTGCTATCAGGACATGTTAAATGGATTGTCAGAAAAGATCRTGTGTAGATGTTTATGAAGAAGAAGAGAGCAGATGTGTGATATCCTCTACGTTTTATGTGGTAGGTTCGGTTGCACTCTTGCTTGCTGCATATGTTCCCAGGTCTGAGCTGTGGGGAATAKTTGCACAAAGCCACAATAAGCTTGGATTTCTGTTCTAGGAAGTTGGTGGAATCCGTTGACTCATTTAGGTTTGCTTTTTTGCTTCCCTGCCAAGAAGAGTTTTCCAGTTCTGTCATCTTACTAATAATTCCTTTGGCCCTGGGAAAAGCCAGCTGTTCAGTGTGCAGCTATATAAGGCCATGCAGGTTGCCTGGCCCTCTGTGGCCGCTCCCAACCTCTCCGTGGCTGGTGTGGTGCTCCCAGCCCTGCTGGGTGCATGCCAGCAGCTTTTCCTAACAATTGGCACGTTCAGAGTAACTTTGGCAAGTCAAGATTGGTATTTGTTTTCGTTTTAGAGCCTCTTTGGCAAGGCAGTAATAGTTAACTCTGCAGCTGACTAGTGGAAGAGCAGTGTGAGTCTGAGCAGTCAGGTGCGTCTTAGCCTTTGTAGCGGTCAGGAACCTGCTCATGATAAACTTCTGTTGCTTCTTCTGTGTAACTGGAGTTGCCTTTTTGGTTTTAGTGGTTGTGTAAAGAGACAACTGAAATGCAAGAGGGCCATGCATGGAGAAATGCATTTGGGGCCTTCTGTCTCCAGGAAGTTGTGACTGTCATTGCTGTTTGAATTGAAAACAGGCTGCATGCAGCCTGAGTACAATTTTGCTTGCCAAGGTGAATGTTAGTGGGTGGTTGTTAAAGGTGACTACTCATGTTTAAAGCCAAGGGCCTGTATTTTGCAGCTGTTGTAGCTAAAAGGCTGATTAAAAGATACCTTCCTGGTAGCCTGACAGCTCTTGTAGTTAGTTTCTAAACATTATTAAAATTCCTGTCTAATTCTGGTAAGAGGATTGTGAAAGATAAGTTCTTTAGGTCTTTCCTCATTTTTCAGCTAACAAACTTTGAGCTGCACAAGAAACTTTTGAGTCTTTGGGGGTTTATTTGCTACTTTGGTATCTTAGTTGTGTCCATCCCAGTGTTTGAAATGGGGATGTAGATGTGCCTTTCTTCTTTATGGAAATTACACGATTCCTGGCACAAAGAATTAGACCCTCATTTTCCATCTTTGAATTTTCCCTTGAAGCTATGGCCCAACTTTGCATGCAAAGCACTGATAGCAAATCTAGGCTCTTGTAATGTTTATATTACATCATGTTCAAGCCAAGCTGCTTGAAAAATGTTGTTTCACAAATATCTCTCCAGATTCCTGCCTGGACTTGCATGCAGTTTCCTTCCTTCTTTTCCTATCTGTGCCTCTGCATCCAAACTAGCATCAGAGAAATTTCTTTCTAATCTTGGGTCTTGGTTTCTGCCTGGATGAAAGAGGAGATGCATGGCTCATTCCCTGGCCCTGTCTTGGTTACTCTCTATCCTTTAGCAGGGAAACCACATGGAAATGTAAACTGCAAACATGACAAAGTTTGTATATCCATGTGCCTGCAATTAATTTGCTTGACACTCATTCTCGGGCTTGTTCGTGTCATGTTCTTGTGTTCCTGCACTGTTTGAGAGTTGCTCTTTGATGGAGACTCATTTGAAAGAATATGCATTAGAAACCATTTTATAAAATAAATATTCATCAATTTCGCTTGAGTTTCTGAGACCCGATAAGAATGCCAAAGCCTCTGGCTTTCACCAGACAGGGTGGGATTCTCCAGCAGGCTGTTGGACATCCAGCTCCTCCACCAGTGGAGAGGCAGGTCTGGCAGCCCTGCTAGCATGGCATGCTCTGTGGCAGGGGTACAGCCTTGCTGAGGGGAGTGTGGAGGTTGTTTTTTTGGCTGGGGGGTCTTCTCCCTCAAATATGGGAAAAAATCCTCCAGAAAGCCATTACCAGTAGCAGTCTGGTGTGAACTGAAGGTACTGTTACCCAGGCTGGATTTAGCTATCTACTCTGACGTCTGTTCCCTCTTTCATATAAATATGATATGAAAACATATAGATAAGACACAAACATGGTGAGTCTAATCTGCCCTGCTGTTTGTGCCTGGTGCCCACACTGCCCACACTGCAGAAAGAAAGCCCTGGGCCAATAGTGGGACATGAGGTGAACTTTCAGGTGCTATTTTTCTTCCTCCTGCCACACTTCAGTGCAATTACAGGCATTGACACCAGGAGCAGAGCCAGGAAACCCTTGCTGAGAGCTGGGACTGTAGTGGTCCTTCCTAAGACCCACAGACCGTGAACTCCACAGGCGGTGCAGTGGGATGGGGCACATGCCTTGAAAGGTCTGCTGGGTAAAGCCAGGGTGAGCTAAGCTGTGTCCTTTTTGCCACTTCGCTGGGGCCATAAATGGGCTGCTGAGAGTGGCTGAGGGCTTTGCTGCAGCTGTTGTGAAGACAAAGGGAAGCTTTATCCTCCCTGCCTTAGAGGGACAGATGCATGGCCTATTTAACATTTCTGTTTGGATAACTTTTAGACTGGACTGAAAGTAAAGCTTGGAGTGACCTTGCTGCTTCCATTTATATTCGTTGACAGAGCAGAATGGCAGCAGTCTGGGGAACAAACTTGAGCTATTTGCCTTGCTTATAAATAAAGGAGAAAAATCTGGTCAAAACCCCCGTGTGCTGCAGTAGTTGGCCGTAGCTGCCTCCCCTGCACTGGGGACCAACGTGCTGTGTCACCAGCACCTCAAATGCATGGAGTGAAGGGCAGTGGGATGAAAAAAAGTCCCTGAGGGGAAGTTTCTGTTCTGTATTCATACACTGGCCTGCTCCAGGCTTAAATTTTTCGGTCTGAATAGAGCCTTCTGGTGCTTCTGAAAGCTGATGATATTAAACTGCTGTAAAAGAAAATGCTACCTCAAAAGTTCTTGGATCACTGCTGTGAGAACTGGCATGGGGATGCCTCATGCTGAAGTGTTTAATGTTCTCTGAGCTGCTCTTTCATCTCCAGCCAATGTCCCTTCGCTTATAGCCTGGCTGGCAGGGTGTCTGATTTCCATGTATTTTGCTGTGTCCCCTGTTTTTCCAGAGGAGATGAAGCTTGGTTATATATGATCTTCAAGCACTTTCAAGGAATAAGGTTTTGTATTGGTCAGCAGGCTGCTTCCCTATATACAGTCTTCAGGTGTGTAAAATACAGCCATCCTAGAAATGGGTGTGACTTTGTGAGGCTTGATAGCCCATAATCTGGGTGAAATTGCTGGTTTCTCAGGTGCCTTAAAGCAGGAGTTGCCAGAAGCAAAGAGAGAATGGTTGTTTTGTATTCACCTGAGGCATGTTGTGCATCCAGTAACTGCAGGTGTTGTGACAAGATGATGATCTGATCGGTGTGGATCTGATTCTGTGCAGCTGTTACCGTCATACTTGTCTGTGTGTGCCCCAGCTTGCCAGACAGCAGGATTTAAGTGGCATAGGTTGTCAGGTGTCAGCATTGCAGCTGGGCCTGCAGGATGCAATAACCAGGAGTCAAAGGTTTGCTGTACCTGAATGCTCGTAAAGGATATCTGGTGTGACCTGTGTGTTTGTACTTTCCTGTGAAAGGAGGTGCAGCACAGCAGACTTCATTCAGGTTTCTTCTGTGTAAAGTTCAGAGTGCAATAAAGGGAATAGAAGGTCAGTAAAACTCTTCCTCTTCCCTGACTGAGAATGCTGCCTCCCATCTCCTCCCACTGAGCTGCCCTCTGGATGCAAGTATTGAAATACTATTTATGCAGCAAATGTCTGGGATATATATGTGCATCTCAGCTAAGTTTGGGCTGTTTAAAAAATGTTGTGACTTTGGAGGGCTTTTAGAAGAATGGTGCAGACCAGACTGAATGTATTGTGGGCAGCTCTATACCCTGTTTCTTCACCCTTGTCAGTTTTATAAGCCTTTTCTGTTCTAGTCTCTTTCTCTTTCTTTAACTGCAAAATCTCTTTCCAGTTATGCAGTTAATTCTCATTGGAAGCATTCCTGTTTTGCTAACTAAGTACTTAAATTATAGCTAGTCCTTGACCCACAAATACCTAGGAAGTGCATCTATCTGCAGTTGCAGGTTCCAGAAAGGACTCCTGTCAATAGGACAGGACATGGTTTTCAGACCTCATCCTAAGAGTTTATCAACCATCTGGTTGCTGCATGATGCAGTGTTTAGCATTGAACAGCAGTTTTCATTCAGCAATACTGCAGTCACTCCTTCCCTACTATTAATAAGTTTGGGAAAGTGGCACTGTTTAGTTTGCCTGAGATGCTATCTACTGTCTCTACTTCTGAGACATGTACGTACCATGTTTCCCACAAAGTATCTCAAGCAAATCCGAGCACTCTGCTTCTTCCTCACCACTTGTTTGTCCTTCTTTGGGACACAGCAAAATTCCACAATGATGATGGTAAAAGCATGGTAAAAGTTCGTTTTAGTTGTAGATCTTGACTTGTGTTTCAGACTGCTGTGAGTAATTGGGTCAGACCACASACCAGTAAAGGTTGTGTAGACACATGATGTCATCTCAGTTCTTAGACCCATTGCAGACTGGAATCCTATTTCTTTTTTTTTTCTGCATAGTTCCCAAAAGCTTCTGTTTGCTCAACATGGATACCACTATAAATAAGAAGAAAATTCTAGAGACCCAAATGAAAATATATTTCTAGCTTGTCTCTAAGGCAGTCCAACTTCAAGAACAAAATGTTCTCTGTATAGTCAATACAGACAAGATTCATTCCTTTTCCTGGGTACCCGTAAAAGCTGAGACACATAGCAATCTGAGTTGTCCCACTTAATTAAGGGATCTGCATCTAAGGGTAATCTCCAGCTTCTGCTCTTGGGTAACCCCCAGCTTGTCAGCTTGGGTTGGAGCCCATGCCTGATGTGCTGCCTGTGGAGTCACAAAGGATAAGCCAGGACAGTCACTGCTGAACTCTTGTCTTGCTCCAAGGACCTCATACAATATATCTAAGTCATCCATTCTGTGTACCTAAAATGAGGCTGTCTAGATTCCTCCTGATGTGGATTGTGCTATATACAAGGGACTGAAGAAATGTTTGAAAAATTGATGAACTTTGAGTCTTTTAAAAACAATAATGATGCTCACTGATGAAAACAGATTAACTATTCAAAATTTGTGTGTTGCAGAACGGAGTCAAAAGTCTGGTCACCACTTGTAAATGAGGAGGGAAAGACGCATCCTTATAAGATGAATCTGGCCTCTGAGCCACAGGTAGGTACTGGAGTAACTGTATGCTCTTGTTCCTGCTCACTCCTGTGAGAGAAGTTCCTGGCTGGATCCTCCAACGACCTGAGCACGTGCCACTCTGTTGATCGTRTTGGGGATAGGACCACGCCCCATACCATCTAGAGATCATGTGGCCCTTGGAAGCCTTGAGAGACAGACTCCCTCCTTCGTGGTGAGAAGCCTGCTGCTGTGGAGAGCTAGTCGGGTACCTTGCCAAGGGTAACCTGCTTGGGTCAGAGGCACCTGCTGCCATCTGCATGCCCACATCTACCACAGGGCACAGAAGACACTGTAGAGGTGTGGCTCAATAAATCATTGCTACTGTGCTAAGCCAGTGGATTTTCATAGATAGAAAAGTCTTGAGAGGTGAGGAATATTATTCACTCTTACAGTGTTTTCTATTGGTTTGGTTTGGATTTTTTTCTCTTACTCAGCAGGCTCTTACTAGCAGTCTAGCTGTGAAAAAAGTGGAAGAGAAATACACCAGCGTCTTACATTTTTATCTGTGTGGCAGATCATGCAGTCTCTGTCTACGAAGTTGGTTTTGTAACCTGTTGACAGCCTTGCTTTGTTGGTCTGCTACCTCTGTCAAGTAAATCTAGTAGTAACAGTGATCTGTGCAAGGGCATCGTCTGGGCTAGATTTAGAGGATTACAGTGCAAAAATCTATAATAACTTCACTAAAATCAATGGCATTCCTCTGGATTTTCACTGGGGCAGTGACATGGAATTCTGGCCCTAGCACAGAGTCTTTCTAGCAAAATAAGTAGATTGTAAAACTAGTTTGAATCTGCAATTAATTAAGCACTAATATGGCTGTTTGGGTTGGAAGGGACCTGAGACTAAAGCAGCACACGTGCAGCAACACCCTGCTCAGACCTTGGCCTGGGATCTGTCCATGTTCCCTTTCACATCAAGCTGCTCTGTGTTGCTTGGCCCAAGAATTCGATGCGGTGTTCTCCAGGTATTTCACAACTCGGCCAAGGCACAGTATGAGAATGAGCCATTTGGATTTAGTTTGAGCTAGGGCCATGTGGTGACACCTGTCTGTGACACTGTTGAGGTGAGGTCTGGTCTGTGTCTTCTGCTGCCCAGGTTTTGGAAAGGCTCTGCTTCAACCTTGAGACTTGAGGGCTATCTCTTGCCAGAGGAGTGGGACAGAGTGTGCACTGAGGCTTTGCTGCAAGAATGCAGAAAGCTGTTGTTTAATTCAGCAGGAGACTCAATCTGAGAGACCAATTTCCCGATGTAGCCATTAACAAGAATTTAGCTAAATGCCCCAAAATTAAATATAGGGCACAACCCATGCCTCAAGCAGGAGTTTAAAGTAGCTCACTAAGTTTAGTTAACTGCAGCAAGAAACCCACTGCTGCAGCCCCCTGTCACTCACTGCCCCACCATCGCACTTTTACCCCCAGTCCAGCCTGGGTCACTGGATAGATGGTCAGGATTTAGCAGTGCTGGTGGTGGAGCACATCCCCTCCTAAACCCTAACCTCAGTCCTAGTCTTGGTTCTAGCTCTGGCCGTTGGATAGATATCCTCATACTGCTAGTTTGGAAGTATGACACAAATGAATTTATTGGTAGCAACCTGTAAATGACTTGAGCAGGAGAATTTTATGCAAAACTGACCGTGGAGAGATTCCTGTTACAAAGCTTATCTCTGAGCAGTGACCCTTGTCTTAATCTTGTACTAAGAATCAGCTGTTGCCTGAAAATTAGGCTTTGACCCCTTCTGATGGCTGATGCTAGAAAAGTTATTTCCTGGTGTGAAAGGAACATTCAGACTTTGACAGAGTCTTACCTTTTTTTATTCCCCTCCTTAAAATGAAACTGATTAAGTCATTTGCAGTTGCCTGTGTGAGTGGGGCTTGATGCTGTTAAGCACTGGGCTGAACTTTAAAGTTTGCCTGCTGCAAACTCAAACAGAGGAGTTCAGCAGTGAGAACTCCCTCTCAGCAGGGAGACATATCATGTCTCCAAACCACAAGCTCTGATTTACAGCATAACAGTGCCTGAACATCCTAATCTGCTGTGCCAAAGTGTCAAGAACACCATCAAGTTGTGAGGTTGTGGGGTTTTTTGTTGGTGGGTTGTTTGGGGTTTTTTTCCCCATTTCCTTTTTCAGTAGCTGACTACAGCAAGTAAGTTTTGTAGCCAAGTCTTTCTGCTTGGAACATGAAATCAGCAGAGCATGCTGACTCCTGCCAGTGCTGTGGCAAGTGTTAGCCAAGTTGCTCCGGGGGTATGTCTTTGCAGCATCGTTGGGGGTTTTGGTCAGGCCTGCTGCAAATCAGCTGTAGCAGAGTGCAGAAGATGCTATGCTTACATATACCAACATGGCAAACTCCTGTGAATTTTACCACAAAAATGCTGATCTCATTTTTCCGACAGGACTGGTTGAAGCTGTGAGTAGAGCTGAATCTTCGAAGGCAGTGCTGAGCTGTTCAGGTTTTTTCAACTTGCTGTTCAGGTTTTTTCTACTGGCCAGTGAAAACAGTGTATTTGCTTTTCTTGGCAACAGTCTTGTGCAGAACACTTATTAATTCGCTTACCAAAGCAATAGGACGTACTGAGTCCAAGTGGTTCATTTAAGTTCTGATTCAGGGTCCTCTGACAAAGGTTCTCACTGCCTTTGCACATAGCCCTTTGAATGCAGTCGTAAAATCGTACCTGTGAATAGCCTTACCTCAGGCTCAAAAAGAAAAAAAAGCTTTAAAACCCTTTCTGTAGAAATTGACTCTAGTTATTCAGATCTATTATCACCTTTCTTAGAATTAGTTAGTTTGATGTTGCCTCTCCTGCCTTCAGTATCTTAACAGGAATTTTTCATGCTTGTCCACCTTCTTTTCGTCTTCCCATTTTATTGAYGCAGCTACTAGATCTTTGCAAAAAATCTTGCAAAATAACTTAATTCTCAGTTTATCTCAAGAACTAGTGCTTAAGAACTTGGCTATGACTAGATACATATTTTAAGTTCCCTGCTTATGCATTTTTACCCCATTTGAAACAGACTGTGTGTTTATTGCTGTAATCCTTTTGGAGGCTGATACTTGATGACATGCTGTGTCATCCCCATGGAAGTGTTTTCCCTTACTTGGAATGTAAGTTCAAGATACTTTTATTTGCCTTCGGAAAATAAAAAGGCATTCTACAACCTTCCATGCATTCCCCAAAGTCCTGAATCCAAAGACTGACTTCATTGTCTAAATTGACCTTTGCCCATGAAAGAGCTACAATCTTATTATTATTTTATTGCCGTTATCCTTCTAAACTAATTTAAACTGGGGCAAGAGTGATGACAAAATGGCATTTCATCAAAAGGTGCAGCAGCTTGTTGGTGGTGATGGCTCAGCAGTTGAGCCAGCTTTGTTTTGGTGTGCCCATGGCAACATTAGAGGAAGGAAATTACAGTCTTCTTAGTATATTTACTCAGTTATTTCACTTGCACTTCTAACCCACATCCTCAGGGTGATCGCTCAATGGCATTTTCCGAGCAAGAGCTTTTCCTCACAACAGTGGGAAAGATCAAAATAACATATCTGCCTCTCCCTTCTGCTTAATGTCTCTTGAGAAAAATGATCACAGCAAGAGAGAACAAGTTACTTGGTGACTAAGGTAATTTTAATGCTTATGATACTGACCAAAGACCAGCATAACTTCGAGTCAGCCATACTCTCTGGTGATCCTGGGCCAGGCACTAAGATCCGTACCCATGTGCTGGTGTGCAGGGCTGTATTGCCCCTTGGTAAAATAAACAATAAACCCCTCTACCCTCTGACTGTGCTGGGTCTCTTGACATCTGGGCTCTGTCTCTTGTTTGTTTGTTTGTGGCTTTTTGTTTTGTTTTGGGTTTTTTTTTCAAGACACTGATGCCAGTGGGGCCCAGGTCACTGTTTTTGCTGAGTGAGCTGATGTAGGGGAAGAGCTGAGAGAGTCCATCTTCAAGGGCAGTCAAGACTAGGACTGTCTCCAAAAACTTGTCCAGCTCCCTGAAGGCTAGATAAGCTTTTCTCAATCACCAAAAGTACGGGCTTTCATCCATAAGGATTTTTTTTTAATGGAAATAACCTCCAGACAGAGGTTAGCAGCTGGAGGAGCTCTGAAGGTGAATCAGGGTATTTGTAGGATGACAGAAACAGACAGGCACTTCTGTGTTCCCAAGGTTTCTTAAAAGTGTCTGTTGCATGCTCATACTTATCCTTGCAGAGTGATGTCATTGTTTCCGTCTTGTGTATTTTATTTCCTTGGATACGAAGCAGACAGGGGCTATAGAAACTGGGTGTGTGGCTGGCTTGGCCTTTGATAAGGCCGTGCGTGTGTGGGCAATGCATGAAGCAATGGGTATAGAAAGTAACAACGCTGTTTCAGACAGGAAACTGTGCTGGCATATCGTGACCTGCTGGTTTTGGTTAAAAGGCATTACCGCATGGGTGTGGAATGTGTCAGGGATGTGGAGGGAGAGGATGTGGGAARCCTGTCTTGTTGCTTTACCCCCCTACAATAACAAAACCCCAAACCCTTCCTGATTTTTAATCAGATTTCAAAGCATTGCAAAAGATCTTTCCATAGCTGAAAAACCCCAAGTAAGGGAGAGGGAGAGGTGAAAGTAAAGGCACTTAATGTTTGTGATTACAGCTGATGAAACATAGCATGGGGTAGTTTGCCATGAAGATGTCCTCTCCTGAGCTGTTGCTGCATGTCTGGCATGAGCAGCCTCCCTCCAGGCACACCAGCTGGTCATGAGTACAGCCTTTGCTCCCTGGGTGGCTTCACAAGGGCGAGGATGGAACTGGAGGTTTGCCTGCTGGTCTCTGCTCTCCTTCACTGCCTGCAGGACCAGAATGCTCTCACTCCCTGAGGTTTGGTCAGGGGCCTGTTTTCTTAGAGCTGAGTAAACATTTATACTGAGAAATGTTTAATCTTGTTTCCTTTTGGCGTGGCTCTCAAGGTGTGCAATCCAGCATTGCCTGCCCTGAGCCTCTGGGCTCTGACTCGGGATGCAGAAACATCCCACATTTCTGAGGCCCTGTGGTGCAGCGAGTTTTGCTGGCTTGCTTGGTTGCTTCAGGGGCCTGTGGGGCCATGGCGGCTTTTGCTTTTACCTGAGACTGCAGTGTCTGGGCACTGATTTTTTTTATTTTTGTTTAAGTTTGTGGCATGAGGTCAGAGTGAATCCCCTGACGCCAAGAGCTGGAGCTCTGGGAAATAACTATGCTGGCCAGTTTCTAAATCACTACTGCAACACCTGAAACTAGTTTTTGGCTTCAAGCAGCCCCCTGCTCCATATTTGGCCTGCCTCTCCTCTGGGGACTGCAAAGAGGTGGCCTGGGAAGGGGCAGGGAGCAGGCAGGGGAGTGAGGGCGCTGTAGGTGCAGTGGCAGCAGGGCAGTAGCCAGCACTTCCGAGGGCCCAGCCCTGCTGGATGCCTTCAGGCCGTGCTGTGGGGAGAAGAAAACCCCACTTATGAGAGAAGCTGCCTGACCCCTTACATCTTGGTTTCGTTTATTTAGCGAGTACAAAAAGCCTCTAGATTTTTCCTGTTTCGGGTGGTGGTGAGGTTAGTGCAGCCAGGATGGCCTTGGCCACATCGCCACAGGGTGGAGAGGACCCAAGAGCCCACCCTCACCCAAGTCTGCTCCCAACCTGCTCAAGGGCACGAGGCCGTGGAGGTGTCCAGATGGCTTTATGCCACTGGTGCACGGGATGAGCCCCAGCTCAGCTGATGGAGGTGGCTCATCCTGAGCTGGCTGTCTATCTGCTTTGCTGACTGCTGGAAATTTCCCTGGAGTCCCGTGCCCCTATTCTCGGGACAAAAAAGTCCACTGGTGGTAACATTGGTGAGGAGGAAGCAGCTGCCCACACCACAAGCCGCTGGCTGGCCCCAGGCACAGAGGTGACAGCTGAAGTAGCTGTGAGGATTTCACAGCCTGGACGTCAGTGTCACCAAGCATGGTCTCATTTGGGAGGAAGGGGCCATTGTTTTCCCAGATAATTCCCCATGACGCGGCCTGCAGCTGGTGCAGTAGGAAATGCTGATTTGCTTCCTGTCCCGGCACAAGGATGTTTTTTCTCTGTCCCCACAGCTTGGTGCCATTGCTGACAGCTCTCTGCTGGGAGGGCTGTGGTGGTGGTGGTGGGACCCCCTTAGCACCCGGCTAGAATGGCCATGGTGCAGGGCCTGCAGCGCACGGCTCTGTCCCATCTGGCCCCGGAGAGGGTGACTGCCACTGACAGCTGGCCCCCTGAAAGCTCATCTGGCAGAAGATGTGCGTATCTGACCTGAAGCTGGGGTCCTACAAACATTGTTTGTCCTTGGGATTGAAAATTAGCTTGTTCTGTGAGATGGGGGCATTTGCAGTGGTGCCTGGAGCACATGAGGTTGTGCTCCAAAGCCACTTGGAGTTTGTTCCTATAGAAGAGGTAGTTTCAGGCAGGGAGGGGGCTGTTGAAGGAATGAAACGAGAGTACAGAAGCAGCCGGCAGAGAAGTCTGTGCAGTTGCTAGTCTAGTTTTGTTTTGTCTAGTCACTCTGCCAGCCCCTGTGGATACATATCCCTGCAAAGGAAGGAGGGGAGCAAGGCTGATGTCTGTGCAGACACAGCGATTTAACTGATATCATGGTATCTGTTTATAGTGGTAAAATACTGCTTTTGAATATCCTACCTGGTGGCTTGGGAGCTTCTATACCCCAGGTTCAGACCAAAATAACCACTGCTGGTATCTCTCCTGACTGCTGCCTGCAGCCTGCTGCTGACAGAGCTGGCATAAGGGGATTAAGGCAGTGTCACTGCCTGCAGGGAGAGTAAGGCAAGTGCTTCCAGATGTGCCTGCAGGTGCCAACAGAAGGTGTCTCTGAGGAGATCTGATATTAGTCACCCTCCTCTTAAAGAAAGAGCAGGTCATGTCCTGACTGGATAAGATCATGTCCTTGTATCTGACTGCCTGTTCTTCCTTTGCAAACAGACCATTGCTTACTGCTCTTGCAGTCTGTGCTCCAGCTGGGAATGCTGTTTAATGCTGCTTGCCCCCTTTTCCTTGTGTTTGTCCTGGGATTACCACAGCCTTAGAAATGCTAAACCCAGGCATCTCAGATGCATAAACTAGGTGCTGTCCCCACATATGCACAGCATAGCTGTAGTTTTGTACTAGCATTTTCCACTTGCCTGCTGGTGGACAGGTTTTTGGGAATGTCACTTATCTTACTTGTTTTCCGGTATTAAGTCAGAGACTGTCACATAAACACAATTCCAGGAGCTGGGGCTTTAACAAAACTGCTGTGCAGCACAGGGCCTGGATTGGCAGTTCTGGAAAATCCCTAGATAAATATATTTGACAGTGACATGTTATCTTTTGATCTTGGGATCATGAAGGCACTTGTGCTTTGCGAATTCCTTCCACAGTTTAAGCAGAAAGAGCAGCGTGGCATGACAGGAAGTGCAGGAGAATTTGGATTATCCAAATGCCCTTTATAATGTTACTGCTCTTGTAATACTTGTCTGTAGACTCTCAGATTATACACCTTCTGTGCTGTTCTCCAGATGGGATTTTTCTAATCTAATCTTCAGACACCGCCTTCTGCACCAATTTCTCGATTTAACTGTTATAAACTCCTTATAATCCATGACCTTTATACATCTGTGAGCTACTGCAGATGTTCTAACACTTTTGAAACCTTGATTTATGGTCTTGGTGTTACTACACAGCAGAAAACCTACCTGGTGGCCAAAAGTAGGACAAAAGCTCCTACATGGATTCTGTGCCTCTGTGTGTGTTGCAGTTCTTGGAGTTAAGACACTAACGTGATGTCAGTCTCGCTTCTCCCTGTAGCTGCCCTACTTTCTCAACATTTGTAGGAAGTTAAGGATCCTTGAGGCCTCCATCACTGTCAAACTGATTTGGGCTTGGCTGACACATTCAAAGATTCAACATGCCCACGTGCATGTTGGGTATGTAATTGAGACACCTTACTTTCTTAGGAAACCAGAGATAGATTAAAAAAATACTGTGAATTACTTCCCTTTCTCTAATTCTTGGTTAATGCTTAAATGTTTCCTCAACGCATGTTGTGATGTGATTTCAACTTTGAGCCTGTTTGACCTAAGAGTATAACCCCCTTAGCCTAAACCTTCTGCCTGAGTCTTTCAGCAAACCAACTATTTATGTGCACATCTGTAGCCCTCTCCCACTCATGGCCTCTGAATGGTGGGCTAGCATGGGTCTCTAGTGCTGATAGGTCGCTTTTCCCCATGGTTTGATATACAGGCTGAAGTAAATTTTCTTTTTTGCTAAAATCCACGGTTTTGCCAGAGGAAAGACTATTTTCGCGAGTCCTGTTATGTGCTTTGAATGAGATTGCAACAAAGGGAGATTAGCTAATTACTCCAGGGTCTTTTTTTCTTTTGGTGTGCGTGAAAGCTTCATGGCTGACATCCATACACATTGGCCAGAAAGCCGTGGGAAAGCAGCCCTGTCACTCCACACCTGAACATCTTGAGCTACCCCACTGATTTCAAATGACTTGTAACTCATGATCCTATGCTCTGTTTGATGCCATAAATAGCATTCGAATGCCATGAAGTGAAATGACTCCTGTCTATCAGTCTGGGAAGGCTAGCCAGCTGCGTAAGGAAGTCTGGAGACATAAAAGTGATTTAAAGAAAGATCTGTAGGAGAATTTAGTCATACTTTTTTCTAGTGAGTGTTTATCCTGTAACTATATCTCTATCAAACAAATGCTGTGAGATGTTCATAGGGCGGTAAAAGCTCACGTCATTGCTGTAGAAGTCAGTGCCTGCAAAGAGTGGGAATGGGAACTAATTGTCTTAATTAGAGCTGGGACCCCTGGGCCCAACATGCCAAGAAGTGCCCTGTTTCATCCTGTACCATTGGCTGTTAGCCCTGTATTGAAGCCATGCCCAATCTCTACAGCTGGCTGAAGCATTTCAAACAGCACATTTTGGTGCCATCTCTTAGCCCTCGATATCTCAGCCACCTCTGTGGCTGTTAGTTCTTTCTTATGCCTACTCTAGTGAGGCCACATTGTACTTTCTCTTTGTTTTGGTCAAGCATCTTCTCTGGGAAGAAGTAAACCCTGGGTGTTGTTATCTCTGCCTCAAGGCTGCTAATTCCCAGCCTGCTGAACTGGTGATGGGGCCTAGAAATGTCCCCATTTTTGTTAGTCCTGTCTGTGATTAAGAGTCTTATCTTGTGTCTCATTTAACTTGGATTTGCCCCATTTCTTATTAAATTGTAGCCTGTTTCTGTGTATACACTAATACTGCTGGAAGCCTCCAGTTTGCAGCAAACCCAGAACAACTGGGTGATATCTCATTCTTCTGACACTGAAGAAGATGCTAACAGTTGCCACTGCCTGTGGTTTTGTATTAACAGTGGTCATCTTCCTGCCTTTATTGTGAGAATTTCTTGTCCAGAAATTCCAAAGCTGTTCATCAAAGACAGCTGTGAACTCCAGTCTTAGCTGAAGAAGCAGAAATGCTCCAGAGCACTTGTAGTAACGACAAATCCTTTTGTTTTGGGTTGTCCTTATCTAAGGGAAACCAAACTTTCAGATGTCACTAAGAAGTGCTCCTCTTTCTGCCCTCCATCTTCACTTTTCCTCACAAATCAACCCTGCTCTCAGGAATTGAAAGGAATGCATAAAAGCTGTAGTCTTGCACGAGAAGGTAGGTCCCGTAGCTTACTGTAGGCTTGCAGGAGCTCCCAGGTGTGTGGCACCTTGAGTTAATAGCTCTGGCAGTGTTTCTGAGCTCTTATGTTCCAGTATGTCAACTCTGAAATGTCCTGAAGGTCATCCTGAAGCCATCCGGGATGGGTCCTCATCACACGTGGAGGCTGCTCACCTGTTTTGGTGGTCGTGATCACGTGCTCCTCAGCTGACACCACACGCAAAGGTCACCACTGCAGCGGCTGTGGGACTGCCCTGTCACATCCAGCTGCATGTCTGAGCACCTCTGATTGTTGCCTCTGCTCCTTTGCATGCAGGAAGTAAGGCACATAGGAAGTGCACACAATCGGAGCGCAGTGCCCTTCACTGCTGCCACAGCTTCTGCTCCCAGAGTGATCACTGCTCAGTACAACAGCCCGGCAGGCCTCTACTCATCAGAGAACATCCAGACCTTCAACAGTGCAGTGGAGACAAAAACAGCACCTGGGGCCCTGGAGCCTACCAAGCCGTAAGTACCTTCCGCGCCTCCCCTCCCTCCCTGCGCCTCCAGGGGAAGGCTTGGGGAGACATGGGTTCGCTGTGAGGGCACCAATTTGTTAACCCAGAAAAGCTCTCTTTCAGGACAAGGGGAGTAGAGGAGGCACAAGCATGGATGATGTTCCCAGGGACAGAGCTCAGAGGAGTGAGGAACAGTTCATGAGGTGCAGACATTAATGCTGTTGTGTTTCTTTGTTTAGCAGAGACCGACGCAGTTTCCGTGTGCGTTCAGCATGACATACCAGCCCGCTGGTCTGAACAGGTGCCTGATAGCTTGTTACAAGCACTTCCTAAAGTTAGTGTTCCCTGCCGGCTTCACTGCAATGGTGGGCGGGAAGGGTACCAGCTAGCACAGGAAGCACACCTGTCCCTTTTCTCAGCTGGCCTGGGATTCATGGACAGGCTCTGCCTCAGTTTGGATATTTTTTGGTTTTATTATCAAACTTTGCTTTGCACAGGAGTTTTAAAAAATAGCTGAAACACTCCTACACGGGTGAGGGAGTTTATGTRTGAGATTGGAAAGGGTCCCAACCTTAAAAGGGCCTTTTGATTTTTGTGTTTGCATCTGAGCCTCACTGAAGACATTATTTTATCCTAGAAGTTCCAAGTTCCTCTTTTTTGCGTTGGAGGTAATAAACCAGAAGCTATCTCAAATATTTCTGACTGTGTTGGTCAGGTTGCTTAACTGTCCTAAGCCTCTGCATAGCAATATCAAACTGCCTGGAAGGCTTTGGCTACTTTTATGGTAAAAGCTGGAAGACCAGTGCTTTTGGTAATACTTGACTAAATTTCTGACTTGTGAATGGGGAGACAAAAGTAACTTCAGCCTCTGCTGTTGCAGGGTACGAAGACCTGAGATTGTGGCTTAACACAAGCCTGAAAGCTTGCCCGTGACTGAAACCGGCTCCTTGTGCTGGCAGCCCTGTCTGCAGCTTGGTCACTTCTAGGCAGAGTTACAGTGCTGCAGCTGGCAGATGAGGTCTCAGATTGTTCCTCATTTGCTTCTGGTAGACTCAGCAGCCTCAGTCGGCGATGAGCAAAAGCAGAGCAAGGACAAGGAAAATCTGACTTTGCATTAATCTGATGGGACCATCTGGCAGTCAGATACCATCTCTGGTCTAGTCTGGAGTCCCCTCTGTGTGAGAATGCTCCCTGGAAGCCAGGTAGATGGCTGGAAACTTGTAGCTGATCCCTTTCTCTTGCAGGGATCAGCAAAGAGGAGGGTTCCATGTAGTGCTGTGTCTCACTGTGCTCCTCTTAGCAGGAAGATCCATTTCCAGCCCTGCTCCATGTTGGATACATGGCATCTCTTTCATCTTTTCCATGCTGAAACACAGCGAGTTGCAAAGGAATGCTGGGGAAACTGTGGATGAGGCCTTTGATTCTAATAAGCTTTTGTTTACAGAGTCATCAAAAGCAAATGAATTGCTCCTGGTTTTCAGTGTAAGCCACAGACCTCAGCCTGCCATTACAAACCCACTGTAATCTCCCCAGTGCACAAGCACAGGATGAGTAGGTTCTCCCTTCACACAGCCTTCCAGCTGCCGTTAAATTCCTGCCCTTCTGTTTTGCCAAGTTATTTGGTACATGGCTGACCTTGCTCTAGCTTACCTGACATATATCTGCATCTCCATCCTGCACCCTGCAGATACGCAGCCCATCTGAAGCCGGCAGCTTGATACTGCCGCTCCACATGGTGGCATGACTGGGGACCTCTAGTCCACACTTCATCTTAGAGGGTGTGTGGTGTAGATACAGGGCTGTAGTATATATAGAAATAAAAGCAAATATGTCCACTAGATTTGATGTCACAAAGTAGGTGGGAAGGGAGAAGCCCCACTGATGAGCACATCTGTTTTGGAATGGGAGGTGAGATTGATCCTCAGTAGGATGCCCAGGCTAGCTTTGAGAAGAGCAGCAGTGAAGGTGGCGTTTCTTGTTTGGACAGTGGGACCACAAGTGTGTGCTCAGGGAGTTAGTGTAGAGTGGAACCCCTGCTGGCACTTCTTCATTGCTTGTACAACCCATTTGCTTATCAGTAGAGTGCTTTTTAGTTGTTGTGTGGACACACTTGGAGTGTGAGACCAGAGCCACACCCTTGGCCAGAAGCCTTTAATGTAGTCATGTATTCAGTGGTGTGTCCTTCAGACAGTGTTCTGTAGCTGCTTGATGGCTTGAAGTATTTGGCTTTGCCCTTCATTAATTTCTTTCTTCTTTCCTTTCTTCCTCCTCTACATTTTCCCCTCAATTCCTCAACGTAAACCCCAAACGAATCCCGAACAAACCCACCTCGCACTGCTGGTGTGGGCGTGCGGGCCGGCAGCCACCCATGGCCGGTGGGTGCGATGCAGGCTCCCGTCGCCTCCGTGTGTGACCCTCTGCAGAGCTCCGAGCCGCGCAGGCACAGCACCTCCTCCTGGCCCAGCCAGGTCCGAGTGGGGCCCGAGCAGCTGAAGCACGTGGCCCAGGTCTGCCCCAACAGCCCTGTGGAAGTGGAGGTGCCAGGACTCAAAGTGCTGCACATGCAGTTCAATTCTCCCCTGCAGCTCTATTCGCAGAGCAACATCATGGACACCCTGCAGGGGCAGATCTCTTCTGTTAGCCCTGATTTCCCCAGGTAACCTGCCCACGGCCTCTGCAGCCAGCTTAGCATATCTGCTCATCTGCATTTTGGTGTTGATGAGTCCCTCATCCCTGTCTGTGGCTCATRGCATTGGCCAGTCACAAGAAAACAGCATTTACATTTCACCCTTCCAGCATTAGTGCATGACTCTTCACAGAAGCTTCCTCTGCCTTGTGTCTGTGCGCAACACCACAGGAAACACAAAACATGGTTTTAGCCTGTCGGTATGTCCGTTGCCCCTTGCACACCCACACAGTGGGACCTGACAGCAGCTGGTGGCTTTTCTGGAGGAGTCACCAGCAGCAGATGCGGTTTCTGAGGGTGGGAGAGCACTTTATCCTGAAAGCTGGTGTTTCTCCTGCACTTGAAATGACTTTTGTTGTTTGTGACTGACGGGTGCTGCCACATGTCTTTGTTCTTTTGTTTCACTGGCCATGGTGTGTGCTGAGCATGTTTCATTTCAGGCTGAAGTGGGTACTCATGGTCTCCATCTTTGGCTGATAACACTCATGAGTTTGAAGTAGCCTGGCAGGCACCAGGCACAGGGAGGTCTAGTCTGTGTTTCCACCCCTGCCTGCTTGTCTCCAGAGGTTGTTGCAGCACAGGCTACCTCTCCCTGAAGGAGTGGAGGATGCTCAGCATGAGGTCTGCAGGACCTGTGGTGAGCCTCAGCATCACAAGACCTGGCTGCCCTTTGATGTCCTGCTTTGTGGTACTTGGGAACCCCCAGGCCCACGCCTCTAAGTGACAGCACCCAGATTTTACAGGGAGGACTTGGTGTCAGGATGGGTGAAGCAGAAAGCATGTTTAGCCGTCTCACAGGAGGGCTCCAGCCAAGGAAGAGCTGTGAACCTTCTGCTGGTTGACCACATTGACCACTGCCCTGGACCACTTCACACAGCTGGAAGCTGTGACCAAGAAGCTTGCAGCTGTGTGAAGTGGTCCAGGGCAGTGGTCAATCCTAGGGCCTCCGTGGGACAGAACAAAAGGACACAGCCAGATCTCATGACTCCTGGACTGCTCACAGTCCCCTTCTGGGCTGACCACCATGTACTTCAAAGCAGAAAAGCTGGTGTCCTCACCCATGGACCCACACAGGCAAGCTTTGCCATGTGCCAGCAGCCAAGAGATAGTGGAGRGCTCAGGATTTACTCCTGGCTTGTTACTCAGTGCAGTTACTTGCTGTAAGTCACTGCTCTGGCTTGTAGTCTGCACCATGCGTGCCAGAAGCCGTCACACTGCTGGCTGGCTGTGCTGGCCCGGAGAGCTGATAGAGCTCACAAAGGAGCCCCAGACACCAGCAATTGTTTCATTGCAAAAGGGAGTGCTCTGAGCACTGGGTCTTCCTGTAGCCTTGAGATCCTTGTAAACTTTGCAAAAAGTGCTGGCATAAAATAGTAAAATATCACTAGTAAAAATAAGCTGTGCTTTTCTGATGATGCTCTCCAAGGCTGTGTCTTTACGGTTTTTATTAACATCTTCTTGCCAATATTCAAGGCTCAGTGATCCAGTGTTAGTCAATCAGTGTTGCAGGTTGCCCATGGTAGCAGCAATGAGATCCAGTAATGATAGTGTGAGTCTGTAAGACAGTAAAGGTCGCTGGGGTTGTTCCCTACAAAGTTTCTGCACGAGGGAACTCATGTGCATGGAAAAGGACACTGGTTGCTGTGATTGCTGCAGACAAAATACCTGTGTAACAGGAGGTGCCATAAGTCAGCTGGCATACAGAGACTCATTATCCTGCAGGTACAATTTCTATGCCTGTGGCCTTGCCCTTTCAAAAGATACATGTGGTTTTTGATGATGTTTTTTTAATTTAAGCAGCATAGCTTTCTGCCCTGACAGTTTGAGGTATTTCACTCTGTTGGTACAAATTTGGGGTTGGTGGTTTTTATAGCCTTTTGGAAATCTTCTATATGCAAGTGTATGTATCGGATGCACATACATACACTGGGAGAGCTCGTCTGTAGGTTTTGCACTGTCACAATGCATGGTTGAAATGTGATGGCTTTGTTTGACTCTAGTGCTTTTTAAGATGATTTAGCCTTTGCTTTTTGGACGCATGTTATTGAAGCATCTTAGTATGTAACCTGCAATGAAAGGCTTCTTGCATGTTTTTATGGGTGGATAGAGTGGTGGGAGTATATGAGTTTACATAAGAGTAATGTGGAGCATGGGACATTTTCTGTCTAATAGAAGGCACATAATTATTTGATTTTGGGTAAGTGGCTTCAGTAACTGAGATTCAGGCTTCAAAGGTTCAACTGCATGCATGTCTAATGTGCTTCCTGCTCCACTGAAAATTACTAAAGATGGAAACATTTTATGAAATTTTTTTAATAGCAATAGCATTTTATAACTCATGTGATGATTTTACCTCTGATGCTTGAAGAGTTTGTTATGTAGAGTAACTCCCAGATGACTCAATTGCTCATTGGCATGGAAAGTATGCAGTTGCCTCCTCAAGAAAAAGATTTCTCTCTGCAATTTAGTCTGAACTTCAGGATGTTTACTTTTCATGCAATCACAGAGTGCAGGAATGGTGAAACCGAAAAGACCATTTACATTTATAAGACTGCATTGTAGATTTGAGCCATCAGAGTAGTCTTCTCAGCTATTTAGTTGTATCATATATGTTTTACTGCAGCCACAGAACACAAGGCAGGCAGGAACTTCCTGTGTCCTTTAGTCCATCCCTTAGTCCAGCATTTGGCAATTCAAACCATTGGTTTAAATAATTCCCAGTGTATATTTGTCCAGACTGTTTTTAAATCCTTTAGTCTGAAGGTTGCTCACCTGTCCATGACCATCTCCTCTGGTATTTCAGTGTCTGTCTATTGGAAAGCTTTTCCCAAGGGATATTCTAAATACCCTCTTGCAGTTTAAGCCTATCTTCTACCCACTGGATGTGGAGAACATCCTAGGTATTGCCTCTAGACTCTTTTTTGTCCCTGAAGACCCTTCCAGTGGCACAATAACCACACTTTCTGCCACCCTGCACTGTGAAAAGCTGCCCTGGAGCACCGCAGGCTCTAAGCCCAGGGTGCAAGTCCCTCCTGACATGAGGGGTGGCAGCAGCACCTCGGCAGCTGAAAGGAGAGCTTAGCCTTAGCAGGCAGAAATCTCTGCCCTTGACCTGCTCATTAACCTCAGTTAAATACTGTAAATGGGCTGTGGCTCAGAGCCTCCACCTATAAAATGGAAATAGTAACACTCACTTGAAAACCAGACTAAATTATTGCCAATCAGAGAATCTTCTAGTTAGATCCTACAGCTGTTACTTTGTGAAGGTGACATTTACAACCAAATCATAGGACTTTGTGAAGGTGACATTTACGACCAAATCATAGGGTACTTGCAAAGATGTCTTTCTAGTGGAATAAATTTCACCTAGTTTGAGATTCACAGTAGTGTAAGGTAGCAGTGTAAAGCAGTTTATGCATGCAAGGAACACATTGGATGGCATAGCTAACATGTGGGATTCCCATCCCAGCACGAGTTCTTTATTTTCCTATTAACAAATCAGTGATTTCCTGGGCAGAAAGGTTTAGGTGCTGGAGTATATAGTAATTGCGAAGCAGGGAGAACACCTGGGGACTGACTGGGGCAATCGGCGAGGCCCTGTTGACAGCAGCGTGCGCAGACAGCCCAGCGTGCCGGTCCCACCCGGAGCACATCCAGCACCTCCGCGTTCATGGCCTCCTGTCGTGCATGTCCTTTGCACATTCATTCTTCGGTCATAAGACACATTGTGAAAGTTTTGCTAGAGGGATTGGCTTTGGTTTTCATGTGTTTAACAGGAGTATTCTCTGTTCCTTCCTCAGTTTAGATCAGCATAACCAGACCCCAGGCAACATTGCCATAGACAAACAATCTGAGGTTTATAAGATGCTCCAGGAGAATCAAGAGTCAAATGAGCCACCCAGACAGTCTGCTTCATTCCTTGTGTTGCAAGAGATCTTGGAGTCAGAAGAGAAAGGTGAGTACTTGCTGCACACCTGATCTGAGTGTGCTCTTCCCGTCTGCCATTCTTTGGGCTGAGTAACATTTAAAACTTTTTTTCCTTTTTTAGCTGTTGGTTGTTCAAGGTAGGGTGTGTAGGTGGCTTCTACAGAAACCTACAGGCCCTGTCACTAGTTTGATTCCTTAATATTCTCTCATTAATTAGTTTCAGTGTCTACAGGTGCCCATATCATTGCTTAGTCATTGAGTGAGTGCTCAAGAAATAAACCCTTGCAACATTTAGTTATCAAGAAGGAATTTTAAAAGTCACAAAAACTCTTCTATACTTTCTAAAGTTTTGCCCCCTCTAAGATAATATTCACTGATTAAAGACCACCTTAGATTCAAGACTTTGGATGGTACCACAAGATAGTGCTCTTCAGTGAGTCCTAATGCTTCTGAACTCCACCCACCTACACAAGAAAAAGCATCCACTTCTGCAGCTGAACGTAAAAATATGGAAGCTGGGTTGCAGCAAGCAGTTCATAGCTTTTAACCTCTGAGAATTCGCTCTTCTTGGCATTCTTGATCTGACATCTGGACTTGTGCGGTTCAGGGCTATAGGGTTTAAGATAAAAAAGCCAATTAACTTATTTGGGGGCCAAATCGTGCTCTCTTCTCCCCTTAAATAAAATAAAATAAACAAATGAATGGGAAAAGAATTCCAAGAATGACCTTTATTTTGTCCTTAGGCCAGTTGAGACTCTGTCTTCTGTGTTATTAGCTTGGCAGTGATACATTCAGTTTAATCCAACAAAAGCCTGATGCTGAGGTATTCACCACAAAGAGAAACAGATCAGCCAAATGCTGGTAGGTCTGAGGGATCTGTAAGGAAACAGCAAAATAAAGGAAATAAGGAAACAATAGGAAGAAAGAAACCAGGATCTTGGAGTCTTTAATATGCTGTTAAAATACCTACCTGAAAGCATCTTTTAAGTATTGAGTGTTTGCAGCTTGCCCTCAGGGTTCAGCTCCTGCATGGAAGGATTAGCCAGGACTTCTCATGAAGCCAAGGTCCTCCCCTGTGCTTAGTAGTGGTGAAGAAGATAAGAAGCAAAAGCCTCTCTGTTTTATCTTTCTTTGAAGATTTGCAGCATTGTTGGGATTCTCTGGCACAAGGTTTGCCTGCCCCATCACGTCTGGGACAGGCTCTGGCATTATTCCACAGTGAGCTGATAATGCTCCATGGCCCAGCCTGCTGTGCTCCGGACAGCATCAAAACACAGGGCTGCAAGTCAGATCGTTCTGTGTGATAAATGGCACATTGGATGGCAGCTTCTTCCAGCCTGTCTCCAGGCAATGGCTTATGAATGGCAGCTGTGAGCCATTGCCTCAGCTGGGACAAGGCCCTTGAGGCATTGCTGACTCTATGGGCTGTGCTGATTTACACCATCTGAGAGCCTGGGCCACGCACAGGGGCTGACTGTGGGCACTGGTGTTTGGAAGCACCACGGCTGGTCTGTTTTAAGACCTGACCCTGAACTCAAAAGTGGAGAGTGTTCCACAAGGTGGAACATGTTGTGTTTCCTGTGGGTGTTTGATTAAGCTGATTCCTAGAGAGACTTAAAAACATGCTGTCAATGTTGCTGATAAGAGCAAAGTGGTCGTTGAGGCAGAGGGATTGAACAGAAGTGATAGGGAAGAGCCTGAAAATGTGATTGCTGCTGCTTCCTTCCCAATAAGGGTCACTTGCAGCACCTCTGTTGGAGGGCAGGTGCTTCTTGCTGTATTGGGAGGGTTAGGGAACTTGCGGCTTTAGACCAGCATCTGTATGGAGCTGAGGGCAAACCTCTAAGCTGAAGGCTCACTAAAGGCCAACCAGTGCAGCAGCACCTGCCCCATAGCTGTGGTAGGCAGTTCCCCCCTTTTTACTTCAACTGTTCTATCAGTGACACTGCCCTGGGCTGTAGTGACTCCCTGACTTTGCTAGTCACCAGGGTGTGTCTCTGGAGGGCTCTTCTGCCCCTTGCACCAGGAATGCCCATTTTAAGTGTGCTCTTGGTTTGACACTCGTCAGAAGGGTTTCATCAGTGTCCCTCCCAGTCTGAGGTGTTTCTGGTGAAGTATCATGGGAGTCTGAGCAGCCTCTTTGCCTTGTTAACTGGTGTGAAACCCCTTGGAAAAGCCATATAGGTAAGATTAGTCCCATCACTGGTGTAATTTTATGAGGCTCCTTTTTCCCTGCAGATATTTAAAGGCTTGCCTCGTATCCCACATCTTGACACTGCTGTTTTAGGCATCCAGGTCAGCACATGGCTCCTGCAGAGGCCCTGCAGGACATCCCCAGAGAAGTTGCACTAGGGAGATACCTGGAGCATGCTACATAAGGAGAGGAGTGCAAAGTTATCCCCAGTGTCCCAGGGCTCTGCAAGAACAAAGAGTTTGTTAACCAAATCTTCAAGGAGTCTTGGGGAAACCAACTCTGCTGTATAGCAGACAGCACACTGGAAAAGGACTTTGAAAGTCCTCCCTAGCCTGCCAGGACACCTGCCTCCTCTTTCTGAGCCGAAATCTGGGAATCAGCTTGACCCTGTGATCAGGACACGTCAGGCAGACTCCGGTGCTGCTACAACTGGGGCTGAGGCTTTGCTTTGCTTTGCTTTGTGCATCTGTGCATGTGAGACACATCAGCTGAAGTCTGATGGGCTTTTAAGAGGAGAAGAGACTCTCATCTGACTGCCCACAATCTCAGGCCCTCAAATTTCCAGGGCCAGGTTCAGCTGTGTCCCTCCTCTCTCTCCTCCCCACACATCCCTAAATCCCTGCCCACTTTCCATGCATGAATCCTTGCCTCAGAGCTGGGGTTAAAAAATATCCTCCCAGCAGAGCATCTGCTTGGGAGGAATAGTCTTGAGCCACACATCTCACATGCTCTGAAGCACTCTCCTTCCACCCCCAGGAGACCCTACCAAACCATCTGGATTTAGGAGCGTCAAAGCCCCCACCACCAAGGTGGCCTCATCGATTGGGAATGCCCAGAAGCTGCCCATGTGCGACAAGTGTGGATCTGGCATTGTGTAAGTAAGCCTGACGCTGGGGTTGCAGGTGAGCAGCCCACGCCCGTGCCAGGGTCTGAGGTACTGCACCTGAACCACTTCACTTACCCACAGCCAGTGCATCCAGGAGCCAGCTCAAGGCACATTTATTCTCACCAGCTTTAGTAGCAGTAACTTTGCAGTTCCCTGCAGTGAGGCAGGAGTTAGGTTTCTATCTACAGATCCATATCAATGGAAACCAGAGCAAGTCCCTGTGAGACAAACCTTGAGGCAGTTGTTGCTGCAGTGTTTTGCTTCTTACCTGAAATCTGTTTACAGCACTTGGAAACAAAATGACCTTTCCATTTGAGGCCTGTGTTTTTAACACATTTCCTGTCTTGGTGCTCCCAGATGTGGCGTGGTGACTTGCCTTGGTGGTCAGAGGCAGTGGGGACCAGGAGAGCTGCATTCTGCTCCCCACTCTCCTATAGGACTGCACACCTCCACTGTGTCTATGCAGACTTTTTTTTGTCTTTATGTGGGTAAAATCTAACTTCCAGCGCATCTGGGCTTTGAGTTTGACACAGAGCTACTGTACTGTAAGTGACAGCATGAGGGACCCAACCCATATCTTTGAGTTGTTGTTCAGTTTCTCAACCACAAATTCTTCCCTGCAGCCCCCTTATTGTAACAGTTGACTACAGCGGTCATGTACTGGTAGCCCACTTGCATTGTTATGGAAGAATTCTGATTTCTCCGCTGCTGCCCACCACAGGCTATCAGATTGTTGCTGAGACCCACTACACTCTGCTTGCCCAGTCCTGGCATGCCTGGAGCATCTGAGCCAGCAGAGTCATTACAGAGGCAATCCATACCCTGTAAAATATGAATCAGAGACAAACCTTGTAATTATTCTACGAGCTGGAGAGAAAGCACAAGGCCATGAATAGCACTCAAAACTAATAAATTATGGAAAATACAGATGGCTGCTGGAACAAAATAATACTGGAAAATTGTTGTGTTGTGGCTGATCGTAGTTAATGAATTGCTGTGTAGTTTTTGTAGTTTTCCTGTCATCTGCTGGGTTAAGCTGTGAAGTTTTCCAGTAAGAGCTGGTCCACCTTTGGCTGGATCTGTTCACTGCAGCTCCTGAGCAGCGGTGTCTGAGATCAGAACCAGGACCTGGTCTCTGTGCTTCTCCCACACGTACCTCGCATGTCAGTCACTAGCAAAAGCGCAGTGCTGGCTGTGCAGCCTTCATCCCCCAGAGGTGGTGGCTCACAGCCATTTCTGCATTTGTTTTGCCATCCAGTTGTTTTGTACCTGGATTTTGCTCCCCCATATCGCCAAGCTACTGCCTGCTACTTGATGCTGGGCATCTGAATGCTGTTGTGCTATCTCCAGCCATCAGCTAAAGATGCCATCACAGTAATTCTTGCCACCACAGGTGATAGGACTGTCCCTGTGATATGCAGGCCAACATTGGGAAACATTTTCTAGAGGAGGGCTGCCATGCCACAGGTTGGGTTTCTAAATGTGCTGTTAACATCTGCCTGACGAGAAGTAGGGCCCATACTTTGACTTGTCAGGAGCAGAAGAAAATTGTTCACCTTCAGGGCTGGTGTGGGCTTGGGCTGGGTGGGAGGTGGCTGGGAAGGAGGGAGACTGGTGGGCACTGAGGGTGCTGGTTCCTTCCCCAGAGGGATGTTTGTGAAGATCCGGGACAAGCAGCGTCACCCCGAGTGCTATGTGTGCAGCGACTGTGGCACCAATCTCAAGCAGAAGGGACACTTCTTTGTGGAAGACCAAATCTACTGTGAGAAGCACGCGCGGGAACGGGTGATTCCCCCAGAGGGCTACGAGGTGGTCACCGTCTTCCCAAAGTAAACCATGCTGCGCACAAAGCCAGTGTGGGTGGTTTATCTTCTGCTGATTTTCCTTGGAAAGCATTATCCCTACCCTCTGCAGAATCTTGTTTGCAATAAGGAATGCTAGGCATGTCATTATTAATCCTCCATCTGTTCACATGAGATGTCACTAATTGTTCAACATTCTTTTCATCCTCTCTTTCACTGTTTTTTTTTTTAATACACAAAATTATTTTTTTCCTCCTTTGTGCTGTCAATCACACAGGAAAATCAGAGGCCAAAGTCAGATTACAACTTCTCCGTGTTCCAGTTATTTGCTGTCTGTTTCCCTTCAATAAATGGGGCGAATCCACAAGGCAGCAGTGTCTGCTTTCTGCTATTTTCCTTGTGCACTGGAGTGGGGTTCCCTGGACAGCAGAAGAGGTGCCCAGTGCATGGCTGTGTTTATCCTGGAGAATAGTGGGAGGGATTTACAAAGTTGAGTCAGATTGGTCTTGCCGCCAGCGGAGCTGTGAGCAACTGCCTGCTGGCACCCAGCAAGGGCTGGGTGGGCACAGCCAAGCCTCAGACCAGCTGTCACTGGTGGCTTGTCCCCAGTGCAAGGSAGCTGAGAGCTGCCTCCTGTGTGTCCAGCACTGCTTCGTGATGATGGGACTGGGCACGGCAGTGTTTCCTGCTACTGCATCACCCAGTGCCCCTTTCTGCCTCACAGTCACAAACTGAGCTCTATGAAAAAAATGTTCACTTGATGCTGGAAACCGGGGAATCCTAGAGTGAAGAGGGGAAGGTTTGAATGGCCACAGTTCCTGTTCTGGCTCCCCCTGGGGGGGAGAACATGAGGCTGCCCGAGGCATCGCTCCACTCCCTGTGCTGCTGCTGTGCACAGCTGCTGGAGCGTGCCTTTGGGGGTCATGTGGGGAGAAGGGGCTGATGGTGCCTGAGCAGCAGAACCTCCACCTATGTATAGCACAGAGGCCTGCAGTGGGTATTTCTCTGTCACACCTCTAAATGAGATGCTGGCCATTCTTAATGGTGTAAAAATAAATGGTTTCTAAGATGTGTCATCTTTCCTTTAAAACGAAGTGCCAGCAGTTGAAATCAGCAGGGTGTGTTTGTAGCTGCACACAGCCCCTCTCTGGCAGGCACAGGGCCCCTGGGTTTAGTGGGTGCATCTGCAACAGCTACAGACAGGGTCATGTCCCTGTCCTGGAAAGTCCTGTCTGTCTTCAGCAATGCTGTACTGCTGCACCCTGTGTTTCCTCTCCTTCACAATAATCACACCACAGCACAGCTGCCTTGTTAAGAAAAAAAATACAGCAAAAGCCAAAACACTCGAACTCAAACCACAACCCCAAACCCCATCTTCCTATGAAGTCACCAAGGCTGTAAGCCTCCCGCTATTCAGATAAAGTGTCCAGCTTTTGGGCAGGTTGGGAGGGGACTAATTCACCAGCCTGGCTAAATTTAGTTCATCCGTTCAGGCTCCTTCTATGGGCAAAGGCAAGCAAGCAAGGCTGCCATAGCTCAACCAGCAAACTCCTTGTCTGGCTCATCCCTGAGAAAAGCCTGGCTACTCTGTGCTGATGGCACATGTCCACATACACCTGCACAAACTCCAGATAGAAACACAAGCAGCTTTATTTTTCAAGGTGAGAGTGGAGATCTTTTTGGCTTGCTGAAGATGACATCTCCCCTCACTGCTGTTACTGGGTTAATTCTCTCCCCTCCACAGCACACTTCCCTAGGGAAAGGCTCTCCGTGCTGCAGTGCTAGGACTGCACATTAAGCCAGAGCAGCAGTGGGAAGCACAGACCTGCAAGGGTGAAAGAGTGACCCTGTAGGCACAAATTGCTCTGGCTGTGTTGTGGACCAAGTCTCAGGCCCCGCCGTGGGACTGTGGCTGCTCCACACCACCCGCTTTCTCAGCAGGCCGGAGCCTCAGGAAAATGCCAGCTGCCGAGGCCATTGGAGCACTGTGTCCCAGCCCCGGAGCGTGGGCTGAGTCTTCCAGCAAAGTCACTACATTTTTTTGTACATGTCTGTCAGCAAAACAGGGCTCGTTCCAGCAAAACTCACGATCTTGCTCTTGTTGGGGGTGAGGGCGTTAGAGCCTGACCCGCGCCTGGCACTTCCCTGCCCTCCCACCCAGTGCTGCGCTGCAAGCAGGCGACAAACCCTGCTTTGTGCAGGGCCACGTGTTCTATCACCTGCCGAGCCCCTGCAGCCAGGCTGGCAGCACAGCTGGGAAAACTGATTGAGTGGGACTTGACGCAGGAGTCGGGGACTACAAAAGATTTGTGGAGTAGTCTGGAAGTGTAGGTTTCTAATGTGGATACCAGTGTTGATCCAATTTATTACTGTAGGAACGGGTTAGCTGAGGCTGTTCATGTTCGTTACTTGAGGACTTTGATCACTGTCTGCTGTAGCTGGCTGAGAATAGGAATGTATTAATTTTTAGTGATGCAGGGCAAAATATTTGACAACTGCAGTGTTCACTGTAGTCTCACTTGCGAAATTCCTTGGGAGTTTAATAGTTGGCACCTGCAGTCTGTCAACAATAACAAAATAGGTTAAATGGTGTCCCTCATGCCTTGCAACCACATGGAGCTGCCTGCTTCAGAAGTTAACAATAATTTAAGAAACACAGAAAAGGTTCCTATGTGAAGCGTCAGGCAGTTTGTGAGTGGGTGAGCATCCTGCAAGGGAGTGTCTCACGAAGGTGGGCAGCACAACACAAAGCAGAGTCTTGTCATTTTTGACACTGATTACTTGGGTTTCCATTTGTGATCGCTCCCTGCCACTGTCACACTTCCCCTTTCTCCTTGTGCAGTAGAGCTCATGCCTTCTGCTCCCTGCTGGCTTGCAGGAGCTCCCTCCTCACGGCACAGCCACGGCCTGAGCTGCAGGCCATGGCAGGCTAGAGAAGAGGGCTGGCATGGGACATAGCAGTGGATCTCTGTCCAGAGGTGAACAGGAATCACTATTTTTAAAGCTATTTTTAAAAAGACCCTGCCAGTGGCAGTGACTTGACAGAGCTGGCCCCCAGGAGATAAAGCTGACAGAAAAGGGTTAAAAACGCCAACACTTATCATCAAGACAGACCTCTCTTATTGTCTCCTCCCCACAGTCCATACCACCACCACCCTCAGCCCAGCAAAAGAGCACTGAGCAGCATGGCCAATTGCTCCAGCTCACACATTTAAGTTTCATTTGCTAATGGCTCAGATTGTTGTCAAAGTGGGGTGTTGGCATCTCAAATATCATGTTTGCTAAGCAGGCAAGTAAGAATACCTGAATGGCAGCATTTGCGGAGTGCATTTCAGTACTGGTGAAATGCCAGTAAGTAGATTCTAATGTGAGATTAAGTTCACCATGCATTACCTTGTCATCACCTGGAAAAACTTGGGAAAAAGAAAACCTGCAAATAGACACACAGTAGCAACACACTACCAAGCCAAGACCACATCTTTCTATCCAGGCATTTGGTCTTGGCAAACATCCACAAACTTCCCGAACAGGAGAACAAGAGCTGGATGTACCTGGATGCAGCAGGGGACAGAAGCATTGCTTCCAAGTCACCAGGACAGATTCATTGTACTAGGGCATCTCACCCCCCACAAGATCTTATCTGTTGTTTGTTAACCAGTCAGATTACTCATATAGGACAAGCTGTCTTGTAGTGAGTTCTTTTGGTGTCATGGGGTTAACACTGGCCTGGCATCTCCCAACTGCCAATAAACATCCTATTGTTGAAGTGAGGTCTGGAAAGATAAGCTGGATTCCTGACTGACAGAGACCTCACTTTATGACTATAAAAGTGACACCAAAATTTCAAAAAGCTGAAATCTTCTATACTTTTCCCTGGAAATGTGTGGAGTTTCTCCTGTGAGCAGGGACACTGCTTTGCACTTACTCCCAGGGGGTAAATGAAGGAATCTGTGCACATTTTTTGTCATTTTGGGGGTAAGTTACATTTGATTCCTAATCAATACTATTTCTTTTGCTAGCTTTAATATACATACCTTGAAATTGTGCACTGTTTTATGTTCTGCTGTAATCTACTAGCAGTTCTTTAGTTTTACACTGTGTAGTAAGCAATTCTGATTAAGATTTTTCATCTATCTGTTGTCTGTTTAATAAATAATTAATTTTTATAAATAGACCTGATCCGCCATAACTAGAACTTGCGGACCAGAGTGACTCCTTAAATTTAACCTCTTGCCAAAATCTGAGGCTAAGGCAGGGCTTCTCTGAAGCTCCCACTCATCCCGTGACATCTATGCTTCAAGAATTTGTCTTGTGTCCACTGAACTATTTTCTCTCTCTAATGGACAATCAAGGGAACATTATTTCACGCAGAATAATTTAAAACTGTTAGCACCAGGCACCCCCCACCCCAAGCATCCTCACCTTGTCATTTCTGCATTTCCTTGTGGGCTCTCCCCCATCCATTTATAGGAAGGAAAGCTGGAAGGAAGGCTGCATTCTGAAACACCAGCACCCACAGGAGCACGCCCCACTTTTTGCCTGCAGGCATTCGGTGTTCAAATGCTGGACTGCCCCTTCACAGCTCAGGTGTACAGCAAATGCACTCATTACTCCTGACTGCAGGAATAAGAAATGCAAAGTTGTACCAAAAAGGTACCATGCTTGCTTTAATCAGTGATATTTGTAGTACTTTGGAGCCAAAAAATAATAGGGATGAAGAGACGGGACTCCTCCATGGCAGGAAGCAAAAAATATGCATTGCTTTCACTTTTTGAAGGTGGGTTAGAAAAGCAGCCACAGCTCTGCCAAGTCTCTCTAAATAACATCAAGCTCCACACACTGATAAACAGTGCTAAACACTGCATTTCATTGGTGCTGCCATTAGCATTAATGCTAGTTTATGCATTTTTAGGAAAGCAGCAATTATTATTAAATCCTACTTGTGCTGGCTCTGGGGTAGAAACCCTTTTATTTGGCACCACATTGCCCTGCAGATAGGCAGGTTAACCGGGGTAGATCAAAAGTTACACAGCCTGTGTGGAAGCAGTTGTCACTTATTATTAAGTCTTTAACAAGATTGAGTTGAGATACTGACAGTTTAACAGGGAAAGCAAAAGCCACACACATAAGCAAAGCAAAACAAGGAATTAATTCACTGCTTCCCATGGGCAGGCAGGCAGGTGTTCAGCCACCTCCAGGAGAGCAAGGCTCCATCACATGTAATGGTTACTTGGGAACACAAACACCATCACTCCAAACATCTCCCCTTCCTCCTTTTTCCCCCCAATTCACATACTGACCACGATGTTATATGGTCTGGAATATCCCTTTGGCCAGTTCGAGTCATCTGTCCCAGCTGTGTCTCCTCCCAGTCTCCCATGCAGCCCCAGACTCCTCACCAGTTTGGCAGTACAAGAAGCAAAAAAGGTATTGGCTCTGTGTAAGCCCTGCTCAGCAATAACAAAAACATCTCTGTATTATCAACCCTGTGCTCAGCACAAATCCAAAGCACAGCCCCATACCAGCCACTGTGAAGAAACTGAACTCCACCTCAGCCCAAATCAGCACAATCATTTATTCTTAAATCTTGTCGTAGGTCTTCACTAGCATTAAAGGATGCATGAAGGAGACTGCATAGTGTGTAAATGTAGGTAAAGTGGAGACAGCACATGCTGGACTTTGTATTACTCAGGCTAATAAGTAACCGAGCAGAAAAATTAGAAACTTTTGTCTTCAGCAATTACCAACAAAACAGGGCTTTCGACACAAAGGTCAAAGCCAGCTTATTCATTAACAGGTTTATCTGTTCCCTCAGAGGTGAGTATAAATCTCTCTTGGTACTATAAAATAACTTTCTCTAAATCAGGCTAACAGATTATTCTCTACGCAGACTAATAATGATCATAAAGTGAATCAAAACTAATTTGTGAAGTCTGATTAGGTAGAGGGGTTTTTCTACACGTTATCTATGCCTTGGCATAACTAGCACAGCTGTGACTGTGACAGCTCCAGCTGCAATTCCAGGACTGCAGCTTCTAAATGACACCTAAATGAAATTTTCACAAACCAGAGCTGAAAGTTTAAAAGCTGCTTGATTCATCCAGTGCTGTGTCCAGTTCTGGGCCCCTCACTAGAAGGACACTGAGGTGCTGGAGCATGTTCAAAGAAGGGCAATGAAGGGCTGACGGTCCTGGAAGGGGAAAGTGCAGAATGTCTGTGTGGGTCTGTGAATGCCAAGGAGTACTTTCTGGGAAGGGAGGGTTGGAGACTCTAGTGGGGCAGAAAAGAAGTAAAGGGTATTACTTGTACATTTAACCTATAGGAGCTACCTGGCAGCAGGGGTTTTCAATTTAAAATCATAAAATCACTTACACTGAGAAAGACTTTTGAGACTAAGGAGGTCCAACCATTAGCATGGCACTGCTGGATCCACCACTAAACCAGGTCCCTAAGTCCCATGCATCCACATGTCTTTTATATACCTCTAGGGATGGTGACTCCATCACTTCACTGGGCAGCCTGTTCTAATGCTTGACTTTTTTGGTGAAGAAATTTTCTAATATGCAATCTCAGCCTTTCCTACTGCAACTTGAGGCTGTTTCCTCTTGTCCTATGGTTTGTCACTTGGGAGAAGAGACCAACACCTCGTTACAACCTTCTTTCATGTAGCTGTAGAGTGATAAAGTCTCCCTTCTCCAGGCTAAACACCTCCAGCCTCCTCAGCCACTCCCAAGACTTGGGCTCCAGACTCTTCAACAGCTTTGTAGTTCCCTGCACCTGCTTCAAATGGGCAACTGAGCTGCACAGGCAGAGCAGTAGTCAATACAGAAGTAATGTCTGCACCAGAAATATTTAGGCTACTTTAGGCTCATTGCTTTTTGGTTTGTGGGGTTTTTTTTTTGGTTTGGGTGTTTTGGGTTTTTTTTCAGTTGTTGTGTGGGGTTTGTTTTTTGGGAGAGTGGGTTTGGTTTTCTTTAAATCTATGAGATTGGCTAATGTGCTAAGTTAGTAGGAAAGTGTGAATTAAAGGACACAAAATCAGCTTTGCTTATTTAAGAAGCCAAAATCCATAGACTTTTAGAACAAACCAGATATTTATTTAACCAAAATAATTTGCAGAAGTTAAAAACAGAAGCTACACAAATGGCTTTAACAAAGGCGCACATTCTCTCCTTTCCAAATAAAACTATAATTGACATCATATTTTAAAAAACCCCAAAAAACGGTGTTTTAGGACTTCCACAGGAAGATTTTTTTTACACAAATTTGCCAGTTTTTACCACTGAGCACAAGAACTAGCTGCAGACGTGAAACATGCTCATTTCCTTAGTTCTTTATGAAAGCCTACTAAAGCTACAACAAACTATCACCTGCATTACACTCTAGAACGTGTTAAAATTCACTGGAAGAACACAAGGGATTTGAGGAAGGCCTTAAGGAAAGTCAGCATCAAAGATCAATAAGCATAAGTGACATCTCTGGAAGATCTGTAAGACTACATAGAGGCCACATTTCCATACTAAAACACACATTCTGCATTGGACTCTGATGGCTCTTCTAGGACTTTGAAGACACCCATTTTTTCCTTTTTCATTTTTTCAGAGGTCTTCATTTGATCTAAGACCAAAACAAATCAAAGGTCAACAATAACAGGTGAAGTAGAAAACAGATTTGGAAAACAAGTTGCCAAAACCATTTTGCACATTTGGAGGACAAGTTGATAAAACCCTTTTGCTCCTTCATCAACAGTTTGCTACTAGAAGTTTGTTAATTTGAAAATATTTTTCAGTTGTATACTTTTAGAAAAAAATTCCAACATCTCTGGCTAAACGTAAGTGGAGATAACAGTTCTAAAAGCTGCCTGAACTAGTCTCATTTTCCTGAGAAAAATTCCCAGAATGCAGTAAACCTATTTAGTGAAGTTACCAGAAGAAACAAAGTTACAGCTCTGATAAGTAATATTCTTTTCAAAAATTCAAAGACTTGCAACTTGTTTTTCTGGCACTTGCAATCACTATATTTCCCTTCCAGTGAATACAGAGCTAATGAAAAAGTATTATATTTATATAAATTTAATAATTATGGCTTACCAGGATGTGAGCTGGCATTTCAGTTTCTAAAGCATTATGGAGGTTAGCTATAGTAAATATTCAGTACATCATGCTAAACTAATATCTTTGTATTAGCATTTTTGGACAACTTATTATACTAATTTTGCTTAGCATAGCAAAGAAAAAAAAATAAGCAACCATGATAAATATGATGCACACTAATAATACAAGATCAACAGCACCTTCCTCAACTTGAAAAGAGAATTCAGATTGTTTCATAGTCTGAACTTGTAAAGATATAGACAATATTATCCATGCATCAAGAATAATTTTCTATATTAACAGTCAGTTAATTGAAATAACCAGTTTTACAGAACAATGTCTTAAATTTTTTTCCTAAATTATCTAAAATTTAGCATTCTAGATCTATCAACTGGACACGCATTTTTCCTCTCTCAGGAAAGTTAAAAATTTTTTTTAATAATATCTTGGCCTAAGCAAGCACTAGAATTTACAGACATCCTCAAAAGAGTTGTGGTTTGGTTAGATTTTTTTGCTAAATAGTTGATCCACTGACAAGCCACGAGAACTCCGAAAAGCTTGATTTCTTTCCCCTAAACGTTAGACTTGCTTTCTTTCCCCAAAAAATGTTAGACAATGTTAGACAAATGTATTTTCAATTATGACAATATCAAAATAGGTTTTGAAACAAGTTTGCTAGAATAAATATTTACTGAGAATAATTTCTATTTTGATCAATTACAGCAACTTTCCCTGAAAGCTGCTTTACAGAACACCTCCTAATCTATGCTTGTCATTCACAGTATGCTCAGGGCACACTATGCCTGAATGTGTTTTCTGGAATACTTCTGTCTAAATTCTGTTATTTCTTCTCTAGCAAACCATACTGAAAATGTCAGCAAAGGGACCAAAGGGGTTCTTTTTCAGATGGACAACACAGCTGTAGGGAAGAGAAGCTATGGCAGCTTTCTACATACAAAGACTCTTACTAAATATGAATTAACTGTTGAACAGAATAAAGAAAACATGAAAACTCAGACTTACCAATAAGATCACTTCTATCCAAAAGTAACTCTAGATCTTTATCACTGATTACTTTTTCTTTAGATCCTTTAACCTCCCTATTGAAGAAGAAATAATCTCTCAATACAGATAAAAGCATGTTAGTATCGCATAGCAGTCAGTTTTCCCACACAGCACAATCCCTAGGACATTCTTTCCACTACGAAGATCCACATACCACTTCATAAGACAAGAGAGCTCTTAACAGCTGCTTTTAAGTTACAAACTCATGGTCCAAGAAAATACGAAATCTGCATACCTCTCATAGTCTCTGGATTTCAGTAATTCTATTAATTCCTGAGGGTCCAGGCAGCTCTTTGACTGTGCTAGACCAGATTTGCCACCTTTAAATTGATCTGTAGAAAGAATAAATTTTAAGAAAGCACACAGAGACGAACAAATTACTCTTGCCTATCAAAACTAATGCTATGTTTCACTGTTTTAGCCCTCAGATAAACATGCCTTACACTAATAGTGAAAAACTCAGAGATAGATGAAGGTTTGCATGCAGGCCTTTGACTCTCTATGATGTGTATGTATGTATATATATACATGTAGTATGCAGAAGAACTGATTGAAACACCAATTCAACATGCACACATGCACACGCAGAGCAGAAAAGCCGTTAGTTCTACTTACAGTAAAAGCACTGTAAATAAAGTTAGATGGTGGATGCTGAGGTTTGTTCCCTTTGTATTGCAAGCTGGTTAAAACAAAGTAAGTAGTATTAACCACAAGACAAGAAATATGTGAAAGATGTGTGGTTTGCAGAGAGAACAGCCCTCAGTTTAATGAGATAGACAGACAAGACAAAGTAATAGCCATGACACAGGCTGCTTTCTTGAGAGACTATGCTAGCATGTACTTACAGCAAATCTGGATGTCAGTCCAAATATAAAAGAAATCATACAAGATTATTACCTAACCAAAGCTGAGCATGGATGAAGTGAAGCTCTGATCCCTTTCATCACACTCACTGCTCTTCTTTCCTCTATCTTGGTTTTGGAAATCCTTCCTACATCTTTTCCCATCTCCCTTCAAGAACTCTGTTTCTCAGTGAAGTGCAAATCAGACAAGTTCCAGAGTGGTCTGAGCTATAGGAGTCTCCCCCCCATTAACATCTACAGCAGTGACACACAGGCTCCAGGTCCTTTAATACATAATTAGTGATACTGTCTCTCCCTTTTAGTTTTCAGAGTTTCACAAACCATATAGTATTGAATTAGTGCTGCGCAGGTCTCAAGTTGCCATAATAGTAACACAGAGAAGACCTTATCAAACACTTAAGACTTGAAATAGAAGTTTATGTAAATCACTTCCTCTTAGCCTGACATCTATTAATTTAACTAAAATCATGCAGGCTCTCATAGTTTCCTAAGCAGCTTTCTTTAATGTAACAGAAGCACAAGATGGAAAGAGTAACCTGGTGCTGAGGCCAAAAAAAAAAAAAAATCACTGTTTTGCCACATTCCAGTTCTTAAGCTCCGGTTCTTGTACTGTACATATCCTACATGGTTAGTTTTGTGATACCCCTTCCTCATTCACTTCTGCAAAGTTCCAACACTTTTAGATATTCAAAATAACAAGATCCATTACATCAGCTTTACATTTATGCAATGAATCCAAAGGTTCCTGAAGGGACACCCCTACCTACGCTACAAGATTTACATGTGGAACACCAATAGATGCCAAGAAAAATACTGAACTTGAGCACTTGCAAAACTGAAGGCATTGACACTTAGCTTCCTTCCAGTACAAGTAGTCCCAGGCTCCAGTGCTACCTTAGTACATGGAAGTCATCTATTAGAGCCCATTCTGTGTTCATTTTGCTCATGTGCTCATGTGTGCTTATCTTGCCACTTGGATTTTAACTTCAGTTTGGATCATAATCAAATCATTAAAAAAACCAAACCAAACCAAACCCAACCCCAAACCAAGTATATTGGTCAATAACATGCCTATAAAGAGGCAGTCCTGGCAATCACACCAAGACAGCAGTGGCATAAGGACTACAAAGACAAAGGGTAATACTAGGATAAAGTAATTATCAAAGATTAGTTAGCATCATCAAGAAGCAGAGGCAAACCACAGCTTAGGCTTGACAAGCAGTGCACTGCGCAGTAGACAGTTACAGGTGCAGCCTTTTTGCCCCTTTATGCCCTCAAGAAAATGCTTTTTTTCCCTCTCAATATGAGAATGTAAGAACTATAAGAAGTTTTTAACCTCCTTTGAAGTTCAATATAAAACTAGTTATTGTTCAGAAGCCAAGTTACAAAATTGTAATTTTCCAAGTGAGCTTAACGTTTGGAAATTGCTATATATAAGGAGCTACAGTCCAAATGTCACAAACAGAAAAAGCTACAGAAGCAAAGAAGGATTCCTATAGCATCTATACAAGAAAAATTTATCTCCAAAAAGGACACTTCAAAGCAATCACATTCTAAAGACTTTTGAGTATGACCGGCTATATAATCAAGAACACCCCAAGAATCACCATTGTTCTGTACATAAACCCAAGGACTATTGTTCTATTCTGCACCAGCTAATTGTTCAAACAGGACTTGTCTACTGTGCTTCTAACACACTGGACAGTGGCAAACAGGATGCTGAAATTTGTTACAGCCTGAGATTTAAAGAAGCAATGCACACTGACATGAAGTCCTAAAAGAAAGATACTAACTTTTGTGGATGATCAGCTTCTCCAGCTTCCTCTTGGCAGCAGCTCTCTCCACAATCTTCTGGTCAATAGTATTTGCCGTCACAAGACGATAAACAACCACTGGCTTTGTCTGGCCAATTCTGTGACACCTATCTTGGGCCTGCAAGTCTGACTGGGGGTTCTGAGCAGATAAAGAAATGAAACAGCAACAATTTAGCTATGCTATTGTTTTTTTAAAGGACACACCACATGCAGCATTTTCAATGAGCTCAGAGTCAGAGCAGAAGCAGAAGGCAGGAGAGACATGGTATAATAGAACTCTACCTGTCTCTTAAGCTTATCCATGACAAGCTCTGCTGCTATAGCTGCACAGGCAGAGAAACCCAACCAGCCTGGGGCTGTTTCTGCACCATGAGCTGTAGCTAGTTCTCAACCGACGGACATGTTTAATATGACAGATTTAGATGAGAATTTTAGTTGTAGGTTGTGTTGGGTTTCTTTGTTGAAAGATAAGAAAAAGTATTTTAAAAGCTTTCAGCCATTTCTAAAGCTTCTTTAGCTCTTCTGAAGCTGCAAACAGCAGCATTGTCTACTAAAATAAACTGAAGATGCAGAAGTCCTCAGTAATTTCCTTCAATACCTCTCTTCTTCCCAGCCTCCAGACTTACTGGAGCAGGAGAATTCCTAGCTAGCTAAAACGCATGTGGCAAGTCACAGAGGAAATTCAAGGAGCTGATACAAACATGGCAGCTGTTGTAAACAGGGAACCCGTAAAAGGTCCAGCTACATTCAAATTTAAGTAATGAAAAGAAGGAAATGTATCTGCAAGAGAAAAAAATCTGCTTTTGGTAACTCAGGGGCAAACTCAGAAGCCAACTCTAATGTTGTATTCACTAACCTAGGACTTTTCAAACGAGGCTGTATTATTTTACATACAAAATGTCTGCACACACTACTTACTATTATCTTCATGTAACACCTTGTTAAAGTTATAGTAATGGTCTATACCAATAATGGGTTCATAAATGGTTATCAAAAGCAGTAAGAGAAAGCATTTTATGACACATATCACTAGGTTAACAGTCTGTCAACATACCCAGTCACTGTCATATATGATAACTGTGTCTGCTGCAGTTAAGTTAATGCCCAAGCCTCCAGCTCTTGTACTCACTAAGAACATGAAGACTTCAGGGTCAGTATTAAATTGATGCATCTGGAAGAGAATTCGTCTATTAAAAAAAGTAGATGGACCAAACACAACATAGCTAACGTTTTATTCTGAGGACCAGTTTAAAAAGATGAACACAGTTAAAATACAGCACAAGCTGTCCTAGGTTTTAAGAAGCATTGCATTTTAGTCATACTCCAAGATAGTGATTAGCAGCACACTTTACTCCTCCAGTACTTCTGAGCTGCAGATACTAAAGCAGAAGACAATTTACAACATAGAGGTGTTTTGCCTATTAAAGGCAAAGTGCTGTGCAAAATCATCCCCCAGTGTCACAGGAACAAGTAGAATTTGCCAGCGTGGTCAAAGGGCATGTCCATCTACTTACATTTTCTTCTCTCTCCGAGTAGGACATAGAGCCATCCAATCTACTAAATTTGAAGTCTCTCAGATAACAGTAATCCATCAAAATGTCGAGCATCATAGTCATTTGTGAGAACAACAGGACCTACAAACCCAGAAATATTCCTTAGTAACATGTTTTGTTCATAAGGAGATGACTGTATCTCACCCCCCCAAAATCTTCAGCTTTACCTTATGTCCTCTCTTTTTAAGTTCTGGAAGCATTCTGTCCAAGAGTAGAAACTTGCCTGAATTCTTTACAAGATCTTCATCAACCTTGGAACAGGGAAGAAGGGATCATATATTAGGAGTGAAGGAAACCAATGGTTTCCCCAACTCAGAAGCATCAACAAAAGTTGTCTGAAATCTCACTGAAACAAGTGTGCACCATTTTTTAAGGTAAATACCATAATGTTGGAAGAAATGTTAATTTTAGCAAACAACAGTGAATCATTTAAATCATGATGAAACTAAATCGAACCCTACCTTTAGTATGCCCAAATAATTTCTTATAAAAACTAATTAGTTTTTAAATCCCATTTCTGGAAGGAGAAACCCTGGTGTTAATTTTTCCTCATGGAATAGCACTGTTGTTTCTTTACCAGCTTGTAATTAAGGCACAAGGCTTCCACCTACTGGACACGAAGAGGCACCACTGAACGAGTTACTACCACACATCACCCAAGCGGTAAGTTCACAGAACAAGTTTTCACTACTGCCTTAGACCCCTCTTCAACAGAGTTCATTAGATCTAATTCTTGCCATGGGCTAAGAGTAGGGATATAGAAACTTCTAAGGTCTGAACCAAACAGCAGCCACCTCGATAATTATGAATACATTTCCCTGAGCAAGCACTAACTCCTGCAGGTGATGTCAACTGTCAAACAGCCTTCATTTTCCACACCCAATTTTCCCTCACCTCCCTGACTGGGGAATCTGCTTTTTATGCACTGACTTTACACTGATAAACTTCAACAGCTTACTCTGGAGTACAGCAGATTCTGTTATCACTCACCAAACAGGAAACATGACTACACATGCCTATAAACCTACATTTAGAATGTGCAAGCAATGTCCAGTTGTTCAAGATTCTTCCAATTCAAATAACTTCATACTTTCCTATATTGCCAACTGCTTTGTGCAGATTAAACTATCAGCTGGTCTTTGTGATATAATTTGGATTTTTTCCCTTTTGAGGAAGAGAAAGGGTGCTATATTCTCTGAGCAGACAACTCTGTTGTACTTGGTTCAGTTCTTCAACAACTCACACTTAAATGTTATCCCTGCACCTCCTGCAGTGTGTACAATTTACCTCATGAACAGTTCACCAAGGCTGGCATTTGTTTTGAAAAATAACCGTTGTGAAGAGACCTTGAGGCAGACCCTAAAGCACCTCGAATGGAACCCAGCGACTGTTTGAATTGAGTAACTCCCACCCACAGAAGAGCGCTGCCGTAATGAAAAACACCACAGCAGCACTGTGCAAAGACTGAATGGGCACAGTAGCTGAACAGATCCCTGCAACTGCTGAGGCAGGAAGTTTTGAATCAAGATCCGGTATACTGCTGGAATTCAATAGGAGGCGTATGCTGAATACATTGAAAAGGTCATTCTTTACTGCCATCAGCTCACAGTCTATTGCTTTTTAACGCCTGGAATAAATTTTCTCTAATGCTTTTAAAATACATACCTTGAATTGTTGTGTAGCAGGATCCAAAGGATATTCAATAAGATACGGGTGGTTACAACACTTCCTCAATAACATCATAATATTCTGCAGTTTAAGGTTCACCTCAGAATCCATGGGAATGCTCACTTCTACCACCGGCCTTGAAAAGATACATCATCTTAGTAGTACTGAAAGTGTCACCTTATTACGCTGCAAGTATTTAAGAGAAAAAAACCCCTACAACAAAATCAAGCAATGGAGTCACACCCTGTGACAAATGTCCTCAAAATCCCTTATAGTTCATAAAGCTATTACCAGACAAAATTTCTTATAATGCCACACTTGGCAATGAAGGCACGACAGTTTGCCATTATTGATTTAAAATATAGAAGGGCAGTCAGTAGTAATTAGAAGCAGAATTTAACTTGTACAAGTCACCCATCAGATAAAGGGAACAGAAGCAAGCCCTCTCCAGACCACATGTCAGATCTCCTGTGGAGCAATATGTAAGATGTTCCAGAATCAGCTCTCTGCCTATCTCATTTTGGCCACATGTAAACATTGCAGGATTCACAATGAATACAGCTATTTAGCTCTTCTACATGTAAGTACTGTCTCCTACATAGGGCATCCATGCATACCATAAAACTAACACAAACATGTATTTGTCTGTTCTTGCAAGCTACACTGGACTACAACAAAGATCTAGCAAAATAAACGCATTTGAACACTGAAGATTTTCCTTATGCCCAAGGGACTTTCAATCAATTTAGAGCCACCAACAGAAGGAAGAAGTGGAGGATGTTTGGAGTGATGGTGTTTGTCTTCACAAGTAACTGTTATGCGTGATGGGGCCCCTTCTTTCCTGCGGATGGCCGAACACCTGCCTGCCCATAGGAAGCAGTGAATTAATTCCTTGGTTTGCTCTGCTTGCATGCGCAGCTTTTACCTTCCCTGTTAAACTGTCTTTATCTCAAATCACAGGTTCTCCAGCTTTTACCCTCTCACTCCCCCCCCTCTGATACCCCCAAGCTGCAGGGTGCTTGGCTGCTGGCTGGAGTTAAACCACAACAATGTCCTGAAGTTAACCATAACTCCAGTGAGCTGGTGAGTGATGGTACAACCTAATCACTGCTATCATGGCTCAGTGAATATTAGGTGAAATCAAAGAAATAAACCATAAAGCTACAAGCACAGTGAATAACAAAATGCCATTCTTCCTGATAAATTCAGTAAGCAAAGTTCTGGAAGCAAACTAAGAGGGAGACAGACAGTGTAACAAAAAAAACCATTGAGGCAGGCACCTCTCTTTTTCTACTTCCTCTTGCATTTTGCTGATTAATCTTTCCAAGTCATCAGGTGACCCACTATGTTCTTCACAATAATCAACCACTTTCCGGCTACGGCGTTTTGGTCGGCCTGTAGGACTCAACTCAACTACTTCTTCCTGTGTGAAATGAGAACGTTGCCATCAACAGCAGCCAGTTTCAGATTCAAAGGCCTGTGCTGATCCAAGAATTCTCAAAACTGAAAAGAGGCCTCACTGATGTGAATCAGGCAACATTTATTTAGACTCAGCAGCTACAAGTTTGGCTATGTAGAATATGCAGCCAAATTGTAAAGGTCTGTAATTGCAGATTTTCAAAGTTTCTGTTTGATTTTTAAAAGCTACATTAATACCTTATTGATTTTAAGCTGAAACTGTCAACTCTATGAAAACTGTATTCTTTCCCCCACAACCTACAAGTGATCAAGAACGTATTTACACTTAAATTGTTTTAGCTCTGTGCCCACTGGCCTATCACAGTAAGTGCCACTGAAATAGGTAACAAATGGATCAGACTCAAATGATCAAACAAAAAAGCAGGTTTAGTTACAACGGTAATGAAGCAATACCAATGTGGTTTTGCATCCAAACTATTAATAGCAAGTGCATTTCCAACATCCTTATCAGCAGATACCTCATTATTTCCAAGCAGTTTGTTAATGGTGCGATTCACAATGGCAGTATAGAAAGTTTCCTGCTTCTTTGTCAGCGGTGCATACACTACAACTTCTCGCTTAGGAGGAACCTCAAGAGCAACATCAGATTTCAGCCTTCTCAGTAAGAAAGGTGTCAGAATCTGAAATGGTGAGTAGATGTCCAATTACTCAAGCTATCCGCATGGCTAGTTTAAAGAAAGAAAACAAGACAACACCACAGAAGCGGGCCTACTGATGTAATGCTATTTTGCCAATTTAAAGCAAGAAAGTCAATTTGCACATATATTTAATTTTTTAATATGGATGCCTACTCCAAAAGTTTCACACACATGCTGGTAATAACATGCATTGAAACAACACATCCATTGACATTCAAAAAATTTTGAGTGTTTAGTAGGGATGCAGCAGTAACTACATTATAGACCTTTTTTATAAATTCCAGTAACTGAAAGTAATTTTATTACAAAACTGCCCATTTTGCTTGTTATATTTCTTATATCAAGTTTTTCTGGAAAAGCCCCAAACCTTTAACCAAAATAAATAAATTGTCATCAACAACTATACATAGAAGATAGTTTCAATCCCTCACCAGCAGCTTATAATGGGAAAATGCTAGGTCTGTAAGCATTTACTTTCACACATCCCTCTTAAAAAAAAGAGCTTTGAGTGTTAGTTTGAAGACAGGCACATTATATAACTAGTTTGTCAAAAGGTATTCTGTTCAACACCTAAAAGTTACGTAAGTTCTCTCAAAGTTACCTTTCAACAAAATAAATACACCAATTAAATCTTCTGGCAAAGGAAAGTCTGTAACTGCAATTAAGTCTGACTAAATTCAGTTCCAAGAATAAAAATGAGTCATTATCAGAGATATATTGTTCCTTTAGCATTTCTAAGTCCTGTAAAAATTGAAAAAAAATCCCCACAAGTCTAAGAAGTCCCAGAAGTGCCACAATAAAAACCTCAGAAGCAGAATTCAGCATCACAAACTAAATTTTGACACGATTCATGACACTAATGGTCATTGTTAGAACTAAACCATGAAAAATATAAAACAAAGGATAAATGAAAACCTGATGCAGCATATGCAAGATGTTTTGCTCCCTTTCTTTAGCAATAATATCTTCAGCAGTTTCTGTAATGCTGGTAATATCAAACCAGGATTCAAAGCTATAAAAACAAAGCAAGGAAAAAAATAGCTTACTTCACAGCTATTATTCTTCATTATTTTATTATCTATTCTTCTCTTATACTGTGATTTAAGAAAAATAAAGCACTAATATCCGTCATGAATAGAAGGTGCACAGGAGGACTTTCTGAATTTCCTGAATACCTGTCGATTCAGATGCTTGAGGTTTTAAGTGATTTGTAAAAATACTTGTATTAGTTGGAATTCATTATCATCTATTATATTCAATCTAGTTTGTAACTTTTTCCAAAATTAGTCTAAAGACTGTTTCGACAGTGCTGCTTTCACCTGACCCCCTACTACACAGAAAAGCATCTGTGGGTCCTGTGTCTGCCAGCCTCACACAGCTTTATCCAGCATCTTAGAGAATCTCAAAGCAGTACCAGGCACTTAAAAGACAAACATCTCTCACTGCAAATGTCTTAGCTCAGAGCTGAGCTTCCACTATCCAGGGAGATGACAATTAATTCCTTCCTTTCTGAAAGAACTAAGTGTGAGGCAAGACACATTTCAAACCCTTTACCACCAAATAATCATACCAAATTACAACCACACCATAAAACAGCTCCTCACATGCTGATAAGTTTAATTATTAAAGAGTCATAATGATATGCAAACAGAAATAGTTTCCACCATCAGATTGCAACCTACCTTTTCAAATCATCAAACACATCTGGCAACAGGAAGTTAAGCAAAGACCAAAGCTCTGCCAAGTTGTTTTGCAGGGGAGTACCGGTCAACAGGAGTTTATTGTCCGCATTAAATCGTTTCAATTCTCTGATAAGGCGGCAGTTCATATTTTTAATCCTGTGACCTTCATCTACTATCAAGTATTTCCAGTAGCAGTGCTACAAAAAGAAAGGGTATTTCAGTAAATTTTAGCTTTATTTCACCAAAACAAGTGTCAGATTAATTAAGAAACACTAATAAGACTGATACTGCCGGTTACAAAGGTTCTATTTACTGTTTTTCACTTTGCCAGACGAATAGAGCTGAGCCCAAATAGTTAATGCCATATATCTGCTTCATGGTGATGCATTTTAGAAAGCTTAAGTGGTTAAAATAAAATTTCTACAACAAGCTTATCTTGCTGAAACAACCATTGTGATGTTAACCACAATATTTATGCACTAAGTATAGTTTTTACTCCAAGCATCCTTAACCATCACCTACAGAAACGTAACAAAAGGAGTAGGTATGCTCTAACAATTCTTACTTTTTGGATAATGTTCTGTTTGAAGAACTCAAGCATTAAATTCCAGAGCTACCACTACCAAGGAAAGAGAAGTGAATGCCAATATACGTGCTAAGTATGACACTTATTGTACAGGCAGCAGTGTATTGAAAAGCACTGCTATCAGTGATGAGGCACCACACAGTCCTACAGCTTTCAGAAGGCCTTAATACCTGCAGAGCATTTCTGTCTCGCATTGCTATTTCAAAGGAAGTAATGACCACAGGATGGATTTGGAGTGATCCTTGTCTTCCGTGAATTTTACGAACCAGTTTACGACGCTCCTGCTGAGCTCCATGATAGAGCATTAGTGGAATCTGTAAAAAAAGGTTACAAGTCAGGCCAACTATGCTCATTCTAACCTGAAGGGAACACAGTAGAAATACTGAGATCTCTTGCAGGAAGACTGTAAATACATAGCAAGTCACAGCACAGTTTGTAGTAACCACATAAACAACTACAATTAAAATGACGTTCTATACAGAGAAAGTTTCAAGGCAAAGAATTGGAATAGAAATTGAACAATTTGTGCTTTTAAACCTAAGAAAGAAAAAGAAAATAATTTTTTTTACCTCGGGAGTAAATCTCTTGAATTCAGACATCCAGTTTGGAAGAGTAGACAAAGGACCACATACTAGGAATGGACCAGGGACTCCTCGCTCCACCATCAGTGCTATTGTTGCAATACACTGGATTGTCTTCCCCAGCCCCATTTCATCAGCTAAAATGCCATTAATACCATTTTCCCAAAGCATCTGCATATGCAAAAAAAAAAAAACAAAACAAAAACACCAACAACCCAAAGTAAATGCAAAATAACCAACACACCTTCAGAAGAACAAGGATCTTTAGGAACGTAACACCCACGGAAACCCCCTACTAGGCCCATTTTGTATTACAGATGAGGATGATTCTCTCTATTATAAAAGTAAATACAAGCATCTTGTAAAACCCAGATATTCTCATGTAGATGTATGCATTCCTAGCCAACTCAGTGCCTGAGTAGGGCACAAAAATCCAGAAACAGTATCAAAGGAAAGCAAAAGGTAGCTTAGTGTCATTTCAAAAGGCACTTTAACTGCAAGCACAGCTTGCGTTATCCAAGGTTTTGCTCATCCCAGCTCCAAAAAATTCACTTAGCTCCCTTCTCTAAAAGACCAAATTACTGTGCTGACATTTCAGTTTTAACTGTTCAAGGAGCTTTTGGAGGCATAGCTACCTGATCATAAGGTGCACTTCCTGGCCAACACAGCCACCTGCTTCAGCCCAAGCTCTTTGTGCAGACACTGCCTACTCTGACAAATAGCAACCTCTCATGAAAGCACAGAAAGGAAGAATCAGAAGTGCTCTTTGGCCACTCTCTACTATTCATAAAGATTCATAAAAAGGTTATTATAACTGAGGATCCAACTAAGGAAGCTGGTGTTCCCTCCAGAAGAGGCCTGTCTTCACTAGGCACTTCCTAGTAACATAAGAGTGAGCAAGTTTAGTGGCACTCACTTGAGAGTTCAGTCTAAGCCTGTTAAAACAGGCTATGTATGCTCATAGGGAGGAAAAACAGAAAAAAATCTAACAGAAATATGAGATCAGTAGCAGAATTAAAATTAGGTTTGACTCTTATAATTTTTTTCATTTGGCTTGCACACAAAAACAGGTAGAAGGTAAAAATGTATGCAGGTAATTTTGATGGCAAGTTCCTATAGTTTTTGATTTCAGAGGCTAAGAACATAACATTTTTAACATACCGTGTTAATATTACTAGTTAAGACTCCAAGAAGCAGAGAATAGAAAACTCATCTGTGTCAAGCCTGCAAAGGTAACAGGTCTTTGAACACCTATAGGCTAGGTATTGAAGCTCTCGAGAGAGAAAAATAGTACGACTGTCCCTCAGCAGGATGCACAGTCCTTCTGCTTTCACAAACTATTTGTAAGGAGAGGTTGAGCTGAACAAGAATATAGAACGGAGAAAGGGAAGATGGACAACACCAGCAGGAAAGTCTAAAGAAAGGTTTAGAAACACGAATACCCTTCCCACACTGAAACATTGTATCAGCGGCTTGACAACTTTTTCGTAACACCAGATTAACACCAGATTATTGCACCAGGAGAGATCAGAAAGAACACTCCCTCTTCTTCACCTTCCCTGCACCAACTACGACCACAGACTTCTAGTATCTCTTCCCCTCCGTGTCTATTTCCAACCAGCAGCAATTCCCATCATATTCAATTTCATCCATACCCGTAGCCACTCCATGCCTTCCACTTGGTACCACCTCATTACACCGCCAGTAAAAATCTTTGGCTGCTGAAAAGGCACTGGTTGTCCATTAAATGTTCGCACTGGATCAAGAAACTGCTTGGCACTGTGTCTTACAGCTTGACACAATCTATCCTTAATGACACTATTTGAGTCTCCATTTTTCTGCAGGTCTTCTGGATGCAGGTTGTCAGAAGAGCTTTCATCCTACAGAAGGAAGGTCAAGAAACCCATGACAAGCGGAATGCACATCAAAGCCTGCTAAGACATACTTTTTCCCAATTTACACCAGCCTTAACGTGCAGTGAAGTAAGTCAGTCTCTGACACAAAGACTTCTTTTGAGTAACTGTCAACTCAAAAGTAGACTTTTTAGATTCTTTTCTCCCTCAGAATTCAAAGGCAGTGACAGCTACTGAAGCTATTGGGCTTATCATTTTCTACCCATAAAAGCAACCAGGCTTAAAACCTTCCTCAAAGAGGCTGGCATTTAATGCAGCTATTTCCCTTCTGTAAGCAGGTTCTAATGCTGGGAAGCAATTCACACTGTGCATGTAGCTCTTGAACTACAGCAGAACTAAAAAAGAGACCTCAGCTGTTATCTCCACACTTGAATGCTTAAAAATTACTGTCTTATGGTCTTAAACACCAACACAAATATTTTTTAATAAACTCCTACTTCCTTTATTTCTGAAACTACTAGCATTCTATAAATATGTTCAAATTCTGCTTTATAAAAAATAAGTTAAAAGTTTTCACCTTGGATTTCTGAAATAAGTATTTAAATGCATTCACTTAACCCACCTTTTTCAACTTAAATTCAGGACTTCAATAACTATTTACAGGTAAAATTTAGAGATACACGATGAAGTATAAAAAGCTCTCCCTGAGCTTAATGCTCTTAAACTGCAATAATATGTGCCAACATACCTGATTTTCCACTTTACTTTTTTTTGCCACTGATAATATTTCCTGGAAACAAAGGGTAAAAAAACATGCTTATGTGCTTTTCAACCTTAAAGGCTACAATAATTTATATTTCATGTGATTTTTTTCATTCACCTTTCAATCACTTTAAAAAGCTTTCCATACAACACCATTAATCATACATGTGACTCTAAAACAAGACCACACACCAGATAATACATTTCAGTCACAAAGCATAGCTGAAAATTCAACTGCCAATGTAGACTCTTCACAGCTTGCCTCCCTAAGACTTGAAAAATCAAAAGAGTATCCAAGCTCTACAGCTGTGACAACACTGCTTGTTACATAGCTCTTTGCGGGAAGAAAGTCCTATCTCACAGACAGACTGCTGATGGCTGATAATCTCTGGTAGCAATGTACGAAAATGGATTGCTCTAAAATACAGATGTCAATACAGTAACTGGCTTATCCATGAAAAGCTGTGCTACAAAAATCCAGACAATCTATTTATAGTTAAGGCCTACCTCTTTGGACATAATTTCTGATATGTTGTATGTCCCATCTTCTCTCCCTCTCTTCTTTTTTGCACCTATAAGATAATATTTGAGTTTATACAATGCACCAAACATTAAGGAATCGAAAAACACCAGTACTGAAAAAAGGCAAAGCCTAATACATTACCTGATTTCTCCTCTTTGCCATCAATTGGGTTTTGACCCTAGAAAATAAACAAAGGAAGAGGGTCATCATTTTACACATCTCTAACTATCATGACACAGAGAAAAAGGTACAACCAGACTCAAACCATTGCCTTTGAAAGCTTCTTGAAACACTTCTACTATTAAGCAGTTTTCAAAAATACAGCAAAAAAAAAAAAAATTCCTGCTGATCTTTTTTACCACTTATTCACTACCTTGGCTGAATAAGCAATCACTGCTAAAACAAAAACAACTCCTCAATACAAATTGAAACCATTTTCTCTAATATTAATTAGTCAGAAACATCCCCTACAGATGACTGTCATTGTATGCAATTTTTAAGAACTTTTAAACAGTCTTACTATGGTTAAAATGAATATGAGATATTAGACAGATCCTGCAAGTCAAATACCAGCTAACCAAACCTGGTTATCCTACGTACCTTGATCAAAACGAACATTGTAATTTCTCAGACTTTTATTCAGAAAGTTGCATGAAATAGCGACGTAATCTTACCTTGGCAGATTTTAACATCATCTCTCTCTTTTTTTCTAACTTCTCTTTCCTTCTCTGTTCCTAAACAAAATAAAAACCACACATGCAATTCTTATCTTTCCATAACACCCACAAGAGTACTATCCACTACAGAAGTGGTAATAGGCATAGATTACATTGCTAATACAGAGTTCCATGCATGCTACAGACTTTGTTTTTGCAATCCCACTAAGTCTGTTCTGACGCACTCTAAAACAATACAGCAAAATTTGGACAAGAAAGWGCAACTGCTCTGAATTGCTTTTCAGTCAATAATTTAAACACTTAAATACAGTAATGTAGAAAGATTCCAACAAAAATATTCCCAATTGCAAACTCCTGAAGATCGCATCTATTGCAGTAAATTTTCCACTATCCAACTTCTACATACTACGTGTTCACTGCAGAACAGACAGCAATATAAGTAGACTAGAATGCTTTTAACAAAGAAGTTCTTTCATGTCTCGAAGAACTTAAGATTTGTATTCCATCTACTATTTCTACTTGCTGAAAGCATAAGGATCCTGAAGAAAGACACAAGAGACCTTGGTATTTAACAGATGGAGCAAGACTCAGTACAGAAATGTGCATTCTAGTAATACAGTAACCATGAATTCGAGCTGCCAGTTAAACTACAGTAGTATTTCAGAAAGGAGGTTCCTACAGTCTATCCATGTCCCTTTCCGGAAAACGTTGTTTCCTTAATCTTTTCCTGTTTTTCCATCTCTCTCAAGCATAAGCTCTTACAAGCTTGCCCATAAAGATACAGTTAAGAAAGTCAAGATAAAGCTAGCTATGAACTCAGCAGCCTACAGATTAAAAAAACCCATATAACACTAATTTATGGATGCTCTTATTTGGGAACAGCATGGCCTCAGATCACTGTAATTTATAAATTTGTTTGAGGGAGGCCTAAGGTAGCATCTTGAAGGTACACCTCATCCTCAGCTTTCAGTTAATAACAAAAATAGGCTACACAACTTCCTGCTTGTCAATTTTCTGCACCTTCTATCCTCTCCCCATGTTTCCTAGCTCCCTGAAACTTCAGCTCTTATTTGAAATACTTATTTTCCTTGCGCCCGGGCCAAAAGAAGCATTAAAAAGGCATCAGTGCCACCTTTACACTGTGACTTTAAATTATAATTAATGTTCTTCCCAGTCTGATTCATCTATTAACTTATGGAACAAATTCTGAATACTATATAAAGCACCACTTCATTCCTGTGCAGTAGGTTCCAGTAGATTTTGATGTTACTACTGCAATCTTAACAGCCTTTTTTAACGGCTGGATAGCAGAAAAACCCCAAACAGACTGCACCTTAAGAATCTCCACTGCAGACAAGATTACACCTACCTCTAGTTGCTGCTGCTCCATTTTGGTCAGCAAGAATTTGGAATAGATGTTGCTTTTTTCAAGCAAATGTTGAAGCCTCTTGTAGCGCATTTCACTTGATTCCCTGTCCCAAGAAGTTCGAGCCTGGCCAACAAAAAGAGATGTCAAGTATTTACAGATACTTCAGAGTTAATGCTTTTAATACAAGGAACAGTTCTCCAGTATAACTACAATTGTGTTTCAAACACACTCCCTTTCCCTCTAGCCACCATACATCTATGACTTGTGAGTGTATGGACTCACAGGAAGCTATGAAGTGCTGTAAGATCCAAGTAACCAAGGGTTGCAATCACCTGCATACGCACCATATACACACCCAGTATAGCAGCACATGGCATTCAAGGGCTCAAACACACCTCAACTCCAATTTATAGATTTAGAGCAAAATGAAACCTAAGTTTATTTGCAGCCTGCAAAATTTGTGAGGTAAAAACCCCTACCTGGCAAGTTTCAGCACAGCTTCCCAAAGTATTACTTGGACTCCTTCGTGTACCATTTACACAAAGTTAGTTGCTCATTAAGAACAAGATATCCAAACAGCTACAAAACCACCACGCCCAGTTTACAGAGCTCAAGTCAATTCCCAATGTGAAAACAGTAACTTCTTGCTTTGCTTACAAAATCCACACACACTTCTCAAAGTAACTTTTGTATTAGCTGGGGCTGTGTATTTAGAAGTTTGCAAATTACTCTTTAAAATTTGGATCAAGACACCCCAAAAAGTAAAAAAGCATTCACCCTTCTGCATTCATCTAACATTGCCTGAAAAAACGAGATATCAAAGAAGTCATAGAATCATTTAGTTTGGAAAAGACCTAAGATCGTCGAGTCCAACCATTAACCAGCACTGCCAAGTTACCACTAAATCACATCTCTCACATCTACGAGCTTTTTGAGTGCTGCTTCCATCACTTCTCCAGGCAGACTGCTTCTAACTTGATCACCCCTTAAGTGAAGAAATTTTTACTGAGAATGTTCCATCTAAACTTCCCCTGCCTCAACTTGAGGACGTTTCCTCTTGTCTTACTGCTTGTTACCTGGGAGAAGAGACCGACCCCCACCTGTCTACAACCTCCTTTCAGATAGTTGTAGAGAATGAAAAGGTTTAAATTAGCATCTCCAAAAGAAACCCCAGGAAGGCAAGATGCAGAGCTTTACATGATGCTTATCTATGCCATTGCCTTCAGAAGAAACACAAGGGGAAGGGCTGTGACGCTAAGACAGAAAGACAAGGTAATCTTCTGAAACTAAATACACTAATAGGCAGGGAAATGGGATATTTCCTGAATCATGGGATAAATTGGGAGACACTGAAGAGACACTGAACGTTTGTTCCCCTAGAAATGAAAACTTGATTTTCTACAAGTAATTCTAATCAGGTAGCAATCACCTTGTTCTTTTATGAGACAAAGATCTATCTCCACAATTTCTCTGGGGGAAGAGATTGCATTCTCTTGATTTTATTTGCTTCCCGTCGCTCCAGTCCAGGTTTTTACCTTCAGCTAACAAGTACCTGACCTCTTGATGGCAATGCCAAGAGAGAATATAATTAAAACTAACCTACTTTTTCAGCAAATTGCTATTGCTCACTTTTTATTGGAGCGAACACAGCATTCTTAATTGGTCAAACTGATGGATTGTTCCCTTGACCAACTGCAAAAATTCCAAGAGGAAAAAAGAAAACTTAGAGATGAACAGCACTGAACTTTCATGATATCTCGCTCTGCCTTTTGACTCAAGCCTTCAAGCCTCATGAAAGCGTTTTTTTCCCCTTTTTGACTGAAGAGGTCAAAAATTTGCCACTCTTTTTCATCACTTTACATTCATACGTATTTGCACAGTGGTCTTTTGCCGTTAGCCTCCAAAAGAACTGGCAATTCCTTTGCTGAACTGCTGTATAGATCACCTGGCAAGGAGTTTGCCGAAGTGACAAGCCTAACAAACACAGAAGCTGCCCTCAGTAAGCCTGTGGTAACTACATGAGTAATTCCCCTTGGTGTAACTGGCCCCAGATTGCACAGGGAAAAGGTGATAGAAGCACACAGGACGATGCAGCAATGCCTTTACCCAGGTAAGTCCTGTGGGTTCTCAAGAAATGGAGAATACAAAACCCCCTCACTACATAATTGTTACAGAGGTGGTTGGTGTGAAAGAAATTAAATTCTAAGTCCTTTTCACCATACTTCCTGGGCAATAAGATCACTTGCTCTACAAAGGCTTCCTCCTTACCTTCCCAAAGTATTGCTTCCAAATTTTTAGTTCCTACTTTGATTAAGGAATATCTGAAGAGAAGTTCAGACAAGCTATATCATCACTTACTGTTTGCAACAAAGATTATGAGAYTTCTGGGAGGATCAATATTCCTTTCTAACTACAGTATCACAAAATACTGCGTCCTCAAATCATACCTTTATAAATCCCAAATTGTCTTAGAGAAAGCAAGAAGGGTAATCAAAATTAGTTCCAGGCCTTAGAGACTGGTATTTTTCATGCCCTTAGAATAATGCTTCAATTTTTAAGATAGGGAAAAAAACCCCACTCACCTGATTTCTGAAGTATATTGAGTAATAGCATTAGTTCCTTGAACTAGATCTTTAAGGTCCCTTCCAACCCAAACCATTCTATCATTTCTCAGAATACAACTCCCCAAAGAGCATAAGAGAACAGTTCTTTCAAGCTTATATTTCCTTATGCCTGAAGCACAGTACAAATTATCAAGGTATTAGAATACTACATAAGGTATCAGCACAGGTCTAGAAGCACCATGCTTTCACGTCCTCTCTCCGAAACAGATTGGCTCGTATCAACCAATGATTAACATCGACGTTTGAAAACATTCACAGCAAGAGGGAAATGAAACACAGTAATGATCACGTCACTTGCGGTGGGGACTGCTTCCCTGAAGCAGTCTTTATTTCCTGTAACACAGGCAAACCGAGGTAGGCACACCAAACATCGACTCCCAGGATGATCACATGTACATTTCTCCTGGCAGCAATACAAGATCACAAGCAGCTCCCGCACAACCGTGTGCAGGGAAGAGCAGGAGTGCAGACCACGACACTGACTGGCATAAACCTGATCCCTTTGACCTGGAATTTTTCAACTAGACTACTTCATCTATGCAGTTCTCCATAAACTATACCTGCTACTGAATGAAACACATAACCGGACTTATTTCTGGAAAGAATAAATGGCATTTATACAAGTGTTCTGCCGAACTCTATTCGGGTCGTTTGTTTGGTGAGGATTTTTAAACCAAAGAGGGAAAGAAGCGTTATGTATCCATACAGAAATAAAACCAGAAAAGTTTTGTCTTTAATGTTTCAGACAAATTCAGAAAGATGTGAACCTACTATCCTTTTTGAAATCAGCTCACTTTAAAGGCATGATACCTGACATTTTTAGGCTCAGAACGACAAAAGCAAATAGGTAATCTTTTCATTGCAAATTTCAACGCATATAAAATGCAGCAAGTTTCCTGCTGGCTGCAAGAGTTTACCGTTAGCCTTTAAAAAGCAATAAGAAAAATGGAAGCCCCCGGTGGATGATCAAAAGGTGCTTATGCACCACAATCACCACCCGGCCTTTAGCAGCCCCTCATGTTTGCTTGTTTTGAACCCCGAGGAGCGGCACGGCCCCAGCCCACTGGCACCCTTACAGACCCCGTCGCCCTGGGGGACCCCAGCCGCCGGGCGGGGCCCGCCGCCCCCCGGGCCGCCCCTCACCTTCTCCAGCATCTGCCGCTCCTGCTCCAGCCCCGCCGCCTCCAGCTGCTCCTCTTCCTTCAGCATGGCCGGTGTGATCACCGCCGCTTCTGCCTGCTCCCCCATCTCGGCTCCCAGCGGTTCTGCAACAAGTGCACGGTTACCCACGGTTACCCCCGGGCGGTCACCCCCGGCCCTGCCCCACGCCCGCCCTCACCGCCGCTGCCGCTGCCCGTGTTGCGGGCGGGCATTGCCCCGCTCCGGCCCCGCTCCCGCGCGCGCCGCCTCACCGCCCGCCTCGCGAGAACAAAAACCGCGGGCTGCTCAAGGCGCGCGAGAGCTGGCGCCGTTCTCGCGAGGCCGCCCGCTCCGCCCCCCCCGGGCCCATGCGCGGCCATCTTGGCTCCTGGCAGGCGACTGGCACGGCCCGTGCGCGGCCTCAGGAGCCGCCCCGGCGCGCCGCTCCCCGTGGAATGGGCTGCACAGGGGGCTGGTGGGGTCACCCTCCCTGCAGGTGTTTAAGGAAAGTCTGGACGTGGCAGTCGGTGCCATGGTGTAGCTGCCAAAGGGTGTCCGGTCAGAGGTTGGACTCGATTATCCGAACGGTCTTTTCCAATCTGATGGATTCTGTGGTTCTGTCGCGCACCCGCCGCCGCAGGAGCGACGCCGGTGCCCGTCGCTGCGTCGGCACCTGCAGAGCGGGACACGGCACGGGCTGGTCGGCTCCGGCAAGGGCCTCGAGACTTCCGTGGACACTGCTGGTTGTGCCACGAGAGGGCAGCGGAACGCTGGAAACCCGGACGGGAGTGCACGTGCCCCAGCTGACGGAAAACCCTCTTTCCCAAAACGGGGACTTCGTTAAAATAAATATTTCCACTGTTCAGAGCACAAACACTTTCGCTCCACCTAAATTACACACAAGCTGTCAAAATAACAGGGCTTATCGCCTCAGATGCTGTGCTGGTAATTGTGCCTCTTTGTCAAATGAACCACTGTTTTAAACTTGCTCCATGCACATGGCGATCTGCGCCAGGAGACCTGGAAAGGGGGAGGAAAGAGGAAACAGAAGGACAAACAAGTCTCGTAATAACAGAGGTGGACGGCATTCTTCTCATTCCCAAAGCCTGACAGGCTGATTCTGGATAATGTGGTTTATGGAAAAGTGATTCTGCTCTCCAAGGAATACTTTAGATGTTGACTGGAGATAGTTCTGCATCCATTTGAGGGAATGCTAGCAAGGAGGAATGTTATTAATCCCAAATAAAGTTACTGTCATTGTAGCAATCAAATTCGCATTTTTCAAGCTTTTGTTTCACTTGCAAATATTCTCAAGACATCATAGTGAATAAACAAAGAGAACCTTTATTTTCTATGGCACCTTTCACCTGTAAAACCTAAACTGCTTTCCAAACTATACCATTAAAGTAGAAAATTCAACGAAATGACAACTGAAAGGCATCCTTCCTGTTGCAGGCAGGAAGCAGGGATGAAGATGCAACTAGAACTAATGAGCACTTTGGAAAATTGCAAAGATTTTGTCTGAGATATGAACAATAACACCTCTACCACTTTAACAGAAAAATACGGTAAGATCTTTCCTTCACAGAAATTGTTCTTATCCAAAGGAAATAAACCTCTCCGTAAAATACATAATAAAATACAAATGTTCCATCTCACTCCCGTGTCCATACATGTTATTTTGTAACATCATTTAAGCCATTTTTAGAATTGTGAGACAGACATACTCCACTTTACCTCAGATCATCACTTAAATGAGACAGCTTTGTTTCAGCCATTTCCTGCTCTGCCCAACACCTTGTCTGCAAGCAATTTGGGATGGGAAGGGATTTGCCTGTGGGTAGTGGCTCCCTTTGGGTGGCTCACCATCACGACTGCCATTCATATTTGCAGGGAGAGGCTGTGCTGCTATGCGGGAACTCTCATCCTCCCTCCCATCACAGCTGCTGTGGCTGCATCCATGTCCTTATGCCCATGGACCCCTCTCCCATGCCCTGCAATAGGAGAGGCGCTCTGTTACCTKCTAGAAGAGTATTTATTTGCCTTTGTGTGCAGTGTTTTTCTGTGTTCAACTAGTTGTAATTCAGGTCTAGAATATTATTTTCCTGTTTATTGGTAAAAGTAATCAGGAAAAAAAATGACTGAATGGTAATTAGCTGTCTCTGGTGACATTCTGATATCCAACATACACAAAACTTGACGTGGCGAAAGCTTTGTAAAACACGCCTTTTAAAAAAATATTTCAGATAAATGTTACCAGATCACTCAATTGTGGTTGAAACCTGTTGGACACATACCACTGTCTGTTGATAACATCCCACAGACAGACAGACACTTAGAAGGGGAGTGTGCAAAAGATTCATGTCCAGTCTTGCAGGCAAGGGCAATTAGCCTAGCTTAGCACACGTGAGTAAGGTGATGTCAACAAACATTCTCCTCCAGATCGACCAGATTCCACTACTGTGAAATGAGTATGTGCCGCTTGTCACTACTCCTCTCCAGCTGCTCTCAAGACTGAGACATGAGCATTTGATATTAAAAGTCTCAGGTAACAAGAGGAATAAGGCACTGCTTATGTAAATCATTCATGGAGTAGATTCTTAGGAATTGGGATCAGGGCTATTTCTCCAGCAAAAGATGTTAAATGGGGAGAGCTGAGAGCATCTTCCACAAGTGTAGAAGGATCCAAAAACTTATGTGTCTGCATGGCATAAATCTTCATTCACTGCTTAGCCCAAGCAAAGGAGTTGTAACATGAAGCTTTTATCCAGAAGCAATTTCTTTTACCTCGTTAGTCGGTGACTTGTGACTGCAGTGCAGAGAGTTACCAGTCCATCACCTTTTGTTTCAGAAGATTAAACTCCCTCGTAACACACCTGGATGCTTCTATAGTCTAATGCAAGTTGCAGAGAAAGATGAACCTAATGGCACAGAGGGGGCTGTGGGAAATTACAGTGCAAGAGAACAGATAAGAGTTAGAAAAATGCAGATTGTAAACAAAGACATTTCTGTTCTCAGGTTGGCCAAGTGGCTGCTGCTAAGTCACAGTAACCCTGGGTTGTCACCTTTGAGTTTTACTTGTCACTCTGGTATGCAATACAAGAATGTCTGTCGTTTCCTCATGCTCCTTGCCTGCACAGGTAACCTAATTAATTTACTACAAACTGTAAAAGTAGTTCCTTGTACTAATTGCCCTGTCTACTGAATGACCAAAGAGGAAGCTGGGACTTTGCAATAAGATGGTTTTCTTTAGATAAGAAAAGTGAGACATACAAATTAAGGCTATTTTGTCCTTGTCTTACTCCTTCATAATATATGTACAAAGCTTTCCTATTCCTGACAAAATGAGAAAGTCTCCAAAGCACTCCAGCAGACAAGCAGTAGCATCCCTGACGTTCGCTCACTGATGTTCAAATTTAAATGTTTCTTTTTCCATTTTTTTCCTTTTTTTTTGGATTTCTTTAAGGATTAAAGGCTGCTAAAACACACCAGCAGCAGCAGCCAAGGAGACTGGTTGCTCTTCCTCATAGTAACCAACATACTTGCTACGACTAAAAGAAATACTATAGCAGGATTCTCTTCTCCATTCACAAGCTTCAGTTGGTCAGAAATTTCAGAGATCAAGTCCAGTGGATTGGCAAGTTTAACTAAAACTCCTGTGACTAAAACTTACACATCCAGCTGGGAGATGTGTAGGAAGAAAGTAGGGAGGTGTCTGGGGTCTCGGCAGGTAACCAGCATGCTGTATATACAATAACACTAGATGGCTGCAGTCTCCAAGAAACTGCTGTTGTTTGCAAGTCTGATTTTGCAGCTTGTGGGCCTGAAATACACACGGTGAGATGTGTTGATCAGCGAAGTGTGTTTGTGTGCTAGCTCCTCTGTGTTAGTAAGCAATCCAGTTCTCTGAGCTGGCAGGCAGCGCTGCAGGAATGGCATTTGCTGACAGCTGGGCTTAAGCATCCCACCAAATAACTTGAGTATCATGCTACAGTGAGGCAGCCTTCCTCCAGACTTGCTATGTCCCTGTCAGTGGGAGCTGAACCACATGTGAAGCAAATCCTGAGATACTCATTTCCAAGCTGGCCTTTTGAGAAACATGATATCCCCGTAACTTCCAGGCAAAGGGTGGGGTATGCAGAGGGAGGCAGAAACCTCTGTGGCCATCAAGCTTTAATCAACTGTATTTGTTTGTTTACAAGGACATCTAAATAATACCACCCACCATTCTGTACATCAGCATCCCAAGGTTTTTCAGCATACAGCTCTCAGGTTTCTAGCTCCTGCTGCAGCATGCAGCCCAGACCAGACAAAGGAGGATGATTAGGGTTGTCAGGGAAAAGGATTGAGAGCATGATGTTACGCTTTGTCAGGTAGTCAGTTCTGTTGGGGGCCAGGATCCTTCCTTAAAATATGCTGCAAAAGTGACAAAATGATCACCACATAAGTATGACAGTTTCAGTGAGCTCTCAACCTGGTGTTTGAATACACAACATTTATTAATATATTACGTAAAAGATTGCTGATGTTTTCTCACCGTGACTAGGTCTGGATGTAACTGAGAATACATCTGCTAAGGAATGACAGTTTTATCCAGCTCATCACCTAGTCCAAATCTTTCAAGCGTAAATTCTGTCAGCAATGTGTTCCCTGGCTTAAGTTTGGGTAACTGTAATAAAATCCCCTTCTAGTTTCTCTGCCCATAATTGTTTGGCTCTTCACAGTGATTTGTGGCTGTGCATTCACACAGGCACCAACTTCATGCACAATGAGAAACTAATCATCCTGATAACCTTCTGCTTGAAAACTACATTCGGCTCTCACTTGACACATATAGATACTAGGATCAGAGCTTCTGACTTCATTTCCAGGCACTCCAGGTAGGCAGGGTGGAACCAAACCTTGGAAGGCCCCCAACCATGTTGGACAAAACTCCTGATACCTAAGCCACCTCTTTGCTTGTGGCTGCAAGAAATTAAAATGTTACCTGCCCATCACTCTTGCTAATTTGCCAGTGAAGCCTAGAGGTCCCAACATCCCACCAACTACAGCCTGTGACCCACTGGATGTTGGGAGTTCACAGGCTGTTTCTAAGGGATCTGGAAAAGTGATCACATGCTGCAGCTTTGTGTGTGCTGCACAGCAACGCACAGAGGTGTGGGCTCCGGGAGTCCTCACCTAGGTTTGAACATGCCAACTCCCTGCTCCTCCCCACAGTCAAAGTCAACTCCAACTAGGAATGATTACATTTTTGAGTTCACATGAGACAATAACCTCTAAGTCACGCTGAAAAAAAACCCCCTCTTGTGAAATTTTTGCTGGCAGGCAAAGGGGGAGCACCAACATCTGTGAGCTCAATGTATACCAAACATGCATGTTGAAGTCTTACCACAGGTTGAGAGCAGAGAGTGCGAGACACACATGTACAGGCAAACCCCAGCACTGATGACATATGAGAGTGATCGAAGCACCAGAACATTCACAAAGCTCTGTCCATGGGTAATAAATTGGCTCCTTCTTTTGTGGCTTTTGATCACAGGGATTCAGCTGGATCTGATGACAGCTGGTTTGCATGAGACAATCAGTCTTGTCTTTTAGTAACTCCTTCAGAACTGGGCTAGCTACAATCTTTATCACCAGCTAATGTTTTTTTACTCATTTCATCATCATTACAAATATCAGGAAATGCTGCACCATTAGCAAACCCATGGTTTAACCCCAGCAATCAGGAGGGCCAGATTCACATTCACTTGTCCTTCTTAAAGGCTTCTGGAACCACAGCCGTGGTGGTAAGGGACCTATAAGTGCCATTAAGTATTTTTTTTCCCCAGGGCTTAGTCAACACCATTAATAAGCTTAGATTGTCTCCAAGGGAATCTACTTGGTATAAGGTTTGCCTGCAGTTGTACTTACTAATGTGATTTTTTAAAGTTTTGTAATATAGGACCCAAAATTCACTTAGCTCACAGCATGCAGTCAGTAAGGGAAAGATACTCTCTCACTTAAAATCCCATTCCTTCTGATTCCTCCATGCTTAGTATTTGCTGACTCATAAGCAACTTCCACTATGCAAGAGTACAGTGATCTCCAGTCATAGGAAGCAGCATACACACACACAGAGTCTCTAGCCCGGTAAATCCAGCATGTGTCACAGATGTGGGATCAGGCAGCCACAAATGGCTCCCTGCAACCTTGGTGGGGTGGAGAGCCCAGCCCTTAATACATGCCTTTAGCATATCTGCTGAGAAGTGAAACTCCCGTCCCTCACACTCACCACAGCACAAAGGTATTTTGAATCTTACAAAAGGCATGCCAAAAATCAAATTTTTCCATCAACAGAGAAAATGAGGAATGTGTGTATCTGGTCTGTTGGGCTCAAAGGGGGAGACGATTTATCACCAGCAAGGGAGGATGACTGTAGATGGCAAGTCAGCATCTGTAAGTATTTTGTTTTTCCTCCCCTCATCCCTTTCTCCTTTTAAAATGAATTCTAAGAGATTGTTTACAGTAGAGTCCCCTCTGCGTGCTTTGGCATCTTGTCTGAAGTCAGCAAGTCACATCCTTTCTGCCAGCATTCAGAAAACACTGATCTAGGAAACAGAGCCTACCTTAAAGACAAACCACGAAGTACAGTGTTTCAGGAGCAGCTGTAGGTAAGGCCTTGGAGAGGGACTGAGACGGCCAGTTAAGGGTAACTAGATGGAATCCCAGCCTCAGTGAACACACTGAACATTTTGCCCCATCAGAGTATATTCTCTCCTCACCAAATTTCTGTCAAAATTCTCAGGATTTCACCTGAAATTTTTTGCGCCTCTAGAATCTGCTGTTGATGAAAGCTTCTGCAGTGATCCAGTCAGACTGCAGAGTCCAAGAATGAATGACTCAACATAAGGATGAGCAGAAGATAAGTGATGATGAGTGGTAGCCTAGTGATGCTCTGCTCTTTTAACTCCCAAGTCGCAGAAAGTATTACAGTACAAACCACATGTGGAAACAACACAGGATAAACTACAAGACCTATGCTGGTGGAGATACTGCACTTGGATTTAAATGTAAAACTGAATATTCAGTATTCACTGAATAACAGAGCCATTAATATTTGCACCCAGACAAAATTCTTGCTCAGCTCAGTTCCTGCCCTATGGTTTCAGTTGGATACACTGTCTTCCATTTTGTCTTAAACTCTTGACTGGAAGGGAGGCATTTATAAAGAATTTACTACTACCTCATTTATAAAGAATTCCAGATTCATAGGGAATGGGAAACACTATAAAAGTGCGAAAGAGAAAAAGGCTGCCCTTCCTTTTAGGTAAGAGAAGAGGCAAAATCCACTAAGCTTCTTTCAGAAGATTTTATGCTGTGGTTTTGATCCTGAACAGGCATAAATACTAACAAAGCCAGTGATTTTCCTCCAAAGGAAGGTTTTTAAGTGGTTTTGATGAAAAGTGTACATACAGCTGTTTCTCTGGTACAAACCTGTTCTTTAACCTTAGTGCTGGGTACATGGGGAGAACACCCACATGCACCTAATTAATACAGACATCACAGAAGGGAGTGGTGCTGGGTAAGAGGTGGTCCACGATAGATCAAGGGAGCTCACCCTCTGCAGGACATTCTAGGGTGCTGTGCAATGTAACACAGGCCCTGCAGAGCTAGCACGGACCTTTCTCTTTTCCAGAAACACTAAACATTGGCCCTAGCACCTAAGCAGGAATCGCCAGGAACCATGAACAATCAGGACGCTACTGTGCAAGTCATATGAGTGCAGCTCATCCGTCATTACAGTACTGCTCATGTAGAAACAACCCCGCATTAGTACATCTGGCTTACAGCAAAAAGACAAAGAAATCTAAGCATTGGGGATTGACATAAGTAAGTGCCAGTAGGAGGGTTCAGGACATGTTGTGCAGGTTATTTGTAAAGACATGTTTCTGGCATTCTGAGTCCATAAATAATGTTTGCGAAAAGGTATTAGGTACCTTCCCCAAGGGCTGCTAGGAAAAAGAAATAAGCAGACCAGAAGGAGCTTAGGCACATTCCAGTTTGGGGAGGAGAAAGACGCTGCAAAGACATCTCTAGCAGACTTATTATGGTACCTTTATGAAACGTTTGCCTTTTTTTACCCAGAGGGCAGGGGTGAGGGAAATATGATTCCTTGCTCTGACAATGGCAGAGATCAAATACTGTATCTGCATGGACCGCACTCTCTTCTCTTGGAGCCACTCCTGCAAAGGTGTCCTAAGCCAGACTGACAGCAGCCAGAGGGGGTTCTGGCAGCTGCTCGTATCCTAGGGAGGTGGCAGGTATATGAACTGATCACATCAAACTTGGGAAAAAGTGGGGAATGAGGAAAATATTTGGATTTGCACAAATAAATCTTGCCTTGCTCCGTTCTTACTGACAAGGTTCATCCAGGACAAAATGTGAGCTCTTCAACCCAAACAAAGCAGCACCATGCAGAGAGCACTGCAAGTTTGCTGATGTCTTTGCTGTGATCCTGCTGGGGCCTTGAAGCACACACAGTTAGAAGAAATGGATTGCAATGATAAAAGAGAATTGTCTTTGATTTACCATCATATGCTTAGTAAACTCCCATGAAAACTTAGCAAATTCCCCCCGCTGCTTCCCCAAATGTCTATGCCTCAGGCCCAAACTCAGTTACTCCTTTAATCCTGTGCAGGAGATCCAAGATCAAAGTTGGTGGGACTTTGTTTCATCGCAGCTATTCCCAGCACCAGCCCTGGAATTCAGACAGTTGCTGGTTTTCATTCTTCAGCCATGGGCTAGCCAGATCTGACACTTCAGTGTTAACCCTTGGTTTTGGCATGAATTATGAACTGGAGTCTATCTCCTGAAAACTCCCCTGCTCAGCAGCAGATGACTCACCTTCTCTGGGGGACCCCATGGGAATAAATTACTGAATTTGCTTCATGGGTACCAAAATTCTAGTGGCAAAGGAAGGGATCCCTGTGCAATCTAGGATCTTCTGAGATGGAAGGTGATCTCTAACTGTCCATTATATTATCCCCAGGAGAGGGGGAAGAGAATTGAAAACATGAAACATTTACTGGAAAAAACAAGGCCAGCCCTGTATTTAATCAAAGCATTTTGTTTTGTTCCACTTGTAATTATTTCCATCCAATGAAAAAATACTGTAGCAAAGAAAATGACAGTTCCCTTCCATGAGCAAACAAAATAAGAAGTCATGTCAGTTCCCATACAATGCTACAGTGAAGGTGATGTATTTTTAATGCCGTGTTGAAATTTTCTTTATTTGTATTGCAATAATACTGAACACATCAATTTAGGTTTAATGATCTATTGTGTTTAGTGTTTGTTAGGGTAGTGGTGAGAAAACCAAAGATTTGTGGGGAAAAGAGCTGAAGTGGCACTTCATTTCCCCTGAAACTCGTGAGAATGTGAACATGAACATTGAATATGCCCACACGACTGACTGGGGCAGATGTTCCAAGAAGATGAAGACCAACCTGAGAGCCCAATTGCCAGCTACGCTGGTACCTTGCATTTTTTTATTGGAAACTCTAGTTTTCACCTGCTAGAAAGAGGTAAACAGGAAAAAAAATTTACCCATTCCTGTACAAGACTCGCTCTTACACTCAAATGACTGTCTCATCATTGAGGCAATGAAATGGAAGTACCTTGCTTGTAGTTTATTGAGACCTCATGCCAGGCAAAGGTTCTCTGTATGTTTGCTTTAATTATTATGTTTCTAAAGAGGATAACAGTTTATGCAGGTTTACTACAATGCCTGACTACCTCCCTTCCCTGTGCCTCAGGTACATGAACTTTGTATTCCCCACAGAAAAGGGGAAATAACCTTAGAGACTTTCGCTTCAAAACACATTGAAATCTACTGCTGAAACACCAGTAGAAAAATATTGTCACTTCCAAATGCTGGAATATTTTTTCCCAGAGCTCTCAGACATTCAGCATCACAGTTGCATTTTCCTGCCTAGAACAGGTCAACCATTTTTTCTTTAATACCAGCTGACTTCAGTGTCCAAGTGAAAAGGGGACTGCAGGTCATGGACATCATTACTTGCTTTTAAATGATCTTTCACCCAATAACATTATGCTGGTTTCTGCACTGTCTTGGTGTAAGTCCTGCTTCCTGGCACTATCTCTGCACCTCCCCCATCCAACTCAACAGGTAAATTTTCATGCCCTGTAGTAACAGATACTTCGTGGAGGAGTTAGTGTCTGCCAAGTGTGGTTTAATACTAATTAATGCAGGCTCCTCGCCATTTTCTCCTCCAACTCAAAACGACAGCACACCAATCACATATATTTTTCAGCAGCACATCATCTGACTGAAATCAAAACATCCCACTGGGATCTATCTGCATGGCCCTTTGCTGCAGCGTGAACAGAATTCAGCTGCCTGCTTCTCAGACAGCTGTGACATTTCAGGACCCACCTGACATTGACTTAAACCCCTGCTTAAGTGTGTTTTGCGGCAGAGAGCATGGCTCGTTAGTGTAGTGGTGGGAAATCAGCATCTGTTTTGCGGAAAAGTAGGACAGTTTTGAAGAGGTAGAGGCTGCCCAGGATGTGCCTACTCAACATAGGAAGAGATGTCTAGGAAGCACCATGGTAAGAATCAGGAGGCTGGTCTGCTGGGTGGCTTGTGGGATGGACGGAGAACAGGGATGCCTCTCGCTTGCAGGAGGCCAGCATCTTGATAACAGTGGAAGGAAGACTGTTCCTTTGTTTTTGTGAGGAGAAAGCAGGGTGCCCAGGTCTTCACCAAAATAACAGGATGAAATCATAAATTTTATCTGAGATACTTAAACCTAGTGGTACCAAACCTCATATTACTCATGGAGAGCTCCACCTCCTCCTCCCTCTGGGTACTATTGACATTGCGAAATCTTTTGCTCACCACAATTCTTTCCACATAATATTTTCTGTGTGAGCACAGAAGTCTGATCTATTCTGGGAGGCCAGCACGATCCTTCTAGAGCTTTCAGCTAAAAGTATGATGGCTTGCAAGAAACCAACAGTTAAAACTGATCAATTAACTATAAAGGTTTTGTATCTATGACAAAGAATATCCTAAAAAAATCACAGTCAGCTACCAACTAGAACCATCTAGTTTGTCTGCTTTGTTTGTCTTATATACCTCTTTCTCCATCCATGACTTAAAAGATTACCTCTCTTTCTCTCAGAGCTTTCTCAAAGTATTAATGAGTTACCCAATCCAAATCTGTATTAAATATCTGTAAATGTTCAGTTGTTCAGATACAGGGCTTGGGTTATATTCATATATCAAAATTGCCAGATCATTAGCTCTCATGTGTTGGGATAGCAAGTGAGTTACAAACTCATTTGTACGTTTGCCATGATGTATTTTCTTTAATTGCCTTTTTCTGAATTCTGATGGTTGTGAGTCATTGCAGGCAGGAATTTATATAGCCAGAAAGGTTAAATATAAATATATCAATTTATTGTCCACCAAGAGAGACTAGGTGACTCTAGGAAGATAAAGGCCAGGGATGTTCAGAGTTAAGGAATATTTCTGTTCCACGTAGACAAACACGTAATGCTACCTGCAAGTCTTGCTGATAAGAATGTGCAGACACTTGGGTTAGTGCTGGAGCCAGGAACGTTACACCAAATCTGATGGGGAGTGAGGGTGCACTGCTGCAGCTGCTCTGCCTTCAGCATTCAGGAACATCCCGGCCACACAATGCAGCTCAGCAGCTTCCCAGCATAACCACTTGTGATTCCCTGAGCTTTTTTCTGTGCTGTGTAACTACACTGCTCCACCCTTTCAATAAAAGCAAGAGTTCTCCATTAAAAAAAAATCTCTACAGTATCATCCTGCAGATCTGTTCTATCTTCACAGTAATATCCACAACAGCTTAGGGATTTCCACTAACTTTCATCTTTGTTGGGCCAAGTCATCTACAAACACAAGGACAATGACAACAAAGGTTTGCTATTTCTGAGGTTCCTGGTGGCCAGGATGAGTGACTGCTGGCAGCACACTGTCCTCTGTTCCTTCCATCAGGGATAGCTGAAAGGACACTACTCAAGGTATCTGCTTCATCCATAAGAAGAACAGGGACATCCATCACTACAGCAGTTCCCTGGTGTTTCAGCTGAAGGTCCCAAACCTGCCTTCAGCATGGGGAAATGGACACAGTGGAAAGGGGCACTCCTGGCTTCCCCACACTCCCTCCTTTTCCATGCTCATTCCCTTACAAAATCCTCCCCCACCCTTATCACATTCTCTCCATTCCTCTCATCGCCCACTGAGCTTGCGTTGAGCCTGTGCTGCTGCCGTGCACCAGCTTCCAGATCCCCTTGCTCAGACCTGTGCCATGGGGTTCCTGGCCACTGCAGATGAGAGGGGTAGGGAAACCCTCACCTCCCACTCATTGTCTTCTGCCACAACTCTAAAAAATATGTATGCACTCCCTATCCACCTCTGCTCTGCACAGCACCAAATAAAACCCCTTTCTTCTTCATGCTATTTACAATAACTCAGTTTCCATAAAATCTCCTCCATTTATTCCTCACTGAAGCACTCTTATCTTATCTTGCAAACCTGACTTGACATCAGGCAGTTTAGTGTTTATATGAAAAAAGAGGTTGGCTTTTAAAACAGTTCAGCAGCCACAAACAGACCTAGGTCTCCAAAACAGCTAAGCCTGCATTTTTGGGCACTAAAATGAGAAGCCAGCTCTTCCAAGAGGGCTCTTTGTAATGGTCTGCTTTGAAAACATTACTTTAAATATCCATGAAACAGTTAGATGTGGAGCCTTTGCTGAAAAGTCAGACTTCTAGCTTGGTGCCTCCCTGGCAGGCAAGCTYACCTGAAATTTGCTCTGCAGCCCTTTACAGCTCTTCTGAGCCCTTCCCTCGTTTCCTGGTGCCGCCTCAGCCTGCACAACGCAGGTTATCAGGGCAAGGGTGAGACTGGCCCCTTCCGATTTTGACAGACTGAAACTTGATTGATTCAGCTTGCAAACTTGGGACAATACTTTGTTGTGTCTTTACCTGTTCCTTTACAAAAACTATCTTGAGAGCAAGCAGATTGTGCTACCAGACTTCAAATCACCAAGTTTCAAAGTTGGGTCATCTGGAGGTCAGTATTCTCTTTTTCTTTTTTAAGAGCACTCCCAAGAACTCTATGAAAGGTACCAAAGAAAGCTCTCTTTATACAAATCCACAAAAAATACATATGGCCATTATATTTACTTGGCATGGAAACTTGTGTGTCAGTTCAATTGTATTGACTCTCAAAGAAGAATAGTCATGCAGTGACTGTTCTGGTGTACAGCAGTTTGGTGACATCTGTCTTCCATCCCATGAGTTGCAGAGCACTGCAGAGTCATGAAATGATCTATCACAAACCTCCTGTTATTTCAGGATACGGAAATATCTCCCAAGTGCTGTATATAGACTACAGATTCATCGTGAGCCAACCTGGAAATTTCAGTCTGAACAGCAGTCTTAAATTAGTAAGTGCAGGGAAATCTGCAGTAAAACAGCAGACTGTCTCCAGTCATCCCACACTAAACAAGCGTACAAATAGAAGCAGAATTTTATAGATAAAAGCACAAATAGTACTGCTAGGATAAAAATCACAAAGGTTCCAACCCCTGAAAGTCTCCGGTAAATTTTTGCAGTGGGCTTAGATCAGATCTGAACAAAGGGAATATAAATATATCACTGGCATTTCCCATCTGGACCTAGAAGAGCCCTGCTTTGGGGTTGGTTTGGAAGGGAAAAAATGTCTCTTCATGAGGAACTTGCTTTTGGTACTCTAGGCAGCCATGGTCACTTACTGTTCATAGAAACAGTTTAATACAGACTCACAGCTTTAATGTCCAGGCAGCTTTACAAAAGGGAAACACTTTACTTCCTTTTTTTCAGGCAGGGAGACGTAAAGCACAGAGCACTGAACCAATGTGCTGAGGAGGCAGAGCACCTCAGTGCTGGTGCCAAACCTGAGCTCCTGTGCCCACTCCATCACATGAAGAGGTGCCAGATGTGGGGGCCTCACAGCAGCAGTCACCTGGTGCTGCACAGAGTCATGTACATAGACCATGGTGTAAGATCCACAGTCACGTTACCAACTTCGGTTCACAAACAGTGGAGCCACAGATATCCTCCGGGATGTCCAGAGGAAATACACACCCAAGAACTGGATATCAGAGTTGTACACAAATGAAAGACCATTGATTTGGCTTCAGCAAGAGATTTTTTAAATAACAGGTTTGCAGACACACATGCTATTTGTAAAGTATGTCCTGGGGTCATCCAGACAGGTCCTTGACTACTGAACACTATCTTCTCATCAAGGACAGTTGTTTTCAACATTTTTCAGCCTGGGAAGCCCCTGTATACTTTACCAGTGGAGGTCAGATCTCATGCATTGTACTTAAATCTGCTGACCGTGAGCCTGCTTTCCTCAGTTACTTCTCCCCAGTACTGGAGCATCCAGATCCACAGGAACTGACAATCATTGCTCCAGGCCAAGCTTACAGTATCTTTTTTAGTGAGATCCCATGTGGCAACTCTTAGTGCTCCTGTTGAATCCTGGGACAAGCAAGCTCCATCATTTCACTAAATGGGGGAAATCCAGGCTCACGTACTGCATGTCAACACTCCTCTCTTCCCATTTTTTTTTAGAAGGTGTACAACAATGTATCCCCCCTCCAAGCAGGAAATAGTAGATTCTGTAATCAAACTGTGAGAGCGCAATTATGAGCAAAATTAAGGTGAAATATAGCTCTATTGAAGTTGGTGAGAGTTTTATTATTAACTAAAGTTTCACCTCTGTGTTTCGGGTGGATAGTTATCCTGTTCAAGTAAAGAAGCCATTATTTAGTCAAAATTACATTTATAATGCAGCATTACTATCATACTCAAACATTCAGGACGTATTTACTTCAATCAGTTCTAATTAAATTGTTATACAAGAAAAATATTTAGTTCTACTGATGACTGCACATATATTCAGGGGAAAAGCAATGCAAATTGCCCAGGATCTCATTAACTGCTATTTGTACTGCTTTACACTCTGGTGATGTTTTAGCAAGTCACATCTAACTCTTCTTTTGTACTCCACTGAAACAGATTGCTCGAAAAGGAGAGTGAGCATTTCCAAAGTAAAGCATTTGCAGCATTTACAATGATGCAGCATTTGCAACAAGGTAAATGAAGCAGAGATCGCCAAACCCTCAGCCCCACTAATTCCAAGGTTTAAGCAGCACTTTCACAGCCACTGGGTTTCTCCAGGCGTTAAAAGCAAAGAAACAAAGACGTTGAGGGATGCTCTGGATACTCTCACTCCCCATCTCTGGGCCAGGATAGTGTTGGCACATGCCTGGCATACCCTGCCCAGCCTGGGTGCTTCCCAGGAACAGACCAAGTGAGGCGGGAGCGTACCCATTTTTCTGCACTGGGCAGAGTCATGATGGGGATAAAAAAACAGGGCAAACCCAGGCCTGGCTGGAGCTTTGCAGGGTTGCAAACACCTCAGAGAGTGAAAAGGGAGGCCTAGGTCAAGAACAGCACTCTTCTGAGTTCCTCCTCATCACCTTTTCACGTGATTTCATGGTGGAAAACTCCTCAACCCTGGCTTCATGCCTTCTACCTTTTCTGTCACAGTCCTCTGGCCTACCATCTAGTTTTACGAGTCTCCTCATGACAAAGCAGAACATTAAAGTATCCCACCCTCCCAGAGTGACTCTGATCATGACTTGTCCTTTGTCAGGGCCACAGAAGCAACCCCTGGCACCTCCAGGACACCAAGGTCCCAGCAGAAAAGCAAGGCACCTCTTGCTCAGACCCAGCTCAGCTTGCTTGCTTCCTTCCTTCCTAGGGGGTTGCCACTGCTCCTCAAGCATCTCTACCACTTTTCCTGCTCCTCACCAGCTCTCCAGCGTCATTCCTCTCTCTTCCTCCACTCATACTTGACTGCCCCACCATTGTATGGCCCCAAGGTGCCCACCTATCCCTGCTGCCCATCCCATCCCGAACCAGGCACTTTCTTCTCTTGGCTGAGAGGTGCCTACTGACTCACACACCTGACCTAAAAGTACTGGTGGAGAGGGGTGCAGGTGTTCTCAGGTGCGGAACTGCTGATGGGTACCCCTCTGTGCCTGCATGCCACTGTCCAGCCTGCAGCATCACAGGAGGAAAACAGACGGTTTGGGTTGTGCCATAACCCAGAAAGCAGCCAGCACAACGCAGTACACACAGCTCAGTCTGCCTTTGGAAGGTGTTGACAAGGTATGCCAGCTTGTGCCTTGGCTGAGAAAGGTCTGGACCCTGAGGGCAGGTAGTCCACAGGAAAGTGAAGGGAAATGTCCTGGCTCTGGAGGCCTAGAGAGCAGTGACTGAGTTTAAACACTTGTAACAGCTTTTGAAGTCAGTGGTCCCTTCAGCCCAACTCAGTAAGCACAAAGGTGCTTCCATTGTGCACCAGAGGAAGCCATGTGCCTGGCAAGCCACTGGCTCTGACTTTCCAGGGCAGAGTTCTGGGCAGCTGCTTTCAAGACTCCTTTCACAGCAGGATGGAGTGAGGACCACATACCTGCTCCAGGATCCAAACACATCAGGCATTTGAGCCTTTTCTGCTCTGAAAAGGCTGGTGGACATAACAACGAGCAGAACTAGTACTGAGCTAGGTGGCAGCTTTTTCTCCTGCTCTATGTTTGGGGAATTGCTAGGGGAGCAGCGTCCATGAGAGAGGCAGAGAAGATGCAGTGGGATTTTGTTTGTACAGATAGGGTTTGCTCTTTTTGAGTGTTAAGTATATTAGATGCCCTGAAGGAAGAGCAAAAACTGAAATGTATTTAGACTAAGACAAGTGTATGGAGCAAGACACAAGATTTGCAAGGGTTAACACATTACCTCTAACAGAGTCAAGAGCTGCTCACTACCCCAACAAGCTATTTTTTGCACCATAAGTGCACTGCAGTAGAACAACTTCCTCTTATGTGACCCCAAACCTTCACCTGGACAAGCTGTATACATACAGGCCACTGCCAAGTTAGCAAGAGAACCATTTCACAGGAAGCTGGAGTCTTCTGAAACTTCCGTTTACAGGAATGCGAATATAATGCAATTCCTCTTTGAACCCACACCTCTTTTTTTACCCCTTGACCTGTCCCTCCTGCAAGGGGCTGTTGGCTGAGGCAGCATGGGCTCCCCTGAGACGTTCACACCAACCTTGCCTCTACAAGGCAACAGCCCCATAGCACCATGGTACCCCCAGTGACACCCTCATGCAGAAGGTGCTGTAAGTCCTTGCTTAAATGACATCAATACAGCACAGCTGGCATGGCTGTTGGGCAAAGGCAGCTAAAACCTAAGAGAAAAACCCCTTACAGTCACCCGCTGGGGAGAGGTCCAAGCCAACCCCTGATGGATGCTGCACAGAACAGATCCTCCCTGTTCTTTCTCTGCTGCTGGGGAGTACCCTCATAACACAACATTAAATCCACCCCTTTTCTCCATAGTCACACAGATCCAATGTCCCTCTGTCAATAACATCCCAAAACCTTGCTTGTACCTGAATGAAAGAAAACATATTTATGCCAAGAAGGTGATTGCATTGCACAGGGTCCTTTTGTGCCACACTGCAGCTGTACAAAACAAACCAGGAGGTAATCAAGCAACCTGTCCAGATCCAGCCTTTAACTAAGGGGTCAGGGAATGGGATGGAAAACAAGGTCTAATATATATGTATGACGAAAGTTTGACAGTTATTTCATTGTGTGCTTCACTGTGAAAATCACAGTGACAATGATACCGGAATGTGTTTTTCATCACCACAAATACTTCATGCCAGGTGGAGAGACCTTTTACATGCATGAGAAATCCTGTGCTTTGGGGGCTGCACAACTTAAAGAAGACAGGTCCTGAAACTACTTACAAAAATCCTGTTCTCCCAGACAAGCTGTGGCAGAAAGAGATGAAGTTATTTGCACGTGGGATGTGCCTAAAGCCAAACAGCAGAGGCACACCTCTTCCAGCCAGGAGAGCTCACTCATGCAGAGCTGCACCTGCTCAGGGATCTGTCCTGCTACTGCATATTTAGCTCCGGGGGAGTTTTTTGAAACAAGGCTCACATTTGACAGGCATCCTCCTTGGCAATTGCAGAGCATCTCAGTGGACACTGCAGCAATCATTTTTTATGGAAGATTTGGGATTGCACAGTAGCAACTGGGGCATGAGGGAACAACACAATGGCCCAAAAGACACAATAGTTTTAGGAGATCACTAAATGTATCTCTCTTGATTTCCAAGCACGTAACTTGGGAGTTGCACTACACACAGACCTTGCCCAACCCCCTCACCCCCACTCCTTGGTGTGAGGAGCTCTCTGTGAGCTTGTGCCTGACTTCTCCACAGTAGGGAAGTGCCCTCTGCTCTGAAGATGCTTCCCACAAGCCCCAAGTTGACAGAGATGACAAGAAACATAGGATGCAGCTGTATGCCCAAGGGACCCAGAGTCACAACAGCTTTCCACACTTGTGGACTTCTTTGGGTGGAGAGTTTTCTTATGACTGAGGAAATTGATGCATCCATCAGAAATGAAGCTGATGCTGACTAAGAGGTTTTTCCTCTTCCTGTTAAATCCTCTGCTGCTCAAGAGGGAATTTCCTGCCCAGTTAATATTTGGAGAACCTATCCCACTCTCTCAGCACATGGGCGAATGGGAAGGAGACCCAGCACAAGGACTGGCAGCTGCAGGGAAAGAGCAAACGTAGAGTGGGCCAAAACCCACAGGGCACCAGGAAATGTAGCCCCATTCCCCGGACCAGGGTGTCCCAGGTCCATTTCCCTGCCTGGCTGGTTCCTCCCCATCCTTGTCCTTTGCCCCAGCACAGCAATGTACAGCTCAGCCCCAGCACCCTATGCTCCCCTCACTAACAAGCTGGACTTGAGTCAATCTTCCTCAAAACTCCCAATTAAATGGTGAGATCTGGCAATACTCTCACTGCAAGACAAGAGATGAAGCTGCAGAATAGAGGCATCTTTCCTTTCTTGTTGTATTACAGCAGCAACTGGGTTCAATGTACACGGGGAATATGACCTTTCTCATGTCAAGGGTGGTCACAAGGTTTAGACAAAAGCACATTAATAAGCAGTTTCCCTTTTCTGCACTTTTTTCAAGCTTGGACACCAAAACCAAGCATCACTTTTGTTTCTTGCTTGTGGGCTGTTTTTGATGAGGGCTGGAATTGGTGGTGTCCATCCTCTGGAAGGTTTCGCTGCTATTCATAATACAAGCACAAAATGGTAAAATCTCCCTTTGGGTAGATGCATTTACACTGGTATAAAAGTCCTGATGCTTTTTCCTGATTCAGTGCTAAGCTATTCAAGTGTAAAACATCTTAATGCTAATATAGCAAATAAACCTGAGCTGAAAAAATACATAAAACACAATTCTGCTACTAAAAATTTTCAAGCGTAGACAAAAATCATCACATACACCTAACAACAGCTTTGTGGAGCCCTCTAGACTCTGAACATCATCATATATTGTGTCAACACAGGGCATTTCCAATTTAATTATCAGTTTCATACACACAAACACACCCTCTTGTGAGAGTACCTAGAGCATTAAAATCTTGTGCTTATTGCCAGCCATTTTCATTCCATGTTTGCCCTAGCCCAGGGCTAGAGTACTTGTCTTGTACACATTCCAGGGGATATTTTATTCTTGTTCAAAAGCTTACTGTCAGTGGGTAGTTTTATTTATTATATTTGGTAACACAGTAATTTCTGTTGGCCTCAAGCATTTGTTGAACACAAGGAGGTAAACCGAGCTTAGAAACAGCCAGCTTGAGACTCCATAGGAACTTAGATTTCTGACAGCATTTCAAACACTTTGCTTACTATGAATTAGATACTTTCCAGAGCACTTTGAGTTGCAGCTATTTACAGACATCAGCATTGTAGCTTTTTTCCTTCTCCAAACTAGTTATCAAAAAAAAAAAATCTCCAGGTAGTATAGGAGTGTGCTCAGCAGTGTACAAAACAATGGAGCTTAACGGCAGAAAGAAAGGAGAGTGCAATGGTATATGGGCAGCAGAGCTGAAGGTGAGAGGCTAATACTTCGTCCCCAGAATTCCTTTGGCTGTGCTACTGAATTCTTGCTAAGGTATCTGTAACTACTCTTCTGCTGCTCTAATAGTTTAAGTCTGCCCACTGCAGCTGCGAGCTGAGAGGGGAGCCGAGCTGGTTGCATGGGCTGAGCACGGCAGCACGTCACACCCCAAGCACACAGCACTGCACACCTCCCTGGCCTGGGACTGTCTCACTGCAGGAAACAGGGACCTCCTTCCCTGAGGGAATCTACAGCTTTCCTTCTCACCAGCCCAAAGAGTGTGGAAAACCTGGTCCTGGTCCACACAACAAACCACGCTCCTTGGTTTCCCAGAAAAACAGGAGCAGGCACTGGGTGCACAGGGAGTGCCTGGAATGTTTAAAGGAAATCAGACACAGCCCACAAAAACCCTATCCCACTGCAGTGGAAGGCAAGGGGGGAGCAGTAAAATTCTCCCAGCCTGGAGAGAAAGGATGCTTTTTGTTGGATGACACAAATTTGGGAGCAATTAATAACTAAATACAAGAGCAATGTGGTGGGAAAAGGGGCCAATTAGACACCCTGTCTTTAAATTATGGCTGGTGCCAATCAGCAAGCTCCAGTGACAGCTACAGCAAAAAGTCAATTCACTTTCGTTGATACTTGCCTTGAAGTGTGTTGCAAGGGGCACAGGAGGGCCAGCACCTGCAGAGCAATGGGGCAACTGGACTGATCTCCCCTGACAGCTCCCCTCTCGCCTCGCTTTCTCAGGGCATTTGTAGCATCACTGGCTCTGTGATCTCCTTGGGGCCATTGATCCTATGGACAGCTGAAGTCCACAGAATTCAGCCGGTTTAACCGGTGGAGCAGCACAGTTTCTCCTGAGAGTGCTCGTGTCAGCAGAAGTCTGGATGGAGAGTAATGCAGGGACTGGTGCTCTCTTAGCAAGCAGAGACAAGACCCTGTATAGGTTATAGGGCTGCTTCTTGTAGGGAACTTGTACTCCTTAAACCTAGCCTAGGAGTAATTTCCCACGTTTCCCAAGACAACACTCCAGTGGGATCAACCATGCCCAGGGCATCTCAGAACTCTTCATGCCTGGCTTGCATGTTTGGAGTTCACTCCAGCAGGGTGACACTGCAAACCTCCCCGTGGGAGCTTGCACCCAGAACAGTCCTGACACTTCCTTTTCACCCTTCTTACCCATAGCCTCCAGCCCCAGCGACAACCAAGGCAGTTTTGCACTGTGAACGCATAACATGAATTTAAATAGAGAAAAGAAAAACCTGGGGGAAAAAAAAACAAAAAACAACCAACCAAACCCACTCTACTCTCCTACTCTCTCTCCTCCCCACCCTAAACATTCCAGTCTTCCCCGCCACTAGAGAGGGGAGTTGTTTATTGACATTATGCAAGTACTGAAATATTTTTTCTTTTTCTTCTCTCCTGCCATTTTTTTTCCTCTCTCCCCCTCTCTCCTGCCGGGGGTTGCAAAGGTAGTTCAAACCCCTCCAGTCATCTCGGCTTATCAGCCACAGGAGATACATTCCTCTGGGCTGCTCCCTTTATAAGTCACTGCTGGCCGGGCGCCCATCCGCCGATCCGCAGCCTCCGCGCCGGCAGCGCTGCCCGCTCCGCGCTGCCCCCGCCATGTCCTAAACCCGGGCCCGCTCGCCCGCCGGGGGACGCGCAGCAGCTCGGGGAGCGTCGGCAGCGATGGCACCCCCGTCCCTGTGCCCCGCCTGCCCCTGAAGGCGGCGGCTGCTGCTGCCGGGATGTTCAGCTGGCATCGGAGCTTCACCCTGGGAGCGCCCTGGAGGAAAGGTGAGTCCGTCGCCCCCCCGGGGCCAGCCGGCAGCTGCCGACACCTCCCCAAACCCTCGCCACCCCCTTCCTTCCCCTCCGCGGCAGCGCAGACGGTACTTAGGTCAAGCTCATCCCGGCCCGCCCCGCTCCCGGGCCCCGCGCCGCTGCCGCGCCAGCCCCATGCTGCGCTCCCTGCTCTCCGGCTGCCTCTGTCCCCTCGCAGGTAAGGCTGCCATGAGCGCGCCCCTCTCGCTTCAGCCTCCGGCCCGTCAGCTCCTGCCCCGGGGCCGGCGGGGACAAGGAGCGCGCCTTAGCAACCCGTTTGATTTCCTCTTAAAATGGGCTTATTTCGCCTTGGTAAGCGTGGCAAAGCATCGGGGGGCGGGGGGRGGGGAGCAGAGGAGGCGGGAGCGCAGTGGCTCCGAGCGGTCCGTGTTGCCCAGGGACCGGCACCGCCTGGGTCCGGCACCATGGTGGGGCGGGTCGGGGCTGCCCTCCGCTCGTCACGGCGCGAGCAAGGGGCATCGGATCGCTTTCTAGGCTGGTGCATCCCCATCCAACAGGGATTGTAGCAGGTTCGAAGGGTTTTACTTGGTCCCTCCTGTGCAGATGAGGTGACCGTGGCAGGGAGGGCAACTCTGGTCCTGCAGCTGATGACCTGTAACTTTTTAAGTCTGTTGCGCAAACAAATTATGTGGTCTCAGTATGCCTTTTTCAGGCATAATGGGGCCACTATATTTTATGGCTTAGCCAGAGCTGCAGGCTTTGAGATTTCAAGCCCCAGGTAGCAGAATTCTCCTAGTATTCCTGTGTACCCCTCAGCTTGGCTTGTGGCAGCTGTAAACGAGATCGGCAGGTTCTGTCTCATTAGCATCACTGCACTGGGCTGGTTTGCTTGGCATGGAGGTGAGTACGGACAGAGTTTGTCAGAGTGTAAATGTAGTGTGCAGTGCAACAGCAAAATGGTAAAGATGTTGCAAAACACTGTGTTTGGGGTGGTTATACCTCGTGGGGTCCTGATTCCCCATCTCTGTGGCTAACTCCTGCCTCCTTGGATCGCTGCGGCAATTATTCCCACAGAGTCATCAGAGCTGCCAAGTTCTTGGGCATCCACTCAGATACTCACTGCTTGGATTGTGCTTCCCAGCTATCCTGGTCTGGGGCAGCTACTCAGAGCTCAGTGTGAGCTGAAGCCTCTCTGAGGTGCCCTAGCAGGTAACTGCTGGGTGCTGTTGCCAGTAAGGCTGCTGAAGCACATTGCTCTGCCTGGGTTCAGTGTGGAAACTGCTACCCAAGGACACAAAGGGCTCTAGAGCAGTGCTGCTTGTGAGAACGTGCCAGCATCCCTCTAAGATGAGGGGGTTGTTTAAAGAGTGTTTTACAGTATGGTGGAAACAGTTCCTTTTTTCCCCTGGAGGTAATTTGACCGTGGACTTTTTTCCTCCAAGATATGTAGTGCAAACCTGATGGCAGGGTTAGGAGGGGAAAGGAAGCTTGCTCTTCCACATAGAAGTGTCCCTCAGCACCCAGACACAGCAGTATTGTTGGTGGGGTAGGCGAAAGCTTTGGTGGGGGAACAGAGTTATCATACAGAACACAGAGGGATCAAAAAGAGGTTCAGCTAGAATTTCTCCAAGTAGGAAACAGCAACAGCACTCTCTAATCACCTTAGCTAGAAAAAGACACCAAATATTATACATGTCCTGGTTTGGACCCCATCTCTATTTAGAAAGAGCATTTTTGGCTCTTTCTTGCAGTCTTTGTGGCAGGGACTTAAAGGTTGCACCTCCAACTGCAACTTAAGATAGAGAACATAAACCAGAAAAAAAAGAAGTTTTGTTCAAGTGGCAGCTCAGTAACAGGGATTTAGGCTGGATCTTGCCTCCCTCCTCCCTGACGGGGCTGTTAGAGCAGAAGTATCAGAGTGGCAAGGACCTCCTGTACCTGCAAGTTCAGTGTACCGCAGTTACAGAAATACTCTGCATCGCCACCACCTCCTCATCATTTCACCAAGGGCCCTGTGTGGTCCCAGCAAGTGCAACAAAACCAAAAACCATCACTGCTCTCATTGCAACCATAAAAGATTTCAGCCATACAAGAGTGTAGTTACACCTGTCCAGTGCTACCTTGTTTGAGCAGAAGCAGCTCTCTGGGGTTTTGCCAAGGGACAGCAATGACTGCACATGAAGAATGGGTTAACAGTGACTTTTCCAATACAATTCACAAGTTCCTTTGGCTTCAGTTGAAGCCCTAGTGTCTAAATGGCCTTGGTCTTGGGGCTATTGAACAGTTGTTTATCCAAGCTTATTATAGGCAATAAAACCTGAATTACTACATACCCGTCATCCCTGGGGGACACGTTCCATCCTTGCAAAGGGCCTCCTGTCTTTTAGTTAATTTCTGGCTGAATAATCTTCTGTGATATGATGCAGCTGGCAGATCAGATGTACAAGGAAAAGAGCTAAATTAGACAGTTTTTGCCAATGTGTGATATATTTGTTTCCATTGTTTTCATTTTCTGCTCAGACACTTCAGTGAGCTGTGTGCTAAATAATCTTTTGCTGTTACACAGGGCTGCTCATGAAAGCACTGTTTCCTTTGCTTAAGGTTTTGAACCTTTCTCCTAGAGGAACACATGGGAATTTCCAAGGAGAAGGATTCGCAGGTCTTTAGTGACAGCTGTCATCTCCCTGACAAAAATCTCACAAATAAGCACCATAGGTGATTGTAGGGTATGAACCTCTCCCCCCTGCCTTCCCCCCGGACTGGTTACCTTACAGAGTAGGGGAGGACTTGGGCACTGATCCTTGTGCGCTGAAATTATCCTTGGCCTCGTTTTCCCACTGAGCCATATATACAAAGAAATAAGTTGCAGGGTAAGCGCAGAAATGAGTGGGAGCAGCGCTTTAGCTGGTGCTATGCACAGGGTCGGGTGCTGGTCTGAAAACTGGTGACTGCCAGCCTACACAAGGAACTGATAAACCAGGTGGTCTGTGGGGACCTGCTGTGCCCCGGACTTTCTGCCAGAGGTCACTAATCTATCACACCTGTCGCTTGGTTTCAAAAACTTCACAGGTCACTTGGAATGAATAGGAGCAAGCTGTAAAAGTGTCAAGTGGCCTCTCTACTTGGAAATCCATTTCCTCTTTAGCTCACCCACCTATATCAATCAGTAAACAATCAATCAATCTCCCTCTCATTCCTCCTCAAATGCTTGAAAAGAGCTATAATTATCTCCTCTTCTTCTAAAACGTAAGTACTAAAGCAATGAATGTCTCCTCAGTCAGAGTCCTTGAACCCTGTTATCTTTCTCTCTGCATCTATTTTATAGGGATTTATCATTACCAGCTGCAGCCGTGGGGACCTATAACATTTCTGGTCACATTGTATTACCAAACTAGGGTCCTAAGGAACTTCACATACTTAACTAACGTTGAGACTAGAGACCACCTTGGAGCCAAATGATCTAAGTACGTCGTGCTTTTTTGTTCAAGGCCTGTCTGAAATCTCAGCTTTGTCATAACTATTCCTTTGCATTCAACATTTCAAGCAAATCAAATTGTATATGCACTCTCATGAAATCCACATGCATTTCTCTTCTCCAGCTGGACAAATTGAAGTTTTGAGAATTCGGTCTATCATGCAAATATTGTTACCACATGGCAGTATGTTCCTCTGCGAATGTGAATTTTTTAGTCACAGCTCCAGTAAAAAAAACCCAACAAACAAGCAAACCAAGCAAAACAAAACAACAAAACCCCACCTTTCCTATGACAGTGATTTTCAAGCCTTCACAAGTTTCTGCTGTTGTAGATAGAAGTTGTAACTGGTGCACTGAAGACACCAGACGCTTCGATAAGGTCTCCTTACAAATTTTTAAGCTCGTGATTGTCCTAATTGTTTAGGAGAAGCCTTGCTCAGATTTGGCAGCCGAAGATCCAGCAGTACACTCAGCATGCTTTGCTTGAAAGGCGTTGGGAAGGCAGATAATTTGCAGGCTTTTGTGCCAAGCAGCACTTCTGCCATTGCCAGGACTGGGATCAACAGTCCAGTAAAGCACCAGGTAGTGGGGAGATCCCCACCCCGTGGAAATCCATGGCAAAGCTGTGTGGAGACAGATTTTCCTCACAGAGCGTCAGTTTGTAGTGGTTACTAATTTTTTTGAGGTGGTGACTTTTTTTCTTTATTGTGTTGGTTTGGGTTTTTTGGCAGCCTAAGAGCAATTCGGTTGTTGCGAGCACGGAGGTCCTGTCCGTGTAACGCCTGCCCATGCCCGCAGGGCGATGCAAGGGACAGCCCTCGCCCGGCCAGGGAGGCGACACGGCTCCCGCGGGCCCTGCGTGGGGGCCGCTGAGGAGATGCCAGCACAGCACCAGTGAGTACTCAGCCCCACCCCTCGGCACACATCGGGGGGAAAAGTCATCAGCAAAAAATGTCTATTGTTTCAGAAAGGAAGTGACCCCTTCTCTCTTAAATGCTGGGAAATTGAGACCTCATCATTGGTGAGAAAAAACCCCACCTCTTAGAAATGAAAGGGAAATACCACCTGAGCCGTACTTCCAGCAGTGCTAGAGAATGTGGCACAGTGACAGAACTAAGGGAGACTTTTTGTTAAGGAAGGAAGGAAAATGAGGGAATGCAAGGACTGAATGGGAGAGGCAGCCTTTCATTTCTAGGTCATGAGTTTGACTCCAGCGCAGCAATCACTGCTACCTAATGATTCTTCAAAAGGCGACAATCACTTCTTAGTCTGTTACTTGCAAGCCGCAGCGCCATCACAGAACCAGTCCTGCATGGCACAGCTGGAGCCAGAGAGCAGTTACTAGGCAGGCTCTGTGCGTCCTCTCTAGGGTGCTGAAAAACCTTTTCTGGTTCTTTGCATGTGCACCTTACTCCTGTACTTAGGGGTAAGCAGATTGGTAGGAGTGATACAGTTTTGACTTTGGTCTTCCTTTGCAGGGCAGCTGTGCAAAGTCCGTGCTACTCCAGCAACCTAAGTCATTGGTGATGCCCTTTATTTTTGGTGGCTCAGTAAAGTTGGAAAGTATTGGCCTTATGAGCTGCACTGTAGAGGGTATTGCATGTCTTGTGGCAGACAGTAGCAGGGAGAGGAATAGATTCTTTGAGTATCTCTGGACTGTTCACCCTGCACAACCCTGCCAGCACCATCCACTGTGGATGGGTTTGCTGTGCTTGCAGCAGCTGACCTTACAGCAGCTCTGGGGACAAGCAGAAGGCTGCCATGGCTCTAACACTGCTATCCTTTGTAAGACAGTGACAGATGGAGAGAAGCAAAGCTTTGGCTCCATTTGTGCCAGTCATTGTGCACATGTTTAACAGAGATTTTCCCCATGCCAAGTAGCCTACAAATCAGGATGAACATTTTGAGAAGACAGGTGGGCAGACACTGGAAGGGAAGACAGCAGCAAAGGGCAGCGCTGTAAGGTATAGCTCTACTGCCAGTAGCAGCACTCATCCCACTGCCAGCCTGGTGTCTTCCCATCCACCAGTACTTCCATTAGTCTTATACCTCAGAAGACCACGTGCTATGATATTTAAGTCAGTTAAGCAGAGCTTAATAGGTCTTGCACTGAAGGAATTGTCAGTGAAACACACCTTTGAGCCACAGGCATAGATGCAAAAAAGAAAAAAATCAGACATGGGTTTCAGTACTTTGGAGCATGGGATTTGGATACAGACTTTGGCTTGGTTGACTAGAAAGATAGGAGCTTTTGCAGGAACTAGGCTTGAGCAGGAGTGGAAATGCATAGGAGTTTTGCCTGGGCAGTTGTTTGAGTTCATCTCGTGCATCCAACTTACTTGGGATAAGGAAACAGCTTGAAAGTAATTTTATGTTTAGATATCTGCCCTCCTTCTCCTGGTCAGAGATCTCTGTACTAATACACCAGGCTGAGTTCTGGCAGCTGCTAGTTATTGTGCCACTGGAAAAATACACTTGGACTTAAAACTCCAAGAAAGGGAAGCCTTGGGACAGGAGCTGATGGGAAGGTACTTACCTTTGAAAGATCTAAGTTTCTCTATTAGGCTATGCTAACTGCCAACACAGAAATATCCTAGAAAGCAATTCGGAAATGATGCAAAGTAAAGTTCCAGAGACTTAGCTGGGACACATCAATTCCTTCCCTTCCCTACCCATTACCTTCACGTGTTAGCTAGTTCACTGTCACCATCTCCTTGTGAGTTGGGAAGCAGTCTTATTCTCCAGCTGTACAGGCACAGGAAACCCAGCTTTCCAAGGTTACACATGATCAGTTACCATCAGTTACAGGCATATATTTCAATCCAGGGAACCTTATTTATCTCTAGGGTGATTACAGAGCCATCTAACTCTTTGAGAGGGCTACTAGGCAAGTAGCACAAGCTAACCTGAGACAGCATTTGGCCTAGGTACACAAGTTGAAGATGCTTCAGGAAGCTATACTGGTTCTGAAGCCTGCACACGAAACTCCACTCCTTCCCTGGCTGCCATACCAGTGTACCAGCCAGCTCCATAAAAGCTACAGCATTTGCTACCTTACCCCGACCCCAGAGGGGTGTGGCAAATCAGTCCAGGGGAAAATAAACAAAAAACAAACAACATTTAAAAAAAAATCTTGGCTGAATTCCCAGGAGCAGCAGTGTCAAACCTGGCTAGCCCCCAGCACAAGTAAATACATCTTACCAGTGTTAATGCCACCGTTCAGCTCTCTGAAGTTCTTCACACCTCCTTTCAGACGCCTCTGTGCAAGATTGTTTGTAACCATACCCCTGCAGCACACTCCCTCCAATGCCAGGCAGGAGTTAGCTCCCTTCCTTGCTTTACTCTCAGGGTCCCTGGTAGTGCTGAACAAAACACTTACAGGCCAAATCCTCAGCCAAAATTAGCTGACACAATTCTGTTAAGAGCCCTGGAAATGAGTTAATTTATAGCAGCTGAGGGTCTGAGTCACTTTTTTTTTTGTAATTGCACAGATGAGCTTTAATTGCACCATTCTGGTGTTTGTTAGCAATATGCTTGAAAGAGCTGAGTGGTTTTGTATGCCTCTTTTGAGATCTGTAGCAGGAATAATCTGCTTGTTGGAAGCCCCATAGTTTAGATTCCATAATCCAGTCAACAGAGAGGAAGAAGAGAGACTGTTCTGTCAGTGAAGTGCAGCAAGAATAACTTGAGTTTCAGGTCACTGCCTTAATCATGGGAGCTCTTTCTGCTGTAGCACAGATGACCTCACTGACCATAGGAAAGTATCATTGAATAAAAGAGGACGAGGTGCCTAAGTGTGTTGCAAAATCCTGTTGTCCTTTGCCACTATTCTGATCTTGTAGTAGGGAGATGATAACATTTTGCATCATCACAGGGCGTTGGAAAAATAAATCAAATGCTCAAACACTGTGGTTAGCAGGACCTGAGAGTGCTGAGAGCAATGGTTTGCAGCCTAGAACAGAGGAACAAGAAATTTTTGTGAAATATGTTGCTAGTAACCACAGTAGGGGAAAGCAAAGGACTGTTGTTGGCATCAAGGAGACCCTCACACAGAGGGTCAGAGATTTCATCTTATTTTCTATTTTTTTCTAGTCTGGCCAAACCTTCTTGTACACATTGCAGTTTTTGTAGTCATAAAAGATACGCATTAAAGTGTCTGACATCTCCTTCTCTAAGTAGCAAGACCTCTTTTTAATATGCCGCTTCCTGATTTCAAACAAAGAAATATTTGTGTAGGCCAGGGTGAAACCAGTTAAGCAAGAAAAAAAAAAGGTCCAGATTGAAAGAAGTGAAAGAATCTCCAGTTAAAGGAAAGCATGGCATGATTAAGATGTGAAGGTGATCAGAGTCTGTGGGAAGGAGCTACCATTGCATATAGTAATTCCTGGTAAGAGTGACAGCTGTATGGTTTGTTCTTAAAAATAATTGCAGGGATGCAACTGCTCTCCTCCTGATTCTCAGTGGTTTTGTTGGCCAGCTGGTGTGGCGATGCCATCAGAAGAGCCTGTAAACCTTGTATTGTTCATGCAGATACAATGCTTTGTCTCTCGCTGCCACGAGGTGTTTACAGCTGAGTAGGTAGATCCTCTTGACTCCAAATCAGAAGTGACTCAGTTCCACCTCCTCCTTCCAAGACCTGGCACCCAGTTCCCTCCTACAGATGGTATTTTGCTGTGTATGAAGCTGCAAACCAGTCACCCTATTCCTTGTCCTCAGTTCAGGGTGTCTCATACTTAGCCCAGAAGTGGAAGAATAACAACACAGCCCAGCACGGGCAGCTCCTGCTGACATTTCCTGGGCATTTCCCTGGACGATGTCTTTTTCTTGTCCCCCACCACAGGTATGTACTGGTGTTGTATTGCTGAGGCCTGACACTGACTGTCCCAAACATGGCTCTTTGCACTGGGGAGGTGCCTGTGAATCCTGCTAAGGGAAGCAGTGCAATTCTGTATCTGATAAGCAAGATCTTATATAAGGGGTATTAGCACTATGTGCCCCAGTGCTGCAAAAAGCTCATCAGATGGGATTATTTATCACTGACTGCCCTTTATGAAAATCCAGTGTAAAATATTAAATCAGTGGGTGTCTGTGAACAGCAAAGGGCATGTTTCAGTGGTATCCCAGGAAAGTCTTAAGATCAAATAAAGGGAATTTAAATAAAGTAGAAAATGGTACATGTAAGAGTTAGCTTGGTCTTAATGAGTAAAAGTCTCCCTTGTCTGAGTACATTGCAGAAAGCAAGCTGAAGGAGGGAAGGCTGGAAAATGGGTAATTTCTGAAACAGGGGGCTTTCTGGGCTACCATGAAGGACAACTTCACAGCAGAGCTCTCTCTGGTCCACCTCTGGTGGGGTGGATCCCAAGCTTCCCTGCCTACCTAGGGACAGTTACATTATTGTGGGAGTGAGTTTGTGAAGTTGCTGCTGGTTTGATTCAGGCAAAAAGAAAGGAGAGGGGAATGAAGTAGGAAGTAAGACATCCAGAAAAGTGTATGCACTGTAGCCCTCTGAGGTGCTCTGGGTCAGGCACTAATAAGGGAAAAGACACCAGAGAAACTGAAGTTTTGTTCTGCAGCAATTCCTGGTTCCAAATCCACAAACGTGGATTTGGAACTGAGATTTGCAGTTTGCTAAAGAGTGGATGCAGAACTTTCACACTGGCTCTCATACCATCATGCTCCAGCAGTCTGCACTATGAAATATTATACTCAGAAAAACAGTAAGAAAAACCTGGGGGTAGATCTTCAACTCCTGAAGATCAGCCTTTCATCCAGAGACTGTTCTATCACATTACTGTGTAAAATAATTGTGATTTGAAAACAAGTCTTCTTTGTCCATGTGCAAAAAGCTGTTGAACAAAGCTGCCCCCATCTTCTTTCTCTTTACAAATAAGGTAGGAGTTCAGTTAAAGATATTACTTCATGGCTAAAACCATACAGGGAGTGAAAAAGATCTTCAGTGCCTTGTTTGCTTTTCTTAACTGAACTTGATTTTTGTAAACCTGTATGTGTGCAGAGGATACCGTAGAGAATACCAAACAATTTGCAAATTGCTTGTTGCAACCCAAAATTCACTTAAGCCTGTGGAAAGACTGATTTCATTTTACTCTTTTTTCTGCTGGTTCAGAATACATTTAATCAGAGAAAATATTTGAGTATTAAATTAATGTCTATCAGGCTGAAAGAACATGTACATCTCTCCATCTATATGCAGGTAATTACTCAAAAGTCACCTGGCTACATGTGTTGTTTTCTACCTACCAAATCAGAATTGTGCTTTTATGAGCCCCCCTGAAGGAGTCTGAGGCTACGAAACACAAGGCTTTTGTTGCAGCAAAGCCTAAAAGAAAGCTTCATATAGCTCAAGGAAAACAAATTAGGGCTGTCCCCCTCTACCACCTTGGTACAGGCAGTTTTACATTCCACATCCCTCAGGGGATGCATTACACACTGAGTTTTGTAGCCTCCTGTGACCTTCTACTTGTTTTCTTTTAAGCAGGTAAAAAGAGCCCACCTGCTGAGGACAAAGTCGTGTTAACACACATGAAGATACTGAGCAATGAAGGAATTCAAAACCCAGGGTTAATCCCAGAGGCTCGAGCTGACACAGGCTGCACAGAAGAGTCCCATCTTCCCGGCGCCAGTTTCCCACCAGACTGCCTGGGAAATCCAGAGGCAGCGGCTGCACCGGCAGATTCAGACTATGTGGATGGCTCGGCAAGCACCGACTATGTAGCCACCCTGCCTGACCTCACCGCCTTCGAGTCCAAGTGCCGGCTTCACAGATTCTCCAAATTTGAATCAGAGGACTCGGGGGTCGAGTTGCCAAGTGGGGCTAATTCTCCATCAACGCCGACAGGCTCAGAGAAGAGCTTTGTGCTTCACAGCAGAGACTCACTGTGTGACTCAGGTGTGCTTAGCACCTCTTCTTCTCCAGAAATTGACCATCAGCTAATGAGAACACGTAAAGAATATGCCACAAAAGTCAACCTCCAAGATCCAGAGAGTGAAAAGCAAGCTGATTACTACAGCCAGGAGGCAGATGCTGTGCAGGATCCTACAGCTTCCCTTGAAGACTTCAATGTCCCTCAGGAAGAAAGTCCTGATGAACATTTTGACCAGGGCAACAAGCAGTCTCTGGAAAAGGAACCTACCCCAGAGACTGACCTTTCCAGAGAAATCAATCTTTCCACCCCAGGTCCCATAGAAGAGCCAAAGACAATTACTGACAATTTCCCAGAGAATTTTGGCAGCGTGCAAGACCTTCAGATCCATGAACATCAGCTGAAGAAGTACCCCACAAGTGACAGTCTGGATGAATACATGGATGAATGCTGTAGACTGAGTGAGGTGAGAAACACCTAAACTGAATCTTAGATCTAGGCCTGTCCAAACACCACAGTCAGCGTTCAAGGCCTGTTTGTCACAAACTAGGATGAATCTGAGTGAGTTTAGAATATCTTCCCTGAAACTGTTGTAAGCAGTAAAAAATGGTAATTGATTTTTAAGATTTCTTTTCATACCAGTAAAATTCTGAACTAATTCATAAATATCAGGTCTGGGTAAGGATGACAAAGACTCGTGGAGATCTGGTGTTTCAAAAAGCCCTAGATTAGAGGATGGACTTGATTCTGGTCTTGAAATGAAGATTATGAAGTTAGTCATCATCCTCTGATACATGGCGTGGGGGTCAGAACATAGGTTTGTTTATAAGGTCAGGTTGTTCCCGTCTCTGGGAACAGCTAGACTGCTTTTGGGGCACTGAAATTTATAAAGAACTTGTCTAAGGGTTATTTAATTTCTGTCCAGGTCTGCTGTGTCCTGTTGAAGCAACTGTCTCAAATAATGCATGAGCAGGGACTAATTCACAAATTCAGATCTTTGTAGGTTTGGAGTTGGAGATGCCATTTTAACTTGCCGGCACAGCTATGACGGACCAAACTGCAAAGGCCTAATTTCAGCAGATTGTCCCGCTCCATACTCCCTCTCTTCCCCCTGCTGTGCCACTGACAGGAGAATAAGAAGCCCTTCTGTGCACCTTCTCCCACAGAAGGTGCTGGCAAGGGCTCACCCCAATGCTTTGCCTGAAGCCTCATGCTGCAGTGTGCAGACAGATTGCTGCCTTGGCTGCACACTGCAGTGGATTCTGGGACCCAGCAAAGGAAAGATCTCAGTGGGGAGCTGATTCTTGACAGAGGCAGACTGAAGAGCCCCATGAGCAAAGGAAAAGGAGAAGGGTAGACTAGGTGAAGAGGGTCACACAAACACACCAAAAGCATCAAATGGTGCCTAGGGAGGATTTCTTTTTGGGGCGTTCATTGTGGTAATAGTGATGAGTTGGAATTGGAGATGGGTGGGAGTAAGCCAAGTAACAAGTGATGTGTGCTGTGCCTGTAATTTAACCATGACCTCTCTGCCCTGAACCATCAGGTGCTGAACTTCTTCTCCAGCATGCCAAACCCTCTTGAGCAGTGAGGAAGGTCAGAGATGTCCCATCTTTGTTAACACTGCATGTCAAAGCAGTACAAGCAACACACAACCCATATGACTGACCAGTATTTCCCTCCCCAGAGCTGTCTCACACGTGGCAGAAGACAGATGTCTATTTTGCACAGATCCCAAACAGACCTGGCCATTTGGCAGAGAGTTCAAGAAAGGATCAGAGCATCAGAATCTGACCATAAGGAGACTTCATAAAAAGTTATCTAAATTCTCTCTTGCACTCTAGAGAGTTTGCAGCCAGATTTGGTCTTGTCTGACAGCTCTGTACGCCTGTGAAATTCCTTTAAATCCTTGGTGAAATAGAGCCTCAGTTTCCCAAAGCAGAGCATTTAAATGAAAAAGAGAATAAATTAGAAAGAAGCTGAAGAGGAAATGAAGCTCTTGGTGGCTTATCTCTCCTACTTTTTAATATCCTTACTGGCTGAGTGCTAAAGCTCTGTGCCCTAGAGCATTTTTGTGTCTTTGTTTTTTGAGCTGTATAAATACAGCTGTGACCTAGATGCTGGGGAAGTTTGCCCCTTTTCACAGTCCACCTCCAGGCTGCTGTATCTCAAGAGCAGCACTCCGCAAACTGCTGGGATGCCAGGTAGCACTGAAGCTGACTGGGACAAGAAATGCCCATGGGCTGCTGCACAGCCCTGCAGCAGCTACTGCTCTGTGTGCCTCAGAGTACCAGGACAGCTTCTGACAGCTGCTGAGCCTTCTGCCCTCAGCAAATCTGCAGCAGGCTGACCTGTCRTCTCTGACGTACAATAGAGACCTGCTCAGAAACTATGTCCAGATGATCATCTGACCATACAGCTGACAGATGCATCTTGGTTCATCACAGTGGAGGCTCTGCTCCAGGCTTACTCTGTGGTTTTCACATTGGCAGGTAACCTGTCCAAGACACAACATGGTACCTAGAAACCAATCTCTTTTATGGCCTGCTGTCTTCTGAGGGACTCAGATAACCCTGGAAATGAATCAGTGTTGTCTGAAAGAAAGCAGGCCAGCACGGGGTATTCCCACCATACTTGGCAGAACGTGGCAAACTAAATTGCTCCATCAAATCAATTCCTGCTGCATTAAATGTTGATAGAAATGCAAGAGTGCTTATTTAATGGTAGGTGAGACCATTATTTAATTATAGGTGACAGCATCTTTTGCAGTTCTGTTGATGGTTTTGGGAACTTTCAAGCAACAGAAGAGCAGTTGAGTTTCCCCAGCCCAGCTGGCTGTGGCGATGCCAACAGCACTGAGCTTACTGGCTCACCACAGCCAAATAAGGATTCAGCCTCTGGGTGAGGTTGTCCCTTGATGTCCTCCTGACCATCCCTTGCTGCTGAGGCCACTTCCAACAGGAAGGAAAATGCTGAAAAAGAGAGACTGGAAATGACCAAATGTTTTGACCATTTGTATTCAGTTAGTGAATGGCTTTGGCTGAAAATATACATCAAATCATTTCAGTTCGGCATTTCTTAGACAAAGCTTTCTGATCTTTTGTTTTCAGCTGTGGTTTATTTTGAAATTTGCCTACATTTTGAGAGATGAAAGAAAGTGGAAGCTGTCAAACAACAAGAGAAAGAACTTTGAAGCCTAAATAAAAGCATTTCCTTTTAAGCTTGAAGTTTGAAGATACATAGCTTTTGATGCTTTTGCTTCACAAACACTTCCTCACACTCCATAAAATTTACATTTAAAGTCAGCCTAGCCCATATCTGTAGAAGAAGAGAGAGGGTGAGAGCATTATCATCATTAAATGAAAAGAAGTCATTATTCATGCAGTGCTATTTATCCTGAGCCAAAGCAGTCAAAATGTTTCTCTACAGAGTGGTAGAGTTCAGGGGAAGGATAGGGCTACCTGTGATGGTCAGCCCCATAGCCTGTGCATGCCACTCAGAGGAAACCAGGAGCTATCAGCAAGCACAGCCCCTTCTGGATAGCAGGGTGGAGCCATCAGAAATACACAGCACGATCCCTCTCTTTCCTGTTATTCACCAGCCTTTTGGTCCTGTCAGCTCCCTGTGACAAATGCTTCCCGCTCAGCCTGTGGCATCACTACCTGGTTGCTCTGAGCCCGCGATGGGAGGTTTGTAATTATGTTCCTTGTCGGTCAGCGCGGTGACTGTGCTGCCCATACCGGCCGTGCTCACACGGCAAGAGCATGCAGTGAGGGATGTATTGGAGGATGGAGCATAGTATAACCCAAAGGTACCCACAAGAAAAGTGAAGAGCATTGCGTGAAGTGCGGAAACCTAAGGCAGTGCAAGATACATCAAWGAGCTCTTGTCTGAATTAAGAAAAACTTGCCCTGCAAGCTGCCCATCAGCCAAGTCCTGCTTGCCTTCAGCTCCTGCTGCCAGGTCCAGCCCAGCACAGTTTTTCATGGAGCCCAATTGAAGAAAAGCACAGCACACACATCCAAGTAACAGATAATGGCTGAAATTAGGCAGGACAAAGTGCTGAGTAGATGATCAGAAATGCAGATTTTGATTATACATCAATTGAACAGGAGGCTTGAAAGCAACTCTCATTCTTGCAGCTCCCACTGAACTTCAGATCTTTGTAGTGCTCAGATGCTGCAGTGAGCACAATGTTACACAGAGACAAAAGGGACAGGCTCCCACATCTGTGAGCTAGGTAGCCTCAGAGGAAAAAATGTGATTTTACACCAGCCATAATATTGACTGGAGGGCTCTAGATAAGCCAAAGTTCCCAGTGCAGATGCTGATCCTGTATTTTTAAGCTTCCTAAGAAATCTGTGGTCTGGCACAACCGTCATGCTTTATTGCCAGGGACACATACTGAAAACTTGTCCCCAAAACTTAGTCAGGTGAGCACTGACAAGGGCAGAGATCCCTCTTTAGTTACACAGGTGTACAGTCAGTGTAGTGCACCTTAACTCTTCAGGGTCAAAATCGTAATGGGAACATAGCATAGCTGGGAGCCTTTGACTCTGTTTCTTCCAAATGAGGGTCTGGCTTAGTCTCGTACCTAAAAGCAAAATCTGGCACCTATTTATACATTATGTTGTTACTTTCCTAGAGCAACTTTAACTGTTTGATTCATAAATTCTGCCTCTATGATCCTCCACATCTTCACCTTACAGAAAAGCAGGCAAGATGTTTTCCCTTCTTCATAGGTTTCATCAACTCAAAAATGGGCATACAACTTTTGTTCCAACAGTATTTGACAATTCCCTGATGGAGATTAGGACAAATTTTAGTCATGAAGCTTTAGCTGGGAGGACCGAGAATGGAAGGCTCACCCTGGAAAATGTTTGCAGTTTTCCTACCGAATTTCCAGCTCACTCTTTACTACTGGCATAAAACTGTCTCACAGATGCTGAGAGGAAAATATTTAGACCAGAATGTGACAGACCAGGTTCTATGCTGCACTTGGCATCACTGAAAGATAGCGAGGGCTGTTTAGGTATTTCCAGTCTATGAGAAAACAAAGTCCTTGAAGGGTTCCTAGAGAGACCCTCCCTGCACAATAGTTTTGGGGACAACCAGCTACATTACACAAATTTTCTGTATCAAACACCTGCCATATCTGAGCAATCCTGATGCTAACAGGCCCTGTGGCAGGGCAAGCAGGGTGAAGCACCCACCTAGAAGTTTTTACTGTTGCATGCTGACCACAGAGGTGGCTGGCCCTGCAGGAACGTGCAGACACTGGGGGTTCTGCCTGATTTGCCTTTTGCTCATTTCTGGGATCACTTCAATAAAATGCAGATTAATTTGCTGTTAAATAGCCCAAACTGCTCTAAACAATCTCTGAAGGCTGGCTGTGAGACAAGGATCTTCAGCAAATTGAGGCCAAGCTTCAGTCTGGTTCAGGTCTTCTGCAGGGGTAGATCCACCTTGCCCCAAGACCTGCAGCAACTACTCTACACCTTTGCCCTATCATTTTCTGGGCACCTATATTTACTCTCAGGACTTGGAGATTTTCTCCAGCTTTTGCTAAAAGCCAGATTTTCTCCATGCCTGTCCCAAACACAGCTTTGCTTTCCAGTGCCTTCAGCCCTAGACACACGGCACTGGAAATCAGGGCCTCCTTCACTTCTCCTTCCCCTGCCCATTTTGCCCTACAAACCCAGCAGGTGTGGACATGAAGCAGGACCATACAACATTGAGCACAGGACAAATATGGAACAAAAAGAGGGTCTCTTAACTGAATGAGGTCACAGTCAAATGCTTCATGCTTTTTCTCCAGTCTAAGTTAGACCCAAATGTTTTACTTCATCCTATTCTCTAAAACCATATCTGTCCCTTGTAGCCTCCCCTGGTGTTTCCTCTCCTTGTATTTCCTGTAATGGGTTCGATTTGGCTCAGTGTCTCCGTAGGGCAATACAGACATGCCACCAGCCACGCAATAGCAAACTGGCAGGAAGGGGAGTTGCTAGATGTGCAAAAAGAGGGTACAGTGTGGCAGAAAGCCTGTATTTTCAGGGATAATAAGGAACTTTTGACTACCCATTGGAACAGTGTAGAAAAAAATCACTGTTCATTTTGGGACAGCTCAAAGTGGCCAAATTTTCAGAAGCTGATACTCATGTACTTTCTGAAAATCATGCTTCTGAAGCTGGGCACCCCTAAATCCCTGGCTGCTTTCAGGTATGTTGGTTACAGTGCTTTTGATTCAAGCTTTTCCCACAAGACACCACATAGGCTTTGTTCTCCCTTTGGGTCCTGGGGCTGTGCCCCCTTTTACTGCACAGCCACATTAAGTACTCAGTTTACATTTATGGCTGAGTAACTTTTGTCTTGCCACCACTTCTTGCAGGCTCTGCCTGAGAGGAAAATAAAAGTCATGAAGTGAATGACTGGTTGACTTGGAGTCAACAACCTCTGTCCCAACCTCAGACAAAAAAGCATCTGGATTTAATAATACCTGTTTATAAATAATATTGTATCATCATTTGTTTAAAAAGAAGTAAATCCTAATGTTGATTATTTTTGAACACACCATGAGCTTTCTGACATAATGAAAAGACAGGAAGAGTCCCAGGGCTGGCATTTCCCCAAAAATGTAGATTGTTGTGGGAAAGGAGACAGAGTAAGCTTCCTGCTTTTGTAGAGGGAACTTATTTTTTGAAGTAAGATAAACTTAGAGCACTGCTTTTGTAAAGATTGAGGCTTATTTTACTCACCGATATCACACGCACATCAGCAGGCAGCGCCAAGGTGGAAGTGAGCCCCTGCATGTATTCATTAGCAGCACGTTCAGCGCAGTCCGATCAGGGCACATGGGAGGACACTTGCTGTGCTTGGCAAAGTCCTGGGACCAGAAATGGTGAGGTGCAGAGCAGGAAGCTGGGAAGCATTATAGCTTTTCCTCTGCCATAGAATGACTGTCTGTCTCCAGTGTTGCCCTTGGCTGAGCAGCAGTGAGACTCTGGCAGGTCCTGAGTGAGTAATCCAGAAAAGAGCTTCGACAAGTGGTGCTGTAGCTCAAATCTAAGACCAAATTTCCTTGCAAGAGGAGGCCTGAGTGTGTCTTTATCACAGCACATGTAACCCTAAGGAGTGTACAGGGCTCTCAGCTGCTAGTAAGAATTGCTCTGTTGTTAGTCCATGGTCTAAGATCCATTGTCATTACAGGTGAACCAAGGTAACAGCAAAGCTCTGGGACCTGGTCTGGGATACCTAGAACACATCTGCCAACTGATTGAGAAGATTGGGCAGCTGCAGGAGCACAATCTGCGTCTCCAAAAACAAGTGTGCAGCTTGCAGAAAGAGCAGAAGATGAGCCAGATAAAAGAGGTAAGCAGACATCGTAGTATCTTCACTGAGTAACTGAGTAATAGAACTTGAGTAATATACTCAAGGCCCAGACAGAAAGTTCTAAGTCTATGTGAGGGAAGATGCCAATTTACCAGATCTGACACCCACCTGGGCTGGGTATTCTGGTCTTCAAGGAGGCCTTGCCCACCACAATGGTCTTAGCTTCCTGAGGCTGGGCTTGAGTGTCTGTTCCTATTCAGTTTTGTTTCCTGGATGCGCTTGCTTCTGTTGAGTTAAAAAGCATCCTTCTCACCTCATGCAATGCCCAGCTCTAAGTTAGTAACTTTTACTTCTCCACAGTTGTAAACTTCCTAAGAACACGTCTCTTGTCCTCAATGCTATCAAACCAAAATCCACAGCAATCCTTAGCAATTGTATTTTGAATTATAAGAACTTTCATTTCCTTCTGGTTTCAAACTGTCAAAATCCCAGAATTTCTCACAAAACAGACAGAATGGGAAAGAGCAGCAGTGATACCATGACCCAGCTCCACACTTTTTTTCCCTTCCTGTGCTCCTGAGCTGCCAGATGAACAATCTCTGACATGAAACATTTCAGTGTTCCCATTTGTCATTTTTATCAGCCAGAGCTAGCTAGGGAATTTGACTGAAATTTGCAAATAATTTCAGGGTCCTCCTGAACAGCACGTTTTAGCCCCTGCATATTTTGCTCAGCTCTACTCCACCTCTTCTTCAGTCATCACACCAGACTTCCATGTTTTTTTCCTCCCCTGCCTTTCTGTTCATTTTATTACTCCCCAAAGGAACAGAAGGGGTTTGTCACACTCAGCTATTTCTTCCCAGACATGCTGTGGCGAGTCTTTTGTTCTCCCGATAGCGTCATTGTTCCCCTAGTGCTGCTCTCCCACCTGCTGGGACTGGATCTGCAGTAGATGACTGACTCCTCCTCAGAGCCAAAGCCAAGTTCTGAGTCAGGTTGCAGAGCAGAGTAGCTTGTCATTTCCATGTACCCCTCTCTCACGCTAAGAGGAATGCAGCCTCCTACATAGAGCCTGGGAATTGTTAGCAAATTTCCTGAAGCTTTACAACTGTGAGTCATTGCTTGAAGTAACTCTTCCAAGCTGCAAACTCATCTGGTGTACGTGCCGCCTCCCCAGCTCCCACTGAAATGAAAGACACTGTGCTTGCATTTAAGTATTTGAAACTTTGATCTTTTTCATACTTCTCAGGATCTCTCAGCAGTCTTCTCCAATGCATTTGTCTCATACTGTTCAGTGGGGAATTGGATCCCCAGATGTAACATTCAGCACTTGCAGTGTGCTCTACACTCTCAGGTATCCTGTGATGCCTGCATCTCCTATATTTGAGCAGCTCTCCATCATTTTATTCTTCAGTCATAGCCCCTCTGAAGAGAAGAGGAACACTAGTACTCCATTTGCCATGAATCATGGAGATTGCTGTCCACATTTTGGAGGATGTCCAAAGGCTCCTTTACAAACCACATTCACTCTCCATGTAGACTATGATCATGGAAAGGTTTCCATGTCCCAGACAGAGCTAGGGAAGACACAACCCACAGAGCAGAGATGGGTTAGTGTGGTAGTAAGAGCTGGTCATGAGGATTGTAGATAACCAGCACTCCCAATGATGTTCTTGAGAGGTGTATAGACCTCACCACTGAGATGGTGTTTTGATCCTGGGACACAACGGGAACACTGCTGCTCCACATCCTTTGCTTTACAGGGAAATCTATAATACCATGGGCCAAACCCAGCATCTTTCATCAGATTTTCAAAGCACCTCCCAAAGGTATAGGTAATGCAAAGTGCCACACTGTTGTGACAACATATGCAGATGAGAAGTGACATTGAAACTGTCAATTGCTTGGGGGTCTCCAGAGGTGCTGAAGTGGTGTTGGCCTGTCCTGATTCCAATGCCAACAAACAGTTTGGCTCCCTTTCTGCTTCATCTGGATAAAGCTCTCCTTCCTTTCTGCCCTGCTAAACTCTTCTGCAACATGGTTGTTCAAGGTAAAAAGTCTCCCCTCCCCACAAGCAACAGCGGAAGCACACTGGCTGAAGTACCACATGCAGTCAATTTGGCTGATAACACGCAAGAGAATTGTGGCATCAATCCCATCAATAAAAATACAAGATACTGTAGTCTGTGCATGCTCCAAAACAAATAACATCTTAAAATGAGAGTCATTGTTATAACTGATCTGTTTATTTACACTAATGCCTTAGCTGGGCAGCTCTGTGTTTAGAAACTTGTATTCAATTCCTTATGGGAAACAAACTGAAAAGATGCTGAGCATCAGGCAACTTAAGTTAAATGCTAATGAAGCCATGAAAGCTCTGTATTACCAACTCCAGGCTGTTCAGCTTTTTAGAGAGCTAAATAATTTGTCTGGGTTCTGTGGGTCCCAGGACAAGGATGGACATTCCTGAGCTGAAGTGTTTGCAATTTGTCTGTACCATCGCACCACCTGTTACCTTGGGCTGTTGCAGCCTGAGAGCCTGCATGCTTTCTTTTTGTCTGGTATAGGAGTACCTTCTGCAGCATTGCTCCTGTGGAGCTGCCAGCATCTTCCTCAACTCATATCAAGACATGAAAACAAGTTTTGCTGGGAGGAGCAGACCTCACAGCCTCTTGGTTCAGACTGGAAACCCTTCTGATCTTTCCATCATCCCAGAAATAGGAGCAAACACTGAGAAGCTGAGCAGCTACAATGGTAAGTTCAAATACTTCTAGCCTGCCCTCCCATTTGCCACCACTTGGTCAAATAAACTGACCATCCACTTTCTTTGCCCTAGGAAAGACAGTTGGGAACAGAGCAAGATTTTGGTAGAACTAAACCCTAGCTGGAAATCCAAGAGAAGCATAAAACAGGTTTTTCTTTTGGAAACTTAGCATTCCTGAGTGGGTCCATTAGTGGACCCCCCCTCTATGTGGCATTAAAATTCCCCCAGGCAAGGTAGGATTTGATCTAAAATGGAAAGCCTTAGTTAGTCTCCTACCCTCTCAAGTAGGCACTGAACACATTCCTGGAGGATGACTTACCCTATAGTCCAAGTGGAAATAAGCACCAGCTGCAGAGCTTGGATCCAGACACCAACTTTTCCAGAAGGCTGAGAAACACTGGGCTCAGCCTACCCATGATAAAGCCAGATGAAAAGTCTGGATCCAATGTTAGATGTGAACCAGCTCACTAAATGAGACTGATTAGTTTATTTCAAACCTTGGACTTCAGCCTGTCCCTAATACCTGGTGAAACGCAGAACATCCTCCTAGCAGGACTGAGTCAGAACCTTTGGGATCACTAGTGCTGAGGCTTGGAAATACCCTCTCCTAGCACTTTCAGAGGCGGCCTGGAAGGAAAATAGGACCATGAGGAATCCATTAGAAAGTCTTGCCATGGTCAAACACTTTACTGGGGCTTTTACCTTCTTTCCACTGCAGTGTGGCATGAAGACACATGGGTCTTATCCCGTCTTTAAGTCCTTAGGGTTCTCATCCCATCTGGAATCGTAACTTGCTGACAGCACTGCCCAGAGGCCATCCTAGCAGGATGCTGCTAAGAAATGAGAGCAAGTCCTTGCATTTCATTGCAGGAAGCGAGAGATACCCAGAATCAGGAAAGAGCCAGCTGATGGTGGGGCTCAGGAAGTCATCAAACAATAGGAACAACAAGGAGAATGAGTTCAGAGAAGCTGGAAGTATGGCTGAGGGACAGTCTTTTCCATCAAAGGACCCTGCAGTAAGAAAGGTGAGTGATAAGCTTGGAGCCAGACTCTGAGTGGGACCTGTGGGAGAAGCAGAAAGAAGTTCTGCTCAGGCAGATCAGAATGAGGTGCCAGGAGAGCAAGCCATCCCTGTCTGCTACTGAGTGGAGCTGGGCCAGTGAGGGTCAGGGGTCTGTGCCTCTCTGCTCCCAGCCTTAAATGAAGAAGGACTATGTCTTTATGCCAAGAAAGGCAAAAATGGATCGGTGGTGCAGGGGAGAGGAGCAGTGCAGACAGCAGTATGGGTTTTAGCCCTCACCAACCCCAAATAACTCAACGTGTGGACTCTATCATAAGTATCTTCACTACTGATACTAGAGATATTAAACCAAGCATTTATAACCACTTATAAAAATTCTACTGGATCAATCCATAGCTGGCCACACTTATTACCAGACTGGCAACATATCAATGTAATTAGCTCCAGTCCTGAAAGCGTGTTCCAGGGAATGTGTTTCAGTGAATCTGTGTCACTGAAGTCCAAGGGAGCCAAGACGAATTCTTTCCTCTCCCTTTCTTTCCCATTGTTTGTGTCTGCCTCAGCACTTTCATGTTCCGGTGGGGATCAGAAGTGCTGAAATGCCAGAGCAGAGACTCTAATCAGAGTATTCCCAGCCCAACAGGAAAGAGGAAGGAGTAGGTCTCTCACGGGAAAGACCTTCTCATGATATTTCCCCCCAAAGCTGCAAATAGGTCACAAACACTTTGATGAACTTCAGAACCCAAATTGAGGCTGAGTCCTAAAAGGTGCTCCATTCTCTGGCTTGTGTCCTGCCAGCTTCTGGAGCATTTTAAGCACGTGGGAAGTCCTGTTGACTTCACAGGACCATAGAACCAAGATCCATGGTCTTTAAACTGAATCCTCATCCTGTCTTGTTACCTCACACCTTAGTATTGTCACTTAGGATTGAATTTTGTACCCTGAGCACAAAATGCCCCCTTTATTCTTACAGTGCAGGAACTGTATGGGAATTCTGTCTGCTACACTCATCCACAGGTTACTGTGTACTATACACATGAATTGGCAGTCTAAATACAAAAGAGAGGAGAGAGGTGGAAGAAGAGAGAAGGGATTATCACACATGTGAGGGACTGAGTCGTAAAGAGATAAACGACTCAGCCAAGGCTGGGGATATATTCCAGGGCAGAGCTGAGAACAAAGCCAAGTCTGTTGCAAATGCTGGGAGATGGTCTCGCTGTCTTGTTATTTATCGATGTATTTGCCTTTTGTTTGTAGGGTCTGGACGTCAGCAAGAACATCTTGGTATGTACTGCCTTTGCAGAATATATTTAACTTGTGTCTGCATTATCACGGACCAAGCCCGTGTAGTGCACAGCATTGTGCATGAACAAAAGAGGTTTGCTCACCCCCGAAGTTTACTCTCACAGATGACAGGAGCAGGCAACTGCTCAGGCTTTCTGGGGTATCAGCAGTGCTTGCTTTTCTGAGACAACACCAGCACAACGAGGGACTAACTGCTGAGGCCTCAAAACCCTTCCACAGCACACATTAATCCTAAACACAAAGGTTTGCTATTTCCATAAGTAAACAGTCTCGCTTACAGGCAATTAACTCAATACCAGTGAATCAGGTGTTGCAGTTCTCAGCTGAGCCTGTGACCTCATCTGAAGTTTTGAAGTGAAAACTTTGCAGAGCCTCAGTAAGAAGTATTGCAATAGGCATTGTTGGGGCTGGTACATGTGGCTGGGCAGCTGCCAGCTTGTACTCTCAAGGTGGCCACAACTCCTGTAGTAATGACTCTGCTGGTGGCACAGTGAGAAGGAGCCTCGGGACAGGGCAGAACAATGCCCAGAACGTGACAATGGTTTGAGAACTTCACTGAAGTTGGGCATCATTTCTCCCYATTATGCTGGTTCTGGGGCATGATAATTTTTGTTCTGTTCCCCAGTTTTCCAGTCATCACTTTAGGAAATTTAAAACAATATAGAAAAAAACCCATTACATTTTTTGATGCAGAGCTCCTTTGAGTTCATGAGTCCAGATGAGCCCAGCCTGGAGAGAACAAACATTAGGGATGGCCTCCTGGGACTCCCTGACCTCCTGATAATCTCTATTAGCATTTCAAATGTAAGAGCCCAATAGCTGTGGCTTGCAGATGTGACAGGGAAACAAAGGCTTGATCTCTTCTAATTCATGGTCCACGAAAGTTACCACCTTAAAAAGGACTGATACCAATGCACCTGGCCTAATAGAAAGGATAAGAGWGTCAAACTGCTTTTTTGGGTTTTCTTGTAAAAAGGCCCCCGGGGCGCATGTGAGCAGGTAGGAAACCAAACCGATCTTCTCCTTTAGTACAGTATAACAATAGGGTAAAATGTGCCCTTAGGCAGCTACTCAGCACTCACCAGTGAGTGGCCCTCACTCTCTGAAACCTTAAGTCAGAAAGAACAGCAGAGTTCTAGGCAGGGAAATGTTACCAAACAAAATACAAAAAAGGATGGTATTACTCACAGTTCATCCATCCTGTCTCCTTGTGTCCTATACAGGTATAGGCTGGCCACTGGGCATCACTACACAGTGTTAAAAACTCTTTTGTGAGCCCTGACTCCTGTCTGTCTGAAATAAAGAAGCTTCCCTCTTCCCACCACCCTGGATTACCCTAGAGTATCATATATTGGCCAGATGAGGTCTGCCAGCAACTTGCCTCTGGTCCTTCAAGTTGTGGTTTCTTTTTGCTCCCTAGGGTGAGAGCCATGCTTGGGGGAGAATGAGAGATCTTATGAGGAAGACAAGGTTAAGAAACCAGAACAAGCTGGGGCTGTCCTCCACTGCACTGAAGAGGTCCTGCCCACAGTTATATAGGTGAGGCAACGCTGTGGGAGATTTTCACTTAGTGTTGGGAGGAGGTGGTAGAAGATTTACCTCTGGTTGTTGCTGCCTGGAGAAGACCACTCCTTACCTTCTTTCTATTGTATATGCTAGTCCTGGCTAGCGGTGGCATTTGCTTCTTTAGTGCCCGGACGCTCTAAGATCTCAACTGGATGTTACCTGTGTAAGAATAATGGAAACATTAGGGTCCCTAAAAGAAGGTGCTTCCTAAGCATTGGAGTCAAGATTAATGCTCTCCTTTGTCCACTTTTCCACCTTTCATCCAGTGGGATAGTAACCCATGTTGTACTTGATGTGTGATGGATCAGCTGGATAGTTTTTGTCAGAGGAAGAAGAGACGAAGTTTGCTGAATGTGTGTTCATGGATGGGACCTGTTTGTTGCTGTAGATGAATATTTGGGTCAAACATGAGGTTTTATTTCTATTGAGTAATCCATGCTGGTCCCCCGGGCAAGTTTGTCTACCAGACTGGTTACAGCCTGGCCTCTGAGCTAAACTGTGTTGTGCACGTCTATCTGACAGTACTACGAGCTACCCCTTGCACAGATATTCCCTGCGTGCTTGCCAAGTCCTCCCAGCTAGTCTGGTGGATTTAGAGTGTTTGTGTATATAATCAGGTAACAGGAAGAGCCTGGGTATCTTAGTCACTAAAGCAGGAGCATTACATGGAGCTGTGAACTTCCCTCTATGTTTTTTCAGCTGAGATCTCAGTAACCTTGAGCGGAACAGCTCAAATGTGCTTAAGCCTTCCTCAGGTTTTAGAGGGGGTGATGGTGGGGAAACAGCAGCTGTTTAAGCACTCAGGAATGTCCTATTGTTCACCTTAAGACAGCTTGTACCTACCTTACAAAATGCATAAGGGAACTGGGAATCTTGTAATTACGGCTGGAAAAAAACTCCTCTGTAGTACATGGAGTGATTTTTCCAGCTGGGAAAAGCTTGCTTGGGGCCCAAGCACACRTAACAGGAGAGCTTCCTCCTATTGTTTGGGAAACTGAAAGAAACACAAAGCAGAGAGAGATCAAACAGTTCCATCTAAAATAGATGGTGAACCAGCTGGGGAAAAAATACAAACTCCTGTGAACCTTCCCTCTAAACATGAATAGACCCAGGACTTTTATTTGAGTTTCAGAAAAGTTCTGTCTCTGTAACCTCCTCATAGCCCCTTTCTCTGCAGCACAGAGGACAGTGCCAGCACTCCCCACATGAGAATTGAAGGCTAGGTCCTCTGCTGCCTAAATTGATGCATTTCCCATGAAGGGCCAGCCCAATAGCTCCTAACAGAAATTCTAGCTCCCTAGAAATTAGTCTCCTAGAATGGACAACTACTGCTGTCATGGAAATCCTGTACAATGAGATGCCAAAGGGACAATTTTTTACCTGGCTGTAACCGGGCATTTTCAGAGCTCTTGGGCACTGATTTTTGCAGGCTGTTTCTCTAGCTGATGAATGGCCTTTTCTTTTACTAACTTTCTTCTCCCACATACCTACATAAAACCCTTACCTCTAACTCATGCCCCTTATCTCCCTACGTTTCCTTTTCTCCTGCATTCTAGCTCTTATTCCCCAGCCCTATCTGTATTTGATCTTGCCCTTTTTACCCCAAACCCAGCAATAGCGATGTACTGACCCTGTCCTTTTCACTGGTGCCTGGAAAAATTGAGCAGCTTGTTCATATGGCAGTTTGGATACGTAGTTGCCCTCAGGCTCCTATGAAGTAAAAAGTTAGGCTTAGTGGATCAATGACAGACCAGCAAATGATGCTGGACAGAAAGACCCTTCCTGCAGTAGTACCAGAATGGTAAAGCAATAAAGTCTCACTCATCTGCAGCTCTTGGCTAAGCAAACCTTGAAGCCCTGATACTCTCAGCATTTAAAGCCAGTGTCTTTGTTTTATAAATTATAACATGTTTGTCCTGGCTTCTGGTGCTGTTTGTACATGCGGACATACGGAGTTGGGTAACTTTTGCTTACCTGGGCTTCCTTGGGCTCCAGGTCTTGCACTGCAACAGGCTGGAGCCTGGTGCCCCGTATTAATATACAGCTCTGAAGAAAGCAGAGATTTGTTGCTTTTGACACCCAGTCCCACTTGACTCATTTGGGCAATTAGAGAAAGTTGCTTTGTTTTTGTAACTAGGTCAAAACAAATCCCCTTTCATGCTCCCACTCTGTGTATGATGAATGATCTGCTCCAGGGTGGTTGTTTCGTTTTTCTTTTCTGTCTTTTTTTTTTTTTTAACATCCACAAAAGAATTCTCATAGTAGAGAGAACTTGGTTCTAGCAGGAGAAAGGCGAGGCCTGCCAAGTTAAACATACTGGCACAAGATTCGGTGGTTTGTCATACATTGTTCTAACCAGGCTCAGGCTTTCATTTCATTTTCTTTTTCCTGTTAATACATTTGCTCCTGCACAGCAACATCTATTTTGTGCAAGGACCAGAACAGACTGATGATTGACTTCATTATGGTGTTATGAACTTAGGCAGCACATGGTCCTCCACTTTCCAGGGCAGGATCTAACGTGGGAAGCTTTGGGCAATCCCCTCCTGACATTCCTGTGCAGATATACCCACCTGGGTAGTTATGGGAGCTGTAGCTTTTATGCAGATGCATGGGCATGAGCTAACCTCAAAGACAGTATTTTTCATGGTGAAAATTATAGTTTCAGTTTGAAGCTACCAAAAGCTTGCTGCTGTATGATTCCACTTTGTGGTTAGGGTGAAGTGGGACAGTGCAGTTCTGACATTACAAAACCCCATCTTCAATACCGTATAATAAAGGTTGAAAAGGGCCCAAGAACCTCAGACCCAGGTCTGACTGCTGCTCTTCACATGGAAAATTAATACTAAGGTATTCCTAACCCTGTGCTCAGGGTTGAGAAACAGGCAAAGAATTAAAGAACACCAAGTCAGAAGTTTGACCATTCCCTTGTAAAAGAACAAAAAGCAGAACAAAAGCTAAAAATGCACAACATTTAGAAAAAAACCAAAATAGTAGTTGACAAAATAGAGTCTGCACCACACAAGTCAGGACTTGGAGTTGAAAATTTTTCAAATCAAAGATTTGAAGCAAATAGCTATTAGGTGTTTATTTTCTGTAAATAACTTTCAAATATTGCTTTAAAACAAAACAAAACAAACTACAGCTTTTCTTTCTTAAACAAGCTATTTTAAAGAAGTGTTCAGGAAGTGTTCTGAAAGGTTTGTCTAAGTCCTGAGCTACCTAATTAATTTCAACCAAATAGGATGTACTATACTCATTTCAATCATATGTAAAAAATAACAAACAAATTAATCTGGAGACAGTCCACAGCAGCTAGCTTAGTGTTGCTATTCAAAATTCTTCATTTACTACTTACTACTTTAGGCCAGAAATTTTAACTTCCCTGTGATATTCACCCACAAGTCTATCCCCCAGCTTCCAGCTAGGCGGAAAATACTGGTTGCTCTGAACAAGATAATGTTTGTGTCCATCCATTACAATGTGGCTCCATGCCAAGTGCTGCATCTTGTGGCTGTCTCTTTTTTTGGATGCTGCCACAAATATTTGGACAGCATCTGTTATGGAATTTCAGACTGGAGAGGGGGAAGCTGCATTGGGTATAACTTGGATACATATGCACAGCATATTAATGTTAAAAACACAGCCATGCATTCTGACCATTGTTAACTTCAATTGTACTTTTCCATTTGTTAAGGCCAGATATTATGTCTTCAGACCTGAGGAAAACTGAGAGGAACTCCATGATTGTTCTGGGACAAAATACAAAGAATGAAAACTTATGGCCTTTTTGATAACCTGAGTCAATCGGAGCAAGGTAAATTAAGTAAAGCAGCATATCTTTCTTTGTGGGTTGRGGTTTTTCGCCTTTTCGCAGCAAAAGAATGAGGCGGTCCTGTTCCTTCATCTAGACACACTCCAGCATGCAAAGACAGCAACAGGTCTGATTTTTGAAGTTCAAATGATACAGACTTACGCCTACTGATGACTGGCCCATATATCTTCATTTTAATAGTCCCCAGCTTTTGGTTTGTTGGTTTTTTATTTTAACCCACAATTTAAAGGCAACTGTAGTCATACAGGCTACATCATGCAGCCTTTTTACAAAAAAAAAAAAAGGCAGTAAATTCATTTCTCTGCAGTTGGTCAAAAGACTTCCAAATAATAGGCCAACCAGATGTCTTGGGAAGGAAACAATCTGCCCATAATAAAGAATAAAAGAAAACCAACTTCAGTGTCATCTTCCACCTTCCCAACTCAGCCCACAGGCTAAATGCAGAGAAAATTCTCTGATCTCACATTCACTGCATGTTTCTGTTTCAGAAAGTCAAGGTGAGAACACCAAAGGACACAAAACCAAGAATCCCAGGGTTACTCTGTGCAATCTACATCCTACAGTCGTCAACAGAGGAACTCTGAATTGAATGTTGGAAAGGAAAGAGGGAAGGGGGATGTTGAGAAGGGTTTGTGGGCAGATACATGCTCAGCTATGTACAGCTTTATTCCTGAACCTGAAGCGTACTTAAAAAAGTCAAGCCACAGATGAAAAGTGCTGTTGGCATCTTGGCAACACAACCAACAGAGACTTTGAAGATTTGAAAATTCTTCCCCACTCTGGGTTAGGAACAGAATTACCTGAAACATTAAAGCTTTTGAACTGTTGTTACTTTTTGGGGACCTTCTCCAGCTGAAATAAACATTAGCTTTATGGGACACAGCATCATCTAGAGGAGTGCCAAGATGCTCCTTGCCCAGGGCAGAGGTGGCTGTTGAAAGGACAGCCTCCTCCCTCTGGGGTACCTGAGCTGCAGTCTCTCCTTGTCCCCAGCACAGCTCCTCCCTTCAGAGCAGCCTATGGCCAGCTGTGCCATTTCACTGGAATCCAACAGGAAAACAAAGGTAAAGTTAAGGTCATTCCRGAATCCGCCACTAACTTCCTGTCTTGTGGGCCTGCTCCTTTTGCAGAGGCCCCTAGACTCTGGTGCTACCCTGCACAGAAATTGGCATTGTACATACTCATTGTAGAGACCAGAGTGAGCAGCACTGCAGGAAWCATTCTTGAGAGAGACCAGAGGGGGCATCCAGGGCAGCCTCTGTTTCATGGGGCAGCCCAGCTCTTGTCTAATCAATCTTTTTCTTTTTCTTTTTTTTTTTTTTTGAGGGGGAACAGGACACCAGCCTTGAATTCCTACTTTTAAGTTGCATTTAAGTGCTCTGTCTGTGCAGGTGGGGGCCTGAGGCTGTAGGTGGGACAGTCATGCCACTGTATGGCTCAGCCTGTGCTCTATCTACTGGGAAAAGGGGAGAAGGAGAGCTGCAAGGCAGAGTAACTCAAATACATCCTTTATGAACTGCTGCTCTTTTGGGATACATTAATAACCACATAACACTATGACTGTTCTTGGTGGCTGCCTTATTGCCACATGTCCACTGATTCCTGACTCAAGGAACAGGCAGTGCATGCTTCTGAAGGTCCCATGGTTGCAGAGGTCTCTGCACACTAGCTCTTATTGGTACTAGCAAAATAGTTAATGCACATAAAGATTTAAGTAAACTAACATTGCCTCTTGATAAAGGATTATTCTATCCCATAAATTACCATATAATTATAAGTCAAGCAATTGCTGTTTAAAAATCTCTCCCCAACCCAAACTTGCCTGAGAACCAAGATTTGAGGAGGTGGCAGGAATAATCAACCTTATCAGGTTTAGTCTTTCAGTAACAGATGTTTCTCCCTTGCTCATCCACGTCAGCTGGAGCCCTTGGAGTCCTCCAAACCAGAGCAGGATCTTTTCTGGGATTCAGAGCAGCCCAGCCMTGCCATTCCAGGGCTGCTATAGTTTGCAGGGATCAAGGCAGTAGCSCAGGCCTGGTTCTCGAAGCATGCAGAAGGGTTGCTACTGTTGTTACTTAGCATCTCAAAAAAAACCCCACAAACAAATACCATGATCAAACCCCACAACCCAAAACTAAATCCCCATTAAAAAGAAAAAAAAGGGTCTGCTGACTCAAGGTTAGCACCCTAAAGTAGGTGCTGTGTTTCAGTTGCAGCTGCTGCTGCAGGACTTGGTTATTCACTGTATATCTTGCTAGCTTCATCCAAGGCTAGAAAGATTTGTGACTTGATTATTCTGTGAATAGTCTGTATATCTCCATAAATACAGGGGACAAAAATCCTGAATTAACTTACACCCTCCATTATCCCTCTAGCTTTACAGAGACCGTATGAAATGTGAATCAGTGCAAACTGAATTTAAAGTGTTTTAAGACATAGCATCATGAAGTGGTATTCTCTACCACCACCTCTATTCATGTTATGAAGTTTGTTGGGTGTTTTATATTGGGGTTTTTTTTAAACTAAGATAAACTAGCACTCTTTTTTATTGCAGCATTATATTAAATATATTCATGTATTTTTAGAAATAAATGTATTTATAATGTGTAACATACTGTATAGTTCTCCACGCCAAGATGCATTGTAATACAAGCATAAGAAAATTAATAAAAGCATTACTATTATGATAATTGTTTTCAGATATTTTATTAATGAACACCAGGCTTGTAGTATAGGAACTGCCCCACCTTTAGGGCTTCAGGTGACCATAGTTAGTCAAGAAAGGAATTGTTACCTCCAAGCTTTTAAAGAACTTCTTTAGCTTTGGTAAAGAAGCAAGTTTGGTCTTTGGAAGCAGGTGCTGTTCTCAAAGATCTAGAGGATGAGGAGAGCCTTTGGAAAGTTCAGATATGACAAAACACGTGTTAATTTTGAGCAGCCGTGTGTTAGGTTGCTGTTGCTGGGCTTTGCTTCCACAGACAGGCAGCACACACACCACTTCCAAGAAGAAACAATGAAGGCACTGGGAACAAAGTGTGCTGATTCTCAGCACTGGGGTTTCTTTCTGAAAATCTGGATTCAGCAGCAGCACTACACAACAGCCTCAAATGACATGTTCGCTGGCCTCAGGGCTGCTTGTCCTCAGCTCCTTCATTCCCAGCCAGCAGCACCCTCCTGGACAGAGCAACTTTCCTTCACCTGCAAAAGTCTAAGGCACTGTGTACAGCACCCCCCAACACCTTTAACTGAACTGTATAACCAGGTGGTACAGAGTGAAGCTAGAGAGAGTACTGACTCAAGAAGTCACACACAGGTATTCAAAAGGAAATAATGGTGAAAAGTCAATGAGACCAACTTAAGAAAGTAGAGGCCCAGGGAAAAAAGAAGCTAGAAATGCACCTGTGAAGGTAGAAGGAAAATAATACACTTTTGCAGAAAAGTGGCCATGAGAGCCACTAACACCCCAGTGAAGTTGGAGAACAGGCAATGAAGACAGTGCCAATGCACCAGARGAGGAAACCTCCTTCCTAAGGAGAACAACTCACATCCCACTGCTGCTCATGCTATTCCCTCCTGCTGAAGACCAAGTAGCAAGCCTTAAACACAGACTTCCCAGAGTGGATAAGGGAATTAAGATCATTTCTTTGCTCACCTCCACTTAGCACTGCGTGTGCCCTATRCTAAGTGTCATACCAGCCTTCACCCAGTTCTGCACCAGAAGGGACAGTCCCTGCAGGGCAACCTACCCTGAATTCCCAGAGGCTATGCACCCAGAGCTCCCTGCCACTTTGAGATGGTTCAGTAATCCCATGGAGTGGGGCAGGGACTTGACTCTCTCCGCCCCTTCAGCGTCCACACAGGCATCTAAGCTTTCTAAGCAAGTATTTCTGTTTCACTTGCTGAGGCATAGGAAGGCTCCAGTAGCAGACAGGAGGTGTTTAGGTCTTGGCTTACACACAGTTAAGACCAGTGCCAGAGCACCCCGCCTGGTGCACTGAAAAGGTGTGGTTTATATTACTCCTCTAATTGCCCAGTTAATTAACATTACAGACAGCTGCTAAAGACTTGTCCTAAGACACATAATGAGTTTACACTCTGCTTTCCCAGACAGAGCTCCACCTGTACCAAGGTTATTTAGTTGCCAGAGGTGCTCCCCAAAGAAAGAGTCTGTTCGACCTATCTTCAGCTGATGATTTTTTCCAGCCTGGGATCCYGTTCACCCTCCCACCATAAAAGTTGGAACAGTCTTTTCTTCTGGATAGATTTTGAAAGGAGGCAAGACTAAGATCACTAGTTATCCTGAAAGTAGCAGGGAAGAGCAGATCTGCTAGAAAAATAAAATATGATTCCTGAAGTTTCTTGGAGTGAGAAAGGAGTTAAAAACCAGATCCCATCAGCTGTTAACACCCTCCAATCACACAGTATCAGCAGAACCTAATTAAAACAGAACAATATCTGCTACCTCAAGCAAGCAACTAGTCAGTTCTTTTCTTCCATGTATAATCCCTACTCATCCCTTTTAAAGGCCCCAAAGCAGTACAATTAAGACTCCTCTCCTGCCTTAATGGGGAATTTCTAATTAAGCCAGTGAGGAAAAGAGGGAAAAATATTTTTCCTTCCACTCAAGGATTACCCCATCAGCTATAAAGGGATCTCAGCGTGAGTGCAAGCACCAGAGCTCCCCCAGGCTGGGCAGGAAGGAGAGGGTGGAGACCCTTTCCCCCTCTGCTGCCTGGAGAGTTTTGCTGTACTGTTTTCACCCAGGACCTCAAAAAGCTAAGATAACTGTCTGCTGTCCCATGAAGGCTTAAGAATAACATCTAAGTAAAATTTGATTTTCCCTCCCCCTGTGAAGTTCAAAGCACCTAGGCCCTTTTATTTTTCCCAGTTGGAATGATGTTTCCATGTTCTCATTCTTCAGAAAAAAGCCACCTACCCTTTTCTGCTTCTAGAGCAAGAGAGGTAAGTTCATGTACAGCATCATTAGGAAGGCCCATTTGTGTAGTGCCTTGGCATCCTTGCTTTCCAGTCCTGCCGCATGAGCACAGCCCTAATTTACCTAGTGACTCAAGGGCAAGTGGGCAATTCGCAGCTCCTCACACAGACAAAATACCTGCTCTGCACCCCCAAAGGACAAGTAGCTGCAGGATCTGCTTTTAGTTACTGCACTTCTACTCAGTGCTTGAATGGAGCCAAAGTCAGTACTTTTGAAAGCCACCATATTCACTAACAGAAGTGCCAACACCATCCAGCATCACTCCTGCATCAGTCTGCAGCCCAGACTTTGACAAGGGCTCCAGTTTGTCCAGGGCAGACAGTTAACATCAAACACAGAGCAGAATAATTCCAGAGTGAGATGAATTTGGAGCAYTTGGAAAGCTTTCTCAGCCATTATGATAATTTTTGCCTTGCAAACAAATTCGTACAGCTAGGGTGTCCAGGGGAAGGGGTACCACAGACCAAATGGTTTGATAGTCGCTTTATTGCAATCCATTGATCTCGTGTACTGCTGAGACCTTGCTTTGCCACAGCACAGAAACCACAAGCACCACGCACAGAGCTGTCCCAGTTGCCACAGYGGCAAATACCAGAGCCCAGGGGGCTGCAGCATGCACAGCTGCTCCTGTGGGGGAGAGACACCCCAATTAACGGTCCCAGTGAGGCACAGGGATGCCTTAGGGGCTCAGTCTTTCTGTAGAAAAGCCTTAGACCAGCCTCCTTCCCGTGCTCTGCTACCACACTTACCAAGGCCATCTTTGGCTGTGTACTGCCTTAGCTCCTGGAGGAAAATCACAGGGCCTTTGCTGGAGACATGGGAGGTGCCTTCCTGAAAAGAATGCTCAGCACTCCTTTTACCCCCTACAGAGCAAAGTGAAGATTGTAGTAAGAAGATGAGAGCTGACCTGGACAAAGCTTGCTGACCTTCAGGGCTATACAACACACAAGAAGCTCTGAAGGCCAAAGTTTCCATGCAAGTCCACACAGAGCTAAGAGCCTATGAAGACCTCTGTCTTGCTGGCATAAGACCAGGAGCCCTTAGTCAGCRGAAAGGAGCAGGAAGTGCCTTGTCAAGCTGTCCATGGCTGAAGGGAATTAGTCCATAGTCTGTATGTCGCCTACCCTCCAGCTTGGAGACTRGGCCCTTGTTGGCCCTTTGGATAGGGAAGCAGAAGGCCAGGACACTTACTGGCTCTAGCAGGACAAGAGGTGGTGCAGGACTCCTGTACAGACTGGTGACACACTGAAGCACTGCAGTGCAGGTACACCTAGAARAAAAAGGAACACAGTCTGGAATCCCTCAGGCATTGTCTGTAGACAGGTGATATCCTGGTGTGGTGCGTTGACCCCAGCTAACAACTAAGCACCCACACAGCCCCTTCCTCACTCCCCCTACTCTGCCCCAACAGGGCAGAGAAAGAATAGGAAGAGCAAAAGCAAACAAACCTGTACCTGGAGAGATAAAGACAGTTAAATAAGTGAAGGAGATGAGGAGAGGAAATTAAAAAACCCAAAGCACCAGTGATACAAGTGCAGGTCACTCATCCTGCTCCTGCAGGCAGACTGGTGCCCAGCCAGTTGGAGCATCAGCTCTCTTGGAAGATGAGCCTCCCCAKTGTTTATTGCTGAGCATAAATTCATGCAGCATGGAATATTCCTTTGGCCAATTTGGGTCAGCTGTGCTGCCTTCCAGCTTCTAGCCTACCCCACACCTACTCACTTGGGGTTAAGAGACAGCAGAACAGGGGGAAAGTCTTGGTGCTCTGCAAGTGCTATTCAGCAAATAGCAAGATCATCTGTATGTTTTCAACACTGTTTTAGCCACAGATCTAAAACCAAGGCACCATATGGGCTGCTATGGGAAGAGTTAACTCCATACCAGCGCACCTGGTCACAAAAGGGTGAAGGCAGGAAGGTCAGTTCGGCTTGTTTCATATCCAGGCTGTAGCCTTGGAGCCCTCTGCTGACCACTGCAAGGTGGCTTTGAAACCTTTACCGTACGCCTTCAACTCGGTGAAATCCGGCATTACAGCACTTCTCCCTGACACCTGGGATACCACTGCCCGAGCCCTTGTTAGGTACAGCTGGGACCAGTTTTGAGTATTAATTGATCCCAGGAGCACTGAGCAAACAGTACAAGGCAAGTCACATGAAATTCACCATAACTGCAGAAGCTCAATAAGATTGAGCCCAGATGCTTCAAAGGGTACTCAAAGTTATTTCCAAGTCATTTTGGCCAAGAAACGTAGTTTAGAGAATATTGATTAGCACAGCTAGAGCACACAACCTAAGCTAATTGACCAGACAAGGTAGCAGTTGCTTAAGTCAACTACTACCCTTCTAGTGGTCACATTTTCTGTTGCATCCCTCCAGCGATATATCTTACCTCTACCACATTCATTACAGGGAATAAGGCTTCTGACATCAACCTTTCCCCTTCTATTTCAAGAGGGAATTTTCCTAGTCTTTGCCCCACTCCCCCAAGGAGGCCAAGGGTCTCATAGTTATGAAATGGTTCTTACTACTGACACATTTGACTTGTCCTCAACGTGAAGCTAGGTAGCCAGGACAGGATCTTACCAGCCCAGACAGTTTCTCTTGAGAAGTGGAGTCCACAAAGGTGAATGTGTAGAGGGTGAAACGCTGGTAATGAGAGGGGAACAGTAGTCCTGAGGCAAAACTCATAGGCATCAGCTGTGTCTGATAGTTGTCCCCTGCATAAGGGCACCTGAGGAGGAAAGGTAAGCAGTGATAAAAGAGCAAGTTGTTTCTCTGACCCAAAGCTGTTGACAAGTCACATACCCATTCACCAACACTGGCCACTGCAGTTGTTGCTGGGGATTGATACTTGGTGTGGCCCAGCAATGGTGCAGAACTAAAATCAGGTCTGGGTCTGTTCTCTGAAGGATCTTGACTTCTGCATAAACAGGGTCTCTCAGAGTCTTCACAACAGGATAGTCACTGTCAGTGTAGTAGGAAGTATAGCTTCCATCTGGGACATAAGAAACCCGAGAGCCATTTAAAAGTGGGAAGAAACAGGAATAGACATCCTTCATAGCCATATCGGTGAGTTCCCCCCATGGCAGGGAAGCAGTGCTGGGTTAACCCGTCAATATTCCAGTATTACTCATCAGGGACCCGAGCCCTGCACCAAGAGGCTTGAGTAGGTCCTGCAAAGCTCTCCTACCTGAGGCAACACGCAGCTCTAAAGAGAGAGGACCCGGCTGGGACACAGCAGGGAGTGGTGGCAATGAGAAGACCTGAACACTCAAGGGAACGGAGCTCCCACTGATGGAGTAAATGCATCGGACATGTAACCTGGTGGGACAGGAAAGCTCCAAATCAGATAGATAAGTAGAGTCATTCTGATGTCTCCTTTCCCCAGTATGGCAACATATAATCTGCTTTAATTAGTTATATCCCCTATCTTTCTTCCAACACTTCCTTTTAACAAATACTTGAAATTCTCTTTAGTGTTTAGATTTGAGAATCTGCAGAGTGTCACTTATCAGCACCAGCTTTATTCCCACTAAGTAGAGACATACCAGTCCTTAACCTACTCCAGTGCCCTTGTGTGAATTCAGAGCTTGTGACAAGCAGGAATTTCTCTAGTGACATTGAACACAGTGGCACCCAGCAACATCAGCCCCAGGGCAATACCTGAAAATGCTATCCCTAGTGATAGAGCCAAGGCTCCCAGTCTTCACATCCCTGGTTGCCATCAACTTGTTCTCATATATGGCCTGGTCTCCAGTCACCTGGAATGACAGGTAGGCACCATCACTGTGGTAAAGTCAGGCTGGATCAATATGAGGCTGGAGAACAGCATTTGGCCTCGGGAAGTCTGTAGGGTGTCCATTAAGCAACCAAAGCCATGTCAAGTTGTTCCAGCTCTGCAAGATGCTGCTGTTCCAGTCTAGCAACAGCTGCAGCTCTTACCTGAAAAGTAGTGCCACAGGCAGAGAGTGGAAACTGGTACACAACAAAGGCATTGTTTTTCATGACAGGGACACAGCCAGTACTGTGTTCACTGGCCAATTGCACAGAGTCCAGGGCAACAGGTGGAAAGGTCACATCCCGAGAAACAGCAATGGAAAACTGGCCTTCTGGTGTGCAATGAGCTGTCACTGGAGGAAAAGATATAATCTGTCTTGAGCTCAGAGAGAAGAGCAGTGGAAAGGCCCAAACATCACAACCAAGACAAGGCCAGCAAGGCCTGCAAGCTGTCCTGCCTTTAGCCCACAAAACAGGTGCTAAGCATGGCAAAACAAGTGCAACCAGCTCCAACAACAACACTGATTCTGGCCATTAAACCAGACCTGTTGCAATACCCTTGAAAAGGCTGGACATGTTACCAGGACATGGTGTTCTTGACAGTCAAATACCTATAGTCCTGAGCCACCTGGAGGAGTGGAGACCCAACCCTGCTCTGCCAGCAAAGTGAGGAATCCTGTTTTGCAGCACCTCAGGAGGAAGGGCGGGCAGCTGCTCAGGCTTACCTGTGTTACCAAAGTAGCAAGGCTTTACCCCGTCTCTGGGGTCATAGCAGCAGCCTTGCGCCTCACAGTCTCCCTGGCTGATAGGCAGAGAGGCACATGGCAGCCGGTCCTGGCTGGGAACAGCTGAACAGACACTAATGCTTGGAGCATCCAGAGCTGGAAAAAACAGCAGAAGTTTGCAGCTAAATCACAAGAGCACGGGGACAAAGACACAAAGGATGTTGGTGGAAGGTGTCTTGGTGACTCTGCATACGAATCAAGGGAAGTTAGAGTCAGGTGAGGGTCAAGCACATGGCCTGGAGYTGGCATGGAAGCCTGCTGAGAAGTGACCTGCATTTCCATGGAACAGAGACTCCCCCTGAAGCCATGTACAGGAGACTGGACTTACATGGGATCTGTCAAGATGAAGTGTTCTGGATCAACACTTAGCGATTAGGAAAATTATTGTACCTAGTCTCCAGTTCAATCCCTGAGCTTGCAGGGACTCATGCAATCASAATACAGCTAGGAGACACAATGAACATATTCACCAGCTAATCCTGCAAAAGGCACAAGTCCCCAGAAAGCTAGTGGCTCCTATGTCCAAACCCTTTTCCAGGGACTTGTCTGCACAGCAATAAGTCCCCTTTCCTAGCCCCCCAAACTGACTAGCAACAACCATCTGAAATGAACGGCACTCATCAGCACAAGATTCTGACAGGTGCTTGTATCTTACCAGGAAGGTCCATGGAGCACCTGAGCAGCATCTCTTTATGAAGAACCTTTTGCCCAGCAGCATCTGTTCCTTCAAGCCCAACCAGTATAAGGTAATTGCCATCCTAGGGAAAAGCCATACCAGTCAGGGCAGCCAGAGCAGCAGTAGTTACAGCCCCAGCAGAATCCCTAAGATCACTCACCCACTCAAAGACATAACAGCCAGCATAAGAGACCGATACTTTCCAGGACCCTTCTGGAGTCCCAGATACCAAGAGCCCACAGTCAGAGTCATTCTGCAGAGCATGTGCCTTCCCCTCAGTATCTAGGGAAAGAGGAGACAGCAGCAGAGGCTTCAGCATTCTACATTGCAGATGGGGTCCACTACAATTCTACCTTTCTGTAGGAAACAGAAATTAGGCTCTGGACATGGTATTAGGGTCTGGAACAACAGGGGTATGTGAGAGAATCCAGCAGCCAAGAYCATCCAGATCCAGGCACAGCACTCCACCAAATCCTTGCCTGCTGGGTCATGTAAACAGCCCTCTGAATACACAAGATGCACAGAAGCTGATCAGCAATGCTCCACATCAAAACCTGTTCCTTTCTCCTTGTTCCAGGCATACCTCTGCATTTGGGCAAAGATATGGCTAGAAATGCCTCTTCACACTGTCTCACTTACCCCAAGTAGTCACCACAAATGAAGCATTCCCTTCCCAAGCTGGAGGCAAGGTGAACTGCAAGCTTTCTTGGCTACAAGTCAGCAGGGTGGGATCAGAAAAAACACTGACATGAGCCCCCACAACCAAAGCCAGGGGACCAAGAAACACCCAGAAGGGCATAGGTCCCAATGCAGCCCTAGACTGCCCTACAACACCCATCCTGCTGTCTTGCTAAGGCCCATGAAGCAGCTGTCCTTCACCTAGCCCTTTTAAACTGTGGAGCCAGCTGGGACCAGAAATCTCTCAAGTGTCCAGGTGGACCCAGCCCAGCAATTTAACACTTTCCATTGGCCTCACCTGAATCCAGCAGAGTCTGCTTGCATCCTTTGAAAAAAACCACAGGGCAAGAGTTGAGCTGATGTCAAGAGATGAGTCTCTATTCATATGGTAGAGCCCCAGGAGGGTCTTCAAATCCTTTTTTCCTTACCTGACTTCTTCCCATGGCTGGAACATGCAGGAGATTTGGCTGCTTTTCCCCATGTAGGCTATTGCTGCTCTAATTGCTCATTACATGGCATGAGTGCAAGAAACTGAGTGGCAGTGCTGTTTTACTCTTTTGAAGATGATACTGGTTCAAATGCCAGACACAGGATGCTGCAATAAAAGCAAGGAAATAGCTCTGCTCATGAAATCTGTGGGAAATCAAGGAGCTCAGAAGACTGTGCCCACCTAAAAGGTGGTGATTCCCCATAAACAGTCTTGGCTGTGGACTTACAGCCCTGTTTGCAGTGTGTGGGGATAGCTGCAGAACTGGTCCGGGCCGGGCTGCCAGGTGGTGGGATGGTATGCTCTGTGGGACCCCCATCCCCAAAACCTGACAGGTGGGCCCCTAAGATGGGCTTGAAACACGGGGAAGGGGAGCCTCTGTGACCCCAGAGAAAACTCTGCCTGCCAGCAACCATTGCCTGCCTGTAACTGCAAGGTCTCATGAAGAGCCTTCTCCCCACCCACACATCAGGCAGCCACACTGAGTGAACACCTCATTGTCCATCTTTCCATACACATGTTTCTGCATTCATGCAACAGMGGTGTGAATGTCTTTGCTCTGTTGCAGAGGTCATGCACAAATTTGTGTTTCTGCATGCGTGTTGTGCTCTACTTTTTGCAGTGGGAGTGCTGGCATAGCCTGTGCCATCCATGTTCCTTTGTAATCTGCCTTTTATTTTGGGAGTAGACAAGCACACACATCCCAGCACAGTGTGTGGGTTAGATACGTAGGATTTCTGATCTTGACCCTTAACAATGCACTTCCATTGGTACYCACTCACACTTCTGCCCTCAGCAGACCCTCCAGCTCCTGGACGTCTGCACAGCACTGTGCAGCCATCAGCACACTGKCCCCCCATCCAGCCCTCACCACAGGCTTGGTGGGCAGCAGCTGAGTCTGAGGGAGGCATTTCCTTTGCTCTTCCACCTCAGCCCACCGCCCATCTTTGCACCACAGCTGTTCTGGATGCCATGATCCCAGTTGGTCAGCTGGGTGGAGAATGTCACTGTGTCTACCTGGCACGCTGCTAACTTCATGCACCAACCAGGATGGCTGTTCCACAAAGTACAAGACCCTTTTGGCAGCTCTGCACAGCAGGAACTGAAGCAAAAGGATCTAGACAAGCTGCTTGCATGGCTAAAGTTTGAGCAGCACCCATGAACCAGCTGTGCTCACTGCAGTGCCTGTCTGGGCACTTGGCAGCCATGGTGGAGAGGCAACCAGGAAAAACATTTGGACTTTGGCAGGGAGGGAGGCTTCATCTCTGTAGAAGCTGAGCATTGTGCATGCCCAAATTGCACCGTGACTGCTGAATGCATCATGTGACTGCATTACCTGCTGATAATTTGGTAAAAATCAGCAAAGTACTTTGGAGCTATAGGGAGGTAGTTTTCATTGCACTTTAACCCATCAATACTTTACTGATGGCAACAGAAAAAATGCCGACATGGACTTGAAGAATAATTGTACATTAAACAACCCTGGGAGTGCTGTAGATCCCCCAAGCAGTACCTGTGCTGAGACCAGTTTCAGGTAACTTTGCTCTCCTAGTTCCTACACAAACACCAGACAGCTGTGTTGGATAATGTAGGGATGGGAGGCACTTGAAATTAGCCTGAAATTCATGAAAATGAAATGCTTTGTTTGAAAGAAGTTGCTATAGAAAGTGGAAAGCAGCCTGGCTGAGATGAAACAGGCAGGTCCCTCTTCCTTGCAAACCTTTTCCTCACCTGTTTGATAGTTCTCATGCATTACAGTGACCTGGCTGTGAGCACCAATTTAGATAGCACCCAAGACCACCACAAACAGGAAGGACATGCAGAGGATGAAGGCAGGTGAAGAAAACATCTCTATGGGCCATTAGTCTAAAGCTGATCAATGAGGGTCATGGGAACAAGGGAACTTTACAGACAAGCTGGCAAGGTCATGAACGCTGGTAGCTGGCAGCTACCTCATGTAGCAGTGCAAACTCTGGTGAACTTGACTTGCATCGGGTGGAAGTCCATAAAGCTACACGAACTTCCATGAACTGCCCTGACAACATCTGAGCTGATGCAGGAATTTGGCCAGCAGATCAGCAACTAGCCAAAAGTTGTTGGCAATTCTGCTTTTCCGGCCAAGTATTGAGTATGGGTCTCTAAGAAGTAAAATGAGAATGCAAAAGAACAACTAGCAAATTATTGCACCTATGCAAGAGAACAAGAGTGACTTAAGAACTCATAGGGAAGGTACAGGAACTTTTGCAAGGGATGAACACCTTCACTAGCTCCTCTGAGTGAAAGGGAAACACACATTAACACACTGCCATACAGCAAACACAGCACACTCCAACCAAGCACTCAGTTTACCCAGGCCTCTTGCTAATTCCCACCAAGTCCCACATCCCCTATCCTCGCAACACCTTCTGATTGGTTTTGCCTGCCAAAGTGTCACAGTTCAGGAGAGACAGAGGGATAAGACCAGATTGAGCAAGCTGAGCACAGCCCTGAGGGTCCTTTCTACACGCCATCACCACCACCGCAGTTGGGACCTCGCAGGTACGCAGCCCCTGGAGTAATCTTGGGCAAGAAGCCTCCAGCTCTTTTTTAAGCCCTTGCAAGACACCATACATGCTCTGCTGTCTCCCTGTGGAGCACCCACGGAACTTCCAGGGCAGCAGTTCCTTATAGAGGAGTCAGACATCAACAAAACAAGAACTTGTGCATGCCAGCTTCCAGCAGTATGTTGGGTGAGTTTCTTTGGTGATTGCAAGTGCAAAGTTGCCAGGTTGCATTAACRTGTAGCCAGCCTCTGACAAGTGCATGTCTGTTCCAGCTTGGGAAGCCATTCCCTAGAGACCCTCTCAGGCTCTGGATTTCTCTCTTCTCTGCCTGCTTTTTTTGTTTTCTCCTTTAGGAGACCTTGAAGAGGTCAGAGCCCTAAGGTCTTGTCTCCTTTCCTGATGTCTTCATTTTATCTCACCCAGCAAGTCCTTTCTTGTCTATTGTGAGGTCTGGAGACCTTTCTGCCCTTGCTAGATGGATATTTCACACTTTCCTCTCCTGTGAGGCCAGACACCCTCTCTAGGGAGAGAGACTGAGGCAATTGCTGTGCACTGAGAACACATCTCTGTGTCCTTTGGCATATCACATGCAGTGTGAACTCTACTAATAATGTCAGGAGGATTTCAGAAACAAGGATGGCTCACACCACTAGGGCTTGCACAATCAATACTGAAGAATAGAAAACCCAAATGGCACTGAAGTACAGTGACAGTGAATTTCTGTGAGCGCCTCAGAGAGCATGCCCCTAGCGTGATCTCTTTAACAATTAACTCTAGGTGAAAAAAAACAAGTTTTAYGAGYGCATTACAAATGTCTTCATCTCTRTTGGCATCTGCAGTTGTTTGAGAYAAGGTGTGTCTTCAGTGACCAATTAATACCAATAAAAGTCTTAGTTTCATAACACAGGGCAATCTAACAAATGATTGACTAGTACTGACTCAGCCACGTAACCCAAARCCTGCACTCGGGCTAACACAGCCCTTCGGTATATAAACTCAGAGTCTGGCAGCCAGAGTCACTCCCTCCTGAGCCATAGAAAAAAATGGAGCTCGTGGGAGCAGCTACTGTTGTCCTCCTTGTTTGCATTGCTTGCCTGCTGTCCTTTGCAGCATGGAAAGGAAGGTCTGGAAAGGGGAAGATGCCTCCAGGACCAACTCCCCTTCCCATTCTAGGTAACCTGATGCAGGTGAAACCAAATAACTTGGCCAAAACCCTCGAGAAGGTAAGGTCACTCTCTTCTTCTCTCCTTCTGTGGCTGAAAAACGTGTAGGACCTGTGCATGGGGACAACCTGTGGCTATAACTTGATGAGCTGCAATTCCAGAGGAGCAGAAAAATCATGGGGATTGCAGCTGCTTCCCCTCATTGCGGTTGCCGTTGTCRTTCAGGGCCTGATAACTGGGACCTGTCTCCACACCCACATTTATCACAAGAGGACCAARTCTTGAGGTTGCCACTGTGTGAGGCTCTCTCCCTGCAGCGGGATGCAGCAGCAAGGAGACTTTTCAACTCTTCTCCCCTGTTTGCTCCATGGCCATGTTCTCTCTTGTGTTTTTACAGCTCGGTGAACAGTATGGACCAGTGTTCACAGTGCACCTGGGCTCTGACCCAGTGGTGGTGCTGTACGGACRYGATGCGGTGAAAGAAGCATTGGTTGATCGCGCAGACGAGTTTGCTGCCAGAGGACACATGCCAATAGGAGAAAGGGYTAACMATGGATTAGGTAYGTTTGCTGACTAAGCTCCTTCTGAGGAGAAGGGAAGGGTTGAGGATGCATTCAGCAGATTAGAGCTGGAGTGCACCATGCACAAGGGAAGACTGCAGGGAGTGGGTGCATCCCACCTGCAGAAGGGAAGCCAGAGAGAGCTGTAATTGCTGGCTTCCACCACCCAAAGTGGGTGAGGTAGCAGAGAAGTGGAGCCAGATTGTTCTGGGAGATGGGCAGGGAAAGGCCAAGGGGCAGCAGCCACCAGCTGGAGCAAGGGAAATTGTGTGTGGGTGAGTGATGAATTATTCACAAGGATGTAGGCTATGTAGCAGAGAAGGCCAAAAGCAGGCAGTTGGACTACAGAACCTTCAGAGATTGCATCCAAACCACAGTACTCTATGACACTACCATGTCAGTGTGCTCCAGGGACAGGATTCACTGTCACCGTGAGCCACTGTTCATCTCACACCCAGCATGCCCAAGCCAGGTCTTCCCTCTTCCTTCTTCCTCTGCAGGGATTATTTTTAGCAACAATGAGCCGTGGTTACAAGTCCGGCGGTTTTCTCTCACCACTCTGCGGAACTTTGGAATGGGGAAGAGGAGCATTGAAGAGCGGATACAGGAGGAATCTGACTACTTGCTGGAAGAGATCAACAAAACCAAGGGTACAATCCAGTTTTAATATATCTTATATTTGAAAAAAATTGGCTGCATTAAGGGAGCAGCCCTTGTGTCTTTAGCAAGGAATGAAGTTCCAATGAAGTGGATTTGGTCCAGGCACCAACTACCCCTCATTACAAAGCTGTAAATAATTTTGTGATCATGTTCAGTTCTCTTTGGAGGACCCTTCTGTGTCACTCAGAGATTGTGACCTGATATTTCCACTAACAACYGGAGTTCCGATTACCCACGGTAGCCATAAGTAGACATACAACATTTTGTGGGGGGGTTTTTATAGTCTGTAACTTTTCTGAAATCACAGGAACACCTTTTGACCCAACCTTCATGCTGAGCTGTTCTGTCTCCAATGTCATATGCTCCATTGTCTTTGGGAAACGATATGATTATAAAGACAAGAAGTTCCTGGCCCTGATGAACAACATGAACAACATCTTTGAGATGATGAACTCCCGCTGGGGACAGGTATATTCAGTAGCCATTTCTCAGTGGCAACATTCCCCCTGGGGAGCAGGAGGCCTCCCTCCCAACAAAGTTCCGTTTCAGCCTTCTAATTAGGACCCCATCAATGCCCTGCAGCACAGAAGGGATTTCATTCAAGAGTGAGAAATACCCTCACCAATGAAATTGGCCTTGCCAGCTAAGTGCAGCTTCCCAATAGTCCTGAACACCCTTTTCTCCATTTTTAAGGTTCCTACTACTAAGCAAGCCCTGTCAGACTGCCCAGCCTCACAGTCCTTCTGTTTGGCTCTATTGACACTATTCCAGCTTTCCTTGGTTTTTTGCTAATATCAAAGGATAGGGCAATGGTCATACTAGTGACCTTCCTGTTTCTTTCCTTCCAGCTCTACCAGATGTTCTCAAATATCCTGGATTACTTGCCTGGCCCACACAACAATATATTTGCAGAATTTGATGCTCTAAAAGCCTTTGTAGCAGAGGAGGTGAAATTGCACCAAGCCTGCCTAGATCCCAACTCCCCTCAGGATTTCATCGACTGTTTCCTCAGCAAAATGCAGGAGGTAAGGAGACAGATGGCCCAGCTCATTGCCAAACACACCTATGCTGAGTCCCTTCCCTCTCAGAAGTAACACAGACATTGGGACGACCCCTTCCCAGTCAGCYGTGCAATGGGAAGACAGCAACGATACCCCAGATGTTGCCTGTATTAGAGCTTATAGCTCTGGGTCTGTGTGCTCACCAGCCACCACTGCCTGTAGCTGCTTGGACAGGGGGAGCTTCATCTGCTCTCACCAAAACACAAGGACTTTTTCAGTCTGGTCTTGCAGTTCTTTCACTGAAAGCAGTTGGCCCAGCACGGGCAAACAAGCGGTTGAGTACCATTCAGTGCACAGCTTGAAAGAAGGCTGCTCTGGGATTGAGTTTACTCCTCAAGGTAGCACTGCAATGCCCCAGGTGGCTGCTGCACCTTGGCAGAGAAAAGCAACAGAGGGAAAGGGCCACTTTTCTCAGCTCAGCCAGAGAAACAACAAAGCCTTTTCCCTAGGAGAAAGATCGTCCTAATTCCAGTTTCTACATGAAGAACCTGATAACAACTGCCTTCGACTTGTTCMTTGCTGGAACTGAGACAACGAGCAGCACTGTACGATATGGGCTTCTGCTTCTTCTCAAATACCCAAAGATACAAGGTACCAGTTTGTGACCTCTTCCTCTCTAGATGTCCCCTGGGCTGGGCACATGCTTAACACCACATCCTCCTCCCAGATTTTCCTCTCTCTCTCTCTCTCTCTCGTGGGACCTGACTGTGTCCACATCTTTATCTCCCAGTACTCCTATTTAGCCAATTCAGTTGGAGAACTTCCCTTGCGTGGGCAGCAGTGGAGCTGTGTTCTAGTCAACATCAAAACAAACATCAATGCTCCTGTCATCTGTGAATTGCAAACAGTTTAGTGCTGTGCAACCTATTATGTAGACTTGGGTTTATTTGCCCATTTGATGGTATGTGCCTCTCATGACAGAGAAAGTTCAAGAAGAGATTGACCAGGTAGTAGGACGATCAAGAAAACCTTGTGTGGCTGACCGYGCCCAGATGCCCTACACAGATGCAGTGGTCCATGAAATCCAGCGCTTCATCTCTCTTRTYCCCMTGGCTRTCCCTCACACTGTGACCAAAGACACCAGCTTCAGAGAGTACATCATTCCTAAGGTTAGTGTGCAAGCTGTCTCAAGTTCAGCAGTTCTTGGGCTGTCAGTTGCAAGCCAGAAGACAGAACTGTTGTGGCCTGACCTCCTTTTCACCCAGGCCTTCATGAGGATTTTATCTTCAGGCATGTGTAGCTCACTTGCACTCCCTTGTTGATGCTCCATGGGCCAAGACTAGAACAGTAGCTCTGACCAACACCTTTGTTCCCTTGCTCTGCAGCTTTACCTATCTGCAGAGGCACAGTGGGTTCACAAAATCCCAGAACAGTGACTCCYCACACAAGAGGCAGCAAAGTCGAGGAGGTGCCCACCACCATCCAGGACAGCCTGTGCACGTGCTTGGAAGCAAAATCAGTTGCTGGTTTTTGAGCCCAGAAAGACCCTGAGCCACAAAGTGCTGTAGGGTATGTTTGCATTCAACGGCACAAGCAAAGCCTGTTTGCTCTGTTCTAACATACTTCCTGAGGCAGTCTCTGCTGGCCACTGGCAGAGGCAGGTTGGTGGGCTAGAGCAGCCCACAGCTTGGCCTGGCCCGCTGCAGCAATACTCTTTGCTCTTCTGGGTGACTGTGGGCAGCTAGGAAACAGCAGCACATGGGCTGTTGGTGGTGTGATTTCCGGGGGTCTGTGTAAAATTGTAAGGCAGGACACAGAGAACTGCTCAGCTTCCAGCAGAGAGCTCTTCTGTCATCACTGCTCATTACTCCAGCYCCCATCAATGGCTGGTCAGGAAGTGGCAAGGAAGAGGATTGTGGCAGGASAAATTTGTCAGGAGAGGGGAATTGAGCTTCATTTCCACAACCTTGTGTGCTTCTGCTTTTTGCGGCTTGCTGAACAGAAGGGACATGGTGCATCTACAAGTTCATTATTGTGAAACACTAGGAAAGAGAAAGAATTAGGTGGGCCGTCCYCTGATGACCAGAGCAAGGCGAGGATAAATGTTCTGGAGGTGAGAGGGAGCATTGAGGAAGAGCAGCCAACGAGTGTCACTACTGTGAGATACAGTAGGGTCTCCCTAAAGCTGCCTCCTCAAAAGAATGGTCCCCAGCGGGAAACCAAAGGCACTGCTAGGGTTACATGGGGAAATTCAATCTCAACTTGGCAGGCAGTCAGCTTGAGTGATCGAACTTGCCTCCCTTTCATGTTCTGCTCTTCTTCTCTTACTTCAGGGTACCACAATTTACCCCATCCTCAGTTCTGTCCTCCATGACACTAAAGAGTTTCCAAAYCCACATGAGTTCAACCCTGAACATTTCTTGAACAAGAACGGCACCTTTAGGAAGAGCGATTTCTTCGTGCCCTTCTCAGCAGGTAAAGCACAGGTTTGCTCTTTTCCTCTCTCTGTCAGCCTCCTCCTCTCGTGACCACCCTGTAACACCCGCTGCCTCTTCCCAATACAGTCCCACTGGTGCTTCCTTRGGGCTCACTGCTCTCTAGATAACTCCTCCCTGCTGCTCCCATCTCCAGTGGCATCTCCCATCTTCTTCAGCCCTGATGGCTTCTCAAACCTCCTGCTAGGAGCTGTCAATGTAAGGACGTGAACGCGATCCACTGATGCTTTCTAAAATACCTGATACTTTCCCACACAACCACCTAGAGTGGTTCTGAACCAACCTGTCTTTCTGTGGTAGCCCCACTTTCCCCCAATACCTTCTAAGTACCTCTTAGGCTATATGTAACCATTCACCTCCCAATAGGCGCGACCTTCCACTTTCTCACCTCTGCTTTATGTCACCCTGCTCTCGACTCCTGTGATGTTCCCTCYGCGTTTAAGGCTTCTCCTGCTCCTGTTCTTCCTTCACACACCCATCCAAACTCCCAAGGGTTTTTCTCCAACAAATTCTTCTCTTGAAAATGACCTTAGTAATCCTGACAGTCCTCTCACTGCTGTGGCTGTGCATATTACATAAAGCTGTGCAACATATCTGCTTAGTACAAACTCTGGTCTACTCAGAAACACCCGTTGAGTGCTATTTGCTGCTTTCACTTGCAGGGAAGCGAATATGCCCTGGAGAGGGCCTGGCACGAATGGAAATATTCTTACTCATAGCCACCATCTTGCAGAACTTTACCTTGAAGTCTGTTGTTGACCCCCAGGATCTTGACATAACCCCRACACTGAGTGGGACAGGCAATGTACCTCCTGCCTACCAGCTCCGTGCTCTGCCCCGCTGAAACGCACTGAACCACTCTCCACAGTGTCCTGAGCCTGGCTATTCCTTTACATCTCTTACTATAACCAACAGCAGGAGCATTGGCCCACCTTTCCCAGGCCTTCAGGAAGGCAGTCCAAACACAGGTACACACCCTAAGTAGAGACCTCTGAAGCCTCGCAGAATTCCACCGCATTGCCAGAGGCCCCGGGTGAGGCTGCAGCCTCTTGCACTGACACCGTCACAGGATCCTTGAGCACAGTGGCAGCATCAGAGCTGGTTTTCTCACAGACTCTGCTCCCACGGCTGCTGCTGCAGCACATGTCCCACCAAGACCATGTTTTGCAGATGGATAGCGCTGAATGTGTGTACATTAATGATCCAATAAATAAAAATCTGTTTATGAGGATTTGAGCTGTTATTTAATTTGGGTTGGGGCAGTGCCCGCATCTGCTGCTGCACTGCAGAGAGTAGGTCTGCAGTGCCTGTGGCCAGTGCCCTGTGGGAAGGGCTCTCCCTCCTGGGCAAGGATCCTGCCTTTGTCACCCACTGCGCTCAGTGCTGGTGCCTGCAAGGAGCTCCTGAGCAGTCCCAGCACGCCACCAGTCGGGAAGGCTCACGCTGCTGGCGGACAAGGGGGTCCTGCGGCCTGGGGGCTTTCTGCCAAACAAAAAGAATGCATTCCTGGTTTTCGCACGCAGTTGCAAGGAGCTCAGTTACCTGAGCATTGGGGACTGCAACCAATTTTCTGGCTGCTCTTTCCTATCATCAGTATCACTGCAGGTATTTAGATGTTCTTTATTAAAATGAATTAATTTAGGGAAAGAGTTGTGTCTGTTATTTCTGGCCCCAGCTACAATTTGGTGCTTTTCTTCCAGTCAGAGGCCGGATAGTTTTCATCAAGATGTTCCACCACAGATGACTTTCTCCTGGGCTGCTTTGCTCCCATGGGCTTTGGTTGTACTTGGATGTTCAGTTTGTGGTGTTTGTCTTGATCTTCAGTTACATAGATACTTGTTGTCCCCTGCATCATGGTCATACAAAAGYCCTAGAGGCAAAATATCATTTCTGTGATTGCTGGTCACAAGGTACTGAGAGACCATGTGAGTACTGCAGAGAATACAGTATGTGAGAATTCCCACCTCCCTTTGGAAATGTTTAGCATTGTTTTGAAGGAAATATCATATTTGCCCACATCTCACGTCCATCCCTGCTTGTCCCTCCATTTTTTTCCATGAAGGCTGCAGCTCTAATGCCTGTGTACTCTAAAACAATGGCAAACCATCACTGACCTCTCATCTGGGATCGCATCAACTGGACAGACATGCAGCCAGAAACAGCAGTCATGTCTGTGACCCAAGCACGATGGGGAGGAGATTACCTTGAGCTTTCTGTTAGTCTAAGACTACTCTTAAAGCCAGTCCTGCAATCAGGAACTCAGCAGCATGTGTGCTTTGTTGAGAACAAGTTCAAAACTGGCTTATGTCTGGAGGTCTTGGAGGGAATGATTCATATTCATGTCTTTCCTGCCCACTGGGATGTTGATTTGTTTGAAGCAATGAACGAAACAGTGACAAACAACGTCTATCAACAATTCACAAACAACTGCATGAGAAGCACAAGGCAGTGAGAAAATGTTCTAAACAGCTAAACGTTACTAAACGGCTCCAGAGCGCAGGACACACTCGCGGGATAAATAACCACACAGGGGAAAATATTTGGCATACTAGCCAACATATCCCAAACTGGATGCCAAAACGCTCTTTCATTTGGAACAATGACAGGGCTGCCTTGACACCTGCCCATGAGAATGACCTTGCAGAGGTCCGCTTCATAATCCAGGACACCAGCCTCCTCTTTGCTCCAGCTGCCCTAAGACAGGTGGTACCTCCAGGACAGAACGGCTGGGGCAGATGCTAAAATCCAAGCAGGTATCTGAAACTGTCTGTTGCATCATAAGGAAGTGCAGAACTAACGAAGGAGCGAGTTTGATCTGTCTGGTTGGGACAGAGAACGGGAGGGTTAAACACTCCCAGGGAGCTTGTCAACCAATAAATAAGTGGTCCAGTGGCCTCATCTCTCCTGCTTTCCGACCTACTCCCATCCAAACAAGACCCAACCAACTCCCACTCACCATTTTGCTCTTCTCCATGACAAGTCCCTGCGTGCGGTAACACCAGACCATCCAACGCCAGGGTTAGTGCTCCTTTTAGGATAAGCTTCTCTTCCTGCTAATACCTGGAGGACCTGCAAAGAGAAAGAGGTGATGGCATTTCTCTTGGGCTGGCTCAGACAAACCGGCCGGGTTCCAGCACACCCAATAGAGCCAGGTGCCTGCCAGGCACAGGCTCCGCCACGCACCTGGGAAGCTGGGCTTCRGGACACAGGAGACTCCATCTCTTCTCTGCCAGCTGCATGGCAAATAAGACACCTTCTGGCTCCAAGAGTGTGCTTAACATGAGGCACAGAGGGGAATCCTGCTTTTGCTTTCTAAGGCTAGCACCTTGTCTTCCAGAGCATTTGCTGGAAATGYCGGGACAAAGTGGAAGATTTCTGCCGGCTTGATGCCGAGACCAATGAGCCTGGCTGGTCTGAGGCACTGTGGTGTGTTTGAAGTGAGTTGTGCCACTGGGTGCTTGTATTTTTAAAGGATGAAGAATCTCCTGACAGACAACGGATATTCCCATCAGCAATCACACATGGTGACTGGATGGTCCTTGGGTGTTTTGTGGAACATTAACTCCTGTCTCTATAAGCAAACAGAGAAAGAAAGGACCAGCCATGTCACACAGCCTTGGTGGCAGGCAGTGTGGAAAGAGATATCAAGAGAACATGATAGTTGAACAGAAGATATAAGTCTGCAAAAGATCTTTACACATACAACAGATAGATCATACACACAGTAAGAACCTATCACACTGCACCAGCAAATGCCTGTGTGTTTCTTTAACAGCTGTGACTCCAGTTCATATTCCACCTCCTATTTTACCTTCCGTTTCCCACCAGCTTCGCTTGGGCTGCACCATTTCTAATGTTTCAACATTGCTTTGGACTGTAACTCTCCATGTGACTGAAGCCTCCTGGCCCTCATTTTGGAAATGATGTCTATCTGCTGGCTTGACTGTCAGCCTCCAGGTTCATTCCGGGGTCATACTATGCCATGGTGCTCTGGTGCAGGAGGCTGCATGAGGATGCCTATTCCTTACTCCATCTCCATTGCTGCTTTGCCTTTGGGAACAGCTGGGAGGAAGTTCGGTCACCATGGAGGTTTGGGTAGCTGTGACACACACCACAGGAATCGTTCTGGGTGGCAGGACATAGACGAACTGGGTATATGCTGGGGAAAGAACAAAGGCATGGTCCTTAGCAAACAGGGTAGACATCAAGCAGTGGACAGAAAGAGGAAGAAAAACATTTTAGGTGCTGCCTTAGCAGCATTTTGCTGCCACGGAGCGTGGACCACAACTCTGCAGTGAGGAACACCTGCCTCTTCCTGCTGTCCTTTGCATAGGAGTTTCATGTCTCAGGGTCTTTGGGACCTGCTGCTGAAGGCCACAGCTTGTGGTGTAGCAAATGAGCCAGTCCTCTGAAACATACTTATGGACAAATTCCCAGATCCCTAATATTTATCACTGCAGACCTGCATCTCAGCCCACGAAAGGGTGAGTGCAGAGTATAAAACAATGAGCCCTCTGGCTGRCCAACTTGTTTCTCTGCCCCACTTACTAAGGCTCCCTTGATTGCAAAAGCCAAGACAAACCTAAAGGCTCACAGGAAAGTTCCTTCCTGGTCTTAGCAGCAGACACAAGCAACAGTGGGCAGAGCAAGGAACATAACAAGAAATGTCCTGCCCTTGGGGAAGTGCAAAATGCATGCATACAACAGAATGTGCAACTGAATCCACAGTCTTTAATGAATGCAGAGACTCATTCTGGGCACAGGTACATCTGTGATTGCCCTCACACCCTCCTCTTCTCCCCCTCTAAAAATTATTTTAGTTAGTGAAATGTAAGACCACACACAGACCAGAATATGTATACACACATCAGAGGGTTTGACATTTTTCTTTCTTAAGAAAATTTCACAGATTTAGAATTATTGACTGTTAAGTCCAGCCAGTACAGCAGAAATATTCTACATAGATCATTGGTTGAAATGCACAGTACAACATTTGTGAACACACTGTCACAAGAGACACCCGGATGAACGCTAACAAGTGTGGCAGATCTGTCAAACCACATTGCAAGCATCTGCAACAAACCAGTCTGGGGCAGATGGGAAATTACCAGAAYCTGGAACAAAGATGTTGAAGTACATGGGAAGCTGCTACAGTCACTTTTCCCTAGAGCCATTCCTGCCACTAGAGGGTCAGGAAACTTGAACTGCTGCTTGCCATGTGAAGCTTTGCTTCTGTTTCACAGGGATTGATGTCACACTCTTATTTCCAGAGCCGAGTCACTGTAATTTTGCTTGAACTAGAGCAAGGAAGAGAAGGACAAACCCACACCCCATCCAGCAGAGCTCACTTCCCCAGACCTGCATGGTCAAACAGCTTGAGATCAGAGGTCTTGGCTGTAAAAAGGCCACAAAATTTGAAAAAAGAAACAAAGCAGAGCTAAAATAAAACAAACCAAAAAACCGAAATCAAACCAGAGGGAACGTGATTTTGTACAGCCTGTAATAAAGCTATAGTCAATGCTACAGTATTGTTCACATTACACTTATTAAGGCTTTGACTACTGGTCTTCTACATGCACATTTTATATACATATAATCCTCTGTGTGTGTATAAACTACTTTACGTTTCTTGTTCCAAGCAAGAAAATATTTTCATGCATTTTCATCTCCTAGTATTTACAATACTTGGACCACATTCTAGTCAAGGATTTCTGGAGAGGGCTGGGTCTATTTATTATCCATCTGAAAATGCCCTCAGCTCCCGGAATGTTATTTGTGCCTGACAGTGGCACTGGCCCCACGCTTCTCCACAGTCACACACCAGAGAGCAGCTGTCACCCCCGGAGCCCGACAACACAATGGTTATGTAAACATAGTAATCCTTGGACTATAAATATTTTTTTAAAGCTAACATACCTCAGCTTTTAGCTCATAATTGCCCATGAGCGCCTTAATGAAACATTCAGAATAAAGTGGTTTTTTTCCTCCCGTATCAACTGCTCAGTTACAGTGGTTCCTTCAAAAGCACGGTTTTCCTTATTTTTTTCGAAAGAAGCACCAAACTACCTCTTAATTCTTCAAGCCTGTGGCTTGGTAGCTTTCACAAGCAAACACCAGCATGTCTGAGCCTTATAGCTCTAAGTGCTGTAAGTCACCATTTCACTTGCACCCTTGCCRTGAAGTTAAGAGACTGGGCCATGCACCAGGGACAAGCAGTGAGGAAACAGAAACCAGAAGAGCTCTTCCATTCCTAGTCCCATGCCTGCAACTTGCACATATTTTACAGGTTCCCAGAGATCACCAGAGCTGACTTTTAGCACAGCCTGTGTCCCTCTGCCTCAGGGACACCCTGACTTCCCCTACTCCGGCGTTTCCTTCAGTGAGATCCTCCAGCCAGTTGAAGTTGCAGAGCACTCCTAGGTTGTGGTGGGGAGCCCTGGGGAGACCAGCTCAGCTGTTAAAAGGAAGGGCTCACAGGGAAGTGGTAGTAAGGAAAGGAAGCAGTGTAAAGAAGGCTGAGAAGGCAAGGATGGGTAGAGGGAATAGATTCCTTATCTAAGATAAGGCCTTGTCTGCTGCCACAGCCCTCTGAGCTGCCTTGCCTGGTGGTGTAACCGGAGCATGCTGTCAGCACGCCTGTTACTAAGCTCTGCCACCATCATACAGTCGTGCCTTGCATTGCACCACAGCATTTCCGTGTCAGCCACCACCTTTCCCTTGGGCACTGCATTGAAGCACTTCCATCCAACATATAGCATGACAATTACTCAAACCAAAGGCTGGGTCCTTCTCATTCCCTGGGATCCAAGTAGCTAGCAGCCCTAAAGAGACTGTCCCTGTCCTCTGCCTTGCTCGCCACTCAACAGTAAGCAAGACAATAAGTAGACAGGACAAAAGGAGTGATGCAGGCCCAGCCACCTAGTTGTTCTCTTATTGCACAGATTATTTGGGGCTGGTAGGGGAGAGCAGGTGGCTCACAAAGTCCTTTGAAAAAAAAAAAACCTACTGGTTGTCTGTCCACATCACCTGCTCCAGAAAATATGTTCAGACAGCTCATGCGGATGCTTGGGAAATGTCAACTAGAAACAAGATATGCAAGAGATGAATTTTCTCAATTGAAGTTCAGTCTTCACTCAGCCCCCTGGCAAGTTGTGCAAAATACAATGTTTAAGCCCTGGCAGGTATGATTAGAAGACAATTTTTTGGTCCTGGGTATGTTAACAAGTAAGGATCATGCTAATAATTGCAGAGACAAACCTTTGAGACTGCATTTAGTTTTAGTTACAGAAAATACTGTACACTACTTTTGGCCAAGTGCACAGAAGCTTTTAAAAAAAAAAAAAGACAAAGATCACATTTAAATGTCTCAGTCTTCAGATGGGGAACGTCTGTGAGGAACAGTCAAACTACTTTCTCATGTGCAATGCATCCTGAAATTTGGTACTTATGTAGCGGGCATGAAAGCCTTTCTTGTTGATGGTGTCGTCTGTACGGAATCTAATCATGATGGAATCCCCTGCAGAGTAGATTTCTTCCAGAGGCTGCAGAAAAAGAAAGAAGACAGAATACAGTGGTCAAGTATGCAGACAAGATAACTGTGACTCTAGTATCTATGATACTAGAGTTTAAGCCCACAGTGAAGACAGATTGGCCAGTAAACATGAAGACTGACTGCTCAGTACCTCCTGCCCTGATCTGCCTTCCTAAGCGTATTTCTTTGCTCTTTATGTTTGAAGACTGATATCAGTCCACTCTACAATCCAAATTCTTCCAGTTWTTTTTTTCACAGGACTCTCCAGATATTCTTGTTCCAGTCTCCAGGTTTACTCCGATTTGTCATTATCTTTTCAGGAAATTACACAATACAAACAGGACTGTTTGGCAGCTGAGGCTCTCCCAGGGTTCATTAGCAGCAAAATAACTTAGGTACTTATCTTACATGACAACTCTGATTATCTCCCACACTCTTGTGACCTGCTACAACCTCCTTGTGTTTCACTTTCCCAGCCACTCTTCATTTGTCAGTGTGCAGGTAGGTAGATAACTACCCTGCTGCCTTGAACTTCTTCACACTGAGGTGCTATGCCTTTGTTTATTTTCCAGACCATTTCCCCAGTTTGTGAGAACTTCTTCCACACATCTGCTCCCTGATTCTCTCTCTTTAAATCAATAAGAAACTTCTCCATTTTACTGCTGAAGTCCTAAAGAAATCAAACACAGACCCTTTGGTTTTAAAAACCACACACTATCACTTGTGCTAGAGTCACTCCTGGCAACGGGGAAGGAGGTAACAGTTTTGGAGACAGCATGCAATCCTGGAGTCAGCAAGCAGTTCTGTAAGTCCCTCCACCATTCACCCTTGCCATAGCATGGCCACAACATAACTTGGCTTCAGTCAGGAAGGGACTGAGGATAAAATTGGCCTTTGGAAGCTCTTTCCCACATTTGCACAACACTTTCACAGCAGGGCTGGGGCACAGCAGTGTGGCAGTCTCATGCTGCTGTACATGGCCCTAAGCTAAAAAGAGACAGTCAGTCGGCAAGATTTTCCAGCCAACTATGCATCAGATAAAATGGCTGTGATCTCCTGGGAAAGGGGAAGAAGCAAAACCCAGCCACAAAGCATTCTCATTACCAGTTAATGACAGCTGCCCCTCTCCAAAAATAGTATGAGAGTATCCTTCCTTGCCACCCGCAGTGATCCCTCTGAAATCACCAGCATCATGGCTTACCCCTGAGCCACAGAAGCGTCCCAGACGGGGTGCAGTGCTGTCATAACCATCATAAATCTCCATGTAGTCGTACCCACAGTCAGTCTCCTCCTCAATCTCGAATATCTGGAATATTAGCTCTACCCCATAACCATCTTCGGCCACAATCACCCATTCACAGTTGGCTTGACCTGGGTAGTTGTTGTCCCCAAACTGAGCATGGGAATATAGCTCCTTAGTTTGTACTTCAGCCTTTAAGAGTCCACCACACTCTGGGGGAAGAAAAGGGCATAAACCAGTCTCTCAAAGGCCTTAGTTCACAACAAAGACTCATCCCACTTTTGGGTCAGTCATGAGCAGAGAAGACCTCCAGCTTCAAGTGCAATAGGGAAGGTAATTAAACCTTGCACCAAACTATAACAAACCGGTGCATTCTCCAGTCACCCATGAATCCAAAGACCTACATAGTTTAGAGGAGATTGGTTCTTTTGGTGCAGAACACACATGGAAAGAGATGACCAGTTTAAACTGGCAGGATGGGGTTCTTGACACATACTCTGGGAAAATCTATTGTTTTAGAAAGCAATTGCTTTGTTTTTTGCACTTGTCCTGTAGCTGAAATTCTGACTCCCAAGTATTTTGTCAGCAGGAAGCTGAAGCACATCAAAAAAATAGGGACCAAAACAATCCTTTTCTGCCCACACAATGCCCAGAAGCAGCCCCGTGTTTGTGTAGAATGTGCACTTCAGTGGAGAGCCTTCCTGCAGCCAAGGAGAAAGACGCCTTTTCACCAGGGTCACATGCATAGCCACTCTGATCATGTTTCACCTGTTTACAGTGTCAGGGATTTCAAAGAAGTGAATGTTGGCACAACACGCCCACCTCTGCACTGCCACAGATAAGAGGATCAAGCTGTGTCTGTCCACAGCACAGCTCTGCTTCTACCATAATCAATCTAATGTGGGCCTGTCCCGTGGGTGGGCCAATACAAGGCTAAATTGCATCACCTTCTTTTCCAGTGATTGGTGTGGAACAGAAGGGATTGTTGCTCAACCACACACCTCCAATTTAAACAAAAGAGCATGAGCAAGAATGTCCGATGCCAAGAGACCTCTGAGCTGTTATGGGAGCTGGTATTTACAGTACGGTGCCAGCAACAATCTTGGAACCGAATACACAACCGCTTAAAATTTGGGCTGAGCTTATTTGGGAGAAAACTGCATCTGTTTTTACCTACTAAAAAATGTAGTGAGACTTGACATCTTATGGCACTGGGGTATTGGCAGGCAACCAGCTTACCTGTGCTGTGCTTTGCCTGGAAACCTCTCCTTTGCACAGAAGCATCAGAGTAAAACCTGAGGAACATCTTGTTGGTAGAAGCCACTACAGGGTCTGGTTTCTTGCTGCCACAGAAGCGGCCAAGGATAGGTGACTTGCTGTTGGGCCCATCATACATTTCTAAGTGGTCATAGGCACATTCTTGGTGCTGCTCAATCTCAAACTCATTGAAGGTCTACAGCAAGAATATGGGGAATTAAGAGAAACATCTGTAAATCTGAGTATGCAATTTAGCATAGGATGAAATGCTAAGTGAGAAACAGGTCAAATGGTACATCTGTCCCACTCTTCCCACCAYCTAAAACAGAATAACGTGCTTTCAGACAAGAGTGATCTCAGAGTGGCAAAGCTCAGAATTCCATATCAATGTGCCATGTTGCCTTAGCCTTGCTGCCTCACATGCATGACAACCGTTCTCAACTGCAAGCCTTAAAAGCTCCTCTTTTTCCTGCTGGAAATCCTGCCCAGCACTCCAAATGGACTGTTCTGCAATTTTACTTCCACTGAGCACAGGGATTACTTCCCCAAGTACATGGGCCGTCTGCACAGCTTTGGGCATGTCCTGCCATTTGCATCAGGCCATGTTGTAAAATGGGCCTGACACCTCTCCCTCAGAGGGGCCAGGGACTGGTTCAGCCACCACCTTATGCAGATACGGCCCCAGCAAAGTGGCTCACAAGGAAGGGTAGGGGTGAGAGGGCACGTTATGCCATCTGTTTACAGAGAGCAATAATCAAAACAGTTGTCATATGCTGGAGCCTCCTCGAAGCTGCCTCTCTGCTGCCTTGTGTCTGTCTGAGACCTTCTGCCCTTTAGCAAGCCAGGGCAGCCACCCAAGACACTCTCCTTCCAGAGCCCTAAACAGSACCTGAGGGCATCAACCTCCTGCTCACACAGTGGTGGCAGAAAGTCACTTCAGCTCCTCACAACCCAACCTGCTTCTTGCCTCACACTCCTGCTCTCTGGTTACTCACTACTTTCACTCGGTGGCCAGGTGTTGCAGAGATGTCCCAGGTGCATTCTTTCCGGCTGGGATACTTGTCAGGCCAGTTCGGACTGCTCATCGTTCCCTCTGCACCACTCAGCTTGTGCTCACAACCAGCTTGGGAGAGAGAGATCACATTGGGGCAAGTCTCACATGGCAACCCTGTAGTGTCCTACATGCTCCTCTGTTCCTACTGGGACCCTCAACAGGGCAGAGACAGGGAAGGCTTCAGTCATCAAACAAGACCTTTTAGTATCACTCCATAGTTCTGGTGGGTTTGTCCTATACTCTTTTGAGCTAACCTGGCAGATGGTGAAATGCACCATCCCATTCCCCTGGGCTTCATTAACCTCATCTATGTCCTCACTCCCCAGCGTATTCTCCTGGTCCTCCACCTCATCTGCCCTTTTCCCAGGGCCATGGTGCCAACCCCTATACCATGTTGACTCTGGTGTTGTCTCAGCCTTGCATTGTTTTGCCAACTTGGAAAGCTGTATCAGCTCATGGAGAGATCAGACAAGGACCAGAGACTATACACAGGAAGGCTATGGCGGCACATAGCAGGGGTAGGGGTGCAGGAAGAAAGGTAATTTTGGCACCAGCAAGTGGTTAGATCAGCCCATCCTTTCTCTTCTGACCCAAACACAATAATTAAACGAAGCAGCAGTGACCAGTCTAATGATGATGTCCCACAATTGCTCCTTTTGCTAGTCCAGCTTCTCATCCCTACCCTGTCCATTCCCCATGGCCATATAGAGAGCAAGACTGGGAAATGGGAATGATCATTTTTCTAGGCAGTTTTTCAACTAGCTGGGGCTTTTTCAGTGCCTTTGCCTGGTATGCTGTACAAACTTGCTTCCAGCACAAGGCAGGAAGTGCCCTGAAAGTCCCTTGGCTTTCCCGAGGGCAGGAGTGGGGACCTTACCTTCTTTACAGTCATGGCCGTTTTCATGCAGCATGAAGCCATTTCTGCACTGGCACATATAGCTCCCAAAGGTGTTGATACATTCGTGCTGACAACCACCATTGTCTTTGGAGCACTCGTCCTTGTCTGGGCAGGATCAAACCAACAAACACTGAGTTGACAGTGACACAGGCTACCACAGTTGCCAGCTGGGAGTCCCCTACCCCGGCTGGCAGGTAGCAGTGCAAACCTCCAGCCTCTACTGCTGGATTAGTCCAGTCAGCTTTTTAGCCCAGATACTATTCTCCTCAACTGTCTTTCATTTCATAAAATCTATCACAAATGTGATTTATTTTATGATGTAAATTTATTGGTTAAAGACTCTTGTCTAAAAGAAACCTACAGCAGCATCTCATTCTTTTAAAACAGAGTCCAGGAAAAGCATCACACCAATTCACTAGCATAACTAAAAATCTACTTTATATTTTCAAGTTCTTATGTCCTCTGATGAGCCTCCATTTCTAAATAGCTCTGTCTGAGCACAAACAGCCAGACGGTGAAGAAGATCTAAGGTATGAGCTACTCCCTGAAGCTGAAATATGCCCCAGTGGATCTTTACTCCTGTGTGTTCAGAACTACGCATTCCTCAATCTCATGTTCTGAGCATAGGATCTGCTCATGGTTACCAGTCCAATTTAATTTATGAGAAGTTCATCTTCAATTTTTTGTGGGACAATGTCCTCTGTGGATCTCATTAACCTCATCTGTCTCCTCACTCCCAAACGTATTTTTAGATGAATCATACCCACCTCATCCTTCCTCCTGTTAGATTTAGTAAGTCAAACCCTTAGTCCTGATTCTACTCTGCACCTGTCTTAATTCAAGGCCATTTTGCCTGATCATTCTCCTCAAAAGCACTTATACTCCTTCGTCTGTGCTGAAAAAACTGAATGAAATTGAATTTCTACTTCCAAATGACATACAGTTAACCTCCAGAACTGCCTCCCAACAAGGTAAATCACTGACACAAAGAATTGAGAACAGAGGATGAGAAACCACCACTAGTACACACTGCTTTAATGAGAACGATTGCTATACAGAACATTACTAGAAATTTTCTCAGTCTTCTAGTTTCGGGGGAAAAATCTTTCCTTTAATGACTCTAGGGACAGAAATAACTTCTAGGATTAGGTTCCCCATTGCTTCTTGCTGTGGACGCACTGGAGGCATTGATGCAACTCATGCATCTTGCTGACACCACACTATGAAACTGGACCATACACTGCACTGAGAATCCAAGATGAGGGTGACACAGCACAGAGCAACCATGCTTTTAGATGTAATAAACTACGTCAGTCTCTGACAGGAGGTTGAAGAAAGTTCACCAAAACCAAGGTCAGAGGAGACAGCTAAGCAAGTAAAAGGATACAGCCACGTACCAGAGAAGTAGTGAACTTTAAAGCCTTTCTTGGAGACCGTGTTGTCTGATTTGAACTCCAGTCTCACATTGTTGCCATGTGACGTGATTACTTCGGGCTTCTCTGAGCCACAGAATTTGCCGTGTAGTTTGGATTCAGAAGCCAGCTCACTACGAACCTCAACATAGTCGTATTTACAGACCTGCCAAGAGAGGAAGAGATTTCTCAGCTCTGTGGGCTTGGAACAGAGCATTTCAGATGACTGGGACAGAGGCTTCACTGAGAAGGAACAGAAACAGGCTTGTACTCAAACACACTCCTAACTTGCCCAAAATCTTCTCTGTCAGTTTTCTCATCCCTTCCCTTGCTGCCCTGATCCTAAAGTATGGGTGTGTTTATCAGAATAGCAAAGGTTCCATTTAATTTAGCTAAAATAATTATTCCCACCTTATCCAAGAACCTGACAGTGTTGAATGAAATTCAGCAGCCTACTGAATTAAGGAAGTGCCACTGCTCCCATTTACAGTAGGGAAAGTGAGACCTGAATGCTTTGTTCAAACTCCACCYTGCATGGCAGAGAACAGACTCTTTTACTGGCTATTTCATTTATCCCTGAAGAACTCTACTTCAATGCTCATTTCCAATTATTTTCCTGCAGAGGCAGCTCTAGGGAGATGGGSGATGGGACACTTATTATGGATGGAAAATACCTACAATTATGCAAAACTAGTAGAGAAAAGAAGACCATTGTGCTGGTTTTGGCTGGGGCAGATTTAATTTTCTTCACAGTGACTGGTATTGAGTAGTGTTTTGGATTTGTGCTGAACAAAGGGTTGATAATATAAAGATGTTTTTGTTATTGCTGAGCAGTACTTGCACAGAGTCAAGGCCTTTATTGCTTCTCATACTGCTCCACCAAGGAGGAGGCTGAAGGTGCACAAGGAGTTGGGAGGGGACACAGCCAGGACTATTGATCCTAACTGACTAAAGGGATATTCCATACCATAGGACATCATACTCAGTATATAAAGTGGGGGAAAGTAGAGGGAAGAAGGAGGAAGGGGGGGACATTTGGAGTGACACTCTGTCTTCCCAAGTAACCATTACGTGTGACGGAGCCCTGCTCTCCAGGGGTTGGCTAAACACCTGCCTGCCCATGGGAAGTAGTGAACTAATTCCTCATGTTTCTTTGCTTGCTTGCGTGGCTTTTGCTTTATCTGTTAAACTGTCTTTATCTTAACCCATGAGTTTCTCTCATCTTTACCCTTCTGATTCTCTCCCCCATCCCAGTGGGGGGAAGTGAGAGAGCAGTTGTGTGATGCTTAGTTGCCAGATGGGGTTAAACCATTGCACCCACCTATAATAGAACAGCTTTAATCCTGCCACTCTACAGAAAAAGCAGATCCAGACTTCAAGGAGAACAATCACTGTTATTGGCATAATTATATCAAGGGTAGGAAAACAACCAGAAGCTCTACCAGTAAGACAGAGCCTCCTCTTCCTTGTACCCCAAGGATTTATCCAGTTCGGAGTTAGCCAATAGTCCCACCTCTGACATGCAGGGACTGGTTACGTACATCATTGCCTTCCAGCTCAAACACTTCGAACTGCAGAGAGATCCGGTACTGGGCTGGAGCTACCACCTGCCACACGCAGTTTTTGTTAGTAGGATATTCCTTGGGCCATCCAGGGCTAGTAATGGTCCCATTGAGCTTGGTGATGAAGCCCCCACAGGCAGCTGGAGAGGCAATAAATGAACACAAGTTTTACTTGGTTCTGTTCAGACACACAAATTGGGCCACAGTGTTAACTAGAAAATGAACCAGATCCTGGTTGGTGGTACATTTCAAATCCCAGCTTCCAGAACAGGCTTAAAATGCTGGGAACTGTGAAGAAGACAAACTTCGCCTGCTGTAACTCACCAGTCAAACATACCCAGTCAGGCTACGGCCCTGAGAGCCACCATGTAAGACTGATTTCCTTTTTAATCTCTATCTTTGGGCTTACTGTGAATCACTTGACTTGACATGCACAACACAATTGTAAAGGCCAGCTAGGTAAATTCACCTACAGTCAGTGCTACAAACCCTACTATTGCAAGTTTATCAGTAATGGAATAATTACAAGACAATGGAATCCTAGGGAAGACACCCCTGTCAACTCTTCAGTGGTTTATTAAATGTGGACTGCATCTTCTCTAGGGAAAATTGAAGGCAAAGACTTAGCTTTATTATCCCATTTCCTTTAAAAATTTAGGGCATCTCATCTTCATACTCTTGTGGGAGGATAAGGCTTTTACTTCAAAGGAATAAACCTCAATTTCCTGCAAAATTCAATTTGCAACAAAGCAATATTTTTTTCTATTTTTTCTTGCTGTTTCTTGATAGTAATGAGATACGGCCACATCTTCAAAACCCAGAGGATGGATAAAAGCTTTCTGTCTTGTTCCCAGCATCATTTTACATTAAGAGGACTAACCAAGGGAGCAGCTTCAATATAAATAGAGTACCAAGCAAGTGGTTTTGGAGAAACAAAAGTAATTTACTCTGATGTATGTTGCTACAGTTTCAAAGACTATCCTTCCTGTTTGCCCACAAATAAAGTTTAAAATAGAAGGTTAAGAGTGAAGTTCAAAAAAAACCTTGCCAAGTTAYACCAACTGGCTTGCTCAAAATTGCAAGAAATTACTTTTAAAAAAAAAAGCTTCCAAAAGCCTTTTGCACACACCTAACTCTGCCCTCACCAAGTCAATAGCACTCTTACGCAAACAGTTTGACAAAAGCAGAAGTCAGGGCAAACAGTGACTTTGAGAGCACCACTGACTGCATGTGGAGCTCCCTACATGTCCCTGCAGGCAGAGCTTTGAGACAAGAACAACGGATGGATTTTCAGCACATCAACAGCTGTATTGTTGGCAGAAGCAACACTTGTTGCATGAGATTAACTGTCTAAATAGAAAGCTGACACAAACAGTTTATATCATAAACGTGGGGGTTTTTCCTCCATAACAGAGGAAGGGAAAAAATTTTCTTCAGTATGGAGAAAGTCTGTTTTGCATGCAGACAAAACACTGATATTTTATTATATGAAGTAAATTCCTTTTGGAAAAACAAATAAATTCAGCTTTAGATTTAAATACTTTTGGGCCACTCAATGGTTAGGTTGTGATGCCTAGCTCCTTTATGCTGCACTGTGGGATATCTGAACAGCAATCTTCTGGCCATGAAGGATAACTATTTTTAGGGATGTTTAGCAGTATAGAATCAGAGTATTTTCAGTTTTTTAATGAAAACTTGTTTTTCAATGGAAGATGGTAACAAAAAAATTTCAGTTGGGGGAAAATAAAGTGAAAAAAAGAGGATGCAGGGGCAAGGAAAATCACCTCCAAGACTGTTCAATTTCGTTATTAGCTGTAGTACTCATCCTAATGTCAGATGCCTCGATCTGTAGGTTACTTACCTTCGCAGTTCTTTTTATCAGCTGTCAACTCATAGCCAGGCTCGCAGGTGCATTTGTAACTGCCCAATGTGTTCTCACAGTGCTGCTCACACCCACCATTGTCCGGCAGAGAACATTCGTCCATCTCTGTAAGGAGAAAACCAGAGCAAGTCACACTTTCCTGACCACCCAAATGCCCTGATATTCCTCATGCAACCGTTCTGGACAGAAGGAGCAGAGCACTGACTGCTGAACTGAGATTATGGAGCAGGCACTGCAGCAAAGCTCACAAATGCTGAAACACTCCTAACACCAAAACCATAAAGGACTACCATTACTGCTACTAGCCAACAGTGCTTTTTCTAGACACAAGCAGGAAAACAGCCTCCTGTAAAGACTTTACTGTTTTTTGTTCTCATTCGCTTTTTTTTTTTTGCTTTGTTTTGTTTGTTTTAAATTCCTCACGCTCTTGAGTAACTTGAGCTACCAGGAACCAGCCCATTGTGGCACACACTGTAACGGAGCTAAGGGAGGTCATACCCCACGAAACTGGGTGCAGCAAAGGAGCTGGGAGGACATACAAGTAGTTTTGCCTTTTCATAGACACATGAAGTCTTGCTACCCCAGTCTTTGAAGTCAGGTTCTTCAATCACATCTCAATAACCTGAACTGACATTTTAATATAAAGATAGCCAGATGTACTGGCTTGTCACCCTGACCTGATTCCACATGCATCCCTTAATAAACGGTTTTATTAACATAGTTGTGGTGGGTTGGCCTCAGCTAGCAGCCAGACTCCCATCTAGCTGCTGGTTCACTCCCTGGCCCCCCACTCCTGTGGAACGAGGAAGAAAACAGGAAGAATAGGAGCAAGAAAATTCTGGGTTGAGACAGGCAAATTATCCACCAAGTATTGTTCTGGGCCAAACAGACTCCATTTTGGGGAATTTAACTTAATTTATTGCCGATTAATATAAACATTTAAGTACTTGTTTAGGTATCGGGAAACAAAAACTGAAAACAAATATGTTAAAACACTTACAGAAAACACCTTTCTGATTCCTTTTCCTAGCTCAACTTCACTCCAGGCTCTTCTCCCTCTGCCTTGTACCCCCACAATTTACACTCAGCCCATTCAGCAAGGCTACAGGTGTGCAAAGGCAGGAGGGGATGGGGAGCCACAGGCAGTACACGACTCTGCTGCTCCTTCTCATTCTTCCCCCCTGCTCTAGCTAAGTGAACTAACACTTCAACCATATACAAAATAGGCTTCCGTGATACAATCAATTTGTTAACAAAATGAAGATAACTAACAAGAATAATCCTGGAGATATCCCATGAGGTATACCTGATTGGGTGGACATGAGGTAATTGCTCTCCATATCTTCCTGGCATTGCATCTCGGATGTGACCAATGGCTTACCCTCTCTAAGCTGATTGAAGGTTTACTTTCTCTGAAAAGTTAGAAGTTACCACTGCATGTTCTCACAAAGCATGGCATTCAATTCCATCCTTAACTCTGATTTTTTTAGGCTAAGTTATTTTCTTTCAGTGTTCTAAGACATTTAATTGAAGGTCTGTTCCTTTCATAATTCATTAAGGCAAAGCTTACCCATTGCTCAATCAGAATGCCTGCAGAGCCATCTAATTTGTTCCCTTTGTTCATGAAGTGTCTGGTAGTCACAATCCTGCTGGATATGGAGGTAGAGGCTGCAGACTTAAGATCCCATCTTGAAACTCCACGTGTGTCTACCCAGCTTTTGCACACTGACATCAGCTCTGCCCACAATGCAAGCTGGATAGAAGTCATGTAGCTATGACTACTGTCATGCTTGGTCCAAGCAAAAACACTTTCCTCCTCAGCTGAATTTACTGGCACGGACTTAAAAACACCCTAACCATCCACAAGCTACATGGTTTCTGGTTCAAACTTGAGAAGTTTGAGCAGGCACTGAAAGATCTAGTCTGCCAGCAAAAACTCCACAGAAAATACCTGTGTCTCCAATTGTACCAGTATGCATGTTTACACATTTTTACATAAAAAAAAAAGAAACAAATTTATTTCTGACTATCTGTATCATAAAGAAAGGTTCAGGTGTATAACTTTCTTCCACTACAAACTTGCAGGTGAACCTCAGATTTCAGGGAATGACTTGCCGTGTCTCCATGTAGTGCTAATCCCTGAAAGACATTTCTGCCACAGTCAGCCTGCACTGTTCACTCCTGAAAGAAGCCAAAATATCTTTAGGAAGAAGTATGCTTTATGCCTTTATGGAATCTGAGAAATTTAAACAAGGAAGTCTAGGCACTGTGAGAGTGTCCAGGGACTGAAATGAAACATCACAGTATTTGCCAGTGATCTTGCAATCACCCTTTGTTCATTAAGACCTCTCAAATTTATAGGTCAATATACTCTGTGAATTAAACTTTATTTAACTTTTTTTTTTACACATAAGTGCATGGTTTAAGAATTATGGGTTAAAAATTGTGAAATTTTATGGTTTGAATGGGGAATAAGTGAATTCATGGGATAGACTAGTCTGAGCAAAGGGGATTGAGCCCTGACATGTTTGTTTGCTGTATTTCTTAAGTTCATTAAATAAAGTTTAATTCACAGAGTACATTCTCCTGGAAATTTGCGAAATCCATATGGACCATGACACCCTTAACACAAGACAAAAGTTAAAATAGAAATAAATCCAGGACTTATGCAATCCAAATATTGGCATTGCAACTATTACTTCTGTACAACTGTCACTGAACCTAAGACAAACATGACTGTCTGCCTCCCAGCAGCTCCACAGGTATTTTCACAAGCAGTTAGATATTTGGTTCTTGCCTCTATCAACTCACCAGGATGCGGTAAAGGACCCTGTCTAGGACCCAGCTCTTAAAAAAAATAATTAAAAAATCTTAGTCTTACTCATATCTTCCTGAAGAGAATCTCAGTTTAGGAACACATTTGTCTCCTAAAGGACTCAGTATTTTTTTTCTGGGACTCTGTTTGCATTCAGATTTACCCTCTCTMCAGAGGTTTCTTTTGGAATAGAACTTAAGCAGAGAGCTGTTTTTAACACTCCTTGTGCAGTATTAGTACCTTCGTTGAAAATGTCAATGCCCTCTGGCACGGCTAAACGGAGGTGACATTCTGTCCAGCTGTGCAACATCTATGCTGACACCGGCCCAGCAGAGTTGCTTTCTGTCCTAATCAGGGAGGTGGTATTCATGCGTCAGCATCAACCCCCTCTACATTCTCAAAGCAATTTGTATATAAATTGGATATTTGCAGTCATACAAACAAATCTAACAGCTCTTAAGTACAAGTAGATAGAATGATAATCGGTCATTTGTGGATGGCAGGAGCTTGAGGGATGAATCATCCCCAGCTTTGTCGGTGAGAGGTACTAGATCACATACCTTTAAAGAAATTTGCTGCAAAGCCTGCTTTATTGATGGTTGCATCGGATGCAAACTTCATCCATAATTTGTTTGAACTGGATTTGATGTCTTCTGGCTTCTCGTAGCCACAGAAGTGGCCGATGAGTGGGCTCTGTTCAGTGAGGCCATCTCGGATCTCCAGGTAGTCGTAAGAGCAGGTGTCGTGCCATTCAATCTGCAATGGGAAAAGTGTGGGCCTGTACCTCGCTAGTGAGAGTTCTTCCAGCCAGGCTAGCGTCACAGTTAGCCTTTGGCCACAGGTCAGCTCCCCAAACAGCTGGCTACAACTAGGTACTTGCCACAGCTGCCACTGAGCTCTCCTGCTGCTGAAATTGCATTTAAGCCTAGGTACATCTCAGTTCTGCCTCTACTTCATGGGTATCCTGCAGTGGAACTTGGCCTCTGACTATCTATAACCGGTTTTGCATGAGAAGCTGTAAGAAACAGAGTGGTACAACTACAAACAAAAAGGTTCAAGGAATAGCTGTGGGGAGGTAGTGGTGTCAGCCCTTTACAGGACAAGCATGGTAAGTGTACACAAACCACAGGAGCCTGTGGGATAGATGGGATTTGTGCACCAACCAAGGTTCTGTCCACTCCTGTCTGTGACTTATACATCAGTAGTCAGAGACTGATCATTGGGCACGTAGCTAAGAGTGTAAGACATCCTATAACCAGTAGAAGAAAGCTTTTTGTGAGCTCTTCAAAGCTGTCTGCCATCTGGAAACAAATGTTTCTTTGGCGAGTCACATCTTGAAATCTGACAAGTCCCAGTGACACCAACAAGAGATTTTTGCCTGGATTGTGACCATTTACTTCCATTTGACCAGAGTGAAAATTTAAGGACTTATGAGTCCCTGTTTAACATCATCAACACTTTTGAGTCCCTTCTAATTCTTTCTGTCTAGAGTAACAGTTTTTGAAAACTCAGCATATTTAAAACTTGGCTTCAAAATCTCTGAGCAAACTTCTGGTGAGGATAAATGATATTGTGAAGTAGTCAAAATATTTTTTTAATATTACTTTTATTATTATTTACACCCCTTTCTTCTTCATTTTAAAGGGTCTACAGAGGCAAAATAATATCTGCGATATAATATACAATGACATTTCTCACCTCAAAGGCTTGGAATGTGATTCCTACGTGAAAACCCTCAGAAACTGTGATCTTCCAGATGCACTCTTTGGAAGGTCTGTAGTCATCTGGGTAATTGGGAGATTGGATCTGGCCAGCATCTTTGTGAATTTCTCCACCGCAAATAGCTTCATAAAAAAGAAACAGCAAAACCACAAGATTGCAGGTTTTTCTATAGGTGAAGCCTGCTCCATACGCACCTTTCTCACTAAATCTGTATCAGTACTGCTTGCTATACAAAGACAACACACAAGTCATGGAAGTTTTTACAAATGTAACATTTTGTCTTAATGACAATGTCTCCTATCTTGCTATGCCAATGTCCTCGGAAGGCGAGCTCACTGGGACAGAGAATTTTTATGAATTTGTGTTATTCATACTCCTGCTCACCTTCCTAGCTGCTTGAAACCTGCTACCAGCACTGAGAACCAAGCAAAGTTGGGGGGAAAAAAAAAAAGAAGTTGCAAATCTAATCTAGCCACACGATGGCGATATTAACAAGCACGAGTTGAGCTGTTCACCACCAGACCATCAATCAGGCTGAGTGCTGTGCCTGAAAAATTAAGTTTTAGTGCCAAATGTTAAGAATAAGTTTAAATACTAAACCAGAAAATTTAATGAAAATCTAGCTTAATACAAAACTAGTAAAGACCTCGAAGACAATAGCAGTTCAGCAAAATTGTCTGCAAGACTATGTGAGGAATGAAAGTAAGATCACAGGCTAAAACCTGTGTTACCCCATGATGCATGACACATGTCTACAAAAGACACGAACGTTTTGGCTGTGTTTAAAGTCAAGCAAACAAAAAGCTCCTGCAGAAAGCACAAGAGAGAGATGGTACTGCAATGACACTTGTCGGACAACAACCGTCCTCGTCCCTGGCTTCTCCCCACAAGGCATTGCATTAGCGATTCACATGTGGGGAGTGTCCTGTAGTGTCCTGCAAGTTGCTAGCATTCGGTAACACTGTCTTGTTTTTGCATTGTGAGCTGCTAATGTAACCTAGTTAAAAGACTGATTCATTAGTGCAGAGCTAACCTCTTTCTTACAGATTCAGTGCTAAAGCACCACCAAAAAGTTGCACCCAAAAATTTAGCTGCAAAGCACAATTTGGATTGCAATTTGAATCCATGTATATTCAGAGCTACAAGTGGTGCTTGAGGAAACCTCTCAAGGACCTTTCAAAGAACTGTCTCCCCCACCTAACAAAAAGAGGACTACAAGAACAGAGAACTGACTTTTTTCTTTTAAGAGCCATAAAACCGACAGCCAACAAATAATATTTTCTCTATCCACTGCAGAAGTTCACACTGACGTGCAACTGAGCATCAGCTATACTTGGAAGAGCCTTACTGCAAAATGGAAAGAAGAGCTGGTAGAGCCTGAGAAGACAATAATGATGGCAAATTGGGGGCTGCCAGCAGTGCTGTAGGGCAAAACCACCACCATCTTCCCATCACAAATCTCTTGAAAGAAACAGAACAGAAGGACTGAACTAAAAGGACACTTTTGCTACATTAACTGTCATTTAGTATCAAGTAATTCTATCATCATGTGGCTACATGCTTCTGACCCTTTCCTCCCATCTTCTGAAAATTTTAGGGCCAAGACTCAGAGGAATCCAAATCCAGAAATCAGTCCTCACTCACAATTCCCAGCAAAGTTCAGATGCGTGACCATTCACATGCACTCTCACTAAAGCGGAAGACAGAGAAGCAGTGCTAAGTCTGAGGGAGGAGTGAAAAAGAAAAAGAGGAACTAATGGCAACAGAGAAAGATTTTGGACAAAAATTGATAGAAAATTAAACATTTATGGGCAATCCCCCCTGGAAATAAAAATTACGTTTATTGCCTAAGCACAGAAGTCACAAAACAGCTGAGCAAGCCACTTGACAAAGGACAAAAGGAACAAGAAATTATCAGAGCTTGCTTTAGAGGGAAATAGGGATTAAGAAAGATTTTTGGAAAATCTCCTATTTCAGCAAATAAATTATAGAGAGAGATGCAGATAATCTCACTACCTGCTGCTTGGACAAGAGGAGGCTGAGATAAGAAAGGAACTATGCAATGGGCCATCACTGTGTCAGTAGCACAACCTGGTTTACACCAGTCATACTCTGTGCTTGCTCTCAGGCATAGCCATGGATTTCATAGCCTTCCAATGGGAAAGGGTTGCATAAAAAGCCAGTCTTAAAGAGGCAGGAAAATACGAACAGTTGGAGTTTGTTTGACCACCAGATGCACGTTGCACCTTCAGTTTCTCTCTTCAAAAGTCAAGCAAAGCGAATATTGCTCGTATTTACCGAACCTTTAGGGATCATTCATTAATCAACAGGAACTATGGGAAATTATCAAGGGAAATGAAAGTCACTTTGCAAAGTGACTTTGGAATGTAGCCAATGTAAAAATTTTTTGCATCTAAAACCATTTAGCAGTATGAAGCTTAATGCCATACACGCTAATTTGATCACTTCTAATTCCAACAAACTACCATAAAGGAGTGTTACAAACCACATGGTCCAGGCAACAGCTGCTTTTCAGGAAAGATGTTAAAAAAAAATTCAGAAAATCAGGCAAGCTACCTCTGTCTCTGGGGCAACAATTACCACAGAAACCAGATATTTCTCCTGTGAAACAGCTTTGTTAGCCCCAAACTGCTGTGAAATCCTTATATATTTTATTTGCACTTCCCCAACAGTCCCATGTTTGCCTCATTTCCCTCTGTTAGTATCATTACTCATGAGTTCATGGGACACTTGGGCACTGGGCTTCCAGCACTATGCTTGTTCCTGTGGCTGAAGAAAAAGATGATGCAATGTCGCTACCAATACAGGCAACCTCAATACTGTTGACAACACTGGTATTTCTAAGAAAAATGCCTGTTGCCCAGAGAACAATGATGACTTTTAATACATTTTAGAATCATTATTGAAAAAAAATAAGCATATATGGAAAAGGGATGTTACTGATTTGTAGTGACTGTGGTAGTGTTGCTCCTCCTCTGAAGTGTCACGTCCCAGTGCCATGCAAGTTTCTCAAGTACCTGACCTGTAGAAGATCTGACATGCTAATTTCCAATCTTCTATAAGTAAAACTTACAAGGGAGAAACAAAAGAACGATCTTTGCATCTGAGGAAAAAAACCCAAACAAAGACACTCCAAGACAATCTATATTAAGTGATATAAAATGTATGATCTCAAAGAACTTTGCGTGTTAAAATCCTGAAAGAAACTCTTGCTCCACACACTGCTGCTTACAGAGGCTGGTGAGCGCAAACAGCACCTGGCCTAGGTATGGAAGCTATTGCTTGGTGTTGCCATCTTGTTGTGGCCCCCAAAATGTGATGATCTAGTTGGAAAAATCCATGTCTTGTCTACTGAAACAAACCACAAAATCTGCCAATTCCCATAAAAACAAGAGCACGGCAGCATCTAACCACACAGTGCAGCAGAACTCCTGCTGACCCCATAAAACCCCTGCATCGTGTTCTGTCTGCTCTATACAATGTGGCAGACTTCTAGCTAAGGGCTGTACCTTCATAGACCACAAAGAAGCCTTTGCCCAGGATGTTACTGCTGCTCCGGAACTCGATCCACAGCCTGCTGTCCGTGGAGATTACTGGTTCAGGAATCTTGTCACCACAAAATCTACCTAGAAGGCAGGAAAGAGACAATCAAGATTTCTATGATCTCCTGATGGGCAGCACAGCATAAGAGGCACCTGTGGCTCCAAGAAGCAAAGAATCTGCAGTTAAAGGAGTGTGCTTGTGTAAAACACCCGTTCACTCCCATCATTTGGGCTTTTGAATAAGTTTCTCTGTCCCCCTTCCATTAATTCATATTCTTTTCAATTATTAAGTGAATTAAAGTTCTCTTCAGCTGGGAGCAGAATCCAGTAGTTACAGATGAAGCCTCTTTTGCCCTGGTAGATTCAGAAGGGTTCTTGTTTTGATCACATAACTAGGCAAATGAGCTGACACGGTGGGGAAGCATCCCCTGTCCTTCTAGAGACGTGGCATTAGAGAATGTCCTTTCCACCTGCTAAGGCTCGAAAACTCCTTCAGCACTTTGCACCCAAGAGCAAATAGTCCAAGTTAAAACAAGGGCAGGACATGGCCACGCCACTGAGAAAAAAACCATATCTCATTCTCTGCTCAGCAAATCCCAGTTAAGTTTCTGCAGTCATCTAATTTCTTTCAAGAGAAAGAGACCAGGAGTCCTTTAGCTCCATGATTCCCCCAGCTCTGAGCTCTCTGGCATGCACCAACACTGGTAAACTCCCAGGAKGAATATGAATCCTGAAACAGAACAGCAGCAGATGGCATCTGCAGCCCAAACAACCTGAACAACCCCATTCTGGTGCTCTTCTACCTCTTGAAGCCAGAAGCTCCTCACAGAAACCAAGCAAGCAYCAAGTATGCACTGATAGTCAGGGACCTGCACTTGGGTCAGGAGCTTGGATAGAGCAAACCTGGTTTTTCACTTCAGCTGACACGAGCAGGGCTATACACTGAATTCAACATGGCCTTGGCACCCTGTCCAACTGAATCCCAGTCGGAACTCGACAGAGGCAGAGAGCAGGTCTTCAGGTTGAACTCAGTCAGAACAGTGGTGGATAGGGATCCCGGCCTTCCAACACCAGGCAAGGGCATCTTTGAATGACCTCCACTGGGTAAAAACCTGCTTAATGCCTTACCTTCAAGTCAGCATCTTCTTTCCCTTTAACTGTCTGGGAATTGCAGTTTCACTGCCAACTTTTTCTCTTGCAGAGTCACCCATCCAAATATTATCTTGGATCCAGCTTTATTCAGCTGCTACTGTGCCCCCAACCTGCCCAGTGCTGTTGGGGAAGTGTGACAGCTCTGCAGCATATCGATAGTATCTTCCATCTCCACTCCTAAAGGGGATGCTAAAAACAGCATCAGCACTGCAAAGCTCCTTCCTCTAGGGTCACTGAGCAACTGCCTCCTGGATTGGAGTTTAACAAGGGTGTCAAGAAGAGGAAACGCAGATGAGGAACGAGAATGAGCAAGCTCCTCGGAGTGTGATAAAGGGCCCATTCATAAAAAGTTATACACCATTTAAAGGCTGGGTTTTCACACACTTCCCTGGGAAAATATGCAGCACACATGTATTTTTTCTCTCTGCAAGAAGCCCATGCTTTCACAATTCACACTAATCCCCCTCCCCACCCCCTGCTGAATTGCCGTCTGTCGGCTTCTTCCGACCCAATTTCATGGGCTCAGCCCCATGCGGGAGCCATGGCCACTCATGCAGCGTCTCCTTCCAGATGGAAACACTGCCAAGTCCACCTGCACTAGGGAGACAGGGAGGTGCTTGGCTTCTGAAGTCCCTTTAAATTAATCAGCAGAAAAAAAAATAATGAGGAGCTAAGTTGCAGCTGCTGGAGCAATGTTACCTGACACACGTGCAGCAAAGAACAGCAACAAATGCTGCCAACCCCAAAATAGGCAGGAAACAGTAAAACTGGCTGCCAACTGCACTGAAAGGCAGGCCCACAGAAACCTGGGAAGCAGCATGGCTTCAGCTCAGCACCTCATCTGGTACCAGGGCTAGGATGTCCAGTGGGGCCAAGGAGAGCACCCAAACCTCCGTAAATCCTCTGACCCAATGCTGACGAGCCCAGTCCTGTACTGCAGCATGGGGTGCAGCCCTTCTAACACAGCTGGGGATGCTGCACAACCCTATTGCTTCTTTCAGGCAGAAAGGGCTGTTTGCAGTACAGCATTTTACAAGTTTGAGACACTGAGCTTAGGGGATGAGGTCAGGATCAGAGACAGTGGCAAAATAGGTGGGACTCCTGAACCATTTAGGGTGACAGAAGACTTGCAGTTATGATAGCAGGAGGCAGAGAAATAGGGAGGATACAGAGGAGCTGCACTTCCTAGAAGTCTTTGGGAGCGGGAGAAGGAGCAGAGTCCTTGCACAGTTTGACACCATAAGCATAGTCTAGCAAGCTCCCTGCTAGGAGTACAGAGGCTCAAAGTACAGAGTAATGTAAAGTATTTGTGTAAACACAAATACTTGAGAAATKATGTCAGGAGCTTGGGTCGGGAGCTGTGCAGTTGCTTCGTTCTGACTGCCTGACAGTTCTACCCTGGACTTAGGAAAGAGCAACAGTAAAACTCCAGAGAYCACATTTTTAGTCCCAACCAGGGCCCTGGCTTACTTCCCTCCCTGCCTCATTTCTCAAGCTGGAAAAGGAAGAAATAAAGCTTTTGCTACCAAAGGGCTTGGAGCATGGATCATTTGGAGTCAATACAGCACACCGACATCTCTGGATGGAGACATTAAGGGAGGGCCCGTGCACTGGCCAGACATAGGTTCCTTCCAGGTAAAGGAAGGTTTGATTCTGTTTGTTTTCCCCATCTACTCTCAAAACATCAAGAAGAATATACAAAATGCAATTAAAATGAAATAGCTACTCACCCAATAACGGAGCCTTCCTCCAGTAGCCATCACGCACCTCCACATAATCATACCAGCAAAGGCGACTTTTAAATAGATCCATTGATGTGAAATTTAACATAATCTGGAAGGAGAGAGAGCACATTTCTCTTTGGGGAGGGAGCTACTTTAAAGAGAAAACCCTACAGATTGTTTCATTTCTGCTACAGTGCTGCCTAAGTGAGTATGCAGGCAAAAACAGTTGGGCCGTTGGGGGGATTAGTACACCATCTTTTCTCAAAAAAAGAAACGCTTCTCAAGGCATTTTAATGAAACCATGACAGTACATGACAGCAGTCAGCCCTTTGCTATCAACTCTGTAACTCAAATTCAATGCTCCTGAGTTACTAAAATGTTACTTAAAAAAAAAAAGTTAGTCAAAAAAAAAGTTCAGATTTTTAAAATAAAAATCCAAAGCTTTGGTTTCCAGTAATGTGAACATCATAGAGAAAGACACAGTCACAATACACACGTTTGGGTTCTATACCTGCATATAAATGACACTTATAAGAAATATCTAATTTTGCTAATTAGGTTCCACATTCTGACAAGCAGACTCACACCATCACCGTGATGCAATTGCATTCAGTGGCTTTACCAAACAGAGTTCGGTATTAAAATGTAATTACTTTGGTCTCCTTCCTCTGTAACATGGATCACAAGCCTTGGTCTGGCCTATGGATGTCACCAATGGGGTGTGCTTGTATTTTTTCCCTTGCAAGATTTGACCCATGTATTCATTTACATCCATAATCTGAACATAGCCACAGAAATGTCATTACATTAAAATGGATGTTCTCCCCCAAAGTCCTGGTTGGGTGTGCAGAGTGCAGTCTGTAATGATGTCTCTCACTTTTTTCACACTTCTGCAGTATTCTGACTTTGGACAGCAAAAGGAGATTCATCTGTTTCTATGAAAATGAATGCTACAAGCCCAGTTTCTGTTCTCAGTTAACACACCAATCGCTGCACTGCATTAAACAGGTAAATTGAAGCATTTAATCTGAAATAAGATCTTTATTTCCTTTTTTAACATTAGTGGTTCAGCATTTAGATGCTGGGTCCTTCCCAACACAACTCTGAAGAGGCCGAGAAGCAAAGAGAGTTTACAGTAAGATTCACACCATGAAACTACCAGTGCCACAGTTTCTAAACCTGGATGGCTCTTGGCCTTGCCCCAGCAATGCTCTCCCTGCAGCTGATGGCAGGAGCTCAGCAATGGCATGGGACTGGGCTTGCAGGTGACAGAACCAGGTCCTGGAGCCAGGCAGCTGTTGCAAAAAGAACAAGCTCTGTGCTGCTTTGTTCGAGTCTAAGTCTTAAGCATGTCTTGAGGGTGAACCTCAGCAAACCCTGCCAAGGAGCTCCCGAGCTGGGCTGCACATTCTTGCAGCCTGGTAAGGCATGAAAGGCCTGAAAGGCTGGTGTTACTGGATTAAGGAAAGATTTCATTTCTACAGGAAGATCAATAAAACAAAAGGAGCTGGGAGGAAAGTGGACAGGGTGGGTGATTGATGCGCAGCAGGGCTTGGCATTTCAAGGCGGGAAGTGGGAGTTCCCTGACAGGGACATTATGCCTGCATGACAGGGGCAGGCCACAGATGTCATTCACAGCTCCTCGTCTCCCTTCAGGACCCCAGATTGTGGCACATTTTATCTACCTCACTGACTGGCTTTGGAATGTGAGCTGGCCAAAGCTAACAGGTGGCAGGAAACGTCCATGCAGGGTTTAGCCTCGAGCTGAGAGGATCAGAGATCAACACACAGCCCAGATGTGAGGGGCTCTGCCCCAGCATTACCACTTCTCTCCTCAAGATAATGTATTCCTGACTCCATCTCTCTCCTGAGTGGTGCCCAGGAGCCTTCCCAGGCTCCATTCCTGAACTCCAGGCATGCAGAGATCTTCTGGCGGCTACTAACACTGTCATCACAGGCAAAACCACACGTGAGGAAGTGCAGAGTACACCTTGTGCTGGTGTGGCACCTACCTTCTCCCCTGGGGTCACCGAGATCCTCCAGACACAATGGGAATAGGAGGGGTAGCCATTTGGAAAGCCGGGGGCTGAGAAATTACCTGTTGAGTCTTGCAAGGTCTCTCCACAAGCTGCAGGGGAGGGGAAAAAACCTGTCAAAAAGGAGTGACTGTGAAAGACATCAGGGTCTATCAAAATGCCTGCTCATGGCTGCTGTGTGCAGGTTGGTGGTTGGTACTCTGACAGTGCTCATTCATGGTACTGACCAAAGGTCATTGACCACCTGAGACTTCGCCAAAGGGGTGATCTGAAATTTGTCAGTGTTTCTAGGATAGAAGATGATCAGTGCAAGGACACAGAAGAAACAGCTTCTGAAGAGACACCCTTGTTCCTTCATCTTCCTTTCATGGACCAGCACTTTCAGGTTTCAATTGAGGAGGATCTCATTCACTAATCAAATGCAAAGTATTAACTCTACYCCACCTCACAACCGGTACCAGCAAATCTGTTTTCCCTTCATTACAAGCTGCACAATGAAATTCTCCTTAATAACCATTGTTAAGGGTCTTTTTTGTGTTTTAAACATCCTAAAAAAAGCAGGGCAAGCCCCACTGCCCCCATGCTTCGGCTTCCCAGCACCTTCCCAGCCACCATGCTGCACAGGACAAAACATGAGTACAGCAGCCCATTGCTCTCCAACTTCCTGTTTTGTGGCCTGCTGCAGTTGATGAAATGTAGATCCCAGAGTGACTTTTGGGAAGCAAGGAATATGTACATGCATATGCTCCTTTAGGGAACTACAGCTTCCAACATCTGGAAGAGCTGCGACTACTGTAGTTCTGCTCTCTGAGCCAGGACAACTGAGCTGGAACAAGAAGTGACCATCTACATCTGCAGAGCAGCTGACTGCCTAGGTGGAGGGACCACAAATATCAAAGCTCCCATTTCCTTGAGAGTGCCCATCCAAACACAAATTGCGAGGAACAAGGACCTTGGCTTGACTGCTTCCCAGCTGTTTTTCCAATTTCATAACCCAGTGATATTATAAAGCTGCCCTTGATCTGCAACTGTTTCCTCAGAGACGGTAAGGCAGCCCCCAAAAATCCCTGATTAAGCAGCAGTGCTTTGAAAGATCTGACAAGGCCTTCCCTTTCTCATGGAAATGCCAGGGGTTGCTCCTCTGCTTGATGCTATCCCACACTAATTTTGCAGCCGTGATTACATTTAGATGGGCGGACTGGAAGTTGGAGGTGAAAAGAGAATGGTTCCATTGAAAAAGTTTAATATGTTGAAGCAGGGGAGAAGGAGTCACCTGGGCCAGAATTTCTTAATTTCCCTAAGGAAGTCTGATCCACAGCTTGACACATCAGACTAGATGAACAAATGTGGGGACACAAAAAGGGGTTTTTTAACAATTTTTTTTAATAAAGAGGGAATTCCAATACACAACTCACCAAGATAAATAAATGTTCTTTTTCTCTGCTCGAAAATCTATTTAAACAAACATGAAGTGATAAAGAGAGCTCTAAACCATGGGAAACACATACAACATGACCATAGTGTCACGAGATTATTGCCCTCAGCTGAACCAGAGTGAAGGTTTCACTGTTTCTGAACAGCCCAGACTTAGTTCTCCTGTGTAATTACACAGCTACTGGCAAGAATGTGTAATTATGGAACAGGTACTATTTTATCTACTTGCAAAGACTACTCTGCTGAAATATCATTAAAGGAGACCTATCTAACTCTCCAACCCTTGCAGGCGAAACTCCCCAGACACACTGGTACAGGCTGGCCTTCCAGCATGGAGGAAAGCGATTGCTTGCAGTGCAGGGGGAAGCACGATAGTGAGCAATGCATCTTTGTGGGTAGAGCACAATCTCTTGCAGAGCACCCTGAAAAGCAATATGACTGTACTCCACTTGGCAGCAAAGAAGCCAACAGGTCCAATAAAGCAGTTTGATACTTCTGCGATCCAAGAAACTGAGCAGGTAGAAAGGAAGAGAGGTGAAAAGCAAAGTAGAAAGGTGAATACTTCAGAACTCATTTATAAATGAAGTAGTTGAGTAACAGGCACTTTCAGGTCATCAGCTGGTACACTGCATCTTTTGAAAATGCCCAGAGAACTGGAGATGATACAATGCAGGACCATTCTTAATTTACAGTTTAACCATTCCTGCACAATTAACACAGCTACACAGGCCTCTTTCCTTCAGCACACCACAAAATAGCAGGATAAGCTGTTTTAAAGCTTTTGTAGCAATTGTAGTCATCAAATCCTCAACTGTGCAGCCATAGCAGATCTAGCATTGACTACTATGTAGCAGACTGCATCTTCCCTTCCAGAAATTCCTTCAGCAAATTTAATTTCGTTTCACCTGGCTTGGCACTAACTTTAACCCAGCAGGTATAAGCTTTAGGGAATTAAGAGTAATTTAAAACAGCAGGGTTTTAGAATGAACAAGCTAAGCAAGCCCTAACTGTAGCAGCCACATGAGCTCCAGTCTAATGAGCTGGAGAGCCCTGTTTCGTACAATAGAGACAGCAGTTGTTCTGGCTCATTCCAGTGCATACTTGTAACTCATCCTCCACCATACTAGCTCTTATTTTTGGGAGATATTACTAGGCATTCTCAGATGGAGACTCTCTTTCTAAAAGGGAAGCCATCTGCCGTTCAACTTCTGAATTATGTTGCTGCACTGTACCCAAAAATCCTCAGATTGACTACTGAACAAAGTGTCTTCAACCTAAAGTCTCATTCAGACCCTGCTTGAACACACAGTTGAAGTCCTTTGCTTCAGAACTCCTGTGCTTTGTATTTCGCAGAGGAAAAAACTTTTCAAGCTACAGATTCAAAAGGCAGRTGGAGATGTTAATGTCATTAAATACATTGCCCCTCTTCAGATGCAACTTGTGTATGAATTTTGGTGCAAAATAAAAAAGAAAACCAAACCAGAACAACAGATACTTGAAAAAAATGTTTAGTAGGCTTAAATCTCTAATTATTTTGCTGCCAAATATGTTCTGAACTGCAATAACCTCTGCTAAAGCTTTGTGGGAAAAAAAGAAGTAGGAAAAGTTCTACTTTGCAAATGGAAAACTTGAGACTCAGAAGAATCCTCATTTTAAAGAAAGTTGCTTTGTAGCTTTTAGTTAGTACCTCAAGCCAAAGTGGCTTTTCAGCTTGCCTTGAGAAATCTAAATCTGTAATTGGTTCTTCCAGCTATGGGAACAAAAAGCCTTGTTGGATTAAGTCTGACTCAATCAAAAAACATAGTGCAAAACAAATCAATCCCTAAACTAATCCATGCGATAATTTTCCAAGAACAACATTTCATTCACCCAAAATCAAGTCAGAGATAATGATAACTGTAAAAAGAAAAATGTAATAAGGTAAAAAGAAGGAAAAAAAAGGTTAATTAGAACTAACAGAGCTAAGTAAGTTATACCACCCACTATGAGCTAAAAGCAGTCATCCTCAAACATACAGACCCTGAAGCCCTCAGAATTCATTYCAGAGCCTTACGAACCCATACTTTCTGACCTGTAGTTGGATACAGAGAAACAGTTGATTTGCACACCAGCTATCCACCACTTTCCAAGGCCTCAGCCTACCATTTTGCTAACTCCTAGTCCCTGCTCTGTCTGTGGTCTTGTACATTGGTTTAATTTTCTAGGAATAGAGCCTACACGGGAGCAACCTGAAGTCCAAAACCAAACAAGAATACTGGCAAAGTACTAACAGGAGACACATGTTAGGCAAGTTCAGTTCTCCCGCAGCTTCAACCTGAAGCATTTGATAGCCTGTGTTTCCCAAGTCTCTTTCCTCAATGAGATCGCTAAGGTGTTCCTGACCTCCAATGCCTTCCTCACAAACCATGTGCCTACGATAAAGCTGGATCCATCTCCACAAGCCATATTTACCTGGGCATTTGTACAACTTCCTTGCCTGAGCGATGTCTCCCTGGCTCAGGCGAATACGCTGACCAATAGTTGGACGGACCCCATTGTCATCACGACGGGGAAGGATGGTGTCGAGGAAAACTCCTCTAAAGGGAAGAACAGAGAGACACAGAGCAGTGAAGTAGGGAAAGTGACACAATGAACAGAAAGTAATGCTGGCAGGCCTCCCACACCCTATCCCCCTGACCACATATCCCATGCTAACACACAACAGTGGTGCAGCTTGTAATAACTACATGTCTCAGGACAGCGTTCTCACTGTAGCAGACAGCTTCCAAATGTACAGGCAAGTCCGCCAAAGCCAGAAAATTCCTCTTGGATGTCTCAAAATTGCTGCTGCCTCTGTTTGAGGTAGTACATTCCTTGCCATAAATCAGAAAAAGCAACGAAATATTCTTGCAGAAGGTTCATGGCACATCTGGCTCAGCAGGAGCACAGATGGGACATTGAAGCCAAAGGAGCAGAGGGAAAGGGAGTTTTCTCAGTAGCAGATGGGGTTGGGCTGGCAGTGACTGGACTGCCACACACAAGAGGAAAAGATCACGTGCTCTACCTTCGTCCTGTATGAGTTTTCAAGCTAATAATTCCACTTGTCTCTGCCTCTTTTTACTTGCTAGTATTTCTTCCACGTGCTTCACACTCAGGAGCTCTTAACGGCACGTCTGATCTCAGTCTAGTGAAGGATTTAAGCTCAGACCTCACTTCTATCAAATGCAGTCCATGCATCCAAGCAAGAGAGATCCTAAGGGAGCATTAGGACTACAGGGGAGGGAGGGGATCAGAAGCCTGAACTTCAGGTTGGCAAAACCCAAGCTCTTGCAGCCAGGCTGTCCAGTCCACAGGAACCTTTCACTGCACCCTTGAAAGCCAAACAGGCTTGGAGATGTCAAGGCTACCACCAAGTTTAAACTTCAGCATCAGCTCAGTGAGGCAGACTGCTCTTTCTGATGGACAGGATACAACTGTCTGGAGAGTCCAATGGGAAATCAGGGCAGAAGCAATAATTTTAGTCCCTAGTCCAAAGGTGGGGAGGGAGAGAGGGAAATTATTTTGTAAATATTCAAACTGAAGAAAAAAATAGAGGGGAAGGAATTCAATCTGTTTGGAAAACTGGAATCAGCTATTGCATGGGAGATGTTTGGTATTTTTCAGCAATAGAAAAATTCCTGATCAGCACGAAAATGAGTACTTACAAGATCTGAGGTGAGTCCATCAAATGTTGATTTATTAATTCAGTTTGGCATTCTACATGCCAGCTGCATGCCTTGGGCTGAATTTATTTATGTATTGAAAATACATCTTCCAATTCCATAAACAACACAAAAAGAGAAACAGGTCAGTTTGCTCAAAGCCAATTTTCAAGCCTCCTCAGGAGTTCACAGAAGAACTCAGCACTTGGCAGGGACATACTTCTGTGGCCTCTGAAATGCTTTCCGCAGATCTCCAGGCTCAACCAGAGAAGAATGACAGAGTTTAATAGAAAAACCACCACCTGCACTTGCAAATTTTTACTTCTTTTCCCCATTCCAACCCTCACAACTGTGTACTCACAGCCCCTAGCTTTCTGCACATAGTGTGTACTTTGGGCACTGCTCACACAATGCAAACAACCCATAACTTCAAATTACCCTTGTTACCTCCCAAACACATTTTCTTCCAGAAGGCTGTACTCTAGGCTGGGGCAGCAAGAATTTTGGCTTTGCTTTTTCCTCCAACTAAATTTTGTTCTCCTTTCACATGCATTGCTGAACATGACTCCCAATCACAAAGCAGTAAGTACAGTTTCTCTTATTTTACCATCAAAGAAACTGAAACAGGAGAGTCTGTCTGGCCCAAACCATACAAGTCCCAGAAGTCCCATGCTGTCCACCCAAAGCCCGTCTGCTTAAAAACACTTAGAATGTTAAGTTGCACACTTGGTGAGTGTCTCTAAGAGTGCAAATACTTTGACTCAAAAATTAATAAACACCAAGAAGACATAATTTAACAGAGCAGCTCAGGAAGTGTAATACCAGAATCATTCTTGAGTAACATACCTAAAATCTCCTCCCAGAGGTAAGAAAATAATACAGGAATCCTGGATGCCCCATTCTCTTGCTGTCCAGACACGGGCAGAACATGCATTAGCTGCCCAACGCAGTGATAAGTTGAGCATAACACCCCACCATTCCTACCAGCTAAGAACAACAGTTTGAGACGAGACTGACAAGAGTCATCAGCATCTACGCAGTACCCCGAATGTGCAAAGTGCCATGCCATTGTTATGAAATTATCAACTGATCTCAATAAATGCTAAACATTCATTTCCCAATAGATAGGGCAATGGATACAGGTGCTTAAACAACACTCAAGGAAGCAGATATTCAAGGCAGGTTAAGGACACAGCTGCAGGCAGCTACCTTTTGTCCCAACTCTGTATTTATATCCCCATCTGCAGAACAGAGACAACATGACTCTACTTAGTGCAGTACAACCTGTGGAGGACATGTACATGTCTTGTGCAGGATTAGGACAGTGCATTGCAAATACATCAAGGAGATGTCCCTGAACATGCAGGCAGTGCTACCTGCATCCTGATTTGAACAGGAGGTCAGGTCATGTTTTGGAACTCCAGAATGTGCTGCCATGACTACTAGCAAGCCACTTACTGAGTTAAGGTAACTGGCTGCTTGCTTACGGCTTTGTGGAAGTTTAAACTTCATTCTTGCTAAGCTGCCATTTATGGGTCTGGACAGCTGTAAAGGAAATTGTTTAATGAGACAGCAATATTCAGTTTAGATTGCTGCCATGTCTGTAAGGAACGCACCAGAAAATAAAAGCCTGCCCACACTCTGCAAAACAGGCAACTTTCTGACATAGATAAGAACAGAAATTCCAGTGGTAAAAACTTGTTCCTGCTGTCAGTACAGTCTCTTGTGCCATACTCCTATTTCTATTAGCCACAGATGCAAATGAGAAACATGTTTTGCTGTGAAATGAAAAGGAGGAGTGACTCTACACCAGTTCTCAAAAGTATGACTGGAAAGAATTTCCACTGCTGGGACTCGTCATGCCTCAGAAAAGCTGTACCTTTCTGTCCTAGGTACAAAGTTTGGAATAAAAAGGGCCCAGGATTTGACCATGGCAAACACCATATGATTTACTATCATCAATATCGACAGAAGTTAAGAACAAGGTTGTGGTAAGTGCCAGGTAAGAATTGCTACAAGAGAGTAAGTCACAGACATGACTCTGTGTGTTTCCCCTCCTCCTCACTCACACATCCCATCTCCACCGGTTGGGTGCACCATTTTCTTATGTGGACTTTCTGGTGTCTGCTGAGGTACTAACACACCCCCTGCAGCCCTTCCCTTGCAGGGCCACAAAGGGACTCTGTCCCTTTCCTAACCACTGATCTTAATGAAACTTGCTAGAACTTCGTATCTTCATGGGCTCTCTGCTTTTGTCAGTTTGGGTTGCAGTTGGACAGCATTCGCAAAACTCAGTGAGGTGGGAAGGATATGTGTATACACCCACCAATCTCTGTGCTTGGTCAATGCATCGTTCCTTGGGGAGCAGACGTCAAGACAGGTCTTGGCAAACTAAGAGCCTATTCCCAGCACCGCCTATTTATGGTGAGAGCACAATTAGCCCACAGAGCCACTTAGTGCTCAGTTCAATTACTGCACAAAAGCTGCAGCTGGGGTAAGGGTGGGTCACAGAGACAAAGGGCTTAAAGAAAACAGACTTAAAAATCCTATGGAGCACCAATTTAAATTTAGAAGGACTCTTGCCATTTTTATCCCATTTTGGCCCAGCAGTGTTCTGAAGGACCCTGCCTTTCAAGAGACAGACTCATAGGCATCCACAATATAAATAGCRGTAATAACTTAATCCTGCTTTTGTGCAAGACGATTCTAACCATTTAGAGTTTAGCAAATTCTGGAAGGGTCCAGCAGATGCCTCAGGGGAAGAAAAATCATTTGCTTTGGATATCTGACGCAAAGAAATCTCTGAAGGCTGCAAAACATTGTTGCCCAGCCACCATCTCCTCCTGCCACAACAAGTAGCATTTCAGCATGTTTGATAATTTTCCACTGGTTGGTGTGAAATTGTTGAAACAAAGCACAAAACAACAGGCTTGGCCCTTCAATACAACTGGGGAGTAAGAAAATTTAAAAAGTCCCAAAGACACCTTTAATTTTTGCAACAAAAGTTGTCAAGAGTGTGAATATTTCCAGTGTGCCTTTCAACCCCTTTACTCAGAGTATGTAGTGACAGAAAGTTCTTGGGAAAGAGCAATAGTGGGATTCATGGAAAAAATCTTTATAATAATGCAGCAAAATGAAGCTGGTCATCCAGTAACTCTCATTCCAAATCCAGGACGTAACTATGTTTATATCACCTCTCTATCCAGTAGAGGAGTCTGATAGAAAATGGGCTCCATCTGGAGGGATGAGATGGGAGTCAAGAACACACAGCCTATGCAGAAACTGGCAGTTAGATGGGGCAGGACTAATAACTTCTCCCTGACAAACCCAGTCCCACAGAACCACAGAGCTGCAGAGTCCATGATCAAAAGCTCATGCATAAACTGTTAAAAAAAAATCCAAGTAATTAAAGACCACAATCTAGAATTAAACTCTCCCTTGGCACAGCCACTAGAGACTCTGAGGGCAGTATTGTGACTCCAAAGCATAAACTGGACAACCAAGAGATTCAAAGCTTGTTTTAGTATTACCCACTTTGCGTGCTGGCAGATATACACACACAGATACACATGTGCTGCCTGGAAAGGTTGCAAAGACTGTTAACAAGTCTTTGGAAGCTCTCTGACATTATCAGTATTATTACTGAGTAGATATAGTGGAAAGGAGAAAACAGGAGTCCACCATATTACACCCATCTTGCTTTTTCAAATATTTTTCAAGGCTTGCAACACAGCACTAGATTATAGGTCTCCTTCTAGGTTCTATGTAAGAGCCAACCACTAAAAATAGTCCTAAGGACATGGAACCTTGGATTATCACCTGGAGAATGTGTTCCTAGCATAGTGCATGATGCTGTCAAAGTCATAGGTCTCTCCTAGTGAGTTCACTTCCCCAGCTTCCATCTTTAAAAAGTTGTACTCCTGACCTGTGATGACAAACAAAAAGGAAAAGAAACAAATCACTTAAAGAGGGGAAAAAAACAAAAAAAAAAGAAGTAGCCTTCTATCTCTGGGAACCTAGAATGAAAGGGATATGCTCCTATGTTCCAACAATTCCCACTTGACATCCAAAATGTCTATTCATATAGCTATTTTTAGACATATAGCTATTCTAGACAAGGACTGGCAGTATTTCTGCTTCTCCATCCCAACTCACAGACCACCAGCGCTTTCCACAAGTCTAGCAAGAAAGGTTTCTATCCACCCAAAAGCCAGGTGGAATGACCTGAAGTGTGATTTTACCTTGCTGTATGTTCTCTCTGATGATTGTGACATGCTGGTCCCTGTCAGGCCGTGTGTGCTCATGCCAGAAACCCACCACATGACCCAGCTCATGAGCCACAATACCAAACTTGTCACAGTTCTTTCCAATGGATATAGCCTGAGGGCCCCCTCCTCGGCGACCCACATAGGAGCAACATCTGGAAAAGAAAACCCACAAACCCATGCAGCACATCAGTGACTTAAGGAACTCTGAAACATAGGAATAGAGGATGGCATCTGGCAAGGTTCAGGACAGGCCAGCAGTTGTATACACTGTATGTACTTACATGGATATATTAAAAAAACAGAGAGAGAAAAAAGTGCATATGTATAAACATGCATATATACACCTAAGTGTTATCCCAGGAAAAAAGAATCCAGAAAGACTCAGCACCTTGTGGGCAAATACTAAACTATCCTGGCAATCCTCACTGAAAGTGACCAGCTGCATCTCTGTGACAGATTCTCCAATGTAGCCATTGGTCTGTTCTGGGCTAGGCTTACAAAACTGTGTGTCACTGAAAGGGCTGTGTGCAACAGACAGCTGCAGGGAATGTGTGCATCACTTACCCACAGGTTCTGTAGGTGAACACAATGAAGCTCTCTTCATCAGTTCTCTCCACAAAGGTCACACAAGTGTGCTTCTCCCAGTGCCTCATTGCTTGCTTAAAGATTGCTCTTTGGGTTCCTGGAAAAGAAATCAAGAAGAGCAAACAGTGAAGGCYTGGCTTCCAGGAAAATCTCTAATGGACTTCATCTGGATAGAGAACAGTCTGCCTTTCAAACAGGCAATCTTATGCCTGTAGACACCTCTAGGATTCTGGAGCCCACTTCCAACTATAGCACTAACTTCCTGTATCATCCTTTCTCTCCTTGTGCTTGATGGATTAAGTGCTCTAATTAAACAGGTAGCAAACTTCAGAGATGAAGTACATCAATATTTGTGCATACAAGACATGCCACCTCAGTAGGCACAGGCCATTCTGGCAGAGCTGCTGGGTGTTCTGATCTGCATACGAGCTACTCAGTGATGTGCCAAATTTGCTCTCATGACATGAAGTAACATGACCACAGACATCTTTCAAGACCCAGGAATCTCATGAGTGCTACAGATGCTCCTCAAAACTAAGGCAAAGCTATTGTCAGGAACTCAGAGTACTTCTGCTCCTGCTCTTCTAATAGCAGAGAGGATCCTCTTCTGGAAACACAGGGAGTGAGCACAGCTCACAGGTGCTGGCCCCTAAAGAAAAGTGACTCAGTCACTCAACTATTTCTTGGACTCCAAGAGAAGAACCATCTCACTGCACACCTCAGTTTCAGGCTTCCACAGTGCACAATTCCTTGTTCAACAACATAGCCRCCCTACCTCAGGAGACAGATTCCCAAGGACCCGAGTCATTTGCGGGAGAACTCTGCTATAGGGATTTCCCACACAATTTGAGACACACAACCCTGAGCAAACAGAAAGCAGTGTTTTCACTACTAACCAGTGAAATTTCCTCCGATCACATAGGGGATGACCCCCCCTGGCCAGATCCTCTCAGCCCTGGATGTGGTTGCCCTGCGCATTCTGGAAGAGGAGTGTGCATCCATCCCAGACTCATCTTTATATTCCTTCCTCTTCAGGCTCCTTGCAAGCGTTGTGTTCTGCCTGCCGTCTGCAAGACAGAGTGGCAACACTGTTTAAATCCTCTTTAGTTCCACGTGCAGCCCTCAGGTAATACCCTGGAGCTTCAGAAAAAGATAAAAAGAAAAAGCCAGGTGTTAAACCAAAGCAGAAGTCATAGCCGGATTTGCTAGTGATTTGTTTGGGACTTTGAGACTGCTAATCTATAGAAAACTGACCCTTCTTGTTTTGGAGCCTCTATATGCGCTATGCCAAACCTGTTCTCCCACTAAGATGTGAAAGGACATCCTTCCCTGTCCCTAGCCACTTACTCTCTGCAACAGAAACTTCATACATGGGGACACAGTACTTAGACAAGGGGAACAGGAGGTGGGAATCAAACAAGCCCAGACACCACTTTATATTCTCAACTTGTCCTACCCATCCACTCATCTGCAGAGAATGGTTTGTTCTATTAGGAATAGTTTCACAACAGTAACAACTACTCATTTGAGTTGGCCTTGGAAGAAGGTGACAGACTCCTTACACTGAAATCTGTACTCAAGGCTGAAAAGTATTACTTTGGTTTCACATAGCGGGTCTCAGGTGGTTTGGAAATCGACAAAGATCGGACAGTCCCTGCTGGAGGAGGGATGCTCAGCATTGAAAAAGAGAAGCACAAACCTCCATCCATGCTGAATCTCTTCATTTTAATGAAAAGCAGCAAAAATGCAAAAGGGAAAGCAGAACACATCTCATTTCTTGTTACAAAGGGTCGAGGAGCCCTGGCTGTGTGGTGCTTGGTGCTGGCCTTAAAATCTGCCAGAGGATTCACACAGGCTTCTAGGCAGACCCTGTACCTTGCCCTGCATCTGTGCTGCTGCAGCTCTGCTCAGATACTGGTTATGCCTACATGAGTTGCACTTCTAATGTGGTGTGAGTCTGACCCAGAGAAAATATCCTTTACTCAAAGCTTCCTGGCTGTTCATCCCCTAATTGATGTGCCATGGGCAACTCAAACCCTCAAAGCAGCCAAAATGTCCAGCTGGGCTTTACTAGCCTGTGTAAGGACTGTGTAGACACACCACTTGTTAGATAAGCTGCCTGTATTGCACAGCCAACGCATCAGCTGGACTTGGGCAAAGGAATAACACAGCACAGGGGTTGCTATGCCTTCAGAGAGTGCTGGCCTGAAGGGTCACACCAAGGTGAACTTCATTGCCACCTTGAGGAGCAGCACTGCTGATGGTGGCTCCCCAGTGCTGGGGGACTGCTCTGAAGCCCAGGAGGAGGGATCTAAGTCCCCATTGTGGTCTCGTGATTCGTATGTAAATCAGAAAGATTGGCTACAGCTTTGCTTTCCAAGTCAGGGACATAGGCTGCCAGGTTATTAAAAAGCACAAGTCCTGCTAAGACCTTCCTCTAGTGACTAGGGGGGCTGCTGAGAGCCTCTTCTCCCCTTCATCCCTCCATCTGAAGCACCAGCAAGAAAACGACTACTGTCAAGGCTGAGGGGATCAATACAATGGGAAGGAAATTCAGAAAAAGTAGGGGGATGAAAATAATGAACTTTAAACTCTCCCTCCCGCTTCACTAGGTCCAGCCCTTCCTGCTGAAGATCTTGCTCTGAGCTGCAGGACAAAGACTTTTTGTTCCTCTTACTCCTGAGCACCTCCCTGGCATTTCAGAGGCTGCCCCATCCCCAAGCCAGCTGCTGGATCCTGCAAGGCAGATGCTCTGAGGTTGGGGGTTCTCCCAATGAAGGAAAAACCACCCTCCTGTTCATTCCATACACCTGGTAGTGCTCGTACCAGGCACCAGCACTGGTATTACAAGGGCCACAGCTAGAAGGAGAGAGAGACTCAAGACAGAAGTAGTCTTGTCTTCCATTCACAAACTTCTCCTGGGGCTGCCCAAAATCTCTGTGGATTTGCACACGGACAGCACCTGATAGCAAACCCAAGTGAGAACTCATCTGCCCTGTGCCCTCCTGTGCCTGTTGCAGCAGCAGCTCTGCACAGAGGACTCTGGGTCCACACTTCCATGCCACCAACACTTCCATTCCTTGCCAGCAGCACACCCTCTTGGGCAAATTCTCTGCACCAGTCCTGCAATAGCTCTTGACTGCTCCTAACTCCTGCTAACGTTTTCAACCTTTAACAACTGAAATTTGCAGTGGTGCCCGGAGAGGCCTGGCACATCCTTCTAGCAGGGGCTGCTTGTGGATGGGGGTGAGCAGTTGCCTTTGTATCACTTTGGTTATTTTCTCCTCTTTTATTCACTTATTAAACTGTCTTTATCTCAACCAATGGGTTTTCTCATTCTTGCTTTTCCTGTACTCTCACCTCTCCTGCTGGAGGAGGGGAGTAGTGACTGGGTGCTTGTCTTCTGGCTGGGGTCAACCCACCACATTATGGCAAACCCACCCTTTCAGATTTCACCACCAACAAAAATGCCTGGGTGTGGCTGATCTCTCAGGCATGGAGGCATACACATGTACACAACAGGACAAAAATATGTTTTTACAGAGGGTAAAAATAGTAAATAAAAGATACCCAAAGGTCTGGGTGGGGTACCACATTACCCTTTTTAACTGCTTTGTCACTATGATCAGTTGAAGTGGCATTCTTACTTGACAGAAGAGACTCTTCTCCCAGGCCTCCTACAAAGCAAAAAAAGAGCAGAGACACATCTCTGGTGAGCTGGCTGGCAGAGCTCTGATGCAGAAAGGACAGCAGCTATCAGTAATGCCATTTGGGGGTCTGTTGGCCACAGAAACTGTCTGCTTTCCTTGTGCAAGGATTAAACGCCAGATAAATCTGGGCTCTTTTCCTGGATTTGTTCCTAGCCCACAGTGATACCTTGCAATTCATTACCATCTCATGCCTTGGTTTCTCCATATACTGAATAGGCAGAAAGTCTCTTCTAGGGAAGGCTAATTTAATGGAGATTTACTACGAGCAGGAGCTATAAGAGGATAGTAGCAATAGTAAGTAACAGTATTACATTCCAAATTAAAACAAGGTATACCGTGAATGCAAAGAAGGATCTACACTCATACAAATACATTGTTATCAACACTTAATACATCTGCCCTGAATTCAGCTTAATCTGAAAACAAAAGTCCTTCTCTGTGATRGTAATATCCACTGGCTATTAAAGCAGGAAGAACTGTGATGCTAGCTCCTGGGTATTTCTTGTCCTTCAGCCAGCACCAAACAGCCCTCTCTTCTGGAACAGCCATGCCAGGCACAGGGAGGTCTCCAGCTTGTCCATGGACATGGCTCCCTCCAGCTCAGTCACCAAAACAAAACTGGTTGGTCCCATTCCGAGTGCCTTCCTGCCTGGCTTTCCTATTTCCTCATGGAAAATGAACTCATGATGTACAAGACACCAACATGCTGGGGAAGGGATTTTACTGCTTGATGTCACAGTTACTGGGCACAGAAACCACAGCAGTTCCATGGCATCTTTATACCAGCACTGTATCTAACGTTGTCTTTTCCTCCAGACAGTGCTGCTGCTTCCTCCCTGTGCCAGGGAATGGAGATGGAGTTCCCTGTCTACAGCCTCTACCAGTCTTTTGACCTTTAAGGTACTGCAGCACTCGTCAATAATCCAGTACTTGATTTGAGTTTTTCTGATTCTATGACATAAAAATAGGATCTTCCCTCAATACAGTATCCATTCTGCCACAGAAGAAGAATTAAAATGTTCCCTACTATCAGAAACTGAGTAAAATTAACAACAGCTTGTTCTCACTTCTGTTTCAAAGGCAACTTGGGCAGCAAGCCACTGAACAGTCACAGACCCAACATGGAAAACCGACTACCACCTCTTTGGCAGGAAAGCTCTCCATGGTGACTGTAGTAGGAAGTAAAACTGAAAAAAATGGTGCCTAGGGTGAGTAAGCACAACACATGAGACAGCAAGATGTATAACGGATAAATAAACCCAGCATTGACTTCATTTGCAGCCTCAAGAAAGTGGTGCTGATACCACCCCATTGTTATCCCTCACTCCTTTCCTCCCCGTTGGTATCGTGGGTCCCCTGTGAGCTGAAGGGAGGCTGAATGAGCTGATCTCTGTAGAGGTATTGCAAGAACAAGTTTCTGCAGTCTTGGTGGCACGATAAAGCATAAAGAGCACGGTAAATCACCACATGCAGAAAAGAATACACTGTTAGTCATACAGCACTGCTGGATGCAGTGTGGGCACTTCCAAGAGGGATGTCTCACTTTCAAGAGAGCTGGACAACTTCCAGTCACTGAACCAGTCTTGCTTTGCCAGCTGGAAAACTCTCCTTTGCTCTGGAGCTGGCTTCTAGCAAATCCTTCTCCAGCCCCTACAAGGGGGCAAGGACAGGGGAAAAGKTACATCCCTGACACCTTGGAGAAGGACTGAGAGGATGGTAACAAACTTCCAACATTATACTACTATAAGTGATAAGAATATCAGGAAAATGATGATGAAAGATAGCAATAAAACAATTCAGAAGAAAATAAAATACCCAGACTCTCAGCTGGCTATAGGTTAGAGCTTCCTGGCCCAAGAGACACAGTAAATCAGGGGTTTGTCTACCAAAGGAAGTGCCATAGTTTAACAGAGCTTGACTGGACAAAAGCCACTAGATGTGTGAACAGGAACAAGCCTGATTCAACAAGATGGATTGCTCTGAACTCTATCACTCTTTCCCAGCTTCAATGTCCCATCCTAAGATTTCCCTTTGTTTTCTTTCATGCCCAGTCCTCGTCACTTCCTTAAGCCCAAACTCAACAAAAGTTCCTCTCCTCAGTTAAATTTTACATCCCCAGGACTTCTCACACCCCCACCCCTGCAAAGTATGCTATTCTTCACACAATATCCCGTTCCATTTAAAGGAAACTCCAACTAGCCATTCATCACCAGAATTATTAAGGCATGCAGTCTTTGCTGAGGCAAAGGATAATTTTGTATTTCTAAATAAATGCAGCTTGCTTCCAGTCACAAACAGATTGCTTCTTAATTGAACTTGGGAGGTGAATTATATGGTGAATTAGGGAAAAAGAACAACTCTGTATTTAGTGAATTGTTCTCCTAAGAGGGAGCTGCATGGGATTGAATTGCAAATGATGGCACCAAACCCTAGAGCCGGGCCCCTCTCCTGTGCCCRAGCTGCTGACCTCTGCCGTGCCGCGGTGCCATTCGCACGCACAGCTTTTCCAAGCTGTGAGCACATTCTTTCCCAGAGATCAGTGCACGGCCTTGGTTTCTTATGCAAAGAAGAGGTCTGAATGAACTAGTGTGACTAATGAAATCTACAACATCTTTGCATATTTTGTCTTCTTGTAGCTGATGAAAAGGGAGAGCACTGCACAAAGGTCAGATATGGGTGTGCAGATATACCGGATATTTTCAAACACTAATCTCACTCACACTGGCAGGGAGCACCCACAGCCTTGTCTCCCACAAGGGTATTTTGGAATCRAACATGAGAATTTTAGAAGATTCTAATTCACTTGTGTTTTTAGACATTTCCTATCAACATGATGCCTAAAGACATCCCAAAAATTAAAGTGACTTGACAGACATTTAGTCCTATTCTGATTCTTTCCAGGAGAGGGCTAATGTAGGATCCCAGAAGAACAAAGACAAGTAACTGATAGGCCATTAGCAATAAATAAGGAAAGTCAAGAAATGAACCTTGTATCTGGAAGCAGCTGCACATAGGTTGCAGGCAATGTGCAGGTCCTGTTGTCCCCTCAACACATTCCTGAAGTTGTACCTTTCCATTGGACTACTCTGTCACATCCAAGAGCAGAACATATTCCAGTGTTACTGCTCCAGAGGATGAAATGCCTGTGTATGTACTGAAGCCCATCATCATTGGAAACACTGAATAGGTGAAGGGAGATTTTCAGTTTGACATCATGCTCTGTGGAAAGCCAATAAAAGCAGGCTTGGTACCCCACAATGACATGAACATTGACCTTTCCATTTTCAATGGATATTCAGCAGTTAACAAGCTCCCCCAAGATCACTTTCATCCTTAGTACTTCCCACCTGCTGCTGTACTAGACCAGCACTCACCTTTCTTCAGCCTGACCATTTGAGTTTCGTCTGGTTCTCCCACAACTAATGATGATACAGAATTTCTTAGATCTTGCCTCCATGCAGAGAGCTGTACTAGATCTCCTAAACTCTTCTAACCTCCACATTGTTGTAATTTAACCCTTCATAATAATTTGTTGTGTAACAGCTACAACCCCAGCAGAGCACTGCTGGGCTCCCTAACTAGATAACTTAGTTTCTGTGTGTGACCTGGCAGAGACGCATAAGAGATTCTCTACCAAGGCTGGGGAATATTTCATCTTCTACCTACAGCGCACTTGTACAACAACTTGTTTTTCTGTTTCTCACAGACCAGCACTGTCAAGGGAGTTTGGCTGACTGAAGAAGTCCAGTAGCTTACATGCACTACAAATCTGAGACAAATCCACCATGTCTGCAACCATGGCTGAAGAAAAGGTGTCCAAGTTGTTTTCAGGAACTAGAGAAGCAGCCTGAGGCGGTAAGTAAGGGTCCAACACAGCAGAAAGCAGCAGGCTAGGGCATTGTTGGGAAGAAAGCAGTTTCTCCCACTCTTCCAGGAGAGTAAAATGAAAATCCAATTTTGTTGAAAGAAGTCCAAGTTGCTCAGCTGAAATCAAAATAAAGGACAACATATTAAGAGAGAGAGAGAGAGTGCATGAAGCATGCCACCAAAACTGTACTGTTTGCAGTTCCCTTGTACCACTAGCAAAGGGCAAAAGATTTGCAACCTGAGGGAAGAGCAGGAAGCAGACTCCATTCAGTACCTAAGCTTCCAATAAGAGAGGGTAGGACTTGGAGAAGTAGTAATATATCAGACCTGAAAATGTGTCYTCTACAAGATGCAATTTAGGATTGGAAGTATTTATTGCTGTGCATGTTCTGCTTTGTTTATTTGTTTGAGTCCAGGTAGTCTGAATCACCAAAGAGAGGACAATCAGATCCCTTGCTAATTAAAGTTTCTGTGCTTGCTTCCACTTGTTTATGGACCATAAGGGGCTTCTTGTCTGAAAAAAAGAGAAGAAAGCCAGGCAAAGCAGTGAAGCAGCCTGCTAGTGAATCAGGACACATGTAGTGGGCCTAAAAACACCTACCACACTCCTGCTGAGTCCCTCTAAGACCTCAGAGCTGCTTGAGAGGCAGTTGACTTCTAAAACACTTTAGTACCACCTATCTTTGAGTTTTTATCTGAAAACACTACTCTGAGGCAAGATGAGTTAACCAACTGAAAGCAAAGAAGAAACATCAGTCTGTCCTGAGATATGTCAAGTTTCATTTTCAAATGATGCCTATCTAGAATGTTAGTCTAAAATCCAACTAGTGACAATAGGAGTTGTAGTTGTCTGAAAAATTGCAGTCTGAGAACACAGAATATTCTTACAAGTTGGACGAGACAAAGCTTGCAACACCTCCCTTCTTTCCAAACTGTTAAAGTTCCCACTAAAATCAAAACCACTTTCAGAACAGGTCCAAGCCAGGATAATTTTTCCTCTCCAGACCAATGAAGAATCTCTTCATGTTCATGGAGTTTTCCTTTCCCTTTCCTGGTTGCTGTCCACACAGGGAAAGGAGGGAAAGGGTTCCACAAAGCTGAACTTTGAAGGCAACTACCACCCATATGCTCATCACCTCTGCTGAGGACAGAGGAGTCCACACTGAGCACTGAGGACTTTGCCAGATATTCCAGTTTTTCTGATTTAGCAGAGAATAACTTGACTGTGCATGTAATTATTTGCTCTCAGGTGAAGCAAACCATAGCAAGACATTTTCTAATATATCTTACTGTGGAGAAAAGGCCATTTCAGAGCTGGGTCACAACACAGTGATAAGAAAAAAACCTTTAAAAATATTATTAGCAATTTCACCTCCCCTACCTATGCCTTAGAACACCCTGCTTTCATAGTCTCACTAAATATATAGGCTAGTCACATGCCACAGCTTAGAGATTGGATTTCAAACAGAGACTGCAATGAAGCACCAACRAAACCAAGTAGTGCAGTTAACATTAAACACTAGTCACTGTTTAGAGTTTCAGTTCTGGTGAACTCTCTCATATTTTGACCATCAGARAAGCTCCTGGAAAAACAGGATAAATCAAACAATGTTATATGCAGTTTTTTAACTTCATTAACCAGTGGTCAAGAACTGTTTAGCATAGAAAAAACTTTATTGCACTGAATTTTCTAACCACAGAAAAAGTGATGATTTTATTAAAACAATTTCTGCTGGGAAAATACATTCAGAATGCAGAACAGATGTTTCCCAGAGCTGATGGAGAGTCTATAGCAAAAACCTTTCATAAACCCCCAGACCCTGGAGATCTGAGCAAATGATTTGAGATATATTCTTCAGCATTTCCTGTTAGTGGAATAGCTGAAGTTCCCTCAATTTACTTAAAGAAAAATAAATTAAAGAAAGGAAGAACTCTGAACCCCAAATTCCCTGCAGGAATCTGTTTTTCATATTCAGAGTAAACTGACTAGCTGCAATAACTCAGGAGAGTCCCAAGGTCCAGAGGCTTGACAGGCAGATGTGTCATCACCGCATCAGCTGTGAATGCTCGTGCAGGGAAGGAGGACACTGGTCCCACWGGGAAGTTCATGAGAGGAGGAAGATGAACACAGCTAAGCAAATCCAGGGCTGCCACAGACATGAGCTGCAAAGCACTTAATGGACCAAGCTCTTCTGCTGGCCAGCTGTATTTGGAGCAGCACGGCAGGCAGAGCAGAAGTGCAGGCAACATCATTCTCAAGCACCCTGTGTTTTCCCTGGATACTCCCTGCTCTTCTAGAAGTGGCAGCATCACTTTTGTATTGTGATGCATCTTGTTTTTAAAGAAGGCATTGCAAGAAAGGGGACAATCTGACTGGACCTCTCCACCAACATTTCAACTGAGAGTTAATGCTTAAGGGGAGCAACCCGCTTTGGACACATGGAAGGACTGAGAAGACTGAAAGGGGTCTTTTCCTGTTGGCTGTAACAATCACTTCTGTTCCCTAGGGTAAAAAGATAGATAAATGAGAGATAAAAGGAAGAAAAAAGCTACCTACAACCTGTGTCATCTCACTGATTTCTTCCAGTGAGAAAGAGTCCTGCAAATCCAGGGCTTTTACTGAGGTAAGTGAAAATTAAAGGCTAAAGTGCATACACGAGTACTTTGGCCACATGCATGTCTCTGTTGTTTAGCCAGATCCCCACACATGGTGTAAGACTTCTCCCCTCCCAGCATATCAAATGAGTAATGCATAGTACCAACTACCCCCATCCCCTGGCACTTGATTTCTTGTCAATCTGATGGATCAAGATCTATTCCTAACAAGTGTCTGCCTCACTGCTACATTCGTCTCGATTCACAGTTATCACCTTCCCTCCCTGCCTCTCTTTTGAAAGGAAAGAGAAACAAGTGAACTTGCAGGCAATAAGGAAACTAAGAGCCGGCTTGGCTTCGCCCACTGCTGTCCTAGCAGCCAATACCAACCTCCAGGCCCCCTTGGCTGACATCCCTTTCCTTCTGACGTGCACGGTCTAATTTCTTCAGCCTTAGTGCACCCTGAGCCACTCCAGACAGGGCCATGCACTGCTCCCTGTGCTGCCTTGCAGCAGCTCCCTGCCCTCCTCCAGCTGTGGCTCCCAGGGAGAATCCAGGACTCTCTGCAGCCTGGCCAGACCGCTCCTCCCAGTCAGCCTTCCTAATCCTCTTGTTTTTCCCTTACCTTGTTTATACTGGATAGAAATTAACTCAAAATGAAAACACACTGGAAGCTAAATTATGTTTGAATGCAATTAAAACTCCTTCCATGGAGAGTGTTTTGTGCCAGCACAGAGACCTTTCCTCCAGTTCACTTTCTCCCTAGATATTCAGACACTCACAGTCCTGGAGTTTCTTGGAGAGTTTTTGGTGTCTTCTTATGCCCCAGGAGCCTGAGCCATGTTTAACAGGCAGTTGAGCAGCCTAAGTAGATGTAGCTGACACACCCCATCTGCCTGGTCACCTACCAGCTCCACCACAGCTCATTTAAAGAGCAACCCAAACCTGCTGCCAAATCAGAGACACTGAGGCAGGAGCCATCACTGAGGCAGGACAAGCGGGACTTGAAAAGCTTTGAGAGCACAAGCCAAATGTAGTCACTCTTAGCTAACCTTAGGCCATGTCCTTCCCCAAGGTCCTGGCTCCTTGGTGAAACAGATGCTCGAATCATTTGCTGTCATTAAGAGCCTAGGGGGAATTGAGGAGCAAGGGCAGAGGCACTTTCCTCGCTGCAGCGAGCTGCCCCGAGAGCTGCTGGCAGAGCTGCCCTGTCCGTCCCAGGCACAGCTGCAGTCTGCAGGGGGAGTCAGGTGTCAAACCCACTCTGCCACAAACTGCCTCCAGCATGCAGCAACACCAACAAAAGAAAAACAGTAGCCAATATCCTTCCTAGCAGAGCCTGACACATCTCACACACTCTTTTCCTCTCTAGGAAGTGGAAATGCAAGATAATCTGAATATTTCCTTTTGCTTCTGATCTTTGCCCTGGAGAAACTTGTTACCCATTCCTTGGGGCTGTCCAAGTCACCATCTGGCCTCAGAACTACAACAGCAAACACAGTCCAGTGTTCCAGCCTAAAACTAATTTGCTTTCTTTCCCCACTTGACAGCTGAATAAATACTTTGTCCTCACCATTTGAAAAGGGGAGCCACAGCAAAGGGGTTTTGTCCACTGCAGCTACAAGCATCAGCCTTCTCTCCAAATTAGGCCTGAACAAGCAGCTCAAAGTGAACACATTTATTCCACAAATGTAACCCCTTTGTGTTCAGAATCAACCACGAGCAGTTTACAACTTCTAATTTATTTGTTGTTTGCTGTTGTCCATCAAGCCATTTTGGCAACTGATGTTTCTTGGTCCTTCCAGCCATTTTTCTGACTCTTGTAAGCTGCTTTTATTTTGTGGGCACAGCAACATTCCTGCTTGAAAGTAGAGAGCCTAAGGGTCAAGGCATCCCAGCCAGTCTTTCAGAGTGACCATCCTGCAATGACTGCTCTCAGAGCTTATTAGACCCTACTCTTTCACTGACTATTTCTACCTCCAAATTCATTTGCCTAAAACACTCTCAGAAATGATGAGGCAGCTTATGTAGTTGAGGCAAATTCAATTTTTCATTTGAGCAAATATCCAAGGAAATTAGGAATTTGCCCAGCTCTGAAGCAAATGCATGATTTAGTCAATTCCACAGTTATTGGCTAAGCACTGTCGAATTTTACAATTAGGGTAATGGATTTAACTTTCAATATAATTTCCATATGCATAAACTGATCTCCTCAAGTACATTTGCCCATGTGTTCCCTCCATCACAGTTAATTAATATAAAGCTATTTAATAACCTCCACTTAAACACAAAAGATCATTCAGACTCTTCTGGCATCAGTAAAAGGAACAGCCTCCAAGTGTGTTACACCAGCTGTAGACGAGAGCAAAAGAAAATTTAATTAAGAGTGATCAAGAGCACGACAGTTGAAAACAGAAAGCAGATGTTATAAGTGCTCCTACACGGTGACTACCCCAGCTCCTGAAAGGGTTAATAATGCCACCCAGCACCAGCTTCCAGGTGCTTGCGATGTACCCAAGAGAGAACTTTGGGGAAGGGGAAAGTAGTGAGGCTGGGAGCCAAAACCGGGCAAAGTCAAGCAGGGAGCAGCAGGGACTCAGCATCACCTACGCAGCAACACTGCTGCAGCTATGCCCAAAGCTGCAGCTGTGCCCAAAGCTGATGGTGGCACCATGCTGAATGGGAAGAAACTATAGAAACCGGCTGTTTGGAAGCAGCTTCAACCATGGCATCAACAGATATAGTTTCTGCAGATGTCTTTGGGTGCTTAAATAATGTTAATTGCTCATCAACAATATCCATGCTATTTAATTTCTGAAGTGCAGCATTTGACAAGAGTGATACTGAGTTACTTTCCTTCCTGGATGATTTCTGAAAGAAGCATATGAATTGGGACTCACATAAGCACAACTAAAGTTTCCACTAAGAATAAGTAAGCGGCAGAGTTTGAAATAGCTGGGGATTTTTGTTACAATGGAGAAAGCTATACTGCTTGGATGGATTAATTTGAGCAATATTGCAGAGCTCATAAAACCACTAAAAAAACCCTGTGTAAGGCTGAACATTGACTGCACAGCAGAAATCAAACCACTTATTTTGACAGGTGGGAGGCCATCATCCAGAAAACTTGATTTCAGGGAACAGTGCATTTACAAAACAAACTTTGTGGTGCATGTGATCAGCTGCCATTGGGAACCCAGACAAGAGGAAAAAGAACATCTTACTCCACAGGGAATGTAGAGCCAGTAACAGGGCTGTGTCATTCAGGTTGTGCTCTGCCCATTCAGGTGTACTCAGGACCTACTGCTTGGCACTGTCCTCACCTTGCCCTGCAAGACCTTTATCACAAGCAAAGGGGAAAAAGGAGATAGATTTCATTTCTGTGCTTGTCACAAGATAAGTCTGGAACACCACAGCCAACTGTGTGAAGGAATACTGCAAGCCCACTGGTCCCAACTGGTTTCAAAGCAACTTGCCATACTGGAAAGACCCTAGTTGAAAAACACTCGGAGCCTGCATACCTGTTGGTGGGACAGGTGGAGTAAAGACTCTTAACACCACTTGTTGCTACTCAGGCAGACCATAAGCAGCATTTACTGCATAGAAAGGCACTGGACAGCCCCTGACAACAGGCAGATGTGGCCAACAATCCAGCTTCCCCGCTCCCAACAACAGGCTGTCCTGACTCAGGGTTTTTTCTCCAACCTTACAAGGGAGATCTGTCCTCTTTGCACATACACATCCCATGCTTTGGCATCTTGGCTTGATCACCTTCTCTCCTCTCCTACCATCAAGCACCAGACTGGCAGATTCTACTCCTGTGACCAGAAAAAGAGCATCTGCAAGATGAGAAAAATCCCCCTCAATAATTTCCAGAAAGGACTTCAAGCTGGCACTCAGGAATCCGTAAAGAAAAGCATTTGGTGTGAAAATATCAAAACTAAAGATTAGCATTTTCTAGCAGGAGAGTCTTAACTACAGGGAAATTAGAAGGTTCATCACCCAAGGGTCATGGGATTTCTAGGCAGTTATCTTTACGCTGGAGAAAATCACACAGGTCTGAGAAGGTTGCAATAGGATTGTAAGACTCTGAGCTGGGAGAAAAAAGCACAGTATCTGCTTTTCTGCAAAGAGAAGATCACTGGCTTATTGCACAGAAATGTGGATACGGGACAAGGGGTAATTCAGAAAAGCAGTGTGAACAAGAGCACTCTTGGCCCTAGAGGACTTACTCAGTTATTCCAAAGGGGAGCTCCTGCCTTGCCTTAGCAAACTACAGAACTGTGGGAAATTCATTTCATGGTTGTCTGCTCTGGTAAAACCCCTGATTGAATGGACTCACAAAGGTAAACATCAGGGCTAGTCATAGGAAAATCATTTGGCACAGCTAACCAAACCTCAGCATCAGGCCAGGCATTAGGCACCTACCTTTCCCCTCTTGAGGCTTCTCTTCCTGTTAAGAATCTGCCTGGATTGCAGAGAGACATCCCTAGAGTGCATGTCATGTGCTGTGGAAAACTGAAAGGAGTTATGCAGACAGCTGGACAGAGCCATCAGACAGGTCGGTTGGAACAAAGATGTTCCTCTACTCACTTAGGAGGAAGCAACCTTCACTAAAGATTTCCTGGTGAAACAGCAGACCCCTGCAGAGAGTTCACAGATGTGGATTATGTTACAGCATGTACATAGTTACTTGCATTGCTCCCGACCAATTATGACCAATACAGCTCAGTTTAAGTTAGCATAAGCCATAGACTTGCTCTAAGCCTAAATGAATTAAAGGTTAGGCTCCAAGCAGCCCTAAATTCTATGATTCTTTGAAATCTTGCAATGCTGAAGTCCACTTCTACCCTGAACCAAGTGATGCTACAGTAGAGCACCAAGAGTTACAAGGGAAAAAACAACTGTGTTTGGCATGCATGTGTCAAGTCAGCTGAATATTAACAGTCTTGATTTCAAATCCATAAATCAGATCTTCCCTGGAATTTCAGTTAGTCACAGTGTAAAATCCCTGCATTTTGCAGTCCTCTAGAAGCGTATTTTGCACTAACAAATTTCACTAGAAACACATCAGTAGCATCAAAGAGGACTCAGATGTAATGCGCAGTGCTACTACCGGCCACAGCGCTGCTTGTGACTGCCACCAGCACTGTAACTATTCCACTGGAGAAGTCCTGCTCTCCACCCTGAAGCTAAGCAGCACAACTCTTAGCAGGAGAGCTGCACCCCAGCGACCCGTCATGCAAGTAAACCCAGCTTATATGGGAATCAATGCCTTTCCTCAAAAATGCAGCCAGAGGCAGTGACCATAGACATCTTAAAGCAAGGAAAAGCAAAGCATCCTGTTGCAGATGGGCCCTTGTGCAGATGTGGTGAAGCAGCAGAGTAGCTGCCTGCATTTTCACAGCACACTCAAGAACAGAACTGCTGCCAACAAACCCACTCCCTGCGTTTATTAAGACAAGGTTTAATGCAGAACTCCTGTCTGCCTCATTTGTCAAAGAAATACTTGCATGAATTTTTAGTGTCAGAGCCTCCAGTCTCTGTCTCCCCTGATTTCAGTAGAAAGCCTGGGTTCAAATATATCCTTCTCCGAACTGCACTGTTATCTGAAGTATTACTCACTCTATCTGCCAAAGGTGCTTGTAAATCTCTTCTGCCAGTCATTTGTGGCAGTGTGAAAGGCCTTCAAGCCATGAGCCTAAAGATTTCTCAGGATGAGAGGTAAAGAAAACCTGTTCTGACTGTTCTTGAAAAGCATTCTTGGCGGCAGTGGGATATGGAGTCAGCTTCTTAGCAGCAAGCCCAGCACAGCATGGCATCAGTGAGGGCAGCCAGGCTCCTTTGGCTTCTGTTCTGCTGCTGCCAAACCCTGAAGAGACAAACTTGCCTTTCTCACTTACAGAGGTGCCTTTTGGGACTAGCAACTGTCTCTATGATACAAAAATCAGGAAAAGAGGTAATATATCACAAAAGTCCTCTTAATCCCTAAAACGCCTGTAAAAAATGAAATTAAGCCAGTTAGTATTAAATAGGCACAAACTTCTCACAGGCATGGCAAGAAATAAGGTCTTCTTCCTCTGTGGTTGATGGTTCAGCAGATAATCACCATGCACCAGTGGACTCATTTGGGTCAAAAAGAGAGGTGACACTGTGCAGTTTCCCAGCCTGCCTGTGGATCCTCTTTTTTCCCATTGCAGCTGATGAATCCTCAAAGCTTTCAGTCAGGTTTCTTCTAAACTAGAATTATATTGTAAAAGTAAATATTTTCACTAGAGTTTAAAAAAAAATCTTTGAGAAACTTTTCAAAACTGTAAGCTTTTTGAAAAATCTTTCATCAAAGTGATTAGGAGCTGGTGATGCATGTGCTTGCTGACATAGCACTCACTGGCACATCTCCAGGTACCGGATTAATTTCATTATGTTTTAAACCATTACTGTCTCTCTATGGGGCCAAATCCTAGGAGTATCCATTTCAACACCACTGTATAAGAACACCTGATTTTCATAGTAAATACAACATCCAAACTTGATCCCACAGAAACAGCGACAGGGAGGCAGCTAAGACTTGCGTTTTAACAATATCCTTCATTGTTTGTCCCTTCCTCTAGCTCAAAAACATTTTTAAGGAAGAGGAGAAATTCCCTGTTTGGCAGATTTTACATGGTACTACAGATGGTAATAGCAGGATGAGCAGGTGATGTGGAGGGCATAGTTTGGTCTGCAAAATCTCTTATAAAGCAACAGAAAAAAACATCACAAGCAAGTCTCTGAGTTTAGGATTTAGGTTCAAAGGAGAACAGCCAATGAGGTAAAAAAATCCCTGGTTTAGAATTAGAAAAATCTTAACTCGAAGACAGGTCAAATGTGCAACTTTAGACAGTTCTTTTGCCAGATCACTGATGAAAGTAAAACTAGGCTTCAGGTAAAACAGAGCTGAGGTTGAGAGACCTATGGAAAGGAGCACAGAAGTCATGTAATTGGAATGATCCAAAACTGGGTTGGAGGACAGCACTTTGGAATAAACCTTCAGGGATATCATGAAAGGGTCTTGACAAGAACTTAACTAGTTGGTAGCTCTGGGGCCTCTTAGAAGAGCACATCTCCTGGCATTCACTCACAGTTACTCTGCACTGCCTGCAAATACCCTCTACTAACTGACACAGCTCAGAGCTTTAACCAAGCCAACAGGCAGACATCTAACAACTACTTGGATTAAAAGGGCTTCACTTAGCTGTAGACGACCACCATGCCTGCCTTTCCCTCAACAGGACCTGAAGAAAACTCCGCTTTTATAAGTGCACCAGAGAAGGATGTTTGCACACAAAAGGCTCTTGCAAAACTTTCTGCGGTTTTCAGCTGCTCAACCTACATAAATTCTGGGGAAGGAAGCTCCTTTGGAGCAGATGAGACTGTTTGCATGAATAAGAACTATCAGGTCATATGCTGCACTCCAGAAGGCTTTAAGTACATAACACAAGTGATGCAATTCCCTCTGTAATGTCAAGTCCCAATGTGACCACTCACACAAAAGAGTCTGGGCATACTAGACAGAGACATCCAGACACAGCTGAAGAGGAACATCATGGCTGAAGCACTGAAGTAATGTCTCAAGGAGACAGCCACCCCTAAAATCCACATGAGCAGTCTTTGAGAGGATTGCCAGAGAGCTCTGAGGCCGCATCCCTCAGAGGGAAGAAACCATGATCCTGCTCTGTGACTTCACCAAGGAGACAATGCTAGTTGGTCCACTGCTTTCAGATACCAGAAATAAAACACTATCACCAATATTTGCTGAGAAAATGCTTGGAAACACTGAACTTCAAGGCATCCCACTCTCAAACAGGATCATGAATTTTCAGGGTCTGAAAAACAACTGTGGCAATTCTGCAAGGAGGAAATTAATGGAGAAAACAAGCCCAGAGCACATTCATGCTGTAACATTAAGCTCAGGACAGAGATCTGTGACAGAATCCAAACAGTTCTCAGATTCTCTGCCCTCTCTCTCAAGGACCCAAGCAAGAACCCAGCTATTTTCAAGACAAGTACTGGAAGAGGGTGAAGAAGGGGAAAACTTGAAACATCTGACAGTCTCAGCCCTTACCAGCCAAGGCAAAGCTTTCCCTAAAGCAGATCCACATCAGTGGTATACAGAGAACCATGTGCCCCATCACTCCTAAGTAATGGGAACCTCATTCTTCCTCCAGAGCCTGACAGCTGCAGATCCTCCACAGAAGCTATTAGGGTGTACACCTACAAACAGCCCAGCAGCGTCAAATGGCACAATTTTCACTCCTCTTCCCAGCTGAACAGCATTTTCTGGGAACAAGGGAACAACACTTGGCAAGAAGAATTCCTGGCCTAATAACACGTTCAGAACTGCAGCTCCCAGATATGAAGAGCCTATGTGTTTGTATATACGTATTAAGTACTTCCTCCACTATACCACTAATCGGATTAACAGCTTTAGGAAACTCTGAAATGTTATCATTCAAGGGATTCCATTCATAAAAGGTCTTAGTCTGTTTCTGTACAGAGGTTGCATTCTTCCCACTGGAAATGAAGCAGGGAGTAGAATTTTCTCCCAGGGAAGAATGGAGCCCAATCTTCACCATGCTGAAGTAGACCACCCTCTTACAATGCACATGAGTGTCAAGCAAGCCCCACAAGAGAAGAATCAACCCCTCCTGCCCCTGCAGAGAGACCCTCACAGGGCAGGTGAACACAGAGGTCCCTCTGTAATGCAGAAAGCATCACAGCCACGGGGGCTGCCCATTTGTCAGCTGCACTCCCAGGGATCCAAATTAAACCTGCCAGAGATGAGGACAAGGGCAAGTGAGTGAGGTGACATCTCCATTCACCTGAGGCAAAGTGTTGTATGATGCACCAGCAAAAAGTGTGAGGAAGAGACTGGTCCAACCACACAACATGAGCCATGGCTGTAAGGGACCAGTGTCCTCGTTATATGATACAGATGTGAGTTATAAAATTCAGTTCACTTTCCAGATGGCACAGGTTTGGCATCAGGGCCAAGTGAAAGAAATGTGCTAGATATGACAACTAAAAAATTCACCACAGAAAACTGATACACTCAAACATCATCTGACTTTGCTTTCCTAGGAATGGCCTCATCTAACTTCAGGAGCCAACAAAGGGATGTGAAGGAGATTAATGCTGTCTGTCCCACTTAGCCCTCATTTTCAGATACACCTTCTGCTCTGAAGGCAACCTACTCCTAATAACTTATCACCTGAGAATGTGTGATAGCCCAAAACACAATATGAATGAGCTAAGAGACACAACAATGCAGGACAATGGCATTTCCAGAGTTATCCATAATCTGAAGAATTGGACAGCCCTTCCCTATCCAGAATTTCAGCACCTGCATGAGTTTAATCAGTTACATTGGCAACTAAGTATGCCTGTGTTGTATGTGTCACCTTTCACACTCATCCCAACAGGAAGCTGGACCACTGATCCCCAGAACCAGACCTACACGGTGATTAGATGCTCTGAAGCCAAAGCTAGGCAGTCACAAGCAAAGAGAACCAGCCACCAGTGCTTTCAAATGATATGAGCTGAGTTGCATGGGGGTCAGGTGAACATACAATTTCAGTGATTTCTGCCTCTAYCCAACCTCTCACCCTACTTTTTAACCTAGAAGCAGAACAGTAAAGAGAGAAGAGAAGTTTGTCCTGGCTTGCTGTGTCTCTGGTATCTCTCAGAGCTCACACTTCCAGCAATTTTTCTCTTGCAGCATAAAGTGAGTTAGAGGGAAAATACTGTGGGAAGTCCTCTGAACCAGCTGTAGAGCATCTCAGAGACTGTTAGAACTGGAGTCCAGTCAGAGCTCCTGAGTCAAGAAGCACCTTTGGTCTGGCACAAAACTAAACATACAATAGAGTTGCATAGGGTGACAAAATGAGCATACGCTCTACAGAAAATCAACACAATTGTTAACCTGTTTCGATTATAATATCACTTCGAGGGCAGTCTGTATGCAAGACTGCAGTGGGTTTTACTAGGTAAACAGCTGAAAAAATGTGTTATTCCATTAAGATCATACAGTGAAAGAAAAAGGAGGAGGACAATAAGAGTCAAAACTCCTGCCAAACTCAGCGGCCCAACTTCAAACATATTTCTTTCCAAATTGGCAAAAAGGTAGTTCCTCATAGAAAGAGACCAGTGCTGTAAATCTCAAAATCTCCCTCAGACAAGATAGGATTTGGCTACATCAAATTGTGACTTGTTTTTTATTTAACAAAGTTCAGAGTTGGATCCCACTCTCAGTGCCACAGCTAAGCTCTGCATGCATCGCCCTGGCTGTGGGAACAGGCATCACRAGTGAAATGGAAATCCTCCTTCCCTAAGGACAAAACCAGGTGAAAAAAGGCATCACTACCCCAGGGCTGCCCTTACCTGAAGTGTGTCTTGCGTTGCCATCTGAGTGCTTTGTTAAGTCAACAGTTCTGTCTATTTGAAACAACTTCAGATCATCTTCATCTAAAGCGATATCTCCCCAGAAGGCAGCTGGAGAGAAACAAAGTGCAATTAGTTCAGTTTTTATTTTGGAAGGAAAGTGCATTTCCTGTGTGGCCTGTATCGCACCTAAAAGGCAATGACTTCACGGACCAGAAAAAGGTCAAACGCTGCTGCAGTTCTAAAGCACAGACAGAGTGACCATCAGTGGAGGCCAAGTGACAGCACCTACATTAAGTCACAGCATAGATCCACTAAAATGAGACGAATAGCTGGGATTYCTTGTGCCACTCATTGACATAGGTGTAACTCTCAACTGGGTAGTGGCATTCACTCTTCGTTAAAGCCTACAAGAGGCAACTATCAGCATTGTCCTATTTCCTGTAAAGGAAAGTAGCCAAGTCACAGCTCAGATCCTGACTGAGATGTTGCACCCACACCATCCTCAGGCTAACGACGTGTGTAAGACCAAGGACAGCAGTGGAGCACTCAAGCTCAGCACTGTATATCTAAAGGCTACAGCCTGCAGGACCTTGTACACATGGTTAGCACCCAGAGATACCACATTGGTCTCAATCCAACCGGAGAGACAGCCTACCGTTTCCACTTCGCTGGAGAAACACCCGTTATTTGTCCCCTTGTGGATCAGTTCCCTACATTTAAGTTTGCAGAGTTTTTAATTTTGTAAATATCTTTGAATTTCAGTCAGAAGTAAGCAAAATAAGGTAAACAAACTGATCACTTGATATTCACAGCTCAGAGAAACAGAACAGAAATCATTTGAGTGGAAAAAATTACATCCCTGGAGTATCCTGGCTGAGTTGATGCTGCACAGTGTATACTTACCATTTTGGGAATTTGAACAAAATAAACACAGGCAATGAAGCAGTTAAACAAGCCTAGCAGATCTTTCAGAGATAACAAACAGACTACAAACAGAGCTCTTAAAACTCATACCAGAAGCCTGTATAGGCTGATGAAAAATAAGAAAAAACAGAGCAAAATAATTAATGATACAGTTGAAGAGAACTCAGTCAGACAGACAAGTAACAATGCTAAGGCGCTGTCTGCAACAGTGACCAGATTTGATGAAATTGTTTTTTACTTCTCTTTTAAAGTCAACATTTACATTACTTGAGGGGAAAAAACATCCCATTGCTACACTAGGAACAKCACTGATCAAAGCATGTTAGGCCTGAGAAACCAATGCACTTTACTGATCATCTCACTTTTACTGCCAAGACCAAATGGAATATGGACCTTTGCCTGAATATCAGAAACCTGCAATCAGACCTGTGGCAACTGAATTAAGCAAAGCTAACTCAGAGTTTTCTCTTGACACGACATGGTGCTGGTTCTGATGCAGCACTTGCTTCCTGTATTCTGCATCTCAGCACCTCAGTCAGTACAACAGCATTTGCCAATGTCGTTGGTCTGGGATGTCAGCATGACAAGAAGTCTTTGCTTGCTACTGCCTCCTATAAGCAGCAGAGCCCTGGCATGAGCAGAGAGCGACTCTGCTGCTTCTCCCTTTCCCTGGGACAAAGCTGTCCCCTCTGGTTACCTGGCCATGGCAGCCTCAAGAGAGGCTGACTCCAGCTTTTTGTCTAGGTCTCCTTAACAGTGCTACCAACACCCAGCTCCAGAAGAGGACATAGTGCAGAAAAACCTACACGCAGACTGACATCAGTTATAACTAGGGTAGAACCTCTGTTTGCTACACAAACACAGAACTCAGGCTCTCCTCAGCTTCTGGGCAATCCAAGTTGTCACTCAGAACAGAGAAGAACCCAAAACACTGTCAGATCCCCACCAGGTAATGAGCCTAACAGCACAGCCAAACATCCCAAGCTGAATGGCAATGGTCAGTAGAAGAAAGCAGTGACATAGGTTCCTGTGACTACAATTTGAAGAGAAGACATTTTATCCATCCAGAGAAATTACTTGCCCAGGACAATGAGGCAGTCAAGAGGCAGAGATGCAAATGGCATCCCACGCCATCTAATTCCCTCCCAGCCACGTTTGGTAAGTCATTACTGTACTGGCCAACTACCACCCCCGCTCCCTACCCTCCTGCCAAACCTACTGTCCCAACTAACTGCCACCACCCTGGGCTCTCAGTGGCTCTTTTCCATTAGTACCACACAGTCTGTTTCTCAGGCTAAGGTAGTCCATGCCACAGCATAGCTTTCAGGGCAAGCCTGTGGCATGGATTTACACCAACAGAATTGTTACGTTTTCCTTCCCAATGGAAGGCAGCAGTTTTCTCCCAGCTTTAGCAAAGGAATTTCTTTCTGCTACAAAGCCATACATCATCCTGAAAGATAGCCCCCTACAAAAGCTGAATCTCCCTAGCATTTCTTTCCAGCTCTCTGCAGTCCCAGCGTGCTCCAGGGGAACCATGATTTATCACAGTCCCCAACCAGCTGAACAACTTTCCTTGCTGGAAGTCCCGGCTGAGAATGCTGCGCTGCAACTTCTCCTGTGCTGTCAAAGGCCCCTTCCTAAAGACAGGCAAGCCTGAAAGCCTGCCTCCACCCCAAGGGAGCTGTCCCACAGGAAAGCCCAAGTATTTTAATTTAAAGGGTCACAAGTTCAAAGACTGCTGGCAAATGAAGCATCTCAAATCATCCCTTCTGGTTTCTTTTACTAAGGTCTCCTTTTTAATTTAATGTGGGAGAATTTCCAAGAAAAGGGGAAAAAAAAGAAACAAACAAAAAATTTAAATCTCCAAACAGCAGGCTAACAAGCTTGGAAACCAGAGTTTCTCTTGGCAGAGCGCCGTAGTGTACACCCAGGTGCAAACTCTTAACACACAGTGCAACAGCATGCCAGCTTTTCTTTGAGAAGATGCATTAATCGCTCTGGATAGTAAGAACAGAGCAGCTCTTATTGAGGTTGATGGAGCCAATATGAGAGAGTTTGCTTCAATGCTGGACTGGTAGCCTGCACCAACCACCTGAATGCTGAACCTCACCACCCTCAGCATATGCAATCAGACAGCATTTGTCTGCTGGGGCAAACAGGAAGAATGACTGTGTTTAACAAATAAATTCAGCACCAAAATGAAAAAAGCAGCCTGGCAAGCCGTCTGTGTTTTCAGCACATTTCTCCCACAGGAAAACAGTCCACGTGCTGACATCTGAATTGCATACTGAGCACAGAGGTGCCATGATGCAGGGAAAGTACGGCAGGTGGCACTGGGAAGAACACATCCTTCTGGGCAGAGGACAGGCTCAACAGCTTCTCTAGGTCCTTCCCTTACAACCAGGGCCCAAAACCATCAATGCCGCCATAGTCCTCATTTTCCACAGTAACATTTTGGGTAGCCTCCAGCAATGTGACAGCACAAAGTGTCTTCTTTCTCAAAACTCCACCACTCTTCCCTACAAATCACCTCCAGCCTGCTTTTTTCCCCCCCAAGACCCCCAAACAATTCCCTTCTCCTATTCCCCGCTTGCATTTTCTCCTTTCCCTGGTTCTGAGTAGCACAATCTTATTTCAGGGGAGAAAAATTTTGCTATGTGTCATGAAAACTCAGTACAGAAGCATTCACAACAATTTTAAACTTTAACTTTCCATGAAAAGTGTGTTTCATACACGCTTTTTAAGAAAAATCTTGTACTTTCTGGGGTTTTTTTCCTCTCCTTCAAAGACAAGAAGTAAGGGGGGAGAAAAAATCACTGAAAGAAGCTTACAGTATTCAGACAGAAAACTAAATAACATTGTTTCTAAAAATGCATCTGAAACCAAAATGTGCTATTGCAGTTTGTTAAAACCAGGCCAATCTCTAACACCTCAAGACAAATTCCTGGGGATGGGTACCCTTCACCCTCACCACAGTCAGCTCCAAGCTTCTACAAGTACATGAGCCACTTGGGCTGGCGAAAGAAGAATATAACTCCATACCTGAGAAACGTTACCCAGTGTCTATGTTTGAACTGATCTCCAGCCACCAAGCTGGAGCAAACCTTTCATCCATTTGCCTGCTTCAGCCTCCTGCCAGGAAGCCCCTATTCCAGCATCAGTGCAGGCCACAGGTTTACCCTGATGACAGGAATCACCAAAGCAGTCACCCCCCTGCATGCTCTGGAAGACCACTGCAATTTTCTCTAGCACTGATCAGAACCGGCTGTAACAGAGACTGACCGGAAGAGAGGCTTTGGAAACACATATACCTTGCCTGCCAGGAAAGCTCCTGGCTTGAGGATGGAGGACTATGTCTTCCAACTTGAGCCAAAGGGACTGTCTTTCTGTGGGGCCACTCTAAGTTGTGTATGTCACCAGCTCAAGAGTCTTGTGTGAATTTGCAGCTAGCTGGCACAGTTCACACTGACAGACTTCCTATCACTCCTTCTGGCAGAGTTCTAACACAAGTTTTGCCACTCTTGCCGAGCAGGTGTTCCCACAGTGCAATACAGCAATGGTCAGGGAAAAGAAAGAGCAACGTGAACCCAAGTAGGTGCCTCAGGTTTGTTTCATCAATACTCACAACTCAAACTCAGTTTTCACTAGTGTTCACAACCCCTGCGTGCAGATGATAGCTGGGTTCCCAAGCAGAGGTACCTCATGATTCATGCCAGTATAAAGTATACAAGGAAGAAGTGTTTGCACAATTAACCTTGACATCTCCAATTCTGTGAGCATCACAGGGAGGCAGCTGACACAACCTGCCTGACACAGACTCAGCTGTGTCACCCAAGTGATGAGCCACACCCTCTGTTCGTGCCCCACAGTGCAAATGAAGGATGCGCTCTGAATCCACCCATGAGATCAATCACACATGCATTCCTAAGACACAGCGTCTATCCCCACCCAGATCTCTGCTCTCCATCATCTACATTATGGAAAGGTCCTCAGGCACCAGTTAGTTCCTTTTGTTCCAGAGTTGACTGTACCATATCCAAATAGTACAAGAGAAAAACAACGTCCCTCCCACCTRAGCAACAAGAGCTACTGGCAAGGAGTGCTGGGCATATGTGGACACAGTAACACATCCCACCTCCTGGCAAATAGCAATACAACTCCTCATCAGCTGGCAAAAACATGCCAAGTTATTTTGAGCATTTACTGAATGATTCCCAACCTGACAGGCCTGAGTGCTTGGAGATCTAATTTTCAGGGCTGGCCACACTCTCGTTAGGGCTAACACTTTGCAGCCTAACAATAAGAAAATAAATCAACAGATCAAAGTGCATTCCCGGCTCCTCCGTATTTCTTTCCTCACAGGAAGACAGGTCTGCTGCTGAACCTCCTGCTGGCACAGGAACCAGCATAACAATATTCTGAAGTATGCTAAGATTTATACCTTAAAGAAAAAACTCAATACATTCCTCAGGGTAAAGCAACAACTGTGTCAGAGGGAAAAGCAAAGCCTCAAAATAAGGCAGAAACCGGTGAAAGAAGAGAAAGAAAAAAATCCCAGACCAACACTTTGGAAATAGGGCCAGATCATGAGCATCGAACATGAGAAAGGAAGATGGGAAACAAGCAATTAGTAAAATAAAAGCATGAAAACTGCCACATTCAGCCATTATGTTTTCATCCAGATCAGTTTGTTTCTCCTCAGTAGGAATGATCAGAAGTTTCCCCCTGGCCAGCTTTGGGGATAAGCTGTGTGGAGGCTCTGGTGGTAAACGGCTCCTTTCAGCAAGGGTGTTTGGAGTCAGAGCTGGTGTCTGGCATCAGTGGGGTTTCCTGGCAATAGTGACTTAGCGATTCAGTCTTCAGCGGGAAGTTCCCCTGTCCAGGGAGCACATTTTGTTTCAGAAATTGCTTTCAGTTTGTGTAGGAATGTCTATGAACATGGTCTTCTTCTAAACAGAAACAAATATTTTAAAAACATCAAAATCTCCTGGGAATCAGAGACCAAATCCCTATTCAGACTTCTCCAGAAACATAAACTGCCTAAATTATAATGTGTAGTGCTCCCAAAGCAGCCTCTCTTGAGAGGTGATCTGCAGGAGGCCCAATTAGACCAGAAATTCTGATTCATATTCAATGGATCTCCTATCCTAGAAGGTGACAATGCAGGAATAAAGAAATACTTTGGGCTTGAGTTTGTTCAAAACTGCAAACGTACACGTGAGCCTACACAATGCCCAGCTTTGCTCTCCCTGGACTGAATACCATGTTATTGTAACCAGGAACCGAGCAATGGCGCTCGCCATAATCAGGTTAGGAGAAAGATATTTTGAAATTCACAACTCTCCTGTTGCTGGTTACTTCCCCACTCAAGGTCTTCATCTTTTCTACTTCAACGCGGCAGTCACTTCAGTCCAGTGATCTATGAACCCATTCCCGGTAAGATGAGCAGTGCAGGAGGGCATATGTGAACACACAGAGCTGGAAATCCATGCCACAGGCAGGAAAGCAGCTCCCTCTACGGGCCCTGAAATGGTTAAACACCTGCACCTTCCTAAGAGAGTGCTGCAGAGGGATGGATGTCTGCTGCCCAGTACTTCAGACCACCTCAGAGTTTTAAGGAAGCTGCTCCCCTGTAACATGGAGTGCAAAACTCAAGCGACTGGCTTAACCCCTCCTGTTTCCATGGGAAGTAAATCAAGCTGTGTGAGCTTCATAACACACTGTTTTCTGCTCTAGGTGACAATGCAAGTTCCATGGTAATGCTGACATGAGATAGGGACCTGGCTGTGCATCTCTGAATTTCTCTCTCCGTGAAAGCTGTACGCAGTCTGCAGAGTGCCTCTTGGCCACATTTTATGTGTAGGCAGGAAACAGACTTTAGGAAGAAGCTATAATGGACTCGCAAACACATGTAGTTTTATCTCTATCCCCAGCACAGACAGACAAATATCCTCAAAGCCACCCCAAAGGCAGTTAAATTCACTTGCAGACCTCACTCCCTTGCAAGTGAAACCAAGCTCAGCAACTCACTTGGCTGTCTTGACCAGGCAACCCTGGTCCCCTCTCCTGCTGCCTGAGGGACACAGGTATCCCTCCTGGATCCTGTCCATTCCACCATGGCCACGATCCTCCAATAGCTTTTGTCACACCTTGCTCTAAAGTTATTATGGTTAAATAAAGGCAGCAGACAGAGACAAGACACCTAAAAACCAGCTATCTCCATCCCCTGACAACACCTGCACCTCACAGTGCATACAGCTCTCAACCTTACTAGAAGTGGGAACCAGGAAACAAAACTATAACCAGATAGAAGGATTCTGCGGTCTGATCCTAAATGATAGGACCCATAAATAGCACAGTAGCATTATTTGACAGAGGAAGCCCTTTCCCCAAGTGCTTACTAAATGACCCTTGTTAGCTCAACCTGCAAGGCAGCAACACTGTCTTGGAAATCCAGCATTGCTTCGGCTGCCCTTTAAGAGCAGGAGATGGCAAGGTTCAGGGTAATGAAATCCAAAAATGCTTTTGTCAATTAATTATGGAGAAAGCTGAACTACACAAGCCCCATCTCACCCCCTCCGTCATTTTTGCTGCTCAATATAACTTTAATTAATCTTTCCTGTGGCAATTTGAAGGAAGGGTGAGCACGCTGCAAACACCCACTGAGTATTAAATTGATTTTCTGTTTTATAGTCCTCTTTCCCTCCCAATTGGCCAAGCTGTGATTTGTGCCCCTTCCCTTGGAGGCATTTTTTCCATGCTAATGTAATCCAAAGCCCCAAGCAACAACTGCATCCAGAAAAGTAACACTTTGCACAGTCCATTGCTTCAGCCCAGCCTCTGCCAGCACAGAGCAGATTCTCTCTTATCCGCTTTCTCCCCCCACTACAAAAATTCAAAGCAACCACCTCATTTCCATACCTTCCTAATTTTTGCCTTAAAAACTGACAATGTTTTTGTCTTAAGTAACTAAGAGATCAGGTCCCTGTAGTTTCCTGCCTGCCATTTGCAGCAGTGCATCTCAATTACCAAAGCACTAACGGAAAGCCTATTCCACTGGCAAACACAACCTCCTGGCTGAGGTACCAGGCTGCTTTGGTACTACAGGTATCTGGATCTAAAACCAGAAGGTAGGAACAAAAACTCAGTTGAGGTCCCCAATAACTTCACCTACTCTCAGCAGGACACAGCACCCCACCTTTGGCTTGTGGGGCTGAAAGCAGGATCTTTAGCAGCAGACACACCACAGTGCAAGGAAAACTGAGTGCAGCCCAGCTGTGCAGCAATGGAACAAGCTCTTTCCGAGGGACCTTCACCTCTACCTTGTGGGGACCCCAGGCTCTGACTTTCAGCAGTCAACTGTTTAAGGCTTAAAGTGGTTAGTGACCACCTTCTTACCCCAACATCACCTCAAAGACAGACATGGGGACTGGCTGCCAGCAGTTTCTGTCTCAGGAAGTCCAGTTCTTGTTCAACACTCCTGGTTTTTGGTACCATGAGTTAGGAGACCTTGACCTAAAATACTGCATGCCCCTCAGCAGCTGTCCCATGAAACTTTCTGAGTTTTATGGCCACCAGATCCAGTCTTCTGGGAGGAAACATCCAGGTCAGGCCTTTTCCGCAGATAATTCCCATACCTTGGGACTTGCCCTGGATTTATTCCTCAAAATTAAGCTGAGAAATATAACCTTAGAGATGACAGAAGAAAATTTAAGACTAAAACTCTTCTAACTCTAACTTCATTCGGAACAGCTCAGTGGCTAAGCACTGTCCCTCCACTGAGGACGTTTCATTTCAAATTGCATCATTTGCAGAGGGATATTTTTCCTTCAGGTGGCCAGGCACACACAATCAAAACCTCACTGTTCTCACCCCAAGCATGGCAGCAGGGGAATAGGTGACCCCAAACAGGCAGGAAATTCACTGCCACCTGCCCACCCACAGAAGAAATTGGCTCATGGCAGAAATGAACAGAAGCGGAGCCATGAACTGAGCTGCATCCTCAAAAAAGGAAGGTGGCAAACCAGGCCTACTTGGAGCAAACTTTAAGGCAGGCTGACAATTTAAAACCACATGGTGCTGGATGAAAGGAGGCAGTTCATGACAGATCACATCTATTCAAGGGCCAGACAAGGAAAGCAAACCATAGGCTCATTTTACTCATTGTTCTTTATCCACCAACACCAGGAGAGGAGTGTTGCAGCACTGTTGGAAGAGAAAAAAGAAATGGACAGCAGGCAGGAAAAAAATGGGAGCTATTTATGGAGGATAGCTAATTTGAGCTGTTTACAGACTTCCCCTCTGAAAGCTCAGGGATGGGAGGGTGGACAGCGAGGTGGTTTCAGCCATTAAAAATACAAYGCGAGAATCCATTAATTTTCCATAGAAACAATGTCATCACAGAAGCGAGACAAATCCGATCAGTCATGCAAATGTGCTGATGTTAAATTCTCAGGCCTGGGTGGGGAATTTGGGTTGCCAAAAACACCACAATGAAGAGATCAGAATGAGATTAGAAGCCAGAGTGGCTGCAGCACTGACGGCATGGAGGGGGCATGGGATGTAACCGAGATTACACTCCAGATTACAGCAGAGTTTATGCTTTAGACCAGGCACAGGTGTCCCAGCAGAATAGACAAAGAAAGCCTCAGGAACTAGGCAAATGCCACATTCCTGCTCTGCAAACCAGCAAGGACCACAGCTCACTCCAGGGAATGAAAGGCTGGGCAACCCACAGGACTGGAGCCCTCACAAGCTGCAAAATCACAGCATCAAGGAAAAGCAAGAGGTGACAGCAGAGGGAACAGGTGAACACAATACAGCAAAGCAGTAGGCAATTACAGTTTTGGAGAGAATTGTCCCAAGTTGGCACCAGCACTGTACCAGGCACATGCTGAGCTGTGATGCAGCCTTAAACATAGCACTTATGTTGTGTTAATGAGGGGCACAATATAAAAAAAAGTATATTTCCCCTCCCAAAAAACAAACAAACAAAAAACCAAAACAAACCAACAGCCAAACACAAAATGAGATCAGCAGATTTTATCTCCTCTCTTCGCTCTTCTCTATAAAAATCAAACTTCACAAACACTCCCCAGAGGGAGACACTACACATGAAAAATCACAGCAGCACCACAGTGGGAGGAGTGGAAATCACTCATCCTGGCAGCAGAGCACAGCCCTTCCTTGCAAAGAATCCAGTCACCATCCTGGACTGGCCTCACCACAAATATTTAGGGGTTAAAAATAATGTTGCAAAATGAAGTGCTCCACCCCTGTAATATGCAAAACATTGCTAGAATAAAATGAGGGACAAAGATGCTTCCAGGCAAGTCTCATTGTCAACAAAAACACCCCAAAGAAGCATATAGACAAAAACAAACAAACGAGAGGTCAAAACACATCACAAGAGATGTTTCACCCGAGTTCATGCATCAGTTAAAGTATCAGTATTTGTCATCACAAACAGATGTTTTTTTTCACCTGTTCAGTTTGAAAATGCATTGCGTTTACATTTGAAGCCTTTGACGCTACAGGCATGTGAATCCCCTCTGCACCAGGGCTGTTCATGCTTGTCAGGTGGCTGCTGGTATCCACAAGCCTGGGGAAGGGCTCAGCCCACTAGCATCTGAGAAAGAGCACTCACACCTGCACTGTGCACTTCAGAGAAACTCCCTGTACCACCAACTTGCCGAGAAACAGGCATTTACCAAGTAATTCACCTTGGTCACTGACACCTGCCCTCTAGCATCATGTAATCCAAAGAGGTGGCTTTCCCAGAAGGGAACAATCCTGCAGGATACAGTGGTGCCCCAGATGGGTGCTCAGCACAACACAGCCCAGAACAGAGGCTGCTGAAAGAACACTTGGTTCAGAGAGACACTTCATTCTAGAGCCCCTCTGGTCAGTCCCTGTCTGTTTTAAACTCCTACAAGAAAACATGAAAAAAMCAGTGATTGCCTCATCATTTACACAGAGTAAACAGGATCTCTTGCTTCCCTGTCTGTGGCTCATAAGGCTCACCAGCAGCCTGTTCAGATACCTCTCTGGATTAGCACCTGCAGACACACAGCAGAGGATGGAGCCAGCCTGCCTGCTCCAGCAGGCACTGTTCCAGTCTGCTTCGCAATGGTGAGCACTGCAAATCTGGCAGCAGCACAGCCCTCTATAAATACCGCACTGTGCGGACATCCCTGTGCAGCACACAAAATCACAGTGCTGCCCTCACAGGAGAGGTTTGCATCCTGCCATGGTCTTTCTTCAGACGGTTCTTTCTGATGTCCCAAAATGTTCACTGCTTCCTCATCCTTTACTGAATATCACTGCCATAAATGCTCTGTTCTTGCGTTAATTTCAGTGTTAACATTCCACATCAGCTAAACTCAATCACCCAAACATCTATAGCAACAATCACTGATTTCTCAGTGACTCCCACCTTGGTCTATCCCATCACAGTCACTATGCATAAAGCCAGAGCTCTCAACATTCAAGGGCATTTTTATTGTCCCAGCCATACACATCACAGTGAGCATCTAGGACTGTGTAGCAACACAGTCCTCCCCATGCACAGAGCTCCACAAGGCTGCAAACTTCAGAGGCTGCTGCAGCTCCAGTTATAGAAGCATTAGTTTTGGGTGCAATTTCTCCCCGTACAAAATTGCTCTCAAGATTCACAACCAAAAGTCACAGCAACCAYAGTTTTCTGTTTTCTTCAATAAGATCTCATTATGCTCTGTTTACTAAGATTGCTCAGAAAGGTATAAGATTGTGCTCTGATCAGACCTCAGAGCTTTAAATTAGGTTGTTGATAGACCAGCATACAAGTGAAAGAAGTCACACAAGCAAGGAAGTCGTGCACCTCATCTTCTTTTGACACAATTGATCCTGCACCAGCAGTTAGCAGCCAGGAAAGTAGTGAAAGGTTAAGTGTCATTACATCCATTCATATTATTTATGCAGTAGGTGCACATGAGAAATTGGTCTTTATAGAATCATTCTTTAACATGCTAGCTCTGTTTCTCTTCAAGCACTTAACTACATCTGGGTGAGGACATGCTCTCACTTCCCAAGCAAGCCAGCTGCACCCTTCACTCGCTCAAACACCAATGATAAAAGCCTGCTCAAGAACATGCATCTGTTTCACGCATGGCTCCTACAGCTAATTTAAACAGTTTCCATATGTTGCCAAAGAGCTGTGACCAAATACCACTTGCAAATAAATGGGGAGATTGTCTGGCTTCCACAGAGAAAAGTTTCCTCTTGGAGCAACAGCTCCTTTGTTCCCAGGTCTGCCTGGGCTTCTCCAGACCCTTCTGCAGTAAGATGTTGCTGACCAGTGCAAACACTGCCTCCTCCTGGGATCATGCCACTGCAGCAACACACTTTATGGATCACAGTGGGCAGGCTTTGGAAAAGACCTGTGATGAACACCTCAAAACACGGACATCATAGAATCATAGAAGTGTTTGGGTTGGAAGGCCTGTAAAGGTCTAGTTCTAACTACCTGCAATGAACAGGGACATTTTCAACTAGATCTGGTTGCTCRGAGCCCCAGCCAACCTGACCTTGAATGCTTTCAGAGATGGGGCATCCACCACCTCTCTGGACAATCTGTTTCAGTGTTTTGTGAGGGTCTATCAGTGTAACCACCTCCTGCTCCTTGTTCCAGAAAAGTTACTTACTCATAGGACAGCCATGCTTTTTGCTCAGCCCTTATCCAAACACTTGCATTGGGCACCAGGCTGTAACTGCTGGAAATCCTCAAAACAGAAATGGAGCTCTGTGGCTTCCTATAGGCTATAATTTCATGTTTCCACATTTTGGTATGCCATCAGAAGTTAACATCTCACTTTTAATGTACCCACAGTGGCTCTCTTCTCTGGTCCAGCCTGGCAACAGGTCACTTGCTATATTACAGCTAGACCACATCCAAACTAATGGTCTGCAGATGTGTAGATGGGGCGACTGTCAGTAAGGCCTTCACCGAGGGTTACTGCTCTCCAAGAGGTAGATCTAGTCAGGGAAGTGATGCCTAAAATTGGGAGTACCTGAAACGGACACTGAACAAAGTTAGTGGATAAAAGAATGAATTTATTGAAGGCCTTCGAGTGGTACACCTCTGGTACAGGGCCTTGCTGAGGCGAGGCTAGGCTAGACCAAGATGGACCCCGATCACAAGTCTTCCCCCTGGATATAGGTTTGGTACATTTGCTTATCAGAAGTTAACTGTCCAATTACAGTTCCAGGTAATGAAGTAATATTCCCCCATTCACCCCCTCTCAATTCACTTTTGTTTATACTTAGGCCTAGCATAGTGACCTTGTTTTCCAGGCTTAGAGAGAATGTTTTGTCTAACAAGAATGTGAAGCACATAATATGGAGTTCAGAATTACACACTAGTACAGTGCAGGGTTAGAAAAATCCAAAAGCTAATCCTTAAGGCATCAGAAGCAGACAGTAAATATCTCTATTTGGAAATGGAGGGGAGGCTACTAGAAGGATTCAAAAATTCAAAGGGGAAAGTACATGGATGCCACTGTTTTCCTTGTCAACAACTGCATGTTGTACTCACACCCCAGGAAAGCACAGTGCAGAGCCTGTGCCTACTGGGACTGGCCTTGCACAGTAAAATCCACATCCTCTCTTCAGACAGAGCTTGCTGGAGCAGGCACCAAACGGGTGCCTCAAAGAGCCATCCAAACATATGGTTCTCAGCCTGTCCTGAAGAAGCAAAGCAATTATTTTATGGTCACAGAATCCAGGATAGAGCTAAATGTCGCAGCTGTCCATCCCAGTGCTCCACCGTTAGACAGACCATCTGCTGCTGGCCAGCACCAAGGTGCTGGAGTTCCCTTCCCTTTCTTGAGGACAAAGGGTGTCTACTCCTTGCCACTTCACCAGGCAGGCAAACCACAGAAAGGGCAGTCAGACCAAGTGGAAGATGAGAGCATCCAGCTGCACATTGCCTTGCACACGTGGCTGTCCCCCATTGCCTTGCACACGTGGCTGTCCCCCATTGCCCAAGGCAAGGGGATCCACACTCACCAAAGCTATCCTACTCCTACATCTAGTGGCCATCCCACAGCATCTCCTCCCTCTTTGGGGAAGTTGTTGAGGATCACAGACACAGTTAACAGAAAATATCCCTCAAATCTGATATTAGGTTAAGCACATGAAAAATCACTCATGCAATTGATTCACACGGTTTCCGTCATTCATAAATTCCTATGCATAAAGGGGAGACACGGGATTTGCGCAAAACCGACTCAGACAGCTGCAGATTTCCATAGGCACTAAATGTCTGCAGGCAGAAGCCACTCCTCGTATAATCCCATTAAACAGCTGGAATGAATGAAAATGCTGTGCAATTCAGCATGTTAACAGCAGCCACTTCTGCTTCCTCCACCATTAGTGCAGGGTCCTCTCCAGTTCAGCCTCTTCCCATGGGTCCAAATTACAGGAGTTATTTCATGCCCTGAACGCTGCAGGAAGCCTGGAGCACATGTCAGGCTACAGTAATAGAAGACTGCCCTCAGAAAGTGCTAGGAACATATCCAGGCTCTCCATCACAGTCTTCTTCACTTTTGGGGATATCACTGCAGAACATGAGAATCTTCTCATGAACAGAAATCAGTACAGTGGAGATTGGATATAGAAGAAAAATCAACACACTGCCATCTCCAAAGGCAAGATGGTGAAATTCATACAAAATATAATTGCTAGTAGATGCAGGTTCAGACCATAATCAAAGGTTCTGGAGTCAGGAGGATCTCAGGTGGAAGCTGTTTGCCTTTTAAAGGCCCTTCATGGCATTTACCACAGTATCACACCACAGCAGATGTGAAGAGCCAGCATAAAAATATAGTGTTCAGCCATTTGAAGGAAGCATTGTTAATCCTTCACCTCCCAGGGAAGGCCAGAGACACATCTGAGCTCTGCTCCCTCAGGCATYCAGCAGAAGAGGACATTCAACAAGCCTTATGCTTCATTCATATGTAAATAGGGTCTACCTTCCACACCTCCATAAACTGCTAACTCATCCTTAGTGCTTTCCAGTCACATTTGATTGTCAACACACGAAATCTCCTACGACTTCATGGAAACTGGAGGGTCTCTCAGGGAAGGTTAACTACAGCCATGACTGTCCAGACAAGTAAGCACGATGAGACAAGAACATGCACAACAGAAATACCATCTCACCGTAGATGGTATGCAGCTTGCAGAATTGTTCATTTACACTCCCAGAGGCGGCTGGGTTTATCTCTTTACTTCCCTTCTTCCTTTCCAATCACTTGTTCCTATGGCCTCTCCTGTGCTACCACAAGCATTCAGAGGGTTGGAAAGTAAAAACCCACTTGGTTCTGAGGAAAAATCAGATCAGTCTTTTTTCTTAACCAGATCAGTCCCTCTTTGTGCTCAGTTCCCACAGCTCACTGACAGTGGGAGAAGGAGGATGGGAGAGAAGACCATCTTCCTCAGCAGCAGCCCAGCTTTAAATCAGAATAAAGAGGCCATGACTGCAGCATCAGTGGACAGGGCTGGCTAAGGGAGCAGTTGCTCAGCCCTCCTTATGCAGTGGGTGGACTTCTACCTTAGTATGTCCATCCCTCCCTTTCCAGCTTTGTCCTGAATACAAAGCATCAGTCAGATACTCATCCCAGGCCTTCACAAACATTCACAAGATTACATTATAAATATTCGACTATATAAATATATAAATATACATCATAAGCATTTCTGCTGGCCATCCTCCTTTGAAACACCTCAGCTGCACCCTGTGCATTAGTCTAGTTTGTGTCAAAACTCTGCTCCCCCCTTTGCGGCAGCAAGCACTTGGCGCTTTTGCAAGTGATCCATATACTTCTATTCCAAACACCCAGTAAAGCACAAAGCTAAGAAGGATCTTTTTTCATCCTTGCTCTGTGTGTACCTCCGTGGCTCTGCAAGAGCAGAGAAAGGATCTCTGTGCTCACCAGTCCCCTCCGCTGGATCTATTCCTTAAGCAGTGTCATGCAATCGTATCATGAGTGACTATCACAACACGTAAGCAGGGCTGGATTGAAGCTACAAAAGCAAACTTCAATTTTGACATTTCTCAGCCTTAATAAAATATCATTACACAGGGAAAAATTCTTCCCCTGACAAGCTGTTTGTGCCCTCTGGATAGCAAACAGTCTTGTGTCAGGAGTGTGCCTGTCTTTGGAATGGGAGATTGCAGTTTGACAAAAGCAGGGACCAAAGGCAAGAGGGACCAGAGCTGCTTTGAGGCAGTTGCCAGGATTTAACAGTGCCAGTATGGTCTCTGTGTTAGTCTTGCTCTGAGACAACAAAGCCCTTTTTTGGCTCAAGCTCTAAAAACACTTCCCAGCCACAGGCAGACTAGTCAGGGAAAACTCCAACCCAAAGAACTGCAAACTAGAATCTAATTCCTCTCCCACAGCTTTAAGCCAGGCCTTACCATTAGCAACCCTGAGCATCAGCAGCAGGAAGGATCACCAGCCCTGCTGGAAAAAAAAAGGAAGGCACCAAAATAGAAAGTGGCTCATTTACTGCAGGACATTTGTCCTGGGYCAGAAAGAAGAGATGGTGCTCAGGCATTTGCTTCAGTGGCTGCTGGTTTTCAACCCTCCTGCTCCTCCAGAAGATGCCATGGACAGGAGATTAGCTGAGCAGGAGAGCCTGAGGGAGCAGTAGCAAACCCCTTTCCCTCCCACCATTAGCAGAAAGGATGAGCAGGGAGATTTGCCTCTGGCTCACCCTCTCAGAGACAGCTCCAGATCAGTGGAAGGTAAAACGCAGGCACTTTCCAGAAGGGCTGCCCCCATGAAAAAACATTCCCAGCTATTCAGCTATTGTAACAACCCAGCAGCAGCAGATCTGCTCCCYCTCCTGTCAGTCATCCCTCTGCAGCCACATCAACACCCATCAAATGCCAGTGTTCCCCTGCATGGTACACACCTTGCACAAGATTAAAAACCACCATAAAGCAGCATGGCCTAACATGGAAGTTTTCAAGCCGTGCTCTTCTGATTCCCCTCCAGATTTTGCACAGACCCGCAATATAGTGGGGAGCAAACTTTCATCCACTCTTCATGTAACTGCAGGAGGGGACAGAGCTCCCTCACCATCAGACACTGAAGAGCTGAAAGCAGGCAAATCCACTGGTAAAAAGAGGGTATTACCAGGGTCTAGCAGTCTGAGGATGTTTAGAAAAGTAATATTTAAGGTAGTTCAGAAAACATTACTGAGTTTCCAAGATACCACATTCCTCAAAGCAACTAACATGCTGGTTAGGCAGGATAAGTATAGTTCACAGTGTCGTTTCACGTCAAAGGTGTCCCTACTGCAGGACATGGCATAACTGTCACAAAGGAACTGGGTGTCATCAGACAGGGAACCATTATTTCCATGGCTGGAGATGGCTTCACATGCTAAGCCTGGTTTTGTTTCCTCAGCAGGTCAGACTGCACAGGAAAGGTTGCAAGTGTGGTACAATGGGTCAGAGAGCAAGGGAAAGGGAGAACACACCAGTGTATTTCTCTGGGCTTGTTGCTAGTATGCCCTTTTACACCCACACACCCAATGCTGAAAATCTGTCATGACTCATGTGAAACCTCATCTGCTCCACTAGTCCTAAACAGAGGGCAAGCAGCCATTGGGAAAGTCTGGGGAAGAAAGCCCAAGGAACTTYGTGAATCTGGAACAATAAATAAATCCCAAAATATCCCCCGGGAAGGAAAACCAATGCACTACACTAAATACACATGCTTTTGCCACCAGCAGGGAATACTGAGTATGAGCTACCCGAAGGAGTTGCACTGCCAGTTCACGCTTTCCATGTGCCAACAGAATGAGGACAGGTTGTGAACTTTCACAAGGCAAGAAGTGCTCCTATCCATTGCTCTTTAAAAACTGCTCTTCCTGGGTCACCCCTAGCTCCTAAGTAGAGTCCCAAACCAGTTGAAAGCCAGTTATAAGCTCATAAGATCTGCTGCAGTGAGCTGCAGAGAAGCACTAAGCAATTTCCACAAGGTATTGTGCATGGCTGCCTGCCACTGCTCTCAAAGTTTCCCYTCCTTTTCTACAGCCAGTGTGATCTCAGAGTTCTCAAAGAAAGGATTTTCCTTCAATAGCAAAGGATGAGCATTTTCTGCTGTTAAAAACAGCTGTTCCTCTGAATCTCCCCAAGACAAGAGACAACATGTGGGAAGCTTTGGTGTAAAAGGAAACAAGAATGGAAACAGGTAGGCAACACTAAACCTCTGAGACACCAGATGCACTGACTCACAGGTGAGTAAGAAAGGAGCATAGGGATGCTGCAGTCAAGCTCTGGCACTTCTTATTCCAGCAGGCTACGGATGCTAAAAGCTTACACATGTTCAAAAAGAAAGCAGATAGAAGACAAAGCTATCCAAGACCAGTAAAGACAACGAGCCATCTCTAGATTGGGGATTGTGGAGTCAGTCTTCTGCAGGCAGGGAGACTTCTTGGAAGTACCACTCTGTTTTACCCTGCTTTTCTACACCTCCTTTGGCATTTACTGCTGGCCCAATGAAAACAGGTTACTGAGTTTGTTTTGAGGCAGATCAGTCATTCTTAAGTATTAAGAGTACATTTCTAAGGGATCATTTTAGCTTTAGCAAAGCTCCAAATATAAAAGAACAGATTTATAAAAGGCCTTTAGAAAGTATTTTCCAAGTGCTTATCCATGCCTTTTAGCTCCCAACTAACTTCAAAATTCTGGTCTGAATTGCCATTGGTGAAAAAGGATAGTTTTTATAGAGGGTCTTTAACAAAACGGCAGGATGTAATCATCCCTCTGGGATGATACTTCTCTTAGAGAGAAGTCACAGTAAAACATGCAGTATGTTGGACATTGAATGACAGGGCAAATTTCATAAGCAGGAAAGAATAATGTGGTCACCAGCTGGGAAACTACCAAAGATGCAGAGCCACAGACCAGTCTTCATAGTTGGAAAACTCCAATTCCACCACTTGCACTTTTATACGAGCCCAGCTCAGAGAGCAATAACAGGCTGAATCATTTCTGCCAGGCCCAGAACACCACAAATGGTTTCAAGAGTAGACAGGTGTTCAAGGTGAAGATGTTGCTTTGAGGGTCCAACTTTCAGGCAGCAAGAGAGGGAAAGGGAAAATGCAAGGCTGAAATCAGCCCAGACACATTCAGCTTGGCCAAAGCCTCCAGCAGTGGGATTTACCCAGAGCTTAAAGCAGTTCTCTGGGATTCTTTGTCACTGGAGTGTAGGTACAAACAAACAGTAGCTGGGACAAAGGGAGGCAACACACATTTTATTAATAAAAAGTTAATCGGCTTAAAGTGTGCAACTAAATAAGCAAAGCTTACATTAAAGTGACCCACCAAGAAAAGATGCCATGGAAATAAAGTTATAGGAAATACAATATAGTCTCTATGTTCTTTTGTAATCCAGCATGATAAATATTCATGATTCTGGGTTAATGTGGTATGCAGCTCTCAGCCACCACAATAGTTTTTTGTTTATTCTCAAGACCATGAACTTTGGAACCATGAACCTGAATTTCAGGACTCTGTATTCATGCATGTTAGCAAAATTCGGGGCAAGGCAGGGGGATGGAGACAAGGCCAGGACCTTGGCTTGTGACAGGGTAACGGAGTTTGCTGCAGTTTTTGATAATGAGTAACAAGAGCCCCAGGATGCACAGAACTTCTGGTGTATCCATCACCCTCTCTGCCTCCACATCAGCAAAAGGAGAAGAGGCACAACCCCGTCCCTCACCTCCACTCTGTTCAGGACGTTGTTCATTCCCGAGTTTCCCTCTCCAGAGGACAATGGCATCCTCAGACCAGTCCTTAAGGAAGCAGTAGCTGCTGGCATTACATGGCAGCACCACTGAGCAGCAGAGAGGCCCACTCCTCACATGGGAAGGAAGACCTGCACACTGCTGAACACAATGCTTTGAGCCTTCACATCAACTGAAAGAAAAGGACACTTTTGCATTCTGAAAACGGTCCTGCAGGAAGACGTCACCAAGCTACAGTCCTGCATTCACACCAGATAGAAAACATCATTTCAAAGTATGTTTTAAAGAGTCCCAAGCCTCCCTAGCCAGCCCCACATCCAGWTGGTCCTTTGATGGTGCCACCCTCTGCTGACAGCAACATTACCAGCCTTCCCTGTTTTGCTATGAGACCTTCCAACCTTTCTACTCCAACTTGCATTAATATGTACAGATTACCACGCCCCTTTCAAGGTATGTCAGAAGTCTTTGGGGTTAATGAAGGACATGAAGAAACTTCAAAAAAACCCAACAAAGACAACAAAAAAACAACCACCACATAGAGACTCAAAGTTCAAAGCCTTGAAAGCAATAAGACACAAACAACTCTAAGTACTTGATCGAAGGCATTTAAAGACATTTCAGTTTGTTGGGTTGTAAAACTATGATCCAGTAAGGTCTTCCGCAGATTTCTAGTATATTCAACTCACCAAAGTATCCACCCTCTTTCCCTACAAAACGTTTCCATTAGCTTTTTCCTCTTTCCCCATGTAATGTAGTGAACCATGAAAGTAAGGTTTCAAACAGCCTGGCACCAAAGTCAGGCCCTGTTTTGCTGGCAGCTGGGAGCACAGGTCTCCACTCTGCACCACTAGGGATCAGTCTGCCTGATCTGCAAACAGAGCTCATACCCCTTCACTGGCCCCTTGGGGTTTAATTGCCAGTTTTAGGGAAAGTGCAGCCTAAGATTCGGAAATAAACAGGATCTGTTCTTCATACACATTTCTTTAGGACAATCTAGATGACAACCCTTGCCACAGAGAGCTCTGTGTCTCTGTTTGGGCAAAGCTCATCATTGCGATTGGCTGAACCGGAGCAGCACCAGGACAGGCAGTGCAAAGACCAACCATGGCTGCAGAATACACCTTCCTGTAACAACACAAAACTCTAAGAGAAACAACAATGCTTCCTTACATTTTAAGCCTTTGATGCTTCAATTGCAATAGTTAACAAAGGACTAGCATAGAACATTTATACATGAAGAAAAATAATTCAGCAAGAACCATGAAAGTTGAGAAATTAACAGAAAAGATGAAAGTGTGCTTTTGGAAAGAAAACTATTTCTCCAACTACTGAAATATCTGCCTTGAATCACAGAAAGGCTTTGTCTAAAAATCAAATACATCAGTAAACAACAACAGCCTTCTCAAAACCAAGGTATCTTGCTGAGAGTGCCTGTATTTAGCATTTACCTTTGTAATATTTTATCTTTGCAGTAGCTGCAATATCACAGAGATGGCTGTCCAGAGGGAGAAATACAAAAATCTGCACAGTAGGAGGGGAACAGGTTGGAAAGCAAACACTTTCCTCATTCCCTGTGTAGAACTTTGCACTGAATGTCCTATTCCTTCTGAAACAGGGGACATCCCCGTGCCCTCCCACTCAGATCCAAGGAGATGCTTCTTCCCCGCACACTTGCCACAATCTACCTCTGTAAAAACAAGCCAGTGGGACAGCCCAAACCTGGTAGCTCCTTCCATTTCACCACAAAAGCATGGGGATCCAGCCACTGCCACGACCCAGGAGGACAGAAAGAACAGGCATGCTTGATGGTTTGAGGGTCTCCACTTCATGCATGCCTGCAAACCCCATGGCAAATGCATCACAGCTCTGCCAGGAGATGAGGGATTGTACAATGGGCAAAGAGAGCAAAAGATAGAAAATGCTCTTTTCAACATCAAAACAAAAGAGAGCAGCCAGGAGGTTTTACTCCTCATGTCAACATCCTATTACCAACCAGCAGTTTGCCTTGACAACAAAGCTTTCCAAGAAAAGGCAGAGACTTGTGCACTTGAGCGATGGCCTTAGGAGATCCCAGCTCTTTGCCCAGGAAACAGCAAAAAAAAAACAAACCCAGCATACCACATATCACCTTCCTACTGAAGCATGACAAAGAGGAGTATATATGGCAAAAGAGGCCAACGAGGGGAAAAACAGAAATCAATAGGATCTAACAGAGCATGACGGAAAATCACTTCCCTCATAAAAAGGGGTTACTTACCAGGTTAATGAATCTTTTCTGTTCTGTACTCAGACACCCAGGAAATGGAAGGGGTCACAGGAGCAGTGTGGGTGGGAATGAAATCCCTAGAACATGCTTTCAAGAACAATCAAAGGTTAGAGATTAAATCCAGGCAGCGGTCAACTGCACAACACATCAGCAGCTCCATACAGGCGCCAGCTGCAGCTCAGAGCCTCGCTGAGCAAAACACTCTTCCAACATCAACAGCACAGCAAACAACAGGCTCCTCTTCCAGGGCAAAACCAGACCGACAGGCCACCCCTGCCCCCTCAAAGGGTCAGTCGCAAGAACCATAGCATGTCTGCCTGCTTGGGTCAGCAGTACCAGCATGGACAAAACAGAACTATCTGTGGGTCTCTGATGTAAGTAACTGCCACAGAACCACAAAAACCAGACTGCACCAGAAATCACACTGTGCAAACAACATAGATAACTCTTGGCCCAGTGGCCAAAAGTTCTCAAAACTCACTTTTATGTAAAGGTCTGTGCCTTACCTTTGATGGAAGGCAAACAAACCAACAAAGAAGTATCTGGGCAATGGCAGGGTACAAGATTTGGTGATCAGAAAAGGCTGAACTAGACCTCTGGACTATAAAACACATTGAAGCCAGATGCATGCTGAAGCCCTACTGGCAGGCCCTACAAATGAAGAGCAGACCCTTTGTGCTTTACCACTCCTCTGCACACATCTAGTTTGAGCTACTGACAATAAGTGATCCAAGGAATAGATCTACTTAGGTCCAAGGTACTCAGTGAGGGAAATGCAGGTGCAAGATTTCATCCTTTTGTCAAGGCCACCGAACTTGTAGGTCATTTATTGGGTTCCCCTACTGCCTGCAASGATCATCTACCAATGGATGTTTCTCAGTCTGGGCTCTCTTGACTCCAGTACAGCTCAAACACCTCTGCCACGCAGCTGTACAAGCTTCTCCTGCAGCAGTTGCCTTGTTTGCTACCCACTACTCAATTTCTGCAACAGAGACATGGATAATGCAGACAGAAATCCACTTTGTTACTCATATTTGATGCAGTAGATGCATCAGGGTAGATTCATTGCTGTTCAAGTCAGAGTTCCATGTCACATCATTTGAGTCTGCCTTCATGCCCAAGGAACTACATCACAAGCTCCAAAGCAGACCTAACACTTGCATTTCTGTAAGAGTGAGTTTTGACTTTGCAAGTCTAGTGAGTTTAAGGATTTTTATATCTGAGCAATTTTAAAGCAGAACCAATGCCTTACTGAACCAATATCTTCATCACACAGCATCCTGCCAACACATGCAGCAGTGTGGACAGTCCTCCACTTCCACAGCACGTGTCTGCCCCTGGAGCAGGGACAACCCCTTCTATCAGGTACAGCCACTGTTAGTGGGAAGAGTGGCACAGTTTGTAATTGCACCTCTCTTTCAAAGTCTGCCCTTTGAAATGAACAACCCCCAGTATGTCCCACCTGAAACTCAGCATTCAAAATGCCAAACAAACCAGCCAATTTTGCCAAAGTTCTGAGCAAACGAAAGCATTGCCAGTGTAGGCAATGCTGTTTGCAGACAATGCTATCTAAGTTCAGAGTCACACTGATGAGGCGTGTGAGACTGGCAACACCCACAGCTATCACATGAAGAGTGGAGAAAAGTAATCCTCAGCAACCAGTACTGTATCAGTCAGCCTCTTCTAATAAGGAGACAGAGGGACAAAGTTGTGCTCCAACAGCAACTCTCAACAGGAGGAGATAAAGCACTCAGCAGACTTAAACTTCTGTCTCATAACACTGTGGTATGGTTTGCTCTGTGAACAGCTTTGGGGTTTGTGGATGGAGAAGTTAAACAGATGCTTTTTACTTGAGTGCTGACATTTACATGAACACAAAACGACTTGAGAGGATGTGATTTTCCATTTGGGTCTACAGCTGAGCTGATTCATGGACCAGCAGCAGCTGTGAGTCTCTGACAATTTGTACCACTCAAACCAGAGGCTTGAGAAACCAGGATTTACCAGTTGCTGGGCTTTCCTGTGGGCTTTCTTCTGAACACGCGGTTAGAGATTTCTCTCCATGGCAAGCTGGGCTGACACAAACTGGCCAAGAAAGAGCAATCAATCACTGAGAGTTCTTTAATTAAGGGGTTCCTTGCACATTTAAGCAGTTTCTATTGAGGGAACCTTCCTGTTCAGGAAGTGCTAGAATGGGTCTGAACATCAAAGCACACGGAGAGCAGCATTTCTGAATGCTCAGCTGCAACAAAGGAGACAAAAAAAACCCCAAACCAAACAAACCCAGAAGACCTAACAGCTGAATCAAAACAACAGCCAGTTTCTGTTTAATCATCTATCTCTTCTGGGTACTGAAATCACATTTCAGCACTAGCTGAAAGTGGTTTTGTTGCAGCTTAATACCTGCAATACTTGTTATCCAGGACAACAGAGCTGTTCAGTGTCAGAGGTGCCTCCTTCCTTGCAAGCCTGCCCATCTCCAAATCAGCATACAGACTGCCCTGTCAGGTCAGTGTCCCCCCAGTCCCATCATCACCTCCTCAGCACAGACTGCTCTGCACTCTGAGTCACAGAAGCCAGCCCTATATTCCCCTCCTGTTTCTCGAAGGGAAGGGGAGTTGGGCAGAGCAGCCCACCTATTACAGCAAGCAGCTTGTTGCACAGAACTGGCTGATCAAGTGCAGCACAGCAGGCAGATTCACAACAGGGATCTTTTGGGGCGAGCGAGGATAGAAGAACCTACTGACATCTGAGAGTTGCTGCTGGGATGGGAAAGGAGATGTGGCACCCCACAGACAAGGCGAGAAGGCATCACAGAACATCTGAGGCAGGAAGCAGAGAAGGATCTGAGCAATCCTCCAGGCAGGATTTGGAGAGGGCTTCAGCAAGAGGGAGACAGGGGAACATTTGAAATGAATCTGTAGGAAACACAGAGGGAAGCAGACAGAGGGCACAAGGGTCTCTGCAGCAAAGGCCATGGGAAAAAAGAAGGAAATCAAATCATTAGAGAAAGCAGGCTAGAATGTATCAGTGTATCAGGCACATGGCACAATTTCCCAAGGACCAACATGTGAGCCTGAACATGTTACAGTGGGTGTCTACAGCCACACAGCTCTTCCCCAGACTGGGCCAGCAGCTGCTCACCTAGGAGACACCCACAGGCACAGTTTTAGCAGCAAGAAAGAGGTGGGTTACCAGTAAAATGCAGCTACTTCTTGTGTTAACCATCAGCGAGGGTAGGCACACTGCACAGGTTAGAGCAGGAAGAGAATAAAACCTCCAAGCACAACTGCAAATGTATATTGTAATTACACTAATGGAAAGTGCCTCCCACCAAAATCCTCAGCCCTGTGAACTTTTAAATCCTGGAAGACTTACAGCACAGTTTCTAAATGGCTTTGTCTGGGACTCTGTGACTTACTAATCTTATGCTACACAACACCTGAAGAACAAGCAGCATTCCTTGATCCCACCTGTGCAGGCTATGGTCAAGGGCAGACACCTGTGAACTGCACCCAGACTACAAAGGTCAACAAAAGCTCTGAAGAAGTATCCATGACAACTGCAAGCACCTCTTTCCCACCCCACCAGGCTTTTTTAAGCAGGGAAAATAAAAAGTCCTCTATCCTAAATTTACCCATCCTCTGTCCCGTCCATTGCTAAATCCCAAGGTGTAGGAATAGCATTGAGGGTTACATCTCACTGCAGGACAAGCAGATCCAACACACTCCAAGAAGTGTCAAAGATCAAGCATGATTTAGCCAGATCCCAAGAAGACAGGTAAACACTGGAAGGACTTCAGACCCAGATCTCAAGTCCCGGTGATCATAAGGTTTTTCTCTGCAATTCCCCAGGCCATTGACTTCCCTACTTGGGAATCTCAGGTGCAATAACAGGGTTGGTGGTTATTATTTCTTTAAGCCAGAGCCATTAGCTTGTGCTCAGCTAGGATTACAGTAAAAGTCACCATAAACCTTCCCTTTGAGGAGGAAGCTTCTGCTACAGCTCTACCTCACTGCAAAACACCTCCCCAATTGCGAACAGCTGCATTGCTGAAGAGTGACTTCAGTAGTTTTCACCCACCTGTTTTCCGTTTTGTAACTGCTGTCACCTCTCCAAAGCAGGTAAATTAAAGACTGAACAGTCTGGTCTCTCATTCTTTCCCAGGCCACCCAAAAAGAGTCAATTTCCTCCTTGAGTATTTAACCCTTCCTGCAATGTACCAGGGAAAAATGCAAGGGAAATGATTGCCAGTGAGAGCCTTCTTCCTCTATAAAAGTTTCCATCAACTCAGCGTCGAGGAATCCACAGACTGGGTCACATCCCAGAGTCTTCTCTCAAAGACTCTTATAAGCATTGGTGGCAAAGAAAGGAAACTTTCTTTCCTGGAAGGCCATATACCTTCTAATGTCAGGAGACAAGGATTTTGCTTCCAGCACTTCCACTACCATAGTGGCTGCCCTTGGGTAAGCCTATGGCTCCCACCCTCTTCTACAATTCAGACCCCACACTAGAGCACTGGCACCTCCACCACAGCTGCACTGCCACTTTCCATACAAGCCCAGAGTCTTCAAAACTTTATAGAAAATCTGTAAGAGGCAAATGAGATTTCTTCACAGGATTCTGTGATCCCAAAGAAAAGGGCAGGTTGGCACACACTTTGGAAGTGCTCCCACCATTGCCAAACTAAACAGGACCACTTGTAAGATTGCAGGAAAGCCCTTGTCAAGAAGTGAGTGGGCTGGATCCATAGCACAGCCTGCAAAGAGCTTTCTAGTTGCCCTGCTAAGATGATGGACCTGTGCTTCCAACAGGGAAAACAGCATCTGCCTCCCACTCAAAATGCAAGCAACAGTCAAGTGACTCAGACTTTACAGATGCTCTCTCCCCTTTCTCATTTGAGTACCCCCTCGAGCCTTTCAGTTCCTAATAGCAGATTCCTCAGCTGCCCACAGAAATGTCTGCACCTGACTTGAGATGTTTGCACCACAGCCCGAATGAAATGTGCTGTCTCCAGAACAAAAGGCACTGTGCTTATCCAGAGGAAGAGCTGTGAGGAACAAAACAACAATGAAGCACAATTTACAGCTCTCAGGACAGCGCTCAGGTGTGAGAACTGTAAATGCATGGGGCATTTAGAAGCTGGTGGATCAAACTGGCAGGTGGAGCAGGAACAGGGATGCACAGCAATATCCTGTGACGGACAAGCAGAATCCACACCTGAAGGAGCAGTGGCTTGCAGGAAAAGATGAACTAGCATTGCCAAACTGCTTCTCTAATAACTTTTCTAGTGATAAAGAAACAGGTGTTATGAGACTGCTGTTCAGTTGATGCTCCCTCATACCTCTTGCCTCAGTTCTTCCCCTTTTGAGCTCACATCCTGAGAACTCCACAAAATCCATGGCGACTAACTTCACTTTCTAGGCGCTATCTCCCTGTCAGAGCCCTGCTCTGTTTTACAGCCTCCCCAGGCTAGGCTCTGCCCGCTCAGAGCACTGTAAGCAACGGCCCAGAGCAAAAGCCATGGAGAGATCAGTCTCCCAGAAAGAAGCTGAGCTTGCCCACAAGGCTCATTTTGTCTGTTTTATAGGCAACTCCTCCTTGGTCTGGCTCTCCTCAGCAACACAAGCCCTCCTGAAGGACTCTTGGGACTTGCAGAGGCAGCAGGAGCCCAAGCCCTCTTTGGCCTGTGCCTCAGGAGCACGTGGCTTGGCGGGCAGCTCTGCCAGTCTCCTAATGCAAACTCCTGCACAGAGAAACACTGAATTTGGCCTGGGAGTCAAGAAATGTAGGTTGGCTCATGTCCAGACTTGGTCAGCCTGTACTCAGGACATGTCACACCAGGATGAACCACCCAGAGCAGAGAGAAACAGGACTCCAATACAGAACACCTTAAATGGACCCTCCCTAGAAGGCAAGCTATTGCATGGCACCTCCATGCAGGAAGTATCATGTTAGGAGTCAAAGTACCCAGGAACCAAGGTGGTGAGACTAAACTGCAGCTTTTTCTCCTCACCTGCTGATTTGGCAAGTGGAAAAGAGCCTCATGGCAAGTTTGAACTGGAAGGAAGGGATCATTAAGCCTGTTATTCCAGGCTGTATATCCAGAGGACAAGTTATTCAGTGCCCAGCTCTCCTTCCTATTTACAGCTCCCATCTCCCGTTGTTGACTTAAGTTGGATGATACTATTCCCAGAGGTCTCTTTGAACCTTAGAGATTCTGCTCTTCACCTCAAATTAAAGTTTGTACAAGCTTGCACCAAAATAACCACCAGAACGAATTACAGCCTATTTAATTCCTTTGGTTCCAATTTGCATGAGGAGCCTCAGAAGGACATGCTTGTTTTGTTTAGAAGGCAGCCATGGTTCCTCCTGCTGCCTGCCTGTCACACAGCCTCACTCAGGCCTGCACACTGGCCTGGGTATCCTTAGCTGGATCCCCTGAGCAACAGATCCATCCAAAATACATGTCAGGCTTATGACATTTATACATCTATTACAGAGCAGATCTGGGCAGGAACCTTTGTACTGTTCCCTTTGAAAAGCTCCAGTGCCCTGCTGCAACACTCAGCAAAATCCACCCCACAGAGTCAGCACTACCACCTTCCCTGGCAACTCAATCTGACAGGGCTGCCTGCCTCAGCTGCCCCTTGTTCAGCCATTCAGGAATCTCCTTGTTTCCTTTTGCCTTATAAAATGGCAAGAAAGCAGTCACATTAGGAAAAGAAAATCCTGGATGGGTGGAGTCAAGARCTTGAGCAGCAGTGGAGCTATGGCACATCAGCTGAGCCCTGGTAACTGTGTTGATATCACTAGCTCAGCAGTTGCAGTGATTTAGGAGGTAAGTGGCCTGTGCTCTCCCTTCTGTCTTGCTCCAGGAGATTATTATATCCTCCTCTAATGCAACAGAGCATTGGAGCATGTGCCAGGCTTTGCACTCCAGTCTAGCACATCAACCATCGACAGTCTGCACTCAGTCTCAGGGCATGAGCTGCAGGGGCGAGGAACTCTCAAGCTTTCACATCATAACCTGCCAAAATTAAATCCATCACAGCCTCTGGGTCACAGCCATTTGCCCACAGGAAATAAATAAATAAATAAATAAATAAATAAATAAATAAAAACAACAAAAAAAGAAAGTAAAGCACTGTAGTTTTAACAGCTTTGGAAATCATGCAAGAGGAGCAGCAGCTTGTCTTCGCAATGGGCTAAGAGCCTGCATACAATCTGCAGCCACAGGACCATGCAAAGGAGCCTGTGCCTACAGCAGAGATGGAAACATCATCACACGTCTCAGTGCCAGCTCTGTTTCCACAGACCACCTGTTTCCCCTTGCAAAACATACCAGACACCTGAGCATTTCACAGCAGGTCTGCAGCCATTGCCCTCTCCAGTCATGCTTCTTGACAGATCCCGACTGTCCCACGAGTGGAGGAACTCAGGCCTAAGGAAGTTAAGAAGACTTGTCACTGCTATAGCTCATCAGGAACAGAGTGTGATAGACTTCCCACACAGGCATTAGACAACAGCCCAGACAGGCCCTCTTGGAGAGACAACTCTATTAACAGTGTCTTCACCTTGTTTCACTAATAGAAATAGATCACATATTAATCTTTGCTCAACTAACCCTTTGAGACGGTGTTTGCAGCAGTAAACACCTGCCTAGCTCCACTAGGACCTGATGGTCTAGGACAGGAAGAGGAAGAAGGCTGTGAATCCAAGGCAGGGTCTAACATAGGTCCATATGGTACAAGCCTTGTTTGGCTTTCTTCGGGGATAACTTTAAAATCTGGAACTATTTAGTGCACTGAGATAGGCACATGGCACGTAAGGAGTCTCCCGTTCCCTAAATGCTCTGCACTTTAGGCTGACACAGCCACATGAAGAGAAACTGGATCAGAGAGCCTGGAAATACAGCCAGTCAGGACACACTGAAAGAACTAGAGTCTCTTTCTTCTACAGCAAACAAGACTGAAACTTGAGAAAGCCAGTAATGGTGCTCAGCAGTGCAAGAGGCTGCAGCAAAGCAGAAGGCACCGTACTGTCCTCACACATGCACAGACTGGGTGAGAAAGACAGACTCAAACTGCAGTACTGGAGCCTCAGGTCAGGAAGCCAGAGCAATGCTGGGCTTCCTGGCAGCCCCCACCACAAACAGCTGTGTGCCAGCACGGCCAGAAACACCAGCCTGCTCCTGTGTTCCAGAAAAGGAATCACCTGTGTGACCTCCACAGGTCTCGTTCACTCCTCCCGTTCTATTGGAAAGAAGACATTGGAAAAGCATGAGAGGCAAACACTGAGAAGTCAGAAAATAAAGATAATTTCTGTAATTGATCCTGCCTGAATTGAATCAACAGGAATAACACACAATGTTTTTCTGCCCACCACAAGAGGAGGTGCTGATGTAAATGAAGGGAGGCTCTTGTTGGCAGTCTAGGATCTTCCCTGGGTGCACGTAGAAGTGAGAGGGAAAGAACTTGGGAGATGAGGGGACTGCAGAAAAAAAAAAAAAAAATAAAAGGTCCTGCAGTGAAGACAAGTAAATGGAAGGTTGAGAAAATAATTTTTTCCCCTTTTCTGCCACAGGTTCCCTGTCAGATGTAGAGAAGTCAAATACAGTAAATGATCTCTATGTGGTCCTTGAAGGAGCATTCCTCATCCTCTGCATACCTGACCTGACAGCAGCACCCAACAGTCACAAGGCAAATGAGGCACACTGGACATGATGSTGTAATTTTGAGGAGAAAGCAAGAATAGTACATTTTCAGATGGGAAGGCCAAAGCACTGTACCTGTAGCTCTCCAAGTCTAAAGCATAACTGTGTCACTAACAACTAGTTTCACTAGAAAGAGAGATCAATTAATTACCATTTAGAAGCAGACACAAATACAGGAAAGCATATTTGGGCTGGATCCCATATTCACTAAAAAGAATTAACTTCCCCACACACCAAACCATATATATCAGATGACTTGCAATCAAGAGAATGTTTTGGGCAAATATTCTCTCTGGAGAGGACTGAGCTGAATTTTGGAAGGAAACCCACCACACACAGCCGACATACAAGGCCAGCTAAACTTGCTGTACCGGGCAGAGCAGCTCTGATAGACATTACCTTGACAGAGCTCGTCTATGTGAGCAGATACGGCTGCAAGTACCTCAAAAGCAGGCGGGAGAGAGCTGGTAATGAGGGAAGCTATCACCAAGGGACACTGAGGAACAGCTAAGAGCACATTCAGGGGGCAAAGCCTGAACTCAAGGGACCAAGAACACCACACACAAAGAAACTCCTTTCTTTTTTTCGACTACTACAGTACTAAGCAAACAGGACTTGCACAAAGTTAGTTATCTGCAAATATAACACGATTAACAAGGTAACAGTTGCCAATTCCCCAGCAGAGAAGCAATTCAAAAGACTTCAACATTCCCCGTTAGCTGGAACCAAAGGAATTACAGTCACATCAAGGGTACCTCCTAGTTTTCCAAAGAGAAAACGTGGGTCCATATTCCCTATAAATTAAGGGAATTCAACACTGGCGATGACAGCAGCTCTTGTAGAAATCAAATGGGTAAAAAGGGTTGCAACGAGCTCAGAACCAGCGGACTGCAGTCTGCCAAGGGAATGAAAAACTCCAARAAAGGGATGGAGAGAGCAGCTGGAGGCTTCCTGGAGAGGATGTGGTAACTTGCCCAAGGCAGCTATGGAGTACCTGGGGTCCCCGGGAGGATGGGCTGTATGCGATGCGGGTCGCACCGGCTCCCCACCGCGGGGGCGCCCCGAGAGCCCCGCCAAGCGCCGCAGCGCTCCCGCCGCTCCGGGGCACGCACCGCAACTTCGGGCCGGAAAGAGCTCGGGACAAGTTGGAACAGCTGCCAAGAGGCTGCAAAAATGCACAGAAAAAGACAACGGGGGGGGACCCCCAACCCCAAGATGCAAAGCACCGCCCGGCATTTCCCTGGCTTTGCAGAGGGGATCTCGCGTGGGAGGGAGTGGGACAGGTGAGGGAGCGAATAGATGTGGGAGTGTGGGGCGATTTAAAAAAAAAAAAAAAAAAAAGCTAGGCATAGCCTCCCACCCRGGACTACAGCCCGCGGGCAATGCGGGCAGCGGGGCGCAGGCTGGGGCATCCAGAACCCTCCGCACCGGCGGGCCGGGGGCAGCGGGGGAGCTCGCCGGCTGCCCGCTGGTTTGGGAAGGCAGCGGGATGCCGAGGCGGCTCCCGGCCGGCCCGGGGGGCTCCCGCCGCCGCCAGGTGAGCCTAGGCACGGTCCGGCCGGGCGGAACCGGGGTACCGAGGAGCGCTTCGCGGGGACACCTGTCCACCACCGCCGTGTTTCCAAACTTCTCCCAGAGTTGCAGGCAGCCCGCTTCCCTACCGGCTTTGCAAGGGTCGCGGTACTCCATCAGCTCCTCCGCCGTCTCCGGTTCCCCCAGCGCTAAGGAGGCTGCGGGTCCGCCCGCGCCCGCGGCAGGTAGCAGGAGCAGGGAGAGCAGCAGGCGGCGGAGCGGGGCGGCCCCGCGGCCCATGGCGGCGGAGCGGGCGGCGCGGCTGCCCGGGGTGCGGGCACTGCGCGGCGGCGGCGGCCCCGGGGCCGCGGGGGGMGCCGCCGCCGCCGCTCCAGGCGCCGCCCGCCAATCGCGGCAGCGCCCGCGCCTCCGCCCCGCCCCGCCCCGCCCGGCCCGCGGGGCACCCGGGCGAAGCCGCTCCCTCTCGCCGCACTTCGGAGCTGAAGACCCGACTGCAGTAATAAAATACGGAAAAAAATTAGAAATTATTAATATTACAGTTAGTTACTGTTAGTATTATTTTCCCCTCAGTCAGTACTTCAGGGGCAGGCAAAGAGAATTAGCTGATCCGCCGCCGGGAGAAACAATGTTTCACACCGCAGCCTTAAAACCCGTGGGTAAGTGCAGTTGTCAGACCACGGATGGAGAATGATGGGGAAAAAAATCGCTCCAAACTACAGAATGGGAGAAATTAAGAAAGATGGGACTAAACATCAAGATGTGCATTTATCCCTCTCACCTGCTTTTCACAGTAGTTTTCAGGGGCAACTGGGCTTTTTTACTGGAAATTTGGACTTTGGAATGATCCATATACAGCAAGGCCTGGGAAATCAGGGAGATGGATCACRTGCAAGATGATTAGTTGCATCAAAATCTACACCTTGGTACCTGATCTAGTGGATCGCAGCTGTCTGAGCCTGTATGATACCTTGGACATCTCTAACAGCAGAGCATGGGGTGACACAAACATCATACTTTTAGGGCTGCTGGTTTGTGCTGGAGGTAGTTCACACAGGCACGATGACTCTGCTGTTTGCATAGTGACAGGGAAAGGGCAGATGCCCAAAGCCCGGCAACCTCACTGGGTGCTAAATAGTCTTAAGATTCATCTCACAAGGGCCAGSCAGGTGCTTCCATAGGAATTCAACACTGCCTAGTACAGCCTCTCGTCTGACAAGACGTTAGTCTGAGGCTGGAGCAATATTTACAGGTTGTTCATCTGTTCTCATGCTGCTCAGCAGACGTAGCATTAGGCAGAGAGGGTACAGACGCCATCCCGGCAAGCAGAGGAGAGCTGACAAGGGCACAAGCTCAGTGGGGGATTCTTGGGGTGAACGTGCATACCACTATCTCCCTGTGCCATAACTCTGGTCCTTCAACTGTGTACTTCCGAGATCCACAGCAAGATCTCCAAGCAGCATTTCCCAATACAGCATGGGCTCCAAGCCCTCCCTTTGCTCAGACATAATCATTTGCCATCCATAAATTTGTCGCTTCTCTTCCAGCCTACAGCAATGAATGATAAGTCAGCATGAAAAGGCACAACATGATTCAGGCATTTCCTCAGCAGCAATGCAGGCTACTGTAAACTGTTCCTGACAGTTGCCTCTGCCTCCCATTTAATATTTAAAATCCTCTCCAAACCTTSACGGAGGCCAAAAAGGCTGCATCAAACCCTGACATGAAGACGATGGTGAAAAATTCCGCTAATCCAACACACTGGAGTTTCTTACAGCTGGTTTTCAACTGAACCAAGGAAGATCTAGGTTTCAGGCAAGCTTTCTAGCACTAAAACAGGGAAGTCCTAAAGCAGATCGCCATGAAGAACCGGGGACTTTCCATCACTGTAGGTTTTTGAAGAGGAAGGTAGACAAGCCATCAGACTAAACTTAGTAAGGTAACCATATCCATCTCCTGAGTTTTATACTGCTCATTTACATGCTAACTACTTTTGCTTTTTCTGTATTAGGTTGCTACTTTCTTCAATTTTGTCAGACAAAGAGCAGTCTAATGGTTATTCTGAAATGAAAAGCTGATCTCCTCTCTGTATTTCAGAACTCCCAGCTTTTATGAGATAATAGCACTAGCTGCTCTTTTCTCTCTGAAGAGAAGGTCCTGGCAATGTTACTTTCTGAGGGTATGGGAAGCTGAAAAATAAAAGCTTGACACCTTGTGAGGGTGGTCAACAGCTTCTCTGATCAGCATCATGAATCCTTGTCACCCCTGTGGAGAGCTGGGCTGTCACCCACTAAGAAYAGTCTTTGAACACATGGAAACTGTTGTTAACATCTTCCAGCGTGACAGTCTACGCTGGGGAACCTGACCTCTTCTGCACAGAGAACCTCTATTATAGACATGAATGGATGTAGAAGAGGACATCCTACARCTTTGAAGGAGGAAGAGAGCAAATTAAAATGTGGATCGTTAATTGTGCAATTAGAGTGAGTCGGTGAGGGTGTTCAGAGGAGTCTATCACTATTATCCACACACAATCAATAAAGTTGCCCCACTACAGCAGACTCTGGAAGTCTCTAACATGAGTGCTGCTCAAACCTTCTAGAAATGGCTCTCAGTAACAATCACGGCACTTTGCAACTGGCAGCCAAAGCAGTGTACACCAATGACTGCTACCTGGGGTTTAGGAGATCAGCTCACGTCATCTTGATTGGCAGGGCCACATTAGTGCAACTAAGGAACAGAGAAAGCCCTGTGAAAGGATCTTTTTCATCTGAGCTGGTAAAACAGTCAGTGAAGTGTCACACTAGCAGTGCAACTCATGACACCAACAGTTAATTATCTGGAAAGAAAACAATCCATATCCATTGCTGTCAAAGGCAGTCTTTTCCTTTGCAGAATCCTCTCCTGCCCAACACACGCAGACAAAATCCACTGTCCTTTCAAGCCTCGCTGAGCAAGAATGCACACAGCTCTTTCTGAATAGCATCCATGAGCAAAGCTATGTGTGAGCTACTTAGTGCTGATGGAACATCCCTGCACACAATATGTCCTGAGGCCAAAAACCACAGAAAGTTGGTTAGGTCTTCCACAAGACCTGCTTCTTCCTTCTTGCCAACACTTGGGGTCCACCAAATCTTCTAACAAAGTGACTGAGGCACCACACCCTTGGAGCCTGTCCCACTGCTGATTCCACAGCTGCTGCCAAGTTTACAAAAAGCCAAACATGCCAAGGTATTTGCATCACCAATACAAGGGCAGATAGAGTCCTGGAGAGCTGGGGCACAACTCTCTGAACTCGAGCATTCTCTTTCTTCTTTCCTCTGCATTTCCAGTACCCCTCACTTCTCCTAAACTTCTTTCATTGCTTCATTTTGTGGTAGGAAAGACCCCCTGCTGCAGGTGTAGCCCACTGAGCTGCATCACTGCCTACAGGCTCCATGGGGCACTCTGCAGAACCATCACCCTCCCTCTGCCTCATCACCCTCTAGCAGAGGGCTCATTTACTCTGTAAGTACCATTACAAGCTTCCCACTCTGATGAAGCCTGTTCACTTCCTCATTACCTTTTTTCTCCGTCTGGTTTTATCTAGCAGTCTATTGTTCTCAACTCCCTTCTCATTCATAGAGTTGACCACTCTTAGGACATCCCTTCTTCCCAGCTTGACCAGTCATGGGCAAATCCAGGTGATAAAATAAATATCAATCCCTGCTCTCTCTTCCTTCCATCATCCATTTTAGTCTCTTGTGCAGTAGACTGGGGGTGGGTAATTTTTCATCAGGTTTATTGCATTGCCACCCAGGAAATACCTCCCATAAGGTCAAATGATTTGCTACCTAAAAGGAATCTTTAAAGATGCTGACACATACATGTCAGTGCTTAAATGTGTTCCAGGGGTTCTGAAATCCATTGTACAGCACTCACTGCAGCCACAGGCATATTCACCTGTGCATTAACAACTCAACATATAATTAACAACAGCCCTGTCATAACAGGCAGTGACACTTAGAGAAACTAGAAATAAGCCATGGTTGGAAAATTCCTTTTTGTTCACCGAAGTAGCAGCAGGCAGGATTTTAAGTCAGCCCATACAAAAAAGCACTGAACATTTTTCCCATTTTTAATGCAATCCTTCAGCCATGTGAGAAAAGCTAAAATACTTTTGGGGTACTTTTGAGCTGTATAGGGGCAAGCTGTGGGAGCCAGGGAGAGAAATATCTGGACGCATATATTTTGGCTTGACCACTGGTTCCCAAACTGAGGCATGTCAAACCGATGTTTCGTTACTCCACTTAAAATCCATTTTCAGGGTTCATACAGGAGTCAGTTGTGCTTGGAAAGCATTGAGCAAAGCCAGTGGTTTTGGTGATCTCTGCTGCAAGGTTAAGAAGAAGGGCATGGGAACATCTTTGGAAAAGCATCTGCCTGTTCAATATTTGAAGAGCTGAATCCACTGGTTTTTTCCAAAGTACTTTTTGCCATAGGAAAAATTCCGTCTTTTTCTTTTTTTCTTCTCTTTATGCAGAGGAATAAATCTGGGAAAGTATAAACATTTCTCCAATCCTCTGTTATGCGATGAAAACAGGATAGTTGCATTTCCCTGTTCACATGCAGGCACCCTTTACAGAGGCTGGAACATATGCTACCTGAGTTTAGGCTGTTTGACAAGTGGGTAGAATTTAATGAATCCCTCAGAAAAGCAGAGATGTTGCTTCATGGAAAATTGCCTTAGAGAATTTTCCCAATTGCAGCTTCTGCACAGGATTTCTGTACATAGATTTAAGTATGGTAACATCTTCATCCAAACCACACACTTGGCTATGGCAGAGAACATGCAGGTACTTCCTCTTCTTAGGTAAGCAACACTTTAAAATAGGTTCATCTTACATGTCGCTCTGTAGGTCACTAAAACCAGGAACAGTGATTTCCTTTTTCATTATTTATTTTGCTGTACATATCATTAAATATTATGGTAACTTCAACTTCAGACAAAGGTGAGTGCTTGATCACTTTCTGGTAGTGAGATAAACAGAAAAAAATTCTCAACAAAAATCAGCTTTCAGCTAAGCAATTCAAATTACTAAAAATGATTCTGCACAATCCAAATGCAGAATTTAAGTAACCTAATGGCATCTCTTCAACATTTTATTATACAGGTCTCCAATTCTTGCAGGTAAATGGGTAGCCTGACTCTGTAAAACTGTCACATCTCTTTTTAAAACAAACAGTAAGTAATGTTCACTGTTCACCTGCTAATGTCTGGCCAGATATTATAAGAAAATAAAGAGAAAATTTCCATCCCATTCTTCCAGTTACTCCTCTCTAGCAGAGCAAGAAAAGCCTCACACTAAGTTAGTTACATTACTCACTTTTCTCAGCCCAATAAAGTGATAAGACAAGTGATTTGGAATGAAAAGACAGCATAAAATGAAATCCAAAGGAGAATTACATGTCTAGTAACACAGAAAACCACTGTGCCTTGCTTAGTTCTTTAAGTTTGAAATTCCTGATACAAACCTTTGGAAAATGAAAATGAGCAGCCACAAAAGCTTCCTTGAATTCAGTCTCGCATGATATTCTCAGCCCTGTTAGGAAGCTCCTCAGAAAGAGTTAGTTACTACAGCTCTCACAACATTTCAGAAACCAAATAAAAGCTTGTGACACACAGGGTTCAGAAAAAAAAATATTCACTGTGTGGAGTCTAACTACAGCATGTTATTCTAGGTCGGGCAGCTTGTTACATAGAACTGCTGGAGACTGGCCTTTCTCACTCAGATCCAGCATTTTCAGTTTGTAGGACTTAGGTCTAGGCTTTGGTGAACTGGAATCTATCTAGGTAACCACTGCATCATATGGGTAAGCATACCTCACAATATTAGGAGAACCCTAAAATAACAGTTCTGTAAAATCAGGTATTTAGTTAATGGTACATAAACTTCCAATTCTACAAATGCATGTATTTTCTGGAATGCTGTAGCCATGCGATGCCAGCTGAAGGATAAGCATGAGCTTGGGTAGTTATGTTTTGGAATGCTSGAAGTCCATGGTCCTGAAGGAGATGTATCTACAATGTAAGGAAAGTTCCAATGGGCTTGGTTTTCATAAGAAAACAATCAGCATGGTAGAACCTCCAGACATATTCAACATATTGTTCTGTATTGTATTACTAGGAGCTGGTGAGAAAAATCAATATATCAATAAGACAAAAATGCTGGTAGCAGGTAACATCACACCCTTGTTCATGGCAGATGAATCCCCAGTTTATTGCAAAAGCCTTGCACTGTGGCAAATACACTGGGGGCAATGACGTTGTTAACAGCAAATCTGTCTCAAGGCCTGCCTTTGAAATAGGTTAGTCCACCAGACAAAAAAGCCATTTTCTTATCCTTTTCCCAAATGAACTTCTGCTCTTTAAAGTGATTATCTCCAAGAACTGCTTGAATTTCCTGCAACTGCACAAAGCCTGCCAGATTCATGGGTTCTCCCACCATCTTTACACTTCCACCCCCAAGTCCAAAACCCCAAAATTGGAAGAAAAATTTCAGAACCACTGAGTGAAAGTAAATACTGTAGCAGCCCCTTCCCTGAACTGAAAAAGCACTCCTGCATAAAAGCACAAGCTGTGAGGAACTACTTGTAGAACTCTTACGCAGATGTCTCCTGTGCAAGCTTTGAGGATTTTCTCACTGAAGCCATTTAGCAGACTGGAAACGTTCCCTTGAAAGGCTTTGGAAAACAAATGGCACCAAACTTTTTTTTCCTGAGATTTGATGCTCCTGAAGAATGCAAACCATAAACACACTGCTTCAACACTTTCAAGTGTGGATTTATTCTAACAGAAGCCCAACAACAGCAGGGACTTYTGTGACTTCAGGGCTAACCCTGGTACGACACTCGCTTTAGACAGCAGCAGTGCTAACAGCTATTGCAGGGCTGCTCTGCCACAGTGCATTTACCTAGAAGAGATCCAAAACTGGAATTTTTCTTCAATCTACAGTTTCAATAGACTTAAAATGAACCACAAGCTGCACAGTTAAGAATTCATTCAAGATAAAAGGAGCCCTAAACTCCAACTATTCAGTTTACTTGCCCACAAACTGGAGAAGAGACTTGTCTTTTCCTGAGTTGATGCTTTCCRGACACATTTCACTGGAGAAACTGCTGAAGCACTCACAATTGCAGAATGTTGCTGTCTTCAGTGAAGCTGTGTATATATACTTCATTGGGCAAATTTGGCTAGATGCTGGTGATGTTGAAGCCAGAGCAAAATGCAACCTTCTCATTTGTGTTAGCTCTGCAGCAATGATAGCGATAAGAATGTGCTATCAATTTTACTGGTTTAGTACCAAAAATGTAAAAAGTATTAGTGTTTTGGATTTGTTTTTTAACCTGAAACTTGTTAAAGAAATATACCTAGGACTATCCCACAGAGAACAATTTGTGTGCCCTTTACACACTTTGGAATGTAATTCTGGAGAGGAATTAATAGACACCATGGCTTCAAAACATTCAGACATCAAAAAGAGCATAATGTAATGTTTATTGGCAGTCTCCATTTCCTCCAATCCAGCATTCACTTCTCATATATATGAAATACAGAGGCGCTTTCTACGTGCGCTCTGCCTCAACTGAAAGTATTTACAATTGTATTTATCTAAAACATTCGGTCAAGATTGGCTATTGCTTATGCAACTTTACCCAATTCCCTGGCCTCTGTACAAGAAGTGGGAAGAGAAGCACTGAGTGGCCAACTGAAGAATTATCAAAAAGCCTGAATTAAAGAACCAGAAACTCTTAAGAAACAACCATGGTAAGAGGAGTGTTGTCTGTATGATCTTTATTTCTTCCATAAAAGAGGAAGGACTACATCATCTAAGCAGAGAGCTTCCAATTTCTATTAAGCAAGATGGTTCAAGCTATACCCACATTTTTTGGGGAGAAGGGCGAGGAGGGAGAAGGCGGGCAAATAGCCTTGCCCCAAACAGCAACCATAAAGACAAGCTGTTGAAAACTGGTCACATTTTGCACTCCTTCAGAAACTAAAAGGGGGAAAACAAAGCAAACTCCCAACTTACGTGCTAGAGTGGCTGTATAAAAATGTCAATTATTTAAAYACAGTACTTCTCCAGAGGAACTTGCTTGCAAAAACAAAAGCAATGCCTGTGCAGTAAGTATCTTTTCAATGTCACTTTAAAAGATATACAATTCTATCTGGATATGCGAAAGCCAATAATGCCAGAGGACAGAAGAAGCAAGTAGGCAGCCCACCATCCTGTGGCATTAAAAAGCGATTAAATGAAATTCACAAACGGTTTAGTGAAGTTTCTGATAGACTAATCACATAGCAGTGCTCTAAATAGAGAAACAGACCCATTATCAAAACATTCTCTTTAAAAAAACTTTAATCTTGGCAGACCACTTAATGTATTTATTGTGTGGAGATAATAGCTTCTCACTTCAGATTTAGAAGAACATGGATGAAAAGAGGGCTTCCCACAGCTGCATGCACTAGCAAGTACTAGTACAAAAATCCATTCTTTGCTTTAAGTCTCCATGTTTTGGAACAAAGATGAACTAACTATTGACCCAGTTTATAAGCTCATCTTAAAATCGGCCTGTACTTTAAAACTAAAAAAAAATTATTCCGTTCAACAGCAGAGTGTTCACCTACAGACATCAATCATTCACTTGAAGCAAAACTTAATTATTTTCTGATAGATTGGTTAAAATTGATCAGGGAATTGAGCTGAAAGCTCAAACACTTTTCAGAAGCCATACACAGCAGGATGTACTGCTTCACACTACTACCTACCTGTACAGTTCACCCAAGCTTCAACACAACCCTGCCAAAACACGGACGTTTCTCATTGTGGCTACTGCATTATCAGTACTTTTTATATAGACACAGCACAGTGCTAACGAATACAAATACTTGGCTCATTTTTTAAATTCAGGAAGTCTCCTTCTCTGTGGCAAGTGCTCCATTTCAGACAGCCACACTCATGAAAACATCCCTACATGGCAGATGCCTAAAAAAAACCCCATAAAAAAATCAAGCCAAGTGGCTCTCAAATCTGTCACAAACACATTCAGGATATTTCTAGCTAAATACACTGCATAATTAACAGTCATCTTAGAAAGACTTAACCTTTATTTGCCCATTTATTTCAGTCCACGCTTACCCCCACTCTTCCCAGTACACTGGCTGGATCACAAAACACTTCTCCACAGCCAAAAAGAATCTTTTTGGGTTGGTCATTCACTTTGGAGTTGTACAATATAGTTGTAAGCAAATTCTGAATTCAAAGCATGGGGGTTTGACAGATGAAAACCACACTAATATTGTATACAGAAACTGGTGCTCAGCAGTATTGCCTTTTCAAACATTCTCAATTGCAAACTCATCTATTTTCACAATCAAAACATTTTTGTCTGAAAAGTTTATTTTAGTTTTCTGAACACTCTAAAGCAACTGTGCTTTTGATGTTACACAAGTGTTCAGATAGGATTAACAAAAATTAAAATGTTCTAAATTACAAATTTAATTCCTGTAAGAGCTTGAGAAATAGAACAGAAAAGCATGACATACACACATTGTGAAGAAACCCCAACTTTTCATGCAATGGCAGGCAAGATGTAAAAAGCCACCCGAATTCACACATTTTTACACCGAATCATCAGAAAAGTACTCTGTAGTAAATCTTTACATCCAAATACGTTTGGGATCTACACCTAAGTTACATTATTTAATGTTATATACACTTATTACCCCTTGTATGATGTCTAAAGGAAAATCTTCATTCAACCCAAACCCAAAAAAAAATGCAAGACTAACCTGGAAAAAAGGAGAATCACTTTAGACATTCAGTTAAAATGTTGGTTTTGTTTTAATCTAGACCTCAGAGTGTTTATTAAAAAACAAACAATCCTCTTCATTTAACGTTTTGCTTTCTAACTGTACAGTAAATTGCATTGCAGAGAACACACCCCGTCTTCAGACTGTATTTTCTTTGGATGGATTTAAGATGTAGCTGGATATTACTTTAAAGATAAATAAAGGGAAGTTGGTCCAACTAGAACAATAGCTGATATATTACATGCATATGGGGTTTTTATATATTTTTAAATTATTTTTTAAACAAATCAGTGTAGGGTAGTTGATATTGCAAATAAACCAAAAAGCACCTGGAGTCAAAATACAAAACATACCTCCTATCCTGGCAATGGCAGTAAAAATCAGAAGAGTAATCTTTCTGGAACAGCATTTTTACATAATTTAGAAATGTTGACTACCAGGAAGACTACTAATCAAGTAGTTTTAGCAGCCAAGTTTCCCTCTTTTTATTGAATGGAACAAATGCTTTAAACCAACGGTTTGTCCTCTTCACTGAAGAGAGCTAGTCTATTCATCTTTAATGAGCTAGGTTTTTTGTTTTTTGATGTTGGTTTTTTTGAGGGGGGGGGAAGATTAGCCACGTACTGTAGTAATGCCTACTGCATATAATCCAAGCATTTGCTGTGAACAGTTGGAGAAAGCAGTCAGTAAGAACCTAGGATCAATGAAATAGATGTTACTTTAAGCCATCCACAAAATGGAGACCCATATAGTGCCCAGTGTTAAAACCCATATCTCTTCTCGCGCTTTTTGCTGTGCAAGTTCATCCCCAGGAAAACAGGAGCTGATCCATAGTTCAATTTTCTTATTTCCTTAGTCAATTTTCACATTAGTGTAGATTTTACGAACAAAGGCACTTGTTCCCATGTAACCAATAGCTCCTGCAAAATAAACCAAAAACGTTGAATATGTTAAAGAGCTGATCATCGAAATAAGCCAGCAATATAAACCACACACATTTAAACAGAGAAAGTCACATAAAGCATGTATCCTGTACATAGAAACTTCTCTGCCTGCAATACTTGTTCTCAAACTCTAATTATCTATGCTCCCCCTGGATGGCTGGCAAGAACCTCCCTAGTCTAGCAATCTAAATCCATTAAGCCATCTTACCAAGAGGCCATGCTCACTTGGCCTTGATAAATATAGCAACCCCCCTACTGCTGTCAATAACYAGGTCCATTTTTTCTGAGCAGAGGGTAAAAAACATACAATCACCCACTCTGCAGGGAAGGTGGATGGGAGGGTGGGTTTTTATTAGAAGTTACATGCCTTCTGGATGAGTGTTTTATTGGCAGATGGCTTCTTCCCTCCTACAAGGCACAAATAATAACAGATTCCCATCCCAGGAGTCTTACACTCCAAGGAGGTCTGTACAAAGAGATTAAACAAGTAGCAGTTAGTAGTTAAAAGAAATTGCAACCTGTGGTTTTCAAATTAGTGAGAGTCATGAGCAAAGCATGCACTGTCACAGCAGTAATAAAAGAATAGGTCACTGAGTTTTTGATAGGGGCAACAGTTTATGCTAAACCCAAAATACTGCAGTATTAAGGACATCTAGAAAAATGAAAGAAATGTGCTGGACTAAGGCCTCTTCTCAGAAAGAGATTCAGCAACCTACCTGGTCAAATCCAGAACCTCAGGTTTGCCAGACTCAGTAAATATTGTGGTCTTATAATATCAGTGGGGAATGTTTTAATCTTTTCCAAGCAAAATGAGAGTAAGTCAATTTGGCTAATTGTCATGTTGGAAATGAAGTTGAAAATCAAGAAAGAATCAGAGACAACTGCTGACTGACTGCCAACAGAGTCATAAAATATGGGATGGATAAAGAATCGGGGTCTGTAAATCACTACAGAGAACTCCTAACATTAAATGCTTGGATGCTTGGGAAAGAACAGACTCTGAAGAGAAAAGACATTTTTCCTTCCTTGAAGCAATAGAGAAAAGCCCAGAACAAAGCACTGCAGTGAACTAGGATGCACCAGAACTGCAGAAGACGTGTTAAATACAAAAGTCTAACCAACACTAAAAGTTTTATGCCAAACCTTCATTTTCCAGTAAAAACATAAAGTGGATGTTTTGCCTTTACAAATTCAGACCATACAGCCCTGCAGCTGGCACTGCTGACTGGAATTATTCAGATCCTGAAGAGTTCTTTAAGTCCTGGGGGCTGATGGGATAATTGACAAAGTCAGTCATTAAACTGTCACAAAATTTTGATTTTTAGACCCTCAAAAGCCCAACATTCATACCTAATCAAGAAATCTGCACAAGGCAAACCTGATAAATCATTCCAATGTTTTTGGAGTGGTAAAGAGCCTGTGGAGCCAGCTTCTGTACAGCACAGCATTCCAAGCTGTATAAATATCATGGCAACCATTCCACCAGCCAGCAAACGAGCGATTTGCATTACTAACTTGGGCAAAGAGTTCGATTAAAACAACTACAGCATACACAAGATCAAGTTGCTGCTTGCAAGCAAGCTGAGGATGCAGCAGAGGGAAGACCTGGCTGTTCAAGGAGAGATCAGTGCAGCATTTGGACAGACCCAAGCGTGGGCTGTGAAGAGGTGTGAGCTTGGAGTCATACAGAAGCACATGCAGATTTTTCTGCAGCATGTCAAGAAATTAATCTTCTGTCTTATGAAGTAAATGAACAAAATAATGGCACTGGACTCCTGCTTTAAGACTCATCAGGTTTTTCCTGTTAAAGCAAACACTGATAACAGATCCAATGTCCACTTCAGTTGCTAAACTCAGATACATTCCAGAACTTTTCTTTGACAGTTTTTCTAGTGATGTCATGCCAGGTATCACAGAGATTTGACAGAACAAAGCATTAATTGTGTTTCACTTGGGATCTAGAGAATGCATGAGATGGAAGTGAGGGGGAGGAGTAGAGAGTAGCAGTCACAGGAGACCACATTCTCATCCCCATAAACAAATCATAACATATTCTGAATCAGAGAGGAGCCGTATCCATGAAGACCACTAATGGCCAATACCCAAGGCAGGGGTTAAGCCCCAAGGCTACTTCACAGGCATTGAATAAAACATGGGGCAGGGAGGCGGAAATTCTGGGCAATGAGGACTAAAGAATGTCCTCCTGAATCAAATGCAGGGCAGCTGGCTCATTTGAATGAAAAAAACATAGTAAAGGGAAATATTTTATTTATTTATTTATTAAACACCCTACCAGATGATATTTATAACCGGTTATGGCCTATATAGGTTTAGCAGAAATAGACTGCAGGCATATTTCAGCAGAACAACAAGCTTTTAAACAAAGAGAAAAATCCAAATACTGAGGAAGAGCAACCACAAAGGAAAAAAAGATTGATTCTCATCTATTACTTCAAATCAATTACCAATTACTACAGTTGTGACTTTGTAAGCACAGAGTTTTTTTAAAAGGTCTTTAAGGATACTTACAGTACTTATTTGAATGCTGAAGTGTGGTATTGCAAGAGGCCCTTCTATGCTACAGAGCTCCTAAGCCTTCCACTAAGTTGGGAAATGAGTTCTATTCTTTTCTGTCACTAAGAGGGAAACATGAGGAGCTCAAAAGGTTTGGAAATTCTCATGGGCTCCCTACTGTCCAGTCCCAGAACTGAGGTGCTCTGCAGAGAGCAGCAAACTTTGTGGATCAAAGCATCCCACTAGATGTGGGATTGAGTTCACTAGGCATTGTCAAGGGCATTAAACCCAGAGTTGGATGATCCATGCCTACAGAGAGTTTCCCAGTGGCTGCTTTGGGCCCTAACTAGTTCATCTCACATCCAACTGTGACACCCAACACACCCACTTGCGTGAGCCTCCAAAGAACAGCTCCACACACTTTTCACAGGAGACCTCCAGTCAGTAGCACACACACTGCACAATTCTTTAACACAAATGTCTTTGTCAGACCTCAATGGCTGCAAGTTCCCTACACAAATGCTTTTTGACAGGGGATTTTTTTTCTCCACTCCACATGCTGAAAATGGGAGTTCTCAGTAAAAAGGAATCTCACAGCTTCTCTTCCAATACACTTAAAAAGACAAAAAGAAATCTCAATAGAGCTGTGGAAATAAAGTTTAGTGTGCTAAAGCATTTTCTATTTTTGAATAAATTTGGATTACTCTAATACTCCATCAAATTGTGTCCTACCATGAGAATAAAGCATTTGACAATCTTCCTTTTCCATGTTTTAAAAAACATTTTATTTACAGAAACTGGTGGGCAAGCTTGTCTTCTGAATCATAGACATTTTAATCAATACTAGCCTGAGAACTTTGGAAAGAAAACATCAGAGCTGAAAAGTATAAGCCTATTAAAGAAAAAAAATGGCTGCAAGACTACCAAAACAGCAGGGAAGTCTTGTAATGTGCCAAGAACCTGATGAAGCACGATTAGATTGTATGAGAGAAAAGGGGAACAGGTACTCAGCAGTTAAGAGATTAATTCCCTTCCCTTTTTATAAAGCATTGTGGTATTACCCACCCTCTTGGGATATCAAGAAATGTATACTTTACAGAAGTAAGTTCCTACAAAACATCATGTGTCTCAAATATAACTCTAAGAATCTTCCCACTCACTATAGGACTATTCATTCACTGCTAGTAAGTATTATATAAAGATCACACACAAAAAAAAAACATAGAAAAGTGCAAAAGAACCAAGAAGCACTTTCTGAAAGTCATAAAGGATAAAGTTAGCAGGTGGAAGAAGTGTATTTGACTTTATCAGATGACCTCCCTGCCATGAACTGTTTTTCTCTAAACATGTCAAAATAGTATCCTAAAAAGCAATGAAATCCAGCTGCACTCAGGAGCACCCTGCACTCTCCTCACTTGTGAATATTGCAATACATATTTCTCAAACGTTATCCTGAAGTTTTCAGTCCTCTGTTCTGTTCACCCTCAGATATACATGCCACAAGATACTGATGGTACTGTCATCAGTATTGTGCTGTCATTGATGCCTCAATGGGTGCACCTAGCTCCTTGTCTTGGGGGGACAGTAAAAATTCCAAAGCAAACTGCTAGTATGGTCTCAACTCTATTTGGAATTTATTTGGCAGGATTTCTTGCCAAATACTGAGTATTTCAAGCTTGCACTGAGGGTGAAATTCTCTGCACAGTACATAAATTATCTTCCTATCAGAAGAAACACTCCTACCTATATAAGGTAGGAACAAAGTATAAGCAGAAAACTCTTCAGATTCTTTTCAAAGACTTTTTGAGCAGAATCTTGCAGACACACACATTCCACCACCAAAACCACAAACTAAAGCCAAAAATATGACAGTCTGAAAAATTTTGTTAGAAAACTGTCAAAATATCTGAAACTTACCACACATTATTCCCAAAGCTGTGCTAAATACTGCCATATAACCAAAGTAAAATGATGTTTGAAACAAGCCATACATCCTGAAAAAGAAAGATAGAAATTTATGCTAGGTATTTCCCCTGGGTTTTATCAACAAACTTATGTGGCAATATAGTAATCTGATATTCAAGCAAGAAAACTACCACGTACTTTGTCTTGAAAAAGTAGTAGTAAAAGGAGTACATGTAAACATAAATCGCAGTTGATGCCGCAGAAAGAAAGCTTGTCCATTGCCTAAAAGTAAAAAAAAAATGCATGTCCATCATACAACTAGTCAAAAGGCTTCCCAAGAAGATGCACAATGCACTTGGAAAAGACCCATCTAGACTGAAGAAACTCTGCTTTTTTACAAAGTCTCACAATCTGGTTAACTATGAATATAATGCAACACTTACCACCTGTAATCCTCTGCGTTTAGCAGGAAATATGTACAAACGATGGTCACACAAACCGTCACAATGCAGAGGATAACCAGAACCAGCATCATAAAGCCATAAACGTAGTAGATCTTGTAAGCCCAGAATGAAGTAAAAATGAAGTACCTGAAGAGAGTAAACAAAACATGCAGATGATATTGTAATTTAACTTAAATTGTAATTTCTAATCAAACTGGGAAACAGTTGACATACTCACATTTCAATAAAAATTGATCCAAAAGGAAGGATTCCACCTAGGCAAACAATAACAGCTGGTTCCATGAACCTGAAAGATTAGGATTAGTTGAGGGACAACTGAAATTTTTCATCTATAAACATATTAAGACCAGATAATTAATATAGCACAGAACATTATTTAAAGGCATACTAACATTTCTGTCTCATACCAGCAGATTAGAAAGATTCCCCTCAAATATGTCAYGTGTATAGATAAAAGAAGAAGTTATTCTTGGGGAAAGCTGAAACAAAACATGAGGCTCATGCCTATCACCTACAGGCATAAGGTTACCCATCTAACCAGCCTTAAAGTCACAAAAAGATCTTTCTTGCCAAAAAGGACCTAAGCAATCAAGCTCCATGACATCCACTAGCCTTGAATGAAGGCAGTGAAAACACAGTGCTGTTGATGGCTACAAATACAGCAAAGAGTGCAAGAAAAAATTTGCATAACAGTTACATAAATAAGAATCAGTGTTCATCTTTAATGCTATACTGAGTCATGAACATATAGCTAAAAATGAATACTAAAAATGAATAGCTACTTGTAGAAGACACTGTCATTTACTAAAGGTGACCTCTCTGTAGYACTTGTGATGATGCTGAATCTAGTTAGTAACCAGTAATTTAATTTGCAGCTTCTTTTATTATTTATAGGGAGACTTGTCTATGTTGATGGTGTGTTACTTCATCATCATCAAGAGAAGTATCTTTTTTTTTTAAATGTCATGCTGATCCAGAAAAATGCATCAGATTCCCAAGATACAGATCACAATATAAATCAAATTCTAACATCTGAGCTGCACAACCCACCACTAAAAAGAGACGAAGTGTGCTGCACTTCCTGGACATCACAGATTTACATGTTTCAGTGCCCTTTTCACTTTGTCTGTTCCATTCCCCTAAACAGGGAAGGCAAGAAAAATCTATTAAAAAAATCCTCTGAGGATATTTTAATTTCCGTAGCTTGCTGCTTCCACCTCGGAATTAAATTAATAGGAGAAAGTGACTGCGTTCATAATTTTCCAAAAACTTAAGTATACTTTTTGAAACTAGGCACCACTTTACATTCACCTCAAAAATAATAAATGCTTCTTCACAATTCAAACTATATACCTGTAATATTTTAGGCTCTGTGCCATCAACAAAAGTACAGAATTGGGAACAGCATTGCAAGCTTCTCCCCACCATAACCCTGCAAATATGTCTCAGCTTGTGTATGGAGACCATTAATCAGAACAGTTCTGCCTCCAAGGCGCACTCAATCCTAAGCCTGTAAGAGGCCTTAACTAAAGAGGAGAGGTTTTAGTGTCAATAAACCTATACAAGAACTGAGTTGGGACCATCCCCTTTACACAGAAACCAAAGAGCAATTCAGGCAAAATGTGAATCAGTGATCCAGGAGTGTAAAATCTTTTACAACTATTAACCATGGTGTTTTAACTCAAAAGAAAAATCTTATTAAGAAAATGTCAGTTGAGCGGTTCTTCTAGGCACAACTCGATTTAAATAAAATAAGTTATTCCAGAAGAACTGAACACCAGAAAAGCCATTTTAAAAGTACTGAAGTGAACACTTCTAGTTAACATTCATGCTTGTCTTTACCATTTCTTCTCTGGTATAGGACGAGGCACTGCATTGACACGACATGGAAAATTAGGCTGTCCTGACAGATTTCGGCCAAGAATCGTCCCAACGAGGTTCAGTGGAAGGATGACAAAGAAACAAATGCAGCATACTGCCACCTGCAAACAAAAAATTGAAGAAGTAATTAAAAAAAACAGGTATAAGACAACAATAGAAGATAATCAACCAATATTAGTCCTTAGTAGTTACTGCTGTAGAATCATACTCCTACTTATGAAGCATTAGTCAACATGTATTTTATCAAATGGAAGCATTTTTTTCCTGAGAAACTTTCTAATAAACATTATTAAGTATATTTTCGTGCATCAGTTGAGAGAACAGAACCATTAAAGACTGCTTTACTATTTCCATCTACTCATTATACTCAATACATGGCATGGGAAATAAAGGGAAATCTTCATGGTACTTCATAACAGAAAGTTGTCAAGCGTCTCTTACTCTTTTGCAGAGAGTGCTATCCCTGGGAATTAACATCTAGCAGTTAGACAGTTGCACACAAAATTACAACTGTTCTGTGCAAAATTTTTAATCCAATCCAAAAAAACCACCCCCAAACCAACCAACGAACCAACAAACCCACTAAGAATCACAAAACCATTTCAGAATGCTATCAATTTTGATTCAATTTTGGGTTCAATTTTTTCCACTATGCACCAACCAGGCAATTAAGAACACAGATGACAAAGAAACCAGAGACCACTGGTATGCAAAGATACACAATTTAGCACAACGACCCTACTTATATATAGAAATCAAGTTTATGCACAATGCAGGAAAGTCAAGCTGATGTTCCAGCTCTTTCCAATGCAAAAGCCTCTAAAAATCTACCATAAATCTTTTTTTGCAACTGTATTTATGTAGCTCTACTTTTGCTATTCCTTGAAGGCAATATAATTTATCTTCCAAAACAGGAAAGTTTCAAGTATTTAGAAAGACATTCTCTACTCATAACTCTTTAGCACAAAATGAATTAGCATTAGACAGTTTGGTAAGTTTTTGATATTGATAATTAAAGACAGAACAGTTGCCCATAATGCAACAGCCACCTTTCTGAATACTGACCCTGTGACCTTTTCTATGCAAACATATGAAAATACTGCCTTTTAATGGCTTTGTTGCCTGAGGCTCTGTGTACACCCTGGTGCCTCTGAGCAAAGGAGCTATATTCATCTTCACTCCACCAGAACGTGAAGTCCACGGCAGCAGATTAATGCAAAACAGCAGAGAGAGGAACAGGTCTAAGAACACACACTGACTTCCTCAGCAAACAGTTACTCCAAGGATAAATAAAAGCTGCTCATGTATATTATATCTAAGAAATCTACTGCAAGCAGCTGAAAAGAAAGAACTACATTAGCTCAATACAAACTTAGCATTAGGTGAATTACACAAATTTAAGGCAACATTTGACTAAAGTCAGTGGGTTATTCCTCTATTACTGGCCAGCTTAGGTCAAATGTGAAGGGAAAACATTGCCTGGGGTTGGATGGAGCAAGCCTTCATGCTTCACAGAAGGGGTACACCAAACTGGTGGGTCAACAAGCAGAAGCACTTTCCAGACTGCTCTGTATATCTTTGAGGAGAGGTTATTAAAGAATTACATCATGAGTCACTAAAATATTAATCTCTGGCAGTAAATAAGGAGACGCTAAGTAGTACTTATACTTGCAGTATAATTAATAGAATAACAATAAACAGTTTTTACACAATTAATTTAGTATCTCCCATTTATCTTCTTCCATTACTCAAAAAACACAGGTAAGCAAGCATAATGTCTTAAGTAGGACACTGAGGCTGCCTAAGAATAAATTGCAGAAGTATACAACTCACTCAATTAATGGATGCAGGTTCTGCCCTTGAAAACTGCTCAGTCTAAACGAATGAGCAGCTGAGAATTTTCAGAGAAAAATGTCAAAAAGTATCGGAAACATCCAAGAACATCATCTTGAGTGCTACATTTATTAAAATCCTCACCAAAAAGTCCCAGCTTGTTTGAGGTGCAGTGGGTAGAAGAGATGTTCAAGAATTAAGGCCTGGATGGGATCCAAAGAATTTCTGAGCTGAACATATTGAAACCATTTCCATTTTCAAGAGTGTGCTCTGCTTCTTGCAGCAAGGCCCTGCGGATGTGTCAGGTGGCCCCTGTCCATGGTGCTCTGTGGTGTTCTGGCAGGTAGGCTTCACACCTGGCTGAGCCAGAAAGCTCAGATTCAGGTAATGTGAAAGGGCATCTGTACTGTTCATGCAGCCACACCACTCTTACAGTGCCATTTTTAAGCTGACTGTAGCTTAATTTCTTGATCTTGGAAATTTCCCCTGACAGTGGGAACAGTGGTAGAAAGTGAATCCACTGCTTTACTGCATAAAGAAACTGCCCAGGAACAGCCCTGGGTTCTGAGCTCACCCGGAACAACACTCAGCAGCTTCTATTTGTCCACCTTGCAAAACGCATCTATTTTAGGGAATCCACACAGAAAGAATATAACCTCGGACAAGCAACCAAGCAAGGAACATCCACACCTAATTACTGATTAGCTGGCAAACTCCTGGATAAAAAAAGGCTGTCAGTAGCATCTCATTCTATTGACACCCACTGCAGAGCTGAATGGTTTCAAATCAGGTGGGCAAGGAGAAGGCCCAACTCGATCCAGCAGGGCTTGGCTGTTGTGTTATCCAGGAAACTGACTCAGCAGTAGCTTTGAAATCTAAAATGCTCATCTGCATAAAACAAACTGAGACAGACCAAGGTTCCTTGAATAATGACTTCAGTACAGTCAAGCTGTCCCCAGTACACTTATAACTGGCATCCTTCAGAAAATCAAAGTGCTTGTGGTTTCATTATCAGATCTGTCAAAGCATGACTGATAACGGTGTAACATCTTACATTCTATCAACCATTCAGCTGAAAAATGAACTGATTTCAGACAGAACAGCCAGCATCTTCAATGATATATAGTAAGCAGCATTAGATAAAGTCAACATTTTGTTAAACAGTGAAATGTCACCTGTCTTAATGCTATGCTATGTTCTGAGGACAACTGAAAGTGAAGTACATTTTTTCCTTCTATCCTGAAGCCATTCAGGAATCTAAAAATTATTTGAGATAATTCTGCAGTGCAAAGGAGACCCAACTGAGCAAACAAGGATGGAGCATAGCACAGGCTCAGGAATGCCTTCTACTCCCACCTGGCTCTGATAAGCTATCCAAAATGATGAAGATATGAATGTTCAGTCTTTTGACACAAGACCACCCTGTGACAGCAACCTGCTGGTCTTAGTAGGTTATCCAACAAAACCAGTACTGACTGTACACACCGTGTTGAACTCAGAAGCATCCTCCTTCTTGCTTTCCACTTATTGTCTGACCTGCAGGTAGTCTACCTGCTCAGACTGATGATTGGTGAAACAACTTTCTTCACTCTTGGCAGTAATAAGTCTTCTCTGGATGAGAGAGATGACTGGAGATAGCTGGCGTTTTTCAGGCATGTTCCTCTTAATTTCAGGTCTCAAGTGAAGACAGTGCCCCTCTTCTCACACTAAACAGGTAGTGCCTGTAGCTGCAGATGGCAAGGACAGCGATGATGCAGGCTGGGCAACATCTAAACCTACAGAGTGTAAATCCTAACTGAAGCAAACACAGGGCACTGAGGTACATAAGTGTCTTAAAGATGAAGATAAGATTTCTGCCTGAAAGGTTTCCAAGAACAAGAATACAACAGCAAAAGCAGTTCAGGCACTTAATGGCCTCCACTATCGCAAATGGTAAGGAGAAATGAAGACAAGATCAACACACATACCTGCTCTACCCTTCTGCAGAAGCCTCCCTGCAGAGGTCACTGACAACATACTAGAAGAACCAGACCTCAATAACAGCTGTTGTGTGACAGGCAGAGATAAGAAAGTTATGCCTTTGCGAACCTTTAAAGAGAATTATTACTGTAACATCAGCCATGAGAAATTCAGAGAACTGTGCATAAAACACAAATTATGCCAGAAGGCATATATATTACATCTACAAACCTGTTTTTTCATCAAGCAAACACAGGTTCTCTATAATCCATATTACTCAAGACAAATCACATGAGTGTTTGTACCAAGCCAGTACATTAAAAAATACTTATTTATTTTGACTGTTGCAATTTTGTTGTACCAAATATCTTATTTATACACCAGCACCCAATTTAGTTTGCAGGTTTTAGCTGCCACAGAAGAGATTGTCAACCTCACCAAGCCTGCATTCTTTCTAACTTATTTTTGTTTTGTTTTGATGGGGAAAGAATATTCTACTGCCCTTGACTGAATGTGCAGAATTCATTTTCCATATTTGAAAGGAAACATTGTCAAGAGGGATATAATTTATTTCCTCGTGCCACGCATTTCATATTTTCTGACAACTGTAGATTAAACTTCATTCAAAAGTGATAATTAAAATTTTTATGAGCATATCTAATATTAAACAGCTACTGGCAGGCTATGGTGCCTTGACTGCTTAATGCACAGGGAAGAAAAGCAATAAAAATTAGCTGTCAAAGCAGCAGCTTGATCTTCCCTGTCAGCTACTAAAACTGCACTCTCCGTCATGAGACTCTCTCCCATATAGAGGTTACTAAATTCGTATAGTGTAACAGTTTTCTGCACATCATCCAAACATTAAAAGAACAAGAAAAGAATAGAAAGCATCAAAATAAAGTGTTATTAATTTTATTACAACTAAGTTGTTAGTCTAGGGTGCTGCTTTGCGTAATAAATTGAACTGTTGAAAATGCAGGCAGAAGCATTAAACTGTGACTATTTTTAGCAAACTGAGGGCTTTGATGGAGGGTTCCACAGTCACTTTCAAGCACTTTGAGGAAGCACCCTGCTGAATGTATGTAACAGGATTTTTTTTCATTTTTAGCCAGGTGTATTTCCTTATCTGCCTCAAGGCATGAAAATCTTTGCCACTACCAGATCCTCTTTTTTTCAGTGGCAGTCAATACTCATATCAACTCAAAGCTGTCAGGGAAAGCTGCAGCCTGGATAAGCTATCTGTTGGAGGAAACACTTTTTTCCTTTCAAAACAAGGTATAAAAGCTGCAAACACTAGGGTCTCAATCCCAAGACAAATACAGTGTGCTTAACCTTATTTAATTAAATAATTAAAAATGCACACTAGAAACATTAGCTACAAAGGAACCTACTGCTCAAATAAAACAAAAATGATACATATTAAAACAGTTAATACAAGCTGCATAGATTCTGCAGTCAGAATATTACATTAGTCATAGTAGCCTTAATGGAAATCTTTAAATTATGTATCACTCACAGGACAATGTAAGCAGTCACAACTTATGAAATGCCAGAATTAAAATGGTCCCTTCAAATTCAATCATGCTGTACTCTGCAGAAATTCKGCATTACTCAGTTATTTCTGCACAGAACTAGTACCATACTCCTCCAACATATTATGGAGAAGTCACTTCACATGCCATTATTTAAAAGTCTTCTTAAATCTTCCATGCTACACTTTTTACATATAATTCAAACACAAAAAAATATAAAGATGATTGGTAAATACATCTAAAAGACGAACATAAACAGAAGGTAAGTCTAGGTGTACAACTTCAGAACTCAATGTTCATCAGTAACAGTATTTAATAAACAAAATACACCAAAAAATCAAATTTGGGCTCCAAAGGAATGAATAATTGAACAGTACCCACTGCACTTCTAAAAGGCGAAGGGGTGAGTTAAAAAAGCAGAGATTTTATATCTCCTTCATATGCTTAAGGACTTAAAAGCTTTAATGCATTAAGTTTTAAAAAGCTCTTGTATTTGAATAAAATCTGTCACATTCTTGACTGTGTTCTGAAGGGAAGGGCAGCTGAAAGATATCCTAGGGAAGAGATGTAGCCTTTGTTCAGACTTCATGGTGTATTTCACGGCAGAAGGTTTGTCACTCCATAAGAAACACTTTGCAAGTATATCCAAAAGGGCTAAGGGCAGAGTCCCAAGAGCGAAGACTAATTTCAGAAAGAAGCTTTGGATCTTCCCAGGCCCTGCCAGATCTTCAGGAAGATCCCAGACATCAGGAATGAGTTATACAAGGTGAATGAAGTTTTGAAGTTCAAAACAGACTACAACGACAGTGAGACACATGAAAGTCCTGAAGAGCCCCATCAATTTAAGGATTTCAACACAAAGTGTAGAACAGCAGACATCAGGTAGATCTAAGAGGCAGCAAATGGGTGTTAGCTCAGATGTCCTGGATTTGATACTCTCAGCTGCCCTTGCCTGAATTCCATAGGAAAATCTGTCTGGAGGGAGGAATTAAGTCAGAGAGACTACCTAGATACTTCACTGGGAAGTGGCAATGCAAAATTGGCGAAGTATAGGATGTCATCTAAGAACAGTCTCTTAGCAACCGTTTAGCTCAGGCACTTTTTTCAGCAACTCAGCTTCTGCTTTTTCCAGATTTTCAGTAGTCAAGATGAGGGGGCAATTCCTGCCAGCAATTTAAATCAAGCAGGGTGGTTTCAAGAAATGCCAACGTAAGGGAAGTTATTTCTGTGTTCTAGTACATTTAGATGACAGAAATTTTATTTTCCCAAGTGTTCTGGAGTGACTTTATGACGCTATATATTTCAATTGCCTGCTTAATGAAAAGTATTAACTCTGTGTCTTTAAGCTGGCTCGAGAAGCCAGGAGCTACGTTTTGGTTTTCTTCAAAGGATATTTACATTCTTTCACCTTTATCAGCTTGCTATGTTATGATTCTGAGGAGAGAACATTTCGCCAGTCATTTTCTATAGTTGGAGGCAAAGGGACACTTTTTTTACCTTTACCTTTTTCTTGTGAGCTTTCGCCTGGTTTTTACTCAGCTGAGGGATATTCAGACGGAGTTAAAACTCACTTTTAACTTTTTCCCTCCTCTGCCTGAGGCACTGGAAGAAGACAGTTTTTTTTCTGGGATCGTATTTTGTTTTTCTTCTTCCTTTGGAACTGTACAACTGAACTCTGTTCTACATACCATCTCTCCAGGGCCTACACCCCCCGGGCCTGGACAGGGCCTGCTCCGTACTCAAGCAGCTAGCTAGAGACAGAGCAGAAGACCACACCTGCCAAGGACTCAGGACTTTGATTCATTCAGGTTATCCTCCTCACGAGAAGTTTATTCATTTTTATTTTTACTTCTTTTCCCTTCCCCTGGTGCCTGCGTGCACCACCCCCAGCAGCTGGGTTTTGCTAAATAAACAGGTTTTTTTTCACTTTCCTCCGAGAAATTCTTAAGGAAAGGGGAAGAGAGTTTCAAACCCTATCTTTTGCAGAGGAGACTCTTCGAGTCTTCCTCCTAAGTTTGTCCAGACCGTGACACCAAGAAAGCAGCAGCAGTAAGTTTGCATTAGACAATTCTGGAAGCTTCTTTACATTGAAAACAGAGGGGGAAAGACACGAAGGTATCTTATCCATAAAGCCTGAGGGCTTCCTGGGGACTTCAACCTGAAGCATAACATGGCAATTGCAAACAATTTCCATTTCCTTCTACAAACCAGCTTGTTGATTTGAAGTCAGTAGAGCATTGCTCATTCTGATGAAGCTTCCGATTCATAACCTGCTTGCCTGCTAACTCCATTCAAATTTTATTGCCACAGCCATAATGATTCAAACACTTCCATAAAACCTTGCAAACATTAAAATCACTCTGTATAGAGAGTCCTAACATCCTGATTAAGTGAACCTTGAAGATTTATACATCCATTTGCTTTTGCATGCACGTTCCCATGATCTTAAAATACAAATCAGTTGAACAAATTCACAAGACAAACTTCAGCACAGGTGGAATTCTCTTCCCTCAGCATTCCTGGCCTTCAAATGGGAATACAAGTGAGAAATGTGATACCGTAACTGCTTGCTTAGCAGTAAAACAGAGCTTCTTTGCATATATCAAAGATCAATGCTGTAAACTTTTATGACAGTATTGTATATAGCTGCTAGCATAGGAAAGAATAAACAACATAATATTGCTTTGGGGCACTGACCAACTAATACAAATATATTCAAAGACAGAATTTTAGTCTAATTTGTTGAAGAAGAAAACTTGAAAAAATAAGTGAAGAGTTTATGAACATATTCAGCTTTATATTATATTTCGTGGTTTTATAAAAATGAATTCAATGTAAAAAGTTGGTATGTAAGCATGCTTTGAAAATACTGTTAATAAGGAGGTGATCAGAACTAGCAACATACATAGAATGACTCCTCCATCAGTAAAAAATTATAGTCTTTGCATGAAATTGAGAATTGTCTCTCTTCTTATTACCATTTATAATCCCTATCACATTCATTCATTAACAATGTGTTCTTAAGAAGTATTTTCACTCACATACTGAATCCAATTGTATCCCAAATAGTACAATATATAAGACAGAAACTTGTGATACTAAGCTTCATTTTGTGGTAGATTTAAGAAGAAATCCGAGGCTACTCAAATTTCTCTGAATGGGTTGAACACCTAACATCTCACAAAAACTGATATGCATAAAAGAAAGCTACAAAAAATGTTAAATTCCAAGATTTGCTACAGATACTGAAAAGAAAGCAGGACTTCCTCTACTAAGATATTCTTTTAAGTTAACGGTGCTACTGCACAAAATTAGAAAAAGCAATTCTATGGTGCATATTTCAAAGAAATTTCTGCTCTAAGACACTAACCCTTACAAGCTCAAACAGAAATTCTGCCCAAGTGGCAAGCGATTATTTCCTACATTTTATTCACAGGATTATTTGAGGTTGCTTGAAAGGGGCCAACAGAAACAAAATGCTGACAAAAGACAAAGGAAATAAAGTCGTAATGACTAAACGAAAAAGTACTACAAGCAGCATAGTTTTTCAAGTGATAGGGTGCATATACAAATACAAGACCATAAGTGGATACTAAATAACACTACACAAAGTGAAAACAGTGAGTCATTTTTGTAAAGACAGATCTGCTCAGAATGTCTTATATTGTTGCCTGAGCATTTATTTTTCTTTTTCTGCTTGACTGCAATGACTTAGAAGTAGCTTTCACTTGGAATCCTTTTGTATTTCATTTTATATCATAACCAGTTTGCATTGGCCATCCATAAAGAAATTCAAGTTGTTAAAACACTGGGCTTGAATACAAAGCAGAAGTGTCATTTTAAGCAGAGAGAAGACTGTTTTGGGCATCCAGCAGCTGTTGCTACTGTGATTAAAATGAATTATACTTGAATCACCTTAAACCTCTCCCACAAAAAATTTCTAACTAGGAAGCTAAACGTATGGCTCACAACTGTATTTAGATTTTAAAAAAAAGTAATTTTTCTGTGCCTACAGTGGTATTTAAATTCCCCAATAAAATAACTCACCATGGTTCCAAAGGGTATAGCTCTTGAAGCATGGTAATAGATGGCAATGAAGTTAATGAAGAAGGCAGTTCCGCACACCATTGCTGGAATAAGGAAGGCTCCGATGAACATCTGCTTAATCCATCGCCTTCCTGTAAGATGGGACATTCCAATGCGACTGGTGAGATACAGCATATTTTGTTTAAAAATTTATTAGCATGCACTCCAGAATTTAGATGTTTGACTACTTCTCCCACAAAAAGGTGAAAAAAATAAATAAGTAACAACATACTACATCAATACAAGAGCTAAGAGCAAACTACCAGTTTCGTCTGACTCCTGGTAACTCACAAGGTGCAGCACATTAATCAATTTAGTAGCCAGGTGAAAAGACAAGGAAAGGCATACATCATGAGAACATTTCAGCTGAGTAACAGCATATGCTGACTTAGTCGGCCAAACAACCTGGAATGTGAAACCTAAGGGTGTACGTAGCTGTAGATTAGAAGAGACAGAGATAGCAGAGTTGGCCCTGTGCAGAGCCTGCTCACACTCTTGAGAGCACAGAAGAGCTCAAGCACTGCTCCCAGGACAACTCAGCACTACAGCTGCTTCCAGGCAGCACCTGCTCTGGGTTGGCTTGACCCAACTAAGTTGATTACACACATTCAGGATGCATTAAGGAACTGGCTATCCCTGGTATAAAGCAAAATGCCACGGCATTTAATATACAGGAAAGCTGGACTCTTGACATGTTCAACAGCAGAAAAGATAGAAGGAAAGTAATTTCTAAACTCCAAGCGTCAAGGGAACAGCAACACTTGTTACCAGTTATTACTAAGTTTAGAGCTCCCTGAAGACCTCAAAGAAACCCTCTTGGGCAATACCTTAAAAATTTTCCGTCTGTATTTCCTGTACTTTCTATGTTCTCAAATACTGTCTATATTCATACACCATAATATTAATATGCAGTAAGTAAAACCAGCCAAAAAATAGCATAATTTTTTCAAGACCTTCATATGTATTTTCACCATGAGCCAACACAATCAGCATTTCATGGTTTGATACATGTTTGATCTGGGGGGAAAAAAAAAGCGAATCTGGCTCAACTATAGAGCATGGTATGTTTCAGAACAGCAGCTCTTATCTACCTAGATCTGGTTTTGTACAAATTGCTAGGTTTATAAACAAGCTCCATGAAAAGAAACTTCCAACCTCCAAACTCGAAGTGCAGTTGAGATTGAACACTAATAAGTATATTATGCTAAAAGGATAGAAATGTTCTTTTGTGAATTTACCAGAATTATTTTTTCTAAGCACTCTATAAGATAATAGATATAGATTATTCTTTTATTGCAGTATAGGGAATGGATGAAGCTAGTGGACTGCAAGAATCTAACCGGTCATAACTCAGAGGCATAGTGGGGAGCATTTGAAGACAGCCTGTTCAAATCTTCCGTCAATTTTATTTGGCTTCCGCTCTCTACTGATRCTCATTTTGATTTGCTAAGTATAAAGTAGAGCATATACTGGAAAGTAGAATAACCTTCTTTAAAAGATGATATAAATAGTTTTCCCCACCCACAATTAATGGTCTAGTAAATAATCCAGACTCCTCCTTTTCATGTTAGCCTAACATAACCCCCCTAGTGCCCACAGAAGAGGACCATGTAGGAGTCATCCAGAGAAGACGACATGAGCTGTTTAACAACATGTTACAGAAAAGGGAGAAGTTATTATGCTCTCTGGATGTCATGAGCCAAACAATTATATTACAAGAACCCAACAAGGACTTCAGAAGTCTCAACTGTTAACAGTTCTTTAGCTGTTTTAAATTAACCTAAGACTTCAGTTACCTTTTTAGAAAGCACAGCCAGTACTGACTGAGTAGAAAATATGAAAGTTAAACATACTCAAAATATTTTCGGTTTATTAAGAATTTAATGGATTCCATCTGAATGACCTAACTCCATGAGGACACTTCTATACTGCTGCAAATCAGAAAATAATAACTTCTCCATCTAACAATGCAATGAAAATGCTGAAACATGAAAACCGTTTACCTCCTTGTCTAGCATAAAGGCTTCCTCCAAAATATCCATTCACTGGCGATGTTGCAGCATAAACAAAGATAGCTGTACTAAGCATTGATCCTCTCCTATGAGAAGGGATTTTTTTGGTGAAGGAAATACAAAACACCAAACATAATTAGAGAAAAAAAATACTGTAAAATCTATATTTTTTAAACAGAAGCAGTTATTTAATATTTTCTAATACAAAAATGTAAAAGTGCTTAAACTGTAAATTCTGCGTAAGAATGAGAACTGTTTGTATACAAAGCTTTTGACCAAGTCTAATTCAATGTGGGAAAAAGAGTTTTGACATAGTACATTCTTTTCTAACAGGCATTTATTTTCACTGGAGTACAAAATCTCACCTCTGATAAATACACTATGACATTTGGATGTGTGTATTTGGCGTATAAATAACTATTAATATGATATACATTAATTGTAAGATTCAACTGCGGATGAAATGTCAAAAGGCCAGTATTAACAAAAATATACTAAGATTGTGAATAATGTTTCTGCCATCTCTCAGAAATTAACTTTTAAGATCAAAACTGTTCATCTTGCCAAAAATTAGATTTAGAAACTATAAATACTATAATGAAGTCACAAATCAGCATCGAGTAGCGCAATTAGGAGGCCTTAGTAATTTTTAAATATCACCCCATTAAATGTTGGACTACTAATTTCAGCATAATTATTCTGAAAGTCTACAGGCAAAGCTAATAATTTTAAATCAAAAAAGTCATTTCCAAATACATATTTAAAAATCATGCCTAAGAATAGGAAGATATAAATGTTATTCATTAATAGAGTTGTTTCCCCACATCCCTCTGCTATTCTTCAACAGCAAATAGCAGTAAGTTTTCAGCTTACTGTACACTTCCTTTAAATTAGTTGCTCTGAGAGATTCTAGTCTACCGCCTTTTTGGTTTTTGAGGAACCATTCCTGGACGTCTGCTGTACTCAAAGAAGCAACCTTTAGCACTTAGGCTTCCATGACTGCATGACCAAAGCAAATATACCTGCTGGCCACACTAAAGGACTGTTTTGCTAACATTTGTTTCTTAAAAACTTGTCCTAACTTAAAACAATTTAGAAACACATGCAAAATCCCAAAGACCAGGCACAGTCTGAAATGACACATGTTAATCCAGGCTACCAGTTAAAATGTCAGAGTTGTTGCTATTTTCCTAAACATAAGACTTATCTGCACCAGATTTGGTCAACTGTTCCACTACACACACAGAATTAAATTAACTTTGAAAGTGATAGAAAGGCCTATTGCAATAAAACACTACGTGTACATATCTTCTCAGAAATTACTGTTCTGACACATTTTAAAATTGCCATTACTAACTTACAGCTTCCCTACAGGGCACAAACATTCTGAAATGGTTTCATTTCATCCTCTGAAGGGCTGACACACTGCAGAATTACAAGTGTGTATGTATGCCTGTCTAGAAATACAACTGTGGGGCACAAGTAAGGTAATAACACCCAATGAAAAAATGCCAAGGTTCTGGTACTAGAGAGTGGCTTTTTAAAAACACCATTAAAAGGCCGCTAAATTCAAAAGCAAGAGTTCTCTCTAGTGGTACATTTGAAGTATTACAACTTGTTAAATTCAAGTTACAGGGGATATTCAAGGGAAAATGTAACAGATTTGAAAGCTTAGTCATTGCTTAAAACAAAGCACTTGTAAAAAATGCAAAAAACCCCAGAACACAAGCTAATAATTCCCTTCGATATCCAAAATACGGTCTCTACAGAAASAGATGAAGTCCATCCAGTAACCCAAGAATCCCAAACAGGTAAGAGGTAAAGTATGAAAACAGGTGAACTACAAGTAATGTTTTAAATTTAAACTTGAGTATTATTTCTTTGTTTTACATTAAGTCTCTCCAGTCGGGACCACAGCCCACCTATTGCTGGGGATTTTATATCAACACAGGCTGAGCACTATGAGTTCAAAAGAACTTAGGGAATTACATCTTCATTCCCAAGCAGACTTGTGGATAAGACCGACCTAATGCTGACTAGTCAGCAGAAAACAGGACTATTCACAATAGATCACACTCTTACTGCAGTCTTTACAGGACAGTGTGGGGAAAATAGAGTCAGAAATCTTGTCACTATGTACCTTTTAACATTTGTTTCCTGTATCATCTACCTGTGATTCTGCAGAATAACAAACTAGTTTCATAATAAATCATTCAAAAASCAAACACTAGAAGAGAAAAATCAAAGGAGACTGACTCACATGATAACAGTAGGACAAAGTTTCATCACAAATTCAAAGAGCAATTCTTAATACTACATCTGATCTACAGATTACGACTAAAGACTCTCAAACACTTTTTTTCAGGCCATTTAGAATATTCATTTTTGTAATTATTTTGTTCATTTAAACATTTATACATGGAAGACATGACACAATTATACTTACTCTGTGTATAAATCTTCTATCATCGCAACAACAATGACTATAAGAGATACAGCAAAAATTTGACAGCCAGAACCAATAAGCGATGAAAATATCAGAGGATGACTGGATGGTCTAAACACATCTCCATGGACCTGCTTCCACCCATACTCATCACCTAGATCTCTGTCCTAGGAACAAAACCAACAAATTTTAAGTCTAGTCGTGACAATTAAAGATAAACACACAAGCTAGATATAAACAAAAGGTCTGATTTAATAAAGCAACTTCAAGTGCAAGTGTGTCTTCCCTTCTGAATGCATCAAATCGAAGAGAAAAGTTTACTTTTCAGATGCTTATGGAAGACAACGACAAATTACTACCTGAATATATGACACAATAAAATCTATCGGAATCCCTCCCTGTCTCTAAATCCTCCTGGGTRCTTAGGAGTATACCAGGCTTCTACTACAAAGTCAAACGGGACCTAGTTTAACCTAAGGCTGGATATGAACACTAACACAGTGACTACAGAGAGCTTTTTGGGTTACAACCTAGAAGCATGTTATAAAGAAAACCAGTAACACTTTCAAGACGCACAAAAGGCAGTTTTCTGTCCAACTGAAGAAAGCCATTCAGAGCTGCTAACACAACAAACGTATGACAAGAAAACAACAAGCCTTAAAAAAAGAGCTTTTGAAGTGTGAATGCAGATCTTACCATATCATCCATTTCCTCCTCTTTGCTGTATCTTGCATAATCTTTTCGCAAAGTTCTCATTAATATCATAGACACTAGGCCAACCAGAAAGATCACCATCATAAAAGAATTGAAAATTGAAAACCAGTGAATCTACAAAAAGAAAACACACCCTTAAGATTTAGAACTGTAAATGTGTTTTAAATTGTTCTAAGAAGGATAAATTGCTGCCTATAAGAACAGCTTGTCAGCACTAGCTAAGTAACAATAAACCATATTATAAGTAACACCACATTTTTAGAAAGGAACACTAAAACTGGCCTGTGAAACACCATACATAAACCTTTTTAACAGCCAGCCTTGCTCCAGACGAAGTTATCACAACTTAGTTAAGCAGCAGCAAGGTTTGAACAACTGGCTGTGCACGCTCCCTTGGTAAACAAAAGGCAACACAATGTACTGCTGCCTTCCTAGAGAAGTGGTTTAAGTAGCAAAAGAGGCACTCACAGCCAAAAAGCCAAAGAAACTATTGCTTTGCACAGGATCAAAATGTGCAGCAGTATTATTTTTCCTCTCAAAAGCATATCCTTCTGGTTTTCACTGAGTTCCAAACAGAATGCAAATTCTCTGCTTCCAGAAAGTAGCACAGCTCAGTACACTACCCTTAAGGAGATTACAGCCACAGATTTAAACACAACTGATAGTGCCAACTGGTTTAGGCTAAATGCTTTTTGCTTTGCATATACTTCAGAAAGAAGGGACCTATGGCCAACTGCACTTATTCAGCTTACACAGTTGCACAGTTGGTTCCCTGAAGCTTCACTGCTTCTAATCACCTGAATTTATTTTCTTGAACTGCCTTGTATGTTCTGCAAGCTTGAAGCCTGCCTGCATATTTATTGAAGCACTCTAAAACACTGGAGTCATTCTATTGTAGCAGCAACACTATCACTTAAAAAACAGTCCTAGACCTCTGTTTTGTTGTCCCAGAACACCTGAAACACCTGAAAGTTCAAAGAYGTAATCCAAAAATTGCACAATTTTGAACTAAAGCAACCATTTTAAAGGGATATTTTGTAAGGTTGTCTTAGAATAATACATACTCTGTGCTGAAAAAAAGATGGGTCAAGATACTTGTCAAATCGGTCTTCAAACTTCACGTCTGACTTCTTCCATTTCACCTAAAGAGAGAAAAGTTTACATTTGAAAAAGTCCTTATAGGATGTTTAGCTATACACACATGCAGAAACCCAGAACACATACTAAAAATCATCCACTTTAGATGTTTTCTTCAACATGGATAGGTTTTGGCAAAAACAATGGAATGGTGTTCTTAAAGACTGGCATCTACGGGTTAGACATAGAATGAACATCAGCCACCTTGCCTCATGGATCCAATCTTGTCCATGCTTATGCTTAAGAACAAGGAAGAATCAGTCTTGCACTGCCTCAGTTCTCACTGTTTCTGTGAGGCTATCCAAAGATCCAAACTTGTAGTTGTCAAATACAACAAACCTCTTCCACTATTATAGAATCTATATAATATATATATATATATATATAAAAAATTATTATTCTAGATACTTCTATTGTCAATAAATAACTGAAACCAGCTGGAAAAGTGTGTGTTTAGGGACAGACTATCACAGGGTAACAGCATATTACTGCTGTCAGTTCACCAGCTGCACAGAGGACTGCTTTGGATTGGAAAATGTAATTGTATTAATGAACTATATGTGCTATAGTAGCACAAAGTATTTTTGAGAATTTTTGCAAGATTGCATTCAAAAATTAAAACAATTTCAGAAACTAAATACAAGCCTACCCTAAAATTTTTTTCAAAAGCATGCAAAAATTTAAAAATATCAGGATTTTTAGTGATATTGAAACAAACGCAGCCCCCTCCTGCATCTCTTTTTAAAATACACAAGAAGGAACAATCCTTTTCAAAAGCTGTTCTCTTACCGAGTGTAGAAGAAAGCATATAAATGTGAATTGAATACCCCCATCAATTACCACAGTCCTGAGACATACTAAAAACCCCAAGACTTGAGTACTACTTTGAGGTTTGATATTAATGTTCTTCAGTTCAACTTACAACCTTGTTCAAGATTAGTAGCTCAAAACATTAATAGCTTTCAACATTATTTTAAGCAGATACATTTCTCCTTAGAGCATCTGCCACTGTGAAGCCCTGCTTAGAACAAATCCACCAGAGACAATCAGTGAACTAAAAATCACTCAGAGGCCAGTCCAGCAATTGCCCAGTGGTGCCAACAGAATCAGATAGTAAGTCCTGAGCCTTGTACACTAAAAGGGTTTCAAGGGAACATCTAATGTTATTTTCATTACTGGCTACTACTTAGTGCTGTCCAACTTAAAAGTCAGAGCAAACGGAATTCAAAATGCTGGTGAAATTTGAAACAGCAAATTTTACATTTCTATTATCAATTTTACAGTAGAAACAGGAAGATTAGTGTAAATGTAATTCTAAAAAGCACATACAAAACCTAGTTATCCGCACTTCAAACTATACAACTTATTCAGCACAAGGCAAATGTAACTGTGGCAAGAATATCCTTCAAAATAAAATCCTACGCTGACATCTACTGCTAACACATTGTAGAAAAGCAATGCATTAAGAACTAGTTTCACTATACAAATGTGGTAAACATGACAAAATAATTGAAGGAGTGAAGATGCATCTTCCTCTAATACAGCCAAACATATTGGTACATATTGTAGTATCCAAGTACCTATTTTTGAGCTATTTCAACATGTAGAATTTCTTATTACAGGTGCATCACCAAATTACTTACTGAATATGACATCTGGATTTTTGTGTTTGGTACCAATTTCACCTTTCCTTCACTGGTCAGATTGACATCTACAATTCTATTTCCATTGAAACCAATTTCAAGTTTTTTGTAAGTCCAAAGGTAATAATCTTCTCCATTTTCATCTGCTTCTCCAACAATCCCTGTATAGGAAACAAGTGTAAGCATCTGTTACAGGTATGCTTTTCAGATATTTGGCATTTATTTTGTAAAAATATGCATTATAAAAGTTTTGCTAGCTAAAAAAGCAACATAAATCAAGAGAACATAGAAGAACTTAAGCTCTTCTTTTCAGCTCCAATACCTGGAACCTCACTTTCAGTGCACAGGTCTCTGCAAGAAGCATTTCATAATGGCATTAAAAGGAAAAGTATGCAGCTACAAACACTGCAGAAGATCCAATAATAATTCCTCCACTTTTCTTTGCAATTCTTACCAGACGAACAACTAGCTAAATACASATTCAATTTCCCTAACAGAACTTAGCCAAGACCTCTACAATTTCCCATCTTCCATCTATCTAGATGTTCACTCATTTTTCTTCCTCTTAAAAATTTTACTTTTGCTCTGTAATCCTCACTAGTTGACTACCCAACACATGCTTTTTGCTCTCATTTGCACACAAGGTGCTAATGCTTGCCAAGAATGTGGTTTTATATTAGGAAGAAATTATTGTGAGGATGGTGAGACACAGAAACAAGTTGTCCAGGGAARTTGTGGATGTCCCATCCCCAAAAGTGTTCAAGGCCGGATTGGATGGAGCTCCGTGCAACCCGATCTAGTGGAAGGTGTCTCTGCCCAGGGCAGGGGGTTGGAACTAGATGATCTTTATGGTCCTTCCGACACAAACCATTCAAACTATTCTACAATTAAGTTCCTAATTTTCAGTATGTTAGTGCAAAATGTCTCATCTACTACAGAAGAATTCCAGAGACTGTACTATGCTGAGGAAAAAAAAACAGTCTAGCAGACAAGTTCACAGGCTGCAAGTGTCACCTTTGATGTCAAGATCAAAGATCACATACAAAATATACAAGATGGAAGATCACAATAAAACCAGCACCCAAGATATACAAAGGTGGGGGAATGGGAGAACAAGCAGGTGAAGGATATGGAACCGGATATCACAAAGCTGCAGGTGTATGAAGGAATGGCCTTTGTGCATCACCTGTGCTTTTTAATTTTCAAGGTGGTATTTTTCTGTCATGTATTTTACTCATGCTCATCTGTCAGGATTGCCTTGTCTATGCCATCCACATGAAACATGTGCCAGTTCGTGTCTCTGCCATACAGCCTAGCACCTGGCATGCCATCTGTTCCCATGGTAGTATCCGGAATCATGACAATACAGACCTCTGAACTACTTAAAGGACATTCTGATCAATCACTCACTGAAGGACGAACTAACACAGTGATTCACACGCTTAGGGAACATCCTGAAACAATCAAGCCTAGTCTCACTCTCCACTGTGGGACAGCAATTCAGGAAAAAAATATAAAATAGAATAATTTTCTCTGAATGCACTTTAAAAGATCTGGTTGCCTTTTTTAGGTCAGAAAATAGCGTAAACCTTATAGAGCCCTCAAACAGCAGTTTGATGTCATTACCTTCAGTTATCAGCAGTTAAGAAAGGTTAATTTATGCCTAGTCTTCACTGAAAATAGAGTACTCCTTATAGGGTATTCTGAGAACTTCTAAGGTGATTTTCAAGCCTTAATGGTTGTGTATATGTCTGATATCAGTAAGCCTCAGTAAGGTGGAAAAGAATAAAGAACATAAAGAACGAACTTAACTAAAGTTTGCCAGGAGACAGGAAGAGTGCCATGAATCCATCTGGATGAGCCCAGAGTAGTGAATGGTCTGCTTTAAGCATAGAATTAAAGAGAAGTTGCCTAGAATTCTCAGCAAATATTAAGACCATCGGAATCCTTTTCTTTTAAACTCTTCAGAGGTAACTTACTTTCTTTTGGTAGCACTAAAAAAGGACTCTAGCCATCTACAGTTAGGGAACAAAATTTTGGTTTAATCCAGCTAGAAGATGCGAATCAGCAACGAAAAAATAGGATATTGGGTGATACAGTACATACAATACATGCTGGCTAGTAAAGTTCTCAGGAAAGGTAGTCCAAATGAAGTGGATCAACATGATAGCCTTCCCATAATAACAAAAAAAGTCATTTCAGCACAAGCTATTTTTAATGCAAGCTGAGGGTAACCAGTTCTGGACACCATCTTTATAAAACTAAAAAACCCCTCCCGAGTATTCAGAGCATTTCAGAGATGCCATCATAACTACTAAAGTTCTTATTCCCACATATTTTAAACAATCCTAATGTTTTTTTCCATTATAATTACTGAAATTTAGTAACTATTTAGAAATAGTTACAGCTATGCAAGAGAGCTAATCAAGCAAAAGGTATTTGTTTTCTTTAGTATCTCTACCTGCCATCACATTGTGTGGTACTAGACAAATACTATACAACACAGAGACACCAGCAAGCTGGCAGAGCCATGTGTACAGAATCATTCACACCATATTCATAACAGAAATATCTTAAAATAAAAACTGTTCTGTGAGCAGCAAGTTTCAGTGCTTTAAGTTTTAAGCAGCACTCAGAGCCTGAAACACTGCTGTTGTTTAACAGAGACCCAGGAAAACCAAAATTAATGCAGATAAGCTATATTCAGTTTTCTCCACTGTACTGGAAACACAAAGGTCCAGAAGACTCGTTCAGACTTGCAGATAAACACTTGTGATCAGTTCAGGTGCATCCACTCCTTTCTCAGCCCCCCACCAAGAACTGACTAATTTATTTGAATAAAAGTCAGGCTAATATTGACTAACCAATCTGCAGTCCTGCTCGTTTTACCCAAGTCTCAAGAGACACAGACCAAAATTGTCAGCACTGCTTGCTTTCACACCTGATGTCAGATTATATCCTTGCATATTACCAGTACTTGTGATGCTGCAGTCACCTATTATGTAGCACAGCTTGAGATCCTGGCTCCAAACTATAAAAACCAGCTTCTTAATATCTTAGAAAGATGATGCCTAGATTCTGCATGCTTGTTAGCTAACTTGTGCATACAAAGCATACTATTGAGAAACATTAAAAACACTGGAATCACAGGAAAAGATTTTTTTAGCTAAGAGCACAAGATTTGTCAATGTATAGAAGATTTAGTATGTATGTTTGTTCTTCAGCATTTTAGTACGTTTGTTCTTCAGCATTTTTAGAAAAATCAATCCTAAAAAAGAAAGCCTCCAAGATTTGTTAGCCACACAGGATTCCAAAAGTCAGCTTAGCAGCCATCATCCTTAGGCAATCAAAAACCCACATACCTGCTACTAGTCTAGAAAAATCATTCATTGGTCTTTTGCTGAAAGGCCAAAGCCATAAAAATATCGTAGCAACAACTGTCCCTCATGCGTGCTTTTAAAAAGCCTACCAGCAATTGCACAAATGGTACAGTAAAGGCCACACAGAGTAATTCAGGTCTACTCCAAGCCCTGCTACAGAGCCATTACACACAACAAGCGAATCAGCTGAAAAGAACAAAATCGATATAACAGTACTTCTCTTGTCAGGCACTATAATGGTATCTCTTAAAAACAGATACACTAAAACAAAAACAAACAGACCTTCCTGGCTACCAGATAAATAATAAATAAATAAAGTGCAAATATTTCTGCCATGTTAATCAGATACTTTCTGAAACCAACTAAAATTATAGGAAAGAGCTAAAAAAAAGCACCCTTTGTCAAAATGAATGAAAAATGGATAGCATTATTCATACCACCTATGAAAGGACTTTTCTCAAATGACTCGAGCTGCATTTTTGTAGGTGTTGTTGCATTTTGTTTCGTTTGGGCAGGTTTCCCTCTTTCATGGAATACAGGCAACAAAGACCTTATCTTAACAAAACATTTTGTGGCTGTTTTTCATTTCCTTTCAGTTTATATCTACAACAGGGAGATTTGGGCTTGGGGAGTTTGGCTGACTGCTATCAGTGCAAAGTGCAATCTGCAGAGCACTTTATACCAGGAATATGATCACAGGTTACGAGGGAGCAACAAAACACAGAGAGCTTAAGAGACAATGGCAATAAAGATACACACATTTTTATTCAAGACACAAGCACTTCTAAGCCCAGATTAATAATATTCAGCAAAAGAAATTTTGAGAACTGTAAAAGAACAAGTAAAATAAAACTCCATATGAACAGACTACACATGCAACACTGTTAACAGCCACTAAATTACCAGAAAAGTAAACGAAACAGCTTTAGCATTAATAATAATGAAAAGTAGCAAAGTTTAAACTCTGAAATAATTTTATGAAACTTGCTATTCATCACAATAACATCGACCTCATGTGTAACCTATCTAATTACCACTCACCTGAAAGAATTTAAACCTAAGGACTTGCTGTTATTAAATCAGTGCTTGAAAAACAAAAGAGCTTTTCATTGTTTTTGTAATTCACTAGGACAGCCATCCTACTGTTCTTTCAATGCAATAATCCTTCAGCTTATTTCACACAGAATCACACAGAATCAATTAGGTTGGAAAAGACCTCTGCATCCAACCTATAAGCTAACACCACCTTGTTAACTAGACCATGTCACTGAGTACCATGTCCAGTCTTTCCTTAAACATCTCCAGAGACAGTGACTCCACCACCTCCCTGGGCAGCCCATCCCAATAACCAATCACTCTTTCTGTGAAGAAATTCTTCCCATTGTCCAACCTAACTCTCTCCTGGCCCATCTTAAAACTGTCTTCCATTATTTGGTTTCATATTCTTTGATTTTGATTGCCATATAAGTTTTACATTCCCGTGAAATTCTTGTAACAAAGCTCAGTCATTAAGTGACTCCATGAAATCCACTAGTACAAGACTTGGGTAGGTGTAATCCAGTTATTAATGCACAATATTACTCACCCCATATTGGCAAGTCATCAATATACATCTGGTACCAATAGTGGTTTTTGATAGCATACACAAATGCATCTCTTCTTCCCTTGTCCAAGTCAACTTCACAGTAAGTAGTCTGCATTACATCATCTGCAAAAAATTAAAGCACAGTTAAAGATTTATTAATGAGATGGCTCAAAGTGAAAGCAAACCAAGTAAATGAAGGAATGGACATCACTGAAGTCTTCAAGCTCTCTTGGCTATCCTCAAGGAGATAAAAAAAAAAGACACTTAAAAGGAACCATTAAAGCAACTATATGATTGTTTTCAGAAATCTACTCTTCTGCATGCAGAAGCTTCCCACAGACTTGATAAGGAAAGGTTTCAAAGTATYCTTCTGCTACTTCACCAACACTTAATTGAGCTACGAAAGCTGATGGCAGATTCACCGGAACAGATTATGAGACTTCTTTAACAAGAGGTATGAAATTATTAACAAATACCTAAAACTGAGCACAACATTATCTCTCTATTTTAGTATAATCAACCTCACTGACAAGGAATAGTGTTCATAAAAAAAACTAAAACTTTTTAAAGTTCTCAGCAATTTTGAAGAAACTACCACTAAGGAAGAAACAAAGCAATCAGAGTAAAGATGGGGGGAAAAAAAAGGACAGAAGACAAAAACAGGAATAACGCAAAGAATGCCAAGAGGCTGCATTTGGAAATAAAATAAATCCACCGCTTTGAGCCAGAAAGCTGTTCTTCCCCATCTACAATTCATAAGTTATGTAGTTAGCAGCTGTTCTATTGCATCCCAGTTTCCTTCCCTAATGTTTGCTTTTCAAGTGAAAAAAGACAAAACAGCTTATATTTACAAGACTTCAGACAGCAATACATTCAGAGACAAGCTCCCTCATCCATATCTTAATAATTGTTTTCACGCTACAAAGAGTGAAACACAGTGACTGTAAAGAATTCCATCTTCTCCTCTCCGCTTTTTGTCATCACTGGAATTGAGGACCCATTTTAGTAGATAAAATTAATTTATGCCCTAAGTACAGCTCTAGTCTGTATCAAAATTCAGCTTACATTCTTCTATACAATAATTGCAATATAAAGCTTAAAAGGAAAGTTAAATCATCTGCACAGAAAAGGCACAGGCAAGTAGAACATTCCTAACACAAAACATAATTTCTCTGATAACGACAAAAATCAAAATATGCCAAGTACATCTGGTCAACAAACTTTTTTTTCTGGAGAAAAAAAGAGAACAACAAAACTATTCAAGTCAACAAAGGTACCAAGACGACTTTTAGAGCATGAACTACATTTTTAGGGCCTGTACTGGTACTTTCAATAGAGGGAAGGCATTAAAGCTGGCACCACAGCTGAAACAGACTTACAAATTCAAGTCTCAGTTTGCACTTACGCCTCTACCGAGCTGGATCCCATAGTTTTTGGACTACGTCTCCCCCCCACCCCCAAAATGCCTCTGCTTGGCACTTTTTCTCTTTAACAGATTTTTAACTTGTCTTGACATTAATTAAAAGGGAAAAAAAAAAGCCAAACCCAAAAAACCCAGAATCATTATTTTCTGGATTTGTTGCTACGTAGGGATTCTTTGGCACTTCACTGTCATACAAAATTCAAATGAAGGATAACACCTTTTTAATACTCCATTTTTTGACTCAAAGGATTGCTCAAAACACAGGTCAAATGAAAATACGCTGTGAATTAAAATAAAGGTAAAAGAGAAACTGATAGAGGCTGTTACATAAAGCACTACTCAGCGCCGAAAAGCAAGAAGCCTGCTTTGGAGAAGTATTATGGGGGCCAGGCTGGCTTTAGGTGACTTTCCTGGCTGGTTCACAGCAGTACCAGCACAGCCCATGGATACCACAGGCAAAGGAGCAAGAACTACCAATGAAATAAAAATCACACAAACTGCAAGTGCTGTTTTTAGAGACCTTTCTCATTTTATAGTCTGAATACAGAAGCCTTTGCAGTTAACCAAGACAAATTTAGTAGTAGACTGCAACCTACTTCAAATTACTCCATGGGCCTTCAGACTCCTGGAATTTGCTACTTTTTGTTTGTTTTACTAACTGAAATGAGCCATTATGCTCCATAATGCTTTAGGCTACAAACAGTGGGGTTTGCTGCTGTTAAAAAAAGAAAGACTTTGAAATATCATTTGAAGTGAAACAACTGCACTGACAACCAGGCTTAAGGTAGCAGCGTGCCACAAAATATTCTGTCTTCATCCATTTTTATAGATCTTATTCCCAGCATTCACCAAAAGACATCACAGAGATAGTACAATCAAATCTGGATTAACTATGTTACAAGTTACTCCAGGGCACGTACACAAAACCCCAGTGGAATCCTTAGAAACAATCTCATTCAATTCTTGCAAAACACAGGTGTGACATTACATACGGAGTATGATGTCACCCTTACCCATACTGCACAGTTCAGTTCCTCTCACCTTCTCCTAAAACAAGTGAATGAAGACAAGTGCTCCTTTCTCCAGCCACTGAGAATGCTGAAGCTGCTGTTTAGTTACAGGACAGGATTAGGTGGTTTAAGCTTAAATCCACTGTGTTAAATGATTAAACGAAAGCAGCTTAGAAGAGCACTCCGTGGCTGGGGAATCTGATGTCTACTTCAGTAGAGCTTTACCAGATATAAGGTTTTGCATATGTTAGAGAATTCTTATCCAAGTTATGGCTGGGTGTGTATCCAAGACGAGTGTGAAGTTAAAGGCAGGTTTTATGTTGCATCTACATCAGGGATGTCAGAGGTAACATCTGTTATGTAATACAGCTTCAGTAACGTCAGTAGCAAATTAAGAAAATTTTTAAAAAGCATGAACGCATGACTCATTACAAAAGCAAGTGTGCTTAGCCAAATTTCAAATTTCCTATGAACAGTCAGATCAGTGGGGTTTTATTCAAACATGTAAACTATATAAAATCTCATTATATCTGACAACACTGAACACAATTCTGTGGATGCCATATATTCTAGAGGTGTTGCAGAAGGAAGTTCAGGCAAAGAATTCTCCATTACAAATATGGTCATTTAGAAACACTTCTGAAGAACTGCAAAATTCAATTTTGTTACAACATCCTTTTCCTCTTTAAATTCATCTTCTCTAATGACATCGTATGGCAATATCAAAAATAAATTTTCTAACTGAAATTGCTCTGATACTGATATTCAATACATTTAATAATTTACTAGGTCTCAAGTGTAACAGAGGATGTCACTCCAAATATTTGAATAAAGAACTTGATGTATTAATTAAAAAGCATTATTATCCTAGATTTAACTTGACAAGAGAATTAAGACAACAGAAAACTTATTTTACAATATAAGTGTATGTTAATAATTCATTACCTTCTTCACACAGATATTTATACAGAATTCATACTTGTGATATAAGAACTTTGTTCATATTGTAACAGAAGGAAAATCCAGCTATATTGTATAATTGCACGTATCCTTTCGTATGCCACATTTTTAAATACAAGAAACATTCCCTCCTGGATTCTTGAATACACTGTAGATTTGTCCCACCAGTCACCACTATGAGAATTCAAATGGAAACTTTCACTCTCAGAAGAGCTCATTTCTACAGAAGCATGCTTTTCTTACTCTAGTTCAAAAAATACAGGCAATGCCTGCTGATTCAACTGCCAGTTTTACTTACACAGTTTAGTATTTCAGTTAATAACACCTGCAGCCTAAATAATTCTTTGAATATGATGAACAACATGCAGCTTCACTCTTACCTGCTACTGCTGTCTACTCAAACAATGTTGAGAAGGGAACTGTTTTTTATTGCAGAAGCTAATTTATTAGAACAATTCTATTCCCCTTTACTGACTTTAGAGGATAAAAACCTGAAAGTATAAAGTTCAAATCTAATTTAATTTTGTAAACTCGTACAATACTCATTTAAAGAGAAAAAAATGCCTGTAATTGTTTATCTTGCCATAATCCTAAACGCACCTAAAGAAAAGCACCAATACCTGTTAAGTCAGAACTTAGATATGGTTCACATATTCATGAAGAAAATATGGACAAGTTTATTACTTACTATCTTAATTATTTCAGCTGTAGATTTTAGATACTCAACACTCCCTAAAGCTGTATCCTTTACTTAAGAACATATGAATCTATTGGTACCAAAACACAAGCGTCTATCCATTAACAAAAAGAAAAAGGAAAACAAAAACCAACCAAAAAAACCAAGCCACCCACAGCCCTGTTTTAATTTAATTGCAGAAACTTTTGGACCACTGGTGCAGAGTTGGAGCATGTATCAATCACAGTGAGATAAAGCTTATCCATTACCAAAAAAATTACTTCAATTTCACTGATATAATCTAGTTACAATTATTTAAAAAARAAGTGAACAGCACTTCAGCAAAGAACAAGGTCTATCATTAAAAAGTCACCAAAAAACTGAGCTACCATCACATTTCAACAACCAAAGTGGAAAAGAATTCTTTATACAAACGCTAAATTTTAAGGGCTGGTCTATAAAATCTAAATTTTCCAACATATAAATTGGATATAAATTGTACTGGGTTTATGACAGCTTTTAGGTCTGTAAAAAAACGAATCTCACATCCCAATCCTCGCTCTAATTCTTTCTTTTAAAAACCTTTATATCAAGGGGATTTGGATTACACAAATTTTACATAATTTGATATTAAACACTAACAATGACTGTTACAATTAATTTATACATGTTACTCTGAAATTTGGAAAAAAGAATATTTTAATACTTTTAACAGCAGATTAAAGATAGTAAAATAGAGTTGATTGCCATTCAGATTTCACTTCATGAACCACTGCTAGAAATACTAAAGCAGCTCTTGATGCAGAAGCCGCTGGATACCGGCTAACAGCAAAGTGATTATTGTCTTCATCTTTTATCCAGGAGACACAGACTGTAAGGGAAAAAACTAGAAGTGCACACGTACAGCTTCACAGATCACGCACACATACTTAGTAATCAATCAGCTACCATACACCATCTGCTTTATAGAAAACATCTGACCTGCAGCCACTTTGGTTGGGAGTTAAATTCTCTGCAGGTCCAATACAGACTATCAATCTACAGTAAGCACAGAGGTGTTAAATAATAATAATAATAATAATAATAATAATAATAATAATAATAATAATAATAWYAATAATAATAATAATATCAATAATAATAATAATTAAAAAACAACAACAACAATTTTTTTTTTAATTCTGTGCATTGGCTACCTCATAGCAGTAAACATTAATTCACAAACCTTCTAGTCTTTTCAATTTGGTGCTGCACTTAGAGAGTGCATTTGTCACAGGAATAAAACAATCTCTTTGTAAAGTTGCGGCAATKAAAGGAAGTAAAATTTACACATCAAACTGGCTGTACAAACAAACATTTATCACATTCTGATAATAGAAGTTTTAATTAATCTTCACCACCGTGTTGAATTGCTCTCAGTTGCCTTCACTGTTCTTTCCATTTTGTGTTTCTGACCACGCTCTATGAAGTTTGACAAGAAAACTATTTCTCCCACATTGCGCAAAATTTTCAACATACTACAAGTGCTGCAAACCAGTAATAGGGCTGTCTTTCAGTGTTTGTGCAAGTACTGTTTCTTTCTTTAAAGGAAATATTCAACTCCAAACTCCTTTGTGTGGTGATGTTATCTCTATCCAAATTTAAAAATTATGAAAAACGTATGGTATTAACAAACTTTCTAAAAATCTTTTATTCCGCTTATCCTACTGCTAACAAAAACATCATGAGGTCTCTTTATTTTCCAGATGTCCAGTTTTGGATAAAACTTTTACAGCTTACACAAACTAAATCACATCTGATTGTAAATGCTCAGACAAGAGATACCATGCTTAAGTTCTCCATCACTAGTGATGCAATGAAGTGCAGTGTTCTGGAAAAAAAGATACACAGAAACACATATTGAATTAAAYACATAAATGTTAAAATTCAATAGAGGCAAAAAGAATCTGTTATTATTTGAAGCTCTGCAACTAGTAGCTACAGATATCTGAAAGGACACACACACAGAGAAATATGCAATACAAGACTCAGCCCCTAATACCAAGAAATATATTTGCAAAAGAAGTTAAATGTCTTCTCTGGAACAGTATGGAAAGATGGCGAGGGCAGGAAACAACAGCAAAAAAACCACAAGACCAGCTTCATTCTGCTCCATCCTGACTGGCATATGATGAGTTAGAGACAATACTATAAATATATTTGTCAAAGTTATTTTAAACTAGACAGTAACCAGAAGGATATAATCATTAAGGTGTTAAGGTGGAACTTTGAGATGTTGAGCCCTTACTACTGCTTTGCAACTGCAGTGAGTCTGCAAGTATTCAACATCACAGGAAAAAATTACATCTTCAGAGTTGATAATTCCAGAATATTAATTCCAGTAAATATTTAAACATTCATATGCAGAAAGCTTAGTTTTACTTTCTAAAATGGTATCAGTTACTTCAGAAGCACATATCTTCTGCAAGCATTTTCCTTCAAGGGCACGTTGATGGAAACTTCACTGTAAACTCAAAAGCCAATGGTAGTACATAACCTTGCACAGTGTTTCAAACAACAATACAAAATACACTCAGTTGTTAGCAGCAACAACAGTTCACTTCTTCTTGTTAAAAGATGAAGTTTTAAGGGTTTGTGTATTTTTTTAAGTGACTAAATGCACTTTGAATTGCTTACCTTTAAATTTGATGTCAAGACCACTAAATTCCAATTCCACTCCTTGAAGTGCTTCCCCTAGGGTTTCATGGTAATGGCTGATGCTTTTTTTTGATCCCACACAGAATGGAAGAGAGAAGTATTTGTATGTTTCTTGGCGATTGTGGTAGGGTCCTACAGTATTCATCCATAAAACAACTTCCTCTTTATCTTGGTACTGAAAGATAAAGTTATTGAGTTAGATGAGAAGCGAGCAGAATAAAAATGTTCAAGAAGCTCTCATTCATGTTAATTAGCAGGGCAGGATTGTTTGATCACAGGCAATAGTTACATTTAAAGACAGTTGAGCATTTTTATCTTTTGCATGACACGGATTCTAGGATAAAATTTTCAGCCTGCTTTCTTACCAAAAAAAAGCCTCATTGATCATACAGTTTATTAGAGCCTATCAGTGAAGTATCAGATGAGGGGGATTCATACAAATTTGAGAGATAAGCAAAAGATGCAGTGAGCAGAAGCAGAAAACAGCAGAAGTCTCGAAAATAAATAAGCTTTTACTAATTATGTGAAAACACAGATAAGTTTAAAGCAAAATTCTGCTTATCTCCACTGAGAGAAAGGAAACACCAAACTAATGTCTTGTTAAACAAGATCTTAGCAAAGAAATCAGGCAATCTACCCACAGCTCTGTTTTCCTAAAAAGCAGCTCCCTTTCATTTTAGTAAGGGTATAAATTGCATCCGAAATTCCCAGAAGAGCACAATGCCTCACAGGAAGCACTAAAATTAAACTGCTGCATACCTACAGTAGCCAAGAGCCAAAGTCAGACAGAAGAACTGTATTTTGATGCATTTCCAACATTCTCACAGTGAAAAAACAGAACAGCAAGGAATCTGGTGACTGCCATGAAATTCTTTCTTGGAACATTCACTCTTCACTTTCCACAGCTACTGTTAGCCAGGAAAACATATTCCTTGTCTAGGAGCCAGTAACTTTTCAAGCCCTTATTACTTCTGAACAACAAAAAAGGTACTTTAAGTCATTAATCTATCAGTATGCAAATACTGAATCAATTCAGAAGAATTAAGTGATCTGAAATAAGAACTTGMACTGTATCTGTATGCATCTGGGTGAGGTATCAGATTTGCTGATTACTACACACAGCCTTTCACCCAGCATAAGTTCTTCACCTATAATTCCAACAGAATACAAGGGACAGGGAGAGTGATACAACTTTTAAGGCAGAAAAAAACCCTACTTATAACTATATACACATGAACGCAAATCACTGTATCGGTCCTGATTTTTGTTAGGTACAGAAGAATAAAGTACTATTTTAAGATCAAAACACAGACACAGAAAAGAAAGCAAAATGTTAATTAGCTGTAACTATTTCATAGTGCACAGCTGAAACACTGAATACAGTTCTCCCCTTTTAACAAATGAACAAAGGTCCAACTCCATTTATTCTGAATAACCACGGTCATACCAAGAGGTTAATGCAGAAATAATTAGGTCCATGCAGAATGCAGAAATTTCTTCAGATGAGGTGTTTAAAAGTTAAACTCAAGGATTTAAACAAACATGCTTTGGAAAATAATTTAATCCCTTTAAACTAATACACCATCTCAATTAAAAGCTCATTGATTGAAAGCTTTTTTCTCTACAAAGATGTAAAAGGGTCATTCCTGCCTCTTATGTGAGTGATTTCCAACAAGAAACTTAAAATATCTTACTAATTTCATTCTGAGCTGCAGCAGAGACCAAACTCTTACCAGTTTCACGAACCTGCCCCTTTGCAGAGCACACACTTCAGAACATTTCTGACAGGTAAAGAATGTCAAAGAAGGATCAAAGAAAGAGTAAACAACACAGCAGGAGAAAGCAGACATTGCTCCTCTCTGCCAGCAACCAGAAAGGTTATACCAGCGCGGCACAGCTGTGCAAAGAAAATTGGGCAAGAAAACATGAAGAAAGCAAAATTGCAGTTCCAATCCCTCAGCAGCAGAAGCAGATAGTGGGACACTTTAAATCCTCCTCTAGCTCTTGCCAAGGGAGCATGGGACAAGTTGGTCCATATCTCTTCCTAGGCCGTTACGTCTACCATGTCTTCTGTTTCTTCCTCTAACAGCTGCAGAACTTATTTCCAGCCCTTTCTCAAAACGGTCCTAACTTGTCAAGAGCCCACTTTAGCACTACTCCATGTACCAAACAGCTTACGTGAGCTGACCTATGTCTCTGTTCAACTTTCAGTAATAGAAAATGACAACATCCTTAGGTCTGTGAGGTCATCTTTGACAGTGCCTGCATAAAGCAAGCACTGATCACTGCTTTACTTAGCTGCTTGTTTTTGACGTGTTTTATACTGAGCTGGGACCTCCACATTTTTGGAACTATACCAAAAGTTACAGGAGTGGCAGAAACCAACAGATTAAGAACACAACATGCCAAATCTTGCTACATTTTCTGATCTACTAATGTAATTAAATTGTAATTACAACATCTGCAATAATAAATTTGCTCTTTGCTTGTCTCTTATTTGCATGGTGGTCAGCCCTCCTTCAGGGCTTACAAGTCTTGCCCACAATGACTCCAAGATATCATCAGCCTGCTCTGGAGAGAAAAGGAACCAGGTAAAACAAAAGCAAAGAATTCAGTCTGCATTTATTACTTCCTTCTTTCTCACAACCATCCCAGAACAGCACGAGACAAATCTCTCCAGGACTGCTACATAAACAAACACAACACCTCAGCCAGCCCAGGCTACACCTCACTCACAGCAGTCCCTAGTCACAGCCATTTGCAGTCCCTCAGGKGCTCCCAGTGGCCCCTCCAAATTAAGAGAGCTGTAGTAAGCAAACCACCTTAATCAACTTCAGCCTAAATTTGGGGGTGGTGTCTAGCAGAAACTCAAGCACATTTTCTTCTCCCTACATTTGTTGGGTTTTGCTCATTGTCAATTATAAAGATGAACTCTCACATTTAAATACATTTTGCTGTCATGACATATCTCATCCTTACATTCTTAGCCTAGTGGTAGGATAATTTGGTGGTAAGAACACAGTACTATTAAAGAGTTCAAGTTTGTGGTGGTTTGGTGATAGGTTTCTTGTTTGGTTTGTTTTCTTTTCTTTTTCATTAGTGCCTTCATAATTTCCAAACATCTACAACAAATAACAGTATCAGCACAAAGGAAAACTTATTTAGGCAAGACAAAGCACTAGACTATCTTGCAGGACTGTACTGTCATCTCTATATGAAAACTGCTAGGTTTTGAGAAGGCTTACATACAACACACCTTTCAGCAAAAACGTCACACTACAAGAGAGAGAACATAAAATAAGCCAAGATGAACCTAGTAAATGACAAGGCAAAGAAGGTCAACAAATAAGATGCTGCAATCTGTACTCTGATATATCTCAGCAAGCTCTTCTGGTTTCAGTTCATATGAAGGGATAATATACTGCACATAGCTCAGAGATCCTAATTATATTGACAGACACAAACACTTAACTTGGTCATGGTGCCACAATTCAGAGTTCACTACTTCCACATATGAGAAAAGGCTACAAAACACATTTCTATTTATGTTTCACTTAACTGTAATTTATGAAAAAATGTCTGTAAGCTTTGCATATTTTTCTGCACTAGGCTTAATAACAGCTCAGTAATTTCAGTAACTATATGGAATACATAATGACATATTTATAAAAGCAGCCTAAAAAGTCTCAGCATCAACACAAGTTACCTACCATATAGCTGTTACAACCTGACTGAGGGGAGATAAACCTTCAGAAACTTTTTTCTGTAATTGCCAACCAGGTGGTGCAAGAGCAACCTGTACCTCAAGCGCAACTATATATCATCTACAATCCTCCTCACAGCTGGGCACATCTGTTCCAAAGCAGCACAATATGGTCACACTGCCTGTTCAGAGCACTGGGCTGCAGAGATGTGCCTGTGCAAGCTAAAATCATGTCTTACCCATCTGTAGTGCTGCCTTATTGCCAGTATAGAAGGGTCCACTCCAGTGCCCTGCAGGATACTAAACTGGCAGGAACCTTGTGCCGTCTGACCTGGCCAAGCGCGGACCTCTTCCATGTAATACAACTACTGAAAAATTGGGTGTGTACACCACTTGGAGGCTTAATACAAAGGTAATTTCCATACATCTCCATGGTTTAAAAACTATTCAAGTATAGCAATACTGGACTACCTTCAGTATAGCACATGCATCTTCCTTTCCAGCACCCAACGGGGCACTCATGATGTGGAAAGCAATTTTATCTTCTCTTTGCACAACTGTAGAAATTAGCATGGTAACCCTAAAAATAGATTATTTATTCTACCAAACAATTAAGGCTAGATCAAGTCAGTATAAAAAAAGCTGCAGAAGAGGATATGAGACTCTCAGATTGTTGATATTCTTCTTTAAACCAGGAAAACACTTTGCAAAAAAAAGATGGCGACAAAAAGAGGATTACAACTGCCAAATCTCATGTGATGATTCAGCAAAATAAATTCAAATCAAGACAGTTTCTTTCAGAAAATATGCAGTTTTCCTCCTTTTCTCAAACAGAAGTTTGGAATGACACTTTCCACAATGCACATCTTTCAGGGGGAAAAAAAGAACCAACATTATCTGTTACTGGCAGAGCAAAGCTATAGAAGCAGGACAAGAAATACAAAAGGCAGCAAGCAAGACTCACCTGGCAAGTAATATTCCAGGCTTCTATTTATCTTAGAGCTATTCTGTCTATCAAGCACTGTGATAATACTCAATGTTTGCAGCTCACATCCATACCCTATTAAACTGTGGATTTGAGCCTCATGCTCTCCTTTGTACAAAGCAGGCAATTTCTAGTCACACTTCTTCATTTCTCCCTGAACTGTAGGCCTCACCAACATGCGTCCAGAACTGTCCCAGCAGCACAGGCTGAACTACTATACGTGCAATACTTTCACTGCTACATTTCCGAGATGTACAACACTGCTCAGGCACACCTCGTCCTGCTTCCATGACATTTATTTCACCTCTTCAAAATGGAAACAGAACTTCAAAGAGGAATCAGGCTGCTCATCTGCACACAACTTCATATGCAAATAAGTATTTTACATGCACTGAAATGTTTTCTACCGTGTTTCTCTAACTGACAATTTTCAGATACTATACCAAGTTCCTAATTTTATCTACTACTCTCAAGTAAGCCTTACATGCTCAGAGTTTTAATGTACCTCATCAGGGTATAAGTCAAGCAAAAATGCTTTTCTCAATCATAATAAATTAGGAATTTTGCTACACAATATAGGCTGGATTTTGTTTATTTTTCTATGTTTGTCATGTATTTCCATGCTTACCGAGCACAGATAATTAAACTGAAGCAATGTTAAAATTAACATGCTACCTACTCCCTAGACCATTCCCCTGCAACAAAAACCACAGGATATTTCAGAATTTTTTATGGCTTGTCTATTTCATCATCTATTCCAACAAGTCTAGCAACAGAAGATGTCAAAGCAAAGGCAAGGCAGGAGGCCCCCAGCCCTGTTTCTGTGGGATCAGCATAAATTGTGATAATGCTACAGTACCCCGTTGATACTATCACTTCCACAAGTAAAAGGACAACTGTCAAAAATGGTGCAATTATTAGAATACAGGCAACGAGCAAGTACATGACATGCTCTGAAGCATGAAAATAAGTTAAAGAATCAGCAGACAAGTTTTTGGTTAGTTCCTCATACACTGTTCTATTGCAGTCTGAAGTTATGCTGCTGTACTGTGTTTTGACAATGGAGATTTTAAATGCTGTGTCAAACCCCAGTTTCTCTTCATCTACTATTGATTTTAAATAGCCATGTCTTTATCCCATAATTGTATTTATACTGTTCTTCCTCCAAAGAAATGCAGATGTGATTCTTAAAAGACTAATCCAAATTCAAGATAAAGGATATAGCTGTTCATTCAGCGACACTATCCATATGTAACATCTCCAGAAACAATAGCACTTGTAGACTTGGAGCTTCATGCAGAGTCCTCTCACAATTACCTTTTATAGTATTTGCTTCGAAGGCCTACAGTTATAAAATAAAGGACACACATAAAACATTAACAGCCAATTTATGTTAATACAGAAACAGATATTACAGCACACACCTGTATTATTTCATAACTGCTGCGTACATGTTATAGCAGCAGTAAACGCTTCCGGCAGCATTTCTGTATGTCCACCATGCTTGGTGCTGATAATGCCCTGCACAGCTGTAGCTAAAAGTAAACTGTGTCAGGATGCACCACCACACCTTCCCCCAGCCAGGCAAGTGCCTGTGCACAGGGAGCTGCACACTGAGGCGTTCCGGAGGAAATGGCAGGATAAGGATGTGTATTCCCAGCAATAGGTTTCGAGTCTTAAAGTCAGTGAAAATTTAGTTTGAGGTTACCAAATCCTAAATTTCCACTTCTCCAAAAGTCAGCAGAGCCTCCAAAATGTAGTAAAGCGATTCGATTACAGGAAAATTAATCTTCCAACTGCAATCATATTCAAAATTGAAATTCATTAAAATGCAATATTGACGGAATATTTCCTTCAGGTTCTGTCGTTCTTAGGTTTGAATAAGCACATGGAGACAGCTGTCAGGGTTCTCTAACAGGCAGAGGCCAAAAGGAAGGAAGGAGAGTGAGACGGCCTAACTTTATTTATATGTATTTAGAAATTACTGTGGATTGGAGGATAGGAATGCTACTTCTTGTTGTTTACTGGTCAATAGAATTGTCTATTATATAGGTTAGGAATTTATAACAATCTTTGCCGGTTAGGTCAACAAAGTCATGTTTATACAAAAGTGCGTGAGAAACTATTTCGCTGAACTAAAAACACCGCACATTTGAAGAACTGCAAAATGCAGCACCACAAGGTTCTTTATCTCAAAATCAGTATACTACTACAAAACCTTGGTCATGTTTCATTCATGCTTTTAATGCTTCCACTCCAATCTCCCATACAAGATTAAAGCATCAAAATATCTAAGCAACAAGACGGCCTTCCAAGAAAAGGTAACTGTCTTTCTACACCAACTATTCCTAACCTATCACGTGATGGTTAATAAACAGGACACCATGTGAACACGAATACTAAACCAAAACAGTTATATCCCACAAAGTTGAGTAGTTTAGATGAAAAAAATGACAAGCCTTCAAAAGGAATTTGTGATTTCCATTGCTAATTGTTTAGGTAATCATTCAGAAGACCTAAAACACATCACAATCACTTTTGAAGGGAGAGCTCAAAATCAAATAAATTCCATGACAGCGTTATGATTTTTTTTCCACAGCAGATTGCTAATATTAATTTAATAATGAATAATCCCTCAAATCAACCAGCCTTTCAAATAAACAGTGTTATGCTGTCATACTACCTCAGCAGAAGCCTAACTCTAAAGCACAGGTTCAGCAACAAAACTGGGACCTAAACTAGTTCAACGAATATCTGTTCCTTAAGAGTATTCAATACTAAATTAACTTTTCTGTCACTAACTGCAGCACCAATAAATCCCTCTCCCTTTCAAAAAATAAAGGCAATCCAAACCAGTTTTCAAGTCCTCAGAAATGCATGGAATGAGGCAACTAATTAACTACTAAGTATATAAAAACTATCAAAACTATTCATCTGTTTTATTAAGACCACTTGGTAAGCTTACCACCCACACCTAGAGAAAGCTATGTTAAGAAACTCAGCAAGTGTTTACYAGCCACGCTGCTCAAGAGCAGAAAAAGTCCTGACAGCCAGACAAACTCTGTGTTTAATCATAGAGACATTCTAACCCACTCCACTTGCAGGAAGCAGAGATGGTTTTCAGGAAAGTCTCGTCCCAAAATCACACCTCAGCTTATCGCACAAACTTCTACCTTCTCACACTGACAGCCATGGGAAACAACACTCTGATGTAAAATCAGAAACTGATCCAACACTAGTACTTACTTCCTAGAGATTCTTTTTGGGTAATATTGCAAGCACTTTAGAAAAACTATCCTGACGCCAATAGGTGAGCGCTCAAATCAGCAGTATTTTATGCACCCGTTTTCCTTAGGGGTCCGTGGCAGTGCCCCCGCCCTGCTCTCACTCCCCAGCCCATTCCCACAGTATCTCCCTCTCCCAGAAGCGAGCTGTCACCCCAGCACGTCCCGCGGGGCTGTCAGAACCGCGCTCCGGCTCGGACTTCTGCTCTGAACCAAGAGCAAACACCCTCCCGAGACGAGGGCAGAGCAAATAGCGCTCTCCAAACAAAGCACGCGTATCTGCCGGGGCGTTTACCTGCTCCAGGAAAAGATTGGACACCGCGCCCGGCTGCACAAGGATGTGTAAACCGGATCAGAGAACCCGGCGGCCCTGCCCCGAGCGCTCCGCTCATGCCGACCCAGAGCGCGGGGTCCGACTCTGGCCCGCGAGGCCGGAACAGCCCAAGCAGCGAAGGCGCGGAGGGAGCCCCGCGGGGTGGGAGCCGCCCGCTCCCCCCGAGGCCGCGGCCCGTCGCTCCCCGTCCCTCCCGCCCACCAAGCCGCGCTCTCCGCACCGCCGCGGCAGGGGGGCCGCGGCCCGGGCGCAGCTCGCGGGGAAGCCGGGCGCCGCCTCACCGTGTGCTCGTGCTCGTCGGCGCGGGCGCGCAGCGGCAGGAGCGGCACGAGCAGCAGGAGCAGCCCGGGCGCCGCCATCTCGGGCCTCGGCGTCCCCAGCAGGCCCCGCCGCGGCACCGGCCCGCGCCCGCCGCCGACGCCACTTCCGCCCCGCCCGCCACGTCACCCGCCCGCCCGCCGGAACCGAGGGGGCGCTACGGGAGCGGCCGCCGGGCAGGCGGGACCCGGAGTGCTCGCGCCCCGCGGGCCTTGGAGCCACCACGGCATCCGGCAGGAGAGCTCCGATCTTACTTGATGAAGTTGTAATTGATATTTCATTTTGATCGATGAAATAATCTAAAGTTATTTGGGAACAGCGCGACGCAGGACCTGTGGGCAAGTACCCTCTGGAACACAAGTCCCGTTGGGAGCAGCTGAGGGAGCTGCGGTTGTTGAGCCTGAAGAGGAGGAGACTCATGGGATCCCTTATCACTGTCTCCAACTCCCTGAAAGGAGAGTGTAGGCACGTGCTCGGCTTTTTCTCCCAGTCAACCAGCGTTAGGACAAGAGGACATACCCTCAAGCTTGGACACTAGCAGCAATTTCTTCGCGGAAAAGGTGATTAAACATTGGAAGGGGCTGCTCAGGTAGGAGTAGTAGAGTCACCGTCCGCGGAGGTGTTTAAAGAAAGACTGSACATCACATTCAGTGTGTCATGGTCTAGTTGAGAGGGTGGTGTTGAGTCATGGATTGGACTTCATGATCTCACAGGTCTTTCCCAAGCTCGTCGATTCTGTGAAATACACAGCCCCATTCTCTACCCACCTCGCACAAGCCGCGGGAGCACAGGGACGCGCAGGGGCACAGAGCAGGCACTGAGACAGCACAGCCACACCTGGACCTTGCTCAAGGTAAGGTTTCTGTCAGTGCTAGCTACGATGAAGCCTGCAACCCTGCCTGCAAACTTGGAACTACCTCAAGCTACGAGTCCAAAGTAAAAAAAAAAACCCAAACCAAACAAAACCTCCAATCCAAAAAGCTCATTGTATTAAACATTAATTCATCAGACAACTTTTAAACTAAACAAATACACAAAAAATTTTCAAAATTTCTTTAAAAGGGGGTGGGGGGCTGTACCAGCTTCTCAAATAAAGACAGCCAACAAATAAGCAGACAGACAACAAAGGACATGAGCAGAAAGCAGGAATTCCATGCTGTTACATGTCAAGCATACTTTGCAGGAATGATGCAGAAACAGATTTTCCTGTTACCACCACACCTATGCTAAAAGCTTTTCCCCTTGTGGTCTACACATTCAGTCTACCTTCCCTGAACGTATTTCACAAGGTACGTTTATATGAAGCATTTTCCAGATAGGCGGGAGACAGTACATGCACTATTTCAGTAGAAGCCAGGTCCCTGTAGAGAGAGATACTTGCCAAAACCCATGCAAAAGCCCTGCTTGTATTATATACACATACAGAGAAAAGACCTAGACAGCCTTTATAACACCATATGTTTCTTTCTAGTCATTGCATCTCAGTCCAAAACAGAGTAGCTTACCCTTGCGAGACAGAGAGAGGAGACTTCAGCACGTTCAGTTGATTCAGTACTTAAATCTCTCTGTCAGCAACAGGGCCAGCCAGAGCCATCTGCTGCAGCCAGGTTTGCAAGGCATGCTGTACAAAGAACAAACACTTTGCCTAGGCCTGCCAGCTGCCACCTGAGTTTGGTGGATTGGTTGATGCCCCTACAGTTGCTCAGGCCACTTAAGTTTTTACCAGCAATTTTATTATGTGTTCAGTCCTTGAACTGTAACATGCATCAGAAACACTGTTCGTTCCCACTTCCCCTCCCAAGCACATTCTTGAGTCACCACCAATCTGCTTGCACGCTGTTTTCTTCTCTGGTCTCTTCTGAGCTTCAGTTTCAGTGCACTTCTCATCCTGGGTGGGAGCAACACACACCACATGCTCACCAGCACAAATGGAGTTTACAGATACAGGAACTCCAACACTGAGATGTACGAGGCTTAAAGCAGCTTAATGAATCCAACCTATGTGGAAGACACTTTGGTGGCTAAGCAGGTCATCTCTGTTGGCCTGTAAGAGACTTGGAAGTCATGCCTGCATCCTAATAATTTACCTGCATTTAAGACTAAAGAAATTTTAGTGCTGTTCCTTTTCTCCTTGACAGAATGACAGTTTTGCAGTGATTGCTGGTAACTGGGATCCCTCACTAATCCAGCAGAACTGAGACAGGAATGCCTGAGACTACAGCTGTATCTTCAATTTCCCTCCCTTATACAGTGCAGAAGGGGCCTGTACAGAAAGCATTTATAATGTGTCTCAGCTCCACTTGTCCCAGCTCACCTCTCCAAAGCAGAGCCCCACCAGCATTTGGCTTCACATGATAGGTCAGGTCAGAGTAGAGAAGTATCTAAGCTTCGAATGGGAGAGGGACTGAAAGGCTACTTATGAGCTACTTTTCAGCAATTCAGATATAAACCATCTCACCACAGCACCAGCAATAGAAATCCAGTTCACAGCCATGGTATTAGGATTGTGCAAAGATAAACCCCTTCCATAGAAGACATTTGGCTATAACAGGGAGGGGATGCAGAATTAGAAATTAGCTTGGAAAGGTAGATCCCTAGGCTGCCTCAGTCCAACAGCATTGAAAGGAAATCTGCATGAGACACTTCTGTATTTTGCTCTTCCTTTCAAGCCTTATTACAGTTTTACCCACATCCTACAGTTCTACTTTATGTTGTACCTGACAGATGTGGAAGCAGATAAATTCCTCTTACCACATCACAGCTCCAAGCTCTGGGGTACAGCTGCAGTCAGCACCAAGAAGATGGGGAATTTTTGAGCAAAACAAGGTGGTTGTGTACAAACCAAAGCATGTGACAGCTGAAGACAATCAAGCTGCTGAATTTCTTCTTTTGGTTTATTTCTTTTATCCCTAATTTCTTCACTTATCCTTTTGACTATTTTCTTCGTTTCAGCACCAAAACTTCCTTCCCTGCTTCCAATTTGACCTAAGAGTGGTGGAAACCTTGCTTCATTCCAAGAAGGGCACAGGAAGGCAGCTCTCACTTCACCATTCCCCTGGCTACTGTGAACAAAAGCAAAGTCTCATTGATAGTCTATAGTGCCAGAGTTACTGGAGACAGCACTGAGATCCTTTAAAAAAAAAAACCAAAACCCCAAAACAGAAAGGACACCTCTGCAGCTATAGGCCTGCAGCTCAACACCTGCATCTCTCTATCATCAAAAGGAGAGGGTATATGAAGTGCACTTGGAGTCACACCCTATGAGTTTAATGCATAGATGATATTTAGCATATGCCTATATCCCTGAAAGCAGCAGGGGCTTCTCCACCTTCATTCAGTGCCGGTCAAGTCACAGTTGCTGTCACTCCTGCAGCTTCACACATTGGGTTTGCCACCCTGCAAGAGAAAGGAACTGCAACTCTGTCACCTGTTCTCTTACAGATTAAGGGGAGCTGACATTGGACAGAAGCTTTCTGTGTCCTACCTGTACCCGAGGAATCAGCTAACACAGATGTATCGATGTCTTTTTCAGGGCTGGAAGTGGGGGAGTGGCTTGAAAACCAAGTAGGTAACGGTGCTTAATTCTCTACCCTGAATGTTATCTTGCAGAATTCCTGTCTGTGTCACTCATGGACAACCAGAGCCTTATACTTGTCCCCCAAGGGTCAGGATATGCACAAATGATTTCAAGGTCTGGAAGAGAGCCAAACCAGGAAACCTCAAGTTTGTAAGCCCTCAGGCAGAAAAAAGGCTGCACTAGCTGTTCCAGATTCACATTGGTAGAAAGAACAGTAGAGCAAGCAGAGTCCAGCCCCTAGGCTGCCTGTTTTCACTGCAGCCAGCTAAAACACAGCTGGTATTTGTGAGGTGTGTGCATTGATAATTGGAGACTTAATGTACTATTCCAGAGTATGAAGTGCAACACCTTCATATTGCTGCTACAATGACCGCATGCAAGAGTACAGAACACAGCACTGCCACCAACTCCTTCTCTAATCTGAAAGGTCCATCACGTGATTTTATAACACCATACCCACAACCTCCCCAAAAAAGGTCTAAGTACAGTTGGTTTGTGACACAGAAGATCCCTTACCAGCTGTCTTGGGAATATTCATGGTAAATACAGCACACACAACATCTTGTCTGTCCTCTTCAGGGAGGGAACAGGAAAAGGAAAGGCATTTTCAAGGCTGTATGTAAAATACCTTCTTRAAGACAGACAACCTCTCATCCTCCCATGGTTTAATGATTGCTAGAGGGGGATGCTACACCTTCTGAAAGGTCAGTATAACTGTATCCAAAATCTTATACCAAGCAGTAGTACTTTCACCTGCTCCTGCTGTAATGAGCATTCTTCAAACCACTTATTTTCTTTACTTTTTCAAGCATGTTTTCCAGTCAAGCCCTGGTAGACTGTATTGAGGGGTTTGGTAACAATGCTTATCAGGATTTAGTTCCTAAAAGGACATGTGTGCTTTCTTGATCAAAAGGCAACTTCATGTTGGTGCAGGGCTCCCAAGATACACATCAGTGTTCTCCTTCCCAATGATACTTTTTCTTGAAGCCCCAAAGTACCAAAATTCTTCCAACTAAATAAAATTATAGAACGCCAAGAAGTCCCAGTGAAAACCTTGGGAAAAGTTACCACAGCTTCAGGGAGGAGAAAGGGGATGAAAACATTTGGGTCCCACTTATAAATAATTTAAGACTGCCCAAAAATATCTGTACAAACACATATATAAACAGAAAAAATCCACATATTGAAAGATTCAGCGACCTCTTGGGGGCACAGGTGGAGGATAAAAGCCTTCACAGCTTACAGGCCTATAAAAAGACAGAATAAAAATGCATGTAAAAGTAGTAGAAAATAGAGTTCTGGAACAACACATTGTATGCAATAACATCATAGAGTACTATAGAAGCAATAGTCACACAAGAAGCAAAACAGGCTATCAGGGATTCAGCAACAGAGCAGATGCGAAGCTGCCAGAGCACTGTTCCTGTCCAAGCTATTCTTCTGCTCTTCAGCTGCAGTAATTCTACTATTACTGGGAAGAGGTACTATAATAGTTGGAGTAAAATTTTGGTAGTATGGTAGGTTTCTCCTGAAATGAAGATGCAATAGGAAGAGATCAAAAGATTCAAAACCTTGTTTCAAACTAACTACAGATAAATTCCAGTTATATCCTTGCCAAGCCAACAATGCAGAACTTGCTGCACCCACACAGTAGCAATTACTGCTTTAACAGTTGGAGAATTTTTTTAGTATCTGTATTGAGAGAACTTTTGGGGGACTAGACTTCATAAACTTGCACTGGTTGGACTAAAGGAATGTTTACAAGTTACTTAAGTTTGTGGTGGTCTGATCAAATCAAGGGAAAACTCAACACCCTTTATAAAACCAGTGCAGTTCTTTCTTTGAGGCCAATAATCTGTAAAGATATCTGCTTTGGAGAGATCTGAACTTTGTAAAAAGAAAAAAAGTGCAAGAGAATGCCAAAAGGAACTTCCCCTTGCACTATATTTTGTATATTCCAAGAGGATATTCTCAGGAGAGTCATGTACTAAATCTCTGCCAAGGGCCAGATGCAACTCCACCTGGGTCAGTCTTACTATGGCAAGTGTTGGGTGCTTCACTAGTGCTGCCCCTCGCTGTGCATGAACCACAGGGACAGCACTGCAGTAGCCTTGTTACCAACTAGGAAACAGATTCCTCCAAGTATTACAGATGAGAAACAAAGGCCTTACAATTCCTAACAATGTACAGATGAGAAACAAAGGCCTTACAATTCCTAACAATGTGTGTTGACAGATAGCAGTCTGGTAGACTTTGTTCAAAGACACATTCACTTTCTGCCTTGCTACCTGCCTTGCTTTCTGTCCAAGGCTTCCTTATGGATTCACTGAAAGCGCATGATTGAGCTGCATTTTAGCTTTACCTGCTTGCGCCTCGAGGAGGCACTCTGGGAGGCCTTTCTGGGAAAGGAAGCCTCTCTACTTGGTGGGGAACTGGACTGCGGCTCCTAGTTGTTTCTGGGATTTCATTGTCCTACAAAATGAAGGGAAGCGTTTACAGAACAGCAGAATTTGTCTTGTTAGCTTCACAACAAAAGTGGCTAGGTTTTGGCATTTCTGCAAATGCAATGCCAGCTCTGAGCTTTTTCTTTGCATGAAAACAGCCATGTACTTAAGGACAGCAGACCAGCATACAGCAAAGGTGAGAGCTTACCTCACTGTCCCCTTCCATCCCACTGCTGACACTCAATATGCTCCGAGTGCTGGAGCGGTTACTTGCACTACCTGGAGGGAGTAAGCAAGAAAAAACAAACTGATTATTAAATCCTGGTGATTTAATTGCAAATCACTAACTCAGGGCTCTTTCTAACCTCACACTTAATTCTTGCACACATAATTTAATGCTTGTTTAGATTCATTTATTTCCAGGTTTTTTCATATGTTCAGGATCCAAACAACAGCATTTCATACAACACAAACCACTGGGCCAAACCATTCAGTTATGCTTTCTTTCTAGAAGACTTCTGCCTTACCTAGATCCAGTCTTCTGGTTAAATACTCACAACCATAATCTAACTGAAAAGATCCAATGCCAGTATCACCTGGCAAGTTAGGCAGATATTTTCACAAGGGTTACACACCCAACACTTATGTACATTTAAATTATCAGTCCCCATATCTTTAACAACTGCATGTAGGTAGATTGCTCTGAGCACTATCACATATTCATTCCTGGAATAAGGGACTGCCTAAGAGGTTATTGTTCCAAATAGCTGTTTACTCCCTCCTCTTACAACAATCCCCACTCATCACAGGATAGTCTACTTTCAAGCTAAAAACAAGTTTGTTCAAACAGACTTCAGCAACCATCTATGCAAACCCATTTAACTGTCACGGACTCAAAGCAGGGATTGTTTTTGCAATCAATCATGCCATTTCCAAAGATGACAGCAACTCAGAAACATATCCTACACTGCTATGGCTGGTTTCAGTCATAAATAACATTCTATAGGGCTGTGAAATACTGGGACACTAATGTTCACAAACCTCTATGCTGAAATGGTGGCTAGAGAGATTTTCTCCTAAGATGCAGTCCCTCCCTACTAGCTTTGCTAAGTCTCATCAGCTGGTACAAACAGCAGCACTTAAGAGTGCTAAATACTGTGGCAGGATCCATTCTCACAAATCACACCGTGAGAAAGCTCCAAGCTGCACACAGCGAACTCTGCAGACTTGTTAACATTTCTCTCACATCTGCTTGCATGCAAGTTACTGGCTCAGTCAGCTGCCTCTGGCACCTATTCTGGATGTATGCCAGCTTTATCTTGCCAAGAGTTACAAAGGTAGTAACCTCACTGGGACTCAGGTTTCCTTTCAAAGGACCAAAATGATCCTAAATGATTTCTGCAAGAATTGYTCAGTCTGCAGTAAAAGCAAGAATGCAGGGATTTAATTTGAACAAATTAAACCTAATGAAAACCAAAGATAATAAAAATCTGCAGACTGCCCAAGTCACTCAAGAGGTTCCACAGTTACCAATGAAAAATGCTGTCCTTTATGCACAACAGTTGAGGAAACAACATGTAGATACTGTTTTCCAGCCTGAAATATAACTGCCCTTCAGGCCAGAAGAGCACACAGCCTGCTGGCAGTCACAGCACAGGAACATCCTTTTCAATAAGGGCGCAGCTGCCATCTGCTTTGAAGAACTGAAGACAGGTGGTATGCCTTCCCTGAGAAGGCTCAAGGGAATCTTTTGCTCAGCTTTCAGGTTCTCCTTCAGCAGAGATGCAGACACAAGATGCCCAAACCACTTGATGTACACCTGGAGTTGCTTTTACAGTTTTGAGAACAGCCAGCCTGAGGTATGCAAGGTTTGGGGTGGCACTGTCAGTGCTGGGATTCAGGAACAGAAGTCCTGTCCCCTGGGCTGACTCCAGGGTCACGCTGGGGAGGTGTTTTCCATCCAGCTTTCCTGTAGAGATGGTGACACTCAAAGCTTGCTTACTTGTTGTGCTGGATGTGCTTTCTGTTTTCCAGTCTCCTCGCTTTAACTCCTTTTTTGGTGGAAAAATGTTTTTCCTAGGGGTGTATTCATATATTCCACATTCTGGTTTCCCCAAAGTATTATGAGAATGTCGAATGGGTACTGTAATTTCCAAATCTGGAAGGGAAAATGAACAACTCAGAAAGGTCTATGCAATTATAGCCTCCAAGAGACAGTTTTGCACTTAAGAACGAAGTTAAACACAATCGCATAAGGACTGTACATAATCATAACTGTACATGAATGAATCAAGATGCACTTTACAGATGTGGGCATCCTTTTCTTGGCTGTGAAAGTGAGGAGTAAAGCAACTTCCGTATGTTTTTGCCAACTGGCACATGGATATGCATATTAAAATATCACAGAACCACAATACACATGGACATATTTCTGCCTGAAGAGCTTATTAACATGGTTAGCTGCTTCATTACSAGAGAATATCGGAATCAGAGACTCTTACCTGCACTTTTGTCTTTTTTTTGTTTCTCCATTTGCCTCCTGGTTATGCTGTCTCGTAGACGTTTCAGATTTTCCTAGAAACATCACAAGATATTCTTTTCAGGGTTTTGGATAAAGGAGAATGAGCAGCTTTCTGACAAAACCAGAATTATATTTCAGCTAACTTTGCAGTCAAGCTGTAACAAAGCCTGCTAGACCTGGCTGAAGTCCAAACCATGTCAACAGGTTTTAATCTATTCCTTTCAGAAACCCATGTGTGCCTTTCAGAAGCCAAGCTTTTCCTGATGTTCATTATGTATGTTAAGGTCAAGTTCACACACTCACTGGCAGTTGCAGATAAGCAGCAGATTGGGTTTAGAACTCCCTCTGTCTTCTGTTTGCACTGTGACACCGGCACAGAAGCAAGACCCACAATCAAATAACTACACAGTCCTTTCTGTACTAATGAACAGATAATTGTGACTGCAGGGACCGAAAAGGCTGTCATGCATCCCAGAGTGTGAGGGACAACTCAGAAAGAATTCAGGATATCCACAATGAAGAAAGAGGGGACACATGGAAATGTAACTGGGAGCAAAGTCTCTTCACCATTGTGTGGCAGCCTATTACACCTTGCAGTATGAAAAGGTAGGGAGAAAAAAGACAAATTTTTTCAGCAGGGAAATACGTACAGATCTGAGATGAGGAAACCCCTGAATAGGTAGAAAAGCAGATGAAGCAAATGCTGTACCATGGAGCAAAATTTGGAGCAGAGACTTTGAAAGCTGCTCGTGGCATGGGGCATGTCACTTCATCTCTTCTACATACATTTACTGAAGTACCACTGTGCTCTTCACCGATCGAAGAAGGGACTCCTCTGACTGTTTCTGGGTAGATAGGACTCTTCCAAGTGAGAATCAGGAGGAGAAAAACCGTGCCCTTGTTCTGACAGCTTCTAAAACAGTGTCACACACTGGAGACCAGTGTGAGAGCAAACTGCCACAGCATGAACAAAAGGCTCCAAAAGAAGCAGGCAGTGGTTTTAAAGAGGGAGCCTAACTCTAACTTAAGAATGAAAATTTTACACTATGACTGATAGTTCCACCAGTCATTATGTCACTGCTGCCAACAAAATCACTCCCTCATTCAGTTAAGCCACCCAAACCAGCTAGGACTTTACAGCCAATACACCATCTGGGACATGGAGTCTTCACTGATCTGAAATGGATGAGAACTGACAAGCTAAATGTTCATCACAGAAGTCCCCTGCCAGCAGGTAGGTGCTAGGTGACCTCTAGAAAGGTGATTTAGCCAACTAGATTTGATCCAATTCCTTGTATACACATCTTCAAAAACTAAAACTACTAGAGCAGGACAAAACAGATCTGTAAAACTGCTACCTGCTTGCTGCCAACTGGGAATAGCCCCCCCCCCGTGTCAGGAGAGAACTCTGCTAGCTGGGGGGGTCTGCTTGCTAGTCTTCCTGTTCCAACCAGGAAAGAAATGTACCCACACTGAGCAGCTTGTGATATATACCTGGAGAGACAGCTGTATTTCTTAAACAGTAGAGWAAGTCCGTACCTGCTGGAACCGGAATGATTCTGATCTCTTTTTCTGGTTCAGTTGCCACTCCTTAAAATGAAGTACGGCTTCGTCCACAGTGAGGATGCCCATTTTCACTTGCTCCTGTAATGTAATCAGCTGCCGCTGACCTGGGGTTTTCATTCCAGCAAATGGATCATATATGCTTGATTGAGACAAGTCCCTTACAGGCCTGACTATTGTCTCTGAAGAGAAAACACCACCAAAAATTATAACTTTGTGGCATCTGCCTTCCTCGTTGAATACAAAGAGATCAAGCACCCTTGATACAGCAGACACAAATAAAAAAAAAATCAATATTACAGACTGAGTGTTTCCTAAGAAGTCTTTTCTTCTTAGGTCATCCTGCTATTTTTCAGGGCTAAAAGCCCAGCTGAGAGGTAGCCTTGTAAACAAATATGTCCCAGCGATAAGCTCTGTTCTTAAAAACATAATTTAAATCAACAGCACAAAATGTATTCCTTAAAGTGCCCTGCTTCCTCAGCAATTCAGAGAACAGAGCTTTTACCTGAGCAGTCACAAAGCTAGACTCTTCCTAGATAATCTGTGTAGTGTTAGGTCCAGAAACTGAAAACTCATTCTACTGACGCTGGTATTTTGTAACTCATTTGTAACATAAAGAAGAGTTCCCAAGACATGAGATGTACTCCCCTCACACTCTGCAGTTAAAGTTTCCAGTGTCACTAAAGGCCAAAAAGATTGGGTCATTCATAGAGGCCTATTATCCCCAGAGCTTTGTAAAACAGTCTATTCTGTCATATTTCACGCAAATGAAGCCACCTCAGCAGATCTGCATTTGGATTACTGAAAGGATTTTCACGGTGAACTTTTGACTTACCTTTCTTAACTCTTCCTCTAGGGACATACAGATTCTCAGGTCTTTGAGTCTTCTGTGCAAAAACTGCAAAAGAAACATCCTTTAGATACTGAAATGCATCTCATGAAGAGAGAAATAKCAAGGATGAATACAGCAAGCAATTCTGCATTGCATTACAGCTTCTGTTACCCTACTAAGTCCATTGAAGAAAACAGATTTGTACATTGACCTCAAAGAATTTAGCTCAGCCACCTCTAAGAGAAATCTGGACAAGCTTCCCATATAATCCTGTCACAAGGGGAAGGAGAAGTCACTGAAATTACTCTCTCACATGTTACTGTGGTTCTTGTTAGAATGTTTGTGATATAAGACCAAGATTTCCAAAACTGCCTAATAAACGAAGAGGAACAATCTTCTTCAATTTCAATAGAACCTCACTTCAGAGGGGGGTATTGAGGTATAAAATCATGTCCTATACAAATGCAGTTGAATCAATTATGCCATTACAGAACAGCAAGGTCACAATTTATTAGCTCAATTGTGTCTTTATAATATCAGGATCTTTCCTATTTAGTTGGATTTGTTGATACCATTTGGGGGTAATCTGTCATCCTATTGCTTTCATTCAGAGCAGCTTAGGCCAAGATCTTGGGATACAACATCCCCACATTTTCAGAGTAGGCAAAAGATGAAAAACAGATCTGAAATTGGATCCCAAAGGTAATCTAATTTCAGAGTCAAATAATCCAGGGATCTTGGCATGTATTTAGCAACTGGAGCCCATGTCAATGCCATTCTACCGTTGGCTAGTCCACATTTCCACAGGTAACCAACTCACTTTTAGAGATGTACAGTTCATTGTCTGGCTGTGGAGAGCTAGATTCTGGTCTTGGAACAGGAACTGGAGGTCTGTTAGCCATTTCCTGTGGAAAAGGATCTTGTTCCACTGAGTAGTACACATCTTCACCATACTGCTCRTGATGATCTTCCTCTGAATCTGGCACATCCATACTACCACCTACAACAGAGCAGAGTTTGTAAGAATAACAACTGGATCCCTCCAGATGCATTATGTACCACATTCTTACCAAGCTGGCCATTTCACAGGCAAAACCATCCATTTTTAAATGTGCCAAAGACCTTCAAGACAGGACTTTATCAAGTCATTAACATCTAGTAGCATGTAACTACCACTACGCCTCTATCATCTGTTTTGGTGAGGAAATAATGAAAAATCTCCTAACTTTTTAAGAGCTTGAGGAACAGTTAGTTTAATTAATTGCAGTTAATTAACATACTTTAATAGTAAGCACAAACAGACTACTGGTTTTCAAAAACTGTAGGTGATGGTCTACAAAGTACTACAGAGAATTATTACTTTGTCTGAAACAAGAAAACAGTGTGGACTATCTCCTATCCTTTAAGAGTTCATGGAGAAAGCTTGGGTTCTATTTAATTCCTTTAACTGTGCTACTGCCATCCTTCCCTCAAAATAGGTCTCACCTTCTAAAAACTTGCGGAGCATTGAGTCTTTTGTAGTTAGAGAAACTTCATCTCCAGCAACTGGAGTGTCTGGTTTAGATTGAAGCATCTCTACATCTGAAAAAATACCAAGAAAAATGAACCTGTTAATTATATCCTTAAATACACAGAATAATGTAATATAATAAACTGGTGTGGTATTTCTGACTGGACCTTTGGTTTATGGTGACAATCAAAGAAGCTGGGCAACTGACCAGGCATTTTCCTCAAAAAAGGCTTCTAAGTCACTATGTTCAGTCCACTCTGCACAAATCTTTCCCACCTGCCTGCTGCTTACACTCAAGGGTGACTAACATCGCTGTTGAGAAGTGCTGACAAGACTTCAAGCAGGCACTGAGTATTGACTATTATTGAGAGTGTGTTGGCCAGGTGAAAGTTTTGGCCTTTGTACAGTGCTCCTGAGAGGAAACCGCATGACTTGGCAAAACAAGACATTAAAGGCAATTTTCCCACAACACATGGTGTTTGCTTTGTTTATTGGAATAAAGTCAAAACAATTGGCTGAGTTAGTTGATTGGATCTGGAAGGTTTTTCGAGGGTCAGGTGATAATTCAGTATTGAGAAAGGACTGACAGCAAACAATAAGATACTTTTATTAATTCAGTGTTTTGACATGAAGAATTCTGATTTCAAAAAAAAAGGTCAACCTCATTGTAACACTAAAACTAATCTTGAAACTAAAATAAAATGTTAGGTAACCATGTTCCTAATGATATCAAAAAAATAAGAGTGATATAAAAGAATTGGTGAGGCATATCTATTACTATGTCATAGATCTACTGCTATGTAAACTAGATGGTTTGGGTCACACGTGAGAATATGAAATACTTTTAACTCATTACAATGGCTCCAGTCCTGTGTTACCTTATTCTCAAACAAGTTCCTGCCAGGCAAATTGACCCTGTGGTATCTAACCTTCCTTTGATCAGTCTCTGAAAAAGTGTGGTGGAAGCACATCTTGATCACAATTAATGGGCACACTGCCACAGTACGGCTACACCTAAAATAGCCCCATATTGTCCTCTATACCACAGCCGTATCTACTCACATAAGGGTAATTCCTAGAAAAAGTACCTTGATAAAAGTTAAGTATTTCCTAGTGAGCCCTCCTCACAAACCTTCAAGTCAGTACAAAAGCTTGAATCCTTTATTTGTGATGGCACTTCAAAATCAGCCAGCACTCCCATTAATTTCAGTGGGGGTTTGCCTGAGTGCTGATATTCTAAATGATATTGAAACGCCTTCACTTTGAGAGAACCAATCTAACTGCCGAGACCTGTACCAATTTAAACTTATCTGTTACAATACAGGTAGATTTTAAGCACCGTTCAGACAAGCTGTTAATATTCTTCAAGCAAAGACTAACAGACTACATAAGAAAAACAGAGAATTTCAATAAAAGACTCCTGAGTGGAAGGCAGCAGAGCTTTGTGTATAGAGGCAACACACTAGAACTCCAGAAGAAGCAGGAAAGAGAGGCTTTTCAGAGTCCAGTTCGAAAGTGCTAAATTACAGGGAGTTTGATCTGCATATATGAAAGAAAATTCCCTGCACAGTTTCTGGGAGATCTGGGCATTTCAGGCCTGGAAGAAGAAGACTTAATAGTTTCAAGCTTGTTTTTTAACCCTCCACAGACTTAGTCAATCAGCCCCATTCAGAGGTGCGCTGATTGCGGGCAGACCTTCCAAACATCTAGAAACTCTCCCTCTCATTACTGCAAACAAGAGCAGCTTTGTTCCTTACAAGTCCAACTCGATTTACTGCTTATTGCCACCTGAAGGCAGAATAATCCTGGTTTTAGTAGCAAAACTATACCTGGAGTGGCCAGCAACACTTTGCAGAAAACAGTTTATGATTTCAAGCAAAGTACCGACACAGTCTTCTGGACTCTGTAATCAACAAAAATGTGTTTTCTAGTATCATTTAATCTAAAAGAGGAGAAAACCAGCTCAGGACCAATATAGCCCATAAGCAAAAGTGTTTTAGAAAGGAAACTTTTCCCCTGAGGCTGCATACTTAAAACCTGCAGAAAAGGTGCACTAGAAGTCCTTAAGGAGGTATTTAAAATATAAGAAACTGGATTCTCTGCTCATCATGGGAATCATAAAATATATCAGTGGGCCGAAATAAGACCAAATAGGCAGGTGAGTAAGAACAGCAAATTTACAATTGCTTAACATAGGTACTTAATTTGATATTTGCAATTGGCCTCACTGAATATTAATGGTATCATGAAAAAGTTAAACACATGCATATTTATCAGAACTAGCTCTTTATTTTTAGCAATAAACCAAGCAGATTAATGTTTTTTTCAGTTATAATCTTTTCGGTACATTTATTTCTAGATGTTCACTTTCTTTTGCTCTCAAGTTGTTGAGCTAGAAGCTCAGTTCTTGTTTTTCAGTTTCCCAGTTGTCAGTAAAATCACATCTTACATAGTGTTCTTTTCTGTCAGTAAGTCAGAATGTCCTTAGGTACCCAGTTCTCAGGAGGGAAAAGCAGGACATGGTAGAAAATATAGTCTCATATCTATATGTTAATTTACTTGCTCAGGGTTCAGGGAGTCCTCAAAACACTGAAGAAACAGCTCTTGATCTTGTACACAAGCAATTAAAAAAGGGTATAGAGCAATTTTATCAGTCAGCCAGTGTCAGAACTGGAGCATAGTTTCCTTGTGGTGAGAGCAGAAAAACTGTAACTGAGGCGCTACTATGTGTAAGAGAGACGGGGTCTGAGCCACCTGATCTAGTTAAAGATGTCTCTGCTCATTGCAGAAGGCTTGGACTAGGTGAGCTTTAGAGGTACCTTCTAAACCAAACCATCTTGTGATTCTGTGATTCTATGAATATACATACAAAGATCTTCTGGGGCACCAGGGACAAATCCAGCCATGGATTCATAAAGCTCTTCATCGGAGCCTGGATTCAAGGAACATTTCATTAAGAGATCAGTGGACAGATGAGCCATGGACTCATAAACAGACTCATCTTCCTCGCCTTGCATCAGCTCTTCCTTAATGTGACTCTTTAGCATATCTGCAGTTTCCTGGAGAAGAAGGAGGGCAAGAAAAAAATTTCAAGTCTCATTTAGATAAAGAATCTGTAGAATAAATGCAAACAAAAGATATCTCACTCTTTCATCACTGATGGAAAAAAAACTTCTAAAGGCAGCCAATTCCCAAAGATTAAGGCTTCGCAAATGGATTAAATCCCTACTAAAGCTATCTGGGACAAGCTTTCAAGATCTATGTTGTAATTAAGGTAACAAAGGCAAAACAAGTGGTGCTGACACATTCTGAGGCCATTACAGCCTCTCACCCCATCAGTTTCATGTCCTACCCAATGTCTGCAAACTCTCAGAACATAAGCACAACTCATTCTAAAAATACAAATTATTGTCAAAGGCTATTTTGAGGCAAGCATAGCTAACCATAAGGGGGGAAGCTTATCACATGCGGAGCACCTGCAAAATAGCTAAGTTTTAGCTTTGATGTAGATTCAGTTTCAGTTTCTTGGCATTAGCAGCAGCATGTAACACCCAGAGTGGGAGCACACAGACCCTTTTTCTGTGATATTAACAGGAAACCTCATAGCAGGCAGCTGTTCATGTAATACAGGCAACTTCTGATTCACATGACAGCAGAACACTCTTAAATATTTGCAACACAGAGCAGGGAGGGAATGCAGATCTTCACCAAATCACACAGGGGAGCAAAACGTAAAGCTTCATCCCATCCTCCTTCCCAAGTTCCAGTTATGTCACAAGCACAGCCATCTTAACAGTTGCAATGCTACAGATATTCTTCCATGCACAAATGCCAACTCATGGGCCCTCAATCCACAGGGCATGTCTGTCAAAGCTGTCTACACATGCTTCCCTCCACAGTCAAAATGGGTCAGGCCAGTAGCTCATGCAATGCTTTACAGAGGTACAGAGGAACCTCTGCCAGAGAGAAAATTAGGTGAGTAAAGGGACTTATTAGGATTTTCAGATATCCATACTAGTAGTGATACTAGTCACTACCTTGCAGTGGTCACGCTAGTGCAGTTGATTTGTGTGCCCTGGTCTATGCTGCACAGACAGCTTGACAGTCAGTAAGCAGGACCTACTCTTAACACAGCTCTGTCACTGTGCTGGTGGAGAGAATACAGGAGGAGCACAGTACTGCAATAAGATGTTGGAAGGACTTCTTGCACATCTCTCACTTACCCCAATGCAAATATTTTGATCACACAATTTACATTTTCTGTAGCCCTCCTAATCTCAGAACATGGAATGACTTTTATTTAGCTCTAATGTATAACCCATGTAAAATGTCAAGAAGCAAGGCCCAAGTCCAAGAACTACCCATGCCTCCTAAATAGGGCTTAAACACTACTGTAATTGGCTGGTAGAACCACACTAAGGCTGGCAGACCTATCAACCACCATTCAGACAATGTTAGGAATAATTACACACAACTTTTCAACAGAAAGCAAAGGCAAATAGAATTCATGTGATCTGCATCGAGGAGCTGCTTGTAATTTTGAAGCATACAGGCCATAAACAGCTCAAATTGAAAAGAAAGAATAAACCCCATGCATACCCAAGTACTTCATACAAACAACTACTTGGTGCAGCTGGAGTCAGGTCCATGTCATAATCCAGAAAAGTCAGAGAGTCAGAGTGCTGTTTTCTGGGGGTGGGGTTAGCTCAAAGAACTGAATTGTCAATTGGGATCCCTGATAGAACAAATAGGGAGTGGACAGCTATGCCAACGCAAGGAGAAAGAGGTATCAAGTGGAACAGGCTTGATCTGCACATCAAGTACACAGATCAGCTGTGAACGAGCTAGTAAGCAATCCTGATCATGCTATGACTAATCGGAGAGCATCTCAGATTTTATCTTCCTAAACATATTCTGTTCCCATATTACTCCCTAAAATAAGATGGATGAAGGGGCTGTAGTTTTCCCAGGATCAGAATTAGAAGAGTACACCAGGCACCAATCACGTCACCGCAGAGCCTTCATTAGATGGATGGATGAACAGAAGCCAGCATGGTAGTCTCTGCTTCCATCTTGCTTGCTCTGTGCAAAAGCCCCAGGAACTTCCCTGGCTCCAGAAATGCACCTAACCCTCCAGCCTGAAAGCTTTCAGTGTGGCTGGATGTGTGTGTTCTACAGCCTACCGCACACTTTATCACCCCATCATTCCTGCTCACGTAACACTAAGTGCCAAGCTCGGTGCCAGAGCCCGCACCCACTGTGGGATGAGGCAGAAAGACTGCCCTGCTTCCTCTTACCACATATTCATCAATGAACTGGCGGAGGTCCTTAAAGCCATGCTTTTCTGCTATGGTGTTTGGATAGTGGCCATACTTGTTGGCTACACTGTAGGCCTGCAGCGCTCCAGGGCATGTAAGCAGCAAGGCAGTAAGGTTCTTCAGCCCATATCTTGCAGAGAAGTGAAGCAGTGTTGGCAACTCCTCATCTCTCTGATCTGTGAGAAAAGGAGCCCATCAGAACCTAAGTTTTTCCTCTAGTAGCAACAGAGCCAGGAGGTGAGAAACAAAATTCCTAGCAAACACACAGACCAAAGCAGTTGTGAAATTTCTGAAAAGTATATACATGGTTTCAAAATGGACCTAACTGCACAAATTATCTAGTGCATCTCCAGGCTTAAGTCCTATAACCCCTAGTGGGGAATATGGCACTGCAATAGCTTAAATGTATGTAGGATCACAGGTTTGCAACGACCTCTTAGATCATCGTTGCAAAAAGACTGCACACTAACCCAACTGCTGAGTGCCCACTGTGCATCTTAGAGTTATGGGGTTGGGGAAAAGGACTGGGCTGTGGAGAAATGCCACATGGGACAGAGACGAACAAAGGAGAAAATCTGGGAGACATTTGGGGAGCATCATCTTTTCACTCTGGTTATGTTTGAAGCTGTCTACATAGCTGCATCTGCCACAGTACAGGGAAGTGAGAATGATGCATGTAACAAAAAAAAGGTCACCTGACTCAAATGGCAATCCCCTTTCTATAGAAATCATCAAAAATTTAGCTTCCTGGCAGGGATCCAAGATTGAGACAGTCTGTGCAGGTACCACACACTGCAATGTTAAGGCACTTGAAGGTAAATCAACTGATACAAACAAAATTTAAAAATAAACCAAAAATCTTTAAACTTACTTGCTGTCATATCTTCTTCTTCCAGCTGGTTGATTCCAAACAGGTGTAGACCACTGGCAGGAATGTTCTTCTTGAGTGACTCAGTCAAGAGTTTGTCCAGGGCTTCTATGCTGTACGGCACAATTTTAAAGGCCTAGAGATAAATGGAAAGCAATTTCATTTGGTAGACTCTGGAGATTCAGTTAAGGTGTTTTTATTATTTAACACCATATCTATATGGTGTTTTTATTATTTAACACAATCAGCAAAGAGTAGGTATAAACACAGAAGGTAGAAATGTTCAGGTCAAGCAAAAACCCTGACTAGCTTCCTGGTGCAGAAACAGTATCATTAAGCTGAACAGGTGAGAACCCTATACTCCGCAAGACAGAGCACAATGAGAAAGTCACTCATGCAACTGGAAGCACAGAAAACTTGCTTCCTACTTTCTTGGCAGGTATAATCTTACTTCTAAAATTTCCAATGAAGTGTCACTCCTGTTTTAAGTATGCACCAGTCCATTTTGAATTATTCTCATACACACTCTGCATTTTGAACTGGTTCTTTTCCACTGGGAAGCATGTATATTCCCTAAGCAGAGGCATCAATCAGTACCAACTTGAACTAAAAAGCAAGGGAAACACAGCCTCCCCTGCCCCAGGTATATTGGTGACTAACAAGGCTACTCTGTAGGGTTCCACTACATGGCCAATCAGGGATATGCAGGCAGGCAACAGGGCAACACACCAGAGAACTTCCTTGTGCAAGTTTACTCCTCTAAGAGGGTTCAGGTACCGCAGCTGGGCAAAACACAATATAAAAACTGAGGAGTGCATGGCTTTATTAAAAAAGAGCCAAGAATCAACGAATCATTTTATGTTACTCTGCTTCCTCCAGCTAATATGAATCTTTGCTACTATTCACACCTTTTTTTAAGAACCCTTAAGTACAAATTCCAAAACAATTTATTTCTTTATGGTACTTTCTGTTACATCAATTGTCATTCCAATCTTTTGAAGTCATCAAGGTCTAAATGCGAGTGTTCATTGACTGCATTTTTTTTGTTAGTTTGATAACCTGACTCACCTCACCCAGCTATGTGCTCCAGAGACAGTAAAAACATCTATGCTTTTGCTAGAAGGGGATATTAAGGTTATGCGAAAATCCCTAAATAACCTTGCATTTCTTCATTTCAGAAGAGCTACTTCATGGCAAGCACTTTTGTTTATGCCCACTTGTCTAGCCTCGGAAAGAGCTGGTTTCCAAAGCAGCTGTTTGCTAAAGTCCTTACCTGACACATGAACTGTACAGGGTTGGCTGCATTAGCCAAGAGATTGCTGATTTCTTCCATGTCAGTGTGGTAAGTGACATTTGTTTCTCCCACTATCAAGTCCCCTGAATATATCTGCAGAGGCACTGTCCCAGAGGTTAAATCTTTGAAAAGAAAGAGCAGAAATCACCATTAGAACCAAAAATGGGCATGATTTTGCACGCAATACTGTGAGGATAGGAGGAGTTTGGATATACTTCCAGATGGATACCAAAACAGTTTCTGCTATATTGAATTTATGAAGAGTCATGATCTTGGTCTGAACACTATGTAGGAAAGTACTTTGGAACTACCTTCTTTATAGCTATGTCAATGCACATAACCTGTGACCTGCCAGGTCCTCTGCTAACAGTAGACTGGACCGCTAATGTTAAAAGTACTCCACCTCGAGCTAGAAAGCCTTGCATCTCACCACCTCTGGCTTCTCTGAAGCTGTCTATAAAGCTGTACCATAAAATACAGGAGCTGAGGAAGAAGGGGAGAGAAATCAGAAAATTCACTAGGGTTTCTGCAACCTGTCAGCCTCATTAGTCTCTGATTAAAATCAATCAAAAAGAATTCCAGCTTTGCAACTTTACTCATGCACAGGATTATCTTCTACCTGCACCTTGGAGCTTCTTGATGTTTTGTCTAGTGTGCATTCGTAAATCTGAACTTTCTCTTTGAAACACAGATATTTTGAATCCCACTGAAATTAATCTTTCCCTGTTAAAGACTCAGGAAACAGTTAACAACTGTATTTGAAACAGTTAATCACACAAGAAAGGAATTAAAAGTTATTTCTCTTACTGTTAGAAACTGCAGAACTTACATTGTACACTCCACCAATGTGAAGGACATGTTTATAACTCAAAGTACAAGTCAGTTTCGAGGTCTGTGTTTATATTATAAGTCTTAAAACAGATTAAATTAAGCCTTTATATATTGGTGAGGTCGCCTTCTTTAAATCAACCCATTTCACTGACTTTACGGGAGTTCCTGTAATGACTATTAGTCTCTATTCTCTGAGCTGGCACAATGACTCTTCCAGAGGACAGACCAAAGTAGATTAAACAAAATAATGCTGGGAAAATAGTATCAATCTGTAAGGCTCTGAAATCATGCCCCTAAAGTTTAGTGACCCTAAAGTTTAGATAACCTTCAGTTTTGTAAATGTAAATATTTAGAGTGACAGAACATATCTAAATTAAAAGGCAAGCCAGAATAGTTTCAGCTCTGATCACAGAGATCATTACACATTAAGCACATACTGTTACTGCACGTGCAATTATTTACTGGCACTTACCTTCGCTCTTGGTGCCCTGCCAATGCTAATGTGGTGGTGGTCGTAACACACAGTTAAGTTCAAAGTGCTCTACAAGCTGCAATCTGCTCTCAGAACTCCAAGCAAGGTGTTTCTACACTGCCAACCCTACTACTGCTGAGGGGAAAAGAGTCCACAAGCAGCAGTCTCTCTTAGTTCCTCATCACAAAAGTATCACCTATGGGAATGCAAGTTGAAGATTTTCTGGCCTCAGGTATTTCTGCATTGCAATCTTTACCCTCATCCCTCTCACACTTCTCAGGACAGGCAGGTTGAGATAGAAAGGAAGCAAGGGGGGAAGGAGAGGGGAAAAAATCTCAGTCCAGCTTACTTGGAGCCTTCACAGAGATTGTGTACTCATTCTCCATCTCAGCCAGCACACGCACAGAGGATGCATTCTCTGGAGAAAATTCAACTTCGGTTTTCATTTCACCATCTAGTTTACATTTCATGATAATATAAACTGTTGTTTGCACCTAAGACAAAAGGCATTACAACACACAGGTTCACAAAATAAAAACTTACTTTGTTAAGTCTATTTTCTAGGGATTTTGTTCTCATTGCAACTAACACATGAATTACCATCTGTCATTTTCACAGTTCTGAATTTTCAGGAGCATCTTCTAGTCATGGACTAACTGGGCAGGAGGCTTCTGTTACAGTTTGCACCAGCATAGATACTGGCATAAAACTGATAAAACTCCAAACTTATCAGATAGATTTATAAACTGATTAAAGCTAGATTTATAAAATTATTTCGTTTCAGCTCTGTCTCTTCCCTTAAGCAGCACAGACACATTTTAGACAGAAACAAAATGAAGAAACTTAGACTCTTTCCATCTGAGGAGATGTTATACTTAGAAGTGCTGTTTTTCAGCCAAGAAGCCATGATCCAAGCTCTTCAGTGTCACTTGCAAGGCACACACAAGAATTGTCATATTCAACTGGATCCTGACTGTGGAGTTAATCGGTTCATTACAGTCACCTTACTCCAACTGCCACCAGAAAGGGGGAAGGGAGGAGTGTGAAGATGCCTCACAGCACACAAGCCAAGCAGCTATGTCAATGAGGCTGTCAATAAGTGACATCACAGCCTAGACAGCACTAAGCACTGCAGGTTACCAAGCTACTCCAGGGCCCAGGGAACCGAGCCCATGAAACAGAGACACTAAGGACAGGGGGCTGAGAAGGAAGGTGAGAGAAAAGGAATTCAGGACTAATTCCTAGCTTCTGTAAAGCTGACCATTACAGAGCAGCATAATGGGTTGCACCAGCTGACAGTAAGAACATAGCTCAAGAAGTGGACATACAGTACCCCACATTGTATGCGGTTGGGCTGCACCACTGGATGGTCCCCACTGCTCTTGGATGATCCATGTTCTTCACTCATGGCAAGTCTATGGGAATCAAGTGGATTCTTCTCGTCTTCTGTTTCTGTATCAGTCACAGAGTCACAGCCAGAGTCTAAAATAAAGTATACAGAGTCTTGTTACATCACTCCCCTTTGCTGAAAATGCCTATCACACACATCCATCCTGAAAAACTGACAGGAAGGTGGGGGGGTGGAACTTGCTATTCCTCTCAAAGTAATGCTCAGAAAAGGGGATCTAGTTGAAAAAAGGGAAGCTACAGTTTCCTCTTTTTTTCACTTAAGAGGATTTGAGGAGGAAATCCACAAAGACATAAAAGTGGTAGAGTAGAACTGAATATGCTTACGGAACAAACAATGCCACTCTGCTGAGATGGACAGTCCCCTCTCACGTTAGATAGGAAAATTAGCACGTGAATATCTAATATGAGAATGATCAGCATCTGAACTCATGTGACTCAAGCAGCACTCAGATATACTGTAGCTTGGGCAGCAGCCTTCAGTCTTACTTTCCTAAAGTAAATGATGAAAACGAACTTTTCTGTCATTCCAGTAGCGTCTTTAGTTTTCTTGATCTTGCTTATCCCAACTCCCAAGTTCATTATTGTGTCAAAAAATAAAACATGAGGCAGTAGTCTGAAGGGGTTCTGTTCCTTGAGCAAGAACTATAAGCTCCAGTATCTGTACAAGAGTGAAATTGAAAAGTACCAAAACTTCTGCATTGAAAACTAACAGCACTTTATCTAAACAGAATCAAGAGTAGAATAAACACATGTAAGCCTACAATACATGTGTACAAAACAGTGTTCTCACTCCCATTTCCCAAAACCAGCATGAATATTGACAGAAGTGCAAACAAAGTGAATTGATACCACTGGCAGAAAAAAACCTAGCCAGAATGAAAATAGATTACCTATCCCTGCCAGGAAATACTTTTCTCAACTAGAGAAACAGAATTGTCTTCGTTTCCTATCTACTTAGTATAGAACACTTTTTTAGCTAGTTTCTACCTCTTGATTCAAATGGTTCACACTATTTCCCCCCTGGCCCCATCTCTCAGAACATAGGGTGAAAGTCACTGACCTTAACTATCTTCCGTGGCAAGAATTTCCCAAACTTTGGAAGACTGTGGAGCGGTCAAGGATTTAAGACAACATTTTGGAAGTTATTTGTTATTTACTACTTAGTATAAAACACATCTGTAAAGAACAGTATGAATTATTTACTAGATAAAACCTCAGATTTGGACTGTCAGGGTTTCTATATTAGTAAGAAATATTCTATTTAAAACGCTCAGTCCTGATGAGAAAGACCTAAGCAACCAACCACGCTGTCTAAGCTGTGGCATCCATACAGTGAAGCTGCCCAGAGTTCAGATTTTACTCAGAATCCCCCAACCTCGAAGTACATCAATTTTCCACAAATCAAGAGAGACAAAGTTCCWATAAGCAGGTCACCATTAGGAGTTCATGTCCTCCTCATTTCAAACAGTGAAGCTAGAAGTCAGTCAGGAACTCAGACTTCTTCATTATTATTTTTATTATTATTATTATTACCACCAAAGACTTAAACTTAGGATATTTGAAATTCTTTGTCACACACTATTTTTTTAATATTTTCTATACATTTAAATGGGATTTTAGGAATTATATGAAATCAACTTTGCTTTCAGGAGACAAGTTTTAAGCCACAAAACTTTAGCAAATCATTCAGCTGAAATTTTTTTCACAAATAGTGGTGCACATAAGCTTAACTAAGTATGTGAATCTCTCCACACGGCAAATAAGCCTACTCACAGGAGTACAAGTAGATTGCTGCTTTAATGTTTGCTGTAGAAAGAATAGAGCCAAAAATCTGCAGCTCTAAAGTTCAAGTAAGGCATCACCACTAACATCAGCATTTCTTAAACAAACCTAGAACAATACATGTAATTTAGCAAACAGATTTTAATAGTACACCAAATCTGAAGATTTGACTGAAACAACTACTTTAGCACAAGGCTGAAGGCTGTACTAAAGATAGCCTTTTGGATTTTCAAGTGGTACCAAGTATTAGAGAAAATTAACTGAGGCATTACATTCCGTAACTTAATATTTCGATCGATACTGTTCAAAGTCATCAGCTGCAAGAACCAGACACATTTTGGGAACCCTTCTCTTAGAGAAACATGGACTACTCCCAGTGCCAGGCTGCCCTGCTGCATACAGGAGAAAATAAAGCACTGGTCCCACATCCTTCTGTTATATCATAGCTATCACATCAGGTGTTTGGCATATGCAGAGCAAGATGTCATGTCTTTTGGGGAGAAGAGGCAACTGTTACTAGAATACTGTCTCTGTAATCTCTGTTGAATACTTCCAATGTGATTAAATCAGAAAGATTAAGCTCACAGAAGATGAGAGAGCCAATGATGACTAAAATACAGCAAAACATTAATGTTCCTGCAACATATGCACAAATGGACACTTACCAGCATTCTGATCCTCAGGGCATCATCCCCAACCCAATACAGAATATGTGGTAATTTTTACCTCACTTGGCCAACATGTGGTCCTTTTCAGAGAAGAATCAAACTAAAGCTGTGGATCTCAGCTACAACATACAGAGTGAGCAAGGATAAGAGGGGGGGCAAGGAAAGAACAAGCTCCCAACTCTCTGTGCTTTAACACTGTTATTTAATACTAGAAATAAATTAGCAGATAAAGAATAACTAGAGCTTTTAAGAAGTTCTGGGATTGCACTTCTGCATTCCTGTAAGAGTTGACTGCCCAAAGGTCATGTGAACACAGAACTGTTAGGCAATACAGGAAGAAGCAAGCAATGTTAATCAGTAATGGGATTAACAGCTGATGAACAGGCACTCAGAGTTTCGGGTATGAATTATTCATCTGTTTTTTTCATTCAGAAAATACTGAAATTGCGAAGTACCAAATTCCCACATAGGCAGTGGAGTGATCCAATGATTCATCTTGTAAGTTCCAATCATGTCCTAGTGACTGACTCACGAACATGCAAGCATTGGAAGAGGAAACCATCCCATTACATTTCATAATACCCATGCTCCATAGCATTGTTAGATTAGGCTTCCCACTCACTAAGATACTTGAGTAATGACAATCCATTTGCATATACAGATTCAGCAGTTATAACATTGCAATAATATCCAGGCTAGAGAGGCCACCGCTGAGAAGATCAATAGACTCATTAAAATTAAGTGAATACCTGAATTAAGCTTCTCCATGAGCAGGTGCTGTAGGTCAACAGATCATGGTTATAAAAGGCTCTCCCTTTCTGTTCCCCTTTAAACAGAGGCTACCTCAGGCCTCACTTGACAGTCTGTGAAACACTTATGAGAATAGCAGCAAGGGGAGGAGATGCGGTCCAAGAAACCCAACCACATTTCCCCTTAAAGAACATGCCTCCCTTTGCAACGCATCAGTGGCTGAGCTGCAGAGAGCAGCCCCACACCCTTCTCGCCTGCCCTGCTGGGCTCCCTGCACATCTGCCCTGCAGAAACTCACCCCAGGGAAAATATAGGCATGGACATGTGCTYCAAGAGCCATTTAGCAGCTTTAGAAACTAATATGAAGCAGCCAGTTATTTTGACCTGCTGGTGTAGAGCATGCACAGCTCGCCCTGTCATCCATTTCCTCCTGGCAAAGCCGGCGGGCTATCAGCATGAAGCCGACAGCTGTGGTTTCTCCCAAGTCAGCCCTCACACCACAGGACACGTGAATGCTTGGAAGAAGTCAGCAGTCTGTCCAGATCACTCTGTCACCCAGATATTAAGGCAAATGGCACAACTGGGCAGCAGCTTGTCTCTATAGGTTCTGCATGTGCAAACCAGCCCCTCGCTGGCATCTGTAAATACCTCCCATTCTGTCTATTGACCAGTTGAGACAATTAGCTCGCATGAGGCCTCAGACTTTCTCCTCACTGTGCCCAGAGCAAGAAGGAAGACCCTCAAAGACAGGTCCTGCTTTTACCTGAAGCTTGCAGCTGGCCAGTATCCTTGCCCAAGTGCTAACACGGACATTAAGTCTCCCAGAGCAACTCCGGCTACATCTGCAAGAAGCAGACAAAGTACTGACCAGTAGTCAGGGAAAGCAGAGAAAATTATCTTTCATCATGCTAACATCAGAGCCCCTGCTTTACCACGGAGATAAATGCTCATCAGTGAAACATCTCATGATAAGCCCTCAGAACTGCGTTATACTGTAACAGTATTTTCCCTTGCAAGTGAGTGGAGAGAAGCATGCAGAAAAGCAGCAAGTGAGAAGAACGAAACACAGGAAAATACAAGACCTTGTAAAACTGTCCATACAGAACAAATAAAGTATGGGACATCTCCCCCTCCTCTCCAAACCCCTCACCCCAAGCAGCTCATCTACAAGCACAGCACCTATAAACAGATTTTCAAATCTACAAAGAACATTGTCGTATTTCATATGTCATGCAAAGTTGGAAACTGCAATAAACTATTTCTCATCCTCCATCAAGGAAACAAGGCGTATTTTACTACATTAAGTTTTGCTGAGGGTCTTGCAGGTCTAGTGGTCAATTTGTGACTGGATCAAGTGCATAACCCTAAAGAACTAGCTGGGGTGCACAGGAACAGGACAGAAACACGAAAGATTTTGAGGAAGAAGCAGAGTACTGGCCACTCAGACAACAGACATTGTGTACATGACCAAAATCTCAAGCAAGAGAGGCTGGAATAGTTCAATTCCATTGCCTCTGGCAGAAAGAGACAACACATACTGACAAGGCATATCCATGCCTTATGRCTTTCAAGGGTGCCAAGAACCACATTGTATTCATCACTGTTTCAAGTCTTCCTGACAAGCCACAGGTAAGAAAGATGAACATCCAGCTTGCTGATTCATTATCTCCTCTTGCAGTACCTCCTTGCTTCAATTTAAGCACAATGTGTAACATTTGCATGACAGAAAAGACAGTCCCCATAAAAGCCTACAAAGCTGGAACTCTACCTCAGAGAGTTGGGTAGCTGTTTTGGAAACATCCCACCAGGAGATGACTGACTGAAGGGGTGGTTCTTCAAGTGGTTTCAGTAGATTTAAGACCACATTACTACTGAAAGGGCAGTCATGCCCTCCCTCTCCTTCAAATAATCTCTCTTGGAAGACCAGCCTTGCAGTCCAACACCACACCAGATCATCCAGACAGATGAAAGGTGGAGAATGAGGCAGACACTGTTTTGCAGCACTCCATGCTAAGGTCAGCCTATGCTACTCATGAAACTTCCCCCTGGGAAACTCAAGATCCACTGTTATTCTCAAGTTGCTTTTGAGAAACACGTCACAGGTTTTCTGAGGTAATAACAAACAGCTGTGAAAATCCTACAAAATGCAACCCTGGAAGAAAAATAACTGTCCAAGTGCACAGCAAAGGTCTGTGAAATAACCTAAATTCTGCTCCACACATCTCTTCAGACCCACTCTGTAAAGCATCTTTGGCTTGACCACATACTTCTTCCAAGATTTTTCAGGAATTACTTCAGCTGTTCCAGACTTGAAAGTGATCAGTGACGGCAACTGGGCTCTTACATTAAGCATGTCTTAATGCCTTGCAATTCACATTGGCAGATATCTAGAATTAGTCTAGACATTACCATAAGGCAACCTGTGAGGAGATTATCAGAACCACAAGCCACAGAGAAATATGATTAGTATTTGCAAGGTACATCAAGACTATTATAGTCTGAAGCTTCTTAGCCACAACAGTTTCTTTCCTTTACTATTTCTAGGCTATCATTTCATTGTCTCTGTTCAGAAAGCTAGTATGCACCTATGCTAGCCCTGTTTGAATTTTATACCGTCATGAAAGACAACCCATGAAGTATTCCTTTTCATGTGAATAAACTGTGAATTCACTTTACGTGAATAAACTGTTTATGAAACATCTTGATGACAAACAATTCATCAATCCTGCASCTAGGAAGACTATTTTAACTGCTGGATTCCATATGCTACAGATGGATAAGAACATCCATGCATTTCCCTCAGAGAACTCTCAGTTATCACTTGGGGGCTTAGTTAAGGTTTCTCCAACTGCTTTAACCAGCTCTCTGAAGTCTCCGAGTTTCCAGGATCAGTCACGTATACCCAGACTCTGCGTGGAGAGGCACGCTATCAGCATGTTCTCTCAACCTGAACTCCTGTGCAAGAGCGTCACAGTTTCCTCTCCTTGACAGGCAGTGAGAACCAGCCAGGCTGCCAAGCTCCCATATAACGAAGCGGACTCTCACTTGCACCCTGAGGGCTGACTAATACCTCACCCGTTCCTCTTCAGAGAGCAGGGTCAAAGAACCGTATCTTCTGTTTCAACACAGCAGAACAAAGAAAAATACAGTTTCGAGAATTCACTTAATTTTACCCCTTCAAAGAGAGGAAAAAAATGGGGCAATGGAGGGAGCGAAAACTGCATGCTACCACCTCATGTCTTCAAGGCCACTCCAATAAGCTGGCAGAAGTAAATGTTGGATGTAATTAGCTGAGCTAGGGACTAGTCAGAACACATTCCTCCACAGAGCACTGAGAGCCAGAAGTAAACAGCACATGGAAGTTCCAGCCAAACTTAAAAATACATTTTGAATTTAGGTTTCTAGCACTAAATGGCAACTATTAGCAGAAGTTAGCAATCAAATAATTACAGAAGTATAAAGCTTAAGGGAATCTCCCATCTACTACAACTTCATCTCTCTAGGTTGAGAAACACTTGAGAACATCGTCTGCACCTGTCCAACATGACCTTAAATTCAGAGTAGCTTATTCCAAGGTTACTTTATATTTATAGCTTGAGTCTAGCACAGGACCATAAAGATGATTAAGGAACCACAGCATCTTTCATAAGAGGAGAGGCTGAAAGAGCCGGAACTCTTCAGCCTGGAGAAAAAAAGACTCAGGAGGATCTTATATTGATAAGAAAAGAAGTGAAAAAGAGGGAGCCAGACTCTTTTCCATAGTGCCCACTGACAGGAAAAGAGGCAATGTGCACAAACTAAAATGCTTGAAGTTCCATCTGAACACAAGAAAACACTTTGTTACTCTTGAGGGTGGTCAAACACTGGAACAGGTTGCTCAGTGAGGTTGTGAAGTCTTGCAGAGACATACAAAACCCAACTGGAGATGGACTTCAGCAACCTGCTTTATCTAACCATGCTTGAGCAGAAAGGTTAGACTGGATGATCTCAAGAGGTCCCTTACAATTGAATGACTCTCTGATATACTCCCACATTTCATCTGTGGTTTCACCAGTGCAACAGAAGAAAGCCAGGAATTTAATTCAATTCCCTGACATGAACAGGAGGAAGAATTAAACAGCTTATGCAGCTCTTATTACACCATTTCCTCCTCAAAAAAGCTTACTGCCTTGGTCCCTGGCATCTCTCAATGAGCCCCTCAGGAGGTGGAGTAACATTCCAGCTCTTCCTGATCTACAGGAAAAAAAATTTTCATCTTCCTTCTAACTGCCCACTGCCCTCCATCTTCACCGTATAACTCCTTACATCCACTTCTGACCCTCCTATTTCACAAGCAGTTTGTTGGTACTCATCTTTCATTCTTGTCTGTTCCAGTGCACAAGAGCTCTGCTCAGCCAAGGCTGCAACTGTCCTTCAGCAGCACAGTTGACAGCTGCTGTCGCATTCAGTTATCACCTGATCTCACACAGATGTGGACTGCCCTGTGTTTTCATCTGCAAGAGATGGCTTGGATACAGAAAGCTCAAAGCCACTGATTAATTAGTAAATGCTTTGGAAACATCAACTTTTAAAGTAGGAAATTTGAAATGTTTCAAAACAACATAAGTAGGGACTGAAATAAACTGGAGCAGCTGAAAGCTCAACTGAGCTTTGAGAACACATGGAGAAGAGAAAGGCTACTGACTCCGACTGTGTGGCTCAGACTCCCAGTTGCTCACTGCACACAGCACAGCTATAACAAGCCAGACAAGAGGGGTTAAGTAGCAGGCTGGTCACTGCACCCTGGCTAGTGACTACACTCTGCTGGACCTGAGTTGGTGTGCACAGAGACATCCTGAGCAAGGTTGTTTAGCCTAAAGGCAAGGAGGCTTACGGGGGAACTTATTGCTCCCTGCAACTACCTGAGAGGAGGCTGTAGACTGGTGGGGGTTGATCTCCCAGGCAACATGCAATGGAACAAGATGAAACAGCTTCAAGTTGCTTCAGGGGAGGTTTAGATTGGATACTATGAAAAATTTCTTCACTGAAAGGGTGGTCAAGCTTCAGCACAAGCTGCTCAGGGAAGTGGTGGGATCACCATCCCTGGCACTGTTCAAAAAACTATGTAGACGTGGTACTGAGGGACATGGTTTAGTGGTAGACTTGGCAGTGTTAGGTTAGTAGTTGGACTCCATCTTGAGGATCTCTTCCAACCTTAGTAATTCCATGATTTCCATGTTCTTAGCACAGTTATTTTATAGTCCGAAAAACTTCTCCACAGATAACAGGAGTACCTGCAAATGCAAACCTTCATGCTTTCTGTAGTTTGCCAGAACTGAGAAACTTTAGAAGTAAAAATACCTCATCTACAAGAAAGCAAGAGTCAGCATCAGCACACAGTTTTCAACAAGGCTAGATGAGTGTTTCCTCATTTCTGAATTCATACTAAACTAATAAAATTAGAATAGATTTCAGCATGTGATGTCTGGGGGTGTCATGTTCCCATGATGCCCTAAACAAACCGCAGGCAACAGCTGTGCTAGAGGCAACAGCACAGCCTGTACAGGGCCAGTGTGCAGCCTCTGGAAAAGAATCTGTACTCACTGTGTCCTGTACCATTTGCCTCCCTAGCTCAGGATTCAGCAATTAGGAAGCTGGAGTCACTTTAGCATCAGGCTTAGTCCTTCAGCGTGTACTGACACTGCTGCTAGAAGTACTGGTGAATGGTGAAGAGAAGTACCTTCCAGAGGAAGACACCCAGATCCAAACAATTTAATATATGGTCATAAACTTTCTCTGCTAAGTGCTGTAAGAATGAAGGGCTGTCTTACTCAGGAAAAATCTAGACTGCTGTGACTTAACTTAGACCAGAGCAGAGGCTGTGTAGCTCTATGGGAGAGGTGGGCTGTCACAAGCACTCTTACTTTAAGTCACTCATGCTGCAACCAAACCATAAGGCAGATTTTTTCTTCTACCAGTCAAGAAGAAAGTTTTCACAGTTTCACCCAAAAAAGGAACTACGTACACCTGGGGCTGTCTTCTCTCCAGAGGAAACATCAGAACATTTGCATTTGAGGCCATTCACAAAACTTGGCCTGTAGAATCACACGGTGGAAGAGGTTACAGTCATATTTTTCCCCACACAGAAGTAGGATCTGATACCTTCATCCAAATACTTTGGCCATGAAAGTAGCCCATCTTAAATAGGTTCTTCCTTCACAAGAGTCAGAGCAACAGCAGATGGCTCACCTTTGCAACTGCTCTGAAGCGCATGAACCAAAAACCTGATATCACATGCAGGTGACAGCTCACATCAGCTGTGACTCCCAGAACAGTAACACAAGTCCAGAAATTCTGAATCTTTATGTACCAAACCATCTGGAACATGTTACAGCAGATTCCACCACAAATAAGTTTGGTTTTGTCTCATTTTTTCTCTCAGTCAAATATCTTCTAGATATGCTGAAGCTGGTTTGAGATCAATGTAATACTTATTAAAGTGAGAAAACAGAAAATAAGGGGGTTTTTGTTACGTAGAAACAACAACAAAAATCCAAAGCACAATCTCCTTTCAAAATACCATCTACATAAAGCCAAAGCAGAGTTTGTTGCAGCACATGCTAACTTGCAGCACAGATGGAGAAGGACTCTACATTCAACCGTGAAAAGTCAGACTCTAGAGCCTTACCCTAAGTTCTGCCATAGGTGTCTGGCAGCCAGCCTACTAAACAGCTAGGCAGCCCACTAAATTGCTGCTCAGGATGCAGCAAGCCTGGCGAGAGCTGCCTCTGGGAAAAGACTTCACGATCAACATCCCTTTGTATTCTCACACATTCTTCAGCCACACTAGAACTTACTCCTAGTCTGGCCTAAAATAGCTCTGACAGCCCTCAAATACGTTTAGTAACACCACTAACACTAATAATCCAGTGAGATGTTTAAATCTCCCTGATTTTGAACAGCGTATTTAAACTCAATAAAATATTGGTTCCATGTTCTAGACCCAAGTTTGGAGGAAAACAATAACTAAATTTTGCTTTTGCCAGAAAGCATCAGAAAGGCTAATTTAATTTCCATTCAGTTTTATTTTTCTGATGATAAAAGTTCAGGCACTGTTTTCTGTCTTCTTCCAGTCTGAAAGCAAAGGAGTCAGACTACTTTAGCTCTAGGTTTGGTTTAGCTCTAGCATTGGAAAAACAACATGTTTTAGAGGTATGTGACAGGGAGATGCAAACTTCAGTTCATGCAGATTTTTGAAAGGTACTAGGAAATATCTCTTGTGACCTTGTTACCTGAGAATGACATCATCATAATCCCTAAATCATCTTTTTTCAGAGGAACCATTTTGGCCAGATCATGACTTTCAAAATGTATTTTTACTGTGATAAATTTGTCATCATGATTATTGCACTTGTTGTCCTGGCATAAAGCATCTTTAGGCACACAACGCTAGACACGCTGCCTCATTTATGCCACAAAATAAAGATAAATCTTAAGCCAAGAACAACCACGGGATTCCAGTCTTGCTGAGGCAGACACAGAAGACTATAACCCTACGTACAGCAATGTCATAAAAACACCCAGACCAGCACGACTGCCCACAACTCTCCACCTTCATTTCAACAAAAACTATGAGAAAGGAATTGTACACACTTTCTAGAGTTTAGGAAAATTCAGAATCAATTAAAACTCAGTACACTGGGCTTGTGTAGTCTCCAGCCGTTAACACTTCTGAGCTAGTAAGTCCTTCATGCTAGCTACTTTCAGCCTGGTTGGGTTATTTTTAAGGCCATCAGTGCAATTCTCTAATTAATCTCTGCCTTTTCATCATAGGTAACAAGCTGATCTGTTGCCAGTATGGTTACATCTTTGATTTTAGGCCCAGTGCTAGAGAATACATATTAGACCTTATTTTGGTACCGATATGACCGAAACAAGTCTGAAGGAAAAGAATTCTTTTCCTGAAACTAAATAAATAAAAGACAATTTTCCRTTGATTGGGGTCAATAAAATGCAGAGTACAATATTTACAGACAGAACTTTAAACACAAAAAGTTTTAATTTTCAATTTGCTTTCAAAACCAGGCACCCAAGACAACCTCAAATTCAGAAGTTCTCTGTGAGTCACTGGTAATCTCTCCTGAATTAGGGACCAAGTGACCAGGCATAGAAAAATTTGCTTGCGTAACTTCCTAGTTTACAACGGTTGGACAATTTGCTTTACTCCTTAAGTAAAGCACATTACTAGTGTTAAAGTAAGAACAAAGAGCATCATGTATCCCCCTCCTCCAAGCCCTGACCACACAGTACAACTCCATGGTTACTGCCTTACCTTCTGAAATAGCCTTCTTGACAGCTGCAAGGTAAGCATCAGGCTCATCATCATTTGTGAGTTCTTGCCACTGAGACCAGTCCTTGAAAAAGGTCAAATAGTCATCACAGTCCGTAACACCACAGAACAGCTTGACTACTTTGCACGGGGGCCATAAAGCTTCCTGAAGGCTCTGCAGGATGTGAGGGACATAAAAACTCTGCACCAGCTCAGCAGAAAGCAAAAGGATGATACTCCGACTTCTGTTGAACAGGTCCAGCTCCTGGTGGGAGATGGCAGAGTCGTCTTCCAGCTGGTAGCTCAGAATCCGATGCTTCCGAATGTGCCGAGTAAAGAGGAAGAGGTTCTGGAGGTACTGACACCATTCAGTGGCGTCACTTGCATACACAATCAGCACATCATATTCTCCAGGAGTTCCTGTACAGGTGCAAGACGATCACAGGAAAAAGGATTAAATTCAAACCATGAACTGACCCACAGCTTTGCAACAGAAAAACCCCACAGCGCTGTCCCTGTAATTCCTGTCAGAAACTACAAAGCATTTCAAAAGAACATTAGTTCTCTCCAAAGTGAGGTGTTCACAGCCACAAGGCAGTTCTAAGGGTGGATGAACTCATACTTGCATCTACTCCACTAAAATTTAAGTAGCATTCTCATTCTCAAAAAACCTGCCTATAAAGAAGAGCATTTCCTATGTAGTTTGAAGTGAAACAAACTATACATAGAGATTTACAGATTTAAAGCATTCTGATGGGAAAAAGAAAACCACAAAAACCAGACCTTCAAAACAAACCAGCTTGAAAAGGGGAGTTCACCTTTGCACATGAAGTTAAAATCATTTTAGGCAATTATAGGCTGTGCAACACAACTGCAAATCATTACATGCCCAAATGGAGTATACACTAAACAGCACATCTAAAATAACGAAGTCCTTTATTTAAATGAGGTCACACAATCCTTACAGGAAGTCACTATGGCCCTCGTGGTGTTAGATATTTGCTCTCATTGCAGCAGAAAGCAAACTGCCTGCAAAGTACGCATGCAACTAAGGGAACATCAGCCCCAGTGCTTGCAGCACAGTCACTATCATTCAGGTTTCAGACATTTCGCAAGGCTGTGTTAGAGTCCTTCCACAGAACTGTCACAGGAAGTTTTCCCAACAGTTCTGCAATGACAAATCCTCTCTTCAGAGGGAAGGGACAAATACAATAGTGGTGGCCATAACACAGCCCAAAATATGGTCACCAAAGCTGACTTCTTCCATAATTCTCTAGAGACAGCTCCTACCTACAGACTCACGCATTTCTGTGCTCTGGAATGAAAGCACTTAAAACTCTTAGCAGCTTGCTAAGAGCAGATGCAAATTGAACCAGTATGACATGACGCGGTGCTCTCCCACTCATCTCAAGAAAACTTTAAATTTAATTTTCCTATTTACCTGTGACAAAGTTTACCCAAAATTGAGGTTTACAGCTCAAGTCCCATGGTAAATTTCAGAGCTGAGCACTTCAAATCTTGTTAACAAATTATCTTCTTCAAACTCATTTGACTCTTTAGAAGTGTCAGCATTTTCAACCCATCTCCATCATGAAGCAAGCAAAGGCAGATTTTTCTAATTACAGTAGAAGGCAATGCCTAAAATTTAGCATCCAAAAGGAGGATCTGCAGAGTGAATTTAGCAAAACCGAAGGTGACAGTTTTGCAGTCACCTTAGAAAAATTCAACCAAAATTGCACAGCCTCCAAAAACTTTATTCTGCCACCTTCCCCAGAACTTTCATTCAGAAATTAAGGCTGAAACGATGTCTAGGGTGAGGGACCCCAGCTCTAAACTATACAATTAGCAGCTTTAAATTGTAGTTCAGCAGAAGGGATACAGTTGAGAAGTAAAGCATGGAGCTGTGCTCTGTGCTCAACCAATAGGGTTCTTGTTACCTAAATAAACAAGGAAGTCTCTAGCAGAGAAAGGATGATATCCTAGCTATGGAGAACATGGACAGTGCAGTACTACAGTATTCACCAGAACAGCTGCATGTTTGTGAGTGAATGCAGCTCCTGAACCCCACATGGAGGCTTGTAGGAGACAGTGTTCCCAAAGAAGGGGATCCAGCAAACTCATAAAGGAGAGTCCTCAGGACTCAAAACCTTGGGACCTTGAAGCTAAAAGTGCAGAACTGCTGTGAAAAAAGGTCACTTTCACACCAGTGAGCACACCACTATTGCTAAAATACCAGTGATGGTGACTGAACACCACCTGGCAAAGACAACAGAATCACATGAGCAGAAAACATGAAAATCAAGCAGAATTCAAGTTTTATTCCAGAAAGGGAGATGTACCACAGACTTCTGTTTCCCCTGGCCTATGTTGATTTACATGCAGTACAGTGGGAAAGGACAGCACAAATGTCTGCTGAGAATGGAGCCCACACACTGCACCATGGCGAGCTGAGTCTGACCTTAACAGATGGGGAGACCACACGACGACTCTCTGAGGTGTGCCCAAGGTTCCTAAAGTCCCACCCTGGCACTATGTGGGAGCAGTCCCACCTGAAGTGTCTGAGAAGATCAGTAGTGGCCTTCCGGGGATTTTAATGTTCTGTCAAATGGAACACCTAATCCTACCATTCACTTTAAGAAGCTCTCAACTTCCACAACTAAACCTGAGAGCCAACAGGCCCTTCTCCAATCTTTCAAAGAAAGGAAGCAGCTGTGCTTGGAGACAGTGTGGAGGAGCCATTGATTTTAAACATGCATTGGACTGCAAGGGAACTAAGTATCCAAGAATCCCTCCCTTCTCTGGTATGTAGATAAAGGATGCAAACTTGACAGACTCACTGCAAGTTCCCTGCCAGAGCAGTGCAACCTTTGCATCCAGCGGGAATGCAAATGTATCCAGCGGGAACTTCACCTAGTGTTTAGGAAAGGTATTGATTTCCTAGCCAGCACTGCCCTACAAGAGCACCATTCCCCTTAACACAGCTGTGCCAGCTCTCCTCAGGCCTTCTTACCTCAGCTCCTACAGCCTTTTACACTTACACAATAAATTGAGGAACAATGCTCCTAAAAAGAGAACTGAAGATAAAATTACTGACTCCACTTGTACAGCCAAAGTAACATTCTATGTTCATAAGCAAAAATACTGGAAGTGGGTCTTGCAGAGCTAAATAAGCTTAAGTCAGCATTGGGACCGTTTCAAAAAAATCCAAAAATCTAGAAATAACTTCAATTACAACATTCTCTTTTAAAAGAAGGATGACACAGGACTCACCTTCCTGGATCATGCTATTATTAGTCTAACCAAATAGCTCCCCTTGCAGCACCAACTACTGTCCAGTCCTCAGGGAATAGTGTAGTAAATGGAGAATACAGAACATTTCAGGTAGTTTTTTTTCACAATTCTTCACATATCAGAAAAACTCACAGAGCACAGTTCAAAACACATACTCCGCCTATTGTACACATACAGGGAAATCCTCTGGTTAACACGAAACATTTTATTTCCTTAAACCCTGACCTTAAATGGATGCTTTGACAATGCTTTTGACAGGCTAGTTTTGGAAAAATAAACACAAGGAAGTCTTCAATTAAAGTAAGAAATATATGAACACTATATACAATGGCAAGATGAAGAAAGACTTGCATCAGCCAACCATTTATCTTTCACACTCTCAAGCATGATTTAGTCTAAATTTTGACAATACCTTGTTACTGGATTCGTAAACTTAGCATATTAAAATTACTTTTGCTTCTGTTTACAAAATGTCAGCACTATTAGTACTATTGCAGAACATGTTTATTTATTCATAGAAAATCATGAAGGTGCAGTACTGTTGCAGTTTACAATGATAAACCATAACCTATGGACTCGTCTCCAGCTGTAACTGCCTCTTCAGTGCTTAGCTGCACACTTCATTATACAGTAAGGCTAACAGACTGATGAGATTACAAATCAGTACTGTAGAAATGCCTAAGACCTATGATTGAGGTGTAAACCCCATAGATTAAACTGCACACAGAACACGATAGAAAGCTTTCCCTAGCTTACACACTGCACACAGAATGGAAGAGGATGAAACAATTCCATAAAAATCACAGAAGCCCATGGAAGGGAACAGAAGTACTACAGGTAGGGACAGACTATGTCACGCCTTCACAGTCCCTCTCTGAGAAGCAAACAAATCAGGCTCACCTCTGAACTATGCCTGTGAGTAGTAAGGTGATGATCTTCAAGTTCACAGCAAACATGGGATAGTGGATTATGGCCATATCATAAGGTTCTGATTACCACTGAAATAGCTAAAGAATACCGTGGGAAGTTGGCATATCAGCTCTGTGTAAGACTACATCTTAAAATATCAACAGTTATTATCTATTATTTCATTCCATAAGCCAATTTGAACTTTTTTCAATTTACAGATCATAAAGTTTTCCATTGTACTTGTGGGTCCATAAAGAATATTCAGGGCCTGTAATACAACACAATTTTTCTGCGTTATCTTTCACACACCACTCATACGTAGATCATGACTTCTCATTGTCCACAGACCAGGTAAAAAACTGAGACTAAATCCCTTACTCCAACTCAGATGATCATATGCAGTGGAAAGCAATCTGTTTTTGTCTGCTAGAACAAATTCACCTCCAATTCTGACTACTTAATAAAGGCATTATGTAGCCTGTTTCAGTTTGGTTTGGGGTTCATGTATATGGAGGATATACAAATATTACAGTCCAAAATAACAATCCTTGATAAATGGGAATTCACTCTGCATGAAGGACAATTGGTATAAAGGAAACCCAACTCAAAGTGTCTTAATAATCAAATTCTTAAAAGAGAGAGCACTTCCAAGAGGTGACAGAAACTGCTGGTGGGCCATTAAGAGAAGACCTCAGCACCTTTCCTATTTCAGTATCTGAAGTGTGTGTGTTTAAGTGTTGTATGATGAAATAAATGCATTCCTTGCATAGACGGAATGTGAAGTAATAGTGATCACATGCAATAATTATTAACATCCTAGTGAGACTTCTTACCTTGACTGGAATAGAAAACCTTCACTTTAAATAAAATGCTGCAAACAAGCAAGAGGAAATAGAATCAAAGTGGATAAAATTTCTGCAAACCAAACTTCACTGAGAGGAACAAGAGATTTGCATTATGATATGCTAATCTAAAGTTGTTCTATTTTTAAGAGTCTCTGTGAAATCACCTTCTGTTTTTAAGGAGAAAAGTAGTTTTGCCTACAAGTCTCCTGAGGCCTCTGTTGACTTATTTTTACATCACAAGGAGATACGCGTCAATGAAACACAAATGTTACTTCACACCCTGAGAATGGCACGTTTTTCCTTTTTTAGATAAAACACATACACTTCCCTGCAAGGAGAGGAACTTGCAAACTGGGCATTAGCAAGACTTGCACAATACAGGCTAAGCCCCTGTCCCCCTTGAGCTTGCAGCTCTGTKCTAGGTAGCTTTACCTGCACATATCTTAGCTTTAACATTTCCAGTTATGGCAAACTAGCTCAGCTTGTGATCCTGTGACACCGTGGCAAGGTGTACCAAGTCATACYCCCAAAAGAAGTGGTGCTGAAGGATAAGGCCGTATTTAGGAAGAACCGACTTCTCTACAAAACATCACAGAAAAACATGTAAGTGGTAAAGGCGGACGCGGCAGATTCCTCAACAGAACCCCCTCTCTCTCAGAGCTCGCTGATCTGCCGAAGGACATCGAAGACGCAGGAGAGCTCTGCCAGCACCTGCCCTGAGCTCAAGCCAAGTGAAGCAAGGCAAGGCAGAAAGCGCTGCAGCCCGGCTACGAACAAAGGAGCCACCGTTGCACCGAAAAGCCCCCCGGCTCCCCTAAAGTCGGGGAGCGGACCCCCTTCCCGTTTGCCCAGCAGTGAAGCGCCAGGGGCGCGCAGAGCCGCGCAGCGGCATCGCCCCGCAGGGGGAGCGGGCAGGGCTCCGCTCCGCTCCGCTTACCGGCACCTTAGCGAGGGGCAGCCGCGGAGAGCCCTGGCTCGCCGGAGCAAGGCGGGGCAGAGGGCGGGCAGCGCACCCCGGCCCCACCGCGCAGCACGACCGGCCGGCGAAGCCCCGCCGCCTCCCCCCGGCTCCCGGGGCGACAGCCGCGGCACCTACCGGGGGCCGCCATGGTCCGGGGCTGCCGGGGAAGGGGCCGCTCCCCTTCCTTCACATCGCCGGGGGTGCGTCCCCCCCGCGGCCGCTTCCTCGCCCCCGGCACGGCACAGCGCACGGCACAGGGMACAGCACGGGCTCCTCCCGGCCCCGCCTCCGCCCGCGGCGCCCCCTGCAGAGCCGGGCAGGGGGCTGCTCCCGCCCGGCCGACCGCCGCCGGGCCGCTACTCGGCGGGACTCTTCCTCAAGCAGGGAAACTGCCTTTTCCAGCTGGCTCCCATCACATATTCCATAGGTGGCCGAAGAAACAGCGCTACAACAAGGAAAAGTTGTTAGTGATACAGAAACTCCGTATCCTTGGTCACGAGAAACTTGGAGCAATAGTTGTGGAAGAGAACAAGCGATACCTGCTTTATACTCACCCCTAACTTAGGTTTTGACGTCTGTCTTCGATGAGCAAGGAAAACTCCTAGGGGAAAACCAAGTTGTTCCATACAAAATAAAGCAGCTTGCTGTTCTGTGTTTTCATCTAGAAGATGCTGTCTTTCAAATTAGATTTACCAGTTTCTGTAAGACTATGCTCATGTTTGAGTACAGAGAAAATAAACAGTGGAAGGACACTGTTATAGCTCAGAGAGTAGGACTAAATTTATGAATTTTGTCATTGAATACAACAGATTTTCCCTAAATAATTCAGTCTATTCCTTTGTAAACTTAGAAAAAAAACACATTTGTACCAGTGAGGCCTTTCGTTGACGCACTTCAACACAGCAAAAGCAGACCCCTTACAATCTGGTTTCCCAGTCGAGGCAGTCATTCCCAAGCAGTCAGTGGACATTCTGTATGCAGCTTAGCATCACCACCAATGTTAGAACAGAGGTGGTTGCAAGCAGAAAGGAACCAACTATTTCCTACTAATCAACTCTGTTGCAGAAGTTGGTCAAACTCTCGTTACCTCCAAATCTTTCATTATTTAAAACCTACTTCAAGCTTACAAACTGTATGCCACAGCCTTGTCTTCCAAAACCAAAGTGTTTGCTCTCACAATAGGGAAGTACTAGGACAAAAAGCGCTTCCTGATGATAGAGCCTTATGAGAAACTCCAGGTACGCAAAGAAGAAACCATAACTTTCCCCTCTGAATCATCCCAAAAATGTACACTAGAATAAAGAACACATGGGCACTGGAGAAGCGTGCGAATACAGAACCTACTCGGGATTTATCAGAAGGACAAAAGTTACCTGGTTGGCAACTGGAGTCTCTAGGCAAATAATTTGACTATAATGGAATAGCAAGTATACATTAACTATTAAAACAGATGGATAACTGCATGTATGACTATGATTGTTCCACATTATTTCCCTTGTTAAGCTGTTTATCTTCTAACTGCCAGTATAAAAAGTTAAAATCATCGATCTGTTGTTAGATGAGGATTTCAACATGCTGTAATGAAATGAGCTTTTAAATTCTTTTTCTTTGTAGCTTTGCAGCATCGCAGAGAGGGTTAGCAGTCAGCTTCCAGCTTTGTGTACTCCATATGTATCGGTATCACTTAGGATACTACGCATTTTATTTAATCAATGCAAAGCCCACAGGAAATCTCTTGAGTATCCAAACTTCCCAAGTCTCTAAAGTGAAATTAACGTGCCTCCACAAATGAGCTTAAGTAAAATAACTGCTAGCGTGTGGTTTCAGCACCACCTCCAACTAAAAACTCGGATGATAAATCAAGACAAAAGCCCCTTCACACCCTAGAACAGTAGGCTGGCCTACAGGACAGTTACAAAGCTCATAATGAATTAACGAAAAAAAAAAAGAGGAAATAGAGGGAGCTGTTCATCCTACCTTGTCCAAAATTGACTGTACAACTCTTTCCTCACTTCAGTTCACTGCAGCATATGAGCACAGCTGCATTGGCAGCATTATTCTCAAGGGTCTATCTTATGCCTGTCCAAAGAAAGGAATAGATTGATCTTTCTTTAGCTGTTGCTTTTTTGCTAGGTACTTATGAGGGGTAATAAGGAAAGGATTCAGCAAGTGTTTGAATACCCATGCTCTCTTTCTTCACTTTTTCTTGGTCACGAAAAAAGAGGGGAAAACTAGAGACCTCTCATGGAAATGTTCTCTTCTGAGATGAACRGGGAAATTAGACACTGGAAAGCAGTGCTGCAGAAAGGGACCTGGTGGTCGTAGTGGATGGCAGGTTGAACATGACTCAGCAGTGCCCTGGCAGCCAGGAGGGCCACCCATATCCTGGGGGGCATCAGGCACAGCATTGCCAGCCAGGCAAGGGAGGGGATTGTTCTGCTCTGCGCTGGGGCAGCCTCACCTCGAGTGCTGGGGGCAGTTTTGGTCACCCAAATATCAAAAAGTAATGTTAACAAGATTCTATGCATAGCGTTCCTTGCAGACCTAACAAAAAATATATGGCAGCCAAGGGGAGGACCAAAAAGACTTATGAGGAGGCGGTGAGGGGAACAAAAGAATTCACAAGCAGTAACATAAATCAGTTGAATTTGCTTGCTTTTTAGATCCCAGGATCTCCCACTACTGCCTTGGGGAACACAAAAATAAAATAGCTTTCCCTGCCAGGTCATCTAGACAGCTGCAGGCACAACACAGGGGAACACACCTAGACAGCCACACACCTCTGAAGAGAAGCTGCCACACAGCAGAGGGAACGGACCTAACTGGCAAAGGCCCGACAGGAGAAGGAGAGATTTATTAACAAGAGGAGAAGCAAAGTGAACCAGTGAAGCACAGACAGTCAGTAATTTCCCTGGTTCCTCAGCAGTTACTTCAGACAGCAGGACTTAAAATAAGGACAGTTTACCAGCAACAGTTGCATCTCTTCCTTTGTGATGCAGGCAAAAGCACAAGAGTTTGCTGAGCTTTGCAGATGAAGCTTGCAGCTGTAGGTTACTGTAGAGGGAAACCAGAAAAACTATAAGAATTATTAGTTCCTGCAAACCATTTCCTTTGTGCAACACAGCCCCATGTTATTCCCTACATAAGAGGGGGAGGGCAGGTCAGGTCAGGGGCATCTGAAAACAAGCACACGTATATAACCAAGCCTCAGCTGAACACCCCTTTTCTACAACATAGGCTACAACATCTGTACAAAATACCACAAGAGCTTTTATTTCCCCATGAGTGCAAACGTGGGGGGCCTTCCAGATACACCAGCAACAGGCAGGCTTTGCTGAGAACACAGCCCACCCAAGTGTGTGTTCATCAGGCACTGASGGACAGAACAGCAGTACTTGGAAATGGTGAAGTGCAGAAGGCTAGGTAAGGGAAATGTAAAAAGCAAAAAACCACTGCCTACCTACCACTGCTTTTTTGATCCTGGCAGCCCTAAATCTAGACTTTAAGCACAGGGCTCTCTTCTTCCTTTGCCCTCAGCAAGTTTTATAGCACACTCTATTGAAGAAAATCAAGAAAAGTGCCATCCAAGAGAGCTACATCCACTGCAGGAAACCTTCAGTTTTACACAAAAAAATTTCCCTGGAAAAGTGACTAAAACCATAGCAATATACAATAGCTGAATGAAATCTCATCCTTATCAGAGTTCTGAGTACACTAACAGGCTAAGCTCATCCTGCTCAGCCTCATCTGCAGCTTCCACATCCAACCTCTGCCACAGGCCTGGAAGCTCCATTTAAGCTCAGGCCTGGGTCTTCAGCATTTACTTGAGGTATACCTGTTTCATGCCCTATCTCCAGTCTTACTTCCTTAAAGCTCTTCAACCCTATATTGTAGGTAGCCTTGTCTCATATTCCCTTTTTTGTCTCTCTCTCACAGGTTGCCACTTTAGGTTCATGGTGTTACTTTCACCTTAGTCCTTCCTTTGGCACCAACTCCCCTTGTTCCTGTATGGATTCAGTATGAGGATGTGCTTCATAGCTCGTCCTTCCTGAGACTAGAGATGAATCCTGTGATCAGCACCTAGCTCTGCCTGCCGTGTTCCAGCCATGCRGGGCTGCACTGCGTCGGTGAGGACACTTCCGGCACTGAGGCTGCCCACAGCTCCAAGCTGGTTCTCCTCCCTGGAGCAGCCTTACTCCTGCTCCTTACCGTTCTCCTATCAGTGATGGCGTTTAAAATAGATCACAAGTAATAGCAAGATGATAGGGCTTAAGTGGACTGAAGTCTTCCCTCTTCCAGAGTCGCGTGAGCAACTCCCAGGTTCCCAGCTCTTCCCCTCGTGCCTTTACACCATAAGCAGGCGTCCAGCACTGTATCTTGCCTTTACGCAGCCAGCAAGGGGCGCCCGTTCCCCATCGCCTCACGCCAGCAATGTCCCTATCCCACGGCCCGAGCAATGTGGCGGCGGGAAGAGGCGGGGCGGCGGCGCGCATGCACGCACGCACGCACTTACGCAGGCACGCAGGCGTTGGCGCGTGCGGCACGTGTCGGCGTGGGCATCATGGCGGAGCGGCGCGCGGTGCCGAGTGACCTGTTTCCCCTCGTGCTCGCGTTTCTGCGCGAGAGCGGCTGCCAGGGCGCCGCGCGCGCCTTCGCCAGGGAGGCGGCGGCGGTGAGCTGGGAGCGGGGCGGGAGGGGACAGGACGGGCGGGGCGGGGGCTGACGGATCGGCTGACACTGCCTGACGCGGCCTCTCTCGCTTTAGAAGGAGCAGGACCCCAACGCGGCCTCCCTCCTGGACATCTTCACGTACTGGCTGCGGTAAGTTCCCTCCGGCCGCGGGTGCGGCTCCCCCGCCGCCCGGCCCGCGCCCCGCATGGCCCCGCTCAGCCCTTCTGCCCGCAGGTCTCCGGCGGCCAAGAAGAGAAAGCTGGTCCCGAACGGCGCCCAGGCGAAGAGGAAGCTGTCCGCCAGCGGCAGTGACAGCTCCAGCGAGGAGGATGAGAAGCCCCCGGCCAAGAAGCCAGGTGGGGGTTGTGAGCGGCCSTGGTGCAGCCCGGGCTTGTGTTTGGCATTGGCTGCTCACGTGCATTTAGAGCTCAACTTCAGCAGCTCTTTTTAGGTCTTCCAGCAGTTGTGAAGGACTGGGTTTGTATCGACTGATCTCGGTTTTGGTCCATGGCGTGAGATATGTTCATCCTAGCTAAAGGTGATCTCTTTAGCCTGTTATAATTTAGGCACAGCAGGGTTTGTGTCCCGTAGAAGGTTTTATCCATTCCAGAGAAATGCCAGGTATCCGCACTCACCTGCTGCTTGTGTGAGGTTGCTACTCTTTTTTTTCTCAAGCTGGTGTACTAGTGTGATCAAAAAATACATTCCTCCACTGCACTTTCCTACGTAGTGAGTTGTATTTTTCCCTTTTATCTGGAGCTGTTCTTCCCTTAATTACACTATACACAAGATTGTGTGTATCTAGCAGTAGATTTGCAGGAGGGAAGGAGTAAATGGGGAGAGGAAGAGACACAGAAGGAAAATATGTCTTCATATGAGCTATTATAAAGCTGAATTTGAACTTAGATATGATTTTTGTTTTATAATGACAGTTGCAAATATAGCATGGGACAAAATTATTTCTTTTGCTCCACATTATTAAAAAGTAGTCAGTAACCAGGAAGTAGGTTTGGCTAAAACACATTCAAGTGTCTGGAACCTTAACGCAGCATTGCAGTGGTTCTCTTTGCAAATACGAATCTGTACTTGTTCAGCAGGTTTCTTTAAGCTGCAAGGTGTGCAGACCCAGCTAATATTATCACAGTTTGGGGGTGCTCTTTCTTTGTGGGCTGCCCTGTTTGGTGATGGAAGTCTGCACTTAAATTTGTATGTGACAAATATAAAGTCTAGAATTTGTTTTATCTTCTTGTTTACCCGTTTTGGAGGAGTCTTGTCACACACTGCTCAAGAAACAAAGTCAGTGTTACGAACTTCGGTTGTGCTTTAATGACCTTAATATATCCTTTTGCCCTGATACCTACTAGTGCAGGATATAGGTACATGAAAATTATGAATTAACTTGTCATTAATGTGTGCTGTGCCTTATTTGCAGCTAAAGCAGCAGCTGTGCCCAAAGCAAAAGCAGTTCCTGCAGCCAAGATGGCAGAGAGCAGCAGTGAGGACTCCAGTGATGATTCAGACTCGGAAGAGGAGAAGAAGCCGGCAAAGGTTGGCTTTTCTTTCCAGTCTCTGTAATGCGTGTTTGACAGTGATGAATAGTAGCAAATTTGACCAACGGAATTCTCTTTGAAATTAGGCACACTTGTCTTGAAGTATGAAGTGCCCAGGCTGCTGCAGGTGCAATGCAAAAAGACATTTCTGTAGTGGACAATGTGCTATTTGGACTGGTCCTGGGAAAAATGAATTTCCTGTTCAGCACCCACTTTGTTTCATATCTAGGTCTGCGCCTTGCTTTTATCCTAAGGCTGCCAGGGCTCACTTCTATTGCAAAGAAAGATTTACTTACAGTTGCTATAATAAATTTGATCTTTACATATATATATATATATATATATATATATGTGAGTTTATGGAAAAAGAGAATCTTCTCTTTCATTTGTCTTGCTGCAGTCGTGGTCTTGAAGTGGAGGGGAGAAAGAACGATGTCAGGGGAGGAAGAATGGTATCAGTGTACTCTAGAGGAGACCAACTAGAGTTGCCCAGTCAGTATTTTCGGTCTTCAAACTAGTGTGATCTGTTGAAGGAAGGGAACAGTTCCAGCTGCCTATTTTGAGGAGACAGAACTGAAGACTGAGGTGCAAAGAAAGCTTCCCATGCATTTCTGGGAGGTTTTCTAGAGCAAAAGTGTTATCCAGGGATTTGCAGACCCTGCCCACTAGGCAGAGTGGTGTTTTCAAATCAAAATGATGACCTCTGTGAAAGACAGCTGTTTCTGCACTCTGTATACGTGTCCGTCTTATTATTAGCCTCATTTTCTTTTCATGACTGATCAGTTTTTCCTCCTGTTGTTTAGAAGGGTACAAAACCTGCGGTGAAGCCAACTGGAACCAAAATCCAGGCTCAGAAGAAAGCAGAGAGTTCCGACTCTGACTCAAGCAGCTCAGATGAAGGAGTACCAAAGAAGCAACCACCAAAATCGGCAACACCTAAATCAGGTACCTCTTATTGTGTATTGTGAGCAAAGGGGAGGAGTGCTAGGGGCTGTACCCACATGCAAAGATATATGTATTAACATAGCAGTCTGAAAATCTGCTTTCACTGCAATTTGCACTCCAGTCCAGTCTCTTCTGACATAGAGGTGTAGAACTGATTGCAAATAAAACATCTGGTCCTGAGGACTACATGGTTTGAATAGGTAGCTGTAGTCAGAAACCTCAATTATTTTAAATTTTGCTTTTGCCATTGTCTTCCCCTCAAAAAGCAGGGAAGATCTTTACTTAGCCTTTAGTTTGGGAATTTCCCATGAGCTAGAAGAGACGGTTTTCAGAAAACTTTCTCTAAGGTTGCAGTAGGATAAACCAGTGGTTTTGCACTACTACCTTAATCTGCCCTATTGGCTTCCTGTGGTTCTTTTCTCTCTAAGATACTTACTGCTCAATGCAATTATCTCTTATCTACCATAGCATGTTTTGTAATGTCCCTTTTTACTTCTCTCAAAAGGAAGTAAAGCTGCCCAGGCAGCCACCAAGGTTGTCAATGGAAAAGCAGCAAGCAGTAGCAGCAGCAGTGAAGATTCTGATGAGGAAAAGGCTGCACCAAAAAAGGTAAACTAGACCATGAAAAACTTCATGACCAATGTAGAAGTCTAGTAAGACTAGGTGTTATCATCTTGCAGGCACAGACTACACAGATCCTGTGTTCAATGTAACTCTCATGCCTCCTTCCCCTTCATACAGTGGGATTGTATGTTCTAGCAGCTCTCCATGCACTGCTTTCTCCTCTAATACCTCCTTGCTGCTTTCTCTGCTCCTTCATTTAGGGGAAGACATCTCGTCGTGTCATAACCATATTGTGTCTCCATTATATGTTCACTTTGGCCTGACTCTTTTGTGGTTAGTTGTCTGTAGCTTTGAGTTTTCCACTAGTGAGTGTTTAAAAATGTTTTCTGCAACACAAAAATAATCATAGTTGGTTTTAATCATGTGGCAGTTGCTACATTTCAGTCAGTTCTCTGCCCCTTTGTCCAGAGGAGCTCCTCATTAGGGGTTCATGGAGCAGAAAACAATAGCAGAGCAGTTAGAAAGATAATGATGCTCGTGTGTTTCCTAAAATTTGCATTTGAGAATCTCTGTTAATCTTTCTCCCTTTGTCTTCAGAATTTGCTCTTAAGTGAGGCGTGGAATTAAACAAGATCCACATCCAATTGTCCCTACAAGATTTCTGCAACTTACTTTTTTAATATGTATTTCTTTTGATAAGGCTGTTCCCAAGAAATCACCTCTGCCAAAACCTGCAGCCACTCAAGCATGTCCAGGGAAAACCAAATGTGCCAAGAAAAGTTCCAGTAGTGAGGACTCATCTGACAGCTCAGATGATGAAAAGCCACCTGCAAAACAAAAGCCAAAGTCAGGTACGTAAAAAATACTAGATAGGGGTTTTTTTGTAAAGTATCCAGGGCTATTCAGTTGCAGTCCAGCTCATGGGCTAAATAGGCCTCTGTTCAGTGTGGTATAATGCCTTTAGGATTCCAGTAGAGAGCTGTTCTGAGTAAAGGGTCAGTTGTCAAAGGTCAGTCTGACTCTCTACCCAGAGGATTTGAGAAAGCAGTAAATGAAAGCAATGAAAAATTGACATACTTGGTTTTTTTCTGAAAAAGTTTGGTGACAAGCTCCAGTTCTTCTAAAAGTGCAGTGCAGAGAAAACTTCTGCAGAGGTGGTTGGGTCAGCTGAACCCCAAGAGGAGAGTTAAACACGGTAAAACAGGAATAGTAGCAGTGGGGTGGGTATAATCTTTGAAGTTATAAACTAGTGTTGGATTGTAGCTACAGAAGGGGAATAAATGGAAGTGAATGGCAGAAGAGATTTATTCTAAGTACTACAAATGTCTTGTGCTGCTTACATTATCATGCAGGCATCTGAACGTTGTGTCTCTCTTCATAGGTCAGTACAGTGCTGTACCACCTCCTCAAGGAACACAGACAAAGAAAAGCCTTGCTAAGGTTCCTGCAAAACAGGCTGAGAGCAGTGACTCCTCAGACAGTAGTGATGAGGCGGAGCAGGTGCCCTCAAAGGCAGAAGTAGGTATGTTGTGAGGAGGAGAGGCTGCAGGGGAAGTGCTACATGGTGCCAGCAAGATTTGGCAACGTCTTGGCTTCCTCAAAAAAGCCATTTGTCTTTGCTCTATGTTGCTATTTGCTTTTCTGGAAGCTTCTGATTCATTTCAAGGCATCCCAGACAACTCTGTGTACAACTTGTGGATCTGAACTGTGGTCAGGTTGGATTACTTTGCACATGCTGGTTTGAAAAGTCATTGGGATCTAGTTTAGTAGGAATAAGCCAGGTTCTTGCTTGGTTTCCAGTGAGCTGGCTGAATGGCTGGTGTACTGAGAATGGAGCTTTTTCACATCTGGGAAAGTTTGAATCTTAGGACAAAGGTTTGGTGGATGTGGCCTATTAATTTTAAACTTGATTTTGCAGGCAAAGCAATAGTAGCTAAAACAGTCCCTGCCCCCCAGAAGAAAGCTGTGACTAGCAAGAAGGCTGAATCCAGTTCTGACAGTGACTCAGGTAATTCAGGATACAGAGTTTTGATTCTTTTGTGTTAATGTTTTTTTTGGCCAAGTTGCTCTATAGTGGTGTATCTAAGATCCTTAGTGTATGAGCTGAAACGCTTYAGAGTCTCCATGGCTAGCAAGATGTGAAACCCAGCAGCCTGCTATGCAGAGTGGAGTCCGACCATGAGACAAGCAAAAAGTCTGCATATTGCTGGATGGAAAGGGTGGGGAATTGTGTATCAAGTTTATCCCAGAAGGTTAATGGTTAAACTCTTTTTGAAGATCTGTGTCTTGAGATTTTTGGTTTCTGTTATTCCATTGTGTTTAGACAAGTTTCTGAAATAAAAATATAATCACCATACGAAGTTTAAAGTAGACTTAAAAGATGCCTACCTCCTCCTAATGTGACCCTAGAAATGGGGGCAGTGTGCTTTGTCTCTCCTGTTGACCACGTTTGAGGTTTGCAGCGCTGTATTTCCCATGTAAGTTCCCTATGTGCTACATTTCCCCTGGAGTTCAAGGTGCTCGTCTTGTGTATCTCAGCATCTTTGGTGCCATGGCAGGGACTGTGGGTGGCAGCTGCCAGTCTGTAGACAGCTAGCACCAGCACTAGGCTGTGTGACGCTCCAGTGAGTGTCAGTAGTTCTGTATTTTCTGGTTTTGTTGCCTAGTTTCTCTCAAAATTGTCAAGTTTTTGATTGCTGTTATTAAAGTGTTCTGAAATATTGGAATAGATCAGGTTTAGTATTCCAGATTCCTGTAACACAATACAAAGGTGTATTTGTACTTGAGAGTTTCCATCCTCAAACTGCTGCTGATACAGGAAGCAGCTAAAATGAGATACTGGGCTGTTGCTGTCTCACTTTGTATGCTTTGTCAACTTTATCTCTTAATTTTTTGTATGTTTTTTTTTGATCCTTACAACATAGCTTCTTTTCTCGATGTTTCTTCTCGCTGAGTTTGATGATACTGGTACTTTCTCCAGTTCTTTATTCTGTACCTCTTCTACATTATTCTCCAAATATCTGCTTCCTTTTGCATGCATTGGTGAAGAACTTAAACTGTTTATTTCCACTGTCTCCGAGCAAAGAAGATATGTGGAAAGATGAATGCTGTCCTCTGACTGTTCCAAGTGTTCATCAAATGCTGCTTGTTGCCAGTTACTTAATGGCTCAGCATTGAGCTACAAGCTAATTTGTTTTCACTTCATCATGAGTTACGTACAAGTAACTACTGAAGTAGTTACTAAAGCAACTTGCACCTGAAGCCTATTAACTTAGAGAACTTTTTTTTTTTAGATTCTAGCTCTGAAGATGATAAAAAGAAGGCAGGGAATAAGCTCCCAGCTAAACAACCTGTGATAAAGAATACTTCCAAAACAGCAAAAGTAGTTGTCAAGCCTGGACAACCAAAGAAAGACTCCAGCTCTTCCTCAGACAGCTCAGGTATTATGGTGGGAGAAAAGAAGAGTTTCTACATGCATGTTGTTCTTGATCAGACTTCTATGTTTCTAGGCAGGGTCTGAGGGTGGGGTTGGACAGGAATACCCATTGCGGTGTTKTTTCAAGCAGATGATGAAGTGCACTGTGTGTCAACATTCAATCTGTATGTTAGCCTTGTGTTGAAGAAATGGGACTTAGTCTTGATTGTTCTTTTTCTTTCCATTCTAGATTCTGATAGTTCTGACAAGAAGGCAGCTCCTGTGAAGCCCACAAGTAAAGCAGCAACTCCTGCAGCAAAGAAGTCACCAGCTGCCACAAAGAAAGCACAGAGTAGCTCTGATTCAGATAGCAGCTCCAGCAGTTCGGAGGATGAGAAGAAGAAAGGCCCTCCAACTAAGCCAGCTGGCAAAGTGGCTAAGCCAGTGTCCAAACCTACTCCAGCACCCAAAGCAGACACATCTGACTCTGATAGCTCAAGCAGTGAAGAAGAAAAGCCAGCAGGGAAACCAGCCACCAAATCTACAGGGACAGCAAAAGCAACTGTGGGGAAGAAGGCAGCTGCTTCTAGTAGTAGCAGCAGCTCAACAGACAGTTCCAGTGAAGAGGATGGGAAGCCCAAAAAGGCAGCGAAAGGGGTGCAGAATGGTTCTAAGGCCACTGCCTCCACAGAGAAAGCAAAAGCTTCTGCAGCAGCTGCAAACAACATGAAGTCTAAGCCAGCTGGTAGCAGCAGTAGTAGCAGTGAAAGCAGCTCTGAAGAAGAGACCAGGAAAGTTAACAGAGGTATTACTGACAGTCTGGGAGGTGGGTCTGTCAGACAGTGTTACTGAGCTAAGCATGAATGGAAGACTTCCTGAAACAATATTCCATCTAATCTCTGTGTTACTAGATTATGCCACCTGGTGCAGTAATGAGTGGGAAGGGCTAGTTTTGAATTTGGTGGGATCCTTTTTTTCTGTGTTGTATGGCTGCTGGCAATGGAATTCGTGGTAAAGTGAAGTACTTTTTTTATATAGTTGTTGCCAGTTGCCATATGTGCATGCACAAGATGTAGTGACAGCAAAGCAGACTGCTGGAGGACCTTGTCTGTGTGGAGTGGGACACCACAGTTGATGCCCCAATGCACAGTCTCAATCTTTAACCCTTCAGGAGGAAAACAACTAGTGATGCACTAGTGATGTGTGCAAGTGTGTATGGTATGAATCCAAAATCTGGCAAATTTTGACCAACAGAATTCTCTCAAGGATGCAGAATCATTAGTATAGAGATACCCTATTCCATAAAATTACTTTTATCCATTAGGATAGGATGGGAAGATCCTTGCTGACTCAGAATTTCCATTAGTGTCTGGTACAGTAGTCTGTTTTCTGGGTGAAGTAATGCAGGGACCAGTTGTCACACCTGTGTCAACACTGGGTTTGCTTTCTGGGAAACAGAAGCCATTACCTTTCCCAACACTGGCTTTAAAGTTTTACTGCTGTACATCTAACAGGCACAACTGGGAAGAAACAGAAGAGGAAAGATGTTCAGGAGCCAGAGACACCACACAGTAAAAAAGCAAAGATCAAAGCCAAAACACCACATACAGTTCCCAAGGTGAAACGGGTGAGTGAGGGTTGACGGTGGCAACTGGCTGAAGAGGCATCTCTTGTCTTCTGAACGAGTAGGTTTGGTTTGGGTTTTTCTGGGAGGTTGGGCCCACAGGATTATCTGTGTTTTTAGTCTCTCCTCAAGCACTTAAACCTTGTCTGGAGAACCCTAGGGAGTGCAACATAAGTACGTAATATTATTCTGGCAAAAGCTGATTGGATTGGCAAAAGCTTGCACAGGAGTATCCCTGAGCTGCCTGATCTGAAGCAGGGAATCATGAATCTGAGAAACACAGATTGAGGTGGTGTGAACAGGGCTCCGTATTTGCAGGGCAAGGAAGGAAGTTGTCACTGAGGGAATATTGTGTGTTTGTATGTGATTACTGTATCTCATTTTCTTTCTCAACAGCCATCTTCTCCATTCCGCCGTGTAAGGGAAGAAGAGATTGAGGTGGATGCCCGAGTTGCTGATAACTCATTTGAAGCAAAGGTAGGGCTAGGAAGTGCCAGAGTGGTAACATTTGGTCTCTGCAAGTACATGTCTGCAAAGCAGCCTTGGTGTGTTTGTGGGGAATGGTTTTGGTGAGAACTTTTTCCACCAGGAGGAGCTGTTAAGAAGCATGTGAGCAGTAGCAGGAGGTGCACGGGAGAGTGGTACCAGCTCCAGTGTGAGTGTACTGGTGTTTGCTGGGTACGGTGAAGTGCAAAGTATTACCTTTACTCTCTTGGGTACTGACTTGAATTTCTTTTTCATCTCCCCCTTCATCCCTCACAGAAAGGAGCAGCTGGTGACTGGGGTGAGAAGGCTAACAATATCCTGAAATATACTAAGGGCAAATCTTTCCGCCATGAGAAAACAAAGAAAAAACGAGGCAGCTACCGTGGGGGCACTATATCGACCCAAGTCAATTCCGTCAAGTTTGAAAGTGACTGAGAATGTTTCCTTTGGAATTTGTAAACCATCTGCTCACCAGAACATCTTGGATGGGCATATGGACACTATGGATGTCAAGCCTGCCTGGAATGCTACCTCCCCATGTCCCTTGTGGCGCAGGCAGCTCCAGGGTAGGGATGTGGGAGAATGGTTGGATGTTTCCCCCTTTTATTTCTAATTTTGTTTTAGTCTCCTAATTTGAAACCATCCTTGAGCTGGTGTTACTGGCACCACTAGGGTGACCCCTAGGACTTATATTTTCTACAGTCTTATTTTAAAAGGCTGGCAGTGATTTTTATTTTTGGTTTCCTGCCCATCTAGTAGAAGAAAGAGAAATCGTCGTCCTGTATTTTAAACTCACATTTCTTTTTTAGTCAGTTTGACTCTGATACCTGTGAAAAGGCAAGTATTGTCACTCGCCTTTGACTAGTTACTGTAAGAACAACTGATTCAAACACTCTGGCTGTAATCTGCAACCCCACCTGACATTTCAAGTTTACACTTGTAGTGTGACAGGGTTCCTCTTCTCTGTTTTCTTTCATGGTTTCACCTTGCAATAAATACCTAYCCTCCTCTTCCTTGCACTGCTGTGGAGGCCACTAACCAGAGGACTTGGAGAAGCAGTCTCTAAATACATCTTAGTAGTTGAGCGACAGTATYGATTGCACTTGCGAGGTGGGGGCTGTTGTCAGAAAGACCAAGGTCTATAGTACTGCGGTGGCACTCTTGACAACACTGGCATTAGTGTAGCTGAGGAGTGGAGTTGTACAGAAACTTGACTGCATGGGGTTGTGAAGTTTCACTTGGTGGGAATGGGTAAGGAGGCAGAGGAGACAGAGCCCTCCTAGCAAAAGGCAGAGCTGGATAAGCATTGTTTTTGTTTCAGAGGCTCTGGCTGCAGTGTAGCGTTACTCCTTGTGTCTGAACGTAAAATGTGCCAGCTTACGCTTACTGCCAGCAGTATGAGCTGCAGGTTGTTGAGTTGAGATGAATGTATCATTAATGCCTTAAATTTCTTTTCTGATTTGGATCACTTGCTTTTTGAGCTGTTTTCCATCTGTTAAATCCTTCTTGAGAAGTAAAATGCCAGTTTCCCCTTAGCACTAAGGCAAATAAAGCCTGGTGCTGTAAGGTTTGAAGTGTTAGCTACAAGTATATCTTCAATATGGGGAGCCATAAACAAGTTGAGAAACTTACGGCCTAAACTGAGACTTCATGAGCAACTGACAGTAGAGTGGCCTGCTGTTGAGGGATGTGCTTGCTTTCCCTCCAGCTGTGTCACTGCCTCCTTACTTAGGTGCAGCCTGCATCTGGTAGAAAATGGTTTCCCTGAATACTTTGCCCTCTGTTGTGTGGTTTAAGTTAACAGGTTTGAGGAGCAGTGGGCTGAGCCCACAGTCAGTATGAATGGAATAGTGGTAGTGCATRTTTGGGAAACAGTAGTGGGCTGTGAGAACTGCTTACCATGTGAGGAAACTGCCAGCTACTGAGGGGTAGTGCAGGGCCTGATTTCCATGTTTCCATTCCCTCCCCAAAGAGTGCCAATGAGAAGAGCCTTGTTACAGGAAGCTATGTTTGTGTGCAAAGCAGTGTCACCTAATTGAGGGTTGGATGAGACTTGATGAGCCACCCCCATGTACATGAGTGGCAACTTTTTGCAATGAGCATTTTTCAGGACTTCCCCTCTGGCTTGTACAATCACTTTGGTGGCTGGATTCAAGGCTACAATGCAGAGGGTCCCAGGAGAGCATGGTTATTACAAGAAAGTAAAGGTTAGAGGCCAGAGGAAGGTGGGAAGAGTATTTTCTGCATTGGGATTTGAATATCATCTTGCTTGTCATTTGCCCTCTTTTCTGTTTATCAGAAACTTACATTTGAAACTTTAAAATACTTTTATGCTTTGAGGTTTTTAAAAAAGTCTTTGAAGTGTGAGAATTTAATGTGTCAGAAAATAAAGATTGCTGCCTTTGTAGTCTGAGTGGATCTGGTAGTTCAAGATATGGAATAGTGGGTGGGAAAAGGGAGGGTACCAGTGCTTGGGGGTAACAGTGCTGTCTCTACATCTGTCTACAACCACTGCTTGTCATCTTACTTCTATAATTGTGGGCATGTAACAGACCTTCAGAAGTGAAAGGGGGCCTGTGCAGCTGGCTGGTTAGTGACTGCAAGAAATTTGGATAAAACACTAGAAGAGTATTAGCTTATATGAAGACAAACTGAGGCTGCTCAAGTCCTTTTCCTCCAAAATACCTAGTTAGCTCCTGTCAAATATTGCTGCCAAATTACCTGTATTGCAGCTGGCCATGTAACATAAGCAGCACCAATATATGGGAATAAGAATAGGCATAACTGACAACTCCCAAATAGACCTAGTTAGTGATTTCTGTGCCCCGTTCGATTTCTTTATGTGTACAAGGAAAAGAAACTTGCTAAGAGATAGGGCCCTGTGGAGATCATGAGTGCCGTAGTGCTCAATTTTACCCCTTGCACTATGCTTCTGTGGAAAGGGTGGGATGATGCACCAGGTGCATTGGGCTCTCAGTTGCTCTGTAACCAACACCCTTTGCCACAGCCTTCCACTTTGAACGTGATGTTGCAGGAGTAGGTGTAATGCTATCTGAAGTTTCAGCAGAGGATGCAAAGAACGTCATTAGCCTGGCTGGAGATCAGTACCTGACTGAGCAAGTGCAACACGTGCTGGGGTGGGAAATGCTTTCTGAGACTCTCGAAGCTATGTGCTTGACACTCCGGGGAAAAACTGCTCCTTTCACGAGATTTTGCGGCTGCTAGATATGCTTAAACCCACATCGCTATCTGCTGCTGTCCCGGTGTAGTGGCCTGGTTTCCCTGTGCTCCACTATGCAGTTACAGCTGTGGTCAGTGCTGGAACTGGACCAGCAGGACATCCCCCTCTGGTGTGCGCTGTTCCCTGTATGGGTGCCCTGGAACACTGTCCCTCACATCCTCATTCCCTCGTGCACCATTCTTTCTCTTTTGCTGTCCTGACTACCGTGTTCCTATTGCCCTCGTCTCAAGGGGGTCCTGGCCCTGGGGGTGTCCGGGTAGGGCGGTGGTCACTGGAGAGATGCTCTGACGCCCTTCAGCCGCACTGGCCTGGCCGGAGGCACAAGCTGCGGCTGACGGGGGCTGTCCGCTGCCTGCTCGAGCTGCCGGGGCAGCAGGTGAGCTCTCCGCGCCCTCCCCGGCCCCTCTCGCCCCGCCTTCGTGCCACAGCGCCGGGCTCGGCTCGGCCCGGGGTGCGGCCCGTGGGCCGGAGCTCCGCCGCCCGGCCCCGCCCGCGCCCCAGCTTCAAAGGGGAAGGCGGGCGGGTGCCGCCTGCATCCCTCCCTTCCTCCCTCTCTCCCCTCCCACTTCCCGCACCGCCGTGCCTCTCACTCGGGCCGCGCTCCGGCGGGACTCGCTGCAGGTGGGTGCCGGCACCGCGGCGGAGGGGCGGGGGGCTCGGCAGCAGCTGCGGCCGGTGCTTCTCGACCCGTTCCCCCGGGGAGGCTTCAGCGGCGGCGCTGCCCCTGCGCCGGCCGTCCTGTCCTGCCCGGCTGCCGTCCGAGGAGGGTCCCACGGTGTGGCGGGGGGGTTGGGGGTGAGCGCGGGCGGTGGCTGCCAGCCGCGCTCCGGGTGAGCGCTGCAGGGCTGGGCTGAGCTTGCTGGGCTGATGGCAGGGGCACCTGAGAGCTGCCCGGCCGGAGGGACGGGAACAGGGACTCGCTCTGAATTCCCGGCTGTCAGCCCGGGCCCGGCTCTGCCCGGACGCGTGAGCGCAGCCTGGGTCGCTCCAGGGAGGCTACTGATGGGTGCGAGTTCAGCATCTGCTTCAATGCGCAGGACTAGAGCCTTGGCACCTGGACACACGTTCAGAGCACTTTTGTGTGACTTCCTTAATCTTCCTTGAGATTACGTCTCAGGAGTATCTTCCATCTCCTGTTCTGCCTCCTCTTCCTATGCATCCCTCTTCAACCTCTGTTTATGGCAGCTCAGCCAGGTCTCATTCCTCTGGCATGCTCAGAGCCAAGAAGCTCTTTGGTTTGGTTGTGGGGTTTTTTTACATGAGGGTGTCATTTGTTTCATTGAAGATAAGACTCACCCTAGCTCTCTACTCCTGTAACTCTGTCAAATGTGATCAGACTTGTCTGTCAGGACTTTATCAGTCTCCCATGCTTTCTACACAAGATTTCACAATCTTCTGGGGTGTTTAATAACTTTTCTTTTAATGTAGCGCTTCTCTGCAGAAAGAAGCTGAAATGACAAGGCAGTTAATGGGAAGACTCTTTTCCTCCCCGCTCCTCTTGACTGCTTCTCTAAAGTTTGGTGCACCTGTACATCCCCAGTTTTCTCTGCAGTCTGAAGAACTTCTTTAACTTCACTGTCATACAAACAGAACTTCTTAAGACCAAAAAGTGCACTGCGCTGTCATGTGCTCTCACTTTGAGGTCGATGGCTCACGTGACTATTTGGAAATGGCCCCGAGCTGTTCTTTCTCCTTCACCCAGGGATTACAAATAATGTTCTGACTTGCTTCCACACTGCAGACCTCACACCACTCATAAGGAACAGAGTCTCACATCAGCTGTTTCTGTCTTACAACTGTGTTGTAAGCGAGAGGAAAAGGCTGTCCGGAAGAACTTGCTGTTGCAGAGCACTCTGGTGTCAAAAACCGTCTCTGCTCTTTTCAGAAGACAAACAGGAAGCCTATGGATGTGGAATGGAGGAAATCCCACCACCTAGACAAATTTAACATATGATGAGAGGCCAGTTGCGGAAGCAGATGCGTGGTGTTTGACACCATCCCCAGCTCAAGTTCTTGAAGATGTGTGTAATTTCAAATGCTGTCACAAGCTGAGATACAGGTCTTTTTTTCTTTTCTCAGTTGTTACAGACCAATATTTCTTTTAGTATCATGGTTCCCTGGCAGTGACCTATGGTCTGGCAACCTCCTGCTAGCCCACGGACTCCCACCTTACCTGTAGAGCTTACTCCATATAACTCTAATGAGACAGGAAGGATGTTGAAGATGGTTCAAAGTCTCAAAAGTTAGGGACTGAGTGGGAACTACATCAATCTTTGTCCAAAACAGATGAGCCAGAACACTTCTGTTTTGTGTCAGCAGTAGCACCAATGTGGTGCAAAATATAAATTATTCTGATGCTGACCTGATCACTGCTGTGGTTGTTCCCTTTGGTCCTTTGGGGATCTTGACTTTCTTCATTCTCTGTGTTTGTAGTGCACTACCATGAATAGAAAGAAAAATTCTAGAAAGGTACATTGATTTGAGAAGACCGTCTGTCCACACTTCACTCTGTGTGTAAATAATGTTCAAAAAAACCCTCAGGGTTATAGGCTGCCAGGGGATGCTTATATTTGAAGGAAGTTTTTTTTCTTTATCATTGTTTTCCATACTAAAATACTAATGCTAGTATTGGTGTACTGTAATACTAATATTAGTATACTATAGCACTAATATTGTTTTAGTGTTAGTGTTAGTTACCCAGGTGATTCTGGTTAAGCCAGAGTCTGTGCTAAACCAAAACCAGAGCACAGAATCCCACTAAGCTCTGGGCTGGATGTGACTGATGGTTAAACTTCCCTATTTCAACCTGTGCTTTGTGAAGTTTGCTTTGTACAGTATTGTATCCTCTAGGTTTTTACTAGACATTCCCCTGGGCAGCTGCTGCTTGTAGTGTGACATCTTCCTTCAGTGACAAAATTGCTCTTGGAGCTGCATGCCTGCCTGCTTTCACAGAGTCTTGGCTTCCATAAATTAGCTGCAACTAGGTTGGCTGCCATCAATGTGATGGTAGCAGATGGTCCTGGTTTTTCTGGATCATACCCAACAGAACAAGCAAACTTCAGTATCTTATTCCAGGAAGAGGTTTGAGCAACCAAGTGAAGATATCTTTTTCTTTAGGTTTTCAATGAATTGTGCTGCTTTGTTTACTTCTGAGAAGTTTGCAATGAAAACATTTCTTATTGTGGGCAAGAGCTGGATTGAGACTAGGATGCAGGAGGGGAAATAATTCAGCCCCATGAATATGGGCTTCCAGGTCGTAGGCAGGAGCTAGGTGACATAAAACAGTGGGGGAGAGGGAGAGATGTAAATGGCAGAGTCTTTGGATTTGAGCCTCTTCATTGCCTTTTCTTTGTGGGCTTCTTTGCCTAGACTGCTTGCTGTCAGAAGTTTTAGTACTTCAGCCTAATAAAAGGCACCTGAATTAAATTAGAACTGTAGTTGTTCAGTTATTTCACATAAGTTAATTGGTATAATTTTCCATCAGTACCAAAGCCATGCTGTTGAACATGTTAAACAGGGCAAAATCATGGGATAAATTTCAGCCTGGTAAGAGGTCTCTCAGGAGGGTTTTAGAGGGCTGTGCTCTCTCTGCTCCTTTTCTGCTACCTCCCATTTCAATGTCAATGCATTGCTTGGCTTTGAAACCCAGCAGCTGAGGGTAGCCAGGTGTGCAGGGCAGAGGGGATTCTGCTGCCTGCAGTGACAGTCTCACTTCCCACTGCAGCAGGCTCTGGTCCTGCTCTCATAGAGGTGCCTGCTCTGCCCTGCATGCTGCAGCCCTGAAACTTAAAACCTTTGTGGCATGGACTTTTCCAACAGTTCCCTCGAACCCTTACTCTGGCTGCCAGTGTTAACTGTGATGTTAGGGGGATTGCTCTGTGTAAATCAGCCGGCTGGCATGGCTCCACCAAGCACTTCTCATGGAAACAGGGAAGGGTCTATTCTCTCTTTACAAGCCTTTTCCTTGCAGTGGCAGGGTTATTTTTGCAGTATTGATGTGATGTAGCCACTAGCCCAGGACTTCAAGACCACAAACAAGGAGGTGGTTCTGTCTACTTTGTTCTCAGGCCTRGTGTGAAGTCTGTCACTTACTTGTATTTTGCACCTCTGTGAAGGCACAAGCTGTGAATTCACCTTCCCACAAAACCTCATTCCCATGCCCAGGTATTTGAAGGTTTCTGTTGAAGACTACCTGCCTGCACCCCGCAGCAGCTGAGCTCCCATTGCCAGAGAACTGGGCTGAGCCCGTGTCCATGCTGCGGATGGTGCTGCACTGGCCACAGTGCCTGCCCTGGCTGAAGGATCCTGCTGCAAAGCTCATGGAGTTCCTTTGTTGTTCAGTGTCGGTAAGAGATAAAGCAGAGAGGTGAGCAGGTGGATTCTGAGCATTCCCTCATCTGGGCCGTTTAGCCCTTGTCTGGGTCAGGGGCTTCTTTCCCCTTTGCTATCAATGTGAGACTGTAACAAGGACTAGTTGCTGAATAAGGGACAGAGAGCAGAGTATTGCCCTTTGCACTGATAGTTATGCCTTCATTCTATCCCAATAGCACTAAAAATCAGGGATATGTCTGGTGGTGTATCCAGCACAGCTCTAGGGTTGGAGCTGTGATCAGGGTACCTCTCTGGGCATGGACAGAGCAGAGATTCTCTCTGGTGGTATTGAGCTGGAGTAGGAGAAAAGGTCTTTTCCTGCAGCCTGGCATCTTCTCACCACTTAGCAAGATTTGCAGCCTCCCTTGTTGCCTGGGCAGGGAGAAAAGGTTCCTGAGCCAGCACCTTTAGGGATTGCGCCTGATTTTGGAAAGGATGAAACCACCAAGAGCAGTTTGCAAGTCTCACTGTGTCGGCATCTGCCCCTAACCTGAGGGCTGAGATTGACAGCTTACTTGTCATTTGGATTTTGGTACCCCCAGAGAGTCTTGGCTGAGCTAAGGGTCTCGGCAATGTCTGGCACGTAGGTCCATGGCAGAACACAGCCCTTGCTGAAGATGGGTGACAAATTTTTTCTTTAAATAACAATTCCTTTTACCTGCAGTATTTCTTCACTTTTTACTTGTTGCCCAATGAGAAAACACCCTCCCCCACATATAAAACCTCTTCTACTCTTCTTAGCGTAGTTGTGTGTGTGTGTATGACCCACTAGGTGTCCCAGGACAAGCCTATACCTGCTTCTGTCCTTAACTCCCTGCCATCCTGGAGAAGATAGTAGTACATGGTTGCCGTCCTTGCTTCCTGGAAGCAGCATGTGCTCTGGATTTGCTGTGCAATGTCACAGCCAAATGCTTTACCTTCCCTGGTGTTAGGCAGGATAAATTCCCTTTGGGCCTCTCAACTAAACTGAGAACTAGACCAGCTTTGTGGGCCGTGGCTCTGTTGTGACCAACACTTTGTCACAGGCCAGCCTGTTTCCTGCTGGTAGGAAGAGAGGATGCTGGGCAGATCCTTACTTTCCTTGCAGAGCTTATGCTTTCTTCTTTCCAGCCCATCACCTTTGTCTGCATTCTCCTGGAGCTCTTGTTATGTGGGTCCAACTACTGCCTTGGTATCTGTTAGCTTTTCTCATGTTTCTTATCACATGTGCAGGCACAGCCACACGGCTGACCATGGGTGGGAAGGGTGGGAGGCCAAACACTAGCAGGAGTTGTCTTTGAAACAGGGGAGGGTTCCAGCTAGAAGCTGCTCTGTTTCTTTCCCATGTCCTGTCCCCACATGGGACAAGAAAGCAATGGAGGACAAATAAGGCAGTTCTACTCTCCCATGTCTGCACCCTTACATGCTTAGTTCGGCCAGAGATACCCAGCTGCTGGGGGTAGTCTGTATTTAGCGGAATCTTGTCCATTACTTTCTTTCCCACCTCTTAATTGATCAAGTGCTAGTAGAGAGGCTGTCAGAAAATCTTGTTCCAAATTCTTCTCTACCACATCCTGGCAGCCCCACCAGGGCCTAGTGTGTGGAGGCCATCCAAAATCCACTTCTCGTTGTTCCCATTGTAACTTCTTCCCCTTCCCACTGCTGCTTCCTAGCATGTCTGAACTGGGTCCTCAGAAAACAACTCTGCTTCTGACTATTCCCAAATAATTATCATGTAATTCTTCTCCCAAAATAATGCTAGGTGTGGGTGAGGCGCGTTCGCTTCCAGTGATGTAGCAACATCCCTTACACAACAGAAATCTTGGGTGTCTCACCAAACTGAGGAGGGGATGACGGCTTTAGGAGTGTGACTAAGGGGCGTCAGTGTGCCACAGGTGTTGCATGTTATCTCTGGGTTTGCTTTCTGAGTTTGCCTTCTTCTAGTGGACAAGTATCCTGGCACCTGCTTTCCCTTCCCAGCCCTTTCCCCAGAGCCTCCCCTGACTGATCCGTACTGGAGCAACTCTCTGTCCAGAGCGTTGCTGTGCTCTCTGGGATTGCGGGTCCTGCTATGACCTGGATTTGCTCCTGCCCCATTTGTTCTGAGCAAGGTGCCTTGCCAGCCACTTGAGGGCCAAAGCCAGAGCACATCTCTCGGCATTCCCACCAAGCTCTGCGGGCCTCCCTGTGAGCTTGCACAGATATCAGGGGCTCAGAGGGAACCAGCTGTTCTGGCTGGACGGAAATAAAAATGAAATCCAGCTGAGCTGGTTTTGTAGCGGTAACCAGGCATTGAGCAGCAAGTGTCCCTGCTGGTGCTGTGACCCAGCAAAGCTCCTCCAGCTGCTCTCCCTCTGTAACTCGCTGCAAGTCAGTCTGCTGGTTTTTTGAGCTTTAGGAGCACAGAGAAGAGGTTTTCTGGAAAGTTCCCCTGATAACACTCTGATATCTGACTTTGGTGGTTTGGGGGTTTTGTGGCCTTTTTTTTTTTTTTTTTTCCCAGGATACGGCAGGGTGGATGGGGATGGATGTTTCCCAGTGAAGAACTCCAGACTGCTCTCCTTTCACAGCTCATGAGCTTCTGGCTTGCAGCTACAATCACAGCTGTTAGTTGCTGAGCGCATGACATAACGTTTGATACTACATTAATGGCATGTTTGTCTCCTTGCAGTGATGAAGATGATGAAGGTGCTACCGTGCCCTGCTGCTCTTCTTTTCCTAGTGACTGCATTTACTCTGGAGCCATCTCACTGTGCCAAGGTGCTGATTATGCCCACCATAGTCTTTGACAGCCACTTGCGAGTCTTCATGCGAGTGGCAGAGGCACTGACTGACCGGGGCCATGACCCTGTGCTGCTGCTTCATGAAGGCCGGGATGTGGAAACCTCCCTGCCTGGCTTCCGTGTGCAGAGGTACTGGGGTATCTTCAGCACAGAGAGCGCGGATGCCTGGGTGCAGGAGAAGATAAAGCGTGTCTTTCAAGGGAAGATGACCTCTCTGGAGGTATTTTCCTTTTTGGAGAAGTACCTGGAAAACTGTGACCTAGTACTGGGAAACTCTACCCTTCTGCAGAAACTCCAGTGGGAGCATTTTGACCTGCTGTTGGTGGACCCCAATGAGATGTGCGGATTTATCCTGGCCCACATCCTACGCATAAAATACGCTGTGATTTCCACTGGTTTCTGGTTCCCGGCAGAGATTGGTGCCACCTCCCCCGTTGCCTATGTCCCTGAATTCAACTCCCTGATGACAGACAGGATGGGCTTCTTTGGTAGGACTTGGAATCTCCTAGTTTACATAATCACTCGTGTGGCTACAAAACTGGTCATCCTGCCCAAGTTTGAACGTCTCATGGAAAAGCATAGGGTGGAGCCCAAGACATCTATGTTGGACCTTGTTCATGGAACTAGTCTTTTCTTCCTCTGTAATGATGTGGTGTTGGACTTTCCCCGTCCAACACTCCCCCATGTCATTTTCACAGGGGGGATCCTTGCTGAGCCTGCAAAGCCCCTTCCAGTGGTAAGTGCAAGAAAACTTTGACCTATGATTGCACATTAACTGGGGGAGTTATTCAGTACAGATCTTCCTTGGAAGAACCTTGTAAAAGTTCTGAAGCCCCAAGAGTGGAAAGCTGCTGTGTTTTGGTGCTTGTGGGTGCATCAGGGAGGCAGAGAACACTGAGGGCTGTCAGCCTGCAGGGAGGATGTAGAATTAAGTTGTCCACTCTGAAGTGGGATTTGGCCTCACTGTTCATGCAAAATGGTGTGTGGAATTCCTAAGATGGAAGTATTGCCCCTGGGACTTGATCGTGAATAGCTTGTTTGCTCCTATGCTAAAGTGGAAATGTGAAGAACAATTAATCTTCCTTGCTTCATCACTGATATATGTTAATCCAGAATTTCCTCCTTTACCCTATTTCTCACAGGGCATTTCTGCCCTTGCACTTGTAGTCTTAAGAAACCACAGGGTAGAGCTATTCTTGTTACTTCATCAAATTCAATGTAGAATGCCAAAATGTAGAAAACTGAAGGGTATCATCCCGTTTTTCTCAAGGTCCAGCCCTGAAAACTCCTTAGGCATCCCAGAGGCTTTTTCCAGCCTATGCCTCACTAATCCCAGTAATTAATTCAGAGGGACAAGCTCTTAAATCCCCTGGCTGAAGACAGTATTGGAACAGAGCAGGACCTGTCTGTTATTCCTCTTATTGCCTTACCACTTTTACAAATACTGAGAGGAATTAACCTGGATAATAAAATTTGGGCAGTCAAGATGCCCCGATGTCCTAACTAAGAGTCTGAAATGGAGATAAGATTTCAACTTTTAAATTATTAGAGGCCTGTCAAGATCTCTGATGGCAACTTTAATTAAGACTGTGCATGCCAATATTTTTCAGTTAAAAAAAAAAGTGAGATCAGGTGCCTTAGAAAGAAGTTCTCCGGATATGTCTGACTGCACATCAGCCTTTCCCATGTGGAAAGCCTGCAGGTAATGAAACGCACGTAGGGTGCTCCGAAAGCTGTGTCAGAGGGTGGCTGCCTCACAGCTCTTGCAAAACACTGGCTTGGTCCTGGCTGCGTACACACCTGCCTTATAAAGAAGGGAGTTGTTTGCTAGGGCATTACTCATGTGCTTCACAGCTTCCAGAACAAATCCCAGGACACCTAAGGAAAGAATGATGGACATGGAGCCCTGCAGTAGGTGGTGGCTATCATGCTACCAGATAGGCATGTCTGTGTCCATATTGTGGGATACCAATAGAAGAGAGTGCCTCTGTAGGTTCTAGGTGTACCTTAAAGAATGTCCCATCTGAACTGGAGCAGGGTTATGTTATTGAGATGTTCATGTCCTCGTATTTGAAACATTATGATTTTGAGTACTTTTAATTAGGACTTGGTGAAATATAGATACATATTTGAGAGAAAGTGAGAACATTTTGTGGTCAACCATGCTTCCCTGGCAACTTCAATGCTGTTTCTGAAAGTTAAATGTTAAGGCCCAATTATAATGGATAACATAATCATCTGTTTTAGGAGATATTGTACTTTTATTCAGGAAAGGAAAACTAGCACTATCTCTTCTGTAGCAGTTTCAGTGATTGTACTGCTCAAAGGATGTGAAACTCAAAAGAATGGAGAAACCAAAATATCTTTGTTGTAAGCTTTTTGATTCTTGGATTGTTTTAGGGCACTTTAAGCATTTCTGCAAAGATAGGCTTCACTCTCTGAAGCATACAACAAAGGAGAAATGTCCCCAGAGAGTAACACTAAGATGTGCTTTGTAACTCTTCTGTACTATCGTCCCCTAACCTATAGACCGCTATTAATATTCTGAATTAATCACTTTATTTTTCTCTTTTAATAACAGAAAGACTGTTTTGKTTTTTTTTGCTATTCATGTTCTCCCACATGTTTATTTTAAGGAAGTATCTATACTCAAAGATAGATTTTCTTAAACTTCCCTAAAACGCTCCTGACTGGGATAAATGGGAAACTTGAAGCAGGACAGAACCCATAATGAGAAATGGACTCAGCCTAGCCTGGCGTGAAAGAGAATAGTCTGTGTTTGCTTCACAGCAGCTGTGGTAGCTGATTTCTTCTCCGTGCTACCTTCTGGCCTTGGTTGAAAAAAGTGCAGACTCTGTTCTAGATGCAGACCTGTTTATGTAGCACTAAAGGTAGCTTCTAAATAAAGGACAAATAACTGTGGGGTTTGCTGGTTCTGTAGCTACCTCTGCCTAGTGATCAAAAACTAAATCTGCTGCCTGCGAGTAGCTATCAAGGATGAGTCTCCCAGCAAGATGGCAAAACCTTCTGCCACCTCCAGGAGCCTTCAACATTGGAGAGTTTGTGGGGAATCTCAAGCCAGATGTTGTTCCTGACTGTGTGATGTTTTGTCTGTTGTATCAGCCTACAGCTAGAAACCCTAATGGACTCTTGTCTTAGTGGTGGTGGGAAAATAGCCTTCCTCTTTTTACTCCAATTTCCTTCTCTGCTCTGGCTGTTCCTATGTGGGCCCTATGTTTTCAGAACCTTTCTTGTCAAAGAGTAATTGCCTTACCTCCAATGCAGGAGGTAATGCTATGAAATGCAGGTTTTGGACACCTCTCTACAAACTCCCAAGACCAGCAGGGGCTTAAGTAATTTCTGCCTGGCTGGGTGCAGAAATCACAGTGGTTTTAGGATTCATCGCCTGGTGAAAACCATGTAGCTTTGTGCTCCGAGTGGATTTGGCTTCATCTTCTCTGTGGACAGCTTTCTACTGACGGGGCAAGAGTGGGAAGGGCCTTTCTCCAGCAATACTTCAAGGCAGCTGTGTGTGTTTTTTGCCCACAGGGCCTGCGTCTCTGGGTGGAAGCAGCAGAGGCGGGTGTCGTTGTTGTCTCCTTCGGCATTGGAATCCGAGCTCTTCCAAGCGATTTGTTGGAGAAGATGGCTGGTGCATTTGCTCGCCTCCCGCAAAGGGTGGTGTGGAGGTGAGAAGGGAATGGGATTCCTTTTCACTTGGGTTGTATGGAAAACGATGTTGAGGGGTGATTCATTTGAAATCACAGAATTTGCTTTCTATCTCTTGATCTGATTGAATTCATTATTGTTCTCTGTATGTTTCTCTTCCTTTTTTTTCCCTTCCTCTGTCTCCTCCCACAGATATTTTGGTCAGAAGCCAAGAAACCTGGGTGAGAATACACTGATGATGGGGTGGCTGCCCCAGAATGACCTGCTAGGTAAGGCTGGGTTCTGTGTATGTGTATGCCACTAGCAACATCCCTGGAGTTTAGCCCAAACCACAGCAAAGGCATATAAGGATAACAGCACCTGTGTGGATCTAAGTCTGTTGCTTCTTGTGAGTCTGATCTGTGCAAAACATGATCCCCATCTAACATCTGCTTGAAGCTGCTTGGCTCCTATCTCCCCTCCCTTCCAGGCTCTGCTCAGCAACTTTGGGCTGCCAAAAGCCAGATATATTTCCAAAGGGTAGCATCCTCTCTGCACAGCATGCCTGGTTTTTCCCTAAACATACATCAACACAGTGTGTTGAGGAAGCCCCTGGTAGCCCTGTTGCCACATGGAAGGCACTGACCTGCTGCTGTTTCTTTACCTGCAGGCCACCCCAATGTAAAAGCCTTTGTCAGCCACTGTGGGATGAATGGTGTATTTGAAGCAATTTATCACGGCGTGCCAGTGGTGGGATTTCCTTTCTATGGGGACCAGTTCGACATCATGACCAGAGTGCAGGCGAAGGGCATGGGTATCCTCATGGACTGGAGCAGAGTAAAAGAAGAGGAGCTTTACCAGGCTGTCATAACAGTCATCTCTGACCCCAGGTGAGGCATCCAGAAGTGTCAAGCTCTTCCCTGGTGCTGACTGTGTGTAGGGATTAGTGTGTCTTTGTGTTGACCCCTACAAAGCTTGTTCTGGCTACTGAACCAAGCACAGTTACAAGCATTGCCCAGCTGGCCAGTGTCAGTGCTTCAAAATCCTTAGATGTAGTGCAGGAGGAGATACTCCAGCATTTGCTGCTAGACAGTGTGATCTAGCCCTGTTTGACTCTGACTGTAATGTTCTTAGAAAGTTTTCTGAGATACTGGGGCACAGACCTCTTCTTCTTAATGCCAACCTGTCATAAGGGAAAGTGAGATCCCAGCCTCASATTGCGATCTCCCTCTTGTCCAAACAACTTTCTGTAGAAACAGAGAGGGGACTGCAGGTAATGTTCCATCTGTTCCTTCTGACAATCAGATACTCTGCTCCTTCCTAGAACTGCAGCAGGAACAGAACAGTGGCACAAGGCTCCCGTTTTCTAACGGGACATGTGCAACTGCTGGTCTTTGAAATTCTATCTGAGAGCTTGATTTTTTTAATATTTTATATTTCTTATCTATTAAGAGGTGTTGCAATTTGGTACCTTGAAGATACCTTGAAGTACTTGAAGGTACTCATCAAGTGTGTAATTTTGCTTGATGCTGAGTGAGGTCTTAGGGTGCAAACTCTCCTCAGAAAGTACAACACACATGAACTCACTGAACAGGTACTTGCAAGCCAAGCCGTCAGTGTTGTTAACAAAACACAAAGTAAAATACACTCTGGCTTGTGCTTCCATGGCTGGAGACTGCCATCAGAGTGCCTTTCAGAAGAAGAATGAAAGAAATTTGCCCCTCTTCCAAGATATCATTTGGAACTTGAAAGCATCACTGGATGTCTCAGACCACTTCTCAGGTACGAAGCTTCTGTCAAAAGGTTAATTTCTTGTCTTCTTCCCTTGCAGCTACAGAAAAGCAGCCCAGCACATCTCAGCTCTGCACCTGGACAGACCGATGCACGCTCTCAACAGGACGGTGTATTGGCTGGAGTACATCCTTCGTCACGATGGGGCAACCTACCTTCGCCCTGCTGTCTATGACCTCTCCTTGTATGAGTACTTCTGCCTGGACATCTTGGCTCTTCTCTTGTTATGTCTCGCTGGTATTGGATTTGTTCTCTACAAATCTGTGGTGTGGTGCAGAAAGAAGGGGGCCAGCCCTGTGTATCAGAACGGCAATTGCATGAAAAGCCACTTCACAGATGAGAAAAAGCTGCAGTAGTGTCCAGTGTGTTCCAGGGCATATCCCATCACTGTGAAATGAACTGCTGCTGTGCTAGGAAACGTATGGCATGCGGGCACGGAGAGAGGTGAAAGATCTGCAGGTCTGGATGAGAAGAGAGTGGGGAGGGAGGAGTATTGCAAAGGCCTGTGTGCACGCCTCTGTGTACAGCACGTGTGGGCGGGGGGGTGAATTCAGGCGTGGGTGGGAGCACTTGGCCAGGATGCTGGGAATGGGGCATGGGTAGGTAGACTTCCAGGGAGGAGTGCAAGTTGTTCCCTTTGTATTGCACGTTGGTTTAGATGCTGGTGTTGCTCTTCTGGCTTTTTGGATCACGGAGGCTCTGGAGGTAGGGACAGCATTTCATGTGCAGCAGACACCATTTCTCCTCTGCCTTGTTCCTAAGATCCCCAGGAGTCAGGATATCTTTATGTGCAGGTGAGAACCTGAAGCAGAGCTGTGGACAGGGAAGGACACTGAAAATATCATCTACGAGAGAGCAAAATCAGTCTGTTTTAAGTTCTGTGGGTAAATATTGTTCTTCCTGCTTCAGTCAACCCTCTGCAATCCTGTTTGTGTTTGAGCTAAATTATTATTTTTTAAAATAAACTTATATTCTTTCTCCTGTGTGGCAGATCTCTGATCTTGGTTTAATGTGAACCTGTGATTCTTGTAACAGGAAGTTGTTCAAGCAAGATTAAAGTGCTTTTTCCTTCTTGTTATTGCTGCTAAGGTCTCTACATATGTCCATCAGCAATTTTTTGGCCTTTCTGCAGGGTTTCATGCAGTGCCTTCCCTCCTCTGCTGGCATGTGGCACACACCCATGCCCGTGGCATCTCCAAACCTGTGATGAAAGAAGAATCTGGAACAGATGCAAGTGCCAGGACCACAGGCTGATCAGCCAATAGCTCAGAGAGCTGGTCATAGGCAATGGGCCATACGCCACATTTATAGAAACAGCAAGCTCTGCGCTTTCTGAAGAAAAGGGAAATGCCTGCTCATCTCGATGTGAACATACTGTTGCCTCACTTGGGACATGGCATGGAGTGATACTTCATGTGTTTTTACTCACCCTGGCCTCTTAAGGCAAACCCACACTGGGGTGCAGTTGCACAACCCKCCCACAGTGTTGGCCGATGGTCCCACTGGCAGTCCCATGCTGAGGGTCAGGGGCTCTGCTCCATGCTCCCACTGGGGCCACTGCAGTGCTGGCACGAGTTGGAGAGTAACCTCACTGCCACCACTGCCCTCACTGGTGGTTCTAGGCTGTGCTCTTGCTTGCTCTTCCATGTCTTTCTCTTTCCAGATAGAAGATGTTTCCATGTGCGACCCTGTGAAACAGTGGTTTGGCTGGGCTCCTGGGATGCTCTAGGTTGGGAGGGTGCCCAGCTCTGACCCAGGAGCTCTTCTGAGACCTGGCAATGCTGTTTTCCCTCTCCAACCCTCAGTTTGTAGAGGGGCTGCAGTAAAGGCAACTTTGGATGACCCATCAGCCTTACTCTGTAGCAGCCCTTTGTGGTTTCATGCCCTCTGAGCTGAGGATGTGGAGTCTAATAGTCCGTAATGGGACGTAGAGGGAGATCAGAGCAAGGTGAGCTGCTAATAGATATTAGGGGGAAAATGGATGTTGTAGATAAGTGGTAGGAACACTGTGCCTGGCACCTTTCTGTCTGCAAGCTGAAATTTAGAGGTTGATAGGATTTGGGGTTTATTTTTAGATAAAAAAAGAGATATCGCCGCAAGTTTTCAGCGTTCCTGCCTGTTGCCAGTTGCACTATGGTGACCTTGTTGTCATCTCCTAGCAGATGAATTTGGACAAGGGGGTGGAGGTGGGGCATTTTGTCATCTCTGAGGTGGAAGAAGGAGATCATTACTGCTGCCTACGTGAGAGTTTGGATGCTTAGATTAGGCTGAATGTATCAAGAGAGTTGGCAAGCTTGTGGCTTGGTGACAATGTTGGATTGGTTTGAACTTGAAGAAAAAAGAGGGAGAGGAGAAACCATGTTTGCAAACTGGTGCACCAACGGGGCACCGTGGCCTGATGGGGACAGAGGCCTGCACATTGCTTTGTTTGCAAGCAAAAGAGCAGACAGAAATGTTTAAGACCCAAGAGCCTGTGTGGGCTTACAAAAATGTGAGTCTATTTTCCTATGCTTCCTCCTTGCTATTCACAATTTCAGAAAGAAGTTCAAGCCAGCACTGCATGCAGCATTAGCATGTTGTCTCCTATCAGATATACCCTTAACTTCTTGAATTTCTCATGGCTGCTTTCATTTCCGAAGGTATTGCAGAGTTAGGCATGTCTATCCAGGAAGTCAAGATATATAGTGTATTAAAATATGATTCAACAATTTGGTGACAACTACTTCTAATGGAGTAAAGCAGTAACCTGCCTAAGGTCCCTGTGACTAAGAAGTGGACATTCAAAAAGCACCCCTGAAGTACGGAGTCTTCTTTAGGAAAAGCTAGGTACAGGCTTAGAAACTGTCAGGAGCCATTCTTTAAGTTATAAGGTGTCTTTATAGAAGTACTCGAATATACTCATTAAAAATGAGGACTCCTCTAGCTTTTCCAGCTTTATTCCTGTCTTCTGTAAATCTTTTCCTATTAAACACATAGCTTTCTCTCTTTACTTTTCTCCTTGTTATTCTTTCAGTATTGAATACAGAAGAAAAGTATAATAAGGCCTTAAGCTAGTCATTAAGTTTAATTAGGAATAATGAGTAGCCTGTCATACACACTAAAAGCCGTGGTGGGGGAAGGGATGTAGGTGAGCTTTATCCTTCAGGCAGTTCTGCCTTCAGCTTGGTGCCTGATCTCTGGGCACAGTGCCTTCAGTTACTGAGTGCCCTCCCTGTCATAGGTACTTAAGTGGGCACATAGGGCTGTGGTGTAACTTGAGAAATTAAAAAATTCACACTGTGGTTTATGAGGCAGCAAGCAGGGAGTGAACTTTTTTTTTTTCTCTTTTCCCTCAAGGAAAAGTAGGACATGAGTCAATACTTTTCAGGAGACTGAAGAAGCTTCACCTAGTAGCTGCAACTCCAGCTGGGCTGTGCACAGTGCAAAGCTGCCTTCTGCCCCTCTGTCTTGCTCCTGGCAGGGCATGAGGAACATGAGCAGGATGCAGCAACACCTGAAGGACCTAGAAACACCCCCAGTCTGGCTGCTGTGTGCGGATCTCCCTGCGAGGGCCCCGAGTGCAGCAGGCAGGTGTTCGGGGCACGCTTGAGCCAGCTTTTCAGGTTCACCCGGCCCCACAGCTCCTCACAAACCTTCTCTCTACATGAGGCACAGCAGCCCTGTGGTTGGGAGCCATCCTGGCACTGGAAACACCCCGGGTTTGCAAATGAGTGTGTTTTCCAGGTGATGGCTGTGCAGGTCTGTCCAAACCCTGGGCTGGGGGCAGCTCCTTGTGGGGAACAGGGAAGGGGTGAAGCCACACACTCGCATGGCTCCTATTATGACCCCTCTCCTTAGCCCAGTGCCAGCAGCTGCAGCATTGCTGGAGCACACACCAGGGCCTGGCACTGCCTCAAAGGCTACTCCCCTCAAGGACTCCGCAACCAGCTCATAAACTACTGCTGCTCCAGCCACAGTGTTGGCTTTGGAAGGGTCCCTGCACACCCCTGGCAGCATCTCTATGGGAGAATCTGGTTCTGGGCTGCAGAAGGGCCGTGTCAATTCCACGTCTGGTTTTTCCAGCCTAGTAGGGTGGTGGCACCATACTGTGTCAACAAAATTTGGCTAACAAAGAGGAGCCGTCTCCCTCTGCAGGTGAGTGTGAAATCGCTCTATCTGGCAGAGGAAAGCGTAGAGGATACAATGATTTTGACTTACCCCATCGTTTAATGACGGCAAATACACCTCTGTGCCAGGAACCCCTTCCCTTTGGCTTTGCATGGGTCAGCCCCAGCCACTCTTCTCTGCCTATGGTGATCTCCCTCATGGCCCCCATGCACCTCTCTGATGCTCCTGAGAGTATGGGTAATGCTTTTCTCTGATGCTTCCATATTACAAATATTTCCCGTAGAGGAAGGCAATGAGCCCAAGCTCTGTGGGTCCCCAGTCTCCAGCAGTGGCCATTCGCCATCAAGACTACTGCTGGAAAAGCAAGTTTCCCTGTCCCCACTAGGACATCGTTGGGGCTGTATCATGGCAGATAGAACTGCACAGTGAGTCCTGAAGGCAGTGCAATGGAAAGCAGCTTTCTCCCAGATACTCAGGCAAGGCATGATCTCAAAAAACTAGAAATGCCCATGATCCCTCCCAAGATGTGCTTTTGGAAGGGCTCCCCAAAGCCTTGCAAACACCAAGGAGACATTACACACCAGCCAGGAGCTGGGCACTGTGCCTTTCAGGACAGCTGAGGGCAGCCAATCACTCCAAATAGCTGATGGCTCTCTTGCGGTTCAGTAAACTCCTCCTTGCTTTCTCAGCCTCTTTCCTCTTGCTCAGGGACTGCTGCTAAGATGCTTCTCCCTCTTCAGCTGAGCCCATTTACCCCCACCAGGACCGCTCTGCCTGCTGCTATAAAAGACGCTGGGATGGAGCTGGGGCCAGTTATTTTTCAGGTTCTTACACGCCTACCCTCTGTGGTGTTTACAGTAGGAATGCTGCATAGCAATATTTCAAGGAAAACCTTTGAATTACTATTTAATAATAAATTTATATTAGTGCTATGGTACTGATGCTGTTGACTAACCTAATCCTGTCTCCTTTGAATTCAGTTATAAGTGTTTCTATAAGGTAAGCTCTTTCAATATCAAACCATGTGCTGACATAAAACTCAGCTATTTTAGTAAAGAGCTTTGCAGAGTTGAGTTTTCTTCTGTTATTGGCAATCCTGGAAAACCAGAGGGATCCTGCTTGTTTGTGAAGAGGTAAGTGTGCTCATAGTGATATGCAGAACCATTTACCTGCAGTTCGGAGGAAGTTGTTTTTATGAAATCTAAGATAACAAGGAAGGTTGGAGGAGTTATTGAAAAGAGAATGGTAGTGTTCACAAGGGCAATGGCAGCCCCACATATCTAACATCTGCTGTTAGAAAAGTATGTCAATAAACAGAAAATAATACCCAAAGCATTCTTGAAAGCAACACAGATTAATCTATATATCTTGCTGGCAAAAAAAACCAACAAACAAACCAAAACAACGTTACATGTTCTGCAAGTGGTAAACCTCATGTTATAACGCCAGCAGAGTTCAACAGATGTTTTGGAGGGAGTTGAACTTCAGTGCCCTTCCTGCAAAGCTTTGGGTAAGGTGATCTATCAGTTCAGGTAGTGGTAATGCTGGATTTTGGGCTCTACTCATTAAAAGCTGTGCCCTGAATCCACCAATGATCTACATGATCTGCTATCAGGGCCAGTCTTTTTAAAAGCTAAACTAACTGGGAAGGAGGGTTGAAGGGTTAATTTTAATTAAAACTAAACTGCTAAGAAGCTGGGGCCCTTGGCAAGAATAAGGCCAAGGGTAGAAGCTGATCTTAAAAACCCAGCTGATCAACTGGTAGAAGCTGATCTTAAAAACCCTGCCTGTAGTTTCATCTAGGAAGGAGGGAGGAGCTGAAGAAACAACTGCAGACCTTTTGGGCAGTGTGGAGACACCTTTTACAGTTGGGTGTTTGGATTATGTCCCATCCACCTTTTTTCAGGACTGCCCAGAGCAAAAGGAGTGAGCACCTACGTTGTAAGAAGAGGTTGGGTCTGATCAGGGAAGTTACATTACAGTAAGTTTTGTACCAAATGGGTTGAAAAAACCCCTAAATGTCAAACAAAGGCTTGAAGACTGTCCAACTTGCGGGTCATGYCTTGCTAACCAAGGAGTCCTCTGACTGTATCAGTTCAGGGCTGGGCAAAGGCGTGTGGGCTCTCGTTATCAGGACTTTCCAAGGATGTTTCACAAGGGCTTCTCCAAAAAGCTGCAAAAAAGAGGCAAGTAACTGGTTGTGGCAAGCCAAGCTTTATTGGGCATTAAAATAGTCTCCAGACAGAATCAAGTAGAATGAATGCTGATTAGTTTGGTTTAGTTAAAAGGCAGAAACGAGGACTTTCTGCTGGGGTTACAGAAATAGCATTTTAGTCCCATTTCTGTAGCCAGGGGGTTTCACAAAGCAAAGTGCTGAACTTTGGTTTTGCACTCTCAACTTCACCTGGGATTGTCAAATATACCTAAACTCTGCAGCCTTGAACAGACTTCAACCAGAGGAATGAGGTGATGTTTTATGTGTTTCTGGTATTGGTGTAACTTCTGCTAACTATGAGAGCAGACGATTGAGTTGGGGACTGGAGCAGGAGAATGATGGAGAGGGGCCAATGTGGTGCCATTGGCAAAGTCTGGCTGTGAATGACCCTGGAGCAATTCTGCTTGGATTAGCAAAGCAGAAGGTGATTTGTATCTTTGAAAATGCAGGGTGGAGAGCTCTTACACACCATAACCAATGTAGGCAATAGCTCACAATGGCAATTTTGTTAATGCAATAATGTTGACATTGTGCTGTGGTTTATTTTACTCTTATTTAAAGCACAGGATAAGTTCTGGCTGAGAAATACTGAATGTTTGTACAAAATCTCTCTTTAATGAACACTTCAGAAAACACAAATAGATATGTGTATGAACGCCTATAGAAGTTCTTAAACTCAGCCTGAGCTTTGAGACTTCTATGATAAAGGGAGAGCTGATCGGGTTGTTCAAAGGACACCTTTGATCTTAATCAGAAGTCCTTCAATGGGATTTTTGTACATGCATTTGTTCAAGAACTCATTAGTTAAACTAGTCTCAGCTTCTTGATTTTCAGCTGTGATGAGTTAAATTAACAAATTCTCTGCTAATCTTAGGTTCTGGATTCCATGTGTGTATTCAACTGTTGTTTTCTGAATGAAGTTTGAAGACAGCAATTCCAGGCAAAAGCCCAGCTGCTCACTTGATGTACTTTTCTTAATTGCTGTTTCCAAATACCAGTGGGCCTACTTACAGGCTTTAGAGAACAAAAGGGTTTGTAAATGATACATGCTACCAACAAGAGAGCTCCTTAGAGGTGATTTGCATCATTGATGTTTCATATGTGATTTGTAACTCTTAGCTTAGAGCTTGCGATAGCATTCATGTGAAGGGTGATTGCAGATTACGACATCTTTGGGTTAATAGCTCCTGATGTCACCACGATTTTGTTTAACCCTTAGGATATTAGATAGCCCCTAAGTTATTTTCTCTTTGAAGATGTTTCACAGTGGTTAAGAGCAACTAGGTCAGAGACCAAGAATAACTTGGAGCACTAGTAAGGACCCCAAGTAGTCTCTTCTGAGAGGTCTCATATTCTCACCCAGTGGGTCTGCTTTAGTTTTTTTCATGCTTGGAAAACACTGTCTTGCATGGCAGAGTGAAGGCAGACACATCCAGTGTGTTCCTCAGTGGCCATCTTTTGAAGTATGTGTGTATGCATGAAGGGACAATACGTTGTCTAACTCTGCGCAAAATTATTCTCAAATGTCCAACTGTCTTTATCATCACACACATCCTTCAGAAGGACCTTGCCCAAATGCTGTACATTGAAGGTCTGACACAGCTAGAAGGGCTTCTGCTTATGTCTGTATCTTGTCAGGGTATGAAGAAGAGATGTTATTGCTGAGCTGTGTCTCTTAATGACTGCTATTCAAACATCATGCAGGGAGCTGCAAGGAAGGACTGTTTCCTCTGATACTGTGCAGATGTTAAATCCTAAACTGTTTGTACCAGCCTGCTTGGGTGACTCTCGCAAGGCAATGCAGCTCACCTGAGGCTGGGGAAGCAGAGGGAAGACAGATAGACTGCTTGCAAAGAGCAGGGGATCCTCTCTTCCCCCTGGGCCTGAGGGCATGTTTCTCCAGGGGAGGACAGCTAACAGCCCTAGAGAATCAGGAAGAAGCACAACAAACTTCTTGCCTGCTCTTGCTTTTGGGGCTCTGCTCAACAGGTCATGCCTCCCTGCACTTTTGTGGTGTTTGCTCCCCTCTAATGGCCAAAGATTTGAGACCCTCTTTGCTGTAGACCTTGGTGTCACAGGCTGTTGTGACGGGTGCCAGAGGGTGCCCTGTGCTAGCAGACCTGTGAGGCACCGAGCCTCACGTCCAGGCATGCTCACACCCAGCACTGCATTGGGGTGGGGTCTCCCACAGTTCTCCCTGCAGATGCGATTGCTGGGGTTACTCCCTGTTTTCTGTTACATCTCCAAAGAAACGTACCTGTGTCATGGTGGCTGGGAGAAAGGGTTATAGCTAAATTTGAGAAAGAGAGGAAGTGAAGGCAAATTGGTAAATCTGCACAGGTCTCAGTATTCCCTGAGTCAGTGTCTCCTGCCTACATCCTGACTGAAGCTCTCTGCCTCTGACATTTGCACTGCAGCTCTTCTCTCTCCTTGGAACAAGTGATGCCCACTGCCTGGGTTTTACCCAAACCAGCTATTAACAATCTACTGCAGACTGGTTGTTACAAAGCCTCAATACATGCAAAAATGTGTGTGCTCACRTGCTTGAGCCTTTGATTTTTGASTAGCTATGCTATTTATTGTGTTGCATTACTTGCTGTTGCCCTTTCAAAAAAAAAAAAAAGCTCTTCAGAGCTGCCCACATAAAAAATGCCAGAAAATATAAATAATATCTCATTTTGCATCAGCTTTTGCATCTAAGGATTATCATAGAATGGTTTGGGTTGGAAGGGACCCAAACATCATCCAGTCCCAACCCCCCTGAAAGGAGCAGGTACATCTTCAACTAAATCAGGGTGCTCAGAGCCCCATTCAACCTTGAATGTTTTCAGAGATGGGACATCTCCCATCTCTCTGGGCAGTTTGTTCCACTGTTTCACCACTTATGTGGGCGTAAGTTTTGTGTTAGCTGAGTGTAAGCCTAATAACCCAGGGTAACTCCTACAGCACATTCTGTCAAGTTCTTTGCTGCAACATATGTTAAAACTTGTCTGCTTTCCAAAGTTAGGGAATCAATCAAAAGAGAAGGTTTGTTTCCTTATCCTTACCATTTCTTCTCACCTATTAAACCTAATTAAAACAAGCTGCAATAAGTGTAAAATCATGGCTTACCTGCCGTGCCACCTCTGTTGTTTTCAAAAGGGTTAAAAGATATTTTGATCAAGAACACAAATATTGTTCTTTGTTTTTGTAGTGTGGTCAGTGTGGTGAAGAAGACACTCTGGGAGGGCCCATGTATGAAGTCATATTCTCTGCAGTCAAGAGGGACGTGGAATCAGGGCATTATCCTGAGCTTTGATGAAAGCTTGCAGTGCTTGTGCAAGGAGATCTCTCAATGGCTTTCACTGCTGTGATGTGTAAATCACAAATAACAATCACAGGCAATACAACAAGCTGATTTGGAGGTGCTTATGTGCCATCTTAGCCTGTTCAGCCTTGCCTCCTCAGCAGAAAACTGTCTGTCCTCTGCACTGGTGGGAATGGCAGTGTAGCTCAGACCACCAAGGCCCACTTTGACTGAGGCTGACTCTGTGTGCACTCACCCTTGTCCTGCAGACTGTCAAGGGTCTCATATTTAAGGCCAATCTGAACTGGCATATTCCACGTGGAACAAAAATAATTTATTTTTTTTTAAATCAACAACCCTGCCTCCTTCTTTTCCTGTCCCCACCTGCGTGGATCAGTCAGGCAGTTGGTGGCAGAACACTGATAAGGTGTTGGCTACTGATCAGGTAGCCAACAAGCAATTGAAGACTTTGGTGGCCACACTGCCTCTGGCCCCCACGATGATAATGTTTTGCTCCGTCCTAGTTAGAGTAGATGCTTTCTTGACTCCCTCCATGTATCTACTGTGTTTAAGTCCTACAGACTTCTCTGTACCGCCTTTTTTGTGTCACTTGCTATGGAACTGATTGATCTGTGAGGCTAGGAATCTGTAAATGCTTATTGTCCTTTACCTTTCTTAAAGCTTTGGGKTTTTTTAATTTGTAATATTCTTAGAAAAGAGATTACCTACTCTATCCTTCTAGAAACCACTTCCTGCACTTTGGATCCTACCAGGATTTGGCATGTTGTTACTCGTTCTGAATGGTACCTGGAGTCTCACAAACACCTACACGCTCTCAAGTCTTGACAGAAGGCAAACATGCTATCTACCGCCAACGTAGTCTATTTGTGGTTTACTGTCCTGTTACAGGAAATTTATTGTAAGACTTGGGATATGAAATGTGATATTTGTGCAAAAATCAATATTCTTGTAATCTTGACCACAGAGCAAATGAGAGTGTAGGTGATGCTCAGTCACCATATCAGAAACTAGTTCTCTGTCCACGTGTATTGGTGAAAAAGTGAATCTTTACCAGAAAACTGAAACTCTTGTTGAAAATAGCAATTTGAGCTTTAAGTGAGGTTTTCATCTATTTAGGGCTACCTCAAAGAAGAATTATTTCTGGAATACTGTAGAAGCAGTCTAATGGGACCCTGCTCTCCATAAGGATCCACAACCGTTTTTCATGATCCTCACAAAATTGTCCATTCTCTTTGAGGCCCTACCTTGCCATCATGGGCTCAAAATAAAGGCATGGAGGCTTCTGTTCCATAGGGTCTCTGTCTCCTTCCCACTCAGTTGGAGGACAGAAGAATGAAGTGCTCCCCTCCCCCTGATTCAGGACTGCAGCCCTGGTGTTCCAGCTGTGTGTGAAGTGTTGCTGGGGCTCTGCTTCCTCACCTACAGCAGCCGAGCTCTGTGCAACTCACCATGATGTGTGAAAATAAGCTCATCTATTTATTTAAAAGTCGCTCTGATGTCCACATTGCATGTCAGCTTCTAAAGCATCCTGAGCCCAACAGTAGTTCTGAGCAGTGCCAGGGATCATGCACTGGACTTGGCAGCTCTCTGCGTGCTAGTCTACCCAGATGCAGGAGTGCAGACAGATGTATTTGACATGGGGGAGGAAAGAGGATAACCAGAATGTCACAACTATATCTGGATTGCACAGGTGAGCTTTCAGTCTGTGACGAACCCCAGCCTTACTAAGCAAGACAGGGATCTCAGAGGATGCCAAGAGCCTCATCCCTACTGTCTGCTTCTTTTCTTTACATGTGGTGTTCTTGTTCCCACCTGCCAAAGAAGCACTTGGGGAGAGCTGCCAGCTGCCTGCTCAGGTGGTACCAAACAGCTGCAGTCATGAGCTCCTCCTGGTACTGAACATGCCACCAAGAGATGCATGGACAGACCTGCTGTAGGAGAGGCATTGCTCTTGTTCATGTGGCATGAAGCAGTTTCAAAATGAAAATTTCAGCTACTGAACCCAGGACTAGATTAGGAATAAGAAATTATGTCAATATCAGCACCTTTTCTTTTCAGCTAATCCAACTCATCCTTGCACCTCCCAATGGGTATTTAAGGCTTTTTTCTCTTGTGATACTGTGTCTTATACAAAGGAGGCCTCGTTTAACAGTAGCTAAAGCACAGGTCAAACAAGCAGGTATTTTGTACTTGTAGTGCCTCAAGCAGCTAACAACTGTACTAAGAAAAGTGAATCCACAGACAAAGGAGCCATCAACAGTGAAACCATTGTCCAGAGCATGCGGAGGGATAAATTTGTAAGGTCTCCAATGTAGTTTTGCTGCTGAATAATGAGACAATGTCGACTTGTATGCATTAGAAGCTAGTGCAAAAAGTACCCTGCTTGCGTTACTGTGCTGCCTCTTCTCTGCTCTTACCCTTGGCTTTATTGGTGGTTACACCTAGTCTTTCGATTTGTAGAAGCCCTTGCAACAAATGAAAGTTTCCTTCAGCATGTACCTGAGTATTCTGCCTGGTGATGCTACCTCCCAAAGTAGGTAATGAAAGGTGAAAGACAAGTGACCCAGGATGGAGACTGTACAATCCTTCACCTGCAGTCCTCTGGAAGGGGCAGGGCCTCCCGGGAGCTGGAAACACTGAAGTGAGAGCTGTGCAAGGCACAGTGGGGGCTCATGATATGTACAGGGTGTTTTCCCTGTGTTGGGTATGGCAAAACCACTGCTGTTGACATGTAAAAGCTGACCTTTTGGCAGAAACTTGCAAGTGCTCTGCAAAATGGTGTGTAAGTCAGGGGTGGTGCAAAAATCACCAAGGGATTTTAATTCCTACATGACAAATTCTCTCCTGCCTTTCTCACACTACTACATGGTCAAATACAGAGAAAATTGTGGATGCCCCATTCCTGGAAGTGTTCAAGGCCAGGCTGGATAAGGCTTTGAGCAACCTGGTCTAGTGAAAGATGCCCCTGCCCACAACAGAAGGGTTGGAACTAGATGATCTTTAAGGTCCCTTCCAATCCAAACCATTTTACGATTCTATGAAATGTCTCATCCATGCAAATGTTCACCTGTTTGAAGAGGCAGAAGTTAAGCAGATGATTTGTGTGCAGGTGCAGTGATGCCTGCATGAGGCAAATCCCTCCCCAAGTCTGTGAGCTTTGTAGGGTGCTGTTGTTGCACATGTGTAAAGACATGACCCTTGGGTGAAACACCAAGTTGAGTGAAGTGACCACAGGGTGCAATGAGATACACTGCATTCAGGGGATTTTGGCTGTGCTGGAGCCATTTTCATCTGCAGGAACTTAAGTAGGAGATTAACCAGAACCCATCTAGTCTCCAGTAGCAGCGGCCAGATGCTTCAGTCTACGGTGAAGAAGGCACAACAGCTAACCGTAGTCAGGGTAAGGGAATTTCTGCCTGTTGTTGGTGACAGTGTTGGAATCACCTGCCCATTTCGTGAGGGACGATCTGGGCTGGATGGGGCTGGTATTCAGTGGGCGGGAGGACCGCCCCCCCCCGCCCAGCCCGACTGGGTAACCGGAGCCTCCTACTCCTTGTGCTGGGTAAGGACGGGAAGGCTCCGGTCTCCCCGTCGGACCGGAGGGCTACCGGTCCCGCCCCCCACCCCGGTGTGATGTTGGGGCGGAGCGCATTCCCGGGACTATATCCAGCGGTGCGAGGTAGGGGAGCGGCTCGTTTCGAGTCGCTCCCAGGGATGCCGGATATGGACGTGAACGTTGACCCGTCGGAGCTGCAGCCGCTGGGGGAGTATGACTTCGAGAAGAACTTCAATCAGCCAGCAGCCAGGAAATGGATGGAGCAGAATTGGTGAGAGAAGAGGAAGTTGCTGACCCGGTGCATCCCGGACCCCGGGTAGCCCTATCGGGTTCTGCTGTTTTTAGCAGAACAGGTGTGAGGATCTTCAGTCCCGAGGAGGAGATGGTTGGGGGGGCTCTGAGGTTGTACACCTCAGTCTGTTGAGGAAGGGCTGCAGCTATGCATGCGGCAGAGCAAACTGTGGTCCAGGTGGTGCTGCAGCTTGTAGGGAGATGATGATGTGGCAAGAGGGCAAACAGCAGCCACGGATGGCCACTGCAGCCCTTGCACTGGCAAATAGGGCACTCAACCCTGCCATGCTGCACTAAAGCCCTGGAAAGGTGTGGGATGTAACACAAGGCTCTTGAGGCTCTAGCTTACAAGAAGCTGGCCTTTTTAGACATCCTATACAGGAATCTTCTGCCTGTAGAGTCTCATGTGTAAAGGGATAAAATGTATCGATATGGTTCCCTGGGATCCTGCTTGCAGGCTACCAGAACCTGCCTCATCCCATCAAGATCTTGTGGAAATATCCATGATTTAACAGCTCACTTTCTTTTCTGCTGTCCCCAGGGTTCTTTCTTGCTAGCTCTGCTCACTGTCAGGGCAGGTTTCTTGTGACCAAACCCAGCCCTAACATGAGAATGGGAGATCTTTTGTTTCTTGCTGAGAGTACTTTGCAGGGGCTACAAAAGTCTGGCTAAAAATATGTCAGTTTGGGTCTTCTCCTGATTGTTCCCTCTCCTTTACTTGCAGGCAAAATACTTATATTATTTCTTTTACTTATTTGATCCTGATCTTTGGAATCAAGCATTTCATGAAGGAACAGAGACCCTACAACCTACGTGCACCCCTTACCCTGTGGTCCTTCAGCCTGGCCTTGTTCAGGTAAGAGTCTTTGCTAAATCTGGAGACAGCTGTAGACCTTACCTCGGAACTGGATTGATGGAAAGTTCTGGTTATCCACTATTTCACTAGGCAAATACATTAAATTTTTCCTCTTGAAGGACCTTTCCAACTAAGGGAAGTAACCTGCTTATACAAGTCATTTATTTCTCACCAGAAATACTCCAGAAAGTCAAACGAGTTGCGAAAGGAACACTGGGGAGAGTATTTGAAAATCATCATATGAATGTGAAGCCTGCAAGAGCAGAGATCTTCCCTCATTCAAAGGGTGCCTGGCAATTGCAAGTTTGATTTGACATCTGTTACTCTTTAAAATTTAGATTATTTTTCCCCCCACGTATCTCTAACCCTGTTGTGTAGGAGGTCGGGAAAATTCTGCTACACTCACAGAAGCACAAAATATCAATCTAAAATATATGTTTTCAAACTGTCCAGTCTTATGGTACAAGTTTCCTGCGGTGGCCATGAGAATGTCTCAGCCCATGCTCTGTATTTAAACAAGCAGATGTCAATTGTCAAAAATTCCCCTCATCTCCACACCTTTTTCTGTGTTTGGTGGGACAGACTGCCTCTGTAACTCCAGTTGGCATTGATCAGATCAAAGGGACACTGGTTGTCCTCTGTCAGGACAGGGTATGGCAGTGGTCTGTAAAATCACAAGTTATGGGAGAGGAAAGGTCAGGGAATGACTGTTCATGGTCTCTTCAGAGACAAACTCATGTGAATGAAACATATAGGTCGATAACAAAGGAAAAGTGGTATTCTCGTAAGCTGTAGGAGCTGCCTGCCAAAGGAGGTTATGAGTGCTCCCTGGGCGTGTCCTGTGTGCCCATGTCAAGAGTGGAATATCGTGACAATTGTCTCCCATTTCTCATCAGGCAGAGCTGCTTTTGCTCAAGAGCCACTTCAAGCAGTGGAAGCAGAGGGTGTAATGAGGGAGCACTCTTTGATGCTGCTCTGTCTTGCAGGATTATGTTTTAAATCCTGACTAAAAGGTGCTGGGCAAGCCTGGACCCAGTAAACAGGGGGCTAAAACCTGTTAGGAAGTCTAAGAAGGCAACAGTTTCTTTAGATGTCCCTGAGACTTCCCTGAGTATCAAGTTGGAGTTAACTCAATCTCCTTGGGTGCAGAGCTGTTGGAGGCTCTGGTGAGGCCCTGAGCACAATGTTCAGCTCTCCTCTGGCTTTCTTGCAGTTTTATTGCAGCCTCTCGGGTCTGGAAACAAATGGCCTTCATCCTCCTTACAAAGGGATTTAAACAATCGGTGTGTAGTCCATCTTTCTACATCCACCCTGTCACCAAGCTTTGGGCCTATTTATTCGGACTGAGCAAAATTATTGAACTGGGTGAGTCTGAAGCTTCTCCTTATCCTGTGTGTTCAGAATTCCTTTGCTTTTACAAGCAGATTTTCTTTTACAGGTCTCTCCCAATGTTACTTGGAGAAGGGGGTTGTTTAGCCTTGCATGTATCGCTCATTTTGTTGCTCCCTGCTGCTCAACTCAGATGATATGCTTGCTCTCCATGGGGTTTCAGCCTGATGTTATTGTTCTAGTTTGATCCCCAGGCCCGTGCCTGGACTAGGCAATTCTGCACTGGAATGACTGTGGTGAGGGGGCAGTAGACAGGCAAGGGAGGGCTTCCACCCTGTTTCCATCCAAAGTAAAGAAGAGATGGTCTAAAGTGCTGTGCAGGTAGATCTAGGTAAGGAAGCCTGGGGCAAGGGGCTGTTATACCACAAACATGCCAACAGGTAGGGTGCCTAAATGGTCTTTTCCAATACAGATTATTTCAATGGGAACCTAGGTTTTGGTGGGATCAAGCCACATAATGGCTTCAGCATTGGAGCTTTCTTGTTCTGCCTCATGTGAAAACTGCTGTGCTTTCACCTGACTAATGATACACCTCTCCCCCAACCCAAGGTGACACTCTATTCATTGTTCTCCGGAAAAAGAAGCTCATCTTCGTCCACTGGTACCACCACTTATGCGTGGTGTCTTTATCCTGGTTTGGCTATGTGGAGATGATGGCTGGTTTTGGCTGGAATGCAGTCTTGAACCTCAGTATCCATGGTTTGACGTACTCCTACTACACTGTGACAGCCATGGGCATCCGGGTACCCACCTCCATCGCCATGATAATCACCACTTCACAGATAGTGCAGATGATGGGATTTGTAATAATTAACATCTTCATCTTCTTCTGGAGGAATGATAAGGTCTGCCGCTTCAACTGGTCATTGTTTTTCCTTTCATCCGGCTTCTATACCACTTTACTGGTTCTCTTCTTCAACTTTTTTGTGAAAACTTATCTGAGTAGCACCCAGAAATCAAAGCGGGAGTAAAACCAGGGATGGCAGAAGAGATTGGGGTGGAGGTGGGGAGAGAGGGAAAGGGGAAACTTTTTGCTTCTGTCTGGATTCCATGTGCCTGGTGGAATGGGTGTGATGGGGTTTAGGAAGAGGTCACTGGATAACAGCCTTCAGAGTAACTTGCACATTGGCCTTTGTTGTGTCTGCCTTGCAGTGAGTGGCATGCCAGAGTGAGGTGCAGGTTGTGGCAGGCTGGTAACAGGAGAAAGGGGAAGCGGCTGGGGGCTGGAGACCTCGGGGTTGCAGTTCTTTCTCTTCTTCTTTGCATCACTTGGGTTTGCCTTGTGTCATGCTTCCTTCCTGGGGACTGATAGGATCCTGCATGCACCAAGACTCTCCCTGGACAAAAGGTAGGGGAGCTCAAAGCAGCACTGCCCCCTTCATGGTCCCCAATTCTGGGGAAGAACAGAGCCCAAACCTGCTGCTACTCTGTGTTCAGCGYAGCCCCAATCAATTACTGGTGGGAACAGCCCTGAAATGCAAAATCTCTGCTGTTTTTTAAGRTTATGTAGGGAGGGGCTCTGCCTGGGCTCTCCCTTCTCCTCTGTGATGCAAGGAACTGAATCCCATGAACTTTAATGGCTGTTACCTGTGGTGTGCCTCTTGTACAATATTAAACAATCTATTTAACTTGACTAGCTACTGCCTCAAACCCTAAGAGCTGAGCAGGGTGCAGCTCTGTCCTGCAGAGAATGTCAGGCATTACCAATGGTCCCAGCCCATGGCCAGTCCCATGGGCTGGGGACAGAAGGGTCCCAGAGTCAACTCCTCTCAGAGTGCATCTGAGTGATGCCACTGGGTGATGTGTTAAAATTACTAATAAATGCTGTCATGTGTGGATTGATTGACTGATCGATTTCTTTGATGCCTTTTTCATACCTGACCTTTGTACAGAACTGTGAGAGAAGTGCTGCTTTTTCTGTCTCAATACTGTGTCTTCCTGAGGGTTAGCAAGGTGTCCGGCAGGTTCTGTCCCTCTGTGCTTATCCCTTCTGCAGTCATCAGCTGCTCCTGCTGCCCGAGCCTCTTTGCTCACCACCAGGGAACTAGAAGTGAGAGAGATGATAAAAAAATCAGGCTGTTGTTTTACCATCTGAACTGAGCATGTGGCTGCTCAAAGTCACTGTGCTTCAAGAAAGACAAAATGAGCCTCAGAGCCTGAATCCGAGTGTTCGGGCCTCTGGGTGGATGTTGGCTCCCACCTGGTGAATGGAATTTGGCCTTTCGAGGCAGCAAAGCTGCCACAGGGCTGTGGGCTGCACTTTCAGCACTGGGAGTTGGCAGCAGTCTGTGCCCTGTCCAGCCTTCCCTGACAAGGGCTCCTGCTCTGGACTTGGCAGCGTGTTGAGTGGTATTGAAACAGCACCTTCCCTAGCTCTGGGAAATGCGGAAGCAGTCAGCTGAAGTGTCGGGGGAGAAGGAATAAACCAGCTTCCACATTTGGAAACTTTCTTTGGAGAGGGGATGGTGAACATACGGGAGTAATGGAGTGATCTCTTTCCTGTATAATGCTGTTGGGGGCACTTTCTGTGACAGCCGTGGTCCTGGTGAGGCAACTGCCAGCTCTCCCCTTCCACGTGTCTATGGCTGCCCCAGCAACGCTCCCTCAGCTGTGTCGGGCATCTGTGCAAACACACAGAATCATAGAATCATCAAGGTGGGAAGAGACCTTTTAGATCATCAAGTCCAACCATCCACCCGCCACTACCACAGTAACCCCTAAACCACATCACCCAGTGCCAGCCTCTTAAACATCGCCWCCCTGGGCAACCTATTCCAACACCTGATCACTCTAAAAGTGAAAAATTTTTTTCTAATATCTAATCTGAGTCTCTCCTGTCTGAGCTTTAGGCCATTTCCTCTTGTCATCTCTGTAGGCACAGTAGAAGAGACCAGTCCCCACCTCACTGCAATCTCCTTTCAGGCAGTTGTAGAGGGCAATGAGGTCCCACCTGAGCCTCCTCTTGAGACTAAACCGACACATCTGCCTCAACCGTTCCTCGTATGACAAGTTTTCTATATCTTTCACGAGTCTTTCTGGACACGCTCCAGCACCTCCATGTCCTTTTTGAAGTGAGGGGCCGAGAGCTGAAGGCAGTACTTGAGGTGCGGCCTCACCGGGGCCGAGCACGGGGGGAACGATCACTGCCCTGGTCCTGGGGGCCACGCTGGTGGCCGTTGATGCAGGCCGCCGCTAGGTGGCGCCGCCGCCCGCGCTGAGGGCGCTGCCGCGGGGCCGGGCTGGACCCGCACCCCGGCGGCACCGGGCACTGAACGGCGACTGGGGCCGAAATTAGAGCCACCTCGCACAGCCACCCGAGATCTACTTGAGCCCAGCTTTAACGTGTGCAGCAGGGGCTCGGAGGTTCGCACCCGCCCCGCGCTTTGGGGCTCTCCTGGCAGCACGCACCAAGCAAGAGGAGTCCGAACATGCTCCGCTGTCTGAGCAGGACACGAAGCAGGGACGCAGCTGTGCTGCTTCTCGGCAGAGAGCAAGCACCGGCGGCAGCTGCTGAGGAGACCCAGCTGCTCGGTGCGCTCTGGGTTAGCCTTCAGACGCTGCCTCGGGGAAGTGGAGAGCACGAGCCACGGCTGGTGATTGTGGCTAAAGTCTGGCCTTGAATAAAAGAAGTGCAAGGAAGAGAGTATTTAGGTAAACAGAATTTTTTCAGACCTTCTCGATGTGGTGAACCTCACACACAGCAATCCCAGAATTAGTCATTGTTACCTATGAGAATTCCTGAGGAAATTCCTCCTCTTTCAAAATGGCGACTGGGGCCAAAAGCCAGGAACTGCTCACAGTCAAATCCCCCCCTTCCAGAAAAAAAAAAAAAAAAAAAGCTGGAACAAATGGAGTGGAGATGAGCAGGAGCTATAGGGACCCATCAAGCACAGAATCTGGTCAAAATAATCCAATTTTCCTCTATGACGGGCTAAGGGCATGGTGAAGAAGAGCCTTGGCTGCCTCTGAAGTGGCTTTGAAGGATGATCTAGGCGGGATGTTGGGTAGGTATAAAACCCATTGGATAATTATACTCAGAGAGTTATCCACAGTTCACTGTTGAAAAGAAAGGGGTCTGTTGAGTGAAATTCAGGGACATCTGTTGTGAGTCTGATTTTGCTCAGCAGTTCCATTAATGATCTGGATGATGGAGGAGAATGTGCACTTGCTAAAGCTGCAGATTGGGAAGTATCCTGTGACAAAGTTTTTTGCCTAACAGGTCTCCAGAATAAGCAGGACCCTGCTAGAAATCACCTGCTTGGGGTGGCAGTAACAGCAAGATACAGCTGAGGAGGTACTAGGGACTTGGGAGACAGATAAGTCCTGGAGCAGGTCTGTAGGACACCTGCTGTGTTTGTGCTGGACCGGAGAGAATGATGTCCATGTCCTGGCCCCATGGGGAAGAAGCTGAACGTGGGAGGCTGTACTGGCTCAGCTGCATCAAGAAGGCAGGAGGCATTTGTCAAACAGGGGACATCTCCCAGAGCTCTCTGCTGCCAACTCCCTCAATTAGTTATTTGCTGTTGGCCATCTCTATATTCTGCAGATTTTAAGATTTTTCCTGTGGTTGTGTTAGTTTTTAGGTGCCATTGTACAAAGTACAATCAGCCCAGAGCTGGCATGTGCTTTGCCATCTGGTCTGGATCCTACATGGTGCGATACTGCTGACTGCAGAAACAGACCCCACCATCTTCTCCATACAGCATGGGAGGGAAAAACCTGAGCCAACTAGCCAGCCTGCAGAGGCACTGGCCACACACTTGCATATACCAGTTACCTCATGTGTACTGACTGTGTCTGTCCTGCTCAGGAATCAGAGTGGTCTGGAGTAATGTTAATTGAAATGACTGCATGAAAAACCTCAGGCTGAAAAATAAGGACCTAAACTAGGTCTTGACTTTTCACCACTGGCTCCCAGAGGAGATAATGAGAACCATGTGCTGAAGTTGGCCTTCTGCTCTGCATAGTTGGGCATATCTTTCACCCACTGAATCCTGCAACAGTCAGCAGCAGCCAGTCTTGTACTTCTCCCCCCCAGCCAAACTTCATCTTCTCTGTGGGACAAGTAGAGGATCTTCACAAGCATCAGAGCAGCATGGAGAACCACCAAAGCTACACCAAAACTGCCCTAGGTGAAACACGTTTGGTTAAAAGGGAAGGAGGAGCTCATCTTGCTTTTCAGCTGGGGAGAATAGCAAGGAGAATTTTCTTTCCCTCCTTGGACACATCACCCAAGTGAAAGGGAGCCTGGATCTCCCTTCAAATTCTTCTCCTGGCAAAGCTGCATCTTTGTGAAAGATGCTTATTCTGACTTTGCCGTGCTTGAAGTCAGCACAGGGTAGAGGGGCAGGGTGTGTGGGAAAGGAGGAGGGGAAAGACGAGGTGTGTAAACAGCTCAGCTCTTCATCAAGGCAGTAGGAGAGGTTTGTGGCACCATCTGTCTTGCATTATCAGGGAGAGGAGGTGGACTCAGCTACGAGTTAGGCCCAGTGGAGGAGAGGATATTAGAGAGAAGCCCAGGCTCTTCTTTCTTACCACCTTAGACGGAAGAGTTGTGTCAGAGAAGGGAAGCACAGTAGCACCGAGATGAGGTGTGTGTTTGGTAGAAAGGCTGCTGGATGGCAGCTCCAGCTCAGAATGGAGATTAACCACTGAAGCTACTTCAGCAGCACTGGTGCACAGCAGCAAGGTAGGATCCAGGTTACAGTGAAAGATCTTGTCTGGGATGCACTATGTCTGTGTTTTTTATGTTTACACTTGATCTTTGAAACCATGTTGCAGATAGGGTTGTGCTTCTACTGGTAGCTGTCTCAGTGCAGGGTATCTTGGCTCCCTCATTTTGGATTAGCTCAGAACAAAGAATAATTTGTTACAGTGAGAGTGGGCTGACACCTGTGGCTGCTTTCAGCATCTGCTCACGAATACCTTCGGTAGCAACTGCTCCCTGTGGAATAGGCTTTGTCAAAGACCAAGCAGTTCATATGCTTGGTTTGTGAGAGACCTCTTACTGTATCCTAGTGAGGATCCGTTCTTAGCAAAGAACTTACTTTCTCTCTGCATACTGACTATATTGCAGAAAATGGGCTATGCTAGATTTGCCTGTCCTGATTGTCCTGGTAGGATAGTTTGTTGTGAAGATACTTTGGGGTTGTTTTTTTCTTTCTAAAGAGGAAAGTGAAATACTGGAGTTGTGTTTTCCCCTTGGAGCTTGTGCTCGATGAAGGGAAAGGTGATTGCACTGGGTAGAGATGTCCTGCTCCCCTGCTGCATGTGGAGCTTCGTTGGGCACTTGGAGGGACCTGCCACCTTCCTCTGCTTTGGCTGAAGCAGCAGGTTTCCCAGGTGCATGTATATCTTGGGAGGGCAACCTCTCTTTTACAGCTTTCCCAACAGAAGCTGAGCAGGGTGGGTTCCTGCATCTGGCCTCTCCCCTGGAGGCTACTGCTGGGAGCAGGAGTGCCTGGTGGGACTCCCCTGTCCTGGGCTGTGGGAGCCCAAAGGCACTGGCCCCATCCAGCATGGTAGGGAAACCTGAGGCAGAAGAGTCTTAACCTTCCTGCTGCAGTGGGTGCATGCAGACAGGGGAGCAGGGAGGGGACTTGTTTTCCTCTTCCTGCTGTGTCTGTGGGCTTTTGTTGTTCTGAGGAGCCAGGTATTTGATTTGGAAGTGAGGAACAGGGACTACTCTTCCAAACTTCAGCCTCTATTCCAACTCAGACTGCCTCATGCTGGTGCTCCTAAGGATGCTCGCTCTCGCTTGGACTGCTGGCACTTGATTTCAGAATCTTCAGATGCAAGTTCATGCTCTCAATAACCACAAAAGCAGAAGCTTAAAGGGTTTGTGCCAACTTTTATTTTATTATCTTTTTTGGAAATGGGATTTGGAGAAGGGAAGGGAAGGAGATGTGCAAGGAGGAGCTGATTGTTGCAAAAGGGGATGTTTTGGGTGTTTGCTGGCAACGGTGTGTCTGACTGAAATGACTGAAGCAGTAAAGCATGACAGGCAAGACACTGCCTCAGTGGATGTGCTTCCTTTACAGGGTTTTTGGTTTTAAGGTCTGCTTTGTAGGTTGTTTCATGTACAAAACAAGAAAGCATATTTAATGTCTCTATATGTATTTGTGTATATATATAAGGAATATATATATACACACATACACATATTTTATATTCTTACAACCCCTAGCTCCTAAAGGTTTCAAGTCTGAAGGGCTATGTATATATATGTGTTATAAAGAGAGATGCTAATCGACTGAGACACTTCGTTACTGGCTGTATGATAAATAAATGGGCAAGATATCTTTCATGGAAATCTTGCACATGTGCAGAGAAAATGGGTCAGCCAAGCACCAAATGGCACCCCCCCTCAAGTTGTCCTGTCTCTGGCTATTTCCTGCAGGGGTGGTGTGCAGCTGCCCGTGCTGTCCCAGGGATTTGGGGGGCTCACCCCTGTGGGGCTTGGAGGGGCAGATTAAAATATACTTGGTTGTGCTGCCCATGGATCAGGCACCCTGCATGTTAGGGCTCCTATGTCCCCCTGGGGCTTCCAGTAGACTGTTTTGGTTTATTTTACCATGGAGGAGGAGGTTTGGTGGGCAAGAGGGGAAGGGGTTTTGAAGGGGAAAGACAGTCAAAATTCACCATACAATAGACAAATCTTCATAAAGGTTCGTCTGCCTGCTCGTTCTTTTCTCTCCCTCTCCCTGTTACGCGCTCATGTTCATTCTCATTCTCTGCAGGATGTACGCTGTTGTAGGGCTAAAGGTCTCCTTTTGTCAGGCTAAGGTCAAGTCCCTGGTTGGCAAAGGGCAGCCCTTCATACGGGCCTGTCCACGGCGTATTGGCAAGGGCTCAGGTTGGAGGCTGCCGTTTGCACCGCCGGGTAGGTGAAGTTGGCATGCTGCTTGGCCTTCAGCCGCAGGCTGGCCAGGCTGGAGTTGCATGTGTCCCTGTACATGTAGGGGCTGGCTGTTGAGGCGTAAGGACAGGCACTGGATGAGACAGCAGAGTTGAGGCTCGGGCTGTTCAGGTTATTGATGTTTCCCAGGTTGTTAAGGCTAGAGGCCGGTACTCCAGTCACCGCAGAAGGGACCATGGATGAAGGCATGGTCATGGAGGTGATGGAGCTGGGTGGGGAGAACATGGGCTGGGAGGAGAGGGGACTGACATTCATGGAATTGAAGAAGGGAAAGCTCTTGGCCGAGAGCGGACTGGTGGCGAGCCCCTTGGTGGCCCAGTTGTTGTAGGAATAGCTAGAATACATGTCGTCATAAGGTTGCATCAGTCCGTTGAACTGGGCTCCGAAGCTGTTCTTGCACAGTTCAGCCTGTTGGTTCCTCTCTCGTTTCCTCCACTTAGCTCTGCGGTTTTTGAACCAGACCTGCAACAGAGAGGGGGAGGAAGGGCATGGGAATTGCTCTGGGCAGTCCCTGCAAGGGGCCTTGCCCTGCTTTCTTTGCCCAGCAAGCCAAGAGCTATTGACAGGCTGGGAATGCTCTCAGGGAGATGGGATGCTGAGCATCAGGAAAGAGCTGCAGCAAGATGTCTGGGCTGCAGGGTCATCTCCCAGCAAAAATCACCACCTAGATCAAAACCCAACCACTGCCATTTCACAACACACAGAATAACCCACCTCACTCAACAAACAGATGCCTTTTATACAGGGAAAAAGGAAAATACTTGCTGAATTTCCAAGTGAGCACAGCCAGGAGAAGGGGTTGGGGTTGTGTGACTTGGGAGCAAAGTATTTGGGGGATGTGGCTCGAGAGCTGCTGAATGAAGGAAATGACATCTCTTGTTTCGACTTTACCTCAGGACCAGCTTGGGGTGGGTTGTTGTAAGTCTATCTTCTAACAGGAAAATCTGTTAGTGTTGGAGGAACTCAATATAACTTCCTAGAGCATGGAACCTGCTGGAAGGCTATTCATGGTGCTGCTAACTCATATTTCTAGTAGCAGAGAGAAGCTCTCACTCCAGCTGGAGCCTTGCCACGCCATGCTTGTGACTGCACAGTGGTTTGGGAACCCAAAAGAGTGCCCTCTGACAAGGGTGAGTAAGGCTGGGGAATGATGGTACTGCAAGGAAGGGGTCTGCTGGGTCGAGGGAGCCAGCTGGCAGGGCTCTGTGGGGCAGAGCCTGGACTTTGTATCTCCCTGTGTAGTTGCAAGGTGGACCTGGATAGAGAAGGCACCACCAGCAATGAGATATGTGTGTGGCTGGATGTGTCAAATCAAAAGTGTAGACCCTGGTGAGGTGTTTCCAAGACAAGGAAGTTTTCTAGTGTTCCTAATTCCTTCCTTGGTTTGGGACAGCTTGATCACTTGTATCACAGCAGGCTTATTCCCCACAAACTCAGACCCATGAAGGTGGAAGGGTTGCAGTCCTACCCGGACTCGTGCCTCTGTCAAGTTGGTCCAGACTGCAATCTCCTCCCTGGTGCTCATGTCTGGATAACGGTTTCTCTGGAAAGTGGCTTCCAGCTCTTGGAGCTGCTGGCTGGTGAAGTGTGTCCTCTGCCTCCGCTGCTTCTTTTTGAGTGAGCCGTCTTCAGGGTTGGAGTCGTCTGTCTGGTTTTGCTGAGACTTCTCGGTGTCTGTGTGAGAAACAGAAAGATGCGAGAGATCCCCTGAGTAAACTCAAGGGCTTGGATGCACTTGGGGAGCCTGTCCTTGGGGCAACCAGTGCATGCTCGATGAGGTCCTCCTCCACTGCAGCCACCAGGAGTGGTCCTGTCACCCTCCCTTGTCCTTGCAACCAGGAATCCAACCTGCACCAAAACCAATGGCCCCCTGATGCAGCACAGCTTACCTTTGTTTAACTGTCATAATAGATGTTAGCTTCCAAGTGACTGGATTTAGATTTTCCAAACTTCCAATATTTGGTTTTCATTTGTCGCAGTTCGCACGGGGGATAATGGCAGAACTTACCCAGAGCAGCAGGTTGTTGCTCTGCTTAAAACTCTCTGCCTAAGGTGTCCTTTAGAAAAACTGAACAGAAATTGACACTTACCACACAGCAAAAGATACAGTAGTGTTTCTGTGGGCAAGTGATGGGAAAAGACAAATTGCCAATGATAGCAGACTGAGGCTCTTCAATTAATTAAACCTGAGGAGCACAAATTTTTGCACCTCTTCCCTTCTTGTTCCTTTATGTTCTTACTTAGGTGCACATACTTTGATTTTTCAAAAACAAGGAAAGGTCTGTCTTAGACCTCCAGCATCTCCCTGTCTTTCTGACCCTGCCCTTCTCCTCTCTCAGAGATCCCTCTCCTAGAGGCAATGTCTTTCATTTCATTGCCCATTAGATGAACATCTCAAAACTCTCCAGTGTTCACACAGGTATCTCAGTGAAGCGTACAGTTCAGCCTCCTCCTGGGCATCAAGTCCATGTCTCCACACAGAGCTTTTGGCTGTTGTGGCTGGAGGTGGTCAGCCAGGTGCTTTCCTGTGCCACAGCCCCTTCTGGAGCTGCTGGTACTCTGCAAACAGGAGCAGAATACAAATATCTTCCCTGTCGCTGTCCTCCATAGACTGCCCAACTGCTCAAATGCAATATTTTCTTTTTATGATGGAAGAAAGCTATAGCTTGTGTTTAATTCTGCTGGGAATCAAGACAAGTCATCATAGAAGAAAATTATTCTGTGAAAATAAATAATTTCTGATGTTTAACTCCTCCTTCCTCTGACCTAGAAGCCAGGTGAAGCATTTCCAGATAAAAATCAGGTCTTCAGCAGGAAGGGGAGGTGTTCTTTTAAAGTGGGAAATAGTCAGCTAAACTACATAGAAATTTTTGCAAATAGCTCCAAAACTGTTCCACTTGGAAGAAGAACCTTTAAAAAAATCCTGGCATCACTCTGCTGAAATTCAGATTTTTGTTTGGCTGTGGTTCTTTGAGTGGAAACTAGCTTAAAAGGCTTCAAAGTCTGGAAAAATCTCAACATGAAGGTGTCTGGTATAGCCCGTTAATGAGTGAGGAGGCAAGAAAACAGCAGCCTGGAATCCAGTTGAGTCAGTGAAAAAAGGGATTCCTCAAGTCAAATGGATGTGCTCTGGAATAACTGGCTGTGTCTTTTCCATTCAGCTTTTATGGGGCATAAGAGAGAGGCTTAAAAGCATCTGAGCCCTGACAGAGAAGGGTTTCTGCTGCAGGGCAGTGCTGTGCCAACAGCAGGTGCTTTAGTGGAGCCCAGCCCCGGAAGATGCTGCTGTCTCAGGAACCTAGTGCCACTACCCTGTTCGTATGACAGCCTGTAAATTCAGAAATCTTTTCTTGCTGTTCCTTGAAAACCCTCCTTTTACTTGCCTTTCTCCAAAGGGAGCAATGCTGGAGTTGCAGAAAGCATTTGCAGGAGAGGTGCTCGGTCTCCCTGGAGGAAAGCCTGGGTGCGGTCAGGGGTTTGCTCCCCACCAGCCACTTCTGCTTCTGTAGCACATGTAATGCTATCCACCAGCAGGAAAGTGAATACAAGGACAGTGAGATGGCCGTCGCTCATAGCAGCAGGATATAAACTGGTTCTTCTGAGCAGGAAGGTGCCATGTCCTGTTCCCAGCACCAGCTTGTGTTTCCCTCGAGGGTGTACCTGTATGAGAACTTTCCCAGTGCACTCTTGAAACAAAGCCATAGGAACTGAAAAGTGGAATGAAAGAGTTGGCTGTAATCTTGTGGTACTCTTCCCATTTCTGTGAGCATCTTTGTGTGGGGATCCAATATTCAGCAGAACTCTTGGAAGCATGCTCTTAATGTGGATATTTTATAGTGGTTCTTGCCAAGGAGGTTAATCTGATTTCTCTAGCTTAGTATTCTAAACCAGTATCGGATGTGGGAGGCTCCCGCACTATCCATCTCCAAAACAGATTAAAAGGGGAGTGGTGCCACTCATCCGAGCTAGTTTTTAGGAATAGCTCAGTACAGATGAACGGACAACATTTGGTTGGTTTGTTCATCTGCTGAGCCTGGGTGAATTAGGAGCCTGATGCATACAGGGGAATGTGTTCTCACCAAAGTCCTCGATAAATGTTCGTTTCCAAAGGGGCTGCTGTGAAGCAGGAGGCTGTGCCCCAATCAGGAGCTCTGGCCCAGGACTACCCTTCTTCACTCAGGAAGAAACTATACCAAGAGGGAAGGAAAATGGAGTGAAGGTATCACTGGCTTATGGGCTGCACCTGAGTGGAAGACATCACAATGTATCTTGCTTTGGTATTTGTCTTCTCAATACCTTCTGGTATAGAACTTTTCGTAGATCTTCCTAAGTCTAAGGAGAAGTAGGAATCCCAACTTTGGACCTGGAAAAATCTCTGAAGTTCATCTTGGTGTCCTCTTTGTTTCCATATCTGTGACCTGTGTCTCTTTCTGAGTGCTGTCTCTTTTCCGCTTCTTCTTTAAGCTGGGAAGAAGTGTCCTCTGTGAATGGTGCAGACCTTTGACACTGCAGTGGGGACCAAAACTGTGGCAATACAGGGAAAGAAAGGAGCCCACAGAAAGGATGTGGGTGCCCTGAGTCTGTGCTGAGGAGCACAATATGGGGAGATGTGGGACAGTTGTTTACCTGCCTCACTCCTCATCCTTGCTCTCCCTGACCTGTGCTGCCTGATGAAACCTAACAGAAGGGGGGTGTCACAAACCATGCCATACTATGGGAGGACACTTGAGATTCCTGAGTGCTGAGCCCAGACAAGCAAGGTTTGTGTTCACTTCTTCAGGATCTCTTACTGTGTGGATGAATGAAGCAGGGCCAAGGAGAAGTAGGGAGGCTGCTCTCTTGAGGAGAATCAAGAAGTGTGAGAAGTGCAGCCCTGCCCCTGTCCCAGGCAGCCTTCGGTAGCAAGTTCTGTTCTGCCTGACAGTGCTGATGCATGGCTGCCATCAGCCTCTGGTGCAAAGGCATAGGCTGACAGCATCTACACACAGGTAATGCTGACAAACAGTCACCTCTCAGAAACGTTTTGTTTCTAGACTGCTTAAGACAGTGGAGAGTGATGTAGCCAGGCATCCAATGCTTATTGTCACTCCAAAATAGGTTGTGGAATATATCTTGTGCGCATTCGCCCACTCAATGAAACGACTGTGGTCATAGCTGAAATTAGCTGCTCATGCCTAATGGAAAAAAAAGTCAGTGCCTAAATTGGCAATTCTGCAGCATGCCAGGGTGGGCTCTATAGGGAAGGCCACTTGAATGGAGACACTGCCATGCATCCAAGGCAGCTGTCGAGGAGCCACTGAGCTTGGGAATGTGCCCAACTAAGGTACGTGTGCAGTGGGGAATTTGTCGGGTGGATCCTCTGACTCCAGTTATCCCATCGTAACTCCCTTCACGATACTTTCTCTGGGGAATTTTAATCTGCATCATTATACTTATTAGTTTCTGCACACTGGTGAGCCTGGAGGCTTTACACGGAGAGCAGCAGGCTGTCCCCTGCCCTCACTCCCTCATGTTGGCACTGGCAGAAGCAGCTTTGCATTGTCCTGACACATCCAGAATATCAAGGGATGGAGCGGTCACCGAAGAGACGCAAAATCCAGAGGAAGCCATAGCATTTGGTAGCTGATTTCTGAACAGGTGTGCATGGTGATGTTTCTTATTCAGAGCCTGATAAAGAATGCAGCAGGCTTGGGGTTTGTTCAGCGTTTGGGTATGGTCAGAGGCACTTCCATGGGAGAGCAGCAGCCCACTGCAGAGCAGTGGACCAAGGCACAGGTGAGCAGACTTTCTTAGTTAAAGCAGGAGCAAAACAGTGCTTCCTTTTCATCTTATTGCCTGAACCTGGAAATTTCAGCCCAAAGTTTAGCTTTAGCATGGAAAATTTAAACCTAAACAATTTAAACAGGGTTAAAAAAAAAAAAGGGCAGTTTTAAGTTAGGTGTATTATCCATTCTGTGCCTTGGATGATATTCCCTATGTTGTGGGGAGAGCGTTCCTACTCTGGGGATCCAGTTTAGGCAAATACAGTAAAATTTTGATTGTGCTGTGACCTGACTTTTCTGGTTCCTGCCTGCCGTGGACTGTACCCTCTGTGAGCAGTGGCTTCCTGCAGCTAGGGCCAGACAACCCCCTCACTAGAACTGTGTTCTCACCCTCCCGATAGCTGTCATTGCAATATGCACCCTTACTCCTTCTCCCTGCTTGCTGGAACAGCCATGCTGCTATGGCATTATGCTAGCTCCCACTACAACAGGAAACAGTGTCCCTTCGGGAGCACTGCAGCTGGCTCCTGCAAGCCACCGGCCACCCAGATCCACCCACAAGGATGGGACAAAGTCTTTCTTGCATCTTGAGCCTTGCACTCACCACTGTGGTCCTGCCCTTTGCAGCTGTGCTCGTGTTGAGGAGTTCCAGAGTCTGAAAGAGACAAGGCTGGGCTGCGAGCCTCCGCGTCTGCCAGAAGGTTGAAATCCATGGGGCAGGGATGGGTGGTGGAAGAGGAGGAATCTGAAAAACAGCAGTCACAAGGTGATAAGGGAGATCAATCTGTGTGTGTGACCTCTCCCCACCACTTCCAGCAGGAACTTGCCAACCCTTGAGGAAAAGTCTAGGAAAAGCGAAGAATCCCTGTGTGATCCTTGGACATCTTTGAGTTTCTTGACTGAAAAATGGACATACTGGGCTTTCTGCTGAGCTTCCCTATAAATCAAAGATCATCTAGTGACACTTCTATTTGCAGCCTTCAGAGAAAGAGCCTCCAATTTATAGGTGACATTCAGACTGAAATAGCAACGCCGGGAGCATGCTGTGTAATGGAGATCTGAGGAAGTGGTTCTGGGCCAGCCAAGGGCTGTTAGCACCTTCCGCAGTCATCCCACCTCTCCCATCCTCCCTGCCCAGCTTCCCTCCTCTTTCTCCCTTGTTTCTCCACAAGCTGGCCAAGCCTAAGTAAAGCTCTCCAGAGACCACTACACGCACACATCCCAAAAGAAAAGCACGCCTGGCACTGATAGGAAGGCACGTCTGCCTGCATAGCCACTGCTACAAGCAGGGACCCAGGCAGTGCAAGAGGACTCTTTTGGGGTACACAAGGACCTCTGGAACCTGAATTAACACGGGAATCACATTTCACACCTTTAGGCGCCTGGGAACAAGTGATCCTGGCTGCAGGAGCAGCTTGCTTCTGGTCTTGGATCATCCTGACTGAAGGCTCCCTGTGTCCCTTCAAGAGACTGGCCTGTGCGGGTGAACCATCTTCCCTGACTGAAAGCATCCCAACTGGCAAGCTGTCAGTGCTGCTCCCCACAACTGCAGGAACCACTGTGACTCCTCTGCCACCTCTTTCCAAACCTCTCTGTCCCAGGATCAACTATTTTAATCACTTGCTTCCTCACGGACACTGCACCCTCCACCTATATTGCCTAAAGGAGCTCAGCTGAGTGCACCACTTTGTTCTCAATCACACTGGATGCTCATGAAGAAGCAGGTGTGAAGCAGTAAGTGTTCCAAGTCTGGCCACATCCCCTTGGAAAGGTGAGCTGGCCCCATGTTAGCCCTTAATCTGAATTTTGGATCATAACCCTGCCAAATCCAGGATGTTGCACTGCCACCAGTGCATGGTTTATGAGGGACCACAGCAGCTTCTGAAACTTCAGCCACCCCTAGCTGATACCTCCTTTTCATCTAAAACATAACAGCAGCTGATGCACTGTGCCAGGACCTGGGACCCCTGGGTCTAGGGAGGTTTGGACCAGGTGTTTGGGACTTCCAAACTTGAGGGGGAAGTCAGTTGTGAAGACTGGATTCTGGGCAGTGAAGGATTGCCCAGCCCCTCAAATCCATGTGTGTCAGGGAGGGAATGTGCTGAAGGCAGTCTGGACTGTGCTAGTTTTTAGACATGTAAACAAGAGATTAATCACATAGCTGTTGCACCTCCTTTGGAGGTGGATGACAGTGACTAAGAATGTATTTTCAGAGCTGTCTAAAGCCTCCTGTCAATTTGCACAAGGCTGCCGCCAGGGCCTTTGGAAAGGCTGATCCCCATACCTGCAGTGTGCTTCCTAGGCTGTGGTGAAAGGGCAAGTAGCCATTTCTAATGGTTATCTGGCTGGCTTCTGCAGTAGATCTCACAAAACCCCTGCAGTTTTCCTTGCTCTCCTCTTCACTTGACCTCCATTCACCGCCTCTCCCAGCTATTGGTGGGACTGTCTCAACACCGGCCTCAGTCAGTGCTCTCTGGAAGCAGCACCTAATGAAGAGACCTGGTTCTGGTTTCCCAGACCATTGCCTTGCTCTAGACTTCTCCTCTTCTGTGGGAGAGAAGTGGCAGGACTCTGTCTTTGCCATGAGGCCGGTTTCCATTTCCACCTCATGGCGAGCCTGACCTTTGATGTCTGCTTGCTGTGTTAAGCTCCTGCAGCAGCCGGGCACAGCCCTGTTGCTTTTTGCCGTGTGTACGTACATGAAGTGATGTGACAGGGGCTGTGTTTTCTTTAATACCTTTGCATGAGGTAGGGGGAGTCCATCTGCTGCTGATATTGCCATGGCTTTTAGCATTACTCCTAGAATTATGCGGAAACGCACAGTGAATTAATTCCATGGATTAAGTCTTGATTAAGATGTGTGTCACTTTGCTGTCTCAGAATTTATTAAGAGCCCTTCTTGAGTCTGCGGCAGATGGAATTTCTGCCCAATGTTTGTAGATGATAATTTCCCCTCTTCTACAGCCATTTGCATACGATTGCATCTGTCAAGCACAATTTCCTCTCTTCTAGGGTTTGACTCTGTACTGGACCAGATTTAAGGAGGAATTCAGATTCCTGCCTTGCTGAAACTCAAGGACAGTGTCCTCCTGTGCAGAGTCCTGTTTGCTCTTTTTTCCACATCTTGCATTGCTTTCATTTGTGCAAACTAGAGTGAAGATAGGAAAACCAGGGGGCAGTATCTTACATAGGTAAGATTCCATAGGTGTAAGTGACAACACAAAGTACGGGGCTGAGGAGAACCTCGTCCTGGTGTTGAAAATTCATGCCCCATCCTGGACTGCATCAGTATAGTGGTTGCTAAGTTGATCCAAGCTGCTGGACACAACATAGTATACTTGGCCTGCCTCAGAGACACAGTGGGCACTTAGATTAAAACTGGTTTTAAAGTGTGGCCAGTATTCAAGTTTACACTGGCACTTGTGGCTGAGCGTACATTTGCTTTGTGAACTGAATTTAAAACCGGGAGGATTTCAGAGGGGAGATGTATGTATGTATGTAATTGCATAACCTATTGCATGTGGCATATGTGCTGGCATCAAGGAATGCCTTCTCAGTTCGCTGCGAGCAGGTCATGGAGAAGCAAAAGCAAGGGGAGAGAGAGATCTGCTCAGCATGGTTATAAAAGCAGGAAAAATCTGCAATGGGGACAGCACGTGAGCTCTGTACCAACATATTTACCCAAAGGCAACCCCATGCTACTGACACAAAAGGCTATAGGTATTATTCTAGATTATACAGACCTTTCAGATTTAAATAAAGGAGCTTTCTTCCACATTGGCTACATCTCGCTGTAGGCAGAGACATTAAGAAAGTCAACGCTAATCCTTCATGGCATTTCTACTAAGTTGTTTGCCTGGTCTCAAGGAATTATTGAAATTGGCACCCCAAAAACATCTTTAGATAAAATCAAGTTTACCATCTCCATCTGACTCTTCATCTCATTTTCTTTTAACATAAAACAATAGTTTCTTTAGGGACAGCTCCTGGCTTGCACAGAGGTTTCAGTTTTATAAAACTAGCCGTGGCTCCCAGTCTGCTCCAGCACTTGTAACTCTTTCCATCAATGTATGTTATTACTCCTGAGATGAAGATCCTCAAACCTGTAACAAACACACCTTTTCTTCCAGCCACTACCTGTGCGCATCCACTCCTTGGTGCCTGTGTGAAGGTGCTGTGGCCACCTGTGCAAGACCCTCCAGCCATACAGGGAGCTGCCATCCCGGCTCCACAGGCAGGATGGAGGGCAGAGAGCAGTTCTGGCTCTAGGCCTTTTCTCCTTTCAAGTTCACCTCCTTTCTATTTGTGTCAGTTCCTGGCTGCCCAAGCCAGGGCCACTGGGGCAGTGGGAGGAGGACACACCTTCGTGAGGAGGGCAACCTTGTTTACCCAAAAAGAGAAACAAGGGTCCCTGTGACCCCTCACCTGGTTCTCAGTAACGCACTGCTCCATCACCTGGGAGCAAAGAGGCTTTTGCTTCGTGTTTTTTTTCTTTGAAGGGGTGGGAAGGTAACATAAAGGCTGACTGCAAGCCAAGTAAGGCTAATTATAGCGGTGGCTTTTGTGATGTGGATCTTGCCCGTTGAGAGCTGCCCTGAGATGGACAAGTGTGTGCTGCTCGACTCTCTGCACTACCATTGGAGAGCAGGCTTCCTGCTGAACCTGCTTTGTCAGGTTGATCTAGAAGTGAAAAGCTGTCTCTTGCATTGTTTTAATGTTATTTGGCTTCTCATGGGCATGCAGGAGTGCTTCAGCAAGGACCTGATGTTTCAGGTCCCAAGGCTGCAGCACAAAGACTACTGATGACCCAAGGTTAGGAGGGAAGCCCAAAGTCAGCCCCTCTCCAGCAGATCAGTACAGCCCTGTGGATCTGTGAGTTTCCTGCCTCTGGCCAGGGCCGTGGTAGCTGAATCTTCTGCTTGGAATTGCTGATTTCCACAAAGAGTTCAGGATTATCCCTGAGGCTGAAAGGTGCTCCACAATCAGTTGGGATTGTGTCAGGGCATTCCATGTGTCAGGCATGGAAGAAAGAAAGTGTCCTTTCTTTCTTCCATGCCCTGAGGTGAAGGTATGATGTTACACTAGATTCTTAGGGTCAAAGCTGTTTCTTCCTGCTCCATCAATCGCAGAAGTCAAACTACTGGGAGGAACTGCAATTCCTGATGGAGTCTTGCTGATTGCTTCACTCCCATGCTCATGTTCCCTGGGTGCTGGCTTACCTTTTTTTAGCAGAGACAAACACTTGGGACTCTATTTAACTGTACATTTTCAGGAAGATGAGCTGCCTCTATACTTTGATCCCTGGGAGGGGCTGAGCTAAGGTGAAACAGCCCCTGTCTCTTCCTCTGCCCCTTGTCATAGAGGAAGTGATTGAGACTGTGCCTGTTCCCTTGCAGGAGAGCATTTTGTTCTCTGGACACGTGTTTGTTCAGGGGTTGGTGCCATCAGAGTGCCTGTGGGCTGGAATTTCAAGTGCCACACCAGCACAGCATATGAATCGCTCAGCAACCAAGAGTCAGACTCTCTTTGCTGGCCAACACAAGTGTTGTCTTCGAGGGGCTCTTTCGCTGCTGCTAGAAAGTAAAAAGGATGGGGTGCAAGATAAGTTAATATTTGTTTCCTCAAGACCATAGAAATAGAAYTGTGGGGAGACCAGGGTCACCCACTGCTAAACATCTCAGTGTAGCTTTAAATCGCTAATCTTAATGGAATTGCAGCAGGAACCGAGAGCAACCATTAATCACTGGAAGATAAACAGCAGCAGCCAACTGGTGACCCGGAGCGCAAGGCCATTATGGGACAGGAGAACAAGCAGTCTGCCTCCAAAAACATCAGGCTGTGCACAGCCTCAGGCTGGCTGAGTAGTGGTTTTGGGTGCACACTCAGAAGTGGATCATCAACCTCCAGCAAGGGCTGAGTCACAGGTTATGATGAACTTTATTTCTTGATTTAGTCCCTGCAGCTGGGCACTAACCACTGAGCTTCTGAGGGTGGTTTCATACTGGTGTGTGCTGCTTTGAAGCTTGGACCAGGGTTTGTGTGTTTTATTCCTCTGATCAGTTCATTAGGAACTGCCAAAGCTCCCTGAGGCATGTAGTAGCTTTATTGTCAGAGCAAGTTGTCTGGCACTGCCCTGCATATGGCTTGGGCTGCAGAGCACTGCCAGCAGTGCATAGTGCCATGGAACCGCAGCAGCCCAGGCTCTTGCTGCCAGGCTTCCTGGCTACAGCTGGCAGCAAGGACCTGAGAGCTGGCAGCTCTCTGATAAGGGGGCCCAGGTTGTTTCTCTTTTTGTGCACAGCTCTAAGGAGAAGTTTCCAATAATGTGAGGTGGGAAGAGGATGAGGAGGTAAGGTGCTGCCACTGACTTGCCTTATGATATAGGTAAAACTATTTGACTATTCTCGGACTCTATCCTTCATCTCAGAAATCATGTTACTGAGCATATCTGAGCTGATGGAGGTAACGAAGCAAAATTCCTTTAAGTGCTTTCAGATCTTTAGATAAGAGGTGCTAGGGAAATGCCCAGCCGTGCTGGACACTGCCTAATGCATTTCCTGGGGGCTGGAGGGAGCCTGCAAGATGAGATCAGGCCACTTGCTTCCTTCACTTTGATATGAACCTCCAGCTGCAGAGAAGGGTGATGGCTGAAACCTCCGCTCCGGGTGGCAGAGGGTTAATAAACTGCCTGTATTATGGAGGATTATCACAATGGAAACGTCCCAAGGATTGACAGCTCCATACTCATGTCCACAGCAAAAAAAGCCCACAATGGAATGTGTCCCGTTCGCTTATTTGATGGGCCGCACTGTGCCCCTGTGCCGTGGAAGCGCCCTGATGTCACCATGCCCTGTATGCAGCGCATCATTCCCCCCAACGGCTGTGTCTGCAGCCCCCCAGACAGGTGCAGACCCTGCCAAGCTTAAGCATTGGGTTCTGCAGAGACAGGGCAATGTGCTTGGGCTTGGCTTAAAGCAAGTTCTTTGCAATAGTATCTTTGGACCTCAGTGCTGCCCTTAGCCTACCTGAACAGTTTCTGAAATGGTGCACAAAATTTGGAAACAAATTGATAATCCTAGCACAGAAGAAAAGTCCTGCCAGGTGTTGTTTTTTTCCCTAAACTAAACATTCACAGTTCTTGCATTCTTGTAAGCATTGTACTTCAGGTCTTATGGTGTCCGGCTGGGTTTCCAGTATTCCTTGGATGCTCTGCCTCAGTGGGGCATTTGGCACCTTGGATCTATCAGCCAGGACTGGGACTTTCATTCTGACAGACTGTGCAGTTATATTAATAAGGCTACGCTTTGTTACAGCTTATTTTGTTTGTTAGGCATATGGAACAAAATAAATCAGCAAAAACTCAGTTTTGCCCAAACAAAATTCAATCGCACAAAGTTGCTGGCATGGTGTGGCTCCACCAGGCAGGGGTGCTGGGAGTGAGAGCATGGTCTGCAGTTATGGGAGAAGGAAAGTTCTTCAGGGAAATGAATCCCTTTGTTTTGGGGAAGGGAGAAAAAAAACTGATTTCAGCAAAGAAATTCTGGGAAAATCTTGCAACAGAAACAAAGGATCTGCTAAATTGGAATGCCAGCACTGGCCTGGCTGGAACATACCGACTCTGCTCATCCCCACCTGCCCTTGCCCACTCCTGCAGCTCCATCAAGCTGGCTCCAAAGCGACCCGCGCCACTGCTGAGAGCTCTGCCTGCGTCTGCATGAGAGAAATAGCTGCACAGCCACAGCGTACAAGGGATTGTGATCTCCTCTTGCGGAGTCAGGCGCGAGACAAGACAGTTGCAAGCCAGGATCCCATGCAAGAATGAAAGGTGCAGGCAGCCTGTCTGCATCTCAGGGCCGGACACGCGCTGCTCATGCAGTAGCAAAGGCCACCAGGGCCTGGCATCAGCAGATCGGTATGTGTTGCTGTATTTAGTTGGGCGATTGTATGAATTTGAGTAATTATTCTGGCAGTCAAAGGAAACTGGCCTGATTCCTATGGGGGCTGTGCTTGCAGAAGCTGGGCAGGGTCATTTCTGTATCTCTGTGGCTGTAAAGTTGGCTCATTTTAGGGAAGCCCACATAGCTCTGTGACTCCAGCTGCTCTCAGGAGATTTGTATGCAGATGGAGGGCAGTGGATGACTCAGATGTTATCGAAGATGTAAATGATTCTCACAATTAGTAAACACGCTCAAGAAAGCCCCTAATCAAGCGGGTGATGCAGGGGCTTGAAGGTCAGGAAGGTTTCCCGGCCGCTGGCATGTCACACCGTTACGGCTGTCTGACCTCCGTGCACTGTTGAGCTGCCAGTGTCTGCCATCCATCAGCACTTCTGCTGGAAGTCCTTTCTGGAGAAGTTCGACTTGATCATAAACATTTGTTATATGACAGAACTCGGCAAAACCAGCAGCTAGAAAGAAGCTTTTTTGGGGGGAGGGGTGGTGCTAGATCGTTGTTTTAAAACAAACTGTCAGAGCCCAGTGGGTTGCAGAGCTGCAAAGGGAAAAGGGGTGACGGCCAGGAGTTCTGTGATGGCCCCACCAGCCACCACGGCCAACGAGCAGCTCTGTTGGTTAAGGAAACAAGAGCCCAGAAACTGCTGGCTTGCTCTGAGGGATGTGTTGTCTCAGTGCAAACCCGCAGCGCCGGAGGGAGCCGATGTCTGCTGCGCTTGACTGTAGTTTCCTGACGATTTGTCCTTTCCCCCCACCCCCTTCCCAAGCAATTTATATTTAAATTTTTTTTTAAAGCTCTCTGGAAGGAAGATCCCTGCAGCACGAAGGCTGCCGTGAATAAAACAAGTGAATGATCTCAGCTCGCAGTATCCCTCCCCTCTTCCTTGCAATACTGCAGCTGGTAGGGCTGGGGCAGGAGTGGGGGTGGCTCCGGGAGGGATGCTGGAGTTCGCTCCCTCCCCGCACTCCGTCTTTATGGACCTTGCAACATGCCCTGAAGATCAGCCTGTTTACCCAGACACGGTTTGAAGGGCCGAGAGAGGCAATTAGCAAAAACTGCTGGGGCCGATCCTGCAGTGCTTCGCACGGGGCCTGTGCCGGCAGGATCGGGCTCGCGGACCGCCCGGTTTTCCTGCCGCGCACCGGCCGCGGACGCTGTGCGTGTCGGGGGCGAGGAGGAAGAAGGGCGGGTGGGCGAGCACGGAGGGCTGGCAGCTCCTCTCCCGCAGCCTCTGGCCCAGGGCCCCACTCGAGGCCGTAGCAAAGTGTCTCACACCCCTAAATCCAGGGACACAACGGTCATTGCAAGAGCAAAACCGAGAGGTTTGATTTTGGGGATCCTGAAATGCAGTGTGCTGCCTAAGGACTGTGTACAAAGTCTGCCTTTTTTTTTTTTTCTCTCCACCCCTACTCCACCCCCCGCGCCAAATCCTTAGTTTTTCCATCTGCTCCAGCCCGCATCCCATGCGGAGCCTTGGGAGGTAGGCAGTTTGGGTGGGTAGGAGAGGAAGCTGCAGAGCCCTAATTAGTCAGCCGGTCTGGCCCTCGGGCGATCCCATCAAAGCGGCTCGGAGAGGAAAGGGATGGGGCAGAGCGATGTGAGTCGTCTCACAACGCTGCTGCCTGGGTCCCATCACGTCGCTTCCACGGGCCAGCCTGCTCCGGGAACGGGGCTGTACAGCCAAAAATACCTCTGCCCGCCCAGACCCTGTCACCCTGACAGCAACCTCTCCTGCAGCTCCAGGGCCGGGGAACGGCTTTCCAGCCTCCCACCCGGGCCTGCGACTAGGGCATATCTGAGCTCAGGCACCGGGCACCGTTACTAAAATCCACCCAACACAAAGTAAGCTGTGAAACCTTTTAAAATGGGACACGAAAGTGCGTATTCTTCATCACTGTGGTATTTCTCCCTGCTGAGGTACAGATACATACTGAGACTGACCTTTATAGTTCCATTAGTTTACCGTAAAGATAATAATATTTTTAAATAATCCTGGTACACCCAGTCCTTAGAAAGCTTTATTTATTTTATTTTGGAAGAAAACCTCCATGCATTTACTTTTAAAAAATAGCCTTGCAATAAATGCAAACAAAAAAACCCCAACACAACCAAACCCAACTCATAGAACTGGAAGCCGGGATATTGTGGCACCAAAAATAAAACTGATGGAAGAAAAAGGGAATTTCATGTGGTTTTCATTGTCAAGTCTAAGCTCAGAAACAAACAGGAAATAAAAATGGCTAAAACAAAAGAGATTTCTTTTAAACTGTGTTCAAATCTAAGTGGGGAGTTGCTTTATGTGGGAGGCATTCTATGTTTATTTGCTTTTCAAAAAAAGGAGTAAATAAAAATGTCCACACACAGACAGGTCACTTGATTTACCGTTAAATTCTCATGTTTCACAATGGTCATTTAAAATCAGCTTTTTAAAAGAAAATTAGACTTGCATAAATGGCAGCATTAGAAAAGGGAGAAAAGGCAATGGGTGGCGGGAAGGCTGCTTCTGTTTCAAACGAGGTTGAGGGGAAGAAGGAATAAAAAGAGATAGAGGTGAAAGTAACTGCGAACCTCTGCTCATTCATTTTATTCCATCTTTGTACTTTTTCAGTTTTTGCAGAGAGTTCTGGAGGTGCTGAGCCTTCCAAACTCTCCCACACAATTTAAGCTCCCCAAGTAGCAATTTAACATATTTATTTGAAAAGAACAACCTGTAGGATCAGTGCTATGTGATCCAGAGTGGTATATATGCTATATCCTCCCAAAAGAAGTATTTCTTAGGCTCTCAGATTTGGGATTGTGGAAATTGTTCAATAGGGGTTTACAAACAGGTGTCTCAATCACAGTAGCTCTGATGGTGATTTTGAGGGGTTAATTTAGTGCAGGCAGGAGCCAGCTCCACAAAGCTGGGGATCAGCTGAGATCCCCAGTAACTACAGCCCCATTAATGCATCTCAGAACATTTTGAGTAGTTGAAAAATCAGAGGGACAAAATTAATAGCAGTTTCTGCAAATCCAGCTCCAGTTTGCCTCCTCTTTTGCACTATTCAAAAGGGTGTAAATGTTTATTTTCTGGAGGAGCCACGGTTTAGGAGATAGCAAAGAGCATCAGATTGAGGGTCAAGGGACAGAGGCTGTATTTCTGACTCAGATCAGGTAATTCTGCCAGAGCTCAGTTTCTCTCTGCTCAACAGGGATATTTCTCTTCGTGCTAAAGCATCCAGAGATCCACCTATGGAAAGGCTAGGAGGCTCCTGAGGAGAGAGATCATAAGGTGCAGCTCTTCAGAAATGAGTGCTCCAAGCTTGAACCTATACCCTGCAAATCAGTAGGAAATTTCCTGTTCATGTGCAGAGGATTGGCTCTCTTCCTGAATCTGCTTGGTAATACTCTGACACTGAGGAGAAGGCAAGAGAGGGACCTCCCTTGCTCATTCCCCACCTCTTTTTAAAGCCTAATAACAGAAATGTGYCTGAGCTTCTGCCCAGCTAGATCGCCTAGTTCCTTCCTAAAAAAAACTTTCAATATTTAATTTTTTTGCCAAAACCCAACAGATCTATTGCTAACCATCCTGCAGAAATTGCTCTGGCCAGGCTGCCATACCTGTCCTCCTCTGGGGTCACAGGGAGATAAGGATTCAAGAAAATCCTTTCCTGCAGAAGTGACCCTCTCTGTGCTGAGTCTGGTCCTGGTCCCTTGTGCTGCCAAGCTTCCAGGATCAGCCTGTGGACTCCCTTAAACGCCCCAAGGAAGCCCAGAGCTAATAACCAGCTTCATTCAATTCCCAGTCACATTATTATCCAATCTGCCAGAGGCATTAATATTCAGAGGTGAGGCGGGAGGAGGGCAGGGGTGCTGGCGAGGGGGAGCACCACACAAAGAGGGGGAAGGGAAGTATGGCGGACTGGCCTCAGAAATCTTCTTTCTCCAGCCGTCCACAACCCCAGCCTATTTCAGCTGAGTGTTGACAAGAGAGGGTTTTTCCCTCTATTCTCAGCACTAACTTTGATACCAGCTGGTAGAGGCTGTTCAACAGCCAACAGCAAAAGCCCAGCCTTGGCATAGCCTAATGCCCTCAGCCCCAGCAGCCCACAGCAAGAGGGGGAGCTTTGCCCCCTCTGCCATTAGGCCCTAAGTAAATAGCAATCTCCCATTTCTAAACAGCCAGATAAATAGCTGAGCCTGCTCAGAGACACCACAGCCTCCTGTTTCTGACCCTTCTCCCTCCCTGGCCCCACAATCTCATCCCACTGCCTTCCTGATGCAGAGCACCCAGCTTGAAACCAGCAGTTCTCCCCATCTGGGACTTTGTTCCCAGCCCAGGTACCTCCCCTGTCCCCAAGGCCAGGGCACATATGCCAGGTCACGAGACAGACCTCATGTCCCCAGCTCATCTCATCTTCCTTTTGGAGCGGTCTCCTAGATCAGATTTCTGGCTTTTTCTTTTTGGCAGCCTCCAAAGCCAGCCTAACSTCTCAATCTCAAGGTTTTGGGTAGCATCTGACAGAGAGAAGATATCATTCTTTTTTGCCAGCTCTCCGTAGGGTACATTAACCAATGCTTTTGCAATCCAGTCACAATTTGCAGATCTATTAATTGCCTGAATTAAGCCCTTATAGAAATGTAATAGATATTAATTGGGGCTTGCAACAGTTTCTCTGACAGAGATAGATACCAGTTTTTAAATCAGTGCTTTGGCAGGAATATAGGTGAGCTTTCATGGGGGGAACCTGGGCTGCAAACCCAGAAACTACAGTAACATCAGGAAAACCACCACCCTTTCCCAGACCCCTCTCCAGGCTGTCAGGGAAAGACGTCTCTCTGTGAGGAGCATGGTGAGACAATTTGCTAACCAAAAAAAAAAATAATAAAAAAATCAAACTCTGCTCTGCTTCAGCAGACATTTGCGAAGACTGAAAGCAGCCACCATGATCTGACAGTCCCTCAGGAGCCAGCAGGCAGCCCTTTGTCCCTCACAGCAAGGCACCATCAAAGCCTGCACAAACACCCATCCCTTGAGCTCACCGACAGGCTGAGGGGCTGGGAGGTGGTGCCGGGAACCAAGGAGACTCTGATCCCATCGTCAAAAAGCTGGTCCTTTCCCTGTCTTTGGAAGGTGGGACAGAAATGGAAATGAGACTCTGAAAGACACCTTCCTGAGCAGTTGCTTTTAGCATCTCCCGAAATTGCAGATGAGAGAGAGCCATTTCATCCCTAGCATCCTGCCTCACAGGCCACGGGCCATGTGTGGAAGACCCACAAGTTTGCCTGGGGGACGCCAAACTCCCCTCTGCTTACAGCACTAAACTCCACTCAGAAAGCGGACAGATAGTGGTCCCATCAATCGGGAGGCTGCTTCCCTCTCAGGTGAAGGAACGGGGAGGCAGATGAGGGATTATTTTTGATTCCTGCACCGCCAGATCAAAGCATCAGCCGGGTGCGGCGGCCGGGGTCTCACCCCCGGGCTCTGCCGGGCATCGGCGTCCTGCAGCAGCGTGTTCCTCTGCAGCCGCCCCTGCGAAGCCGAGCTCTGCCCCTGGTAATCCGCCGAGCCGGGCGGGAAAGGGGCGCGGAGCCCCGAGGACTCCGGCCAAGGGACCGCTGCCCCGAGCTGCCTAACCCCAGCGGGGAAGGGGGGCTGCGGCAATGCCCGCAAGCGCCTCTGCAGGGCCCTGGCGCTGGCGAGGGGGAATCCAGCCCCCTCCCCGCTCGTCCCTTCAGCTGTCCAGTCGCGGGGGCGCCGGGTGAGCGGCCGACAGGTGTGCCCCGCTCGGCGGCACCGGGCCCCCCGCCCCCCTCCCTGAACCCGCTCCAGCAGCTGCAGCGAAGCGCGGGCATCGGCCCCCGCCTCGCTCGCCCTCCCCCTCCAGAGCCGCGGCCAGCCGGGACGCACCCGTTCCTTACTCCCGGTCCGAGGAGGAGGTCGTAGGGAAGGACAAGGGGGTGCCGCGCTGGCGGGCTGCCTCTTCCCTGGAAGCCGCACTAGTTAAGCGGGGAATAGACGGGGGGACGGACGGTACCGGGCTCCGTGGGGAGGACGCTGCAGTTGACCGGGCTTCCCGGGCACCCAGCGGGACGGGGGGACGCCGCTTTGCACCATGTCCCCGACGCTGCAGAGGCGGGAGAGGCCGTGCGAGGCCCGACAGCCGGTTCTGCCCGCAGCCTCCCAGCGCCGGGCGGCCGCGATCCGCCGGGGAGGCTCTATGCTCCCGGCAGAGCTGCCGCGGGGGTCGGCGCTTCCCCGCCCCGCGGCCCGACCAGGTCTGTTATTCCTGGTCGGGTCCCTGGAACGCCGTCCGCCGGCGCACCGGAGCCAGCGGCGTCCCGGGGCAGATTCGCTTCGTCCGCGGGGGCCGGCTCGCTTCTCCCCGGCGCTACAGGGAGGTCGGCTCTGCTGTAAACAGGAGCCAGCCCATTACATAAATATCATTTATCCAACTGTCCAAAAGCCGTCGGGCTGCCTTCCTTTTCCCCGGCGACATCTCCCCGCCTCTGCTCCCCGCACCCTTCTCCCCCGGACTCTGCAGACAGCTGAGCCGCGCAACCCGCAGCGCCGTTATTTACAGCGAACCCCGGCTAATTTAAACAGCCCCTGCCCCGCTCTCCCGAGTGGAAAACGACTAAGTTTAGCAACGGCGAGAGACTCCGGCAGCGCTTGTCGGGAAGAGGCCCCCGTCGGCCCCGAAGGGACGGTCGGGGCCGCGGCACACCAGCCGCGGCGAGTAGGGGGCCGCCGGGCCCTACCAGGGCAGGACAGTGGAAGCGTCGCGCTCCCGGCAGCGGTGGGTGGCAGTTCGGCCGCGCACAGCCCCGGGACACCTTCTGGACGGCAGGGCAGGGCTCCATCCGCCCGCTTTCACCTGGTTGCCGCCCCTTGACCCACGGGAGGTGATGGAAAGCCTGCCTCGCATGGGACTGGGGCTGACCCGGTACTGCCTGGCAGAGCACGCCGAGCCACCCCGCCGGGGATGCTCTTACCCTGTGCCAGCGTCGAAAAGATTACGGCTGGCCGGGCTAGTACGAAGGGGCTCAGGGAAAAGAAGAAGACAAACTCGCCCGGAAGGCCGGGGACGGAAAGGCACTTACAGCGGCTCCAGATGCGGGTTCGGGTGGGCGGACTTAATCCTGCGAGAGGGGCGAAGCTGACCCCCGCCCCGCGGCCCGGGCTGCTCTGCCGCTGTCAGAAAGTAAATCCCCCCGGCTCCCCAGCCACTCTGCGCGTCGCTGCCGGCCCGCGGCTCGCAGGGAGGGCGGAGGCGGAGGGCGCCGGCCGACTGCCTCCCATTCACCCTGGCCATTCACTTTATGGCGGGCGGCCGGCGCCCCCCGCCAGCTGCACCGGGCGCCCCGCTCCCGCCCGCCCCATTCCAGCTGCGCGCCCGCCGCCGCCCGCCCCGTCCAGCGCCGCCCGCCCCGGCACCGCCCCTTGCCCGCGCCGCCCAATCGTCCCGCGTCTCATTTCCATATGGCAGCAGCCCTCCTCTCGGATTGGTCGAGGGGGCGGGAGGCCTCGCCCTCCCGCCCTGGCCCCGCCCCGTCCGCGCGCGGCGCAGGGTGAGCGGCGGGGCGGGTGCTGGGGCATGTCCCGGGCGCGGGGCTCCGTGCGCCGCCAGCCCCGGGTGTACCGACATGGTACTTATGTACATGTACACTGACACACTGCTGTTAGCGCTGCGGATACTGCGTGCCTTCTTCAGTGCTTGGTGATCCGGCACCCTGCAGCCCGTGCTGCGCGTCCCCTCCGCTCAGTACCGGCGCGGCGAGCCTGTTCGGGTTTTGCAGTTAGAGCCAGCAGCCAGACAGAGGTTTTTGGGGGGAACCAAGTCCGAAGTCAGCTGTTGGAAGCGCTCCTCTGCTCGATGGAGCAGCAGTAGCAGGGGATGCTTAATCGCAGGCCAGTTACTGCACGCACTGTTGCGGCTCTCGGCGGTACCGAGAAGCGCTTCCCTGCCAATACCGTGCCGGTTCTACCGGGACACGGGGGCTGTCGGCTGTGCGACAAACACCGCGCTCCTGCCCGCTGATGGCTATTTCGGAGCCCAAACGCTGCTTGTAGTTGAGGCTCCAGCCTGGCTTCTACTGAAGTTCACGGCAAAATCCCGGTGCAGGAGTGCAAGGTGCGATCACTCCCCCAAATGTCCCCAAATGCTTGTTCCTGCTACAGCAAGCCTTGAACGTGTTTGCATACACATTTTACTCCAACCAAACAGGTCCCCTCTCTCCCAGTGCTTACAGGGACAAGTTTGTAGAAGCTGGGCTTAGCCTCTCTGTCCTGCCCTGGGAGCCCAGGGGAGAGGTTTATCCCTGTCAGGCTCTTATGGAGCTCGATGCGTGATTCTACGGTCTGATTTTCTTGAGGTCATTCCCATGTCAACCTGCTCTCCAATTTATGATGTCAAAGGTCACTCTCAAGCTCTTCCACTGACATATTTTAAAGATTAGGAAATAATGTTGTGAGAATAGGAGTGAATTTTAACCCTGTATGATTTACTAGCCATATTTATGGAGCCTGCTAAATGCATAACATGACATATAGATATGTATGGGAAGACAAATGCACATGAAGCAGCACAGGATGTAAAAAGAGGTTAAGCAGACCCAGGCATTATGGATTACAGCTCAAAAACATGCACAAACACGTTAATTCAGTAGAAACACAGAGAGTTTAAAAGGAATCACAATGTTGATACACTTACGAGAAATTATCGTGGTTTTTTAATGGTAGTAATCTGGGGCTTATGTTTGCCTTACTGGTCTTTTGCCTGCCAAAAATGACAGCAAGCTAGACCACATCTGTTTCCAGCCCAGATTTTAATCCACCCCGGCATAGGCTCGTCTCCATCAAGAGAAGCAGACACAGTATAACAGCGCTAGCACTTTCCACGGGGCAGTCTGTCTCTATCACCACATGCCACAGGGAAGCTGAAAACCCTGCACAAGGTCTGCAGCAATGAAGGGACCTTATTTTGAATTGCCTCCCCCTCCCTCCAAACCTTTCACCATCAGTAGCCTGCAGCAAATACAGTTTGTACTTACAAGTAATAATGAAACAAATGTATTTTTAGCTATTTCCCTTGGGCACTATGTCACAAGTTTGTTCCCTGTGGAGCACAGTGTGAAGACTGTTGGGTTAGACCATCCACAGACCTGCAGAAGGATTCTGTCATTAAGGCATCCTAGCTGCAACTGTTGGACTGACCCCTGAAGGGTCTCTTTGGGAGGGAGGGCTCTAGTGGTTGTCATTGAAAAGTATATCTTGCTGGGTAGTGCCAAGACCTCTTAGCTGCAGTGCATCTTGTCTTTCCAGCTGGAGAATTCACTGCCAGGGAAGAGACCAAGAACTTCACCTGGGTTCAGGAAACCTATTTATTTTATATGAATTAAAACAGAGAAAAAAAAAAAAAACAAAAACCAAAAGCAAACTAAACCCATAGTGACTCTGATTCATGTTTTGGCAGAGAAATGGGATATGCAAAAGAAAGGAACTACTCAGCCCCTTAGACATCTTTACTCTTTCACCAGCTGGGAAGAGTTTGTTCTCAGAGAAGACCCTCTCTCTGTCAGAGGCAAACATGGTCCTCATGCTGGATCGGTCCACTGCTCTTAGAGAGTGGTGGAGCTGTTGATGATCACGGTTTCCATCTTTGTGTCTTAACTGATCTTTAAGCCATGCTAGGTCCATGCCATCAAATGCCTTAAAGATCAGGACTTGGGCTTGAATTTGGCTTGGCTTTCATGCCAGAAGGTGGCCTAGGCAGCAGAGGGTAGGTTTGATGCACTTGTGGCAGCCAGGGCTCCCACTGCAGCATGCTCTTCTAGTTGGCATTTGACAAGCACTGTGGGCTTCATGCCCAGGTGTATCACGTAGCTGTAGTCTAGCCAAGAGGTGACAAAGATATGACTAACTGAGCCTGGCTTGCTCCTGCCAAAAAGGCATGGCTTGCCTTGGCCAAGAAAAGACAATGAAAACATTACATTGGGAAGTTCACTGAGGGAGTTTGATGTCACTGGGAAATGCAGGAGTGTTCCAGAGACAGAGGCTAAGTTGAACAGCTGGCAGGTCATTTTCGGAGTCTGCTCTACAGCTTCAATATTGTACTTTGTATAGTTTGTACAGTTTTTAGTAGTTCGTATAGTTTCCAGAGAAGGGTTTTAATACTTTCAATTGTTTCAATTTAGTTCTGTTGCTTCAGTTGTAGGTTCTGACCTGGGTCCGGGTTGTGTTAGATGCAGCGCATCAGCTTTCCTTTGGAGAGCCTTCAGCTGGCTTTGGGCTAGCCTCTACCTGAACTTGCTCTGGAAAGGAGCAGCTGCTTAGAAACACTGTGTTCTGCACACGTTCAGTAGTGTTTTGCAGATGCTTAGCTCTGGGGAGCGTGGCTGCACATAGTTTCTAGCCTTGACAACTGCTTGTACCTTCTGAGACAACTCCCTCCTTCCGCTCTATTTTTGGAGACCTTACTAAGCCTCTGAGAAACAGCAAAAGCCTCCAAGAGGAGGGGAAGAAGTTTAATCTCTCTCAGACTACTTAACCTGATGGAAAATTTCTGTGTTGCAAGTGCCCACGGGTCTGATATCCAGGTTCTGAAGATAACTGTGAAATGTGAGCAAGAGTAATGGACTGTGCAAAGGTGGTGCAGATTGCAGAGGTGCAGGTGGTTGGCAGCATGGATTTCTGAGAGTCTCATCGAAGGCAGGCACTTGGTGTGACATGGAGATGCCGCTCTTTGCAAGGGGCTGGCTGCTCAGGTGTCTTGGATGAAAGCAGGTGAGCTGACCAGGTACTGGGCATGGCCTGAGGGGATGAGTGTCAGTGAGTTTGCAGCCCTTCCACAGGCTCCTTGTGGGCTAAGGAGGCATACTCAAGACAGAACCTGCTGAAAAGCTGCATCTTTGCAATGAAGATAGAGCCGGGCTTTCCTGACCAGATAGCAGGAACCTGTGGGATTCGCACAGACTGCTTGTCTGATCTTTGGTTTCATTGTACCATGCTGTGTGTAAGAACTAGTGCATTATCTTGGCAATAAAGGGACAAGGGACTATCCTGTGTCCTGGTCCTACACCTGGATCTTTTGGTGCAGTGCTCCCACTTGCCCACATGTGCCCACAGCTGTGCACCATTCTCTTCAAATGCTGCTGGATCATGCAGTCCAGGCAACTCAGGTTTCCCCACTGCTGCCAGCCTGGGGACATCAGCAAGATTTTCTGTGCAGGCAGGGTGGTGCTGGGCTGTCTGAGCACCGACTAACGCAGTGCTGTAGTGCGTGCAAGTGAACTCTCCTCCCCAGGCAGTGTGGGGCCATACCACATTGTTTTTCTCTCCAGACAATGCAGTGCTGGATTGTAAGTAAAAATGCAAAGCACATTGCAATGTTTGCTCTTTATTAATGCACTAAGATGCATTTGGGTGAAGCAGAAGGCTCCTGCTTGGCTTGGTTTCAAGCTCCGTGACAGGCTTCCATAAATAACACTGTAGCAGGGTCCAGTACACCAGATCTGACTGGGTGGGAGCCTGAACTACACAGCAGGCACTGGAAGGGGCAAGAAGGCATGGAAGGGGGTCCAGACCCTTTCCTGGCAGGTCAGGCAGGCTTGACAGACCTGGACTGAGCTGCAAGGTGTACAGTGGCCAAGCCAGCACCTGAAATCCCCTTTCCAGAGCAGGGAGCAGATCTGGCAAATACCACCAGGGCTTTAGCAGCTGCTGGAGTGGGGCAAAGGGGAAGGAGAAAGCACTAGCAACTAATTTGCTTGCTCTGCCAACCTTCGCTCATTGCTTAGGTGGAATTTGAAATCTGTACTTGGTGAGTATTTGGCTCTCTGTTTATAGCTGAGAAACTATCTACAAACTGCACGTACCATAGCTGCAGCAGAGGTTGGAGGGATACGTTTTAGCTTCTGAGCCTATGGCTAGGCCACTAGGGCATGCTGTTTCTTATTCCACTTCTGGGGAATGTGGCTGCTCAATGGAATTACAGCTTAAACTTCCAAATCCAAGGACTTCCTACATGCTGTCAGGTAAATCCCAGCTGAAGAAGGTCCCCTGGCCTTCAGGTACCAGAGTTGGGAGATAACGGCAGTTTCAATCTAAGACACGTTGAATCTTGATCAGGCAATATTCTGGCAGCTATTGACACATGATGGTATCTGGCCATCTTTTAGGGTGGCATTGGAGTCAGCCTCAGATTTGTGTTTGGCTGGCCACGGAAGGGTCCTGTTGAATATTACCTTGGGCCTTTGTCTGAGAACTTTCCTCCTTCAGTCACACTGTGGTAGGTGAAGTTACGATTAAAACAGTGAATAAATACTTTTTGACCCTTTCACCCTTCCCTTGCCTCCAGTGATTTGTGTTCTCCCTACAGAGTGTACGATTTCGGGGTAGCTGTGGCTTTGACCCCTCTAACACATGCCACAACTGATCCCCGGGCTGACCTGGCTGGAGATCCTAGAGCTATAAAACTGTAAGGTAACCGCAAGGACCTTCTGTCCTCTGTTCCAAGTTCAATGGGCAGGCAGAGGCTTAAACAAGCAGAGTGATTCCTGACAATTACTGCCTTTGAGGTACACTGCTTTGCCACTGGGGCATAGACACAGAAACCATCTGAGAAGGTGGGAGCAGCACCAAGAATTCATTTTGTCAAGTGCTCTATAGCTACAAAGCTGTGATTGTTTTTGCTGCAAAGAGCAGGCCAATAAAGTGGCTTCACAAAGTAGTTAAACTCCACGGTGGTCTCTGTCAGCCAGGCTCGCTGGGCTGGATGAACTGGGGCTGAAGCACGTAGTTTGTAGCCCAACTTGAGCAAAGAGTCAAGTTGTGTTCAGGTCACAGGACAGTTACGGGGGAGCAGGGCTGTGCAGAGGGGAGAAGCGGCGTGTGGTCCTCTGCGTGCTGTCGTGCGTGGTCTCGTAACAGCTGCACTCTGTGCTTTGTCCATGTGCATTCTCCTGCCTGCTCACTCAGGGCCTGGCCCGGCCGCGCTGTCCCAGCACCAGGAACAGCAGAGCTGTGACACAAGGAGGTGTTCAGGAGGAAACAGAACGCTTGCAGGGGATCATCTCCCAAACGGCTCCAGAGGACGAGCTGCAAGAGGCTATAGAACAAGCTGGAAAATACTCGCGAACCAGCGTGAAGAGGCACTGCTTTCTGCCACGGGCTGTGCAATCCCTGCGCTGTTTCCCGTCGCGGGCTGTACAGTCCCAGCGCTGTCACCGACAGTCGTCCCCTTCGCTCGGAGCGGCCCCGGCTCCCCTCACGCCCCGGGGCGAAGCCTGGGAGCGCCCCGGCCCACAATGCTTTGCGAGGGCAGCCCTCCCGCTGGCTTCCGCCCGGCCACCTCGGCTGCGCCCACTCAGGCGCGGCTGCGGCACCGCACCGCACCGCGATTGGCTAGCGGCTCTGCTGCTTCTACCCTGTCGCCTCTCATTGGCTCCCAGCCGCTGTCAGCGCAGGGCCCGCCTCCTCCGGTGGCAGACCGTGCCCCCATTGGGCGCCGCGGGGAGCTGCGCGGCGCATCGCGCGCGGGTTGGCTGCCCGTGCTGCCCGTCGGCGCAGTAACCAGGCAGCGGGTCACGGAGCGCCCGTTTCCACGTCAGTGTGAGGGAGCGGGGCCGGTGTCCCTGCCCGTGCCCCGCGGACCCCTCGCTCCGCTGCCTCGCCGCCACCGCCGCCGCCACCGGGAGGGAGGGGCGGACGGGGGCGGGCCGAGCTCTCCCGCCCGCGGCGCCGCCCGCCCTCCCGGTTATGTGAAGCGGCCGCCGCCGCGGGGAGCAGGCGCCGCCATTTTGGATGCGGGGGTCAGTGCCGGGCAGCGACCGCATGTCGCGATACTGTCGCGATACTGTCGCGACGTGGGGGCGGGCGGGAGGGAAGCGGCGGCGGGGGAACCGTGCGGGGCCAGCGGGGGGCGGGGACGGGGACGGGAGCGGGGCAGCCCTGGGGGCCGGGCGGGGGTGGGGGCGGCGGCCCCCCCTCCGGGCCGGGCCGCGACTGACACGCGTGACGGTGCCCACGGGGCGGGGGGCGCACGGGCCCTCCTGGCAACGGCCACCGTGGGCTGCGGGCGTCGGGGAGGAGCGGGGTCAGGGCTCGGGGCCGGGCCGGAGGAAGGTGCAGGGTGTGCGGTGCACCTGCACAGGCACCCGCTCCCCGTGCACCACGGTGGCTTCCTGCTTGAAAACGGTAGAAGCGGGCTTTTTCCGGCATACGGTCAGCTCCAGGGCTGTTGCACGGGAAAGCTCAGAGCTCACTTGGCGTGTATGTCATGAGTTCATCTGGTGGCATGTTTCATGGTTTCAACAGTATAAAGTAATTGGAGGAAGGAAAATGCCCCTCACCATATTAACCTTAGGTTTCATTTTAGCTATGCGTTTTTTACTGATAAATGTGAATTACCTTTCTCAATTTCCAGGCCCAATCTCACTGTTGCAGCTGGATATGAAGGCTTGCAGAGAAGCTTGTCCCTTTCTGCTTTTCTGATGTGCTGCCTCTACCGTTTTGCTGCTGCTTGTCTTTCAAAGGGCATTCTTAATTGCCCAGAATTTTGGCATCACTAGGCTGCACAGTACCTTTCCATACATATAAAGTATTGCTTTGTAGCACTTTTGTCCAGGCATTAGGAGCTAGCCTTTGGAGAAACATCCTGAGTTCTCTGAACTTTTGATGYCTGTGATGCTTATTGCAGAGTAGTTACTACTTGAAAAACCCAAGCGAGTTAAATTTCCCTGTAGACATTCATGTAGCTTTCATGTGAGGTTTAGGAGGAAGAAAAGGAGCTTTTCCATTGTCAGTTGGGCTTCTGGGAAACCTAGCTAGCTGTGAGATAGGCAGGAGTTATTTGTGATTCGTGGTTGTGTGTTCTGTTTTGGTAGCAGTGTATTGTATCAGGACTCTGGTGGCCAAATCTAGGTCAGAGGCTATGTAGATTATTCCTGCATTGTCATAAACAGTGAAAATTTGGGTCAACAGCTTACTTTGAAATACTGCCTCTCTATGTTGTGATTACGTTGTTTTTCATTACTGCTGTTTTTTGGAGTAGTTTCACTGGGTTTGAATTGGTTGCCATAGCTGAAGGCTAAAGTTAGTGATAGGAAGAAGTGACTTGATCAAAGTCTGCCAGACTTTGTTGCTTCTGATGCTAACTCTTGCTTGTTTCAAGAAGAATTGCAGACATTGTGCTGCAGAGGAGAGTGTTTCCTAAAACTGTACCCAAGACTTCCTGTGGTAATACTCAGGAATAATTTGGGTCCTTGCATTGGGATATGCAGGGGTAACATCTTCAAAGGTTGAGTGAAGGTGATGTGTGAGATAACATTTGCAGATGTAAATCTTATCAGCGTTTTTATATGAAGATTTTACATGTGATGCTATTTCAGAAGTCTCAGAGTAGTGATAATTATTTTCCATAGAACGTTGTTGAAGGTTTTGAGAAGGTTAGGCATGAAAGCTTTTGTTCTTTTATGCCATGATTAGGCATCGACCTTTTCCCACTTAGTGTTCCCAACCTTGTTATTGGAGAGGCTGTGAATGTTAACAGCCTCCCTTTTTCTCCTGGTGGCCTGGGCACCTTGTTGCCTTGCTTTGGAGCTGTCATTTTCACTGTGCTGCCTGTTGAACTTCTGTGCAGGAGCAAATCTGAGGACTAGTCTTCAGTTTTAAGCAAATGTATGAATCTGTCTTGACGAAGAACGAGCAGTTTATATACGACTAACTGAAGGGTTAAGGAGCTAAAAGCATTTGAAATTTAATAGGTACTTTTTTTTTTTTTAATTTTCCCTAACTTAAGACCACAGAACTGAATCCATTTGTTTCTGTATTGAGTCCACTATCTTGTGTTTGATTCAATATTGCTTGCAAGAAAGACATTTATTCTTGATCTGAGGTCAAGAGGTATTGGAACAATGCCCTTGCTATGGAGGTTATTTCAAATTTTTTAGTCATTTTCAATATTAGTTCTGTTAACATGTCCAACCAACAGTTTTACAATATCCCATTCATCGGACCATACCTTTGTAATATTAAGCCTGAATTTACGTTAACATTTTCTTTAAGTTGAACAAACATCTAGTGGTTTTGCTTGACTCTGACCATGCTCTTGTAAACCCAGCTGACCATTCAGTGCCAGTCTCTGGTAGATCGTGTAACTTTTTTTCTCTGCTGCTTCAAAGCATTCATTTCAATCTTAAAACTTTTTTTCAATATAGTGCATCTATCTTGAGCTCTGAAGTGTGATCAGTTGTTGCTTGTGGTGGTGATACAGTTGAAGGAACACATACAGAAATTATCTAATAATTTAAAAGAGATAGCCTTTGGGAACTTGGCAGTTTAGTGGAGCTATATCCATTACTTGAAATAAATTTTTAGAAGGATGCATGGTGCTTTTGGTGGGCTTAGCTTACAAGGTGCATCTGTCTGAAAGTAGTTGTTTGGCTTTCCTGCCTGCTCTGTAGTTACTGTTTTCTTCTTCCACACAAAGTTACAGAGGTCCTTTGTGTAAGTGAGGATATTTGGCTTTATGGTTTACTTTGGAATGTCTGTGTCCTATTGTTTGGTTAACTGCAAGCTTAAATATAAAGCAGTATTTCCCTCCATCTCTACCCAGTGTTGGTGGGGAAGTGAGCTCTGTGTCTGATGTTCAGAGAACTGAGAGTGAATTTGCATCCCCAGCATGATAGGTTGTTTCAGTTGCACTGGTCCAGTGAGTTTTTTGGCATGCATAAAGTGAATTTTTGTACTTTTGAATAAAGTWATATTTAATGGAATCTGCAGTGAGGAAAGGAGTGCATTCTCATTGAGTCTTCTCAGATAGCTAGCAATGAAATACCCCCCTAAGTTTTGCAGGGTTTTAATATGTCAGGAGAGCCCTGCCAAGCAAGAAGAATTTTTTGCACCCTTGCTTAAAAGGATCAGGTTAAAACAAAAAGGTGMATGTTGGAGGTTTTTGTCTGTTTTCTTCATACTTTGCCACTTGCGGTTAGCTGGGCATTTTAAGTCTTCTACATTCAGGAAAGACTGAGTTTAACGACCTTATTCATCTTAATTATTTTATGTTAAAAATAGAAGAGAAGAAATAGGAGTCTTACAAACAGAGCCAGTAGTATGCAGAACAGCATTTAAGCTTTGGCATCACTTTAAATATTGTCAAAACTATTGAGTATCTATGTATGTGCAAGGTTTGTAATACACATGCCTGATATTTAAATGCTTTTTGAAATTATGTTTCCATGTCAGTTTGCTAAAAGGCTGGAAGGGTGCTACACAGTTTACATGTTCAATCCTGTTTTGTAACAATGAAGACAGGAAAAACTTAGGTATGAGAAATTTCAATGTATAAAGTATTTCCTCAGAAGTACTTCTGTGGACCAGAGTTTTGAGCCCTGAAACTGCCTATGTAGAAATATGGAAAATAACGGAATTACGGAAAGAAAAAATAAATAAGCAAGGAATTTTACATGAAGGAGAAATCTATTAATGTGTTGTACTAAAACAAGGACAACAAAGTGAAATAGAAAAAATTGTGATCAATGGTATTTTAATGCAATCATATGAATAATATATGGAATGATTTACTGTTGAGGATAGGAACATCTCTCAAGCATTATTTACATGACTAGGAATTGTATTGGTGGTTCTGTTACATAAGGTGTGGAGGAAGGATATAAACCTTTGTTCTTCAGGGCACAAGCAAATTACTTGGAAGCAGTATTTGTCTATCATGACTGTTCATACAAAATACTTTTGTCTTTGCCCCTAAATTATTGTCTTACACCTGGGAATACTATTATGTATAGTTAATTTAATGAACTGAACTATTTTAACGTAAGATTATTCGTTCTATCACAAACACCTGAAAAAACAAAGCAACAAATCTCATGCTGTCCTTTGATAAGGTATCTTTTTATAATACTTGCTTTCTTTCCATTATGTATGGAGTCCTGAAGCAAATTAGTCTCTTTTATTCAGAGGGTATTTGTGTATTTGAAACATTGTTGATAATTCAGACGTTAATTAGCATGAAACCTGACAGATCCAGGATGTATGTTCTGAAATTTTGGTGGTGGTCTTTCGGAGGTCTTGAGTAATCCACCAAAACCATTTCCTTCCAGCTTTGCTTTTGCTACATGAGCAAAAGTCCTTCTCATATTCTCTGTGTTTTATTACCTCCTGCCTCCCCTCCCCAGCTGAGTCCTTTAAATGAGCCTGTCTGACTTGAAGTGTTATGATCAATGTTTAACCTGTTGCCAATCTTTTGCTTCCCTGCAGATGACCTGTTGTGATTTCAAGCTGGAGTCCTCATTGTCCTTTCATTCTTCCGAAAAAGTCTCATTATTTGGCTGCCATTTCACTAAGTCCTTCTCATTTCCAGGCATGGTGTCGTCTGTCTCTCTGGCCTCTTTATAAGTCCTGTTTATTATTTATAAACACTTGCGTCTGTTCATTCCCCTTCATTCTTATTTCTTTATGCTTGACTGTATCTGGGCTACAGCTAGTATAGAGATATCAGTCCCATGGTAATTCACTCTTCATTTCTTTTTCTCAGACCAGTACAAATGTTTCGTGCTTTTAATTTCTTTCCCCCTCTTCTGCCTCTTTCTGGGTACATCAGTTTAAGTTTTTTCCCTGAAAGACCTCAGACTACAGAAGACTAAATGTCTGCCTTTAGCTTTCTCATTTTTTCTCCCTGTGTTCCATCCAGTTTTTTCTCCAGTTTTGCTCTTTTCTTTGTGGGGTCTTACCCATGTCTTTTTTACTTTCCTGCTTTCTTGAAAGCTTTGTTTTGTGAAGCAAGTGTGAAATCAACATCTGTTACAAATTTCTTTATTTTGTCAACATTTTAAGTCCCAAAGAGGTTTGCTCTGGCCAGCATATTCAACCCACTGATGCTTATTTAACAGAGTACAAGGTTAGCTTTGTGTTCCATGTAGAGCTGCGGTAATTTGCGTAAGTGCTGGAGATGTGTGTGTTACTGCATTGTCATGGATGTCTGTCCTGGTACCCCAACACTTTATCCTGCTGTGAACTTACATAGACTAGAAAAAAATGAGGACTGTGCCTTGGCAAAGTGATTTCTTGCATCACAAATGTCCTGTTAGAACTAACAGTCTGCTCTCATGGTTTTGAAAACACACTATGGAAAAGTGTCTTCCTTTTGATGAAATAATTGTATTTGTTATATGTACTAACTTCTATTTTGTGCATGCCGAAAACAAAGATTTGAAAGAATTTCTTGCATCACTGCAGGTCTTCTCTTGATTTAAGGTCGACTTTGTTTCATCTGAGGAGGACAATTACTCTGAGAGGCTGGAGATTAATTTGAATTACCTTTATTTTCAGAATTGTCAGGATGGTGGATAAGAACATTTACATCGTACAAGGTGAAATCAACGCAGTGGTGGGAGCCATAAAGCGTAATGCCCGATGGAGCACTCACACACATCTGGTAAGTTATCTTGAGTTGTTGCTATCTGTGGCTGCAGGTAGCAACACCTATGGCAGAAATCACCTGGTTTTAGAAAAGTACCTCGATTTTTTGTAGCAGTCGTTATAGTACTTTTGTAAGTAAAGCTGGAATAACTTTCTGCATTGTTTACATTGTTTTTGGCTTCTCATATGCCAGCAACTGTAAAAGCTACAAAGCTGGAAGTCTTCTACCGTTTTATCCTGCAAAGAAGAAAACCCCCCATTGTATTCCGTCTGGGAATCATCTTCTTTTAGACTTTCTTGCCTGTGATGTCAGGGAATTTGAATATATGGTGTTATTTTATTTAGCACAATGTTTTTATGTGTCTTTTGTACTTTCATAGAGAAGACAGTCTTCATCATGAAAGCCATGAATTAAAATTTGAGGATGTCATCATATATGGGGTATTTTTAGATTTTTCATATGGCATAGTATCTGTTTTCAGCTCTGTTTTGTTGCTTTTATCTATATTCCTGACTAAAACCTGTTAGTAGTTTCAAACCTGCTTTGGGAAAAGCCATAAATACAGTGTTTCCAAGTCTAACCATGCATTGGGGAGTTTATGGCTGCCACAGTGTAAATGTGTGCATGTGGCACACTGTGTCTTGGTGCTCTTCAGAATGTCACATGAGTAGCAGATGGCTGTGATCCAGCACAAGTGGTTTCAGTTTGTCAAAGGGCGGGGCCCTTTTTCTTTCCATCAGGCATTCTTCATCAGAGCTCACGGCCTCCCCATCGGAGGTGTGGGTGCAGCTGCAGTTGGCTTGGAGAAACTGCTGCTCCTTATTTTAATATCGTAAAGATAGGCTAAGCCTAAAGGATGCAGCTAATTCATATAAATATTGCACTGTGATTCTTTCTTCAAGTTATTTTAATGGCATAAAATGTCATTGTATTTCTGTTCCCATTACAATCTGCATAGATTAACATTATAGCAAATCCAGATGAGCCGTTTCAATATGGTATGAGTTAGATTTGCAGTGAAATTTATTGAACAGCAGAAGGCTAATCAGAAATACTTCTAAGGACAATAAAACCAAACCAGAATGCTCAGTCTTGGACCTATGCTTTGACATTTGAGCTGTATGATATTGGGGAGCAGTAGCAGGAAAATAAAAATTCTTCTCTTGGATTTGATGATGTAAACATGCTGACAGTGATAAACTCAAACCACAGTCCTTCTGTGAATATGATGGTGAGGTCTTTAACAGACCCTTTATTAAGATTCCATTCAGGAATATGTTTGCCTCATTAATTACTTCCTTCTTATATGTAACCTATAGGATGAAGAAAGGGATCCCCTGCTGCATAGCTTTAGCCACTTAAAAGAAGTGCTGAATAATATAACAGGTAAGCTTATACAGAAATCAGCAGGTATGTGCACTTGCTAGGGTATCTGCAAATAAATGTACAGGTGTACTTATTTGTCTTATTTACTATCCAGAGGTCATTTATTGAATAACAAGAAAAGAGGAAATATGTATATTCTTTTACATAATATCTATGTAAACTAGCACAGAAATACCACTGCTGCCACTGTCTATAGGAGTATGTATATATATTTTTGTGTGTGTATGCACACACATATTTTTTTAAACGTGCATGTTTCTTTGATATACTGAAGCTGGTAGAAATATACGAAATGTGGTGTATTATCATGCATAGCCTTTTTGTGCTTTGTTTGTGCTTTTGATCTGTGAATGATGGGAAAAATCTGCTTAGAAGGTGGCTTCCTTCTGTTTTTTCCTCACATTCTTTGGATTGTTAGTTTTCATCATGTGTTATCAGTAACAAGTGAAGTATAGCCCTCTGTTTCTCTTTGGGTCTCTTGGATTTTAAGTGAAAGACTTACTTTGTGATAACCTGTGCTGAAAGACACTGCAAATCTATATTGATTACAGAAGTAGAACACAAGGCTGTGTTGTGTATCCTGACCATTTTTTTTCTAACAACCCATCTTTCTCCCCTTCCCCCAACATTTTCTGGTTTTGTAGTTTCAGGAGTGATTGTTTAAGTGTAACCTAAATATATGTTTAGAGTCTGGAGGTGAAGCTAATCCTAAGCTTCATATGGCATTCTGCTGGTTCTTCCCAGGATTTCTCTTACTGATTGTAGTATTTGAAAGTAAACTTTATTTCTGGTCCCTTTATTACAGTAAGTATTCAGAACTGCACTCAACCTAGGTTTGAGATGGACTTTTTGCATTTCTAATTGTGAAGCATGCTCATTCTTGTGTCAGTGCTGAGTCTGGAATCCCATAAAAAGTGTGTTCCCTAGAAGTACAGTAGTGCTGCTTCCAGGTGATGACAAGAAGTGCTGAGGACATGTGCCGGGTCTAAGCCTTTATTCCTTCCTGTTTTGTGGCTGCCTGTAAGTGTAATGCTTTACTTTTCTTTGCCAGGTGAACTTCCTGCATTTGTAAGCAGGGCTTTTCTCTCAGATCATGACGTCTTAGGGAACTCCTGAACAGCTTGCATTTCTGGATAGTGTCTTTTTTCTGGATGTTAGGCTTGTACCTGGACTATGTGACAGTCTGGATTTGTGGGTTTTTTTGTAAGCTCACTCACCATCTGTAAGATATGCATGCAGTCACCAAAAGTGTTTTGGGAGGAAGTTTTCCTTTTCTCTCTTCTATGAGATAAAATTTCTTTGAAATAAGCCTCTTGAAGTTCTTTGCCATTATTACAAATATCTCTTCTCATCAACAAGAGCAGGGAATGTCAGGATGCTCAAATAAATGCAGTATAAGTAAATGTCAGGAACTGGCCATTTATCTAGAGCAGCTAGATACAACGTGCTGTTGACTTGTTGGGGAAAAAATGCAAGTTCACTGTCTGCTTATGTTAGAGAAAGGGAAGTTTAATGTACTGAGAGATTCGGAGACTCTCTTTGTATTAGTCATCATGTACGTGTGGTTCCTGCTGAGATAATAATTGCTTAAATATGGTAATGATAGCATGTTGGTTTGACTACATGGGATTCTTTTAAACAGGTAATTTCAGCTTCAATGACTGCTATTTACTGACTAGTGTCTTGAGATAGGACATCATTGCTATGCTCCATTTTTTTTCCGTTTTACACATGGACTTGTTCCCGGGCAATACTTTGAATGGTACGGAGTCCATCATCTTCCAGGCAATCAAAAGTCCAGTCCCAGCATAGGGGTTTTTTGGTGACTTTTTTTTCCCTAGACCTTCCTTTCATGTCTCTTTCATTAGCTCATGGAAACACATTGCTTTTATATTTAAATTTATTCAAGCTGTAATCTTTGACATTTGAGTTAGCTTTTAGTACAATTTTGCATTTATAGTAATATATATTATGTATTTTCTCAATCCCCCAAGAACCCATTTTAATCTGTTCCGGATGCAAATTTCAGGCTGCCTTGTCCCATCTCCCCTCTTGCTCTCTCCCTCCCTTCCCCTCCCCCATGGAGCATGTTTGATCAGGTGTGGCAGGAATATCCACTGTCAAGCTGCGCCCTTTATATTAGTCAATATTATCCTTCCTTCCCTCCCACTCCCTTCATTCTCCTCTGGGCTTTACCAGTTGATTTATAATTTTGGAATTCTCATCGGAGTCTGTAATACAGTTTGTTCATTATTTAACCAAAACCTGTTTAATGAGCAAAGAGAGGCAATGTAAATGTTAGGCATGTTGCAGTGGAGTACCTTTTGTTCTCCTCTGAGCTAGAGGGTATTAACTCTGTCGTGACTGTGATGCTGAAATACCCTGGTCAAGGGTATAAAGATGCACTGTATGCCCTCTGCAGCTAAAGATTCCTGTTTCAAAGTATTACTCCTCAAGAGTAACTAAGTTGCATACTATAAAGCTTGCCTGCAAGTAAGTAGTGGTATCCCATCCTGTTGTAACATCTGCATATGCTCATGGAGGAAACCTATGGAGAAGATGTGTTGCTCAGCACAAACAGGCGCATGATTATGGTAAGAGTAACTTCACTTTTACAACTCAGCATACGTAGCTAAGGGCCTTGAACCTGAATTATATGGAATGAAGTTTCTCTTTAAAATTCTGATAGAGAAACTTAATTTCTGTGGCAATTTTATGTAGATTTATAAAAAGAATTTAATAATTTGAAAATGAACAGCATGTCTGCTCTGATCCACTATAATTAGATTTGTTGGATGCCATTTTTAGACTTTCATGGACTGTGTGTATTTTAGTTGTTATTGATGATAGTTGCCTGAAAAACAGAAATGAAACATAGTTGGGTGGTGCATAAGTTAATCCAGGATAAATGTAGTAGCTGACTGTTTGTTACACTAAGATGAGCACAATAAGCCTAAATTTGATGGTGTGTCTCATATTTCTAGTGCTTAGAAAAAGCAGAAGTCTGTGTCCTGAATTATAACCGCATGGAAGCAGTTACTATCGAGCTTTGTCCATGCATCCAAAATTAAAATACAACTACATCTTCAAAGGTTATTTTAGAACTGATAAAAACTTGTATTGATACAAGTTTGGATCCAGGGCCACTGTCACCACAGCTTCCATTTGACTGCCCTGTAAAGTGAGCTGAGTATCCTGAAAAATATGTGTGGATGTTGAAACATTTGTTCGTTTTGTCAGTTTTGTTATGGGTTTAGGTCAACAAAAGGAACCTTCTTTTTGACATCCAGTGATAACTGAGCATTTTCTCTTTCATGAGTGGTTCCAACTTAGCATACTCTCTAGATCAGCAGAGAAAGGTTTTATAACCACAAATAGCTGGAAATACGAATTCATTATAAGTCTGCTTTTCCATGATTTCATGAGGATTGGGTTTCTTTAAATCTTTCTGTGGCTATTGAAGTCTTCAGACTGTTCTGGTATGATGTAGAGGTAGGAGCAGATACTTCTGTAGTCATTCTTCTCATTGCAGAATTTGTGCTTTGCTCTGATCAGTGGGATGAGTCAGTAACTGGGATTTTTGTGCCTGAAGTGCTGCTTACTGGTGTGTAGGATGGATTTAGGGCAGAAATGACTGAATACAACTGCCTTGTACAAGTCATGACTGCAGTGGGAGAAGCAGGTGTTTGTGGAAAGTGTGTGCATCGAGAGTCTATTTAAATAAGGTTTAAACTAGGTAAACACACCTGTGAAGAGGTGCTTGTGTATATTTTAGGTCCATGAGTGCCAGACTGCAAGGTTTGAGTCCTTTTATCCTCTGGTGGTTCAGAGTTAGTGCATTTAAACAGAAGCTGCAAAGTAAGCTGTTAGAAGCACTCTGATTTCATGCACATTCATGACATTTTAAATGAATGCTTGTACAGTGGGTTCAGAAGAATCTTTTCATGGCTTATTTCAGACAAGAAGCTGCTGCAAATCTCCATCTTTAGAGGGTTGGCTGGGGCATTAAGAGCTGGCTAAAGGTCAAATGACTGTAACCATAAGAGAACCTTTGCCCAGTGTACTGACTTAATATACTTGTTACTGTAGCCATCAGTTTTCTGGTATGTAGACTTGATTGCACACTCATTTTCTCATGTCTGAGCTCTGTACACTCAGTTTTTAGGTAAAATCTGACAGGTATATAAAACAATACAGGAATTTTATCCTGATTTTGTATTAATGTCTGAACTTTTTATGGAAGATCTAGTTTTAAGAAGTGGTAAATTGGTAGTAAATATAAATGTGTGGCCTCTTCTCAATGCTATGGAAGTGCTATTGAATAGAACATAAGATGTTCATTGTGTTCTATTCAAGTTAAGAAATCAGAAAAAAAAATAATATTTGGGGTTTTTTTATAAAGAAGTGTAGGAATTAGACTATATGAATGTGTGATATGTAAAGTGCTGTGATGGTTGTTGCTTTGCAGGTAACAGCAACACTGTATTTTATTTATTATTTAGATCTTGAGTTTCTGCTGAAAGTGCCTGGACTTGCTGGCAAATAACAAATACTGATGAACTGTAAGCTGTGATATTTCTGCCATTGTTTGCATTGAAAGATAGAAATGTTATCTAGATCAGACATTAAAAAAAAAAAGTCACCTAAGCTTGTTTTTCTGTTGCTTATCAGCTTCGTATAAAAGATCTAGAACAGTCCTAATCTCAATAGATTGTCTGTTCTTGTGATAACTCAAAAAATGAAAGGAAATTTTTTTTTTTTTAATAACAGGTATCCATACATGTTAACTTGGTATTTTGGAAGACCAAGCAATTCAGTCTAACATTTAGCTTTTGTTGCATTCTCTATGAATTTTTTTTAAGAAGAATGGAAAGGGTATAAGAGAGGTTAGGAAATTGATAGAAGATTTCTTCCATAACTTTAATTCAGCCTCACTCCAGTTAGTGGATGGCAATACAATTTTAGTCCATATTGAATGACCTGACACTGTGTACAGAAGTGGTAATTTATTTCTCTTCATATTTTCTGTCACCTTCTTACTATAAGAAATACGAATATTAAGGTGACAACTTAAATTTGATGCTTTACTTGCAGGTTGAATCCAGACTTGATTTTTGCCAACTCTGTTCAGACAATACAGTAAAAGTTGTCATTTTAAAAGCAAGGTTCTAGTCTAAATGAATGTAGGCATCCTCCCAAGTGCACAGAGAATGTAAACCAATGCAGTATTTTTGCTTTGAGGCTGCAAGTAGTTCCAGATTCTTTGAGTGAGATTAATCTTTTAAATCTCATTCTACCATCAAATTAATCAAATCAGCGTCTTATAGCTGAGGTCTTTGGATCTTCCTCAGGGAATAAGCTTCTATTGATATTTTTGTCATAGATTTTCTTGTTGTTTTCTTGGAGAAATAATAAACCAGACTTTTCCCAGGTGCCTGCTAACTTTGTGCTTTTATTTTCTAAGTGATTTTCCTGGAGTGACACTGATGTGCTCTAAGAATGGTAGCTGCACTGCAAACGGGATGTGAACTTGTCAAGACCAAAACTAACACAAGAATTATCGTAATTTCACTTAAGATTTTGTTTATTTTCTGTATAAAGGAAAGAGGAGGAGGAATGCCCTTGATGAAGAATGACTTACAGATGTACCAAGACAAGCACCATAACCTTTTTCAAGGCTTTTCTGTTGTGTGCAGGACAGCATTTATGCAGAGTGTGGGAGGAGTCTGGTATGGATGGTGTCACTCTGAGCTCTGATTGATTCTGTTGGATTGTACATTGAGCCCTTCAACACAGGTTACTGAATGAAATTGAAACTCCTGAGAAGGAGCAGCTTGTAATTTTGACATTTATTACTATTACTGAACAGGCGTAAAGGGATAAACTATGGTTGTGTAGCATTCTTAATTTGATAACTTTTTAGCTCGTGTTAATCTTCTATTTTGTTTCTGAGTAGTAAGAAACTTAATGAATAAAATCGAAAGAAGTGGAGTGAATCTCAGAATATCTAGAGCAAAAAACCCTAACCAACCCAGTAAGGTGGTCTTCACACTAGGTATTTCTGCATGTCTCCTAAAGTCTCTTATGCAGTTCAGCACCACGACCTTTGTGATACCACTTAAGCATCCTTTCAATACAGTTCTTTGAGTGCAGTTTAAGACTAGAGCTTGAAGCTTAACGGTCTTCCTTTTATGCATGGCTAATGACTGGCAGGTACAGGCAGGAGGTGGTGCTGTTAGAAGGAATTGTTTCCTGACCCCTAATCCTTAAGGACCCAAGGATCTGGATGGACAAGCACTCCTGGCTGTTGCTTGGAAGAGTTCCCACAGTGGGCTTGTTCTGTAACACCAGCCTTCTGTTACCACTGCAGGGCTGGGCTCTGAAGAGCTGCCACATGTGCATGGTGTGCAACTGACTTTCTCTTGTTCCACGCTTGTTGAGCAATTACTTTTCCACTTGTTGGGCACTCCATTATTTCCTTCGGTTACTGCTTCTGTGTGAAGTGGAGCCATAAAGGAAATGGCTTAATGTACATACATTAGAGGGCAATAAATTRTGGTTTGATTTGGTGAAAAGGCAGTACCAGATGCTCCATAGAAGCTAAGGTTCTTCTTAAGTCAGCTGTTGAGGTTTTGTATCGAGTTTTTTTGATGGTGATGCCTGTGTTTTGGCCAAGAGTAGTGAAAAGGAATTGTGCTCAATTAAGACACCTTAAGGCTATTTGCATTATAGTAAAAGCTCTGTGGAAGTAGGAGTGTACATGAAATTGCTTGATTCTACTAGAAGTTTATTAAATATATAGCTCTCCTGCCACCTTTCCGTCTTTTAGCTGTCTCACTCAACTGTTGCCAGCTAACCTGTTAAAAATATTGTCGCAAAGGTGATGTACTTCAATGAAGCAATATCTTGTGTCAGAAAGTACAGGTGCATATTTATATAGTTGCATAATATGTAGTAGGACTGCCAAGAAGTGTTGATCATGCATACACGAGAAGCATACTGAAGTATTCGTCATCTCAAAGAGTCTGTAGCTTAAGAGGTTAGCAACAGAGCGAAGTCATTAAGTATACAAAGTTGTTAAACACTTGAGGGTTTTTCTTAATGATTACCTCCATTTGTCCTTCAAACAGGCTGGTTTTGGCTGATCCCCAATGTGGTTTATACCAAGATGTGAGTTTGAAGGAGAGGTTTGAAAGAAGATACAATTGGGCAAAAAGTCCTTTTTTTCAGGAATAGTGCAGGGATCTGTGATAACGTGCTGCTTCTCTCAGTAATTAGTGTGGAAGAAAAATGCCAGCAAGAAATGAGTTAGAATGGCAGGGATTAAAAGGTAAGTGTAAAAGTAGCAGTTTAATGGAGAACATTGTTATTAAAATAGCAAATTGATTGGTTAGGGAACCTTAATATCGAGGGATGTGCTCTTGGCAGCCTGCCCATTTGAGGTAAACCTGCAAGAGCTTTTTCTTTTTGAGGCAACTGTACCTAGCTTGTTGGCTGTCTGAGTATTGTGGAATAGACTATTGCTGAAGGGTTGTTTTTCATTTGTGTTCAATTTTTCAGTTTTTTTTTTTTGCAATCAGGAAAAAAATTAGTCTTCCAATGTGTTGTAGACCTCCTCATTGTAAGTTCTGAAAAAAAAGGTTGGGTGGATAGCCAAGATGAGATTAGCTCAGTCAGTTAGAGCACAGTGCTGATAACAGCAAGGTTGTGCTTGAATCCCCATGTGGGCCATTCACTCAAGAGTTGAACTAGATGATCCGTGTGGGTCCCTTCCAACTCAGAATATTCTGTGATCTTGCTTCTGTAATTTGTCTTTAGAAAATGATACAAGACAGCAGATTTGTCCAGGAAAGAGATGTAAAACAGCTGCATACAGTCCTATGGAAACTCCTGTCATCTTTTAGATGACATGATTTTTAACTTGCTTTTCAGCACTTTTAAAAGCTACAAAAAGACAAAATTTGATGTATAAAGTCTGCAATACGGTGACTTAAAGGTAGGGCCTGAGGTTTTGTGGCGTGATGGATTTGAGGTGAGAGATAGAAGTGTCGTGAATGAGTTTGTGTTGTTGGTATCAACGGATACTTTCTGGGGAAGAACTCTGTAAGTGAATGGAAATCTGTGGTTTTGTTAAAAGAGTGAGGAAGGCTAAATCATTAATTAAATATATAGAAATATTTTAGGGACAGTGAATCAGTACATGTCATCACAAAATTATACGAGATAAAAAAACCCATCTTGTGAAGGAACATTTATCGAGTGGTCATTGTAGAACATCAGTAGATCTACACTAGTATTGTATGATGTACTGTATCCATGTGACTTGGAAATATTACTGGAAATGTTAGAGCAACCTGCTCTTGCTTTGAACTCCTAATTGTTTTTGGATATGTCTTCTTTAGTTTAAGGGCATGGATAGACATAGAATGCTCATCACTTGAACTTTCTGAAATTAATATGTCCATGCTTTTTGCATGGTGGAGTTGTGAAGTTAAAACTTGTCGGTTCAAACCACTGTTGTAGTCACCATGTTGTGAAAGAAAGAGCAAGTGTATGTGACAGTTGGGGAATAGGTGAGACATTATGACAGAAAAATCCCATTGCAAGGTGAGTAGAAATGAAAAAGTGAAATATGTTAATGAGAACTTGCGCACAGATGCAATAGAACTAAAGTTTGGGGTGATACTGGCTTTAGCTATCCTGTTAAAATGAATAGATTGATAAACAGGTTATTCTAATGTATTTTGTACTGTAATTGCAGTTACACAATTACAGTACTCAAGGGATATACTTCATTAATGATTTTTGGATGAATATGTTAAATTCTTCAGTGCTGATGGTTGTTTGATTATTTGAGCCTCTATCTATACCCTAATACAAGCATGTAAGAAGTTCTGTTTTCCAGTTCTGCCCTTGTAGCAGTAAGCTGTAACTTATTCCTAGACGTATTGAAGCAGTAAGCTACAAACAGAGCAGTCTTTCAGAAAGTGTAAGCTGCCTTTGCTTAATGCAGGAGTCTGAGTGCTTGCATGACTGTAAATAATTCTCAAAGCGTGTGCTATTTAAATGAGATGAGATACTTCAAAACAATGCTCTTCTCTTTTGATCACGTTTAGCTTGATTCTGGGAGGAATTTTTTTATTAAGATGTGCCTTTGTGCCCTGTTACTTTTCATGAAATTACAGTTTTTCTTGATACAAAGCCTGCAAAGTGGCTCTTGAAGTAGATTCCACTTACAGCTTGATTAACTGCTTAAATAATTCGAGGGTCAAGTTGTAAATCTGAGGAATTGTTGAAATAAATAAACATGTGGTTGTGTACCTTGACCACGGTGTACTGAAAGAGAATGATCTATTAGGTCTGGCTGTAGCCTACAGGAGGAGCTTTGTTCTACAAATAAAATGAGTGGCAGTGGTAAAATATGGTTGCTTATGTAAGCATCTTTAGTAACTGCACTTAGCAACTTGGATGTTCTTCAGAGTGGCATTAGACAATTTATAGTGGCCTGTAATAGTTCTGTAATAATGAGGATAACTGTCATGATAGTATCCAGGAGCCATCATTAATTGGTTTTTACTTCAGTCTGAGGTTTTCGTGGTTGTCATTCAGAAACGCTATCTTTTTCTTTACATACTCAGCTCTTACTGGAAAAAAACCCAAATGTTTTGACTATCTGAAGTGAAAATATATTCAGTCAGACTTAAACTCTAACAAGTACTGTCAGATTTTACTTCTGTGCTTCCCTCTATTAAATATGTTCTGCCTCAGCATGAGGTTAGCACCTCAGATGTGATGAGGCTGGTACAGGGAGTGGGAGAACACAGTCTTGGGAATATTTACTTTGGTGGTATTGTTGATGATGAACACAAAGGTGTAGGAAATAGATGTGCTCAAATATTTACTAGTCTGTTAAAATATGGTCAATGAGAAGAGACTTTTTCAGTTGAAACAGAAGTACTAATTTAGATTTGTTTTTTCTAAACAAAATTTTCTGAAAGCATGCAACTTCTTTGTGTGCTACAGGAGTCTGAATACTTTCATCATGAAGGCTTCCGCTTCGTTAAGAACATAAGGGAAGAAACATGCATGTTTTGCAAATAAAAAACCTAATGTTTTCTTGGGGAAAAGGCTTTGCCAAAAGTGTTGGAAACATAGGAGAGGAAGAAATAAAAATATTCAGACACTGTAGAAAGCAAAAGGACAACTCTAACAGTAGCTGAATTGTGGTTCAAGAGTTGGAAAAAATAAAGAAATTTCAGAGCAAATAAATTGAAGAAATATATTATTAAATAATGAGGAGGAGGAAGAGCATCATAGGCATCCTGGGATGCTTAACTTAGTGGTCGTTTGGTAATTGACTATTGAAGCATTCTGTCACAGACAACATCAGCTTGAATTTTGCAAACAGTTTCTCCCTTTTATTAACAATCCATTAAAAATCTGAAAGGAAAGTTCACTCTCATTCAGCTGCTTCTAAATTGTAGTTTCTTTCTTCCCGCAGTTTCTTCATGCTATAGAGTTTCGCAGCCTGTACTGGTCCTTGTTCACATGCATGAGGCCCATGTGCTGCAGCGGAAGGTCACACACTCCCTTTCGCTCTGCAGGAACAGCAGGTGATGGTACCAGCTGTTCACATCCTTGTATTATATGCCTGAATTTGAGCAGCTGTATGAGGCTGCTAATAAACTCTTAACATGTAATGAAGTTCATATCTTGCCCACATTTCCCTTGATCCTGCTCAGCCCTGACCAGTATTTTTTTTAACATCTTTCAATTCCATCTATAAGGTGCTCCTTTTCTTCCTTGTGCTTTTCTCCACTCTTGTACGATGTGCTACTCAGATGCTTGAAAAGTGTTGCAGATTTGAAAAGGAGAGGGTATCATAAAACATGCAAACTGTACAGGATTTAAGGAACCAGGAACAATCTCTTAGCAAAAACATTTTAAAATTTTGTAGTTTTAATGCTGTAGTGAAAATAATCTAGACTGTTCTAAAGTATATATTTGTCCTTAAACAGTACTACTTTTGGGTACAAACCTAGGTGTGTGTTTGTTTGAGAGGAATGGGTCGAAAGTGCTTTTGTTCTGAAGAATCTGCCTGCATCCAGCTATATGAATAGGTCTTGTTATGTGAATCTGCTATTAAAAGAAGGCCACAGTGGTTTTTAATTCCACCTGGAGTAATAAAATTGGCCTGGCCATGAGTTTTGTTATAGTCACAGTTGATTTCACCTTGTGCTTTTTATTTAAAAACCTTGTTTGCGACCTGTTAGGACCCTCTGTTAGGCCAGTTAAATAGAGGGTGGAAGGGTTGAAACTGCCTGTCTGTGCTTTCCAGAAAAGGGGTGGAGGGAGCCAAAGGAAAGATATTTACCATTTTAAACGCTTTCAGCTCCTTTGTTCTCTTCATTCTCTTGCATCACTGATTTAGCCTCCCATTGCCCTCTCTGGAAGAGTCATAGTGCCTCAAACTGAGAAATACCTTGGTTGCGCTGACAGGCCACCAATGTGATGACAACCTCTTCTTGCAGTGAGATTCTGAGAGGTGACTTTGTTTATTTGTGACAGTTTTTTAAGCGGATTTTGTAGTGGATTTTTTTTTCCCTTTGTTTTGTTGTGGGGTTGGTTTTGTGGTTTTGGGGGGGTTTTTGTGGTTGGTTGGATTTTTTGGTGTGGAGTGGGTTGATTGATTTTTCTCCCATTGCTGTAATCTCAAAAAATGCACTTTGGAATCGAAGCAGTATTGATGTAGGAGCTCTGAAGATCATCTATTAACAATATGGAGGTGGGAAGAGAGTTTATTTGTTGCTTGTTCAAAGGATCTCAGGGAAAAATTCAGCAAGAGTAAGGATAATTATCAGAAGTTGAGTGTTAATTGTTTTATAAAATTATGAAAATAAGAGAACCTAGCTTGCAGTTAGGGTTGGAAGAGATAGCGTGAGATCAGAAGTATATGGTAGAATATAGGAAGAATGTAACTGTTAAACTAGTGAAGTGACTTAGCTCAGATCATTCATTAGACCCTGTTCTTATTGCTCTACAACTCAACTAATCTTAGCTGGTCAGTGTTCTTAAATTGAACTATCCACAATCTAGAACTGATGTGTGTTGCTTTTCTCCAGCAAAGATGGCGCAGTTCTTTTGTTTTTTTTCTGGATGAGGAATTGGCTCTCCCATGGCAGATTACTGCAGTAAACTCCTTGTTACACAATGAGAATTTTTAAGAGAGTCTTAAAATTTCTTGCTAGACATCCAGTATTAATTCTTTGAAACAGCCAGTTATTTTTAACTTCATGTTTCACATTTAAAATTTTTTTTAACTCTTCAGGTGTCTCTGTCAGCCATAAAGAAAGCAGTTGAAGTAAATAGCTGTATCAAACAAAGTACCTCTTGTCCCTGCTTCCAAAATAAACTGGGAATAATGCTTTACACATTTTGTCTCCTTTAACTCTACAGGCAAGCAAGAGAGGAAGCATGGATTAACATCTAGTGATTTCTAGGAGCTCAGATTCCTCTGTGCTGGGTCTGACTGACAGGGACATGTGGCTCAAGTGCATCTGGAAATATATCACTGGCAAAATTTGGTCAGGTAAATATAGCAGGAATGGGTTGTCAGGGTAGGAGACAGATTGTTCTGGGAAAGGAAGTGCTGTCTGTCTCTTGTCTGAACAACAATTTCCTATATTTCTGAGACATACCTATTTCAGCATAACTAGAGTAACTGCGGAGTCTGACACACTTGCTGTGTTCTGCTGTCGTATGTTCTTGTGGTGGGAGTGCTACCAGAAATGGTAAAATTGGTAGGAACAGCTACAGAGAACTGATACCAATATTTGCTATGGTGTTTAAATAGTAGTGGCACACACTTTGTGCTAGTTTAAGCTTGCTTTGAAAAGAGGCAGGGACATAAAATGTGAAAAGTAACCCCTAGAGTTTCAGGACATGATTATACTGAAGAAACCTGACATAGGTGCAAAATTGTTTCTAGCCCACATGGTTCCAGCAAGCAAGCAAGCAACCAACCAAAAACCCACCAACCTCCTCCCTGAAAATGGGCTGAGACCCATATTCTAAAATTCTTGTCTTTATTGGCAGTTGAGATGTAGATAATGAGCAGGGATAGAAAAAGCCAATCACAAGACTTTCCACCAGGAAAAGCTGATTGGCAAAGGCATAAAACTTCTTGAAGTATTGTGATATTGGTTAAAGTCTCAACACAAATCATACTGTTCAGGGAGAAAATTGAACCAGCTGTGTTAGAGGGTGGCCTACAGAAGTCTGTGCAGGCTGTATAGAGTGTATTTTACACAGAAAGGCATAATTATGGGCAATGACAATTAAAATCTTAACAGATGCAGGCAGTATCAAATGTAGCAGTGAAACACAGACTTTTTGAGGTTTATCAAGGGAGATTGGAGATGACTACAGATTGGAGTCTGTATCATTTGCAGCATATTCCTAGTGCAGTGGGCTGTTTTTTTCATCTGCTTACTCAAGAACTCGTGGAAGATAGAAACCCTGAAAATTCTGTGCACAGTAGCTGCCTGTGGTTAATTACTGATTCTGTTGCTTTTCCTGAGAGGTTACACACTGCTTCCCACCGTAGTGAGCTCTGTCTGCTGCCCTGTGATGTGGCTGTGTCTGGGGTGGGGTGACCAGCCAACAGGTGCACAGCATACCACGCGAATGTGGAGGCAGAGAATTTGTATCCAAGGGCACTGGGGGTAAATAACTGTAGTTGTAAAAAGTGTTACATGAACGCTAACATTTTCACTGAGCAATAAGAGTGTTCTAAAATCTGTCTTAAAAACTTCCATATAATAAGCTTCAATTCTTACCTTCGGAAGTCTGAGGAGCTTAACTGATGTCGAGTTTTCTTTGGCATTTAGGAAAAAAATTAGTAGTTTGCTGGAGGATGCAACTGATTCAGACTAGAGGTTGTCCAAAAACTTTCTGTAGTTACAAGCATAAGAGACAGGACTCTGTGTTTTTTGAGTAAAACGTGCTTGATTAAGTAAACTATTTTGTCAGTGTACAGTGTTCTTCAAAAATATTTGTAAACTCTTAGGATTACTTCATTATTTCTTCTGATTGCACCAGGTCCGAATACTGCGTGTCATGACATAGGCAGGGATAAAACCTTGCTATTTCTCATTCATAGTGCCAACTCAAGACTTGTTACCATTTACTAGTTGTGTTACGTAGCATGCCTGGCTTGCCTAGGCCTTTTGCCATGTAAACTTCAGCAGCAGGAACAGTTCATTAAAAAAAAATGTTCCATGTTTAACTTTTCATTGCACTATTGTCTGCATGCAGGCCTCTTATTCCAGGTGTTCCAGCTTCCAGCAATTGAGATTTGAAGTCTACCCCGTAGAAGTCTCTGTTTCTCTTCAGTGCTGTTCTTCAATGCCCTTCTAATCTAGTTCTTTATTCCATTGTATTTTTCCTTTGCTGGTCTCACCCTGGAATGAAAGTGAAAGGGCTAAACTTCGTGTTTCAGGTGAACTTTCACATCAAAAAGCATCTGTGTTCGGTGATGATAGAGTACCAGTACACCGTTGTTTGTTTTACTGTGCATCAGCTGTCAATGCGTATGATAACAAATGACTTTTTAATCAGGTATCTAGCAGCAGAAATTAAATCAAGCATAACGTATATTCAGAATATATTATCTGTTGTTCCTTCCTCCAACATTTACATCTTGTTTTAAAATGGCAGAATTCTTCTCTGAGCTAAAGGCAAGAAGCTGAAATTGTCTTCAGTGCATTAAAAGCGTATTAAAAGAATCAGACTGTGGTATTAAAAAGAATTGCAGTTACTTAAATTTGAAAGAAGTCTGGAAGGACCAAAGCACAAGGTGATTATTTGTAAATGGTTTTGAAATTGTAAAGTATTACGTGCAAGAAAGATGGAGTAGTATTGGGAGGTATATGAGAGAAAGTTTTGGACCTGCTGCTTTGAGGAAAGTGACTAAAATACTTAAAGCTCTTCCGCTGGAGCTTCTACTGCAAGGATTTCTTCTGGGACCAGTGTTCCATGATAAGAATGGCTTTGCTCTGGTTGTGTCTGTGTGATGATTTATTCGGTATGGCCATAGAATTAACTTTTAACTGTGATCTAGCTTTGCTAGGTGTTGTCATGTAAATAGGAAGCATTTAATCCTCGGAAGTATAACTATTCTGCAATCAGTTGCAACTGTCTAGGTAATATTAAAGTATATGGTATTTAAACCTTTTTTGTGATGGTAAATGCTGAGTTGCTAACTTGTACTCATAATCTCAAGGTATCTAATTGTATGAAGAAGACAGTTGTTTCATTTGAAGCCTTTAAACTGTTTTACTGTTTTAAATACTAATTCTGGGACAAGAATGCACATCATTGGGTGATGAAAGGAGTAAACAGGAACATGCAAGTATATAGAATCTAAGTAGGAGCACAGTTACTTTGTTCTTCACCTCCTTGAGAAAACATTTTAGGTGGTAAGCTATATGGGAAGGGAGTTGATAATTTTCTTCATGTGATACCATAGTGTCTGGTATGTTCTCAGCTGAAATTTCACTTCATGAAAATCACCTAAAGTATTAGCTTAACCTAATCTTTCAGTCTGAGCCCACAACCTTTAGCTGCACAGAACCTTGCTGGCTACAACAGGCTCTTGTAAAATACTTACGCTGCAACCTTATTTTTGGTTTCAAGAGAAGAATCATTTAATGCTTAGAAATAGAAAAAGCAGTGAAAACAAGGCAGAACTGGGACCAGGAAATAGACCTTTCACTGTACCTTATGCATGCATAGATGAAGTTTTATATGCAGAGAAACTGCCTGAGTTTCTTGTAGCGCACAAACAGCACTTAGGGCCCATGTAAATGCCACAGAAGCTGCTTTGCAGAAAGAGCATGCTTTTCCAAAATTTTTTAGCTTTGTCTTCCATGACTCCTGTTTCCTTTTTCTCTTTTGCTGTTACTTCCTGTTCATGTGTAGTTTGTTTGCTTTTTTTGCAGTCTGTTCCCATGTAAGCCCCTTCTGTGCCAAACTTACAACTAGGGCAACTTTTAATAGGAAAATGTCTGTATTTGTCTGACACAGTTCTTCTCACTTCCAATTCTATGGCCCTTTGCACAGTCAGCACTGAGTTTTTGTTGGGCTTAATATAAAGGGACTGAGAAAGGCAGGTGCTTCTGGATTTGAATTTATGAGACTTCCAGACATGAGTGTCACATGTGCTTTTTTTTCTCCTGTCTTCTGTAATGCTCTGTAGTCTGTAAGAGGTTGAGTTGTAACATTCATTAAACCATTCCTCACATTCCCTGCTTTGAAAGCTTATCAGGACTGCTTTGATTTAGTTATCTGGAACAAAAAAAGCCGTTTGTGAAGCTTGGAATGGAGCTCTGGAGCAATAATATATCTGAGATCAGAGTCAGGTCCCAGTTGTATTATTCCTAGGGATTTGTTTGCCTGTGTACACACAGGCAAAGAGTGGTGTATATGGAAGACTTGCAGGAATGCAAATTGGACACATTTTGTTGGGACCTGTAGGGGATTTTCACTGGTTCGTAATTTTTCAAAGGTTTGTTATACATCAGGCAGCCACTGCCTCCTCTTTAAACCTTTAAATCCCCCCTCTTTTTCCTGTTCTAAAGGTCAGATTTTTTTGACAACTGTGTGCAGGAACAAGATTTGTTAAATCCCTTCATTTTTATTCATACAAATACCAGCGTTTAGTGAGCAAGAGTTACCCCAGGATTCAGAAGCACATAAAGCTCACTACAAGCCTTCTGAACCCAAATTGAATTCAGAGATGCATCTCTTGAAACTGAACCATCTGAATATTAACCCTTGGCACTGCACAGGGAATGCATGGTAGAAATTTCATCTCTTTGTGTCACTGAGTGGGCAGACTTCCAAGGGGCACTGGTGTCCTCTGAGCTGCAGAGCAGTGTCCTGCATCTTGTGCAGGGTGCTCCTGGGCATAGGGCTCAAGGCTGAAGAGCTGCGTGTCTGGTTATGCTCATCTGGCACTAGTACTTTCTGGTGAAACGGCAAAATTTTCGAGCCTTTGCTGTTCTGATCCAGTCAATGAAATAACAGAGCCCTCAGTGTTAAATCCTTTTGAAACTATTTATATTTTGGTATTACATGTAACTCAGCTTTGAAAAAGCTGTGTCATGTGCTCTTGATCTTTGGGATGTGAATGAAGACTAAGTATTCCCTTTCTATAGGGATGACTGACAGTGGTTTGCTTCTTAAAGAGCTAGTCATAGACATTGTTCAGCAGGCTGTGAAGTCCTCATCTTTGCCTTTCTTCGGTGTGGGTGAAGAGAAAAGGTTTAGGAGTGGAAGTTCCTTTTCTTACCAAGAATACCTTCTGTAGATTAAGGCAGTTGACAGATGAGATCTGGCAGGTCATACTGTGATGTTTTATACAATATTGTAAATCATTCTGATTAATGAATTGCTGTGCTGGCAGGGTGGAGTTTTTCTTGTGTAATTACCCATTAAAAAAAAAATCTCTTAACGTTGGGACAATGGTCAGGAGTTGTACCTTTTTATCATCTGGTGGATTTCATACTGAGGCTGCTGGAGAGTGGCGGTATGTTTGCTTTGTTTAAGTCTGTTGTAGCAGTTGATGATTTGGAGGAAGGTGGAGCAGACAGCTGCAAAGTCTAGGCTGGGCAGAATCTTTAGTGCTTATTTCATCACAGCAGGATTCTCCAGAGCGAGTCTGTCTGCTCCTCAATTTTACCTGTGCTGTTTACATCTGTCAGCACATCTGTGCTAGCTGGGAATAAGAACTGTGTTCCCTAACCACTGTCACTGTATTTATATAAATGTATGATGTATTGTTAGGTGTCTAGGAGTCGTTCTGTTTACATAGCATGTTTTGTGTAGAGTTATGCGCAAAATGGTTCTGTTAATGTCAGTCATGCTAAATTTTGCTGATACAATATCCACTCTCACACAGTGCAGATACGCAGTATATTCACAATCTGTATCTTACAGTTCCTGTCCATCACAGCTGGTGTAGATAACTTCAAGGGTGCTTTTCCTGTGTGTTTTTTCTGTATTGATGCAAAAGTCTGGGGCAGGGAGGAGAGTTTACAGAGCTGTTTTCGTGACTTAGCATGTCTACTGGGTTTAACATGCCTGAGATAGCAGAAATAGACTGAGATTTGGTGCTAGGGAAGAATAAAGAAAAATGTCAAATATTTTTAGCACAGATCACTGTCATCTTGCTTTAATATTAATTTTTTTTTTAAGCTACTGGAAAGACAGTTCTCTGGAGATGTTCTGCAGCTAGCCAAGAGTTTCTGTACTGGGTTAAATTTAAATTGGCTAGTAGGTGCAAACTTAGCTGGCTGCTTCTTGCAAAGTTTTCAGTGTCGTGGCAAGAGTGGCAAACAGTTGTTTTGAAGCCCTAGGGACTGACCTCTGAGGCTATTTCTGCTTACTGCTGTTTAGAAAAAAGGTCTTGATTCTGACTGACCTCAGTGCTAGAATACTGTTTCATCCTTGAGCTTGGTGTTCTGAAATAGAAAGGTGATGGTCAAAAGTGTTTTGTTAAGCTGTCTGCTAGCCGAGTGAGGTTTGCTTAAAGGCTGGCTAACGAAGAAGCATTTTGGCAACTACTTAAATAATGTGTTAACTCATCACCTCTCCTGTGCAAATGGCTTTTGGCTGCTAAGTGAAAAAATGTGATAGGCAAGGATAACTTAAGCTGGACACCAGCAAAAGAAAGCCTGCTTGTCACTGTGCTTAGTGACTGTACTGCTGTGTTTATACCCCTCGTTCTTGGAGTGGGCAAAGCCTGTATTGCGTTCCATATTGTCCAGGATGAGAGGGGTTGTGTATGGGGGCTGAAGAAAAGGACATAGTCTGCTTTCTCAAAATAACAAGACAGCTAACACCACCTTGGTAAAAGACCTGGTCTGTGGAGGAAGCATGTTCAAACAACATCGCTAGAATAGCTGAAGGGACTGTAAGGGAATCTGTTGAAGATTAACCTTGGTGCTTTATAGGCGAGCCAGGCCTTCAGAAGGGTTTGACCCGAGTAGCAATTTTAAACATAAGGTCACMGTTAATCAGTCAGAATGAGAGGGAAGGGAAGTAGAGTGCATAAAACTTGTCCTCCTTGGTGATTGCATTAAGATACTTCAGTATCTCAGAGGCTTTTCCTTTTCTCTTTTCCGTGATCAATTTAAATATAGTGCTCCCAACCTTCTGGAGCCTCAGAAAAATGGTGGGGAAGGCCATTTGGCAGTCATTAAGGCAACAGCTAACTAAAAAGGCATGAATAAAATTAAAGCAAAACAAGGCGTAACTGCCTTTTGTATAGATAACCTGGCCTGCAGAATCTTGATTATGCTGATAATATAGGCCAGATGTGACTTGAAATAAGCCATGGGAGAGAAGAAGATTTCTACATGAATGATGAATTCTCTGGAAGCATAAAGAATTAATCTGTTAATTTGTTAGAAAGTGGGATGCAATTTATTTCATTGAGATACATAATTTATCTCTTTTCAGTAACTTTTTCCTGTTGCCTTGTTGGAAAGTATTTGAGATGACAACCCCACCCATTGCCATTTGAAAGACCGATTGGAAGGTTTCCTTGGTGTTTAAGTAACTGCAGAGGCTGCCCGATGCTACTTACCACCTTCACCCTGATCACTTCTCTTACCTGTTTGGAGATGTCTTGCATCTATTGAAGGTGTTTGAAGGACATCTTKTAATTTTCTCTTCCTTTCTGGATGTTGAATCACATTAATGAAGCCCTTCTATTGTTAGTAATACAGGTCCGTAAAGAAAAACGTAGTGTAAGTTGTTGTTTAAAGGATGTTGTTCCAGGATTCATGGACTGATAAATGACCAGGTGTCGAAGGGACAGTAGTGAATTTTCTTTTAGCCAACCGTGTAACACCAAAGGTTTCATTTTTAAAGGTTTGGGGTTTATTGTGGTGTTTTGGGGGGAGCGTTAATGCGTTTGTTTGTTTTGTTGTTCTTTTTGGGTCTTTTTAGTTTAGGCTTTTTAATAACTGAGCATTTGATTTCTGTACATAAATCAAATTATTGAAATGATAGCATAATTCCTGCTGCTGCTCATGTTACCTGAATCAGAGAAAAATGTACAATTCTGATCTCTGTGAGCTTTTTGTGACTTGAGGCTGGAAGCAAAGAGGTAGTCTTTTGAGATGAAATGTTGTTATCTGTGTAACCTGGACTGGAAGGAGCAAAAGACTCCCAAGTTTCCACGTGACTTGAGGCAAATTGTAGTGATTAGTAGAAGTCTGTACGATGCCTGCTTCTGAGCAGCAGGTTAGAAGCTGTAAATCTGGCCAGTTAATGGCACTTTAAACAGGGAATGACAACTTCGGCTTATGCCTGGTGTGAAGAAGGTTGCAACTGTTGCCCTGCTTCAACAGCTTTCAACAATATGCTGGGAGGATGGAGGGTCCCAGGCAAATGTAATTAATCAGGTTTGGGGTCTCTGGAGTGTTGACAGAAGCATTGTGTAGGATACAAAACCAGCTTCTGAACTGCAGGCGCTGGATAGCTGGATTAACTGCGACCTGTAGAGTTTGCAAGAGGCTGAATGGCAATTGCTTGGCAACTGGATTGCTGCACGGGGCTTTGGTGGTAGTAATTCTGATTGTGGTTAATGAAGCAGTGGTGAAACAGAATCTTTGTTCTTCTGTAACACGTTTTAACCTTAGCTGGCTACTTCCCTGCATCAGAAAGGAGATGTGACTGTTTGCTGTGTTGTAGATCTCCTGGTTCTGGATGGCACTTGTATTTCATCCGCTATTAGTTACAGCAAACAAATTTTAGCATTCATTGAGGCTAATAATTTCTAGGATAACCAAATCTAGCTTCACCATTCTTTGTTCATGCTGAGGGTCTTCTCTCACAATTTTTAGTTTAATCCCTTGGGTTTAGAGTGGTTGGTGGTATCTAAACAGTCAGTATTTGAAATAGCAGGCATGGAACTTATCAGGCAGATTACTTGGTGATGGGTTTTGGTTTTTATCATGATATAATGGAGTTAGACTTGGTGGTAAGGAGAAGTACTCAACCAGCTGCCTGGAGAATTACTTCTTTTACAGAATAGGAGGAGTTTCTTGTTTGCAATTTGGCATTTAAATTTTTGAAGCTTCTATATGAGGTACCTTGAGGAGGGGGGAGTGATGGTAGGGACTTTCTTTTCTTTAGGGGAAAATCCAGTTTAAAGACTGAAATATGGGACCAGTTTGTGTCAGAAAAGTACTTGCTTTACTACCTTACTGTTGCAAGTAAAAAATTTGTCTGATCTAGTAGTGCTTCCTTCCCCTTCAACCCCAAATAGCTGTAGCATGCTGGCTTTGTCAGGACAAATACTAACTGCTATTTCCTCCTTAAGGCTAAGTTTAAAAATGAGGGCTAGGATTTAATTGCTTTCCTTCATGACAAGAAATTCAGTATGTCCTCTGTGAATGTGTAGGATAACAAGTGTAGAATGGATTTCTGAGAATTTATCAGTAACTTCTTCACACTGAAATTAATAAAAAATGGAGATGAAGGGGTTTTGTCTTGAGCTGAGTTGAGTTTAAATGGAAGATTACTTTTTCGAACTTGGTAATAGGAAATCAGGCTAACCTAGATGTAAAGGCAAAACTAGGTTTTAAAAAAGAAGTTGCCCTTTAGTGACCTGAAAATTCTGCAGTGTGAGATGTGGCTGGATACAGCGGTGTAGGTAACAATTGCTCTCCCTGAGCAGCCGGCTTCTAGGCAGAAATTTCATGTTGATTTAAAGGACTTGGATATACCTACCAACAAGATATTTAGGTCAATTTATATTTAGAGGAATGGAAACTGGAAAAATCACCTTGTCAGTCTGTGTCTTAAATTTCGCATTTGAGAAAATTAGGCTAAGGACACCAATGTAATTGAGAGATACAGGGTTGAAAAATACTGTGTAACCGGTTGTAATTTGTACTTAGCTCAGATTTTTGTGAACAGTAAAAATTTCGTAATGTTGAAATATAGCAAATTATTCTGCTCTTAGCTCTGCCTCTAATTAACCTTTTCTAACCCAGGAAATTATCATAGTATACAAAAGTTGATTAAACTAACCTTCAGGAACTGCCAATAACGCAATCATGTGATGTGGTGAATGGAATGTGGCAAATAGCTGATGGGTTGCTGTGAGGGGCATTGGATATGGGCCCTGTGCCTCTAAAAATTAGACAGCCCTATTAAAACAGTCATGCGTTAAATAACACATCACCAGGTCCCTTTGTGTTTCTTTATTCTCATCAGGTGTCGGAAACCATTAGGATCAAAGTTTTCCTTTTCAGTTAGATAATAGGCATTATGAAGTGGAGGAGAGAGAAGAGAGACTGAGGCGAGCAGTCCTGGTACTGATTAAGGGTACCTTCCTAATTTAGTTTTTTTTTTTTTGCTAGACAGAATCAGTGATTTGCCTGTGTACAGACTGCAGGCAATAGAAATAAGGCTTCATTCTTGTCTTGAGAGTCAGTAGGGTGTTTTCTAGCACTGAAGATGTATTGATAGGCAGACTAAGTAATGAAGGGAAAAGTGTGAGATGAAAGACAATGTGTAAAAGTAAAGATGCGTATGTACTTCTGCCCTCAAATTAGAATGCTACAGGTGTTGTTTTTTCCACTCTTCCTAGAGTTTTTAAAGATTATCATTAAATTAGATGTTCAAATGCAAGTCATGCAGAGGGTACTACAATAATATGTTTATTTATGCATGAAAATACCCATTTTTTTGTTATCTTTGCACTATTGTTGTATTGTGCGCAAGTAATTCCACCCACCCTCACCCCCTTCTGTAAGCAATCACTTTACTCCCCACTAAAAATTTATCCATACTTTAAATGTTAATTTGTTTTAAGGGAGAAGGTGATTTTAAAGCACAGCAGCTTTTCTGCATAATAGCATGTACAGATTATCTTTCTTCTGTTTATCATAGTTCATTTTGAAAGTTAGTATTGAATAATAATGTGTAAACAAAACCCTAATGAATGTCTCATTCTTATTCATTAGGTTGTATCCCTTCCGCTCGCTTAGAAAAGAGGTGATTGAGTAGGTATTGGTGGGTCATCAAATTGTACATTAATGCTTTCATCTGATGTCCACTTTGTTTGCAAAGAGGACTGAATGCCTCTTTTTCTTGAATATGTAGAGGGATTTAACTGGACCTGGGAAACAGATATTCTGCTTTTTCAGCACACATCTAAGCAGTTCTGCTTCTAAATCATGAAGTAGTATTGCTTTGATTTTTAGGACTAATTGTCACTCATACCATTGTTCAGCTGCAGATTTTTATAGGCTAATGGGAGCAAAATAGTTGGGGAGAAATCTGACAGTCCCTGTTTTCTGTTACTGGGGAATATACTTGGATAAAAATAATACACGGGGAGTGGGTAGGGGATATTCTAGCTTTTTTTGTTTTAAGTAATTACTTAAACTGGGAGGCACTTGTTTTCCTTATCAAAACAGTTATTCCTCCATATGTGCTTTTGAAGAAAGGAACTATACAGGAAAAGGAGTTCATCTGCTGGGCGAAAGTCTTCTCTCATGCCATTCAAGTTATGGAGTTGCAATCAGCTCCAACAGAGTGGAGTCCATTTGCTCTCAAGTTGTTGGTTATAGTACATTGGGAATCTGAAAAGCAACAGTTATAGGTTTGTAATAGATGCAGAACTGTATTCAACAGTTATTTCAATGAAAATAGTTCATAGAAATCTGTTGAATAATTGTACTCTATTAAAATCAAAGTGAGCTACTGCTTTGGCATAATTGTTTTAATAATATTATCTGTACTTTGATAGCTCTCAGAAGCTCCGAGTATGGTTAAGCCAGTTGTTTTTAAGCATTGAGCATGCATAAATGTTTCAGCTGAAAGAGACACAGAGCAGGAGAGAGGAAACATTGCTGCTACTTTACTGGTATGGATATTGAAGCACAGCATTAACTTTCCTGGGTTTCATAGGAACTCTGTTGTACACACCCTGAGGATTTATATCTCTGTTTCTTTTAGATCTAATGTGGTGTCAAACTGCAAAGCTAGCTTTTTCTGTGTGGCTTGTTGAAGTACATTGAAATCAGAGATTTCCTTACTGGCAATTTTTGCCTTTCGTTTTATGTTTTAACTTAGCCAAATAGAGAACTAAGAATAGGAGATTAAAATGAAATTCAGACACCTGGTGCTTCTCCACTCCCCTCTTTCTCTGAGATTGTAATTTGCTTTGTATGGAGGAGGAAACTGGAAGAGAGTTCTGGACAGAGGAATTTAGTAACTTTTTTTTTTTTAATGTTGTCTAGAAAGCCTTTAATAATCTTATTATTCTCAAAGGCATCAAGTGGCAGTGTGGATTTGCAGTCAGTCACTTCTATTCTGAAATATTTCTGTTATAAGAAACAGTTATTATTCTGTATTGCATTCTGTTGGACTGTATTGAATTTTTCTGAGCCTTTTGAACATGCTTTGTTAGTGTAGCGCTGTGAATGCACAATGCTAGAGAAGCAAGTCTCTAAGTACTTGAGCTTCTAAGCAGATGGATAGAGAAGGAACAGTTCTTTCCCAGACTTTCGTAGACTTTCTTTGCCTTTGAGCAAAGTAGAGATGTGGATGGTGGAAATTTCTTTGTTAATAGCAGTTTTGGGGCATCATCCATTTTTAGTCACTGGGCATGTTGATCAGAGAAGGAAATGGAGCAGTTTTCATGGCTGGAAGATGAAGACTGGGCTCTGCAACGGCTGTGGCTTCTGCAGTCATTTCCTGCTGTCCGGCTCATGCTCTGTATTAGAAAATGACAGCACTGGGCAAACTTGACTCATGAGCTAAAAACAATCTAAGGTCATCCTGGCGTAGGCTTTTTGCACTTGTGATGGGAAGAAAAGTTTTGTGGAGCTTTGACATTATTACTGGTAAACTTAGTACTGGAATGGCTGGACCTGTTTTACTGGGGCCGAGTTGCTTGTGTTGAAGTGATTGGTGTGAGCTAGAAATAGCACGGTGTTACACCTCAACAGCATTTGCTTGGTGTTGCCTTGGGGCTGCAGACTTGCTAAGGGAACGGCGTCTTGGCCAGATGACTGTGTCTTCTTCCTGATCGATGAGAGTGCCAGATGACTTGTGTGGAGTTCTAACTCGCAAAGACAGAAAGCTGGAAGCATCTAAAATTCTAAATATAAATTCTAAATGACTCTTCATTTTTTAATTCGTATGCAGCCAAGGTCAGGGAAAGAGGTGGCTGAAAAAAAGATGCACATGCAGGATTTAAATTTCAGGTCTACCTTCTGAACCTCCAAAATCACAGGTATAAACTAAAATTCTTTCTCAGCTACTCAGTAGCCTCTATAAGATTAATCATACCATTTTGTTTCTGCTGTCATTTTTCAGTTGATATATTGCACTTCATTTGAAAATTTAAGTGTATGTGGAGAGAGACCAGTCTTATTTCAAGAATGGCTTTCTCCACTGCTGGATTTAGACTTTGTGGTGGAAATTCAGGCTCAAGGTGGTCATTCTTTCTTCTTGTTCTTTTTTCTTCTTCTGCGAGTCTACAGAGAGCTTTTGCTCCTTGGACTGGTTGTTTAGCATTTTTAAACTTAATCACTTACACACAGAAAAGGAGGGGGTTGTTTTTTGCACCTATTGCTGTTCTCCCTGGTCTGTTGTCACCAAGGATTTGCAGAGATGGTGGCAGCTTTGTCATAAGCGGTAAACTGCCCCCCACTAACATGAGCATGCATTGGTTAGGCTGCAGAGACTGATGCGTAACTTGTACTCTAATCATATCTGGTTGTCAAGAGAAAGCTCTATCTGATTTCTGCGCCTGATCAGTCACTGACTGATATGACAGCCCATGTGTCTGAAGTGTTGAGCAGCAGGTAAGTGCTGACACTTTGATTGGTCAGGCCACAGTTTGGGGATTGACAGCAATGTCTGCAATGGCGTTGGAAGAGCAGCCAAGAATTTACTTTCAGTGGACAAATGGAATTAGTTACTATGTTTAGCTGACATTAAGCTATAAATTATCTGAAAGGTGGAAAGAGATTCCACTCAGAGTTCATGTAAAATTTCCATTTACTAATCTGGCTGCACTGAATCTGAATATTTATAAGGGTCTTCCTCTACCATATAGTATATGTTTTTGATGGATGTTCTCAGTACTTAATTTGTTACAACATTCAAAGAACCCAGTTAGAAATTAGGTCTGGTCATACCAGGTGCTGTGTAAAGTCATAAATTTATGCCCTCAGAAGCTTACATTGTATTATCCTTGTTTTGAGAGCAGCCAAGTATTTGCTTAAAATTATGCCCATGAGTATTTGTGTTTAGAGTTGTGAAGTTTGCATTTATTGATAATGTAGCATTTAATGGCTGTTTCATCTAATTCTTCTGTCTTTAAAGTACTTGCAGCCACACATTTATTACAGTCATTCTTTGGTTGTTTTCAGAGGTGGAAAACAGTCTGCCATGCTCAACTCTCTGTTGAGAAGATGGATGGCCATTGGTGCTGTGTACACCTCTGCAGTGTCAGATACCTGCTTGTAAAAAATTCTCATAAGCACTGAGTCATTCTTTATCTGTTAATGAAAGGACCAGGCTCAGAGTCCTCAGCTTGAGTCTCAGGGAGTTTTATTCCTAATGTTCAGCCTCCTTCCTCAGAAAAAGTCAGTCATTACGTATTCTTCTTAGATGAAATATGTAAAGCAAGTATAGCAGAGCTAACATCTAGGTGTCCCAAGAGCTTGCTTTCAGGGAGATTTTTGTCACAATCCCTAGATGATGACAGCTTCTTTGTCCAGTTACAAATAGACTTTTGCCTCTTAGTCCACTTTTATGCAATTCACAGGTTTAGGTATTTTTTTTTCTTGTCTAATAGGTTATACTTTATCTAAGTGACCTCAGACAATAAAATTTGCTGATATTGCTTTTTAAATTTTGTTGATTTGTCCATAATTAGGTCTGACAGAAAATAGAGTGAAAATATTCTAGTCTCTGAAGAACAGGCAGTAAATATAAAATAACTGTTAGCTTTAATAAAAAAGGTGGGTTTTTAGTTGATTTCTAGCCATTGCTGTTTGTGGCAGGAAGCTGCTGAGTAGTTTCGTGTATTAAAACGTTATAGAAATTTTTCTTTAAGCTGTTGTATATGGCTGCAATTGTTTAGTAATTGTGCAGCTACAATTCCTCTTTGAAGTTGTCCTTATGAAAAGGAATTCAGCGTATTGCTCTACAAACTTTGGCTGGCCTCTTATGTTGCAAAGGTTTTGTGGCTGAAAAGGGACTGGTTTTGATGGTCACTATCTTATAGCTGCCAGCTGATGGGTTTGGGGTGGCTGGACAGCTGTTTTTCTTTTACATTGCTCTCTTTTGTTGCAACTTTTACTTTCTTGCCCTTTTTCATGCTGTTTGTCATATAGATTTATTTTCGTGTGTGCATTTTGAAGGCTGCGTGCTGGTTTGAGTGAGGATCCTTAAGAAGTCTCATGGAGCAAGTGAATAGGAGAGAAAGGAGAAGAGACTGCCTGTGCTTACAGTGGACAGGTGGCACTTCCTTGCTCTGTGTCTTTGGTTTATCTGTGCTCATTGTGCTGGTGAATAGCCTTTTAATAAAGCAGTTTAAAAACTGGCATATTTCAGTGTGCAACAATTGTAATTCTGGTGTTGATATACCAAATTTTATAGAGATTTTTTGATACATTTCTGACTAGTGTGGTATTCAAAGTACTCCAAATTGTTGAAAAAGATTGGAATTTTTCATTCAGTGCTTTTCAGTTATTGGTTACCTAAACCTTTAGTTGTTCAGACAAAGCAGAAGTTAGAAATGAATAGCATGTGTATGCCCTATTGTTTTTCCAGTGCAGAACCTAATGGTTAGATCTACAGACGGGTAAATCTCAGAGCTTGGCATTATGCATCTCTATAGGCTTAAAGCAGTATTTGCTTTCAAGTCTTGTGCAAAGATTGCCATAAATAGAAGAATGGAAGGTTTGACTAATGGCTCACACTCCAGAGTTAGTTGCATGCAGATGTTAGTTGTATCAAGAGTTTTCAATACTTTATCTGGGTGACTTTCATTTCTTGAAGCAGACTTCTTTTTCCATATGAAATGCTTTGAATTACTGTTATTTTTCCTTTTTCCTCATGTAAATTGCCATCTATCATAAAGGATCTTAACAGTGTATTCTAGTCCATTAGCTGCTTGAGTTTTGTATCTATGTTCCTTTCTCAGTTGCTGATGTCTTCTTTTTTTTTATTTTTGAGAGAGAGACATTGATGTTGTTAAACTTATTTTCCAAAATAGGAGTTTTATATAAGGCAATGTTTCAGCAGTGAGGTGAACCAGACTTCACCATCTTCCTTAGATGTTCTTGAAACTCCATCTTTAAAAAGGTAAAAAAGGAATACGCGGAGAACTGCAAGCCAGTCAGTCCTACCTCTATGCCCAGCAAGATCATGGAGCAGATCATACTGGAAACTAAACTAAGGCACGTGGGAAATAAGGATGTGATTGGTGACAGCCAGTATGGCTGTACTAAGGGCAAATCGTGCTTGACAAATTTAGTGGCCTTCTATAAGGGGCTTACAGTGTTGAGGATAAGGGAAGAGCAACTGATGTCATCTGCCTGGATTTGTGCAAAGTGTTTGATGACATCCTTGTCTCTTAACTGGAAAGACATGGATTTGATGGATGGACCACTCAGTGGATAAAGAATTGGCTGGATGGTCGCACTCAAAGAGTTGAGGTCAACAGCTTGCTGTCCAAGTGGAGACCAGTGACAAGTGGCTCAGTTGTCAGTGACAAAGGCCTCAGGGGTCAGTACTGGGACCAGTGCTGTTTAACATTTTGTTGGGGACATGGATGGTGGGGTCAAGGGCACCCTCAGCAAGTTTGTTGATGACACCAAACTCTGTGATGCGGTCAACACCCTGGTGGGAAGGGATGCATCCAAAGGGACCTTGACAGACCTTGAGACATAGGCAGTTGTGAACCTCATGAAGTTCAACAAAGCCAAGTGCAAGGTCCTGCACCTGGGTTGGGGCAATCCAAACACAGATACAGGCTGAGAGGAGGGTGGATTGAGAGCAGCCCTGAGGAGAAGGACTTGAGGTATTGGTTGATGAGAAGCTTGACATGACCTGGGGAATGTGCATCCACAGCCCAGAGAGTCAGCTCTGTCCTGGGCTGCACCAAAAGCAGCGTGGCCATCGGGTTGAGAGAGGGGATTCTGTCCCACTTCTTCGTGAGACCCCACTTGGAGTGCTGCATCCAGCTCTGGGGTCCCCAACATAAGAAGCTCATGGACATGTGGGAGCGATTTAAAGAGAAGGCCATAAAGATGGTCAGAGGACTGGAGCAGCTCTCCAGTGAAGACAGGCTGGGACGGTTGGAGCTGTTCAGCCTGGACAAGAGAAGACTCTGAGGAGACCTTACAGCACCTTCTGGTACCTAAAGGGGCTACAAGAGAGCTGGAGAGGGACTTTTAACGAAGACATGTAGTGGTAGGACAAGGGGAAATGGCATCAAACTGAAAAAGGGCTCTAGTACTTGAGCAATACTGCATGAGAATAATCATGTATGCAAATGCGGTCATTTCATACATGACCATTTAAAAGTGCTCTGAAATTAAAACCATTAGAGGTGTAGGAAGCAAGTATTTCCACTGAGTAAGGTTTTCTCTGCAAACGTTTTGCACTTAGCCTTGTGGGTGCTAGCTTGGGGGAGTAGATGAGACTTAATGTTCAAGTGGTAAATTAATGTTCCCTTTTGTCTCTCTCCTTAGGGATTACTTGATGATTCTTTTTAACTTTTGTTTTATTAAGTCGATGAAGGCTTCCCCATGCACTTCCAGTTTCACCCACTACCTCATGCTGGCAGTAAATAGTCTGCAAAAAATGTCATTTGCTGGTGGATTGTTTTTCTGTTTATTGGAGGTGACATGAGCAGTGGGGCAGCGGCAAAGAGGCCGTGTTGCCATTGCTAAATATACATCCCTGACAGTCTGATAATGGGTTCCAGGAAGTTCAGTGGAAAATTAAAACAAAGCAACATTTATAGCTGATTGAACTTGAAAAGCAGTTTTCATGTTGAATGGCAAATATGTGGACTTCAGCATTCCAGGAGACTGATGCAGCTCCACTGGATGGGCCTGACCTTGTGTGCAGAATGGACTGTGGACACAGCAGCAGGCAGAATGGCTTCATCTATAGAGGACTTCATGGGGAGGAAAAATTTGCTATCGTGCACAGAAATAGTTCTCACATACGCCTATATTTATACAGTGTCCACAGGTCTGAATAGCATCTTTCGTATGAGGGTTTTGCAGCCTGTTAGCACTACAAGAATGTCTGGTACTGGGACTTTGTCCCTGCCAAAGCACTAAAAATACCCTTCCATCTATCCCCTTTCCGAAGCTGTAAGCAGAGTTTACTTTTATTGGCTTTGTAAAATATGGTGAAAGTTACAAATTGTGTTCTCGACAGCAGTAAGTGGAGTTTGACTGTAGAAGGCTGTATTTTCAATGTTTTGCTTTCTTCATTTAAAAGGTACCCCTCCCCCCAAACCCTAGAAACCCAGAAAACAAATCAACTTAGAAGGTGTTTAATGCATGATAGCATTCAGTTATTTTTGTTTTATAAAGACCAAACACTTCTGGAAGTGAAACTTGGGAGGTAGAAGAAAACTAGTTTTTTTCCTCATGACATTGTGTCCGCTAAGTTACCAGTAAGAGCTTTTCACAGGTCAAACAGCAAGCTGCAGGCTGGATGGCTGACTTCTACTGAAACCTGGCTGCTGAAAGTAAATTTGATGAAGACTGCCTTATTTAAGAGAACCAGAAATAGAATTTATAAGTGAGCTACTACAGTTTTTGAGTATGTATTTCAGATTGGATTAGAGTAAATGTGAAAAGATGACTAATGACTTCCACTTGGTCACAAGAGTATAAGGTTTACTACTTCGTTTCTTTTGGCTAGTTCTCAGTACTTGAGTCTGCACATTCAGTATTAAGGGTGTGCATAGATGAAAACATGCAAGTTCTCTAGCCTCTTGCAGTGTTAGAAGTTTGGCAGATATTACTTTGTTGTTGGACAAACCATAGTGGTGTTTGTGGATAGCTTAATGTGAACTTAAAATTTCCAGACTTTTTTGTTTTGCTGTTTTTAATAATTTTGAATCATGAGACTGAGAGTTCAGTTTTGTGGAGTTTTAAGTATCAAACTAAATATATGTCAGTTTTTAGATCAGCCGTTCTAGAGTTAAAAACATTTAAACATTTATGCGACTGTATTGTCTGTCTGGTTACTTGAACTAAAAAATACATTCAGTGGTCTGCCTATATCTGAGTGTGCATTTGGAATGTGGAATGTTTCATCCATTCCAAAATAGCATGGCCCACCACACGAAATCCTTCCCTGAGCATCCGAAGTGGTTTTATGCATGGCCTGTAGCATATCTTTACCTTTTAAAAGATGCTCTGGATCTTTAGCTCTTGGATTGCTGAGGCATAATGGAGTATAAAACCTGTGCACATTGCACCTTGTTAAATCTTGACTTTTCCTTCTTTGTCCTTTCCTTAAAAACAAACAACTCCCCAAACCAAACAAGAGAAACAGGTGTAAGAGTGTGAGCTGTGCACTTTCTTCCTGCCAGATATTTCTCATGTGAAAAAACAGCAGATTGTTTACAAATACAGAAAATGTCAATTCCATCTCTGGTCCGTTCTGCCTCTGGAAGGGTTGGACAGTGCACTTAAGGGATCCCTTCCCATCTGCTCAGCTGCATGGGATGCAACTCCACTTTCAGTCTATTTGCTATTTAGTTTATAAACCTAGATAAACTGGCACCATTCCCTCTCATCACTTTAGTGTAACACAAATTCAAGCCTTTTTCTCTGTCATGTTTAATGCACTGATCCTGTTCTGTTCCACCGGTTGTGAGCCATTTGTTTCCCAGTGGTTGTACTGTATTCAGCTCTGTGCTGTATCTGCACTGGGTTTGAGGCTGCTGTTGCGCCTGGAGGACCTGCTGAGCTGTTAATAGCTTGCGACAGGCCTATGCTCCAGTTTAAATTGATCTCTGTCTTTTTTTTTAAACTCTAGAGTTTTTCAGTAAAGGCAGAAGATATTGCTGACTCAGCTCCCCCTTTTTCATCTAATGGTTTTTTTCAACTAGTGTTCAGAATGCAGCTGTTTGATGGGCTCTTACTTGTTCTGTGATGCTCTGAATTAACTGTGATCTGTGAAAGGCTACTCCTTTTTCAACACTTAACTGCATCTAAATTTGCAGTAGACCAAAACTGAACTGGAATTTTTATGCTAATGATCAGGGTTTATATTCTTTCGTATCAGTGAAGGTGAAGCCAAGACCCTTACATGGGATCTTTGCTGGGGCTATGGAGTGCAGCACTTTGTCAGAAAATCAGTTTGTATCAGTCCATTTTTATGCTTCAGTTTGACATGAACGCTTTAGAAAGGGCTTTCTCGCCATTTTTAAGAACTCCTTCTGCTTGTAATGATTATTCTTGCCAAGAATAAAGCAGTCAAATCTGTTGGAGTCTGACATCCTTTTTAACCTTGGTGCAGTGAGTTATCCTTTCAAATTCCCCTGCTGCTCTCATCCTCTCTGAAGACAGCTCATTTTAGCTGTTAGTTCCACAAGCTCGTTTAAAATGAGTAATTTATTATGAGTAATGAGGTGTGTGCTTTTATGTGAAAGAAAACAAATCGGCCGCTGTGCAAGCCTTTCAAATTCCTGAGTGTGCTTGGAGGTGTGGGTTACAGGAGAAGCAGATAGCCAGTGAAAACAACTCTATGCTGGGCTCAGCTGCTCAAAGTATTTGTGGTGTTGTGTGTTTATTTATGAGCCTGTCTTTGCTGGGGATTCGCTGCCCTGTATCCTGGTAGAGAAGACTCACAGGCAGAATGAGGAAGCCCTCATTAATCTTCATGCTCTTGTTTAGAATTTCTTGTGCTGCCTGCTGTGGCTTCTGTTGGAGCGGGGACTGGCCGCTCACAGTGAATTGAAATGGCTAAGATTAATATTAATCCCTTTAATACTGCAGCTCATGATATAGTCATTAGGTGACTTGGAACTAATCCTGCCCACCTAACTAGTGTGATTTATTAAATACACATGGAGGATTTAGTGTGAATACAGCTTGGTGGAATAGGCATCAAATAAATACCGCTGTGTATCTGTGTTAATGCTGGCAGATTGGGACACAATTGCAGGACAGGCTAGGAAGAAACAGGAGTGCAAGGGATATTTATCACACAGTTCAGTGGAGTTTACCTTTTTTGGATTAGTAGTAATGACTTTTCTGGCTGGACACAACATGTGCCAAGAGGTAACCACAGCCTAAATGAGGCTTAGAAATTAGATTTAAGAGAATGGAGGAAGCACGAATATATTTATATGCTTCACTCAACAGCAGAAGTTGCTCAGCTTCCTTGCTGTGCTGTGAGGAGACAGCAGATCCTCTTCATTGTCTGCCTAATCCTCCCAGTGCAGGGTGCCAGTTAACATTCTCTCTGCAAACATTCAAGGTGTAGAATAGGAAGACAGTTAATTAGTACTAAGCTAACGAGCATTAACCTGCTATTTCAAAATAACAAAGGCTCCTGTTGCAACAGTCTGGAAAAATAGCTGGTCTTTTTTCCTTATATGCATGATAGAGGTCTGTGAAATTGTTTTTGATGGGCTATTTACTAATTTTGATTAAGAAAGGATTGTTTAAAGAAACTGAGTAGAAAACAGTGGTCTGGGCAAATGTGTCTGTGTATATAGCTCTGAAGGGATGACTTCCTCACCTCAGCCCTGGTGACATACCCATTTTGATATGGTAGGGAAGAGAGATCAAAGGTAAAGTTGATCTATTTCTAGATGCTAGAGGTAGAAGATTGTGAGAGTTTAGGAAATTATTTAAGTTCAGTCCAATCAGTGACTATTAAAGCTGACAGGCTACAAGACACTGTTTTCTGAGCAGTACAGGTTTCTTTGCTTATCCTCTAAGAAATCTTTGTGTGAGCTGAAGTAACCATGTAAAAGCTGGCAAGGAAAGATTAAAATCTGTATGCAAAGATTTTAAGCTCTTTATGCCTATCATTTGCTCTTTGCACTTTAAATCTTTTTAGTTAAAACCACAAAATATGGAGCTTTTTGTGAGATCGCTGCTTTCAAGATGCTTTCACTAGCTCACTCATGGGGAAGGATGAAAATATTGTCCCAACACAGATAGACCAGTGGTTTTAACAGGCTGGGAAGTAAACTGTGCTGTGGCCAGGTTATCCTTCCCAGAATGTAGTGCAAAGAGGCACGGATTATCCGTCCCAGAATGTGATGCAAAGGGGCCGATTTTTTAAACCAGACCTGCAGGCTGGAGAGGCAGAGACAAGTGTGAGAGACAGAGAGCTTGCTGAGCTGTACCTGGCACAAATTCAGAAATTATTTATTAGCATATTTTATTTTTCACTTACATTTTCAGAAAAAGAAATAGAGTTCTATGTTTAAAGACTACTTGAGCTGAAGAGGAATTATCTCTGACAAGGAGGACTTGCAGTTTGTGCTACTGACTTCTTCARTATTAGTAACAACAGAAGGTTGCATTTCAAGTTGAAATGCTCACCTGGGCAGAGATTTGGAAGATCTCTGTTTAGTATCACACTAGTGTTTGACAGACAAGTTATTCTGTGCAGCCAGACAGATACTACTGTGCAACTGTGAGCCAGCCTGTTGCTCCAAGTGTAAGTCTGATACATTGGTCGTGTTAACCGTAGTTTTTGTAAGATTTTCTTTTTGCTTCTTCCCGCTCCTGAGTTTTATTAACCAAACCTTTTCTATCCAGCTATGCTGCTTCCACAACTCCTACATACTCTTATCTTTTAAAAAAAAAAAACAAAAGAAATCCTTCTGTGCCTGTCATTTCTGCCCAAGTTTGAAGACTTCTGGTTTTGAATTGAATTTTCTTTGAGACCTAACCTGATTCAGACCAGACTTGAGATCTGTGTTGCTATGTTGTTAGCCTTTAAAAGGGGACATAGGAGACCTCACAGTTTTTTCCTTACCTTTTGTCACTTGGGATCCACGTCTGAGGTTGTCTGATGCTTTAAGTGCAATTTGTTTTGTTTTGAACCATATAATAGAAAGCCAGAAATGCTTAATTATGATGGCAGTAAATAATTTTTTAGTGAGATGAATTTTAATGTCTGGCCTGTTTCAAAGAGGGGATGGGACTCTGCTTGCCTGTTCAGTTGTCTTTATCAGTCAATGTGGGAATACAGCTGTGACTTCTCATAAGGGATGCAAGGTCATGCACTAATTCTTCAGAGACCATATACAATTTCTGATAGAATAAATCTGGTTGTAGCTAAGGAAATTCAAAGTATGCTAAATATGAAGCTTGCTGAAATGTGTGTTTTGATCTTGTACATTTGGGGGGTTTTAGTTATAGATTATCATTGGTTCTGAAATAACATCGTCCGATACAAAATTATAAAACTGTCAAAATAATTGTTGTCCTGTTAATGATTTATCAAATCAATTTATGTTGTCTTATTTTATCTAGATTTTGGATTTTACGGAATAATAGTAACAGATTCCTAACATTCATGTTTTTTCTCTCGGACTTTGAGGTACCGTCATCCCTAGCCCCTTCCCTAGCACTACTACAGCTCTTCAGTGGTTATAAGAGGACAGTGCAAAAGATTTGTTTTAAAGACGGTGAAATTCCAGAATGTCAGAGGATGCAGAATCATGTCTTCTGGATTGCTGAGTTGATTGTTACTATGAAAACATACTAGAAAGCTAAGAAACTGCTAGGACTTTTTAGAAATTAAAACTTTATTGTAGAGCAAAACAAGATACATAGTTCTTTCTTCTAAAAAGCCTAATAATGAAAAACCTCCCTAAAAACCCAGGGAGGTTTTTCTGTTAGCTTACCTGGTGGCTGTTCATATGTTACTCACATTATTTCTGAGTTAGTTGCTTAACTCAGAAATTTTTAATTTAAATAGACTGCAATTGTTATTTCTGTTTGTCTGTGAAAAGTGCTTTGCTTTATTCTCATTGCTTGCTGTCCAAATAGTGCAGATTTGTATATGTGTATGTTTGTTCAGTGGCTGCAAGAACTGTTTAGAGTACAGTGAGGAAGAAGAATTGGGTGGGGGGTTTTTGTGAAAAGGAGCATTGACTATGCAATGGGTAACAGCATGGCTTAGTGACTATTAGTACAGTTAGAGCAAGTGTAACTCAGCTGAATCCTATTAGAATGCAATCAGACATTAATTGTATAGTAACAAGTAAAATTTAAAGGGTCTGATATTTTGTAAATGCTCCCCACCAATGACTTTCTAAAGCAAATAAATTCTTGTAAATTCGGTTAATAAATGATGTATAGCATTTTGAATAAAAGTATTTGGAATTAAAAAGAAATCTAAAAATTTTTTGTTCTGTTTTAATGATCAGAAGAACTTGGCTTCTTTATAAGCAAGGCGGCTGCTTGCACTTYCGTGGAGAACTGGAAAGTATGAGGGACTGCTTCCCTTAAGATAATAGTTAATGAGGGAGGAAAATGTTAAGGTGTTTTAGATAGTTTAAACAAGTTCTATTTTCTCCTTTCCAAGAGTTTCCTTTGGTGCCTGAAATTCCTGAAATTAAAAAGCACCACACCCCAAATTGAACATGCTTCAGGAGCTTTCCCAGGTGGCATAGTTAATAATAAATATTGACATCTTGAACTATAGCTACTGTTATCTTCTGAAGTCTGTCTTGCTAAGCAGCCCCAGTGATCATCATTCATGCACGTAAGTGAAAGAATAAGGACTGCACTCTGATATGTTATTAAGTAATTTCCCCCCTCCCCTGGCATGTTATATGAGGTACCTTAAAATGAACAGCTGAATAAACTCTTCAGTCTGTGTCTGGTTTTGATGGCCTCTAGCACTGGAAGCCATGAGTAAAACCTTCAAGTCATGAGAACTTTGATAATTAATTTTGGAGTTATTTAAAGTAGTTTGATGGTATCATTGAGGTTTCATTTTTACAAGTGGGCCTCTAAATCTAAAGGATAGAAATACTTAGCAGAAAACTAAGCCCCTGGTAATCACTGGAGTCTCTTTGGGTCTGTAGAATTGCAAGAATAGCAGAATGGCTGAGGCTGGAAGGGACCTCCAGAGGACTTCTGATCCAACTGGCCTGCTTAAGCAGGGCTGCCCAGAGCTGCTGGCTCAGGACTATGTCCAGGCAGCTTTTTACTGTCTCCAGCGATGGGGACTGCACATCAACATACTTTGAATTATTGGAAGTTACCCATGCACACCCCTGAATCTGAACCTCTTCCACTGTGTCGTGTTTTAGTCAAGTTTGTGATTGGCACTTAGTGGTCTTTTAAGAAGTTTGTTTTTCATGGTGTGCGGAAACGATTTTATTTTTTTTAAAGAAATATTTTTATCAGTTTCTTAGCCAATATCTGAGAACATCCAGTGAACAATGCCAGCTTGTAGGTGGCCCTCCTCTCCGAGGCAGAGGGGAATGTATCATTAGGGTCTGTAGGGTCTAACTGCAGTTCTGTAATCTGTGAAATTTAAAGATTAGGTGCAAGTATATATTGCTCTATTGATAGTTGGGACAGGAAGTACAAGTCACTGTCAGTATATGTAAAAGAATATAAATGAATGCCTGATTGCCGTTTGACCTAAGGAAGTAAGCTTGCAAAGTATTTTACTTTCATGTGGTATGACTTAGGGATGAATCATGTCTGTTTTACTTGGAGTCTTGGTTAATTTTGTTCAAAGGGGACATTGGGGAAAGATGGGCTTAGGGTTTTTTTTGTTTTGTGTGGTTTTTTCCTTTGTTTGTTTTGTTTCTTTTTTTTGTTTGTTTTAAAATTGTTGTGTCCATTAACGAAGACAACTTGGAGTGTGAACGTAGCTACTTGAGGTCAGACGGGACATTTGTTGCATAGCCATGGTGAGAGCAAGTGATTAATACCTTGCTTTGAGGGTCTTGTAACCTTTTAAGTTAGTTTATGCAATGGAATGAATAGTGAAAACTGTGAGTGATTTACTGTTCTACTCACCCTGCATTTGCTAGTTCCTGTCAAGGAGGGATGGCCACAAAACGGTCCTTATGTATTTGAACAAAACTTTGTAGGCATTTGGGAAATAAAGGCAATAAACCAGATGAAGACTGGTATAGTTAATCAAGGTCTTCCTTACCTGCCGCCTTCTTAAATATGGATGCCTTACAATCCCCTTTTGAAAAGGGCAGAGCAGAAGTTCTCTGTCCCTACCTGGCGTGGTGTTGGGCATCCTGAAGATGACAGTAATCACATCTGCTTCTGCTTTAAATATTTTGTCTGCCAGCCTTCTGCTTCTCCCTGTGTAGTTTGGTGAAAAATGCTTTGAGGAGAAGGAAGTGTTATTCTGTATTTAATCTATGGTTATTTACTTAATTATCTCAGGAAGATAAGTATAAGTGCTAGCCAATCTGTGCCTGTCTTTTTGTATTGATAACCCCTCTTGAGGTCTCATATCTGTGAAGATACTTTTTTTTTTCCTTTTTTTTTTCCTTTTTTTTTTTAAAGGCTTTCCTACCATTCTGTAATGGAACAGTGTTTGGTGAGTGGAACCTAATAGCAGTCTTCTACTACCTAAAGGAGGATCACAAAAAAGGCAGAGCCACTTCTTATATGAGCCAGGAGATCCATAGTCTTGAATATGGATTAATTCCAGTTGTACTTAGGGGGGAAATCTTGTGAGAGAGGGTTAAATACTGGGACATGAGAAGAGTGAGCGGAATCTCCATTCATGGAGATTTTTAAAGTTTGGATGAACAAGGCCTTGAACAACCTGGTAGAACTCCAGAGCAGTCTTTGCATGAGCAGGAGGTTGGAGTGGGTGACCTCCAGAGAACTCTTCCCATCCAAACCTTTCTGTGGTTCTGTGCTGGTTGATTTTAGTAATTCTTAATCTCCACTCTGTAGTTACGTCTGATCAGACAAGTGCTGCCTGTTTGTTTAAAACATAAGCAGTTGATCTTTAAAGCGCTTGTATTCTTCCCTGTTTGCTCTGTACAGTTGCTCTTTTTATGTACTTGGATTGCACAGACATCTTAAGTGTCAGCTCAGGTGGCTTCTGTGCTGACACATCTAGTCTTAAACAGCAGAATTCTCTGCCAGATAATAGGCTTAGCCTTCCAGTATGTTCCAAAAAATGTGGGAGTGGGAAAGGGAAGGACTACTCCCTTCCATTTCCCCCGGCACCTCATCCCTGCTTGAAATGTGAAGTGAGTCTGAAGGATTCTGCTGGTCCCTCGAGCATGTCATTATCCGTTTGAAGGAACCTAGCAGGTGAAGCTAATATATAAGGAGCATTTCATTTTCTCCTACTCTCTCAAATGCACACAGTTGTGGATGTTTGTACTCAACAGAACCAGTGTGAAATTTAGTCACAGTCACAGCATGTGTTCTAATTTTCCAGGGAAACTTTCTCTCCCAGCTGTGGGTTAACCCTTTCTCCACTCTTCTTTCTGCCTCTTCAGCTTTTGAGAAATTTCAGTGAGCAGTTTCTATGACCAAGGAAGCCTTGAGAGCTGGAAGAAGAATTAGTTCTCAGTGGTCATATTGGGGAAGGGAATAAGAAGAATAATGTTGATGGAATGTATGTAGGAGATGTTATTTTGGGGTTTTTTTAGTTTCTTTAAAACAATTTAGACAACTGTATTTTTGCACCCCTCCATTTTTGTCCCATGCTAGTGACAAAACTAAAGTGAAGTTACACTGCTGCTAGTAGTCTGAAGGTGCAGCTTACCTAATGTGAGTGCTGCCATACTGTTGTAAAGGTTCTGACCCCACTAAAGCTGCATTCATCTTAAGAGTTTTGCTATTCTAACTCATAGGCTTAAATTATATTCTTAAAGGAGGTGGTACAGATGCTGTATTGACCGAGGCTAAAGGGAGCGCCTTCGTTTTCCTTTTCTTTTTTTTCCTTTTTTTTTTTTTTTTTTTAGCAGACGTGCTAAGAGTGAGAGCCTTTCCTCTTTGTGGAAGGCATCTGCTTACAGGTATATTGTTACAGTTTTGCAACCACTTCTTGAAGCCTGTTATAGTGAGGAATAAATGTGTTGGACATTCTTCCTCTGCACTAGAAAAACGCGTCTGGAATTATATTTTGAGTTATCCGTGTGTCCCTCTGTAAAAGAGGGGAAGGTTCCCATCAGCGGGAATGTATGTTTCTAGATCTTAAATCCTGATGTTACTGTGGTAAACAACCATAGTCTATAGTGTCTACTAATAAAAGTGATTCCAAATCATACATCAGTATTGAATCACATTTAACACCATTCTTTGAAAGAGTGTTGTCACAAGTGTGGAAAGTAATGCAAACTCAGCATTGTCCATAGTAACCATCCCGAGGCAGACAGAGGGTGAATAACGTAGTTGTAGAGGACATGGTACTTTGTAGCACACTGTCTTCAGCTGCTCTTTCTCTTTGGCCATATTAAGTTATGTTGTGGCTTCCTTTGCCCTCTGCTACTCGTTTCACTCATTTCTCTATTTGGATTCGTTTTGTACTGTGATTCAGCCGTTCACAGAGCAGCAAAACGGCATCTCCAGACTGCCTGCTGCCAGATCACAGCAGTTTTAATTGGAACTTAAAAACCGAAACAGGTGCTGGAAACTCTATTCTCCCTTTGGTCTGGTTCATTGAGTGCCAGCCCTCAGCTGAAGAATGGGGAGGAGAATTGATTTTGTGACTAAAATCTTGGACTGATTAATATTTGCAGTTCTTCAAACAGTAGTGTAAAAGCTCCATAAATTAACTCTGAACTTAGTGGAGCTTGAGGTGGTTGCAATGTGACTTGTTTTAGATCTGAAGTTACGACTCTGGGTCAAGGCGCTGTTTGTTTATTGACATTAGTATCTGCAGCAGGTGTGATATCTTTCTTAAGAGAACACAGGAACAACATGCTCTATTTTTGCTAGTTTTCTCAAAGTTTCTGAATTTAGTAAACAGTGGAGGGTTTGGTTTGGGTTTTTGTTTGTTTGTATTTTGGTTTGGTTTGTTTTTTTCCAGTTCAGTTACAGCCCGGGTCTGCAGCTTTTGTTTAGGAAACTCATTTAGAAAGTCATGAATGGTTTCTAGGTATAGGGAGGGAGCTTCTGCTTGGTATTTAATTATTGCTGCTACTAACCAGTAGAAGATCTGAGAAGACCAGAAGATCTACTCAGTGGATGTTAGTGGCTACATGTACAGTATCAGAGGGGCCTTTTTGTTCCTGGTAAGCACAAGTCAGAATTTAAATAATTGAAGTAGGAAGAGACCCTCTGGAGTTTATCTGCTCTGATACCCTGCTGAGTGCAGGACCAGCTTGGAAGTGAGATTCTGTGCAGGGTTACAGCCAGCTGAATTCTGACTATATCGAGGGATGGAGCTTTTACAGCTTCTTTGAGCAAACTGTTCTGGTGTTTGACCACCCTTTCTTAGAAAATATCTTTCACAATATCTCATTGGCATTCCCTGTGTAGCTTGTGTCACTGCGTGTCATACTATTTTGCATTCTTACATTGCTTTATTCCTATTAGAAGAGATGTTTTTCCTGAAAGTATAAGGTGATCTTTTCATTCTTATGTGATTTGGCATGTTTGGACTAGCTTAGAGACTTTTTCATGTGCTATTTGGGAGAAAAGGCACGAGGAATGCTTCTGTTGCGGGCATTTTAAAGGACTTGTTTGGATTCACATATGGCTCTGCAAGCTCTGCAAGTATGTAACAACAATAACAGTTGTGGTATAACAGTATAACACTGAGTCATAATAAAGAGATCAGTTGAATTTGGATGTTTGGTTCCAAAACTTGATCTAGAAGTTGCGGTAGTCTTTGGAGTACAAGGCATTTACTTCTGTGGTTATCGCTCAGCATTGACAGGTGGAAGTGCAGGAGGAGAAAGCCCCACAGCTGATTAGGGGTTGTCTGAGGAATGATTTTGGTAACGCTGAATGGGCATGAGAGATTAAAGTATTTGGAAAGGTTTCTCTTCGGACAGTGTGTGCTTACTTATTAGCCTTAGGTTTTTGGAAACCTAATTGAGATTTTATGCAATCACATAATTTTTGTAGAAGCTGAATAGTCTCATGTCTCAATGGTCTGGAACAGAACTTATATGTAGGTGTTTTCAGGGCAACTACTACCTTCTGCATAATTTCCACTTGTTATTGGAGGGCAGTGAAATGGTTAAAGTGAAACATCATCTGGATGTTTTTACCCACCCTTAACAGGAATAACTTTTGCTTCTGCTCATCACTGATCCTTGTTGTTGCTTCCTTTTTTTTTTCTTTTCTTTTTCTCCTTTTTTTTTGTTAAAAACATTCTTTCTAATTCAGTGTGATAAAACATCCGTTATTTGTAAGTTGATTGAGCATAAAGTATTTCATTATAAAATGGTCATCCATCACTGCAAGCTGGGGGCTGCAAAAAACATTAACTGTGCACTTTTGGCTGGAATGCAGCTTCTCCAGAATAATGCAGCTTCTGTGTAAAGTATGCAGCATAAAAAAATGGACCATTCAGGAAAACAGGTGCTCACCCTGCTCTCCCAGGACTTTGGGATTTCATCCCAAGTGTTTGGAAGGGCCCTCAAAGTCCCTCTGTTACCTAGAGTCACTTTCTGGTTTTAAGCAACTGGCCTCAAGGCTGAAAATGCCGCTGTGTGTTGAGCAGTTTCATTCTGACAAGGCCGGGAGAATTTACTAGCAGTTTAACTGTTGTTTTTTAGAAAAAGATGTATGTTTTCTTCCCCTCATTCATTGGTTCTTCTGAAAATTAGGTAGCCTTTTTTTTTTTTTTATCAAGTTCCTTAACACTGACACCCCAAAAGTCAGTGGCCAACCACTGCCACATTGTTTCTAGATGTCACTCCAGTTTGCCCCTGTTAATTTCCTCGATATTTCACAAGCTCAGTTACTGATTTTCTATGTGATAAACTATAAAGATTATTTTGATCTTAACTTGTGTTATACAGTGCTTGTATATCAACTTGAAAAATAGCTGTTTTGACCAAGAGTCTTAGTTAACTTTTGATTTGAGGGGGATAGGGCAGGAAGCTTTTATTGGATTGTTATTACTGTTTTTTGGAGCTGCTTTTTTTGATAATATTTCCAGGTAATCTAATGGCACAGCACTTAAGGCCGAATATGTTCCCTTTTCGTATGAGGAGTTGAAGCAGATTTGAAATACCTTGTCCAAGAGTATGAAGGGGAGATGAGTGGCAGAGGCTGAGAGCAGACTGATTTGCCTATCTGTGATCAAGGATCTTGCTACCACTTGATGGTCAGTTTATTTGTATATGTGCTTATATCCTGTCAGAGCAAATCCTGTAGGTCTCGACTAGAAAATCAAAAGGAAATTCTTCTCTTTGGCTTTTTACCAAGCCTTGGGAATAAGTGCTGTTGAAGTATAATGGTTTCATCCCAGAGGTCATGGCAGCAGAAATGCTAGGGGTGAGAGGTTAAAGCAGAGTTGTGTCCACTGACCTGTTCAGTGTGTGTTGTGTATTGGAGAGCCAGGCTGTGTTGTGCCCTAAGGGAAGAAGAGAGGGATTGAAGAAGCCTACCTAAGTGTGCGAACTGGGCTCTGGCTTGAACAAACAGCCATGTTTATCTGTGCAAGTGAAAGTTCTGTGCTGTTGCTTTTACATCTGTCTTGCTGGACAGCATGCAATCAGCATTGGCCTTTATCAGGATCACTTGGCTGAGCTGCTGAACCACTCAGGAATGGTTTCTTCTGTCATGTGCATGTACTAGATCAAAACCATTAGCAATAGACTAAAATAGATCTATTTGGTACTTTCTTAAAGACTGGAACCAGTATTCTGTTTCTGAGGTGTAGTGCCAGTGGCCTGTGTACCAAGGAGTTACTTATGCTCCTTATACAAGCTTGCTGCTCAGAATACCAGGCGTTTGTCATCTCTTAGATGACTGCTTCAGAGAAGCTGATGTAATAGGGAGCAGGACCATGGGTTACTCATGTCAAGCCATACGGTACCTCATTCTTTAGCTGGTGTTTGCATTCTTCCCAGGAGAGAGATGAGCTGCCAGTAAACAGGCTCTTTCTGCCCTGAAAAACTTTCTCTAAATTAGGAATGTTAAGGAGGTGAGCAGAAAAATTTTGTCCCAGACTGCAACTGACCATTGGCCAAAGGTGTTGCAGAGGGAGCTTTGACAGAGTCTGGTGCTTCAGAGAATCATGTTGGAAATATCTGCATTCACAGGGTACCTGTACTTGTGTGCATTCTGAAATAGTAGCGTAAGTAGGATTTGTAACATTATTTTGACTTCCTGACGGAAATCATATCCAAATCCTGGATAAGTTTATAGAACTGTGGGTAGAGCATAATGTGAAATCTGAAAATCCTAGAATTCTTTCATTGCTGTCACACCAGCTTCTTGAGACAGTGCAAGTGAAGCAAAGTCAATAGTATTTAATCTCAGAGTCTGTATGAAAAAAATGTTCTTGGCAAGTTTGCTTGACCAAAACAATCCTAGTTTTGGTTTAAGAATGCAAATTGTGGACCTCACCAACAATGATCTTCTCTTGCTAGAGAAACAGCTAGTTCAGGTTCAACTCCAAATGGCACCGAAGTTTTGCTGCTTGGGAAAGGAATCATTCAGAACTGCCTATACTTTTTTTCTGTTAAAGGCAGAAATTCTGTTTAGGTAAGTATAACAGAGCCTCTGAATCTGAGAAGCAGGTGGAATAGGAAGCAAGAAATACTTTTACAGCTGTGACCTGTTAATAAATTTCACTCTTTCCTGTGGGGTGGTTCTTTGACCCTAGTAATTAGTGAAATGTGCTAATGGAGGCTGAATTATTGTCTTCAGGCTCATCCGTAGTGAAGTATAATGCATAGGCTCGCATTTGGTAGGTAAAGTAATTACTTGTGTATTCCTCTGTCCAGGCTGCAACAAGAGCAGCTAGGTTCTTATGAATGTGTGCAATCCCTTCATTTCTTCGCATAGATTTTAGACCATTTTGATTCTTCATAGACATTTTATTGTTTTACAGCTGATGCATGATTCCAGAGCATGGAAAAAAATGTATTTAATGGAGTTGGGGACTGATACAATATTGTTTCCAAGATGCCTGTCTTAAGAGATATCCTGGTTGGTGATCACTGAACTTGAATGGCATTCAGAGATCACTTCAGATGCAAAAACTGTAAAAAAACCCCAACGAACCAAACTGTAAGTGGGTGTTAAAACTCAGGCTTCTGCTTCTTTTCATGTACTGTCAGGACCTTGTATCAGTAGTAGGCAGAAATTAATTTCTTTCCCCAGTCCATTTGCAAGAACATAATACCCACTTGTCATCATTCTAGGAACAGAGCTGCCTTTTAATGCAGGCAGCATTAAAATTTTGGCACGTGCGTATGTGTGCATGGATTATTGATTGCTTCAATTATTGCTGTGGGGGGGAAAAATGGTTGCTTAATGTTTTTACTGTTGGAATGTCTTAAGGTAATGACTGGATTGGCTGCCAGCAGGGCGGGCTCTTCTCCTTTTTGTTTCTGTTCTGTTTCCGCTCCTCTAGGTTTGAAACTAATGTCGCCATGATGTTTCGCATCCTGCTCTCCTCAAGTCTCCCATTTTGCATCTGTGGTAACCTGGTGTGTGGGTTCCTGAGCTCTGGACGGTTGCATTTTGCCATTAGCACTTGGGAATTTTACTTTCTGATAATAACATGGCGAAGCACAATGTCTCCTAGATTTAGTTCAGGTTGAATAGAAGAGTTTGTGTAAATTGTAATGGCAAGGTACATTAAGCCTTTGAGAGATTTTTGTCATTAAAAGATTCTTTTCTTTTGAGTCATCAGGCTTTTCTTCATTTTGTTCTTTGGGTTTTGTCTGTTTCACTGATGCTTTTTTGATTCTCTGGCAACACAAGAAATGTCTTGGCTTGTTTGGGATTTGTTGTTCTTCAATTTCCTTTTAATTTTTCCCCTTGGCACTCATGGACTTCCCTTGAGGAAAGGGTAGACAGAACGGAGTAACATCCAGACAGCTAATTGATAATAAAACTGTAATCTTTTTCTCCAGCCTCCTAGAAATAGTGAAGCTTTCCTTTTCACAACATGGTGAATTTGCAATGAGAGCTCTATTCATAGTATGGTAGGCACACAAAGCTGTGGAGAATTACTGTGCTTTAAAATGCCAGGGAAGGAGTTTTAATTTCTCCTGGGCTTTTAAATTGCCTGCTTAGCTTGGGCCTGGTACCGTGTAGGATGTGTAAAATACCACAGTGAAGCAAGTCCAGTGACTGAATAGAGTTCTGTAGAGTGTCACAACCTAATTGCTCTTTCTTCAACATGTGCCAATTTCTTTTAGAGAGGAAAAAGAGTGCTTAAACTCGACATACATCAAACTTGTGCTGTCAGTAAGATGAGTGGCTAAGTCCATCCTCTGGACTTGGCAGTGTGCAATTCCCCACAGGTTTCATTTAGCCTAGTCCATCTTGTTAGAGTGGCCACGCTCGCTTCCTCGTATTAGGAGGGAACCTTGGGAAACCTGGCCCTAATTCACAACCGCAGCAAGATCAATAACTATCAGCATTTGGTCAAGGGCAGATGAATTTGTCATGGGATGGCTGCTTTTTGATTTGGTTTATTTTGGTTTAGTAATTTCATTTAGAGTTGAATGTCACTGGCTTGGAGGGGTGCCTGTGGGTTCTGAACTTCAGACCCGGTGCAGGTTCATCACAAGAACTGGCTGTTGTCATATGCATAGTGATTTTCTGCAAGAATCTTTCAAAACGATTTCACCTGGTTCTAAAGAGAGACAAAAGGTGAAGCTTGCTTGCATTTCACTTGCCGGTTGTTAAGGGGATGGGTTTTGTTTTGTTGGGTATTTTTTAAGAGTGGATGTTAAGGGTCAATTACCTGTGAAACTTGTTGCAATTTAGCTTTCTGAAGAACTTTTTCCTTGCAACCGTATGGGAAGGTTAATTTTTTTCTCCTCTGAAAGCTGTTCAGAGCTTCAGGCTAAGAAACCTCCACCCATGGGGAAAAAAAGTGCTTCAGAAAGGGACAAAATCTCAAATCAGTTTTTGTAGAGCTATTGAGGAGCTCAGTTTTCTGGAGTAGAATTAAGTGCCCTTACAATTGGCATTAACAGTTTAGAGCTTGTGTCTGTCTGTAAAAGCCACAAAACTAGTTGTATGTTCCAAAACCTATCAGAGGCTTAGGTCGGCTGTATTACCCCATCTCCTTTCCCTGAGAGCAATCGGTCTTCCTGTGATGGAGATAAAAAAATTACTTAAGCAATTCTGAATTTGTTTATTTCTCTCGTATGTGTATAATCTTAATGAGAAATGTGCTAGCGTAATCAAGTGGTGCTCTAATGCTTATCCTCTACTATGATGGAGGAGGAGGAGGAGGAAGGGTTTCATGAAAACAAGGACGGATTAACATTGGAATTACCCTTATTACTCTTCACACTGGCAAAAGACACACTTGTGAGAGACCAGTTTGGAGATGGGAGGATGTAGTTAGTTGATTTTTTTGCTTTCATCAGAATTAGTTATCTCCTTTCAGAGGTGTTCAGGTCACAGGATGGGAGGAAATAGTCTAGGATTTGTAGCAAGGTCTTCTGAAGACCTTCAACCTTACTGTGCTAAATTACCCCTTGGTTCACTTTAAGAGCTGCTCTTACTTTGAAGTAGTCTTTTGAATATAGCCTCTGAGCAATACATGTCAACCATAGCTCAGAAAAAAGTTTTTCAAGATGCAGTTATGCCAATCTCTGCTGTCTCCTCAGTGCTAAGAAATAAAAACAGAATTAAACAACTTCGACTTTTGAAATAACCTCATACCCAGACACTTAGCAGTCTGCATGACTGGCATTGAGTAAGTCTGTACTTTTAAGTTCATCTAAATAGAAACCATGAAAGTTTGCCCCCTGTGTAGCTCCATACTTCTGTTGATGGCATTTGCTTTCCCTGTGACTGAAGTGGCTATCTTCTGCTTCTGCTAATACCACTCTAGAACAGAATACTACAGCTGGGTGAAAAGCACTGAAAGTAACAGTGGAGAYGCAGCTGGAGTTTACAGCGTACTTTAGGCTGAAGATACTCTAGCAAGTACCTGCTTAGGAAAAAATGCCGAGGAATTTTTAATGGTCAGTCAGAACAGCTGAATTTGAAGTATGGCATCAGATTAAACTCCTGATAACTATTGGCTCACACTGGTGGCACTGTCAGTGCTTCTGCTTCAGTGGTAGATACAAATAATTCCTATACGACACAATATTTTAGTTGAGTTTAGGCTGACCTGACCAAAGAATGTAAAGAGTCAAATGCTCAGTATGCATTCTGTCATGCTTCCCCAAAATAAAAATCTCAGTTCTGAGGGGTACTCAAGATCTTGGCAGTATGGAACAATCATTTGTAAAAGTCATGTTTAATGAAAGGGAGATAAACACATGAAGCTCGAGTGTGACAAATGAAAGCATTTGTGCCATTGTAATGAAATTAGGCAAACAGAACAGGCTTGACAGCTCTGGGTTCCCCTTGTCAAACTACATTTGTAATTCCAGCTTTGCATTCATGTGTGGCTGTGAATGGCACTGTTTCCCTCTTGATATGGTGGGCTGAGGCCCCTGAATGACCACTTTCATTCAGAGGGCATTAGCTTTGAAGAGTATATTTTACAGACATCCTTTGAAAAAGATTGGAGTTAATTCTCCTTCATTGGCTTGAATATCCTTGATTTTCATCCTGTGTTTATTTTTATCGTATGTAAAGCTTTTGATATCACCTATTATAGTGAAGTATTGATTTCAGAGATGCACAAAGCTTGTTTCCACACATCCCCACAGTATGTATACTGTGTTGTGTAATTCCCACAGTCTTTTCAAATAGTTCACAGTATTTATGTGTTCTGGAAACTAGGATGTAAGCTTCTGGCTCCTCAGCTTCTCCCTAGCTGGCAGAATCCTGTTTTCTTTATCTATTAAGAGATTAGGATAAGACAATGATATTTTGGGGAACCTGGAGAGAATGTCTGGTGGCTGCTTTTTGATGACCTCTTGTTTATGAAGTTTAGTCGACATTGCCATCATTATTTTCAGGAAGTAGAACTAGAGCTTTCTCTCATGACATTAGCTGCTAGGTCAGACTATAGGTGGCAATCTGTTCTTTCAGATCAGAAAATCTCTACAATGTGCTACACATTGCACTGCGTTGCAAGGGCTGGTCTAGAACTTGCAAGAAAAACAAGATGAAAACAACAACAAAACTCCCTTGTAGGGGAGAGATGGCAGAGGATTCTTGTCACTTGAAACACTGTCTGTACCAGGGCTGTGCAGAACATACACTCAAGAACAAATGAGTGTGGATCTAACATAGTGTTTTTACACTTGTTATCCAACATAATTGGTCTTTATTGATCTGGGTTAAATGTTGGACTAAACTTGCTAGCTAGAAGTCCAGGCATGTCTTTTATTGCAGGTGCAGGTGGGATGTGTTCCAGTCAGCCTGGAGAATTTGTCTTTGGAGTGGTGAAAAACGTGCTCCTCCTCCTCTAAAGCCATCAACTGTAGAGCTACTGTAATTGTAGTTTTGCCAGGGCACCTAGAACCAGTATGCATATACTGTTCTGTGCCTGTTACCTAGTGACTCTATGTAAAGCAAGTTCAAGCTCTGTAAATTTTTGGAGGAACAAGTTACTATAGTTCTGTTTGCTAGATTTGTTAATCTCTAAATTAACCAGCAGATAATCACAGCACTAACTCTAAAGAATTTCTCCTTTCCCTGTGATCTTGCATTTTGACCTTGGTGAGATTAAGCCAGTACTTATTCCAGCAGTTAAAGTTTTTGAAAATCTGAAGTGTGACTATCCATACTTTTAGATGGTTTTAAAAGGCAAGTACAATTTTGTCCTTTTTCTGTGTAACTTATTCACTCTAACTTGCTCTAGACAGACTGCAGGGGCTTCTCACCCTTCAGCAAAAAGACAAAGTGTTTTGGTGTTTGTTTGGTGAACTGAGAATAAGGTGCATATCATGTAGGCCAGAAAGGCAGTGTTTGCAGAAAGTGGTTTTGAGGATGACCCAGGAAGCACTTGCTGGTGCCTCAGTTTTCTGTGACATAAACTCATTAAGCCCCAAGGCAAGAATCCTGAAGACCTGGATTTCTGCTCGGTTACAGTGTTATCTTTGTCTTTTCCTCACCTTAAGAAGAGAGAATGCCTGTTCGATGTACAGTTCACTATGTAAGCAGGGAACGTAACAACACATGCTTGCAGCATTGCTCTTGTGTGAGCCTGTCTGCACTGGAGAGGTGCGTGGGATACAATTGAGACAGCCTTTCTGAAGGCTGGGCGTCAAAGGCCAACAGCTGCTGCATAAGAGGAGTCCAGGTCATGTGGTTTGGGTTGCAGTTGCCTGTCCTCGGGACAAATGATGTTGAAATAACTTGTCATAAACAATTTTTTCTCGTTCATTTACTCTGATTCGGAACGCATAGCCGATCCTGATAAGAGTCATTCAGGAGTGAAGAGTTGAACTGCCAGAGAAAGCAGCTTATGTGAGCATTTTACATCAGGAATGTGCCAACAGCGTGCTAACAATAAGAAAACTCTTCCGAGGGGGACCTGCTCCTGTACCTCAGGAGAAAGGGGACCCCAAAGGTCTGATGCAGTTTGCTTGCTGAAGTGCCAGAACGGCTGGATGGGATTGCTGAAATGGGAGTTAGGTGCTTAAACATGAATTAGTTGTTTAAATATCTTTATGGACGTGTGTCTAAGTGCAAATAATCCATAGGAAGAATGAAGGAAAGCATTGTAGTCTCAAAGGAATTCTGTCCTCATTAAAATTGCCAGGCTGAAGAGTTGGCTTTCTGATATGCTACTTAGGATACTCTTTCCCTTCTTTGCAATCTATGTGCACTGCTTTGGGCTAGCTGAGCATTTCTGAGTGTTGTGCTGATGCTGGTCTCTGTTTGCTTCTTTGAAATTTCGTTGAAGGCCCCTGTGTGAAAAGAATGGGAAGTGCTTTCCACCTGGTCCCCAAAGCAGACCAGGCTCTTCATGTAAGGCTAAGTCATGTTTTAATATAATTTTTCTCTGACTTTGGGTTGATTTCAAAGGAAGGCTGCTTGAAGAAGTCCCTAGTGAAATTTTGTTTGCCTTGTGGATACATACTCAGTTTTTCTTCTTGTAATACCCTTGGCTGAAGTCATGCTTGCAGATTTGTTTTCAGGTGGGTTTTTGGTTGGGTTTTTTCCCCAGAGTTGAAAGTGGTTACCTAAGCAGAGAATCATCCTGTATTTTCTAGTTCAAACACTGAAGAATGTCTCTTGCTAGAAAATATACTTGGAGAAACATCTGTATTGACAATTCTCAATTCTCTCACTGGTTATGGTTTCCTCACTTGTAATGCCTGAACGTGAATCTGACAGAGCAAGAACCAGAGTTGAAAATTCAGAGCTACTTTTTTTGGAATGTTGTTATAAACATCAAGTATGTACTTCCAAACATTTAACACTTACCTTATATAGCCTTTGTTTTGTCACAAAGAATTATTAAAGTAATAATTGATTTTGATGTGTTTTCTGAGTTTCTTAGATATTTTCAGGAGAGCACAGTATTGCTTTTACAGTTAGGTGATGGCAAGACTTCCCGTAGTGTCTCTTTCATGAAGTTTGAACTTGTTGGGCAGAACAATTCCCTCTAAAGACTATGGTCCCACCTTACCAAAGTATTGTGAAGAGTGCTGTTCAGTTCTTACTGTTCTGTGCTCTAGATCGAACTTAAGCTGTGGTAGAAAAGCTGGCATGGAGTGCACCTTGGAGTTGTAGCTATTGATTCAAAAGATCTGGCAGGTTTGTTCTGGACAGTGCCATGTTCAGTGTACAAGGCTAACAAAACCTTTTGAGGAAAGAGCTTCTAAACTAACTTCACTGAGCTCGACAGGATTGAGTTAAAAGAAGAGGATTTATATTTTATTTACTGGCTTGTTTGCAAAATTGTTACTAGGTTAAAAACTTCAGGTAGCTTTAGTGCCACTTTCAGATGTTGAACCTGCTTCAGCCCATGACAGTAATATCCTTTCAAGACAGGATACAGCAAGAATTACTTACATTATGAGTGTTTTTCTGTGCTCCCAAACTTCCCATTGAAGCAAAGGACCGGTACCAGTATTAAGTTCTGCTTTGAAAAGGGAGCTGGTGACCCCTCTAAGTCCTCGATGCCTGTAAATGCTTTTGTTAAGAAGAGCTCATTGTAGTGATTAATTGAATAYTCCTCAGGTGCAAGCAGTCAGAAGTGTGATTGGTGTTTGACATTTAGATCTTTCAGACAGTCCTTCAGTGGGTAAGTCCTGCACTAAAAATGCTCTCTTCTTGTCTAGTATATTTTTAATTTTTTTTTTAATAACACAGCACTAACTACTCAGTCTAAACAGTTTTATGGCATAAACTCTCAGTTTCAGTGAGCTTAAAGTGCTGTGTTACCATAAAGGCTGAAATCTCTGAATATCAGGGAAGCTGGCCAGAGTTGCTGTGTAATCAGCAGTATGTGCCTAAGTTAAATCCTAATTAAGACAAGCTGTTTTGTGATCTTCATGTAAGTTGGGAATTTTGGTTAGACTGCAAGGGAATCTGATCTTTAACCACATCAAGATTCACAATTCTAATTGAAACGAAAAACCTGAAATTCCTCCTACTCTTGTAAAGAAAATATCTATTTGTTGTCCCAAAAATATATTAATGGAGAGTGTGGTACCCTATATATCCTCTGCTAGCAAGTGTGTATTCATCATCTCATTCTACATATGCAGTGATGTACATCTGCTGAAGTCCCATTTTTGTTACTAATCAGGGTGCAGCTTTTTCATCCTGCGACTCACTGGTTTGAAGGAAGCTGGAGGAATTGACAGAATTATGGTCCGTTCTGTAGAAAAGATCAGTTTTGGGGAAGAAGAATTTGAGTTTTGATCCCCGGTAGTCTTACTATATTTAATGTTGTCTATGTGCTTGTAACCAGACAAGTGTTCTATAAAGCACACTTAAATAAACTTCAATGAAAGCATGTCTTATGATCATCTGCATTTCCATGTGCTATTGAGAGGTGACACAATTGTAACGTCACACCAGGATATTATCTGACAAATTGAGAGTGTTGTTCTTAAGCCAAGAAGTCTGAATCATCATGTTGCTTTTAACCTCTCACAAGTTAGTGGTGTTGGCCTTATTTGAACTGGTGGCTGAAATGTAAGAGACAGCGTAATGATTCCCAAAGTCCCTTTTTAGTTGCAGTTTTGCTTTAGTTAACAGCACTTTGATGTTCTTCTCTCTTTACTATTTTAAAACAAAAACTCGTGGATTGTTCTTCCTCCTTTGCTTCCTTGCTATAATTCAACACCATTAACATACTTTCTGATAGACTTTTTGCTTTGATACTTAAGGCTTCTCAATAGGAACTATAATAAAATGAAATTTCACTTAGAGGTTTGAGGGTTTTTTCCCCTCAGTAAAATAATTGAATTATGTTGGTAGATAGAGAAGCAGCAGCTTGTCTAAGGATTCAGGAATTGCAGTCTTTTTTTCTCCCTGCCTCAAAGAAGCTCATACGACAGCTAAGTGTAATATTTGATTATCAAGGGTATAAATGGCAGTGATCTTGTGACACTATTAGCATTAGATGTGTTAACTTTTATTAGGAACTAAAAGGAGGTTTCAGCAAGTTGAGCCAAGTATTGTACTTAAATATTTCTAGTCTCAGAATTATTCAAGTTACTTTTAGTGCATTCTTCTATGCCTGTGCACTGGCTATGTTGTGGTTGCCTTCAGCTGCTTTTTAATGCTTTTTCTCTTAAATCCCCCTCCGGGCTTCTCTTATCTTGATTCTTTGTGTTTTATTTGGTTGGGTTTGGTTTTTGGTTGGGTTTGGGTTTTTTGTTTGTTTTTCTTGGTCAATTTCCCTAGTTCCGGCTATTCTCTTCTGTATTTCTTTTTCATTCCCAAAGCGTCCCTTGATGGTCTTGGAAAGTTTAGGAAGCTTGTTAGTTGTTTTTTCTCCAGCTCAATAGCTCAGTGCATTTGCCTTCTTGTACTGCAGCTTTAGAGGGGATCCTTGCTGGCCAAAGCAGCAAGTAGAGAAGAGTGCCCTTTTTACTTCTTTGGTTGAGAGGCTTATGCAGGTATTCTGAGAGCAAGACAGAAAAGTTTTAAAATTAGGTTTTTTGTGGGGTTTTCCTGTCTGCCAAGCAAACATTTAGTGTTGCAGAAATGCCATTTGTATTCAGGCAAAGAACTGCAAGACATCCAATGACCCTGGTTGTGTATTTGTACTCTGCATGTGACTAACATGAGGCTTTATCTGTAGTAGGATGTTACAGGAGTGGCAGAGGCTGGGACAGAATCTATATAGTTCATGGGATCACACAATTCCAGCAGTAATAGGAAAGTGCGTCTGTATCTGCCAATGAGTTAAAGAATCAATTTAGGCAGCAGTGGCCTCTGTGGGGTTTACAGTGTGTTCCTACAATCAGATTTTAGAAGGCTCCAGAAAGCCATTTTGATGATCATAAGAAAGCGAACTTTACAAACTATTGCTTTAAAAAAAAAAAAAAAAAAATATATACACACACCTATGTGCATGTTTGTGTCTGTTTATGTATTGAAAAGCAACCCTGACCTTCACACCAGCCTTCTGAAACTAACCTAGAGCAGACCTTTTTCCTCTGAGATGAAACTTGCTTTAGATTCTTAAAAGAAAATGAATCCTAATGAATCAAGTCTAATTGTCTTTTTAAAATTCTTTTTATTTTACAGAGCTGTCTGAAATTGAACCCAATGTCTTCCTTCGGCCTTTTCTGGAAGTAATCCGTTCTGAAGACACTACAGGCCCCATAACTGGATTGGCACTCACCTCTGTGAATAAGTTCCTCTCATATGCACTAATAGGTATGTTATGTGACTTCCTCAGATTTACCAAAATGCCAGCCAAATGCATCTCTGTGAGCTGCGTCTCTGGCCAGGATAAATGCTTGCAGTCTTAATGTGGAGATTGGGCAAATAAGAAGATTGTCATTAACACTGGGGAAATAGGCATCTGTAATTTCTTAATATCTTACTGGCTGATCTTTCATGGTGCTACAGCAATGTCTGGAGAAGGAGCCAAAGCCTCTGCTCTGCCCTGACTGCTGTGTGTGCTTAGGGCCTGCTGCAGGACTGTGCTGGTCACCAGCTGCTTCTTTCATGCCCTCCGAGCAAAAGGGCTGCGGAGGGAAGAATACAGCTGTATGTTACGATGTTGTAACATACAGAAACATTGTAGGATTTATTTAGTTTTGTGGATTAATATTTCTGCTCTGAAGTGAGGGTGATTTTTTGCTTGGTCCCAGGCCTTGTCCAGTGGTGTGCCAGTACTCTTCACTTCGCACAATTGTCATGGCAGAGACAGTTTTGCTGCTGCCCAAACTTCCAAACTTGCACGTGCTCCTTTGTATCTGTGAAAGACTAATAATGTGCATGTGGTCAGTTCCCATGGCTCAGCTGGCCTGTAACTCATTAGCTGGCTTTCTGTCTGCCATCAGTGTGTCATCCCGTTGTTAGAGGTGCTCGATTTTTCTCTGCAAGTTCTGTTAGTACTTTCTGATCGTACCTGTGTGAATTACAAAACCTGTGTTTGTTTATATGTAGTCTTCACTTGAAGAAAATAATTTTATCAGTCTTCCTTCCCCCGAGTTCAGATTTCTCAGTTATTTTTCTCCTTTACATTGTAAGGGAACACTGTTGAATTTTTGGTACTGTTTTAAGTATTTAGTTCTTTGGAGTTAGCATGAAGGAATTTAGAGAAAGAAGGGGCTTTATGTAGGCGCAAATCACTTTTGAGGGAAAGACATAAAACTAAAATGAGCAAAAATGGAGAATTGCAGGAAAAAAATTAGGAGTTGGATGAAAGTCTAGTGTATGAAGACTTCAATTAGTGGGCAGTATTTGATATAATCAAGTGGCAAAAATATACCCAGCATGATGCAATGTTGACATAAATTCCTAGGACAATAACGAAATCTTAAAAATAAACCTGTAAAACATGTCCCTCTGAAGGATTAAGCAATAATGCAAAATATATGACTTTCAGCATTAGAATGGGGAATTCTGGGCTTTTATGATCTGGATCACATGTYCAGACAAATGTCTGCACAGGCAACTGAGTACAAATTCTTAGTTTGAGGCAGAAACAGGAAAAAATCTGGTTAAGAATTTGTAACCTTTCTCTAGCTAATTGTTGTTTAGAATATTAATTGGGTCACTTTATTAAGGGTGCATGCCTGTAGCTGTTGGTGACTGTGTGTCTTTGTGGTAGACAGTGGAAGACTCTCTGCCTGGCTTTTTTTCTGGAGCAGACAGAACCTGTAATCTAAGACCTTCATTGTTGCTTCAGGTGACATTCAGAGCAGCCTTGTCCTTTGTGCTGCTCCAGATACCAGTTAGGCTGGGATTAGTGGTGCTGACTGAACATCTGGCTAGGTTTGTGTTGTTAAGTGAAAGCTTTTTGGTATTATAATTTCTTTTTGTAATATGAGACTAAAGGTAGTCTTAAGACTGTCTCAACGTAGGAAAAGCTTAAAACTGTTCTTAATATACAAGTCTGTTTCAAACTATACTGAGCAAGAGAGAACGATGCTGGCATAACTGTGGTGGGGAAATTTCAGTGTGGCAGGTATTTATAGTGTATTTTGGGGCTGCATAATGACAGGTGAAGCCAACGCTTTCTTAAAAAGTCGCATTAGCTCTGTCTGTTCTTTGAGTGTTAGGTTTTTCCTGTACACACTGGGTTGAAAACCAGGGTACAGGGAAAGGGCCAAACTCCTCTGATAAATATCTTTGTCTAAAATGGCTTTCTTTTCCCATTTCCAAAGTATTTAATTGCTAATCCTTGTGCAGTCTCATTGTTTTTTTTCTCTGTCACGTGTCAGAAGGTGGTTATCTGTCTCCTTTTTAGACCAGTATTGCTCAGGGGTATGTTTTAAAACGAGTTAGAAAAGAATAATACTTGAGTAGGTTTTGAGACTTCTGATCTCTAGAAGTTTGAATTGCAAATTCACTAATGGTATAGTGTGCAATCTCAGCTCAGTTAGATAAAACTACTTGATATCCACCATGTGTGTGTTTTAGCAGGAATAGTTAGCCTTACAGTGATTATCCTCTGCTCTAAATACTTCTTCTACAAGAGTTTTAGTTGATAAATTACACAGTAACTTCTAAAGTACTAGAAAACTCTGTGGCAATACTAAACTTCCATTGATTTTTATCCCTCAGATTAGTTATTTCCCTGCTCAGCAGTTTTGCAGTAGCTAGCAAGCTGTCAGCCTACTTGATGTGCTCAAACCTTATAAGAAGACTAGGGGCTAAATTTCAGAATTTGGTTTTTCTATTTTTCCCTCAGAAAAGGTATGTGCTCTTTTTGTTGTCCACAGCAGCTTCTGGCTCCATTTCTATAGTTAGGTTTCCCTGACGTTCCTGAAGACTACATATCTGTAAGTAAGTAGCTGTTGCTCAGCTTCCAGTGAGAGTACTTGCTGTTTAAGGAGTTTAAAGCTTGTTCTCACCTCTACCTTTTCTGTCTCCTTGGTGATTTATTTTCGTTCCGTTAAAGGTGTTATTCAGCAGGCTTCTGACTTTCCTGAATTCCCTCAAATGGTCCAGAGCCTGGATTTTCTGTTTTTTCTTTTGCCCCCCTGTTGTGAGACTGCACCCCATATAAAATGTGTGTATCTAGATGGGTTCTCTAGATCTTTACATTGTAGGTTTTCATTGCAATTTTCAGTCTGGTATTGTGCTCACTCAGATTTCTTCTTGTTAGTGATTCTGAGCAGGCGTTGACACATCTTTTTGTACTGTTTTCTCACAAGGGAACAAAGATTTTTTTTTTTCTGTATCTTGTGTCTGGAAAGTAGAAGTATCTGTGCTTTTAATTGAACTCAAGAGGCTTTATAAATTGACCTGAATTTGTAGTGCCATTCCAGGGAGCCAGAACTGAAGTAGTCAGGCGTGATTTGTGTTGTGAGAGAGGTGTTGAAGGTAGGGTTTAGAACAGCAAAGCAGTACTTATACATCTGTTAAAGAAGCATGTGCACAACTTGCTTGCATTTCCTTTTCACACAGACTATTTATCAATAACTATGACTAAACATATCCCTAAGCCTAGAGAAACTCACATTACTGGAACAGGTGACAGTGAAGTGAATCTGTGTGTTCTGCCTGTGGGAGCCTTTTCTGCAACAAGTTGCTTTTTCCTCTTGATTCCCCCTTGGCTGCTTTCCACTGTAGTCGTTGAGGTTGGTTAACAGTGATGCTAATGTAGGTGCTGGCATTGTAACACCACTGGTCTTTGCGTAATTTAATTAAAACAATTTAGAATGAGTCTGCATCACCATTGGTGATTTCAGCTATTACTTCCGTTTATGAATAAGAGTGCATGAGACACCAACATATGACTGATTTTATTCTCCCTGGCAGAAGAGTGGTAGCTTCTAACTGGATTAAAACCATTATTGAAAGTATGCAGAGAACTGCTTTTGACAGCCAGGCCTCTTTCCTAATGCTTCCCCATATCAGAGTTTGGTATCCTGTTGGGTGGTGCTACTAAACTAGATGAAAAGTGACCGATTGGTCTTGGAACAGGCTCCTTGATAGCTCACTGAGGTTTGCCTGGCAAACCAAGAGAGGAACTCCTTCTAAACTATGCAACATTTCTCTGTGTGTATGAGAACTGTGTCAAAAGTAACCAAGCTTTGCTCTTATAGGAGTGTGTAAGAGATGGCAATGGCAAAGTGCTGTTCCTATGCAGATTTATGTGATTCTGAAGTACACTGATGCTATTTCAGTTTTGTGCAACTATGAGCAATTTCTTATCCTGCAGCCCCTGTGGACAGGAGTGTGGTAGAGGCTGCTGTCTCTGGACCACAATAAGGGCAGCTTTCCTAGGTGTGAATGGTACTGGAGTCAAAGGCCTTACCTAGGGCTTAGCCCTTCCTAGGTGTGAATGTTACTGGAGTCAAAGAGGGAATCTGCAAAGCTTCTCTGCAAAGTATACAAGGTTTTGCTTGGTTCGTCTGTCAGTGTCATTCGGACATTGCCAATTAATGAGCTATTAACCAGTGTTTTGGTTGTCTCCTTTCTTTCCTAGTGACTGTTTAGGTAGAAGGGTATCAAGATTCTTGCCCAGTGCCATATTGTTTAAGTGAGAATGAAATCAAAGCCAGAGACAGCTTTTCTGAAGCCACTGTAATGTAGCATGAGATACGGTTACTAGCAACAATCTCATCCTAAACATTCTCTCAACTGCACCATTGTTTGTAGCTGCAGAAGACTGAAACGGAGAGAAGGAGCCTTGATGAATGATTGAAGTGGGAGGCCTGCAACTCCGATTTCTAAACTGTGACTGTGTCTGTCTGCTGTTTTCTCTGGGGAAAGCTACTGGTCCATTCCTTCCCAGCTCTTGTTCCTTGGCAGGGATGTAGAAAAAGAGACAATTTTCCCTTCTCAATTTAGTGGAACCTGTTTGGCATTTTCTTCTCATGAGAGCGAGGTTCCTTATGTTTGATCTTTTTTTTCTTTATTTCCAAGGATGATCTGAATGCATTTAACAGCTGATTGTGCTATATTGTAGGGAACAGGACACAGTCTTAGAAGTTAACATCTAAAACATAGAGAACCAGTAACAACTGAATTATAATTATTTTCTTCGTTAAGTTATATATTTTTGCAAATGTAAGTAGACTCTTGATACAAGTCTTTCTGAAAGCTTCCAGTTATAAAACTTTTCTGTTGCTGGGAGGTGAGTTTTGCTGTTGTAGGGTCAACTCACTGCAAGTCAGTAAATTAAGGAAGGAGAAGGCTGCACAGTATCTCTGTGTAGATGTCTCCCCACAGAGGTGGTAGGCTGTAGGTGGCTGTTCCCTGACACATATTTTTATTCTATTATGCAGATCCCAGCCATGAGGGCACAGCGGAGGGGATGGAGAACATGGCAGATGCTGTCACTCATGCCCGATTTGTGGGCACTGATCATGCGAGCGATGAAGTTGTCTTGATGAAAATCCTACAGGTAAGTGGAGAGAAACGGTAATTAGCATAATGGTTGCTGCCTGTTGTGGAACATATCCTGTTACATGGAGATGAAGAGGAGGGAGCGATGTTTTGACTCTGTAGGAGCTTAGTGACAGACTTTATTTTTAAACAGATGGCTCATATAGCTGTGGTAAAAGCTTTTCCAAATGAAAATAATTAAAAGCTTAAATGATTTTAAAATTACGGACTTGATAATGTGGTAGTGTTGATAATCGTACCTCGTGCATGGTCTGTGTTGGTGGGGGGTAAATTAAGAATATGGAGCTCTCAAACTTATTATTGACAAAAATTCTTTGTAGAGACAAACCTATAGACTGTATAATATCTCTTCGGTCTGTGTACTTCTGAGCAGATATCCTGAATTTAAATATTGGGTAGCATGCAGTATATCCAGCCTTTTGTAGAAGTGGGTGGGGAGATCATTCTTGTCTCCTAACTGGCTTCTTGAGCACAGCATTCAGTTTGAAATGACTCCAGGAGAAACCTCCTTTGATTTTCTGCTCATGGCAGTCTTTCTTGAGGAAACCAACCTTCTCTTGGGAATGCATGTAAGTGTCATTGCAGTGTGGTACATATGGGTGCTGTTCTTCGCAGGTGTTGAGGACGTTGCTGCTCACCCCGGTGGGAGCCCACCTCACCAATGAATCAGTGTGTGAGATCATGCAGTCCTGTTTCCGCATATGCTTCGAGATGAGGCTCAGTGGTAGGTTTGTTCATACTTCTCCCATTAAGAAATGATCAGGTTTCCTCAGCATGAGCTAGTTCTGTTACAGAACATGCATCCATGGAAAGCTGCTGAGCTTTATATTCTTGTGTCTTTCTACAACTTCATGGAAAATTTGTTAGGTGTTTGCTGTACAACTTTGGACTGCTCTTTTCCCCAGCTGTGTGGCGCCACCGTGTGATGCCATGACCATTTGCAGTAATGTGGGGTTGGAGCTGGTTTTAATAAATTTGCCGTAATCTCTGTAAACAAGGCTCGGAGGGGAGTCTGCTTGAAGAAGCCTCTTGATAATATCACACTGAGTAATGACACCTGTGTTATTTGTTTTTGTCTTCGCAGAGTTATTGAGAAAATCTGCAGAGCACACTCTGGTCGACATGGTGCAGCTGCTCTTCACAAGGTAAACCTGCTTGTGTTTGCCTCAGCATTGCCGAGATGGCCCTCTAAGGACAGAAAGATTCCACACTTCCACTTAAGGGCCCTCAGAAAAATTGTCCAAAATGGTCATTATTTAGAGGTGGAACGGGATGAAGGATTTGGCACTTTTCTCTAGGGCTGACGCTGTCAGACTGCAGGGAGACAGAGGTAGGGAAGGTTGCCTGGTTTAAGGTATCCTTTGAGGAGAGATGGACAGCCAAGTAATGAAGAGCTTTAGGATAGAGAACCAGTTTCAGGACAGAGATGCAAACTTCACTGGAAAAAAAGGTGCTCTAAAAAATATAGCTCTCTTTAGCAGAGAGAATAGAAATGGTGTTGAATAGCCATATGTTGATTTCAAGCTGAGAGCTTTGACCTCACACATCAAAGAGAATTCTAAACTCTTGAAACCATATGTCTTGGACAAATGTTCTACCATTTTCAGCACCCTTCAGGTAATTAAGATTACTTCTTTTAAACTCAAGTAAATTAATTAACTTCAAAACTGTTTCTCCAAATAGTGAAGACTTTCTCTGGGTGTTGTAAAAAGGAAATGTGCAGATACAGAAATACTTTTAGTAGGAAAGGATTTTAGTGAAACTGACAGCTTCTGAAATACAGTTGCATCATATTTTTTTCCCATTGTCACACAGTTCCAATGGTATCTCAGTTTTTTTCTCCTCTGTGCGCCCTGCATCGTGTGCACTGGATGAATGTGGGGCAAAGTCAAAATCAATCTCTTCAAAAAGGAGACCACATTACTTTTTCTCCAAATGCGTGTGTGAATTTTGCTTGGTGCTTATTCATTACTTACTGTGTAATCCTCTCCTCTGTCCTTCTTGATAAGGCTTGGAGACACCACTACCATCTGTGCCTGTGGATATTGGGATAGAGATGCAAGGGAAAAGCAGCAACTGCAGGGGTGGTTTGGCCATCTTGCTTTCCAGAAAAAGAAACAGCCAAAGCTGTGCTCCAAGGCTTTTACACCCTCACCGAGTAAAGATAGAATTGTAGTAAAGGAACAGAAGGGACACATGGTGTGTGGAGTCGTAGAGCTGTGCATGTTGTCATTTGGTAGCACAGTGAGAACAGTCTACCTCCTTCTGAGATGAGAACTGCTTATCTCAAACATTCAGCTTAAACTCACATCTACTGTGCACCACAATTGTGTTTATATGWTGCAGAACAGAGGATAACTACTGGGGTTTCTACAAACTCAGTTGTCGTGACTAGGTATAACGTACACTGCAAGAGTCCTGGTGGGGGTGACACTGGCTCAGCAGCTGTTTTTAGGAGCATCAGAGAAACCTGTTTTGAAGAAATGTAATTAGTCCACTGCTGAAAACATACACTGAAGGAAAATAAACGGTACTTACGTGGCAGGAAAATCAATATAGAAAACAGCCATTAGTAGTAGTAGCATGCAAAGCACCTCTCATCTATACTTGTGTGGGTTTTTTCCCATGGGAGATTTTGGCAGGAAAAGAAATTAGGAGAGTCTCTTTTTGTGGAGAAAACCTAATTTGGGTTTTCTAGTATCTGCAGCATGACTAGAAAGACCAGCCTGTTTCTTTCCCCTTCTCGTTAACCCACGTAAGTTTATGTATTTTGGCTTGCTCTTTGTATTTCAGGTTGCCTCAATTTAAAGAAGAGCCTAAAAGCTACATGGGAACAAACATGAAGAAGGTAAGACTCAGCACTGTGTTGACCGTTCTGCTCCTGTCTTGGGCTTGCGCTCATCTCTGTTTGTTTTCACACTTGTATTTCTTTGTTCCTGCTACTCCCTAGGTCACTGAAAGAGCATGTTTAACCACATAAATGGACACAGCTTCAGTAATTCTGTGAGATTAAGCCCACATAGTCCAGTAGCAAGTCTTGTTAATGATTCTGCTGCCTAAGTGAGACAGTCTGAATTCTGGGAACAGCCATCAGCTGCTGTGGGCTAGAAAACCCCAGCAAGTTACGGGACATGATGATGACATTGTCTGATTATTTGCTGTCTTCTGCTCTCTCTCCAGCTTCCTTCTCAGCATTCTTCATTCACTGCAGGTGTAATACTGAGCTCTCAGGATGTATTTTTGTCCAGTTCCTCCTGTGAAGAAAGGAAGCTTTCTGAGGGTGGTGAAACAGCATGAAAGCATTATGAAACTGGGCTTTTGTAGAAAAAGCTTTGGTGGCTTCTAGAAGGGACAGCATTCTGTAGTGAAAACATTAGTTCACATGGTCAATGCCATCTTTATGAGCAGCTAAATCAAAGTAGACTTTTCTTTATCTCCCTTTCCCTAAATGCACAGTATTCTGAGGGTGGAAGTTCTGGATTTGTTCAACACCACCATCTTGATCAATACAGTCAGGTTTTTAGCAGCTGGATTCAGTATTTCAAATACCATGGTGTGACCTTATATGATTATTAATGTAGTAGTTTCTTAGATGGAGGGAGATCCTCTTGAGGAATGCTATATATACTTCTATATTCTTTAGCTTCCATATGAAGAATGTCAATAAAGGTAACAGATTCTGCTGTTGAGAGCAACAGGATGGGAAAAAGAGTGCTAGAGAAGAAATAACCACCTTTCAACTTAACGCTGAATATACTATTTATAACTTCCACTCTGTTTTCATTTTAATGAGTTGAGAAATGGGAAACAGAAGGTAAACATATATTTCAGAGCCAATTAGCAGTGTTTTGAGAGACTGAATGCTTGCTTGTAGGAATCTTAGCTTAGAGCTTTACTTCTTGTATAGTAAAATAATGACTTGCTGTGGGAGGAAAGTCAAAGGATTTGTGATGAAGGTTGGCTGGCCTAAGGAAAGCTAAAAGAGATCAGGCTAATGTACTGCAGGTATCAGGCTTTGTCATGGTGTGTGTACAGTAGGTGTAAAGTGAAGGTGACTGAATGTAGGAAGGCTGCCCTTATCGAGTGATGGCTGCTCCCAGCTCAGTTAAGTGATGCTCTGTCTCATGTCTGATCTGTGCAGTTACCTTGTACTATCTCTATGCTGTGCATGCCAGGAGTCTGCCCTGCAGCCTTGCACTCTGCCAGGTTATTCTTCTCTTTGGGTTTATTTTGCTTTGTTTAAACCATACATTTGCCTATCTTTCACAGATTTCTTCATGTCTCCTCAACAAACTGGAGCTAAGTAGTGGGGAACAGCCCAAAGCCCTGAACCAATTAGAGAGGGTATTGCCCTTTAAGAACCTGAAGGTCTCTCTCTCCCTTCTCCCTCCTTACCTTACTCCCCTCTACCTTCTTTTGTAAACACCGCCTGAGAGGTAGTTACGTTGTGTGCAGCAAATCTCCCTCCACTCATTTGACACAGCATGGCTTTTGGGAACAGCGCATGCCGTGGTTGCTTTGCAGTGTTGTGGCTGCAGCTGGGGCAGACTTGGGAGGGAGAGACCCTTGTTTTACTGCAGCATTCAGTGTCTTGGTGAGTGCCACCGAAGACACCATCACGGCATCCTCTGGAGGAAGGGGGTGGGAGGGCATGGGTGAGATTTGACAGTGAAAACCCGAAGAAAAGAAACATAAAAAGTGTAGATAAGTCTGAAGTGTTGTGTATCCTGCCTGTTGATCTCGGGTATAGATGTAGCTTCTCCATGTACCAAGGAGTCTTTTGACCCAGCATGCCTTAAAATGTTTTAATCAAGGTGAATCTCTGAGCTTTGTTACTTGGTACAGGGCCATAGAGTTCAATGCTTTCTGAAGATTTTTTTRAAGGAGACTGCTGTATATTTTCAACATCTTTGTCCATATTTCTACTGAAATTAAATATGTTACCTAGCATACAGTAAATGCTAATGGGGGATCACTGGGGCCGAACTGATTTATGAAATGTGTTAGTCCCTGCTAATTCCCCTAGAAAACACTTCAAAAGAAATGCTGTAGGCATGCAGATTATTGGGTTTGGGTCAATCATAGAAACCCTGAAAAACTACCTTAGGCGGGACCCTTCTCAGTTTTCCATGTTTGTTCATAAACTTAATGTAGCTTTAGTTCTTGTCTGCCATTAATGTTACTTAGTCCAAACAGGGCTGAACAGAACATTTAGAAATGCCATTCTTTTGTCCTGTGTTTAAGACAAAATAGTTATCCAAGCAGGATGGTTTGAAAGGCAGTTGCTCAAGACTTGCAGATTTATGCAGAGTTACACAGAAGAAAAAACTAAGAAATGCTTCCCTTTGCAGTAGAAAGTGTTGTAGCTAAACATGGGATTCTGCAATGGGAGTCAGAAGGAACATAAATCTGAATTTTCACAGATTTTTTGGGTAGATTTTGTTCATAGTTGCCTAAGATGCCTAAATACATTTCACCAAATAACCTTCATTAGCTGTTGCAGTACAGGCAGGTACGTAAGTGAGATGACTGGACTGCATCGGTGTCTCCAGGACTTGGATCGTGGACTGCGTTCTCTCTGCATGCTTTTGTGTCTTGAACGCTATTTGGTGTGCTGACCAGTTCCATGCTGCATCTAGAATGAGCTCATGTTTTAGTATAATCACTTTAATGACTAATCATTGGCCCCTGCCCTTTTCTCTTGAGGCTTACAGTATCTTATGGAAAAACAAACGAGTACAGGTAAGGTGGCTTGTAGAAAAATGAGATCTCACAGACCCTTTAAAAAGAATCTTGTAGTATTACATTTTTCTTCACCTTCCTAGACCTTAGATAGGGTTTTATTTTTAAAACCTCATCTATCAAAGGAAGCATTTAGAGTCTTGTAATTTTTTTTTCTTCTATAATTTTGTGTACATTTCTTTATGCAAAGATAACTCAGATAAATGTGATTGAATCTGCACTGAATTCCAAGATGAACGAACAGCAGCTCTGAGCTCCCTCTCTCATTTCTAAAGAATATTTTTTAAATACTAAATTCAGGTGTTTTTTACCATCCAAAGTACAAACTTAATATAATCTCAAGGACACTGATAATTAGAAAACTAATGCAACTATAATATCACTGAGTGTGGAAGAAGGAAAGAGAGTTTTAGATTATGTTGTAAGATTCAGGATATGTTAATGATCTATTAAATGCCATTTAGCTGCTGCATTTAGTCAAAAAGGCAACGTTAGGTTTAAAATCTCAGCCTGTTAAAATACAACCAAGCTTTCTAGTGAAATTAGAAAATACATTGGAATTGAAGGTAAAAACAAACTTTAGAAATAGTTCCTTTAGTCAAAGGCCAACTGTACAAGTGTTTTTTGCATTTTTTTATACTAACATTAAAAGCAAGGAGTAATCAGATTGTTACCTTTTAATTCAAAAGAAAATCCAGAAGGAAAGGTGTTACTTTGCTGTCCTTTGATACATGTATTGTTTTAGAATTCCCAGCCTCAGTGTTTGTTTGTTAAAACAGCATATAGCTTCTTGACACTCATGAACATTTTTATTAAGCACTTCTGTTTGCTTCTGCAGTTTTTTTAAAGCTATGCAATAGTTTGCTGCATTGAAGCAAAAAGAGATAGCAAAAGAAATTTAAAAAAAGGAGGGAGGGCAAAATTATATGGGAGGTAGTCCTAGGTAATCCTGCTAGGTAATTCTGATAAAAGAATACCTGTTTGTGTAGAGTGTGGAGATTGGATGGTATGAGATGGAAAAGACCTACTGGGTAATCTCACCTCACCCACCTGCCCCTCCATTCTCTGTACAAAAACAAACAAACACAAAACCCGACAAACAACACCAACAAACCCCGACCAACCAACCAAAACCCAAAAAAAACCCCAAAACAAAACAGCAGAAAACCACCCCAACCAAAATCCCAAAAAACACTGCCACAACAAAAAAACACCTAAAGAGCTCAAATAAACTTAGATTCAGATCTAAATTATTTATACTGTGATTAAATGTTTTGGATTCTTTAAAAATTAGGTGAGTCTTCATGCTTGCCTGACTAAATGGTTCCCCACCCATGTGAAGCTGTTGTGACTCAGTCTCTGAGAGATGGCGCAGGTTCATCAAAATTATTATATGTGGGCCTGTATCTTACAAACCTCAAGAGGAGGAATCTTGGGAGTTAGAAAAAACCCACAGGACAATCACAAAGAGCAGATTTCGTGTCTGAGGAAAAGTGCTCTTTTGTGAAAGGGCTAGTGTTGAAATGAGTCAGCATTTGGTGTTGTGTGAAAGGGGATATTAGAACTAGTAATTAAATTGTCAGCTTGACTCTTCTGAGAATGTTTGAAAAGTTACATGTTTCTCAGGAGCATGACTGAGGGCAAAAGGAGTGGTGCATCGTTAGCCCATATCAGTGTCTTGGCTCCATTTTGCGGATTCAGTTTTGCATCCTGCTGCAAGTTATTTTTAACCTGGCAAATAAGGACAACAAAATTTAGTAGCTAGAAGCAAAGTCTGTTTTGAAATTATGTGAAATGGACTTTATAGGGTTTAACATGTAATGCTTCCAGGTTTCCTTCCTAATGAAAGGAGTTTGATACAATGAACCATAAGTCTTCAGATCTTATTTTATAAGTTACTGAAAATGGAGAAAAAACCCTATCGCTATTTCTAGAGTAGTTGGTAGGTAAAACTATCTGATCTAATTTGCAGCTTAAGCCTTTAATAAATAAAGCTATTGGTAGTATTTAAGGCTCAGGTTTTAGAAATTGGCAAGAACCAAAGATAACACATATTTTATATAGCCCTATGAAGCAGTAAATAGGAAAGATTAGAGAGCTGATAATTTTGACATGAAAGGATTGTGATCCATAAGCATTGTAAAACATTTTGAGATTGACAAAATTTTATTTTTAGCTGTGTGCTTGTCACTTAAGTATTTGCCAGAAGCTATGATTTAGAAGATACTTGCTGCAATATTTGAAGGAAATAACAAGGAGCAAAGTAATTCTGAATCTGTTAATTAGCACACTCAAGGAAACTGTAGCGTAGCTAAGACTTGGGAATTAGTTATCAAACAAATACAATTTGTGGTGCAAAGAAAAGTTACTCAAATGGTTTACTGCACTGGGACGTAACATTTTCACAAGCTTTGTTTAAATGGGAAGAATTACAGGCTGAGGCCATATACAGGGAGTTAGAATTCTACCTGGAAAATGGAAAGAGAAGGGAAAACAGTAGTGGAACCTAGAAGGTTTATTGGCATTTAAGAGTAGTAGTAGCTGGAAGGAGGCAAGTTGCAGAAAGAGGAAGAGATTAAAGAATATAGCTGTCTTCTACATAAGTTAAATCTGATGCTAGAGATATAAGAAATAAGAAACTTTGCAGCCTAACATAAAACTTAACTGTGATAAATTTACGAAGAAGAATACTGAACAGGGCCTGGTACTGAAACTTGCTGAATGGTTTCCATTATGTACAAGGTACCTGTTCAGTGCTTAAGTTTGCACCCAAACTGAAGAGGTGTGGTGGCATCAGAAAAGCTGACTGCAGCTACCCAGCACAAGAGTAGATGCAATCCTGAACTTGGAGGAACTTACTTTATAAGGAACCTATTTTCATGCTGTCCAGAGCCGTTAGCCATTTGACTAAATATCATACTGGTTTTAGGAAGTTCTGGAGCATCTCTGCATGCCTGAAATAACAGTGCTGTGCAGCAAGTGCCAGTCTGCACTGCTCCTGCTGTTCTTGTTTCCCCAATCAAAGATCTGTATACAAACTAGAAGTAGGATCTTGGTCAACAAGGATTTCAAGAGTTAGGTTAGATTTAGATCTGAAGAGAAGTAATGACAGGAGGCAGGTGAAAGCAGAATAAGGTTTGTTTCTGTATCACTAGGGTGGTATATGCAATGTAACATGCACCAGGAGCGAGTGAAGTATTAGAAATACTTGTTAACAAGTGATAGATTCCTGGAGGAAAGTGAGCGTGGCATTGCTACAAGGATGAAGAGTGACTTAAGGTCAGTGACAGAGCTGCAGTGTGGGACTGGGTGCTCAGGCTTCATTCCCAGCTTGATATATAGATGGTGAAATTTTAGTTGAATGTCAAACCTAGCTAATGCTTGCTTATACACTTTGATTGATACCTTTTGGAAGTCTAGGAGCTTTGGTAAAAGCAAAGAGATTTGAGACGTGCTGGTAGGTCTAAGAGAATTCTTTATCCTAATTCAAAGCTGGGAGGTATAGATTGGACTGTTAGGTATATATTATAGCAGAGTAACTGCAGTTAGTTGTCACTTGATTAAGGTGTGGAGTGTTGGCTAATACATAGACAAGGGTTACTTTGCATGATTTTGAGGTGCTGATTAATTTGTGTGATATATTTAAGTGCTGTTGTCTGACTTTGAGGGTTTTGAGGTAGGCTTTGTGGGTTGGCTTGTGTAATCCATTATGCTATGTGGTTTTGCACTACTGATATTCTTAATGATTATTTGGTTTCAGTTGAAAATGAGAGCTGGAGGAATGAGTGAGTCATCAAAATGGAAAAAGCAGAAGAGATCACCAAGGCCTCCTCGACATGCAACTAAGGTCTCTCCTGGGGCAGAACAGTCAGCAGGCAATGCTACTAATACCACAGGTAAGTTGAAATCTGTTTCAAGAGACCAGAGAGCATCCATTCTAGAGCTTTTTTTGAATTTGTCTTTACTTCGTTTCTCTTAACCATACTGGTTTGCATTAATTGTTTTTATATTAGTTCTCAGTGATTGCAGCAATAGAATATATCATAGCTTTTCAGGTCCAGGAGAAAGAGTTTTCAGGAAATGGAATACATATTGATGAAGAAGGCATGGTCTTGTGGATAACTTGACAGCATTTCAATGCCTTCAACCTGCTTCACAGGGGTAGTTTGTACAAAAGGGGATAGACACCTGGCGAAGTCACTGAGGTTATGGACAGCCATGTGCAGCAGATACATAGAAGAGATTGAGAACAGGAACACTGACAAGAGGAGAGCTAAGGGCAACTAATGATAGGAAAAGGGGACATAGTCTTAAGCTGCTCAAGGGCGGGCTTAGGTTGGACATTAGGAAGAATTTTTTCACAGAAAGGGTGGATTATCCAGGGAGGTGGTGGAGTCACCGTCCCTGGAGGTGTTTAAGTAAAGACTGGACATGGCAGTCATGCCACGGTCTGGCTGACTTGGTGGTGTTTGGTCATAGGTTGGACTCGATGATCTCGGAGGTCTTTTCCAACCTAATTGATTCTGTAAGGAAAATGGAGCTGGGGAGAAGGTTTCCTTTAATAGGAGATTGCTAACTTAGGTGACATGTTCCTTCCTGTGTTACCCAAGAGTGTACCAGAGGGTGTGGGTGTCGTGGTAAATAGGGAAGTGTAACTGGAGAAAATACACAGGTAGAACTAAGGGATGTGCAGAATTTTAGGTGTCAAAGATGGGAGAATGAACAGATCTCTCACTACAGATGCAAAGACTGAAAGTGCACACCCACAGTCCTTGAAATTTGAACAAAAGGCTACACTCATTAAGGGACGGGGAAATATGGGTTGCACTTACAACTGTTATGGAAAAATCAGAGGCCTTGATATGGTAAGGAGGCATGAAGAGTTGTAGGGAAAAGCAGAGGGAACAGCAAAAGTACCTGTAAGAGTATTGTGTGCAGGAAACTAATGAGTATGTGCATGAATCCTTATTCACATGCTTAGATTCAGCCTGCAGAAGTGATATGATGTGTGACTAGTGTTGTGAGATTAAGGATGTGGTATTGGGGGGCTTCCATATCCTATTTTTGTGTAGGAGTAGACTAGTTATAACATTTTAACCTCTGCTCTGGATAAATGTGTCCCTCTGGCTGCAAAGTACTCTGTCTCATGAGCACTCTATTGACGGTCAGACATAAACATTACTAGTGAAAGGAAGCAGACAGGAAAGCAGAAACAATAGCTGTGTAAAATCCATAGTTCTGACACTTACTCCTTCATAGGAAACCATTCAGTGTAGTGTGAACAATGCAAAGTATATTTCTACGCTACAGCATATTTGGTGAAAACTAAGGAAATAATAAATACAATCATATAACTCAGAACATCCCATGTAGAGGAGAACTTATCTCTACATAAATCTATATTTAAATTTTCAAATAGGTATTAAAGTCTGTCAAAGAGCATTATAACTCCTGTAACATTTCAGAGAGGAAGTTGAGTTGTTTTACAAAGCACGTAATTAACTGGGTAGTGTTAGGTAATGGTGCTTTTTAAGCCAGAATCCTGGCTTAGCAGGTTGTTATGGGTTTAGCTAGGTCTGATTGGCTGAGAGCTCAGAGTCTGGCATATCACCAGTCAGAATCACGACACAGGTAAAGACGAAAAGAGTGCAAAATTGATCATACGTTTCTTGCAAATCAAGTAACAGTGTGCTGCTTATTTAAGACATTACCAAAAATCGAGTTGTCAATAAAACACCCCTGGGCAAAACCATACACATTTCATGTGTAAATTCGTAACATAACTCTGGTTTGTGCCTTTATTACTGTGCCCTGCATTATATCTTCTCCTTTTTAAATATTTGAGTTTAAAAATTTTTTAAGTTCTCTGAGAACAATGAGAGCTCCAAATATGTGGGTTTTTTCAAAAGGAAAACTTAGACTCTTGGAGCACTGTCTCATACTTGGTAAAAATTCTTGCCTGCTTTTATTTTAGACCCATTTGAATTGTATTGCAATTTCATTTGTTTGGGGAGAATTAAAGAAATAGGTCCTGCCTTAGAATCAATTTAAAATTATCACTTTGAAGGAATGACTAATTCTTGATGCAAGTATTTAAAGTGGTTGTGCCATTGTATTAAAGAGTAAAGTACACCTTTTGGACTATTTTCAGATTCCTTCTTATGTAAATTCTCTGCACCCTTTAGCTAACTATGCAAGTTACCTTATTTGCTAAGTCTGTTAGACACCAACTATTGCGTTAAATTTGGAGAACTGCTAGTATCTCCTGTGTTCATCTCTTTAATTATTGATGCCTAGCAAGAGTGATCTTAGTTCATTGTGTCCTCTCACATTAGTGTGCAACTGAGACCATTTGTAGTGTGAAGTAGTGATGAAAGTAATTCTTTGTTGCTGTATTTAATGTGTGGATTTGTGGTTGGGGGACAGAGTAATACTRATCATTTTGCTTCTGTTTCTCATCAGTAAGCGGAGTTGCTTTCATAGATGCTCCTTCTCCCAGCTCCTCTGGGAGCTCAGAAAATGTTTCATCTGCTGTCAGCCCTGTTACAGACAGTGGGTTGGAGTTGTCCTCACAGACAACCTCCAAGGAAGACCTGACAGACTTGGACCAAGTCCCTTCTTTGGGACTGAATGCTGGAACACCTTCAAATGAGGCCAAAGTCACTGAAAATCAAAATCAGCCTGAACTCCAGGTACATGGATATATATAACTTTAAAAGTTCCAACTCCCAACGTAATCACTTGCCCCCAAAACAGTTAAAGCTGTTGAGAGGATGGATTAGAGCTACAGGGAACTTTTCAGAGTTGCAGATACTTTGATTGGTAAACATACTAGGAAGACATAAACAGAAGTAGTATGCTGAAGTTATGTAGCATTTAAAACAAAAAAATGAGCAAAATTCTAACCTCAGGGGCAGTAAGAACTGATAGGTTGAAGTAAAGTCCTTAGTCTCACAACCTAGAGTTATGTAAAGCAGATGAGAACTGGATGTAAGTGAAAAGGTAGAGAGGGTTGAAGATTATTTAGAGGCTCTCTTTTCTCTTAAATTTTGTTCTTCTGTTACTCTCATTAGTAATCGGTGTTGTTTTAATAGTTCAAATTAACCCTGAACAAATGAGCCCTTCTTTTCACTTGTCTAGTGCTTGTTAACTCTTCTTTCGCTTCTTTCATTCTCAAATGACATATCAATGAAGAACGAAAGTCTGAGGGAGAAAATCCAGTCAGCTTCCATTGAGTCTATCCCTGAGGTCCTCGAGGAGTGCACATCTGTAGCAGAACATTCTGACTCTGCTTCAGTTCATGACATGGACTATGTAAATCCCCGGGGAGTACGTTTTACTCAGTCTTCCCAAAAAGAAGGTGAGAGGTGGGCAATGCTGCTAAAGTCGTGTCACCTTTCCACTGTTTTTTTTTTTTTCACTTTCTGCTAAGAGGGTGATAGGCTCCTATTCCTTAGTGGATCTGTAACAATTTAATTTTTAACACTTGCTAGGCATCTGCAAAAAGCAAAAAGAAAGTTTAGACTGCCAATCTCTTTTTTCTTTAGGAGCAGCTCTGGTCCCATATGGGTTGCCATGTATTAGAGAACTGTTCCGCTTTCTCATCTCACTCACCAACCCTCATGACCGTCACAACTCTGAGGTGATGATCCACATGGGGCTGCAGCTGCTGACTGTTGCCCTGGAGTCAGCACCCATTGCAAACTGCCAGTCGCTCTTAGGACTCGTGAAGGAGGAGTTGTGCCGGCACCTATTTCAAGTGAGTCTGGCTTATGCTCACATGGCATGTGGCACTGGGGAGTCAGATAGAAATTTGCATCAAAAAGTCTATTGGAATTTAGTATTATGAGGTCTTCAGACAAGCTCTCTGCTGCACTGCAATGAGAGTTCTGAATTGCACCAAACAGTGCTGTTGCAGAGCCAGAAAGGTTGTCGTGCTATTTTCTGCAGACCAGGGCCAAGAAGGATGAAGATGATTTGAGTAAACTGTTACTGTGGGATAACAATGTGTTTTGATATAGTTGGTTTTGAGGTAATTATGGATGCAAATTACCAGTTTAGTAGTAGGCAGATTCTTTGGAGTACCAAGCTATTAATTGTACTGGGGCCATCTCAGAGGCAGGTCCTCTCCCAAGTTTCTTCACCGCTAAGAGTCTCTGTGGACTTGGCAAAACTACAGAGTTGTAGTAGGTAAAGTCCACACACAGATGAGAATTATGTATATTCATCCTCACTAGCAAAAACTGGCACCAGGAGGTTGAACAAGTTGTTTTTTAAAATATCGTTGCTAAGGGAGGCAGTGTGTGGATCTTTGGTTGGTTGCAGGTGATGCCTGCAAGTGCCACAGTACTGCTACTTATAGCAAACTTGGCTTTGTAATTCTTAAAAGGTTTTTTGTTTCTTGCTCAGCTACTGAGTGTTGAACGGCTCAATCTGTATGCAGCCTCCCTCAGGGTGTGCTTTCTTCTCTTTGAGAGCATGAGAGAGCATCTGAAATTCCAGCTGGAGGTGAGTTTTTTGAGTATCACTGGGTGCCTGGTAATAGTTTATTGGCCTTCAGTTAAATGCATATAGCCAGACTGTAAGATAGAGTCTAAGTGTCAATTTATGTTTGTATACATGTCTCAGTGTTATGGGTAGGCTGTGTAGGCCTTTTCTTGTTGGATAATCAAATGTCTTTGAGACTGGTGTACTACACTGCCTGCCTTCAGACTGTTTTTTTTAGAACGGTAAATCCAGGCGCACCAAACAGTAGAACTATTTGAAACCTTTTCACAACCTCCTTTAGAACAAGCCATCATTAAAGATGGAGTGTTATGTGGGAAGATGAAGCTTAAATCTCTTTCTGTAGTCCTCAAAGCTATTTACTGTCCTGCTTTCTTTTTTCTTTCCTTACACTGAGCTGCCCTGTGTTTCTGCCAGATGTATATCAAGAAGCTGATGGAAATAATCACTGTGGAAAACCCAAAGATGCCGTATGAAATGAAGGAGATGGCTTTGGAAGCCATTGTTCAGCTGTGGAGGATTCCCAGTTTTGTGACTGAGCTGTACATTAACTACGACTGTGACTACTACTGTGCCAACCTCTTCGAGGAGCTCACCAAGCTGCTCTCCAAGGTGCCGAACTGTGGCTGGGGGCGGGAAGGGGGCAGCTGGGAATTCAGAGCAAGGGTGAGCAGATGGTTCTGCAGAGCAAGGTTCTGCAGATACAGAACTTAAGAATGGGAGTGCTGGAAAAATCCAGGGTGAGCAGGCTGTAGGGATGAAGAAGGCCATTTAACATTTGGAAGCACAAGAGAAAAGAATGGTCATGATGCTTTAATAATGTCACAGCAAATAAACTATTAAATACATGCTAGAGAGGTTAGGGTGAAAAGCATAGGGTGTTCTATTTTATTCTTTTGGCTTCCCCACAATGTGGGGGGAAACTTCCTTACCCCTTTTCAATAAGAGAGACATGAAAGTTAACTAATACTTACATTTTATTTCCTAGAATGCCTTCCCAGTTTCTGGACAGCTGTATACTGTCCATCTACTGTCTCTGGAAGCATTGCTGACAGTGATAGATAGCACTGAGGCACATTGCCAGGCCAAAGTGCTGAGTAACATACATCAGCAGGAGAAGGAAGTTGTCAAATCCAGCCCAGAAACCATCAACAGCACCAAAGAAACAAGCAATAGTAAGACCCCTTTCTTTAAAATTTTAATATTAAGCTTAGTCTTGTGCAAAACTAGATCTCATTTTGGTTGCTGGCATAGTAAACTCTTTAAATATATTTTCAGTCTTCCTGTTGCATGTGTTATAACTACACACTGATGTTAATAACCTTGCTATTTGTAAAATTTACAGATATTAAAATTTGTCTCTTGTGAAGCTTTATATAAAGGCCATGTCAATGCTGGCAATCACAACAGAATGAGGGTATGCCATGGAATTCATGTAGACAAAATACTGAGGATACTGCAAAGTTGTGGTTACTGGCAGGAACTCCTTTGAATAAGGACATGTTCAATTTAGAGTGGTTAGTTCATTATTTCTCTAGCTATTATTTGTTGCTAGCTTTTTTCCTTGGCTTATGGGTTTGTTTCTCTGTGGGTGTTTGGTTTGGGATTTTGTTGTGGTTTTTGTTTGTTTGCTTGTTTGCTTGTTTGTTTTAACTTCTACAGATATTGAGAGAGTATTCAGTGAAGGAAAATCTTCCAGTGCAGTCTCAGAGGTAGCTGGGGCATGTCCTCCCACTAGTGGATGCCTTATGGCTGATCAGATGAAGGAGAGCTGCATGGAATTGGAAGGAGGAAGTGAAGCAGGTAATAGTCTCTGCAGTACCCTGACACAATACCCTGGGTGTCTATATGCTAAGAATGGTCTTGACATTTACTGACTGGTCCTGCTATACCGTGGACCACTGTAGCTACTGTGTTCAGAATTAGAAGGAGGTATATGGTGAATGTTTGTGTATTATATGTGTACTATTTATGCTAACTAACTGTTGCATTTCTTTTGGGATTTGTTAGATGTGGGGCGTCACTTTGGATCAAAAGTGTGTAAAATTCATACCAATGCTTAGTGTTTTGAAGGAAGTTAGGGGCTCTCCAGGGCATCAGTAATGTAGGTAGTCAAAATAGCCAGAAAATAAAATTTCATGGATGTGTGAAATTGTCTGAGACAAGAAGCTACTWCGCAATTATGCTGAAGCAAATGTGGGTGGGAGGAATGAAGTAATTAAATAGAAGTGTGACTGCCATTTGCAGGACAGCATATTGCAAAAAAGACTCCATGACTGAAAGTTATTATGGGACACTCTCATGACTGAGTGCTACTCTGGGGATAGGTTTGACTGTAATGATACTTTGTCCTTCTAGCTGAGAAGAGTATCCCCAGGAAACCTACTCGATTTTCTTGTATCCTTCCGAGCCCTCAGGAACTTATGCAGATTAAGAACAAAAAGAAGGTATGGTTTGAAATATACTACAAATGGATGTTTGTGTGTTCTCCTCATTTCCCATCCCATGTGGGCTTTGCATGACTGGTCATATCTCAGAAGTTTTGAGTTCTGGTCTCTGCTGATCAGAATTAGTCAGCCACTGAAAGTCCTGCTACACTGCAGAGACAGCAGTGATTATTACCTGTTCTGGTTTAGTTATGCTGAAGATTGCAAGAGGTGTTGGGGAAATTTTGTGGCCCAGTTTGTAAGCTAGGTCCATATGATTTTTGGGTGGGAAAGTCGCTGGATTTAGTTTGTGTTATGTGGAGATAATCAGGTACTTCCATCAAAAAGGGCAGGTTCATTGTTGTTATCAAAGATGTAAATGGGGAGCATACCAAGAGGCCTGTAGTAGAAATTAACTAGTCTGCTATTCTGATTTGGTAATTCCTATGTTTGCTTTGTTATAAGGATGACCAAAAAGATTGTCTTGATTGTGGTAAAGCCATTTTTTGTTTTCAGATAGCTGTTTCCTTGAACCTCATTAACCCAAGTTATAGTCTAAACTTTATACAGCTTTTCCATTCCCTGAGTGGGTCCAGTCTAGGTCTAGTGTTGATAAAGGTACTCCATGCTAATGGCTTTGTATTTATCTGCTGTCTTGTGTCAAACATCTGGTACTGGCCTGCTCATTCACTGCTAGAGACAACAGATGAATATATCTAAAGCCCCCAGGGGTCACATGGGATTGTTCGGGTTTTTTTGTTACGGGTTTGTTGGGATTTTTTCCGTTCACATATGTTCTTTGTACGTATTTTTTTCTCTTTGCACAATACATGCATGGGGTAGGTTATTTCAGATGTGAGAGATTACTGAATTTCAGTATGAAAATGACACACATTCTGGATGAAACATGAATGGCCCCAGTAGCTGTGAGTAAGGAAATATAGAGTAGAAAGGAAGTCACTGTCTTTGAAGGATTCACTGATGGTAAAGAGAAAGGGTTTTTTATTTGTATCTGGCTAAATGGCTTCTGGCTTCTCTCTCTGGCATAGGTGGTTTTATTTTACATTTTTATAAGGGATGGATGGTTGTATTTGTTTAAACTTACTTAAACAAAAATACTGAAGAAAATACAATACATCTCTTTCTGCTGCTATACTAATCTGTGCTTTGTGATCCACTCTTGCAGTCTCTGGATCTGAGTGTAATTTAAAGCATTGATTTCTCTCTGGCAAGTTTGCTGCAGTACTTGGGAACTTTTTTCTTCACCTGCAACACAGTGCGGGTAACTAGTATCCCAGGCCACAAGGACAGTGGGGGGGAGCTGATCATCAGCACAGTCTTCAAAGGAACCACTGAGTTTTGGCATTAAATTGTGTTTTCACAGCAACTTTGCTGGTGGACTCTGTGAAAAATCCATTGTTGAGAAGAGAGCTTGCACAGTGCTTCCACTGTTCTAACTGAAAACCTTTGGTAATACTCTGGCTTTGCTGTGCTGGAAAAGAAGTTTAGAAGAAGTCAAGAGTAGAGGGCAGGAAGATGTTCATAAATCTCTGAGTTTGTCCAAGGAAAATTGTTTTCTGACCCTAAATCTGCTAATGGTTTCATCCTAAGCATGTAAACAGGGCACACCAAATACTGAGCTTTAATAATAATGATTCTGACATGGCACCAACATGTTCTACTTCCTTTAACCTCTGAAGTACTAACCATTACCACAGCTGGAAGGAAGAAAAAAGCTAAATAAAAGCAGAAAACAAATTATGCATCAAACGGGAAGTTTTCTTTGGTGTTTCCAAAGGCAATGACCAGAAGCTCAGAAGCACATTTATAACCATGTCAGTATGAACTGTGCAAACTGCCAGCAGTCCCGTCCCCTTTTAAGTGGTTTTAAGAAGTCTGTGGACTCAACCAGTCCATAGAATACCCTTGGACTTGGGTTTCAGGATTTACAGCTAAAAGGAAATGCTGCTAGTGTCACACAGTCCCTTCAGGCCTGTTAGACAAGGGCAGCACATGGTTATTCTTTTGTTATGCCCTCACCGGGTCCTTGTGCACTCCGTGCTATTTCAGAGTCTGTGTCTCACTGCAATTTTGAGGATGTTCACACAGGCAGGGGAAGCAGAGACTGGAGGGCTGGTGGCTTCTGAGATGCTGAGAAACCAAGGGGAGCTAGTAATCATAATGGTCACGAATTCAGTTCACTAGGTCATTGCTAGCAGTTTGATCGTGATAGGAGCTAACAGGGAACTGACATTTATTCTGGTTCCTTAGTAAAGTTCATACCATTGTTTGTGCTTTTGGTTTTTCTGAACACCACCAAGAACATTCAGTTAACCCTTTCTTAGTCAGTTGTTTTAGTACACTGTGACTGTGGTACAGCCTAGTTTCCCAGGAGGGCAGATTGATTGACTTCCTTTCGAAACCAAATATGTACCTGCTCTTCCCACCCTACAGATAACCTTGTCAGACTGGAATACCAGATGTTCCTGGGACCATATCTCACTAGGAGAATGTTTGCTGGTTCTTAGTTTTAGGTTTTGCAGCATTTCTTCCTTGCACCTGCTGAATAAGTGCTAAAGATTCTTGCTGCATGTCTCCTGATGGTGGGGTAGTGTTATGAGAGCCTGGAGCCAGAGGACAGAACAGGGCAATAGAGCCGTGCTGCTGTTGTAACTGGGTAGGACTGATCTTGCCACACATCTGGAGTTTATCAGCTCTCTTTACATACGAGAGCAGGTGAGGCATTTGGAGTAGCAGAGCTTATTGCTTGGTTAAACATTGAAGCTTTTTGAAGATGGCAGCTCATGCCTGCTTTGTCCAGTATTATTTGATAGTGAAATCTTGTGATGATTGTGGGTTTTCTGTCCTTGGTTAGCCTTCTTCCTGGATTACACAGTACAGTAAACTTGATCGTGGTGAAGCTGATCTTTCTTCTGTTTTCCTTTTGGTTCAAATGCCAAGAACAATCTAAAGTAAGAAATGCACTTCAAGCTGTAATTATCTGAATGTCTCCTTCAGCTCCTGATAACTGGCACAGAGCAGTTCAACCAAAAGCCGAAGAAAGGGATACAGTTTCTGCAGGAGAAAAACCTTCTTGCCACCCCCATGGACAACAATGAAGTGGCCAGGTGGCTACGGGAAAATCCTCGCCTGGACAAAAAGATGATTGGGGAATTTGTGAGTGACCGTAAGAACATAGACTTGCTGGAAAGCTTTGTTGGGTGAGTCTCTTTCTGCATCTGTTGACTTAAGAAGGAGTGAAAGTTAAGAGTTCAGTAATGAAAAAAGCAGTAGAACAGCAGTTCCTGGAGGCATTGGATTTATATCACTTGCTTCTCTCTGTATTCACATGCCTTTATTCTGTGCATTTCTTGCATATGGTAACTCCTTAAATACATATAAAAGTATGAGATTTGAGCTCCTTTCAGCAGGGCCAGTCTCTGTGAAGGCTGGAGAGAAAATTACGTACATAATCACTTATAGGATTGTTGACTCTCTTTTATTGTTTTTTGCCTGTTCATGGTATATTTCTTTTTGTCTCTCTTCACCCTCCTCTCTACTTTCTGAGCAAACAAGATTCTAGTTATTAAGTTTATCCTACCTTTCTCATCCTGTTTCAGCATCTCATTGCATTTCATTCTTTTTGCAGGACTTTCAGTTTCCAAGGTTTAAGGCTGGATGAAGCTTTACGACTTTATCTAGAGGCCTTTAGATTACCAGGAGAGGCACCCGTTATTCAGAGACTGTTAGAAGCCTTCACAGAACATTGGAGGGTGTGTACTTGGTGGGCAGAAAGCTCGAAACTGCATTCTTTCTTGTCCATCTGCTTGCCATGATGGACATGGCAGATCAAATAATCTGTGTAACTGTGCCCTGCAAGCAGCAGCTGTTGTTTTGTAGGAGCTGGCAGTGGCAGCTGGCCCAGCTTTTTAGAAGCTGAAGCCAGAGCCTGAAACTTTTGTTTGTCCCAGAAATGATTCAGTACTGTGGTTAGGAAAATGGCTGTCTTGGTCACTGATATCACTGTTCCTGTAGGATTAATTTGTGCATATGCTTGCCTTTCAGAAATCAAATGGGTCTCCATTTGCTAATAGTGATGCCTGCTTTGCGCTGGCCTATGCAGTTATTATGCTGAACACTGACCAGCACAACCACAATGTCCGTAAGCAGAACGTCCCAATGACTCTGGAGGTGGGTGTTTCCAGTGTAGGCATCTGTCTTACCTGGTTTTGATAACAATGTAGCACCTCTTTTTATCTCAGTGGCGTTTTCTCTTGGCATTCTTCACTCATGTACACAGTAAGCTGGTGTGCAGCACCAAAGCTGAGTACCGTTTGAGAGAGCAACTGTAGGCAAGGGACAGCCTGAAGAAGTAGGAACTTAGCAGAAAACTTAGCAAATTCATCAGAAGGCTTGTGTTTGTGTTAGCAAACTCTATCCTAAGATTTAGTAACATTGAGAAGGTTGTTGTACTGCTGTGGCCTTCTAGAGAGTTCGAGTCATGTGAGTGTCAGTGCAGTGATACAGACCTGCCATTCTGATGTCCAGCCTCAGCTAAGCATGTGTTATGTCTCTGTTCTTTCCTTGTGAGCAGAGACAGGAGTTGCTGCACACTACTCCCACTGAGAGTAGCATTTATCTTTGAATTTTGAGGCTGCATGTTGAAGAATGCAGGAAAATCTCTCTCTGGCTCCATGAAAAACAAGTGGAGCACTGATCCTAGCCAAACGATTGGAGATGCTAGGAATTAACGTTGGCGTAACTTTTTTCAGGAGTTTCGGAAGAACTTGAAAGGTGTGAATGGAGGCAAAGACTTTGAACAGGACATACTGGAAGACATGTATCATGCCATCAAGTAAGAATCAATCTGCCATCTCCATGTATTCAGAGAGCAAAATAGAGTTGTTGGGTCAGTGAGATATCTGGAGAGTATGGAGAGAAACTCACCAGTCATGTGCCCATTTGCCTCAGACCAAATTCCAGCTCCAGGTGGGGCTRTGGTAAACAAGCCTGTCACAACAATTGCACTTGGAATTTGTATCTTGGATTTTTGCCATGGTAGTTTAATTCAGAGCTTAAACAAAAGTTTAAAAATATGTTACTTTTATGAATATGGAAAAGAATGTCTGAGCAAGACCAGCATGTGTGAAATGCCTTATCTAAGAAGGCTCTGTTCTCCAGACCAGGCCTTTGGACTTTTTTAGAACTTTTCATGTAGTTCAAGAGATAATGTCTCATCCCCAGGGCAGCACTTGTGCCCAGACATAATGTGTCCAGGTCCCTGTTTAATATATTCTGCCTTTGAGCTCTTCATATGAAGCTGCTGTCTGCACCAATCTCTTCTGCTACCCCTGAAGCTCTTGGCACACTGAGCAGTAATTGAGGAGAATTCCTGGTGGCTGAGGCCCTTTTATGCACAGACTAGCTTTGGGTGGGAAGCTTTAGTAATAGCTCAAAAATCTAGTCTATCACTAAATCCAGATCCAGCCAATTTGAAGCTGAGAGGATTACATCTCTGAGGAGACAGGATGTGGCTGAGTCTCAGCTGATTTCCATCTGCAGTCGCAGGCAGTCCTCCTGCTGGAAGCAGGGCAGTGTCATTAGGCTGACCCTCCCTTTTCAGCCTTCTCCAGGAAAGTGGGGTGATGCCTTTACTGAATACCTGGAAGTTCTTCAAGAGGTAGCTCTAGCTTTCAAACAGAGCTCTAGTTTTGACTGGGCTCTCTCCCCTGATGATATTCTTGATGTTTTGAATAGAACACTGAGCACATACTCATATCTTCGTTACCTAGTTCCTCTATTGCAGTCTATTTCCCTTTATCCCCCCTTCACCAGATACTTCCACTTTTCTGGTATGTCCTGTGATTAGAATAATTGGTGGATCATTTCAGTGTTGCCCCATCTCAGATGGATTGCCCCAGTGTCATAGTTGAGATTGAGGAACTGTTTGTTTTATTTGTATTATTAAGGAAGAAAAAAATCAGACTGCAATCTGTATGAAGTAGTGCATGATCTCTCCAGGATCTTAGCTTTTCACTTTCGAGCACAATTTCATTTCCTGAGACTTTCCAAGTGAACCCCTTCACTTGCTTCTGTTAATTTCAATCAAATATGAATTTTTAGAAAAAATGTTGACTGCAAACTTACTTTCCTGTATAACTGCAGTAATAACAGCTCTTGTCAAAACGTTCCAGCACCTGAAACTGAGAAGAGCTTATTTCTTATGCATAAATCAAGAGCAGTTTTTATAGTTGTTGTTAGCACATGAAAATTGCTTCTTTGGCAATTGAAGTATGTTATTTTTTGATGGTTGCAGAAATAAGTCAACTTTTCAGATGGACTGCAGTGTTCTATTCTTAGTGGCTTTGAGGCTCTTGTTCAATTAGTTGGTCATTTCCAGAGGATTATCTCTTGTACATTGTTGCCCCAGTCTAGAGAGCATGTATTTAGGCTTTATATATTTTAGTCTGGGATTGCAAGTAATACTTGGTATTAATCATAATTGTTTTATTACCATATAGCTTTAGCCAAGTTAGAGTAAGGAGCTGTGGTACCCTGGTTGTAAATCACCCATCATACTTTCAGTTTCTTGTTTTATCTTTAATTTTGTACTACTTGGCTTTATAATATTTGATTTTGGCATAATATGAATATTCCCATTATTCTTACACAAAGATACTCTTGTCTAGCGTTGACTGCAGCAATATAATAATTTAATTTTAACTGAGAATAATGAGATACAGAGAGCACTCTGACAGGGTGAGAGTTGGGATGGAGGTTGAAGCTTTGCCAGTGTGCTGCCCAAAATTTCCCATCACTTAACGGCAGTATGTGTTGCGTTTTGCACTCGTAGCGTTAGGAAGCTGCTTCTTCAGTACTGTCCTTACACGGTAGCTGCCGGATGCTTCTGAGAGCCACCAGATTTCATATTCAGGRTGTCTAAGAAGGGCAGGGGAAGCAGGGAGGCCTAGGAAAACAGAATGTTTCAGGAGCTGGCAAAATCATTCCTGAATAGGTATTGCTTAGCTCTGGGACCATGTAATGAAAGGCACTGTGTAAATGTTAGGTTTGGCTCAGAATGAAATATTCAATCTTTCTGCTTTCCTCCCCTGTAGAAATGATGAGATAGTGATGCCAGAAGAACAGACGGGTCTGGTGAAGGAAAACTATATCTGGAATGTCCTGCTGCATCGTGGTGCCACTGACGAGGGAATATTTCTCCATGTGCCTCCTGGAAGCTATGACCATGACCTCTTCACCATGACATGGGGGCCAACCATTGCAGCACTTTCTTATGTTTTTGACAAGAGCTTAGAAGAAACAATAATCCAGAAGGCTATCTCTGGTTTCAGGTAACTCTTGCCTTCATAAAGACCCAGAAAAGTAGAAGTGTGACCATTGGCTCCTGTTTACCTGCTAGAGACATCAAGTGAATGTCAACTGTTGCTTTTCCTCGCAATTGAAAAGCATTTTATTGTGACCTAGAGTCCTCTAGTTTTGTTCTGTCATTTATATCAATTCATCCCATCTTGGCCTCTCTTGGTTGCCACTCACTGTTTGGCTTGACTGCTGTGTTGTAATAAATCAAAGTGCCTGGGGTACATGTTTTTAAACTCCAACCTGGTTGCATTTAAAGGACTTAGTGACACAGCTGGGCTGTTGAGAAGTGACGAGGAAAAGTCACTCAACTTGCACAGTGATGCTGGCAAAATCTCCATGTATGAGCAAAACCTTTCATGTGTATGAGTCCATGGCTGTGACTGAACGGGATGGGGGATTTTTTTCTCTTTCCCAGATGACGAGTAGTCAAAAAACTTGCCATCTCTGAGCAACGCTATTGGAATGATCTTTGGTCATGCTTAGATCAGACCAAATGATGCTTTAAGCATAATTTTAAAGCACTTTCAGTACACTGCTGTAGCCACGATATCTTGGAAACTGGACTTCAACACTACCACCAATCTCAGCAACTCTCTGTTACGTCAGGACAGGAGATTGGATATAATGCTCAGGTGCAAGTGGTCTGTTTAGACTCACTTCTTTAAAGTGATCCTTGCATCAGCACAGACAAGTATCAGGATCTATGGATAAGGACTGAGCTTATTTGAGCGATAATACTAGACTTCTATGCATAAGCATTCATTATGAGTGGGTGAAGAGGAAGGTCCAAAATGTCAACAGAGAGGGTCTCAGATTTGCTGTCCTGCAGACAGACTTGTCTGTGCTGACTTAGTACATTATTTTCTGTTTTCTTCTTTTCCCAGGAAATGTGCAATGATTTCTGCTCACTATGGCCTTAGTGATGTGTTTGACAATCTCATAATTTCTCTCTGCAAGTTTACAGCTCTCAGCAGTGAGGTAAGTTTGCAAGGAGGAGAAAGAAGCGTGACTTTTAGTACACTGGAGCTCTCTTCCTCTGTTAAGCAGCAATATTTACTTATTTTACTTATCATGGTATCCATAGGTATCTATCAGCCCCTGCCCAGAGTTTTCTGGAGGAAGCAATGGGAAATGTTTAGTGAAGTGGGACATCTGTAGGATGGGTTCAGATATGCAAATTTCTTTCTACTCACAAGTGTCAGTTTGTGCAGAGCAGGATGCCTTGATGTAGAATTGTTTATTCACCTACTTGATTTGAAGAGACTTAGATCTCCTTGTGTTCCCAAGCAAGTTCATACATTTCAGATATTGACTATTCTGTTATAGGGTTTATGCAGTGCCAAGAGGGACTGTTTTGTGAGCTGTGCTTCCAAAGTTTAGGGGCTGTGTAGATGGACAGCATAAGCATAAAGGGGTTAGAAAAACAAATGCTTTGAATTGTCAGTTTGAGAATAAATTCAAGGTACAGTGGTTAGTGTAAGCTTTTATTGCCCAAATCTGTTTGTTTGTTACAGCATCAGCCTGTTTTTCCCCGAGGTGTTTGATAGACAGTGTGTGGCAAACTATGCTGTGTACTAAGGAGTAGTTGATAGCCTGTAAAGGCTCAGAACTCCCAAAGGATCTCACAGCATTGCTCTCAGAACCAGTGCAAGACCCACAGTGAGCAGAACAGAATTGCCATACATACAGGAAAGGGAAACAAGATGATTCAAAACTGAAAGCATGGGAGTAAGAAGGCCAAAGACAGGTGTATTTTTTAAAAGACGAAGAAATCCCAAGTGGAGGGTTTGCTTTAGATTCCCTCTCCCTCCACAGCTCGTAACAGTAAAGATGCAGTACCTGATCCTCTCCAGGCACACCAGACCTCAAGACTACCAGTAGGTAACGCAAGCAGAGTGTCATGAAACAGTGTGACAGAGATTTACACAGCAGAAGCGACTAGACTAAGCCCTCAGATGCACCAGATATTGCCAGCTGCATCCCATCTAGTTGTGAGACTGGAATCTGGAGCAGTCTGAGGTCTGAGTTAATTAAGTAAGCATGTCTTTTGGTGGTGACATAGAATCAGGGACTTCTGGATCTGAAGAAGGCTATTCTTATCTTTGGCCAGATTCCAACTACATCAATTACATTCTGCTGTCCTAAATTACTGTAAGGTTTGGAGACAGTAGTAGGATAGGACAACTGAACAAATATTTGAGAGTCTGGAGGAAGGGGAGAAGGAGGGGCCATCTTCAGAGGACTGAAGAGTCAAAGCAGGCATCCTCTCCATGCTTTGCAATTGCTGTGCATGGCCACTTTGGTTGAAAGAAGAGGAATGGAAGGGAAAGTGGAGGGGCTTTAAGTGATTAGGAAGAAGGAGTGCCCCACTTCATGATCCACAGTTAAGACTCATACCGACTCAGTGTATAAATAATAGCAAAACCTGTGTGTGTTTTAATTCAGTGGTGAGGCTTCTTGCCACAGTACAAAATCAGGCATATTGCTGTTTGCACCTTTAGACTTCAGTGATGTGTGTATTCATGTGGTTTCCCTACAGCAACAATGAAAAAAACCCCATATTGGTTGTTGCATTTCTGCCAGATTGCAGATTGGCACTTCTAATGGAGTTTGCTTCTAAATCAAAGACCCATTTTGATAACAGTTTCGCCAGCAGTTTGGCTGAAGCAAGAGCTAGTTTCTCTGAACTTCAGATCTGAGATAGATAGATTGACTCCTTCAGTTCTTTGTCTTCTCTTCCATTCTTGATGAGGGGGTAAGTATGGATTTTGTCCACATAAATAAGAGAATGGCAAAGCCCATCTCTTGTCAAAAGGAACATTGCAATGACCTTAAGTAACTGCAGAAACATGGAGCATGTTACACTGATACCAGCTCACATGGTTGCTGGTTTTTTTCTTGTTTTGGCAGCATATGCTTGGTTGGTTTCAATGACTTAGCACACTTTTTTATTTTGAAAAGCTGTGAGTATGCTGAACAGATTGAGGATTTGTGATCCAGCAATTATTGGCTGAGACGCCACGTCAGGATTGAATTACTTTGAATCTTGCTGTTAGGCAGGAGTAGGAATAACTTTGCAAGTCAGTAACGCTTTTGGCCATAGTTTCCCTCTCTAGCAGCACGGCAGAGTAGTGGCTGCTTCCAGAGGAGATGTGGTATTTTTTGTGGAAGGCTCTGATCCTGAACTGAGTTCCCGTAGCAGGATAAATTAGTGTTAGTGAGTTTTCAGCAAGCACTTTCAAAGTGTTCTGTGGTGGTGTCACTCTTGGGGACCTCATATCTAGGTGGTTCAGAGATTCAGCTTGTATCAGGTAAGCCACCTTGTCCTTGTTTTTGTGCAAAGTGAATATGAGCTGAGGAGTTATCCAAGCATTGTACAGAGAGTAGTTTTCTTTCCCATAACCAGTTCTGAAGCATCTGCCCTAATTTGTATTGAAAAGAAAACATCTCTTTCTGACTGATTGCCACCGCCTCTTCTTTCCTGCAGTCTATTGAGAACCTGCCCACTGTTTTTGGAAGTAATCCCAAGGCTCATATTGCAGCAAAGACTGTGTTTCACTTGGCCCATCGCCATGGTGACATTCTGCGAGAGGGCTGGAAAAACATCATGGAGGCCATGCTACAACTTTTCCGAGCAGAGCTGCTGCCCAAGGCCATGGTGGAGGTAATAATTAGCTGGCTGGTGGATAATTGAATAGTTAGGGGAATGGGAAGCTGGCTTTTCATAGAGCCAGTTCCAAAAGTAGGAGAGCTCTTTTGCGAAGGCCTGGCTTTCATAAAATGTGTACAGAACTTGGAAGCCTGGAAGAGTGTAGTGTTCAAGTTATGTGCAGCTGCTTTTGTAGGTTCTTTCATTTTTTCTCATTTTACTTCTTGTTAGTTTTGAGGAATTCCAGCATTTATTTTACTTGAACAGAGTTTGAATGTTGTGCAGAAGAGGGACATGCTTATAAACATGAAGTATTAGAGCACAGCATTGGTGTTGCCAGATGAGAGTGGCACTTTACTGATAGGGTAGTGGGGTGAAGAGCTGGGTTTGACTATATACACACGGGCTGTTTGGTGTAGTGTTTCATCACTAAGAGAAGCATTATGGGGTTGTGGGGGAAGGCTATAAAGAAGTGGACAATTGGTCATATGCATGTCCTGGTCTGTGTTCCAGGTCGAAGACTTTGTGGATCCTAATGGCAAAATCTACCTTCAGCGTGAGGAAACACCATCTAACCGGTGAGTGGTGTAGATGCCCCAGGCAGTCTTTTTTGTACCAAGGCTGGAAAATAACATGATTTCTTGTTTTGTTACTGATGCTGGTGTCTTGTGATTTGCAGTGGTGAATCAACAGTACTGAGTTTTGTTAGCTGGCTCACCCTCAGTGGGACGGAGCAGTCTGGTATGAGAGGGCCATCTACGGAAGCACAGGAGGCGAAGCGAGCGGCTTTGGAATGCATAAAGGTAACATACAGGCTGTAGAAGAACCTGCTTTTTTTCTTGTTGACAGTACTATGTGGGTAACAGGCAACAGAAGCATAAATATGCATGCTGCTTGGCAGTATTGCAGGTAACAGGAGACTTGGGAACTATAAGAATCTACAGAGGAGTGTATCTGGATTGGCAGCTAAACAGTCTTTTGTGCTGCTGTGCACAAAGGTACATCAAAACAGGAGTGATTCCCCAGGCTAGGATCTGCCTGGGGCATCACAGTCCAATATTTGAAGACAAATTAATGAATTCTCAAATAACTAATCTTTTCCAAGACAGTGTTAAGGCATATGGTGCCAACAAAATCTGAACCTGAGGTTTGACCCGTGTGTGGACAGAGGAGTTATTTGTTAAAATCTGTCTAGCACAGATCAGGTCTGCTAAAGGTAATTGATATTAAGCAGTGAACTAGTTGGCAAGAGTTTTCCTCCAGATAATAACCACTATCTGTATATTTCCTGTGAACATGTGTTTCTGGAGCATCTATTTGTATGACTTCCACATCCCCCAGATGCATAGTTGTCTTTTCTGTCTTTTGCAGCAGTGTGATCCTGAGAAGTTGATCACAGAAAGCAAATTTCTCCAACTCGAATCCCTCCAGGAGCTCATGAAGGTGAGAGAGATATTGGGCAAGGGACTGGACTGGTGATGGAAGAAGTATGCTATGCATGATAGTGGATGTGCTGTGTACTCACCTAGCTCCTCTGTCCTCAGAGGAGGTCTTTGAACTATTTGGGATGTGAAACTAGTCATTAGTTCACCTGTTAAAAGTAACTTCTGTGCTGGCAGACACAAACTGCTCTGGTAGTAGAAGAGAGCATTAAATTGTGGAATGCATTCTAAAAGTCTTGAGAACTCTTGGCAAGTGTTTGAAAGTATTTGTAGTTCTGTGTCAGAGCTTAAAGTTTTTCATCATTTCAGGTGTGCCATGTACCTAATGAGAGTATTCTAAAAGGCCACTCTAGAGACAAGAGCTGTACAGAAATATTTGACAGCGTGTCTCTAAGTAGTGTGGTACCTGGCTGCTGTGGGAGATGTAATAAGGCTGGACTAATTCGCCTTGGGGCTAGAGAAGCTCATCTTCCTGGGGGAGTGTCATTTCAGTTCTGGGGGAACATATTGCTCTTACTCCTATTATGTTAGGAATTCTCCTTTCATATACAAGCTGATGGCTTGAGAAGAGTAGCTCCAGTATTTGTAGTCATTCTTAGGTATGCCTGCTTTTTCTGTGCTTCATGTATTATTAGGAAGAAGCTGCTGGATATCAGAATTCCTCCATCTGAGAGACTTTGTCAGAGTTTAACATCTTTTACGTTCATATTGCATCTTGCATAATAAAAAAAAAATAATTTTCCCATAGATATAACTTGACCTCTATCCAATGCCTTTTTGATAGACTATGCATGACCTCACCAGGCAGTGGGGTACAGTTTTGGCCAGACTCAAAGCATTCTGTTGTTCTCACTCGTTGATCCCCCATTTTGGGGAGTTTGTGATTCACAAAAATGTCGTGGCTCTTCCAGGCTCTAATCTCTGTGACTCCTGATGAGGAGACATATGATGAAGAGGATGCAGCCTTCTGCTTGGAGATGCTTCTGCGGATTGTTCTAGAGAATAGGTATGACCTTGAAATACATGCACATTCACTGTAATGTCCCTGCTTTACTGCAGCTGCTGCCTGGGTCCAGGGAGTGAGTTCCTTATGTGCTTGATTCACCAGCTGAAGCAGCATGTGGCTGTAATTTCAGGGCTTAACAATTCCACTCTACCATGTGCAAACAGAAAGGCTATTAGCTCATGAATTAGTGCTTGATATCCTGAAATCTGGAGAATATAAACTAAACTCCCCAGGGAGAATTCTCCCACCTGATTGCTTTGCAAAGTAATGAGTAAGAAATTTGACAGTTTCGTTGTTTTTGTGTGTCTGTTCTTATATCTCCCAACTGGAGTTTTTCATCGAAATTAAGAAATTCTGGGTTGTCTGGAGTTGTGGGAGAGGTAGCTGGATCCTGCTTTTCTCACCTCCTTTGTCTTACCCTTTCCCTCCTCCTTGTTGTGGCTAGGGACCGTGTGACCTGTGTCTGGCAAACTGTCCGAGACCACCTGTATCATCTCTGTGTCCACGCAATGGAGTTCTGCTTCTTGGTGGAGAGGGCAGTGGTGGGGCTGTTGAGACTGGCCATTCGCCTCCTTCGTCGGGAAGAGATCAGTGCACAGGTAAGGGGTTTTTGAAGGGTAGTTACTGGGGTTTTGTGGCTACGCTTAGAGACACAGGAAACCAGCTGCTATTGGATGGACCCATATTTAACCTGTCTGTGCTGCAGATAACAATAAACAGCAGCTGTAAGTAGCTCTGAATAAATGATGGGGTACATTGCTGGAGAATGGAGTGTAAATAATACGGTCTATTATTCTTGTCTCCTTCTCTGGACAGGTTCTCCTCTCATTACGTATCCTGCTTATGATGAAGCCAAATGTGCTGTCCAGAGTTAGCCATGAGGTTGCCTACGGCCTCCATGAACTCCTGAAGACCAATGCTGCCAACATTCACTCTGGGGATGACTGGTACACGCTCTTCACCCTCCTGGAGTGCATCGGGTCTGGGGTGAAGCCGCCCGCAGCCCTGCAGGTTACAGCAAGGGCAGATAACGACACAGGTAAGACAGGCCAGCTTTTGCTAGGAAATCTGATGCCTGCCTGCCAGATAAGCAGCTGCTTCCTCAAGCTTTTCAATTAGCAAAGGGGACTGCAAGAAAACAAAGCTGATATTAAACTACATTAGCAAGATTAAAGACCAGCACCTGCTGTTCACTCTTCATGGTCTGTCCCTGTCTCTATTCTGCCATCTCTTCCTACTCAGTGAGCAACAATCCAGGTGCTGGTCCCTGGAGGGCAGTGGGAGGAAAACTGATATCAGTTGTGGCAGCTGTAGGAGGTCTTTGCTTTACCCAAGGAGCATTTTCTGCTGGTTGTGGTCTGGTGCCTTGGGTACTATAATCTCTCATCTGGGCATGTAATATAAACCCAGCTGCTGTTCCTGTCATACGTGCTTCTTTTGTGGGGCTGACTCCTTTCTGTCCTCATATTAAGGCTCTCATAAAGGGAGTTGTTCTTGAAAATTAGATTTCCAAATCCGTTTGTATTAATAGTGCCTGAACCATTCCCATGAGATCAACACAGACCAACACACTATTTTTCACTTCTCTTGACTGTGTTAGAAAGATGGTCTTTCCAGCACGTTGTTCTGTTTTGCTTTAGCCAGTTGGCAATGTGTTTGAGGCTGACATCATCAGACTTCTAAAGCAAAGAGCAAGAAAAGACTCTTCTGCAGAAGGCTTTGTTTTCCTCTTTACTTTTCTAGAACTTTGTTGACAGGTCCTGATGCTTTGTGCTAGACAGATGGGAGAAACTTGATTTTTTTTAAAACACTTACGGACTTTGCCGTCTGGATTAATTCTGGGCTGTCTTCTCCCATCTCTATCTTTTTTTTTTTTTTTTTTTTTTTTTTTACTGCTTCTGTCTTTGCTGATAGAGCAAACTGCTTGACTTGGCATCTTGCACATTAGAACAATAGTCCTCTACCTCCTTTTGAAAATGTTTGGTGCACTCTGTTCACAGCAAGTCTGTCTGCTGGTGAGTTTCTAGATGGTGTTGAATGATGGAGAGAATGATTTTGTGCTTCTAAATAACATTGTATCAGTAGCTTAGATTTGTCCCTTGCAAAGACTTCTGTCCTGGGACATGTGAAGTTTAAGGTTACCCTAAATGTTAGGGGAGGTAGATCTGACAGGTGTGTAACATGTTAATGTAGATTGCTGTTCATGAGAAAGACCTGACGAGTCTTAGTGTGGAGCTGAGTGACCCGAGAGGCCCTACATGAGCCGTGTAATTCCATGTTGTGCTTTTGGAGTTGTCTTGGCTGAATTTAGCACCTCTGGTAGTTCCTGAAGTGCATGGTACATCTCATTCTTCCCACAGGGCTGAAGCACTGGACTTCCTGCCCTTTTTAGATCCATGGTCAGGCTGACAAGTGGCATAGCAGAGATGGAAAACTCCTTCCGTCCGGAGGAGAAAGCAAAACATACCTACAGGGGAGAAAGAGATCTCACAGGAAGAGGCCTGGGCCGGCTTCTTCAAGGCCCACTTGTGGTTCCTGGTTGATGCCGATCTGACTAATCTGGTTTGCTCCTCCCTTATCCACAGCTACTCKTGCAAGTTCTTGACTTGGCTTTGACCTAAACCGCACACCTTTTGTTTTGAAGGTGCTCAATCAGATAGTGAGGTGTCCTCCTCGTATCATCCAAGTGACATGAGTCTGGACCGCGGCTATACCTCTGACTCGGAGGTGTACACAGACCACGGGAAGCCAGGCAAGATGCATCGCTCAGTCACAGATGTGGACGTCATGAACAGTGGCTGGCTAGTGGTGAGTAGCCAGTGGGCTTCTGGAGCCCAAAGAAGACTACTCCTAGCATAGTTGTGAGCACAGCGCATGGTAGGGAGAGAAAGAATAAAACCGTAGGAAAGAGAGCTAAGATGAGTTGATAATGTAAAGGGATGGGGAGAGAAACAGATGGAAAGGAGAAAGCTTTGAGGCAAATGAGGAAGAAAGGGAAATGGACCCTGCAGAAACGTTACTTGTTGGATTCTGAAGAAAGGCCCTTTCAGAGTGTGCATGAGGGGCTGCTTGTTATGCTACCCTCTGCTGCTATCCTCTTGCTGTGCCCTGCAGGTGGGAAAGGATGACATCGACACTTCCAGATCCACTGCTGGGCTCAGCCGGCTGGGTCCATCACCTCTCGTCAACCAGTACAGCCTGACTGTGGGGCTGGATTTGGGCCCACATGACACAAAGTCTCTCATGAAATGTGTCGAGTCCCTGTCCTTCATCGTGCGAGATGCTGCCCATGTTACACCTGAGAACTTCGAGCTCTGCGTCAAAACAATACGTATCTTTGTGGAGGCCAGCTTGAATGGGGGTAAGATGGCCCTTCCCTTGACAACCAGGATTGGGCTTGGGGTGGCCAGCTGGCAAGAAGTGTGAAGTATACTGTCAGGGAATGAGTCCCCAACCCCTAGAGAATGGTCTACCAGGAGAAAAGTGTCCTGGCTCCTGCTGGCCACAGGGACCTTATTATCCCCCTCCCTGGGATGGAAGGGAGGTCTGGAGTTAATGTGGAGATAGCAGTATCAGCTCTTGCTGAAGGTTGTTCCYGAGGGACGCTGGGTCCTCTACAAGCTGGTAGTGGTCATTTCAGAGGACAGGGCCCTCCACTGGGGATATCAAAAGGTGGCTGCTCTGTGCGTTGAAAGGCAGAAAAGTTTTGTGGTGGACTATGTATATGGAATGTTGCTGCCTTTTGCTTTCTAGGCTACAAGTCCCAGGAAAAGAGGGGGAAGAGCCACAGGTATGACAGTAAATCCAGTCGGTTAAAAAAAAAGCCAAAAGAGAGCTCCACACGGCGGTCCCGGGTCCTGAGCCAGCACCAGGCGCACTCACACAGTGATGAGGACGAGGACGAGAGCATCCCTGCCAGCTACCACACTGTGTCTTTACAGGTTAGTCAGGACGTAAGTATAGCAAGGATTTCCTCCTCTCCTTTCCCATACTTAGGGCCTTGCTGGGTAACCACTGGGATTCTTCATGGGGCAGGGGAAGGCTGCATCCTGGGTTAGTGGGCACTGGATGGCAGAGGGTGGCTCTGGTGGCAGCATGTGGTTTTGCAGTGAAAGAGGAAGGCTGCAATTTGTACTGACAAAAGCAGAATAGCAATGGAGAGAGAGGTCCTCTGAAAGGCAAGGAGGAGGGTGGCAGCTGTGAGTCACTATAGTAGGTGAGACGGATCAAGGGCATTTGGAGGCATGAGGTTCGTGTAGGATTAGTGGGGAATATGACAGGGCATCTGACCTTGAGGAAAGGGGGAAAGCCCTGTGGGCTGAGGCAGTGGGATTTCAAGTACTGAGGACTGGGCTAAGGGCATCATTTCTCTCCAGCTGGTACTTCAAAGGTGTGAAGGCCCAGGCCTGCTGACTGCCAGGATGTTGGGTCTCAGTTCAGTAGTAAACTGACTAGAGTGCTGTCATGTGCCCATACAGGCAAGGGAACTTTGCATGTGCTTCATATGCCTTTTTTGGTAAGAAAAAAAAAAGTTGCAGGGTTGTTCCGGACAGCATAGCTGAATCACTGGGTTTATCTCTCTGCCTGGCAGAGTCAATGCTCTGTACCAGGAAAGGGCCCATTCTTCCTTCAGAGAGGACTGGAATGGTGTTCCTCAAAGATGGGATTGACATGTCTACTGAACTGACATAAATCTTGTTGAAGGTACCTGGCACTTGATCACTTAAGGAAGGCACAGAAAAGCAGGGCCTGACACCATCTCTATAGCTGTGCATGGTTGTGTTCATACAGAAAGCAGGCTTGAGTTGCTTGAGCCTTTTAGCCTCATTTGGAGAACAGCAGACATCAGAGTTGCTTCAAAATTTTAAGTCCTGTGTGTTTCTTACTGTGCTGTGTGCTTGCAGCTCCTGGACCTCATGCACACCTTGCACACACGAGCAGCCGGCATCTACAGCTCCTGGGCAGAGGAGCAGCGACACCTGGAGACAGCTGCCAGGAAAATCACAGCGGATTCCCGAACACTGTGGTCCAACTGCTGGTGTCCTTTGCTACAGGGTAAAGCCATCCCCTGGTGATGAGGGCCATCAGAGACACTTCAGAGTAATGACAGCAAATGACACCAAGAGCTAGCTGCAGAAAGCAGGGCAGAGGTTGTTTTTAGGATCTGTTGTAATTGAAAGAGAACTTGGATCAGATTTGAAAAAACATCTTTAGCATGAGTTAGCTGCCAGAATGTTTCTGGATCTGACAGTGGACTGCCAGTCTGTAGCCTGGAACAAGTATAATTTTTCTTTTCCACAGAGAGTGTTTGATCTTCATTAGACTTTTTGCCCTAGAGTGGGGAAGTAGGGATATGACACTTTTCCTGTGGGCTTTGTGCTGAATCCCTCTCTTGCAGGTATTGCCTGGCTGTGCTGTGATGCCCGACGCCAGATACGGATGCAAGCACTCACTTACTTGCAGCGGGCCCTCCTGGTACATGACCTGCAGGCCCTGGATGCCCTGGAATGGGAGTCCTGTTTCAACAAGGTAACCTCCTGGCTGGGATGGGCATGTAAGCAGGGTAGCATTGTCATGAAGAGCAAAGCTGTGTGCAGGAGTGGTGTCCTACTTCAGCACTGTCTTCTTGAGCAGCTGGTTTACTGAACAGACAAGATGTTCCCTACTCTGGTCCTGTGAAAAGTTCCTCTCGGCTTAGGCTTCTGACAGAGCCTTTTGGAGTATTGAAGTGAATCCACTCACGTCCACGTCCCATTGCTTCCATCATGTCCTCTGCCTAGAAGCCACCAGTTCCAAAAGCCAACTCCTTTCTGTAAGGCTGCCTGTACAAATCTCATAAGTCATTTTTCAGCTCAAACATATCCATGTGTCTGATCCAACAGGTGCTGTTCCCTTTGCTAACCAAACTACTTGAGAACATCAGCCCAGCTGATGTTGGTGGGATGGAAGAAACTAGGATGAGAGCCTCAACACTACTCTCCAAGGTGAGCACACCTCTGCTGCCTGAAAGCTCAGGGGAAACCATGTTCCTCAAAAAAACCAAACTGTTGTGTTCGCTTCTCAGCATCTCTCATCTGGACAGGTGTCTGGGTGCTAGTTTGACTGTCTTCAGTGCTGGGCTTCTCCTCCASCTTCTGCTGCTGGGACATGCCTTCTTTCCAGAACTGTCTCCATGATTCTGGTCCTTGGAAAAGTTTCAGGAAGGAGTTTGTGACTTYATGATGGAGAGAGAGAGAAGTATTTCACCCAGCATTAGTTGAAGACAGTCTGTTCTCAGAGTGAAATGTTGCATGTCACAAGCTGATTGTCCTGACCTGAGTTAGAGAGTCTGGAAGGGCTGGAAGGACATGGTGGTGCAGACTGTGCAGGGGTCTCCCACAAAGGAGACAAGATCCATTCCTCCACATATGCAGCTCAGAAGAGTGGAGGCTTGTGGCGTCCTCAGGCCAGTCCTGCGCATGCTCCCAGCCTGCCACAAGGAGGGGGAATCCAGAGTTGCGAGACTGGCTTGTCAGTGAGCAGCAGCCCTCATGCTACTTTTTGACAGTAGTTGTTTTTTCTCCTAGGTGTTCCTACAGCATCTCTCCCCACTGCTCTCACTGACCACCTTTGCTGCCCTGTGGCTCACAATCCTCGACTTCATGGACAAATACATGCATGCTGGCTCTAGTGACTTACTGGTAAGGTGCTGGATGCAGTGCTTTAGACAACCACTCATCGCTTTTAACCTTCTAAACTTGAAAGGTGTTTTGATTTGGTGTGGCTTTTTGGGGTTTTTTAACCTTTTACTCCTTTCCAAACCATTTTGTTCCGTGGTCTCTCACTTTGGCCTTGCCTCTCACCAAGGCAGCTCATCAGCTGTTTTGAGCTTTTGTTCATTGCTCTCTGTCCATTCTGTGTCCTGAGGAGTGTCTCTGATTACAGCTGGAGGCCATTCCAGAGTCTCTGAAGAATATGCTGCTCGTAATGGATACGGCTGGGATATTCCACAGTGCTGATTCACGGACAGGATACTCAGATCTCTGGGAGATCACCTGGGAGCGCATTGACTGTTTCTTACCTCGGCTGCGGGATGAGCTCTTCAAACAGACAGTCATCCAAGGTACCAGAGGCTGGGAAACCTTAAGAAAACAGGTTTTGGACCAGTGCTTGCACCTTGTCCAGTACCCAGCTGCCGTAGTGCCTTGATGCTGATGAAATGAAAGTTGCAGGAGGCTGTGGGAACTTGGCACAAGAAGGGCAAATTGAGGGTAGGCAAAAGGAGTAAGCAAACTGGTGTGTGGTCTTACTGCATGTTTTGTCTTCCTAGATCCTGTCCCCAACATACCAGTGGAGCAGCAGCATCAGAAATCAATAGTGTCTGCCCTGCCTCCTTCTCCTGTGGGGGATGTGAGACCAACCACCCACCTGGCTCCTTTGGAGAAGCCTTGTGAACTGGGTGTCACTGGTGAGTCCTATTTTCTTTTTTCTGGAATCACCCTCCCAGCATGGTGGCATAGATCTGCTTTTCGTCTCTGGTGACCGGGCCTTTAGTGTTGTGAACCGTTGTGCTTCCAAATGGATAAGTTGTTGCTGAGGTTATTGGGCTGGGCAGAATGCCTGTGATCGGCCCCTGCTCCTCAGGGCCTGGTATGAAGGGAGCCAGTCTGAAAAGGCCTGAGTTGATTTTCAGGCCTGCTTAGTTTTGAGCTAATAGGTAACTTTGTCAGAACCCGTGTAAGGATGTATTTTGTCTCTTCCTTCTTCCAGAGTCCGAGAGAGCCACTGCGCCTGCCTCGCCCACCATCAGCACCTCTGCCTCTCCTTTCCCAACATCAGCTTCAACAAAGGCAAGCCCCGTTACAGACATACCTCCTACGACAGCACAGCCGCCACTCATCCTGCAGCCTCTTGCCTCTCCCCTGCAGGTTGGGGTGCCACCTATGACTCTTCCAATCATTCTCAACCCAGCTCTAATTGAAGCCACCTCTCCTGTTCCCCTCTTAGCTACTCCACGGCCCACTGACCCCATGACAACCTCTGAAGTCAATTAGTTGGAGGGTGTCTGAGAACTGTCTGCTGAGGAAGCTCTGTGGGTAGAGGATGCTGGCCAAATGTTCTCTGGTAGTGGGCATGTTTGTTTTAAAAGATGATGCTAACCTGAGCAGAAGGGCTATTGTCACAGTCCTCTGGAGCACTTCCCATCCTGCTCACTTCTTGTGGCATCACCTAGAAATCTGCCAAAAAATCCCTGTCTCCTTGGAGAAGTGCCCAGTTCCACTGACCAGTCTCCTTCCTGCCTTTGCAATCTCAGGGGTCAGGCAATGCCCATGCCCAGCAGCCTGGGACCAAGCTGCTACCTACCAGTTCATCTAGTAAAGAGAGAAAACTTAGTGATGTCACACCAGAGAGGGGCTGCAGTACAGGGCTGCCTCTCAAGATTACTCAGTCCAGTCCCTGGACAATTCCCCACCCATTCCCTAGCTTTCCTGCCCACTCTTCTGGTTGCACTGCTTGCTTTGGCCTCTGGGCATGCCTGGGTTCAGCAGGTAGAGAGTTTTATTAGAAATGTGGATTGCTTACAGTGCAGCTTCCAGTTTGCTATATAAGGCTTCTTGCCTGCTGGCACATGCTTTTCCTGCAACACGGATGACAGCAATCCCCATGCCAGATACACAGTAGGCAGCAGGTGAGTCTGATAGGGACAAACGTGGCTTTCATCCCTGACCCCGTAAATGTAATCAGGCTTTCTGGTTGGAAGGAGCAAATCCAGAAGGCTCTGCCTAGCTGAGCAGATGAGAAGGAAATGCTGAGAGCAGAACACCATGGCCATGGCTCACACAGCACTTGGGGGGCAGTGATGTGTTGTTTGCCACTTGCTGGCCTCTTGGTGACCAGCCCTTTCCTTAGGAGAACACCCTCTTCAGCTACAGATGTGGGGATCTGTGTCACCTACTGACAGATGCCCAGCAGGTCTGCAGTGGTTTCTCTTGAAAGCTTTGCAGAGATTGCATCCTTCTGCATCTTCTAGTTGTTGGGATCCCACATCCTTCTTCCCCCAGAATGCCCCTGCAGCTGAGGCCCTGGCAGTCATTCTTGTGCTTCCACTTGCAGCAAGGACATCCCTCTCTTCCCCCTGCCCATGTCCAGAGCAGAGCTGGCTGCCTGGCAAGTGCTGCATCGCTCTTCCTCCTCCCTCGACTAGTTGGCTAAATTCTCAGTAATTTCAATCTTGGAAATCCCCCTGGTGACTGGGAGGGGCATGGGTGGGACTCCAACCCAGTGTATCCTGTATGGAGAGGAACCTGCAGTTGGTGTGGGAAAACAACCAGTGTACATACAGAGTAAATGGCTACAAATCCAATGGACTTTTTACAATGTAATAAATACATCCTGTAAATGAATGTTCCCGTGTTGTGCTCCTTTTCTGTTATGGAACTTTGGCTCAGAGCTTTGGGAAGAGTGGAGTTTACTTGTCAAGGTGCTGTGCCCTGGCTCCGTATACCAAGATCCTGCAACAGAGCACTCTGCAGGGACCACAAGGGGACTTGTCAGCTCACGGTGGGGGGCTGCAGTGGAGGTTGGCCTTCAAGGGACTAAGCAGGAATGGTTCCCATCATGGACAAAGCAGAGCTGYAATAGCGAGATTGCTCTTGGAAGAACGCAACCGTTTCATGTGGGCTGTAAAATTCCTGGTGTTACATTGGTGTGTGCTCATGCACCACCAGGGCTGAGGAGCAGGTGCTCTGCACATCTGGTCCTGCAGCCAGAACATAGACCTCAGTGACAACTCAGCTGACGTTGGTGATTCTCTGATGAGGAAGAAATCCTTGTTTCCGTGGACAGGACTCGGAGAGGGCGTGAGAGATGCTGGGCTCTTCCAGGGCAAGTGCTTGTATGAACAATTACACTTCCCTCCTGGTATTTTCTACTTTGTTTCGTGGCAAGATCCACACAGTGCCACAGTGTCCTCAGAGTTGTGCAAGGCACCAGTGCCTTCCCTGTTCCAAGAGACTCCTACAGACTTCATAAGGGCGTTAAAAACTTGGAGTTTGTTTGAATTGCATGAGAAAAGGTCTAAGTATTACATAATGGAAGAGTAATGTGCATACTAGGAAAGTCCTGTTAATAAATTGTGGTTCCCTAACCCCATTTCTACCATTCCTGGAATATTTTTGCTGCAGCTGCTGTCTCTTCCTCACCCTCCACTCCCTGTAGATTGTGTCCTTCCAGCCCTTAGAGATTTTAATTCATGTATTTGAGTCCTTGTGCTGCTCATGGCCCTTACATATCCAGCCCCTCTCTGTCTTGTCTTTCCAAGCCTTCACTTCTAATTACAGCTCTGTTTTTCTGCTTGTTGAAAGCTTTAGATGATTAACTCTTTGTAAACCATTGCTCAGTTGTCAAGTGCCTCAATGTCAGGACTGCTGCCCTCTGAGCCAGGTGGTCCTCTGACTTTTTGGAGTGGTGTCAGCTAATAGCAAAGCTCAGTTTTGCCAACTGCCTTCAGATAGCCGTTTTTGGGCACATGCTATGTTTTGACCTCTGTTTGCAAACCCAGTTTCTACTGAGAGCATTATATCTTAATTCAGACAATTATGTGCAAAGCAAAAGCCACCGGAGGAAACTGCAGAAAGTGGGACTAGAATGAAAGGAATGTTGACTGGAAAGACAGACAGAATTGCACTTTAAACAGTTTTCACTAGACTGTAAATAGGAATGGACTGGAAAACCAAAATTCTTTGAACTTTGTTTGGATTTTGCAATAGTGAAGTTTTATATTACAGAGAAAAAAATAACAGGGGAGGTATTGAACTGAGAGGAGATCAGAATCAACTGACAGGTAGCATGTGCTACCTGATATGTTTATCAGTAAGTCTCTTGAACTCTATTTGTAACTTAACTTACGTAAAAGCTAGTCGTGCTACTAATGGCTGCTGGTGAGGAGTGGTGTTTACAACACTACCCCTTGGATTTGTCCTAGCATAAACTTTTTCTAGTCTTGGACTTCTTTCTCATTTTTACTGAGGGTCTGACTCACTATTTTCCAGAGGCGGCTGGACGGGCACCACTGTATTTTGGATTTACCTGCCTCTCCTGTTCCCATTTACATCAGGAACTTCTACTGTTAGAAGAGAAATATGTATTGGGATTTAGCATGTGCCAGTAGAACACCTTACGTTACATTACTGGTGGTGTCRTCATTGGTATGAAGCTTCCTAGTGTGAGAATTCCTATGGAATGATAAGCCCTGGCTGTAAAACAAATTTGGCACTGAAACTTGTGAAACAGAAGCACTGCTGCTTTTAGTTTCAATTTAAAAATTGGATCTGAGCATACTCAGAAGACCTGGTCTGTAAGAAAGATTTCCATGGAGTATGAATAGTGAGCTCGCTTTTTTAGAAGTTACCCTCACTCCTATAAATGCCAGCTGTTGAACTTTCCTGGAAAAATGTATTCCTGTTACAGATCGTAATGTATCCTGAAGCCACCGTGCCCTGCTCTTTCGGCCCAGCTGCACAGAAGGCAGCCCGGCGGGGCTTGTGCTCGTCGCCTCGTGGCCCTGGAGTGATCCGAGCCCTGCCAAGGCTGCTGGAGGCGGCACCCCTGGCGCCGCCACGCACTGTTCCCACTGTTCATGTGGTGTGGGGGCTGCTGGGAGAGGGAGGGTCAGGCCCGCGGCCCGCTGCCCGCTGGAGGACAGGAATACACGGGGCTGCTTTGGGAGCACAACCGGCTCGGGAGCAAAGTTCTGGAGAGCAACTCCTGCCCTGAACTGACAGGCTGAACAGCAAGGAAGAGACCCTGGGCCCGTGGGGAGGCTGCCTGGAGCGCGAGCACGGGAAGATGGGATCCCCCAAGACTACAAGTCCCAGTGTGCAGTACTGCTCCTCCCGTTGTGTAACCAGCACCCCGGCCCGGGTGAGGCGGGGGGCAGCCAGGGCTCCTCTCCCACACAGGCCAGGGCCAGTGCTGTTCTCGGACAGCTCCTCTCTATGCAAAGCAGTGGGAAAGTGCAGGCTTTATGAGCACCCTTTGGCTACACAGGATGTGTTGGGACTTGCAAACACATACAAGAAGAAGCTGTGGGGCAGAAGGGCAGGTTATTGTTGAGTTCCTAACAGGGAAATGGGACAGCCGTGGCCTTACCACAGCCCTGCTTCTGTGTCAGGGGAAGTTGTGCTTCCTTTTCTCAAGTTTTCAGTGTAAGAAAAATCGAAATTTCTCTGGACAGCAGGGGGTGGTTGGCTGCTAAACTTAATCCCTAGTTGTAGAAAGCGTGTGGGAACGGAGAGGTCAGCCTAACCGGGCTGGGAGCGTGCGCAGGCAGTGTGGCTGGCAGCGTGGCCACAGCCATTCAGTGAGAGCACAAGGTCAGTCAATGCTGGGGTGCAAACAGAGCCTTGTCCTCAGGAGGAAAAGCTACGCCCAATGGAAGAAGAGTGGACTGAACAAGGTCTTCTCTGCCTGGCCCCTACCTGTCGCCGTACCTCCTGACTTGTCCTGTGACGGTGCATTTGGGCCACGCTTGCAGGAGGAGCCCACAGCTTTGCGGATGTGGGCCCAGGGCTGTCGTCTGGGCAGAGACAGCATCCATCACTTGGAGCTGGCGGGGGTGAGTCCCCCCCCTGCCCTGCAGCCGGCTGTCGCTGCCCGAATCAGCCTTGGCAAATGCTGTTCCGGGCCGCCGCTCCCGGGAAGGTGTTCGCTGCTGACCGGCGCCTGCCCTTCCCTCCGCTCTCCGAGAGCCTGTCCCTCGCCGCGGCTCAGCCGAGCGCGCTCTGGGGCTGCCCGTCCCGTGCAGGCCGGCGGTCCCGGCTCCGTGCCGTCCTGCTCTGCGGCTGCCGGCTGCTCTCCCCAGCGCTGCCCTCCTCCCCCGGGCCGGCAGCGCGGCCGCCACGTGGCGCTCGGGGCCGCGCCGGCCTGTCCCGCTCCCAGCTGCCGCCGGACGGGGCGGGCCCGGCCCTGCCGCCGAGCGGGACCCGCGCTGCCCGGGGCGGGGCCGGCCTGGGCTGTCCCGGCGCCGTTCCGCACAGCCGGACCCCGCTCCGCCCGCCAGCCCGGCCCCAGCCCCGGCCCCGCCGCCCATGGGGAGCGCGGCCCGGCGGCGGCCCGGCAGCAGGAGGCAGCGGGGAGGCTCCCTCGGCTGCCCCGCTCGCCCGTAGGCCGGCGGGGCATGCCCGGCCCCAGGATGCCGGCCTGGGGGATCCTGCCCGTCACGCTGCCTGCCTTCACCATCACCGGCATGTGGATCGTGTGAGTGTCGCGAGGTCGCCGCCAGCCCCCCACCCACGGGCGGCGGGGCCGGGGCCCGGGCGGGATGCTGAGATCCGGAGGTTGGAGAATGCTTCAGAGTGGGATGCGGCGGGCAGGAGGTTGCGGAGTGCCGCTGGCCCCCGTCAGGTTGGGGCACTTCTGGACACTCTCGGGCTCCGACACCTCCCTGAGTCCCCACAGCTGCCCTGCGTGGTCCCCGCGTCCCCTGCAGCAGCGCTGGCGTGTGCCTCCCTGGCCTTACATCCCTGACATCCCGGGGAATTGCGTGCCCTGTCCTGCCGTGAGTGCGGCTGACGCTCAGGTGGCACGGGAACGGCGTTGGGAGCCGTGCTATCAGCCCAGGTGCTGCAGTGCCAGGGCTGTTGCCAGCACTTGGGCACCCATCCCGTGTGGTGGATGGATGGAAGGGCCTTGTGCTGGGAGTAGAGGCTGTGTCACTTGGGAGAGCAGTACTAGTCCACCCCATCAGTCCCTTTCTTGGGCCTTAGCAGTGGTGAGCAGTGGATGAGGGACTTTTCTCAAAGGCACCAAGAGCCTCAAGAGACTTCCTGGGGTGTGGGATGGAGCAAATGCACCCTGTAGCCATGCAGGTCCCTCTAAGAGCTTTCCCCTGTAGTATCCCGTCCTCCTTCACAACAAAGCTGAATGTTGACGCTGGTGCTAGGAACTTATGCTCCAAGATTTTCCCTTGGACACCTTGCAACGCATTGGCTGTCTCCTGTGAGTGACGCCGGGGGGGGGTCAGATGCTCCTCCAGCCTGAAGCAGCACAGGTGAGAGTTGCTGCTTATGAACCTCACAGCCAGAGCTGCCCTAGGAGTGGCCCTTTTGGAGACCTGTGCTGAGAGGTGGCTGACTGAGGGGTCTGTTCCTTGCTGGCTGGGGGGTGCTGCTCCTTGGATCCCCCAAGCTGTCCTGTTCTTTGCCTCTGTCCTGGGGTCATCCTTTTTGCAACCCAGCTGTTATGTGGCCAGCTTGGGAAGGAGAGGGGTTTTCATAGTGGTTTGGGGCCTATTTTTAACCTGAGTTGTTCATGGCCGCCAGCGATTTGAACAGCACAGTGCCGCCCGCTGCTGTGGCTGCTGGGCAGGAGGGATCCTCGATGGCTGGGGGGCCACGGGGCTGAGACCCCTTGGAGTGGAGCAGGATGTGTGTCATGAACCCCTTGTTACACTGGCTGAGACGCAGGGGTGACTCCACAGTGAAGTGCTTGATGGAGCTGATTTGCCCCAAATGCCCTGCCAATGCACTGGCTATTTTTCCAGACTTCTTTTAGCTCCATCGCTGGGCAGCCAGGGGCTGGGGGAAGCACGGCAGAGCCTAGCGCCATCGAGTGGCACCCAGCACAGCTGTAGGCTGGAGGAGAGCTCCGATGCTGGGCTGAAGGGCTCTGTGGCAGAGCAGTCCCCCAGAGCCCGTGGAGCACAGCAGCACGATGGGGAAGAGGCCCCACAGAAGCAGTTGCTCTCAACTGGAGCAGGAGGCTCTCAGCAGGGATGGGGGTACAAGGCAGGGGGACCTGGTCCTGGCAGCGGGAGCTCTGCAGAGCATGTGCTGGGCTCATGCACTTGTTTTTCTTCTTCCTGCTTTGTAAAGCCGGGAGGTGCCACAGCATGAGCGCTGGCCCCTGGCAGGCAATAAGGGCTTGTGTCCTCTGCTCTGGCAGCTGGTCCCTGGGGCTGCTCCGGGTGCTGGCAGGGAATGGGGATGCAGGGAGGCAGCTGGCTGCGGTAACCGTGTTGTTGTCTCTCCTCCAGATATGCCATGGCCCTCTCCAACAACCACATCTGCCCCGTCCACAACTGGTAAGGCCTGGGGGGAGACAAGGGCTCTTTGGCACATCCTGGCTCAGTTAAAGAGCTCATAATGCCAGGTTCCTCCAGACCTGTCCTGCTTGAACTATGCCGTGCTATGCCAGACCACTGGGTAGCTAAGGCACTCCTTGCATCATCACTGTGCTGAAGAGGGGTTGCGGATCAAGCTGGCCCTGGGAGGGGGCCGGGGGTGATGGGAGAGGTGGGAGCATTAAAGGGGACACAGAGCCACCTTCTCCTTCAGCAGATATGGTGGTGATGGGGCACAAATGCCCCAGGGCACATGTCTCCTGTCCAGCCCACGAGTGGCTTTTGGGAGCAGAACTGCTTGGGGACTAGCTGCTGTCAGGGCTGGGCTGCCCTCCCTCCCCTCCCCAGGCTTGCCTGCGGTTACAGCCGCTCCGGTGAACAGTCCAGCCTTGCTGCAAACCAGGCGGGGAGAAGGAGGCTGTTGAAAAAACACAGCATGGAGAAAGTATGAAAATAAGTGGTCAGGGAATTACAGAGGGCTATGTGTCTCCATGGAAAAGGTTGTGACTTGCTTGCTTGAAGCTAAATCTGACAGTGCCAGGGGGATGGGGTGGCCCCTCGGCACCCGGACACCCCATGGGCATTGCTGCCTGCAGCACCCCCAGATGGGGGATGAGGAGTGGAAGAGACAAGGCCTGGAAAAAGAAATCCTGTTTGGTCTCTTGGCAACTTCTTCTGCAGGGTTGTTGGCTTGTTGCGTCACCTTAAAAATCTGCCCAGAAAGATCCACATTAGTTTAATTCTTGCTGGAGTGTTTGAAGAAGTGAAAAAAAAAAAAAACCTGCTGCCATTTCCTGCCTGATGGCTGATTTTGCCCTGGGAAGAATGTGTGTGTCGGGTTGTCTCTGCCGCACAGCCAGCCCTTAATGACGAATAATGCTTCCCGGCCTCGGGCTGCTCGCTTTAAACAAAATAATAATAAAAAAACCCTCCCAAACCAAACACAGCCCCAAGAGCAAGGGCCTTTGAGGAGGCCGTGGGGCTCCACGCCTCGCCTGGATTTAGTGGTTGGAAAACAAAGCCACCAGTAAACTGAGGAGCCTGAAAAAACATCAGAGCCCAGCCCAGCCCTTTCCAAAAAGGCTTTTTTAACCGTGTGCTGGCTGCACAGCTGGAGGTGGTGGATGGTCAGCCTGGGCCAGGGACAGGGCAGCTCTGGCCCCCCACAGCTCCCATCCCTGCAGTGGGTCTGGGGGTGTCTGAAGGGGCCCTTTGAGACACAGGACTTTAGGCTCCCTGCCTGTGGTACGAACAGGGGGTCCCGCTCAGACAGGCCAGGGTGATGCTGCAGCAAAGAGGCATTCAAAAACCCACTGCCAGGGTGTGCCAGCTCCTGGGGGAGTTGTGAGGGTGAGCCCCCGTGGTGGGAATTTGGTTAGGGTTGCAGGCAGCGGCTGTGGTACAGGAACGTGTGTCAGGCTGATGAGAGCTCGGGATGCCTGGACTCACGGAGTCTATGGGTGCAGGAGGCACTCCCAGGGCGCTGTGGTGGGTGTGGGCAGCAGAGCCCTGCCCAGCCCAGCAGTTCTGGGGCTGCCCAGGCTGCCCTGCTGGTGTGCGGGGCTCCAGAGAAGTCTATGGCCTGGCTCCGGTCATGTCCTCCCTCAGGCAGCACCTCCCAGCTTCTTCCCTCCCTCCCAGGTTTGGTGGCACTGCTCTGAGGGTGCCTGTGGCAGCCTTGTTCCGCACAGCTTGGCGTTCCCACCTGTCCCCTGCAAACCTGAAGCTGTCGGTGGCTGCATGCCTGGCTTCCTTGGTGCTCCCGCTCCGGGGATGTGTGATGGGGCTGGTATGTGGGTGCTCCTGCTCCTGTCTGGGTGTGGGGCTGCCAGAACCCCCCGACCGACACCCCGGCCCGTGCAGCCTCTGTCCCATACAGCCTCTGCCCTGCCATGGCCTCTGCCTCACAGGCAGGAGCTCCTGGTGAGCAACAGAGCCAGCAGCAGGGAACAGGCTGTGGAAACCCAGGCGTGGTGCTACCGGAAGACCCTGTTGGGCAGTGGGTCAATCCCTGGAGGGTTTGACCCCAGGGTGCGGGCACATCCCTGGGGTCAGGCTACACTCACTGCAGAGCAGCTCTGCTGCCCTTGCAGGGCTTGTGGGCAGGAGACAGGAAGGTCCTGGGCAGTATCTCATCTCTCCTAACCTGTCCCTTTGCTCCTGGCAGGAGTTACAACCAGTCATGTGATATGGATGGTCCTAGCTCCTGCTGCACACTGGATCACATCCCCCTCGTCAGGTGAGCAGCCGCAGGGTGGGAGCACAGGCAGATCTGCTCTGAGACCCCTCCAGGGCAACCCAGGAGGGTGTCCTGTGGAGGGGGCCAAGTGCACACCCCAGTGCCCCCTGTCTGAGGACTCCGTGGGTTTTGTTTGTCCCCATAGCAAGTGTGGCACCCTGCCTCCTGAGAGCTGCTTCTTCAGCCTCATCTGCAGCCTGGGCTCCTTCATGGGTAAGTGCTGCTGCTGGGGGAGCAGAGCTGGGAGGGGCTGCCCTGCAGCACCCACTCTGGCATGGGGCAGGTGTGGGGTGAGGAGGGCCACAGGTGGCAGCATGTGATGGGGTGTGTCTCCCTTCCACAGTCATCCTGGTGGGACTGCTGCGCTACGCCCACCTCCTGGAGCGCCTGGGGCCATCCCTTCTCAACACCCTGGGGCTGGCCACTGGCTGGGTCTGTGCTGCTGGCCTCACCATGGTTGGAAATTTCCAGGTAAGGCATCTCCTTGGGAGTCCCCAGAGGCAGGGGGGCAGGAGAGGGCCTTGGCTGGAGTGGGGCATGGGCTCTGCTCAGCAGGGTAGGGTTTGGGGTGGTTGTTTTGGTCCAGCCTCCCCTATGTGCCGTCATTCCCCTCCCCTGAGTCAGTGCTGTGCTTCCCAGGGTGCTGGGAGTCCTCTTTGTGTATTCATAGTTCAGGTCCAGATTAAGCTGCTGGGTTTGGTTCAACCCTTACCCGAGCCCCTCTGCACGGTCTGTCCCCTCCACAGGCACATGCAGGGACAGGGACATGCTGTTCGGGCTCCCAGTGATCCTGCCTAGGGGGTGACGCCAGGAAACTGTTGGGGCAGAGCCTGTGCTCAAAGGAACAGGAGCAGGCCCAGGCTTGGCAGCACACAGCAGTGCTCAGCCCCTGCCTGCAGCCGCCAGTCGCTCCTGCTTGGCAGGAGGCTGCTGCCGGCGCCAGCCCCTGGAGAAGCTTCATGGGCCCCAATCCCCCTTGTGCCCCAGCCATGGTGAGCAGCACTGGGCTGTGACCCTCAGGAGGGGATGCAGGCAGCCCCAGGTGCTGCTCAGGGCAGAGGGCAGCCCCTGCCACTGGGCACAGCAGGGCTGCTGGCCCACAGATAAAAGAAACAGAACTCTTTGAGATCCCAGCAGTAGATGTTGGGTCCAAGTCTGCTCTTCAGCCAGAAGTCAGGCACAGGGGGAGCTGCCTGAGTCTGCTTCCAGCACTGTCTGCAGCCCTTCCTGGGCAGGAGTCCAACCTCTGGTGCAGAGTTGTGCTATGACAGGGAGTGTAACAGGGTGCTGGCACTGATGGTCTCTTCCCTGCAGGTGGATCACGCCAAGGTGCTGCACTACATCGGGGCAGGGGTGGCCTTTCCCACCAGCATGCTGTTCCTGCTCCTGCAGTCCATCCTCACCTACCGCATGGCCAAAACCCGAGGGCAGTACTGGACTGGCCACTTACGTAGCATCCTCACCACTGTGGCCTTCTTCACCCTCATCTTCAGTATCCTGAAGGGTGTGGGAATAAGATTGGGGATGGGCTGATGAAAAGTGGTCTTCATGGTGGGGTATATACCCCATATTCTCTATCCTTTGGTCCGGCAATGAGGCATGGTGCCAGGAGAGGGGCTGGGCAGGGCACTGGGGGTGGGTGGCTCACTGCAGCTGGAGGCTGGAGGAGCAGCAGTATCGGGGCTGGGCAGCGGCCAAGGAGGGGAGGGCATGCTGGTGAGCATCTCTTGGGGTGCTGGGATGCCCCAAACCAGCCCTGCCCTGGCTGTTGCAGCCCAGCCAGCGCTGCAGGCTCCAGTCTCACACCACCCAGGTCTGATTAATTGTTGGGTTTTTTTTAATGAGACAAAGGTATGTTGAGCCCTTGGCAATGCAAGGGTTACCTCTGTGACCGAAGCTGAGTACAAAAGTGCTCTGTGCAGGTGTGGGGTGGGCACGTGGCAGCACCTCTGCCAGCCAGGGCTTCTGGGCACCCACCTGCCAACCTGCCTGCGGGACAAGGAAGGGCTCAGTGCGCAGGCACTGCGGTCTGCAAACACCTTACCAGGAAGGGAGGGCATGGCATCAGGTGGACTGGAGCTCGAAGAATGGTCCCAAGTGTGTGGCTGGGGAGTGAGTAGCTTATTTGGGACTGAGGCTAGGAATAAATTGGGAAACAAGGTATGATTATTGGGCAGGAAAGGGAAAAAGCATGCAGTGTCCACGGATCCCAAAGAGGCTGGCTGGGGTCTGGCTGGGGCGAGCAGCAGAAGAGGACCCTGGGGATACTTGCAGGCCTGGCATGTATCACAGAGTCCTGCTCTGTCACCACAGCAGGCAGGCAGGCAGGCTGGGAAGCAGGCAGGGAGCTGGGAAGGGCAGGAGTGCCACAGGGCCATGCCAGCTGGGAGGGACAGGAAGGGTACGTAAGGACAAGGGAGACAGGACTGGTGCCCATCTGCTGTGGCCATCCTGCTATGTAAGGTCTGGAGACTGGCAGTGGGAAAGCAGTGAGCTGTGGTGTGGACAGTGTGAGGAAAGGCTTGGGATCTCTCCTGATAGGATGGGATGGGGGGAGTGAGCGGAGGCTCTACACTGTGTAGGTCAGGTCCCTGCCTCTGCAGGGGCCCAGATCTTGGTCTCGCTTGCAGAAGGCATAGTACTGCTGGATGCTTCACCTGGGGGGCTGGGGGATGTACATGCCTTCTCCCCTCGATAGCTCTGGCGATAGGTTTCCCTGAAGATCCTTGGTGGGAATGAGAGAAGGATAAAGAAACTCTGGCAGTGGTAGGACTTGGAGAAGCGGGAGCGGGCCCCCTCTCTGGGGTGGGCCAGCCTGCAGCACAGAGGGACAGGAAGTGCTGCAGGGCTGGGATGCAACAGCCCAAACCCTGTTACCAAGGCTGATGAGTTTTATCATCTTTGACTGCATCCTGTGGGAGGATGGGGACTGTCAGCCTGCCTTGAGGAAGAGGCAAGTGATGTGGGGAGGGTGAGGCATCGAGGCACCTGGCTTGCACTGAGGGCTGCAGCCGGAGTTCCTCCTGCCCTGGCCTCTTCAGAAAATCCCTGCCTGGCATCAGTGCCGTGATTTACTGAGGCTGGTTTGGGCATGTGTGCCACTACCTCACCTGTGCCAGGGCCCTCCTGGTGCTGAGGGAAGCATGTGGGGTTCCTGGGTTTTAGGAGTGGTGGTGTGTTTCCTGCAGAGGGTGGGTACTCACAGCTACCGCAGCATGTGGGGGCAGTGCGACATGGTCCTCCATGGGGTGGTTGGGGTCCAGCTGTGCTTTCCTTGACTGGGATACCCTCAGGCGGTGTGTTCTTCATCCAGGAGAGCTTTGTGCTGCAGCATGTGGCTGCCTTGTGTGAGTGGATGTTCATCATTGATGTCCTGGTCTTCTATGGCACGTTCACCTTTGAGTTTGGGGCCATCTCCACAGACACCTTCCTGGTCCTGCTGAAAGCCAGCCGGGCCCCCAAAAGTTACAAAGGCGAGAGCAGCCTGTCCAGCACAGCCCACATCCACAGCCATGTGGAGGGCCTGGCTATGGCCTGACCCCCACAGGACGCAGCTCACAGTGGAGCCCCCAAAACTGGGCTCTGACAGTGACTTCCCACCTTGAATGTCTCTGAAACCCCAGCTGCCTTGGTGTGCGTGTGTGTGTGTCTGTGTCTTTGTGTTTGTCTGTGTGTCTGCGTGTGTTTGCCTGTGCATGCGTATGTTTGTCTGTGCGTGTGTTTGTCTGTGCATGTGTGTGTTTGTGCGTGTGTGTGTGTTTGTGCGTGTCTGTGTATGTCTGTGTGTATGTGTGTGTGCGCGCATGTCTGTGTGTGTGTGTGTTTGTGCATGTTTGTTTGTGTGCATGTTTGTGCATGTGTTTTTGTGCATGTCTGTGTGTGTCTGTGTTTGTGTGTGTCTGTGTGTTTGTGCGTRTGTGTGTTTTTGTGTGTGTCTGTGTGTTTGTGCGTGTCTCTGTGTGTGTGTGTTTGTGCGTGTGTGTGGTTTTGTGCATGTCTGTGTGTGTTTGTGTCTGTGTGTGCACGTGGGCCTGCAGTCCCTCCACTCTCGGCAGGAGCTGTGTCCACAGCTCCTCTGCCAGCTGCTGCCCCTGCAGGAGCTGTCCCCACCCTGCCCACAGGGTTTGGGGTCACTGCTGGGGTGTGGGGATGCCAACCTGGTGCTATCAACAGAGCCAGGATCTGTCCTTGAGCCTCTGGGGTAGCCTGCTCTGAGTCAGGGGCTGCTGCAGGCCATCATACAGAGGCTCCCTTCTGTAAGGGATGTGGGGAAACAGGGAGCTCACCCTCCTCTCACCACACAAACCTGGTCTGCTGGAAGGGGAGGAGACCTCTGTTCTTCCGTCCTCCACAGGGTAAGGTTCAGCAGAGCAAGCCTTCCAGCTGGCTACTATGACTGTCAGAGGAGCCAAAAACCCAGAGTGCCTTTTGCCTTCCTTGGGAAGTGACAGCAGTGCCAATCTGTCTGCACCCCCAGTGAGGATGGCAGCAGGGGGTCTCTCCCTGCCTGCCTTCCCRCGTGGGGGTAGTGCCTCGCTCTGCTGCAGGATGACACCAGCAGCCCCAGCTGGACTGTGCTGACTCACCACGCCAGGGCTGTCACTGCTCAGGGCCTTCCATGCCTTCACTCAGTGACTTTCCCCACATTTTTTCGGCTTTGAGAAATGCTGAGGGAGATTTCACCTCCTGGGTCACAGCATTCCTGTGCTCCCAGCTAGTTTGGGAAATGAGTCTCTGAATTTACCATCATACGGGGGATGTCCTTGCAGGCACTGTGCTTGCAGAGCAGCGGATTTCCCCTCTGTACCGCTGCCAGCCGAAGCTGTCCCAGGGCGCGCAGGCATAGAAAGGGGAAGCGCTTCTGTAGGAACAGAGGAAGCATGTGCCCCATTCTTCCAGGACTCCCTAATCCATCCTCTGGTGTGGTGGGAGCCCATCCCACTCAGCCAAAGCATCCCCGGACTGAGCTGCAGCCCGAGGTGTCCTGGGCAGGGGTTGGGGTGTCGAGGGGTAGGAGTGCTGTGTGTGCATGTATGTGTGTGTATGTATAGATCTAAAAATAAATATATATATATATATATATATATATGTATATATATATATATATATAAAAAATTCCCTTGTCCCTGGAGAGGGGCATTTGCTGCTGCTGCTGTGCGCATTGATCAGGTTGGGCTTTCCTATTTGCCCACCTTTTCCAAACAGGCCTGTAAATTCACCAGTGTATGTAGTTCAAAGAGGAGCGTTTCTGACTTTTGTATCTAATATATTTTTTAAAAAGTATATATAAAGACAACAGTGAATTTACAATAATAAAAGTGAAAATCAGCCATGGGCAAGGCAGACGGTCCTTYACGGCTGGGGTAGCTGCTGGCTTTGGGAGTAGGGTGAAGGGTCTCTGGGTACAGCCAGGAGTCCGGGGCTCTTTTCCCTGGCCCGAGCGCCAGGCAGTGGGGGGACAGGCGGTGTGGTCGGGATGCAGCCTGGAGTTGCCCGTGCCTTCGGGGGTCCCCCGGCCCGCCCTCCCGCTGTCTCCGCCGGGCGGAGCCGGGCCCGGGAAGCCCCGGTAGGCGGAGCCGGGTCGGGACTTTCCCGGTACAGCGGCCGGGGCGCGGCGGCCGGGCTGGGGCTGGGATGAAGGTAAGCGGCCGGGCCGGGGTTTGGGTCCTCGGGGTGCCAGGGGGATGCGCTCAAGCGGCGGCGGGCAGGGGTACTCGCGCCAGCGGGAGGACGGTTCCCACGGAAAGGGAGCTGAACGGTCCAGAGGTTTAAAGTTCCTGTGCCACGGCTGCCGGTCCCAGCGGAAGGGCACTCGGCCGCTCCTGGGCTCCGTCTCGCCCCAGCAGCCGCGCCTGTCCGTGGCTGCCTCTGGGCCGGCCATGGGGCTAGCTGGGGTGGGGGGCATGTTGGGAAGAGGCTGGAGAGACTGTTGCGCTCTTGGAGGGGAGAGGAGCCAGCCAGTCCCAGCGCTGGCGCTTACACCCTTTTCCCTGCCTGTGGGGAAGTTGCTTGTTTTCCTATTTCTATGTTGCCAGTGGGTTCTGCCCCATCCTGCAGCTCTCCCTCTTGCGTGCTGAGCCCTGCCCTGCGCTGGAGCAGGGCTGGCTTGCTGCCCGCTCCGAGGGGAACAGTTCCGTGCCCGCAGACTCGGCAAGCGCTACCCCAAATGGAGCCGTGAGCACCAACAGGGTACCACAGGTACTGTGGGCAGAGTGGAAACTGGAGAGAGTGAGAGACGGCAGATCTGGGCTGACGCTGGGAGGGGTTCTCTGAGGGCACACGGATACACAACTGGATTAATGGTTCATAACACAACAGCAAAGGAGCTGATTTACAAGCCCTAGAGGAGAAAACCAGAAGATCAGTGGGTGGCTGGGGTTTGCCAAAACCAACCTGATAGCCACAATGGGAGTAAAGGTATTTTATGCAGAGAGATACAAACGGCTTCAGTGCTTTCAGGCAGGCTATCAGGAGGGGAAGGCTTGGACAGCTTTCAGGGAGAGGGGATTTCTCTCTGCCATGCTTTCTGGTCAAGGAGTTGGTTTCCAGGAAGGGTCTCAGAGCGAAGTCACTGTGAATGCGATATGAGAGAGACTCAGTAGCCACTTGCCAGTAGCTGTTGGGACTCCTTAGATGGAGCAGAGCACAGGATTTGCGCAGAAAGCAAGGTCAAGTGTTTAGGGCCATTGTTTGCAGGTGTTAGCAGACCCCAGGGAAATCAAAATGCGAAGGGAAGAGCATGTTAGAGGAGCAGCCAGCTGAGTGGCTGGAACATGTCAGCTGTACACTAGCGCAGTTCGGAGCAGGGCTGCACTCGTGCTGCCTCCTGCATTTCTGTAGCACTCTTTCCCATGGCTGCTAAGCACTCCCGCCTTGCATAGACTGATGCATGTTTCCCTCCTGCCTGCGGGGCATCAGCTCTGCAAGTCAGACGACGGTCATGGGAGGAAAGAAAATAGCACCTGCATTACTAGGTCACGTTCAAGGAGCTGCAGACATGGAAGAATGGCTTTAACTCATGCTGCTTGCCAAAGGCTGACCCTTAATTGAAGCAGTCTGGCTGGCACAGGGAGGCTGTGCCATCCGGCAGGGGCRCTGTGGCAATGCTGCACTCCGGGGCAGGCAGCTGGTGCTGTTCCGGGCAGTGCCTTGCAGCTGGATTGCTGCTCTTTTCCCCAGTTCCCAGCAATGCCCAGAGAATCCTTCCTGAACCCTAGGAAGGTGTGAAGACGGGGTGGAATTAGCCAAGCAAATGGAGTCTGCAGTTCAAGTCCGTGATCCAGTTCAGAAGTGCTGGGTGCTGGGGATACTACTGATGGTTCCCTTCTGAGATGTGTGGGGGATAAAAGCTGGGTGTGCTACACTCCTAGGGGAAACTCTGAGTCCTGGGGGCCAGAAGGGCATGGCCGCTTGGCACAGGGGGCAGGACTTACCTTGAGAGTAGGTTTGAGGTTGCCTGAGATTGCTTTTCCAGGAACAAGGATGGCACCATCTCTGCTTGGCAAGCCAGGTGGGCTTCCTTCAGAACACACTGTGCAAGTGTGCAGGGATATGGCCAACAACCTCCAGAGAGAGCCAGAGCTGCCCAGGCTGGGGAGACGCAGGCACGACTCCATGACATTCCTTAGTCATGCTGTTTGCTGCAACCAGTGGAAGCGTCCCAGGCCGCAATGAGTGAGCTGTGAAAACCCCTCAAGAGGAGATGGGGCTGATGCCACTGGAGAAGGCGAGCTGTGCTATTCAAGGGGCACAGTCTCTTCTTATCCAGCAACTTCAGGCCTGGGCTCCCCCACCAGACTCAGCGGGTAGGGTTCAAGGTGGCTGTTCCCAGCTCACTGAGGAAGGTTGTTTATCCCATTTTTTACCTCTCTGGAAAATCTGTGCCAGCAGACGGGCTGGCTGGCTGGTGGTGGCAGGCTGAAACTGCCCAAATGGAATGACCAGTGGGATCCCAACAGCAGGCAGTGTGTACTGCTTCCCACAGGCCAGCAGTGTGTTCTGTCCACGTTCCAAGGCCTTTGGAAGCTCCTGCAGAATGGAAGGAAGAAGGTCCCACCTGATTTTGCAGTGCTGGATCTTCATCTTCCTTGCATCCTCCGCTGCACCTGCAGGTCCCTCAGACCCCACATCCCAGGCTGCACTGCTGTCTGGGATGCATCTCAGGGCTCAGGTGGCAGGCCAACCAGGGAAAACCTCAGGCTTGGGGTCACAGGACAGCCCCTCTGGAAGACTTGAGTGGCTGAAAATCTCCTTGAAAAGGCTCTGTTCAGCTTCTGAAGAATATGAGTCACGCACGGATTGAACAATCCCCTTCCTTCCCCTCTTCTCCCACACACTCAAAATCCCCTGAGTGGGACCTGCAGCAACCACTGATTCAGAAATTCATGATATGAGGGCACCGTGGAGTCAGATACGGTTTTTTTTTCTTTTCATTGGTTAGTGAGAAGAAATGTGGAGCGTGCCCAGAGGCTCTGCCCAGATCCTGCCCCTTTGCTAGAAGTCGCCRGTGGTTTTCTGTGGTCAGGCAGACCTTGACGCAGCGGAACCCTTGTCAGTGGTACTGGCAGTCCCTGTGGCGATGCTGGGGCTGGATGGGTTGCTGAGACCAGCCTCCTCCTCCCCGGTGAGTAGGAGGGTGCGAGCGCTGTGGGCGGCAAGGAAGGGCTTCTGCCGCGGGCAGTCCCTTGCTGGGGTCGGCGGGAAGCATGCAGTGCTGAGTCCTGGGGCAGTAGGAGATGCTCCCACAGGGACCTCTGGGGCTGCCGCTTCCACTTTGAAGCCAGATGTTACCAAGTGGGAAGGAGGGAATGGGAACACAGATAGCGAATGCGTCTCTCAGGTCACATCCGCGGGAAGGATGCAGGGGCTGCTGTGTAAGTGGAAATTGGGGGAGAGGAAAAGCACCCCTTTGGGTGCCTGGCAAGGGGCTGCCACATGCTGACTTCGGTCTGCAGAGTCCTGGGCAGATTCCCCTGGCCAGGGGGAGCCAGTGGGCTTGGGGACAGCGCTTTGGGGCGACAGCTCCTGTTTGAGTCCAGAGGGGCTTGGAGGAGACATCCATGTGCTGGAGACACATCATCAGGATGGGATGATGTGGGGTAGGGACCTTGGGGGGACCCAGGTGCTGCTGCCGGGCTTTATGGCGCGGGCGGGTGGTTTCGGCCGTGCTGCACTGCTGGTGTTGCTGGGGAAGGGCTGATGGCTGCGCAGCGGGGACGGGCGCCCGTAGTGGGACAGGCGGCCGAGGACGGCGGGAGGCAAATCCCTCCGTGCTCCCGGGGGGGAAAACTCGGGACATCTGGCGCCCCGGAGCTGCCAGGCAGCGCCCCGGTGAGAYTGGCCGGGGGAGGCGGGCGAGAGTGCTCCGGGATTTCCAGCCCGCCCGGGACTCCGAGTCCAAAATCCCCAGGCGAGGAGGGGACAGCCCGTCCCATCGCCCCGGGCGGCCGCCGGCGGGCGCAGGAGCGGCCGGGCCGAGCAGAGCCCCGCTCCGAGGCGTGCCGGGACGAGCCCCGCGTCCCGTGTCCCCTGTCCCGTGCCCCCTGTCCCGTGCCCCGGGCCGGGTCGGGCCGTGCCCCGGCCGCGGCGGGGCGGGGCGGTGACGCGCGGTCCCGTCATTTCCCGGCTCGGCGGGGTTTCTAGGGACTTTCCGGAGCGGCGGTGTCTTCCTGCAGCCCCGCTCCCCGCTCAACCCCCCTCTCCCCGCAGGCCGGCGCCCGGCCCCGCGCGGACATGGACGAGCAGTTCCAACCCGTGAGTGCGGCAGGGCTCGCATCGGGTCGGCGCGGGGGGGTGTCGCTGCCTGTTCGCGGCCCCGCAGCTGGGCAGGGAGCGGTGCCCGACCCCACGGGTGGGGTGGGAGGTGGGGGTCTGTGCCTGCCTCCGCGGTGGGAGGTGGAAGGGTCTGTGTCAGCCTCCAGGGTGGGCAAAGTGGGTGTGCTGGTGTCCCCAGGGATGGGCAATGAGGGGTCTGCACCTGGCCACCACTCTTCCCGCGAAGGGACGGGGGATCTGTGCCTGCCCTGATGGGTGTCTGTGCCAGACTGCCATTACTTGCCCAGGGTGGGAGATGGGGGTCTGTGCCAGCCCGCCAGGGTAGTTGGGGTTTCCAGCCCCAACACTCTGATCACACTTGTCTTCCCTCCTATCACCTAGTGCCTGGATGGGATTGACTACGATGACTTCAGTTTTGGCTCCCACATGATGGAGCAGAAGGAGCCCTTGATGGAAACAGGTAAGGGCCCCTCTGGCTGTGCCCTTCCAGGGGTCCCCAGCTGCAGTGGAGTTTCCCAGCAGGCTGACTCACGTCTCTAAGTTCCCAGCAGCAACACAGGCTGTGTCTTTACTGGTCCCGCTGTGGGCTGGCTGGGAATCCCTGCCCGTGCCACCAGGATGGGGCTTACTCCATCTGGCCCTGCTGTTCAGTCTGCCAGGGACTGCCAGGTTGGGTTGCGACCTCCTGGAGGTCCCTGCTCCCCAAGCGACAGAGCATCTTCTGGCCCTCCCTTCCTCTCCCTGCTGCTCTGACTGCTGTTCCCAGCTGGGCTGTGACAGCACAGGGGCTGGGGCCCCTGAGGACCCCCATGGGACAGACAAGGGTCACATCACGTTCAGTACTGTCCCTGTACCTCCAGCATCCTTACTGAGAACATGCACTTTGGTTATCCCATGTTTCTCATTGATACCTCTTCTTTCTGTCCTCCAGTGGAAGGTCCCTACCTTGTCATTATTGAGCAGCCAAAGCAGGTAAGGATGTCATCCAGGTAAAGGCAGGTGTAACTGTCACCTGCTACTCTCATGGCATCAGGTTTTGGCCACTCTTGCCCGACTCCCTCTTTGCCTCCACAGCGGGGTTTCCGGTTTCGGTACGGCTGTGAGGGCCCTTCGCATGGGGGGCTGCCAGGAGCATCCAGTGAGAAGGGCCGCAAGACCTATCCCACTGTCAAGGTGAGCGCTGCCATGGGAAGGGGATGGAGCAGGGTCTTCAGCCAGTAGTGCATGGACATCAGGAGGGAGCCTTGAAGGAAGGACAGGAAATTTATCATAAGCTGTGTGTCTCATGGCGCTGAAGGGATGGGAGGGCTGCAGCAGAAGGGGTGGTGGCCATGGGGAGGGATAACAGGGATTTGCAGAGAGTCCTGCAGACTCCTGTCTTATTGTACCTGATCCCGACCTCCTTTGTCCCTGCAGATCTGTAACTACACAGGGGTGGCCCGGATCGAGGTAGACCTGGTGACGCACAGTGACCCTCCCCGTGTACATGCCCACAGCCTGGTGGGCAAGCAGTGCAATGAGGCTGGCAACTGTGTCACGGTCGTGGGACCCAAGGACATGACAGCTCAGTAGGTGCAGGGAGGACCCAGGGTGGCCTCTTGCCTTTGTGAGCTGGCTGTGGGTGCTGCCTGCAGCTTATGAGATGGGGAGAAGATAGGGGTTAGTGCGCTCTGGAGCTGGGTTTGCTGGATGAGGTCAGGAGTGTGTTTAGACAAGTTCATTGTCACAGCTCTGTCCCCTGAGCGTTTTGGCTATCTCTGGATTTTGACATACGCAGCTTATTTTGGGCTTCTGTCCTTGGGGTTCCAGCTCCCCAGCTTTGCAGATGGCTTTTGAAGCCAGCCTGAGTCATGGGGTTATTCTGCAACTGCTGCAGTTGCTCTTATATATCCAGCCCTGGCTCAGCTTGGTCCCATTTGCATGCCTCTGGCCTTCAGTCCTCCTGGTCTTGCCTTTGACAGTCCTTTGGACTTGTCATCTGTGGCAGCCCAGAGTTGCTGGGGCTCCTTTCCTCTCCTCTGTGGTTGCTCCTCTTCTGCCCCTCACACACATTGCTTCCCTGCTGCCTGAGTGGCACCACTCTGTGCTCAGCTCCTTCCCAGCTGCAGGAGACCGTGTGCCGCTTTGGGCTTGCTGCTTGCACCCTTGATGCTCCCAGATCCCAGCAGGTTCCCTCTTCTCCAGGTTCAGCAACCTGGGTGTGCTCCATGTCACCAAGAAGAATATGATGGAGATCATGAAGGAAAAGCTGAAGCAGCAGAAGATGCGCAATAGGAGCCATCTGCTGACGGGTGAGGGCAGCCTGGGGACTCAGTGGGACTCAGCACCACGGGCTGACAGCTGGGGGCTGGGGTTAGCGTGGAGCTGGGGTGGGTGGGTAGGGGACTTGTAGTGCTTTCCCCCCCCAGCCTGACACTATGTCCCCCTGCTCTGGCAGAAGTGGAGCTGCGTGAGATTGAGCTGGAGGCAAAGGAGCTGAAGAAGGTGATGGACCTGAGCATCGTGAGGTTGCGCTTCACCGCCTACCTCCGTGACAGCAGCGGGAACTTCACGCTGGCCCTCCAGCCTGTCATCTCGGACCCCATCCATGACAGCAGTGAGCATGGGGCCAGCCCGGGAAAGGGATGGGGCAGGATGGGGTGAGGAGGTGAGGAATGCTCTGTCTGCACAGTGACTCCCAACACCTCTTCTTGCTCTGCAGAGTCCCCAGGAGCTTCCAACCTGAAGATCTCACGGATGGATAAGACGGCAGGCTCTGTGCGGGGAGGAGACGAAGTCTACTTGCTGTGTGATAAAGTTCAGAAAGGTAAAAACCATTCTCTCCAGCTGAAACCTTCTGGAGGGGCTGTGACAGGAGAGGTCCAGGACCCCTGAGTGGCCAGGGTCATGTGTCCCTGGAGCCTGTCTGGGGCAAGGAGACAGGCAGTGCCAGTGCCACTTCTCTCCTCAGATGACATTGAGGTCCGTTTCTATGAGGATGATGAGAACGGCTGGCAGGCCTTCGGGGACTTTTCTCCCACAGATGTGCACAAACAGGTAGAGGGGAGATGGGGAGTGTCCTGCTGTGCTCCAAGGCAGACCAGTGCTCTCTGGTCTCTCTCCGTCCCCAGCTCCGGGGACGACCGGGACCTCATATCCATCATGTCCTTCCCACAGTACGCCATCGTCTTCCGCACACCCCCCTACCACAAGCCCAAGATCGACCGTCCTGTCACCGTCTTCCTGCAGCTGAAGCGGAAGCGGGGAGGGGACGTGAGCGACTCCAAGCAGTTCACCTACTACCCGGTGGTGGAAGGTGAGCACCCCCCCAGGCAGGCTGGCATGTCCCCAGCCGTTGGGGCCGCCCCTCACCCTGCTGCCCTTCTCTCCCCACAGATAAGGAAGAAGTGGAGAGGAAGCGTAAGAAAGTCCTGCCTCAGTTTCCTCAGCACTTTGGCGGTGGCTCGCACATGGGGGGGGCCGGCGGGGGGGCCGGAGGCTTCGGCTCTGGAGGAGGTGAGTGGGGATGCCTCTTCCCCCTCCCTGCTCAGGTGGCTAAGGCCCGGCCCTGGGGGCTCCCTTCTGCTCACCCATCGTCCGCCTTGCCACGCAGGTGGGAACCTCAGCTTCCCATACTCCCCTGGCCTGACCTACAACAGCATCTACTCACCTGGCCCCCACCCAGTGGGGAGCTACCAGGGGGGTGTGCAGATGAAGGGCCCTGAGGCAGAGGAGCCTGGGAGCAACAGGCAGGCACCTGCAGAGAACACCTACTGCAAAGAGCTGCAGAAGCACGGTAGGAGGGGCTGAGCTTGAAGGAGGGCTGGGGGACATGGCTCTGGAGAGGAGGCGTGGGTTGGTGACCTTTTGGGGTTGAGTGCTGTTCTCCACACCTGGGGTATGCAGAAGAGTGGATGGGGCTGCTGCTCCTGGAGATGACATCCTGCTTTGCCCCCCAGCCCAGCTGTGCCAGCTGTGGATGCTGGCACTAGCCCGTCGCAATGCCCATGCCCTGCTCGACTACTCGGTCACCGCCGACCCCCGCATGCTGCTGGCAGTCCAGAGGCACCTGGCCGCGTCACAGGATGAGAATGGAGACACGTGAGCACACGAAGGGTTTGGAGGGAGAGCATGGGGGCCCTGGCTGTCAGAGCTGTTATGAGGGCTCTGGGGGTGGCAGGGAGTACCTGCAGAAGCATGGAGCTGAGCTAGGGGCCATCCCACTCTCTCTACAGGCCTTTACACCTCGCTATTATCCATGAACAGACGGCTGTGATCAAGCAGCTGATTGATGTCATTGTTAGCATCCCCAGCCAGCAGATCATCAACATCTCCAATAACCTGCAACAGGTACATTTCTCAGAGCAGCCAGTTCTCCTCTACCTGGGAGTAGTTCCTCACTTCTGTTTTCCAATCCTGGGGGCTCCTGTTGCTGCTCAGGCTGAGGGGAGGCTGCAGATCTGAACAAGTTGCAGCTACTGGAGAGAATGGTGGTGCAGGACTTGGCCTGTGAGCGCTGCTGAGCGTGTTCTGCTGTCCTGCAGACGCCACTGCACCTGGCAGTCATCACCAAGCAGCCCCAAGTGGTTCAGCTCCTGCTGCAAGCCCATGCTGACCCAACCTTGCTGGACCGCTACGGCAATTCCCTGCTGCACCTGGCACTCCAGGCTGGCGATGAAGAGATGCTGAGGACGCTGCTGGCTCACCTGGGCTCGGCTGCCCCATATCTGCTCCGCCTGCCCAATTTCCATGGTGAGTGGGGCTGGGGCACGATGGGCAGGACCCCAGTGGTGCCATCATGGGCTTGGCCAGAAGGCTGCTGAGCCTATCCCCCTCTTGCAGGCCTCCTGCCTGTGCACTTGGCTGTGAAGGCAAAGAGTTTGGCTTGCCTGGACCTGCTGGTCAGGACGGGAGCAGACGTGAATGCAGTGGAGAGGCAAAGTGGAAGGACCCCATTGCACCTGGCCGTGGAGATGGAGAACCTGAACATGGCCACCCACCTGGTGAAGAAGGTATGGGGCGGCTGGTGTGGTGGTGGCTATGGGACACAGATGGGTTGCAGCCTCCTACAGGCTCCTGGCAGAAGTGGGGGCTCCCCTGAGGCCTTGGGGTGACAGAGTGTAGGAGGAGCAGTGCCCAGGCAGCCCATCCTCATGGCCTTACACCTTTCTTAGCTGGGAGCAGACGTCAATAGCCGGACTTTTGCTGGGAACACGCCCCTGCACTTGGCTGCTGGCCTGGGCTCCCCCACCCTCACCAAACTGCTCCTCAAAGCTGGTAAGGCCTTCCTCTGCCCTTCCTCCTGTCCCTTCCCTCCCCATAGCCCTGGCTGCCTGTGCCAGGGGGTGCCAGGCACAGGGTCAGAGCCCTGGGCGCACTTTCCCTTTTGGGGGCTCATTCCACCCTTTCCTGACAGGGGCAGATGTCTTGTGTGAAAATGACGAGCCCATGAGCCTGTCCTCGTCGGAGGCCAGCAGCGACACAGACACCGACCCCGAGGAGCAGGAGCTGGCCATGGAGCTGGAGGAGCCAACGCTGGCTGCAGAGCACAGCACCAACCCCAAGCTCCCCACCCAAGGGCACTGGCAGGCAGGGCACAGGCAGCGCCGCTGCCACACGTCCCTGGACCTGACTCGGAGTCAGAAGGTGTGTGGTGTGTGGGGACAAACTCCCTGGGAGTGTTTCTGCACAGGCCACGGCATGGATGGGGCAGAGTTCCAGGAGATGCTCCTGTGAGGATGCCTGTGCTCCTCTGTATCATGCAGAGATCCATGGCGTGAGGAGGCGATGGGGGATCTGGGCAGTGTTTTGGGGGATGCTGACATCCCTGTCTATCTGCAGGTGCGGGAGATCCTGCTGCAGGCTTCCCAGCAGGGGCCCGAGGCGGAGCTGCCCACTGCCCCCCAGCCAGGTGAGCAGCCCCTTTTCCCCCTACCAAAAGCACCACACGTGGGCAGGGTAACACCCTCCTGGCAGCAAGTCATGGGGGCACCTCTCCCACACAGGAAAGGTCCTGTCACTGGACAATGAGGCGCTGCAGGGGCTGGAGCAGCTGCTGAACCAGGACTGCAGTGGRTCAGACTGGATTGAGCTGGCCAAGCGCCTGGGGCTCTGCAGCCTCGTGGAGACCTATAAGGACACCCCCTCGCCCAGCATCAGCCTCCTGCGCAGTTATGAGGTCAGTGCCTGTCTGGAGTGCCCCTGTCCCACCTGCCTGTCTGGCCATCAGCCCTGCTCAGTGCCGTCTCTCCACAGCTGGCGGGTGGCAGCCTGGGGGGACTGCTGGAGGCGCTGGACTCTATGGGGCTCCACAACGCCGTGAGGATGCTCCACAAAACCGAGGCACTGGAGAAGCTGCAAAGCACAGGTACAGAGAAGGAGGACTGGGGCGGGGGGGGGCGGGTCAGGGAGTGTCTCTGCTGCCTCCGTGTTGCCCCATCACTAAGAGCACCCGGGGATTGCTTTGCAGAGCTGAAAGAAGACAGTGCCTATGGCAGTGAGTCAGTGGAGGAGGAGCAGGCGCCCACGCTGGCCCTGAAGCCAGGGAGTGAGCTGCCCCCAAGCCAGCAGCCACAGGTGCACTGAGGAGCCAGCCAGCAGCCCCTGTGACCACACAGGGAGCTGCACTGCCTTCTGCCTTGCGCACACAAGTGCCTTCTGGACTTGGGGTCCGGCTGCCTGGACTCAGGGGGATGGGATGCAGCCGGCTCCTGCCCCTCTCTGCTCTTATTTAATGGTCCCTCTTCTAAATAAAAGGACACAGTTTCCATTTGTCTTCGCCCTCCCTCTCTCCAGCCCCAGCTGTGAGCTGGTGGGCACTAACCCCCCTAAACCCTGCCTGGGTCTGGGAGTCTGGCAGCAAGGAGACAGCTGCCAGCTCCTCCTCAGCATCCCTCTGTGCCGGGGCTGTCCCCAACCATGGGGAAGAAACCACAGCACACCCAAGAAGTGAAGAGCAAGTTTTACTTCAGTAACTGAGAGAAGCTGTACAAAGGTTTTTTTTTCCCCCCCAACCCCCCCAAGCCACCTGGGGCAAGGGTGGATTTTTTTTTTTTTTTTGCAATAGAGTCAAAAGAGCAGAATAAAAAGTTTTGACACATTCGCAAAGTCAGTGCTGAAACCAGCCAGGTCCCAGGCAGCCAAGAACTGCACGTGTGCCAGCCCCTGGTCACAGCCCTTCACTGTGCCCGGACCCCCTTCTGGACAATCCTGCAGCCATACTCTACCACTTGCACCTTGCTCTGGTCAAGCATCCTTCAGCCCACTCTAGAGCGGTGTGGGCTGCCCCAACCTGCTCCTCACCTTGGCAAGGAGGGAGCCTGTGGCTGAGGCAGGGGCTGCACCACTGCCGCTGCAGCATGAGGACTGCAGCACTGCAAACCAGGCTTTGCTGGCAGCCTCCAAGGCCCCGGCCATGCGTTGGAAAAGAGGTGTGGGAAGAAAAACTGGCTCCAGCCTGTGCTGGACCCATAGGGCAGTGGGGACCCCCATATCAACCCTGGCTCCAGGGGTCACTGCCCCACGGGGAGTACTTACACACTGCTGCCACCATGCCCCGGGTACGGTGCTGACACCCAGGTGCTGCAAACAGGGCCAGTCCAGGCTGCCGGCAGTGGGGGGCAGGAAATGGGGGTCATGAAGCACCGGCGCATCAGCCTCCCATGCAGCCACAAGTGCAGCAATGGCTGCTGCCATCCCAAGGCTGCCTCCTTGGTGCTGGCAGCCACAGGGCTGTCTTCCTGAAAGGTTGCTGGTGCTGAAGTGGAGCTGGGGAGCAGGCAGCAGCAGCAGCACACACAGGAGCCCATGCTCAGCTTGCTGCAGGGCGCAGGTGAGGGGAGCTGGATCTCCCCGAGTCCTTTTAAAAACCTCTTTCCCGCAGAGTGCAGTGCCTACAGGATATGGCTGGGTTTGTGGTTTTGTTTTTTTTAAACAGTTCCCAAAAAGCATCAAAATAGCCCCAAAAAAAACCTCCCTAGTAGTCAGCTCAATCTGGTACTAAAAAGTGCAAAACTGTATCACAAAAACTATTCAAAAGTTGTAAGAAAGCGAGGAGGGTGCAGAGGTGACTGAGGTGGCAGGGAGGGGAGCAGGTGCCATTGCCCTGGCTTCCTTGGCCACCAGCCCCGGGAGAGGGGACAGGTTACGGCTGGCCCCCTCCCATTTACCCCCATGGCACGATGGAGCTGGAGAAGCGGCCGCTGGCTTTGTTTAGCTGCATTTCTGTCCCTTTTTTTTTTTTAAACCATTGAGGAATTGAGCCCAGCGGGTAGGTTTCAGTTGCTCCCCCTCCCCAGGGCAGCAAGAATAGGTCCTGCAGCCAAGCGCAGGACAAGGAGGGGCAGGAACGAGTCTGATGGGGCCAGGCAGCTCCTGCAGGCAAGGACTGGGGACCGTCCTGCTCTGCCACTGTCTCCGGTGGAGGGGCCGTGGCCCTGCATGGCTGGTGCTGGTGGCTGCAGAAGGGCTGTCACCCCCTCCAGCACATGCCGCAGACAGACGGACACATGCAGGGTCTCGGCGGGCACACGGCCTCCACCCCCGTGCCAGGGGGACAGGAACAGAGCTGCAGCGCAGGCAGCTGAGGACCCTCACTTACGACTTCTGGGGGTGGCCAGGGGGCTGGCGGCCAGCGCGCTCTGAGATGTTGCGCTTCACCTTGGTGGTCGTGCTGGAGGGCTCTGCGTTGAGCGAGGGGCTGGAGCGGGACTTTTTCAGGCCATCGTCCTCCCCAGCCGCTGTGTCAAAGAGGGTGGACTCAAATGCTGCCAGGTCCTCGGAGCCAGCCTTCAGCTTGGCCCGCAGCAGCATGGCATAGGTGCCATAGCGGGATTTCTGGGGAGCATAGTGCAGCAGAAAGAGAGATTGGCAAGCTGGGTACTGTCCCATGGCCAGCATCCCTGCATGGGGGGATGCTCGTGGTCCCTCCAACCCAGCCAGCATCCCAGGGCAGAGGAATGCTCATGGTCCATGAGCATGACCATGCTCAATGACCATGGCAGTGGCACAGTGTAATTCAGCTGACAGGATGGGTTGGTCCCATCACAGGATGGCCAAACAGGCAGGGGCAGAGGGCCTGAGGGCAGAGGGGGATATCTTCCAGCTCACCTCAAATTCCAGGTACTCTTCCTTCTGCTTTAGCTCTTCGTACTCCTTGCCTTTCACCTTCTTCTCAGGCAGTGAGGAACGATGTTCCAGTAGCTCCGCTGACATCGTCTTGAACTTGGTCTCATGGTTCTTCACCTGCTCCTCCTGGGCAAGGGCGGCACCATGTCAGTGCCCTGCTCTGTCCCCCTGGTAGTGTGAGCTGGCTGGGGACAGAACAGGTTTTTTCCCTTCTCGGACCAGCCAGGATCTCAGCTTCTGCTCCTGGGTTTTTTTTTTCTCTTTTAATGGCAGGCAAAATCACAGGCCCTTGGGGGCAATCTGCTCTCACCTTGTAGGGGGGCTGACTTCAGTCTTAAAGCAGAAGAATTTAATCCCTCTAAAACTAGGCTGGTGGTTTTTTTAAATCCTTTTTGCTCTATGAACAACTGCCCTGGCATGCATGAGTGGCAGCTAATCCCCCCAGCAGGTTGCCCTTCAAGGTCCCTGGCAGGACCTTGTGTCGTGATGTGGGACCACGTTCTCCTCTGTGGTCTCACCATCACCTGACTCCAGCCCCACTGCCAGGAACAAGACCCTAGTCTCAGTACCCCTTTGCTCTGTCTCTCCCTTGGCCCTTCACGTCACTGGGGAGGCAGCTGGGTGCATGGCACCCCATAGATCCCTCCATGGGGGAAAGTGCCACTGGCAGATCCAGGGGATTTGTCCCAGGCTCACCACTGCCCCCACACCATGGCCCACCTGGGACAGCCTGGTGCAGGAGCTGGGCAGCAGCGGGCGGCTGAACTTCTTCTGGGAGCCAATGGCTGCGGGGAAGGGGGGTGCAGAGAACATGGCTGCTACCACGTTGATGCGCGTGATCCATGAGTGCATCTGTTCGGGGTTCCTGAGAAAAAAGGCCAAAATACAGATGGGCTATCTGTGTCAAAGACAGAGGGATCTGCTCAGAAGACAAGATCTGAGTTCCCCAGGCCTGGTCCTGGCCAGCCATGGCATCTGGGACTACCCACAGCTAACCTGAGCCCAGCAGAGTAGGAAAAAGTGGAGCTGAGCAAAGCTCAGCACTGACACCAGGTCCCTCTCCTTCCAGAAAGGGCTAGGACAGGAGAGACCAAGGTCACCCTGAGCCACATCCCACCCTACGCTCAAGTCAGATGAGCCCCTGTGCCCCAGGATGGGGCCCAGCCAGTGATCCTGAAGGACTCACTGTGCTTGGAAAAGGAAGACCCTCCAGTCAGCTGTCCTGAGGTAGAAGACGTTGGGTCGCTTGCTGTAGTCAGACGCCCGTGTGGCAAGTGAATGGTGGATGCTAATAGCATTCTTCAGTTCCTCTTCTGCCAGTGCTTTTCCTGGCTTATACTCCTCCTGCAAATCATGGGGTGTTTCAGAGCCAGCTCAGGGATGCACCCCACCATGAGTCAGCTCTATGATGTTTCAGGAACTGCAGACTAGTGCTGGCTGTGGCAGGGCTTGGAGATCACCCTCCACCAGGCAGCTGTGGACTCTGCTTCCAGCTCATGCTACACTCCTGGAGAAAGGCTGCACAACCTGGGTGCATTGGCTTAGCAACAACACGGGGGCTGTTCCCCACTGCCCCGAGTTCCCTACATGTGTGCCTGTAGGGAACTGGATGTGCAGCCCAACCCCCTCCACTCAGGACAAAGACCTCGGTGCCCCTCTCTCCCCAGCCAAGCCCCCTGCACGCAGGGCTCTCAGCTAGCAGCTCTTTTCACTGCTCAGGCTGAGCCCAAGCACCGTGGAAACGGGGATGCCACCAGGTCCCCAAGCAACGGCTCAAGCATGCAGGGTGCTGAGTCCGCTTAGGCCAGGCTTTGCAATGCCACGTCCTGGAGCCCCTCTCTCACTGCTGTGGAGACTGCTGTGACCCACCCTCTGCACTGGGGACAATCCCTCTCCATGGTGTGGATGCGGGTGGCCCTGCTGCTGCCTACCTTCTGCAGGTAGAGAATCATCCCCTTCAGGATGGCATGGAAGGGCTTCCAGCCGCGCTTCCCTCGAGGTGCTGCCGGGGAGGAGAGAGCAGCTCAGACATCAGCCTCAGCAGCGAGCGGGGGGAAGGCACCCCCCCATCCTCCTCCAGCCAGCCCTGCCACGACGCACGTCACCCCACCCCCGGGACGGGCAGCATGCCAGGACTGTCCCCGCGCACCTGAGCCCGTGCCGGCCGCGTGGCTGGCAGATGGTGCTGCTGGCAGGGGGGCCGCTGCCGCCTCCCGGGCCAGCGCCGCTGCGCTCCCCCTGCGCCCCCCCCGGCGCTCCCCGCCTCGCTGCTTGTGCTCGGCTTCAGCACTGCCTCCCTGCTCAGGGATAGGGACGAGGGGGTGCTGCCTGCCAGGTAATGCTGGCTTTGAAGGGCGGCTGCTTCTAATCAGATCCAGGCAGCATTAGATGGCCAGGGCTTAGAAGGGATTTTATGGGGAATACAGTGAACGTGCCTGGCAGTGCCCAACAGCTGCAGGTCGTTGTGTGCCTTGTCTATCACGCCACAGGACACCTTCCTTCATCCCCACAATCCTGTCACAGGGATGCAGCCCCCAGAGACCCCACCCCACCACCCTGCCTGCCCCTTTCCCAGTGCTGCGGGCAGGGGCTTCACTTCCTGCCTCCTCGGCCTCTGCCCAGCCCTGATGGTGGGTGCGGATGGGCAGGGAGAGGCTTTCCAGCTCCCCAGCCTGAGAGCTGAGTTATGCCTGGCACAGCCAGATGCACAGGGCACAGGGCACCGATGCTGGAGGCTGGCACAAAATGCTACAGTCGGACATCACGTAGTGACTCCTGCTCTGCTTTCCATTGAGTTCTGGAGTTCACTGGTGCCCTCTTGCCCCAGGTGTCTCCCATGGGCTCCCCAGTCACCTACTTTTCTTGCAGTCGGGATCAGCGTGGATCTTGCGGACTAACAGCCCATGCTTGTAAGTGGCAATGCTGGAGTCCTGGGAGAAGTCCAGAAAGGGGTTACTGCAGCTGCTGATGCGCTTGATGGACTTCGGGTTGGGGTCTGCCAGCTCTGAGAGGGACTTTCTCAGCTCCTCCTCATCTCTGCCAATCAGATTTGGGTGGGGAAAGAGTTGGTTACCTTTCTGGGGACAGCAAATACCAAACTCCCCACTGGTTGGTGCCACTTTTAGGCCTGGCTTCTGAAAGGGAAGCCAGGTGCAGCAGACCAGGATGAGCAGTCTCCTGTCACCACTAGTGAGCATCCCAAACCTAGCCATGCCCATGTGCCCCTGTCCCACTAGACAGCTGAGGTGCTGCCTGGTCCCTTGAAAGACAAGGCTTTGGGCTTCTGCTGCTGATTCAGGGAGGGACCCCTGCCTGCCCCAGGGAGTGAGGAGCCTTTTTTTGGGCAGGGCTGCGATTGACGCCAGCCAGGCTGATGAACCAGGAGCAATGGAGGAGCAGCGCCCCAGGGCTTGGCAGTACCACAGCCCCCCAGTCCATGGTGTACAGGCTCACAGGTCCCCAGCTGGTAGGAAGGAGGGTATGAATGAAACCCCTCCACAAGGAGAGACCCAGGCTCTGGTCCCACACCTTAAGGGTGGCAGTCCKACTATGGGGCCCAGAGCCAGAGGCAAAGGGCTGCAGGGAGACTGGGGGCAAGGCCCCCCGCAGTACCAGCCAAGGGCAGGAGCAGGTGTGGGCAGCATGTAGGCAGCCCTCTCCCCCCCAGGTCACGGCCCCTCACTGTGGGCAGGCTGCACGGGTGCTGCTCCCCCCGCCCGCAGGAAGATGTGGGAGCCCAGAGCTGCTGCCTCCCCGCTCCCTCAGCCGCTCGCTGCTAATTAAACCCCTCAGCATCTGCCAGCGTCTCCATGGCAGCGGTCGAGCGCATCGCTCAGCACTGGGTACCACCGGGCTGATTAATCCCTGCAGCGCAGGCGCTGCCGCTCCTGCTGCTGGAGATGGCAGCTGTGGGCGAGGGTGCGGGCACCCTGTGGGGCCCCAGCACAGCCACAACACCTCCAGAGCCTGCCTACTCCCACCCTGGGCACAGTCACCAACGCACAAACCCATGTCAAAGTTGCAASAAGCTGGCCTCAGGTGGCTTTCTCCCAGCATGCTGGAGAAGGGGCCCCCATGGCAGTGCTGAGGGCAGCCAGGGGTAACCTGCTTGCAGCCCCAGCCCAGCCCATCCCAGGCTCGCTCTCCTTCCCTCATCCTCACAGAGGCACCTGCCCTGCAGCATCACAGCTTGTGTGGCCTCTGGGGCTGGGTGGACTCACTGCTCACCTAGCGCCGGGCAGCAGCATCCCCCACAGGGGTACTTACATAGCCCACTGCAGCTTCTCGTTCTTGATGGAGCCATACAGTGCCTGCAGAAAGAAGAGTGGAGGGTCAGCAGGAGAGTGGTGCCAGGTTGAGGGTCTGCTCTGGGAAACAGAGGAGGCACAACATACTGGCTATGGGGAACTGGAGGTTAAGGTAAACCCATGTCCGTTTGTTCAGGTCCAGCTCTGTCCTGGCTAGCCAGCTGACCTTGTTTTAGGGTTATAGACACTTTCTCCTGGGGACCACGGGACCTGCAAACCCCCACGCCCCCTAGGCAGCAATGCTGGGGATGGCCCTGGCATTTTCCCCTCTCCTCCCCTTCCTCTCTACCTGCTCATGACAGTGCCACAGTGTTAGCAGCATAATGGCGAGGCACACTGAACATTTCCAAGTGCTTGGGAGAGCTGTTTCTCCCCATTCCAAGGTGTTCCAGGCTAGTAAAAATGACAGCCTTCAGGAGGCCTGAGCCCAAGGAGAGCAAGCTTTTCAGACAGACTTCATTAGTGCATGCCTTCAGCCCACTCCGTGGAACCTCAGCCCGCTCCAGGGCCTCCATAAGCTCCATGCCACAAAAGACTACAGCCAGCAACTTCACTGTGGTCGGCCACCCATCCTGGCCTGGCAGAGACGAGCTCATGGCAGCACCCAGCGCTCCCCACCAATGCATTGCTTCTGCAGGAGCAACTTCTGCTTTGTGAGACTTCAGAACAGTGCTGGCCCTGCACTGGCACAGACCCTGGCATGCTGTCATTCATGAGGCCCTCAGAAGACCTTGTGGCTGGTCAAGGCAGGTGCTTGGAGTGGCTGTGTCCTGTCCCTATCCCCTCCCCAGCACCTCCAAACACTTTTCCCTCCTTGGAGACCCAAACACCTCTGAACAAGACAGGGTCTGCTGCCTGTATTTCAGCGCAGGAACAAGCTAAGCCTGCCTGCAGCAGGATGCTCATGGGCCCCTCTCCCAAGGGTTTGTCCAGTCTGAACTGGGTGCAAGCCAGCAGTGCTCAGCACAACTCTGCAGTCAGGGAGGCTCCAGACAGGGTTTCAATACAGTGCTCACAGAGGGCTTTGGAGCAAGATCTGGAAGGCATCATCCTTGGAGGAAAATAATCGAGTCTTGCACAGGCTGTTCATGCAGCTGTCAACATCCATCACTGGGCCGGAGACTGCTGCTGAGAGATCTTGCTCATGGCTGAGAAAGTACAGCTGGAGGCGTGCAGGGGCCCGGGAATGCTAGCCAGCGGACAGGCCCCAGTGGTGTCTGGGGAAGGGACATCCATCACTCCTGAGAGGCGCAGCAGCCAGGATGGAGCAGGAACCCAGCTCCTTCCACACTTTCCCGTCGGGGAAATGCTAGCATAGCACCAGCTTATTTCTCATAGGAGGGAAGGGATCATCCCAATCTAGCAGAAAGTAGGGTTCAGTTGTCTCCTGGGAAGACAGGAGACCTATAAAGGGGTAATGGTCTCAGAGCCTGAGAGAATTTTTGACCCCAGCCCCATTCATGCAGTCCCAGTGCCAGAGGGGCAGGATGCTAAGTTGTGAGCAGCAGGTACCCACCAGTGGGCTGGCAGTGAGGCAGCCAGAGGAGCAAAGAGACTTAGAGAAGAACCTGGGGGGAAAAAGGCAATCCAAAGCCCTGCAGAACAAAATCTGGCAGCAGAGCAGGGGGATAAGCAGGATCTCAGAGCAATGTAGATGATAAGGAGTCACCACAGAAGGAAACAGAAGGGAAAAGATCTTACTCCCTGCCAGGGATGCAGCCGAAAAATGCTGAGAATCAACAGACACAAAAAGGAGACTAAAAAAATGACAAAGAGAAGTGGGGACTGGAAACAGCAGAGAAGCACCTCAGAAAGAGCGGGCAGAACGGGACATGAGGCTTGGCTTCCACCYGGCTCATTGGTGATACAGAGAGCTGTCAGCTCCCTGCCGCAAGGAAGGGAGACATGAGGCAGCTAAGTGGGGATTTTGGAGAGCTGGAGAGGACCCCAGCCCCATGCAGGGCTTGTGGAAGGATTGCTGCTAAACGCTGAGTGAACGAGCCGATAGCAGAAGATGCTCGAGAAGTAATTCTGGACGGCACAGTGCCGGCTAGCAGCCTGGCAGAGTACCATGCTACAAAAACCTGGGCTCTGGGACTGTTGGTGAATACTTCAAAGGCTGAACTGCCTTATGGCTTCAAAAGGCTCCAGCTGCCCTGCTACAAGCCTCAACAACATCCCACCAAGCCCATTGCCAGCCCGGGCTGTCAAGCACTCCACCTCAGAGACGGTGCAGGGGCTGCTCAGTACTCCTGTGCAAGGGGACAGTGAGAGGCAAATAGGGAGACTGTGGGATTGAGAGGGCAATGCAAAGCTTCACATCTACACTTAAATCCTGCCAAAATTCTGCTTGGCTAAATGCCAACCCCAGCCAAGACCAATCTCAGGAACAAAGCTGGTGGACTCAGCCCAAGTCCTAGCTGAGAAGATGCATTCCAGCCACAAAGCCCGCCCTGCTGTTCTGGTCCTGTAGCAGAAACACTGCTGGTCAGTCCACAAAATTCTGGGCTCTTTGGTGCACAGATCATTTCTGCTGGGGAAGTGCAGGCGATGCAGGTTCCTGAAGCCTAACTCACAACCACGTCAGCAGAGACCAGAGACACCAGATTCATCACTCAGCAGGTCCCTCTCTCCAGGCTCTCTTTGCTCTGTGGATTCATTTCCCCTGGGCCAAAAGGACGGCAACTATTTGGCATCTCTGAGCTTGCAAGTACTACCCAAGAGAAAGCTGGGCATTGGCCACATGCCACGCTGGACGACCCCAAGCATGGCTGGGGTTTTTTGCCATCGCTGGGTTATGAGCTCACTGTTGCAGCATGCCAGGCCAGCCAGTCGGCTCTGCCCTAGACATGCGCAACACTGAAGAGACCTAGGAATGTACTGTCCCAGTGGGATTTCTAACTGAATCAACATCTTTCTTTGGTGCTTTCTCTCCCAAAAGCAGGCTGAGAGGCTGTCCCTCAGTCTTGCTCTACCAAACGTCTCAAGGAGAGGTGAGGGGCTGCACTGGCAAGAGGCAGGTGGCTCTGATGTTCTAGCCCAGCCACAGCGCCAGCCCTGCTGGGGATAGCCTACGCAAGCAGGGCAGGGAGAAGACACTCCCTTCAGCTCCTCAGAACGGACCAGAGGCGAGCTCCAGTGCTGGTTTGGGGAGCTGAGCAACAAGCTGGCCTGAACATGGCTTTGGCGTGGGACTGTACTGAGGGTTGTAGCCCAGCACTCAAGTAACAGACGAAGGTTAAGGCAGGAATTTAGGCATCCAGACAAGGGTTTTAACCCTTTCTGGAGTGCATCTTTTATGTATCATAACTCTTATGAAGACATTCCCTTTCCACTCTGCTAGTTCCTCTGCTAAACAACACAGTGCTCAGCTCACCATGCAGCAAGATGCCCTGTGCATGTCAAGGCTCCCCTTCCTCTTGCCAGCCCTGTGACCAGCCATGGGTTTGTGACATTCTTCAAGAAAGACTTCACAGCCACCAAGCACCCTCTCTGCAGTCACTTTACTTCTCTCTGTGACTGGCAGCATTTCAATATGAGAGCTCAATTGCTGGCTGTCCCCAACTTTTCCTTAGCAAAATATCTTTGCTACACCCAGCCACAAAGCTCTGTGAGGTCCCCCAGGCATGCAGACTCCCCAAGCAGAGCAGATCTGACCAGCAGGGTCAGATCAGGGCTGCATGTCAGATGGAACTGTACCTACGTCGGGTCCATAATTCACCTTGGCAGCCCACCCCCCGCATCTCTGCTGCCTGCACAGCACGCACAACCCATGCTCAAGAACAACTCATCACCTGGCACGCACCAGCCCTGCTGCGTATTCCCTGTGTCCCCTCCTCCCCTCCACTGCAGAGGGGCTTCTGTGTGCACACAGAGCAGAGCAACTTGGGGACAGACTTTTTTCCCCGTAGAATGGGCTGCCACGGGGACAATGTCCTGTGCATTGCCTTCTCCCCTGCTGCAGTCATGGATGGCAGCAGGTGACAGCTACCCATCCTGGCCCCACACTTTCGACTCAGTAACATGGTAAGCTGCACCAACCTCTTTTAAAATATTTAAAACATTCCTTGCCAAGGCAACTATCACCCTCAGGACAGCAGACCCTTCCCGTGCAGCCCCACAGCGCGAGAAGCAGCGACCGAGCATCTCCCAACTGCATCTTTCCATCCGAGTGCGTCACAACTTAATGCTGCCCCCAGACCGTACTGCGCTATGACAGCACCGCGGCTTGGCACGGCCCCGATGGCCCCACCGGGCTAGTTTTGGCCACGGAGGCAGCCCAGCTAGCTCTGGGGTAACCCTGACTGCTCTGCCCCAGCCTGCCTGCGAGGAGGGGACCGGTGTGGATTCTTCTCCCGCTACTACACCGGAGACAGGCATCCGACCGAGGCAGGACGCGCCCAGAGACAGCCTGTTCGCTTCTTCCCACCCAGGACCGATGCGCACCAGCCTAACACCTCCAAAACGGATGCCGGCTCACAGCGAGCAAGCTCTTGGCAGTAAAAAGCCCTTTTTTGTCCAGGCAGCCACTCCTTCCTCTCCAACTCTGCTCGGCTGGCAGCCGAGGCGGCGGCGCTGCCCCTCCGCGCTGCCTTGCGGCTCTCCCTGAAGCCCAGGTGGGTGCCAGTCTGCCCTGGCCGGGCTGGCACGGCACGGAGCAGCGCAACCCTTGGCAGACAGCCCGCAGAGCTTGTCACTTATGCTAAGCCGGAGGGCTGGTCCCAGCGGTACGGCTCTGTCCTGGATTCCTCTCGCAGCGATGTTTTCGAGAAAGCATTGCTGCCAGACCACGGTAAGCGGCGCAATGTCACCCAGGTCTTGCCGCGCTCCGGCCACCCCCGTGATCGGGGTGGGATGAGGGGGAGAACTGCAGGGTTGGGGAGGAGGACCTTCGGGAGGAGGGGGCATAGTGGGGACCGGGCTCCGCAGAAAGCAAGCAGGAGAGGGAGATGGGGCTGGCTGCTCACTACATCCGTACCAGGGCTGAGGCTCTTGCAGCGGGCGGGACGGCGGCTGTCCGTGTATGTTCTCCCGCCCGTGTCCTCACCGGGGCGCAGGGCGCTGCGCATCCCTCCGCGGAGCCCCCCGCTCCCCCGACCCGCCGCTTACCGGCTTCTTCTTGCGGCGGCTCTGGATGCGGCTGACCACCAGGTCGGTGTAGAGCACCGGCTTGAGGGTGCGGGAGCGCTGGGGCCAGCCGTAGCAGAAGGTCTCCACGCCGCGGTAGTTGCGCCCGTAGCGCACCGAGCACATGGAGCGGGACCGCATGCGCCCCGCGCTGCTGTTGATGCTGTTGACGCCGATCATCCTGCCGGCGGCGGCGGGGGGGCGGCGGGGCGCCCGGCGGGGAGCCCGGCGGACCTGCCCTGCCCTGCCCTGCCCTGCCCTGCCCTGCCCTGCCCTGCCCTGCGCGCCGCGGCCGCTCCGCCGCCGCCGCCGCCGCCTGTTGAAGCGGGGCCGGGCCGGGCCGGGCTCGGCGGCGGCTCCCGACAGAGGCGGGGCTGCCCCGCCCCGCCCGCCGCAGCCAATGGCGACCCGCGGCGCCCGGCCGGGCCGAGCCGCGCCGAGGGGCCGGCGGTGGGCATCGCACCTGGGGGGACAGCATCCCTGACGGTGATGCCACACGAGCTGGCGGAGCTGCCCCCGGTGCACCAGCTGGCCGTCCCTGCCTCTTTTCCGCCGAGAGTGGGAGCAGGTGGCTGTACCCTCCTGGGGGGGCCGCGGTGGTGACATCTCCTGAGTTCCAGGGGCCAGGTGGCACCTCCACTCGATTCCAGCTAGGCAGGCTTCAGAGCTGCTGCTGCAGCCCGGTCCACAGCAGGGACCTACAAAGCCGGTAGGAGATGGGCCCAGTGGAGATGTGCTCAGACCTTCCATCTTCAGTGCCCACCCCACAACCTTCTTGCCTGTCCCTCCCAGGTCAGGCTAGAAACATCAGTAGCTACAGCCACCCAGCTGGTTATGGGCAGGACAGAGATGCTTCAGGCAGCTGCTCCCGTGAAGAAGCAAAGAGCTGGGCATCCTTGCAGAAAGCATCGATGTGTAATTTAGTTACGCTTGACTGAGCAGGAGATGCAGCCAGTGGAGAGGGGGAAATTTTCCACTCTGTCCTAACTATTTGGCATAGCGATCATTGGGCACAACTTGTGAGGGACAGGGCATGGGTGCCTGGCACATCAGATGTGTTGGGCTGCCCCTGAGGCCGGGGGGAGCCATGGGAGACAGGGGCAGGGCAGCCTATCGCTCCCAGGGGAAACAGGCAGAAAAAAAAAAAATAGCCTGGGGGATTAGACTGAGCAAGCATTCCTGTGATTATAGCTCAGAGGTGGGAGCCAGGGCTTTCTTCCCACATTGCTAATCACTTACCCAGCACTCTGAGCGTCTGAGCCCTGGTGTTGTGCCTCCAAGCTGGAAGGTGGGGGCCCATCCTACCTTCCTCCCCCGAGGACCCGACTGCATTGTCAGGCTTAATTCATTAACATTTGTGACGTGCTCTGGGCTCCTAGGCTGGAAGGCAGCACAGATTCGGCTCACTCCTGCCATTGCTAAGCAGTGCTGGTGAGAAATGGGGCCTGATTTGGCCCTCCTGTGTTTCTGCCAGTCAGTGAAGCACAAGGTTAAGCTAAAAGGGGACAAGCTAAGGCTTGGGGACAAGCTAAGGCTCCACAAAGTGATCAGTCATGTAAAGGTCAAATCCACATCTGAAATGTAACAGACAACCAGCAACAGTGAGTGAAATCCCAGGGGACCCAGGCTAAAATCACACTGTCAAGAGAAAGGCAACATCTCTAGAGCTAACCAAAATATCACCAGCTCCAGGATGTCCTGCTTTCACCCCCTTCCTTGCTGCATGGGCAGCTGCCTTCATATGGCCACTGGAGCTCAGGTCCAAGCCTGCAGATGTGGGCATCTTCAGGCACAGCATTATCTGGGTTCATATATCCCTGGCATGGCTCCATGCCTGATGGGGGGGACACCTGAGTTGGAAAGCTGGGCAGCCCTGCCTGCAGAGTATAGTTCTCCAAGGGAGCTTTCAGAGCCAGAAGAAAGGGTTTCCAGCAGCAGTGCTGATAAGGCATCACTGCCTTAGCTCCAGCAGCAGTGCTGTGCAGGGCATGGTGAGGCACTGGCAGTGAGGGGGATGTGATGCTCAGCTGTGAAATCTCTTCAAGTGTTTTCATTGCTTCTGCATAAAACTGGTACTGTTTACATGTATTATCTAGTAGCAGATAAAGTTCTCGTCTGACTCAAGCTGCCACACGCTCTCAGGCATCACGCTGCGTTTGTCTTGGGACTTCCTCCAGCCAGAGATGAGGCGAGTGCTTAGGCTCTCTGTGAGTCTATTTCTGATGCTGTCCTCAGAGTCACAGGGGATGGTGGCCTTGTGACCCTGCAGCCACCTACATCTGCCCTACTGCCCCAGTTCCCTGGCAGTGAGTGCTGTGGGTGAGAGCCACCTCCAGCCCTCCAGCTCTCAAGTCTATGGGGTAGCAGGCTGCGCTATCTACCCAGGGAGGCTTGGAAGAGCCCCCAGGACCTTTCTTCTTTGGTGCCAGAGCTGCCCAAGACCCAGCCTTGAGCTCTGGGAAGCTCCTGTGAAGCCTGCCAGCCCTTCCCCTCCCCTGCTACCCTTAGGAAATGCGTGTGCTCCTGGAGCGCTAAAATTAGCCAGCCAGCTGCGCGGCACGCTTGCACAGGAGCCTCAGTCCCCAAGCACAGCCCGCCAGCCAGGTCTGTCAAGGAGGAAGCATCCTACTCGGGGTAACAGGGCTAATGCAGGCTGACACAGGGAGGGCAGCGGGACAGCCTTTCCCCATTTGTCTGCCCCCTAAGCCTGTGCAGGGACTAAAGCGCCAAGCAGCCAAAGTGGTGGGCAGAAGGTAAAGAGTATCTTCTCTGGTTGAACCTGGCTAAGGCTCCCCAGGACAGGCACAAGTCCCCTTTGCCAGTCCTCCCCCCAGCACAAGCCAACAGCACTTTCCCCACCTCACCTGCCCCAGGAACCCACTTCCCCCTGCACGGGCAGGGGGTTCCCGAGTGGAACAGTGCTTCAGGTGAGGAGCTGCAGCCTGCCCACGTGAGGTTCCTCACACTGTCTTTTCACTCCCCCTCCCCAGCATGGCTCCTGTACAGAGGCGGCTGAAAAGCGGCGGTGGGAAGCACCGCAGCTGCAGAGGGAACAGGCCATTTTTAGCAGAGCAGCCTCCCAGCTGCTGGGCTGCAGGCAGAGCTGTGCGGGGCTGTGCTGCAGCACTGCAGCCTCCCCCCACTCCCTTACACCCAGCAAAGGTCTTGGACCCTGCCCACGAGAGAAAGCCTGTAGCTTTGTGGCACTTCCTCACTGTTGTATTTCTCACTGTCTGGGATCTGATACAATAACTTGATCTCACATGTTTGAACTGCTGGTACGTTTGGGGGTGAAGTTTAACAGGGCAATGCCTCAAGTGTGGGTACCTAACCATGGGCCAGTGAGACCTGCAAAGGGGGCACACCAAGAAGCCTGTGGATCTCGGATACTCCAAGGTGCAGCAGCACTGAAGGGCCGTGGTTCAGGGTCCACATTTCATATGTTCCCATCCATTTTGTGTGCTTAAAGCCTTTTCTGTAGATGGGTTTAAAATTAGAGGAGAATTTTTCCTGAGTAACTCCTTTTACTGGCGAAGTGTGGGCTGAGAGGGAGGACAGCCCTATTGAGAACTGCTGGTAACCCCTTAATGATGGGGTGAGCGACACAGCCAGGAATAGACCCACAAAGGCTGAAAAGGGAGCTCAGCTTTTCACCTTCTGTTGCCTTTTTTCATCAACCACCTCCCCCCCATTGTGGTTCCAGCACCCTGTGGGAACCCATCTTCCACATGACAAGTATTTGCCAACTGTAGTGCTTCACCAACAGCAATGGTTTCTGCCTGGCAGACCCCATGGGGGCTAAGCCTATTCCCAGGGTCTGAGACAGGGAGACAGAAGCTCAGAAAACCCTCCTGAGAGCAGGCAATGCCAGAGAAGTGTAGCAGTCCAAGGCCAGAGGTGCTTGCTGAACACTGCACTCCCTGACCAAGCCCCTCTAGGAACTGGATCAGGCAGGGAGAAGGCAGGAGTCTCCAGTCACACCCATGTGGTGAGTTCCCAGCTCTGAGGTTTTAACCTCCAGCCTGCTCTCCCCATCACCATGCCTTGCCGGTGTCACTTCTGCCACCAAAGATGGCTCCAATCCCAGGGCCTGGCCAAAGCTTTGGGCCCCAGTGCTTCAGGGAGTCAGAAAGGGCTGGGTACTATTGGATTGATGCCAGGAAGCCTCTGGCTGCAGCTGGGCAAACCAACCCTAGTAAGCTGCCCCATGTGTGCTCCCATGCTTGCGACACAGGCACAGCAAGAGCAGTGAGGAAATCAGGACCCCAGCCAGAGCTCCAGTGTCCTCTCTGAGGGAATGGAGCAGCCCATATTCCCCTCAGCAAGGCAGGAGGAAAGCTGCAAGCGCAGGGACCATCACTGTTCTTGCATGTCAATGCATCTTGCATTCACAGCATCTCAGGTAGCCATCCATGTGATCCAGCCCAAAGCTCTCACTTCTGCTCCTGCTGCTTGGCTGGCCATGGAAAACAACCAAATTTACCTTGAGCAGCTCCTTGGGGAAGTCAGTGCCTCCATTGAGTCCCTCCAAGTTGCCAATGAAGTCAGAGCAGGACATTCTCTTTCCAATGTTCTGGAGGAGCCAGCGGGAGAGAAACATGAGGATTACCTTTGGGACAGAGGTCACTGCTGGCTGGAGCAGATCCCCCAGCCCAGAAACAGACACCCCATCTCTGCAGAGGGGTGAGAGGGACCAGCCAGGTCTCTGTAAGGCTGCTTGCAGGTATGGGGAACCTGCTGGCTTTGCATAGACTCCAGGAGTTTTAAATAGCCTCCATTTTCAAAATTGGGTGCTCCCCACTCCCGATGGCAGCTGGTTTTGGAGTCTCATTCCCATCTTCTTTCCCTGTCCTTATCCCACCTCTGCCTCTTACAGCTCAGCAAGTCTCCTTCAAAGCCCTGCTCTCTCCCTCAGCTCCTCCTTTCATTTCGCCTTTCTCCTCTCTCCTCACCAAACATGTTAGGGGTGACTAGCTCTCATGGGCCCAGGGTCCCGTGCCTCCTGCTCCCATGGCACTGTCCTCACTCTTCTCCCAGCACCTACAGTTTCAGAGTGGTGGGGTCAGACAGAGGACAGACTGGGACAATGGCAGTGGTAACTTACGTGTCCATGCAGATCTGTGTTTAGCAGCATCAGGGCACATGTGAGGGTGTGGGCTCCGTCTGCAGCACAAGCACAGGACAGGAWTTAAGAGCCCCAGCTCAGCCCTGCAGCTGGTGCTCCAGTGCCTCAGCACCTCAGGAAGGACATGGGAGCTCTGAGCCTCCAAGACAGCAGTGAGCCCCCTCCTCCCACCCTGGGCACAAGGGCACACTGCAGTCAGTGCAGTGCTGACAGAATGCAGGAAAGTAGGTAGAAAGCCACTGGATTAAAACTGGTTCCAAACCCGAGCATACAAATTCCCTTCCAAGTCTGCAGCTCCTACAGCCAGGCAGTGATGCTGTAGCTAATTCCTGCAGAGCTCCTAGCATGGCAAGGTAGGACCGGCACAGCCTCTCCTATCTGAGGCAGCCCAAACCTCACCTGTCCCAGAGCCAGCCTAGAGCAGACCCAGAATATGAATGCACACAGGAGAGCTGCAAAGATGTGAAATAGTACAAGGTGGGTGTCTGTGCTCCCCAAATGTCAGGCACATGAGTTTCCTCACTTAGATATTCCCTGAGCTGAGGGTCTGCGAGCTGGGGTCTATTTGGTGATGAGTGTGCTAAGTGTGCCTCTTGTGCTTATCTGCTCAAGGTCAGAATTAAGAATGCGTTGAGCCCTAATTATGCATCATCCAACCAGAGCAGGCTTAAAAAAAATCTAAAGCATCTGTCATTTGAGGGAAATGACATCTCCATAACTGGGGCTATCTTCTAAGGCATCACATAGGCTCTCAGCCTGCTCTCTTGTTTCAGTTTGAGCACCTTCACCGAGCTGACAAACACACAGGCTTCCTTGAAACACACACACACACACACACACATATACAAACACATGCAGTTTCTCACCTTCTGAAGAGATGGCATTGGGATTACACTCATAATAGCGTTGGGAAAAATGAGCCAGCACTCGCTCTCTCTCTTGTGTCTCTCCCATCAAGGCCAGCTCTTTTAGAAAGGACCTGAAAAAGCAGTAGCAGCGTTGGTGACACATGAAGCTCACCAGCAGTTTCTGCAACCCACCCTGTGCAGGACTGGAGCTGTGCTTTCTGATTTTGACACCTTCCTATGTGCTGGATGAAGCCCTGCTGTTGCACATCCCTCCATCCCTCCAAACCCTTTGCAGGACTCTCCTCCAAGCCCACAGCACCATATCCTGCTAGCACATCACAGAGACCTACAGCCAGTCCCAGGAGCTACACTGGGAAAGGAGGTGGGCGTAACAACAAGAGGATTCAAGTTCAAGACCTGGAAACCCAGGTCTAGGTGAACCTGACTGTCATCCAACTTCACTGACCATTGAGTTAAGACCAGGGGTGATCTTTCTTGGTTGCATGGCTGTGAGATCACCTTGGAAATCACGCCCTCCTATTTAAGAGGTAAGAGGATCTCCAGGTGGGAGTCATAAGGTCTGCCTGCTCCTGCAGATCTCTGTGTGGTTACAGAGCTACAGAGGGCATGATCTGTTGGGACCCCACTCTGGTGGCCACCACACACACAGACATGTACACACACTCAGCTCTGACCTGAGAGCCTGATCCAGGCTCATCCCTGTGAACACGAAGAACTTCAGATATTCCCCTGCCACCATCCTGCTGAACTCGTTGCTGAAATAGAAAAGGGAGAGGGTGGGAATAGGATCAACCAGACTGTGGGGACAGCCAAAGGCACACAGGGGTTGGGTGGATTCTAGGTAGCTGGGAGCTCCCCAGGATTGCAAGAGGCTTGCCGAGGACAGAGACACCCCACACTCTCATGAAACTCACAGAAGTCACCCACAAATCCATTGGGAATACTGGGCATGTAAGAGAAAATAGAGAAGTTAGAGTGGGAAGGGCCCATGAGAGGTCAGCTAGCCACCCACCTGCCCCAACATCTTACTGAAGCATCCAAGATGCAGTCATGGTCGGAAGGTACCAAAATCTGGATGTCTCCTAGGTTTTAAGACCTTTAGAGGGAACACCTGGTGCAGATGTACCAGTCCTAAGGAGTGGGTTTTGAGGTTCTGCCAGCAGTTCCTTGCCAGCCTGGTGCCCCGCAAGGACAGCGGCTGCGGGTGCACTGCGGGTGCAGGTGAGCCCCTTGCAGAATGGAACATTCAATCCTTGCTAATACCCACACGTACTTCTTCCCCAAGTGGCGAGCCACATCTGCTTTTTTAAAGCCATCCAGGTTGTAGAGCCTCCTGGCCAGGCGTTTGGCAGCTTCCAGGTCAGCCTTGTGTCCATTGGAAAGGGTGTCCGTGCTGCCCAGGGCCAGCTGCTCCATGCTGTCCATCTCCGACTCCGAGTCTGAAACCAGCTGGCTCTGGGGGTGGTCACTGGAATGGGAAGGGACACTCCACATTAGCCGGCCTACAGATCCTCTCCTTGTTCAGTTTCTCAGAAAATGCAGGTTCCTCACCCTGCTTTGGAGACTTGCTACTCGCTGCTGGGACCCAGGATGAACTGCACTGGTCAGAGACACTCTGAGGTCAGGTCTGGGAGCTAAGGGAAGATTCCAAAATGTAGGTTTGGGAGGAGAGGTGGGGTGATGGGATAGCACCAGTGACTGAGTAACAAGACCAAGGCACCCAAACCCACATTCAAACTGTATGTGGAAGGAAAGGAAAACTGCTCCAAAGTCCTCCACTTTGAGCCTGTGAAACTGTATGTGTGGGCTTAGGCTCTGCCAAGCTCAGCCGTAGCAGAGACTTGGAGCAGAAACATGTGCACATCACATGCTGTCTTACAGATCTGTACTCATTTTTTAATCTGGACAAACTCCCCGTGCTGCTCTCAAGTGCCGTTTCTACCCAAGACAAGACAACTATAACTCCTTTGTTTGCCTTTTCCCACTCACCAATTTCAACGCACTACACAGACGGGAAAGCCAAGGCAGAGAGGGTGAAGACGATGGAAAACCCCCCTGGCCTCCCAGCTCACAGTGGGGTGCACTGTCTTCTCCAGCCTGCCCATCAGCTCTCAGCCCACCACGCCTTAAATGGCCATGTTAGGAGACACTCTTGGCTTGGCCCCCGAAGCAATCTGACTCAGCTGTGCAGAAGTTATCCCAACAAAAAGCTGGTTGAATCTAATCAACAACAAACGTTAAGCAACTCTGACCTCGCCCAAATATTCTGGCAGCCCTCGAAATGTTCCAGTCTGATTTATTTTTAAAAGTCTCTAATTGAGTTTTAAGAGGCCTGCTCTCCTGAGCCAATTACCCAGGCCAATCTCCTTGAGGCTCTGCTTTTTTCAAGAAGGACGAGCCGCCTCCTGCTCAGCGCTGCCTGTCCCAGGGGAGCCCTGCACAATACTGACGGGCTGCCTCATGCCTCGGGGGGCTCTCGGGTGCCATCCTCTCACTCTGCTGTCACCCCCAGCCAGCGTGCAGCAGGAGAAGCTGCTCTGCACTCAAACCTGTGGGTCAGACACTTCACCGGTGAAAGCAGCTCAACACTCTGCAAGTCCTTGGAGAGATATACTTTGCTCGGACCACTGCTGAGCTCAGCAGTGCCAGGGGGTGATTGTGGTAAGATCTGGATAGGTGGCCCCAGCAGATCTGTAACCAATGCTCCCCAGGAAGACTATCTATCACCCCATGCCCCCCTGGTGGAAACAGCCACGAGAACGGTCACAAGGTCACTAGGAGCTCACCAGGTCTGAGTCCACCCGCTCTGGGGAGCTGTGCTGGGCAGGCAGCTTCCAGCATCACTGTCCACATCATCAGCACACCCCGTCCTGTGGGCAAGTCTCCCACCTGCCTAAAAGCTCTTCTCCCAAAATAGAGCCACAGGCAAAGGTGCGGCTGGCATGGGCCCAGGTGCCTGGCTGTACCTTCACTGGCTGGCAGGGTCAAAGCTGCCCCGAGGGCTGCCCAACAGCAGAACAGGCTGGGTGCTGCTGGGCCAGTGCTGGGCACACACCTTGGCCCCACTTCAGCTCCTTGTGTGGCTGCAGTCACTGTGACCTCAACCAAGGACAGAGGTAGGTCACAGGCTTTTTGATTCCCAGAGGCAGAGGAGATTAATCCATCCCAGCAACTGGCACCTGCCGACCATGGGTTGTGGTGACAGTATTTTTTGCTAAAACCCTTATCTGCTATCACAAGGGCACAGGCACTGTCCCCTTCACAGCCCAGCAGTTCCAAGGGTGCTTTTCCAGCCACAGGCTGAGCGGCAAAATGCAAAGCCACCCCTCCAACACTCCCCATGCTCCAATTGCGTCTCCAGAGCAAGTCGCTGCTCAGTCACCCTCTGACGACCTTTTAATTCCTCTCTGCATCATCCCTAAAACTCCCAATACCCTTATGAACCTCATCTATCCTGCCTGAGAGTTTGTCCTCCCTCACACGGCCGGTTCCTGGAGCCTCCAGGGACAAACCTAGAGCTCTGAGTCTCCCCCCATGACCTCTCTTCCCAGCCTGTGGTCCTCAGTTTTCCTACCTAGTGCTGAGCACCCAGGCGTGGGGCCATTTACAAAATTTCTCTTGTCGTTCAATACCTGTATCTCCCTGCAGGGTCCCAACCTGTGACTACAATTCTTGCCTTGCTCCTTGTAATGGGCATGCAGGGATCTCAAAGCTTGAGTCTCAAAGTAGCTCTACCAGTGGAATCTGCTGTTCCCTCCCTCATCAAGTCCCAATACTGATTTGGCGTTTTACATCAGCAAAGCATAACCTTGCTCTCAGGATGAGGCAGTACTCAACCATGCCATGAAATGGGTTTTCTTCTAGCACTCAAGTCACTCTCATGCAGTTAAATATGGACAGTCAGCCTCAATAGGCTCAGAACGTCCCCTTTGTGGCACCTGTCTGCCACCACCCAAAGCCCTGACTCTCTTGGAGAACATGCAGCTTAAAGAGAGAAAAACAAAAGCCCAATTCTCAAGTAAATGAAGAGCAGAGTAAGAGACATGTCCATGTCTGAGGTGACTGAGGTGATGCTAATTTTCTTGCCAATGAGCTAATGTCTCAGGGTGAGGGTTTTTTGGTGTACTTTGTAAAGTGACATTTTAGTTTGGCTTGAGGAAACACCGAGATCATATTTTTTACATTAAATACACACTTAAGGAATAAAGATCAAATTTGGTATTGTGCAAGTATCCTCAGTGTGCCTGAAATAAGTCATCCCTGAGCACACACAATACCAGCTCATTCCTCTCCCTGCTGCCACCACTCATGTCATCGGGAGCACAGGTCCCCCTGTCACCTCAGAGGTGTTTGCGAGAGAGCCCAGTGTGCTGCAGTGAGGCATGTCTGGGGGTTTTTGCAAGGAAGGCACACGATCCAGCTTTGGCCTCAGGGCTCACCCCGGGACAGAGGCTCTTCACTGACCACTTCCCACCCCTGCTCAGCAGAAGGACCTGGCCCTGCGGAGCTGCTACAGAACCATGGTCCTGCTCAGGGCCACCATACCACACACACTCCTTCTCCCAGGATGGAGACATCCTCCAGATGGTTCTCCAGGGCCCAAGTGTTGCTTCTCAGGGCTAAATGCTCCTTTTCTGGAGCTGCATCATCTCACCCCAATACTCCTCCTCTAGCCAACTGCCCAGAGCTCAGCAGCAGAGACCATAGCACCTTCCCTGGCTGCAATGCAGTGTGTCACTGCAGGAGTCCTGACATTCTCCCCACCTTGCCACCATTAACCAAGCTTACTTGGCACCATGTTCGCTCAGTGGCTGCCAGCAACCAGGAGCAAACCTTCCTGATGTGGAGCTGCTATAAGGCACTAGTTCTGCAAAGGCAGGCCCAAGGGGCTGACCTCCACCTTCCAGCTGCCAGTAGGAATGTATCTGCATGGTGGTACCATTCCTGCACCAACAACGTGTTCCCCAGGAGCTGGGGGGTGCTCAGCTAAGCTCCTGGGCTGTCCAGGTCCATCCTGACACATTTCCAGGCAAGACACCTGCCGTAGGAAACTCCAGACCTTCAAACACAATCCAAGTGCCTCTTGCTCCCCACACGAGGCTGCTTTCGTCCTACACCATGAAGGGACATGGCAAGAAGCCTGGTGTGAGTCCACAAGGGACACATGCATGGGGCAGAGTAGCACCCTCCCCACAATTCTGGAAGCCCCACATGCATAGCTAGATGCCTGATGCCTCTGCCAAGCAAACCAAGCCTGCCTAATGTTGCTGCTAAGAATGTACCAGACCGGATCTTTGGCTGAGCTAAATAAACGCAGCTCCCTCCAACGGTCTCAGTGGAGCGACTTTGATTTATGACAGCCAAGATCTGGGCCGGTTCATTCCTCGCAGAATTGAAGTTAGGGCTGGGAGGACACTTGAAGGTCAGCCAGACCAGCCTCCAACCACAGGCGGGGCTGATTCTGCTTTCTGGAAGCTCTGGAGTCCAACAATCACTCAGCCACAGCAGCACCCACCAGCATTACATCTGACAGATCCAGGTAGGACTGAACTTTGGGCAGCTCTGCCCCTCCTCAGTCCTCTTCTCTGCAGATTTCCAGAACCTCCCCTGCAGCACCAGCCCTCTCTGGAGATATCTATCTGTCCTCCATCACCCCATCCCACCAGCTCTTCTTGTGAGGGACACAATCGCTTCTGCACAGGACGGGGACTGACACTACAATCCCACCAAACAATTTCTGGTGCCAGCTGAGAGCCTTAAAATCCGGTTACTCACCTGCTGGATGGAGGGTTGTCTTCTTCTCCAGAGACACAGATGCCATCGGGTCAGTGCAGGAAAACCTGTGTGTCTCAGACCCTTGGGCCAAGACCAGCCTAGGGGCTCTGAGTCAGATCCAAGAGCTGGAATTAATGCCTGACATATGGGGCTGCATCCCACAGGTATGTGCTGCTGCTCATGCCTCTGCAGGCAGACCTGCCATCCCTGGGATCCACTGTCCTTTATGCCATGGTGGGCTGATGCGTCCTATGTCCTGGCTCCTGCTGCCCTTCATGGCTTGACATGGAAATGCATGGGGAAAAATCCCCCCCAGGTTTGTCCCTCATTTCTTGCTGTGCCAATGCTTGTGGGGAGACCTCTCCATCCTGTATCCTCCAGCCTTGTCCCCCCACCCCAGCTCACCCCATACCTCCCTTCCCCTATCTTCATCCTTTCTTCAACGTTCTCCTTCCTCTGCTCAGCTCTCAGCCTCAACCTCCCGCATCACACCCCAAATACACCCCACGGGGCCCCAAACTGGGCATAGCCCTTCAGGGCATCATCTCACCAGTTTGCCCAGTGCTACCTGGGAGCTCAGGCCAGCTGAGAGACCTGCGCTGGCACTGGGAGGGTAGGGGCACCGGCTCTCCGACCGCTGCAGTGACAAAAGAAACCTTATAAAGAAAGGAGCGGAGCTGGCTGGGAGGCCCCGCGCCCCAGCACACGCCAGCAGCCGCGCTCTGGCAGGGACACAGCTCTGACTCCCGGCGCAGCTGCCAGCCCCACGGGCTTCCCGCTCCTCCCACGCAGCCGCAGCTCCAGGGCTGAGCTCTCCCTCTAGCGAGACTCCACGCGTGCTGCCCTCGCCGTGCTGTCCGGCCCTTTCCACCAGGCGGTTTCCAGCCCCGCCTTTGATGTTGCTTCTCCCGCCTATCCTTCTTTCTGTCCCACCGCAGGCAAGCCTCGATGAGGTCCCAGGAGATCCTGCCTCGCTCGTGAGGCGGGTCATGTCCCTTCCCTCCGCGGGCAAACCTCAGGGATCGCCATGGCTGTGCCCAAGGCCAAGGCTGGCTCCAGGGGAGAGGGATGGAAGGGAAGTTGGGCAGCTGGATTTCAGGTGGCTTGCACCCCCGGAGAGATGCTGTTTGCCCATTAGCTGAATACCCCTTAGCAAGAGCATTACAAGGACAAACTCTGCTCGAGCAGATCAGCCCCGCCAGCCATCAGGATCTGCTGGTTCCAGCTCATGAGAACCTTTGAGCAATCAGCCCAGCCACTTCTTCCTCCGGGGCTGATGCCCCACAGCCCACAGTGCCTGCCTGTACAGGACTGGGCAAGCCAGGTGACCCTCTGGACACCTGGTTGCACCCAGCAGCTTGGCCAAGTCCTGCAATTTGGACCTGCAGTTGCAGAAGTCTGGCTGTTACCACTGAGGCAACCTCCCTGCAGTCCCCAGGGCTGCCCCAGCTCCTGCCCCACCATCTTGCCAGCACTGCATCTGTCCCTGGCTGGCCTCCCCAGGTCCAGAGGGACTCCCTAGCCCTGGAGGGCTCTGCCTCCACACATGCTCTGCAGGTCACTGTCATAGCCACAGGGACAGACTGCTTTAACTGCAGCTCTCTGCCCAGTGAGAGCGAGGGATCTGCACACTTTCACCTCCTGCCCAAATGGGGTGATAACCTACTCACAGAAACTTCTGCCCTATGCTGGGGGTGTCACTGTGGGGTGTCCCACTGTGGGGAGGGGGTTCAAACTCTACTCCTTCCCTTTCCACCAAGCCTGCTGAAGTAGGTGCAAGCATCCCGGCACCCAGGGTCTGCACTTAGACACACTTCCCACATACAAGGTCAAGATACAAGTGTGGTCTTAACTATCATGTGCTGAGGTACACCAGAGACTTGGCATAAGCAACAAGGCTGCATGACCCAAGGCCAGGGGCTGCGGGGGACACCACATCTTCCCAGCAATGCAGGGGCATCACTGACTTGGCCATTCCTGCCACTGAGGGAGGTGGGAAGTCACAGGCTGCAAGGCCATCTACAGCCCAGACCCTGACCCAAACTATTCTAAGAATTAGCACCAAAGGTTTTGGGGCACAAGGAGGACAGCCACAGCGCAGCACATGCAGGCCTAAACCCACTGGTGGTCATCACCAGTCACACAAAAGCCATGCAGCCTGAGGTCACCTCTGCCAACCCTGCGACTGACAGTCAAAAGCATAGCCTCCACCACAGAGTCCCCCTGCTCAGGGTCCTCAGTCCACCTGCGCTGGTGGCAGTCAGTCTATACTCCTTGTGACCATGGGCAGTGGTGAATGCCTTGCTCTGGCCCTGCTGGCACGGGTGATGATGCATTACAAGGACTGCAGAGGTTCCTTAGCTCCTTTCCTCAGAATTGCCATTGAATACCCCTTAGCAAGAGCATTAGAAGGATAAACTCTGCTCGAGCAGATCGGCCCTGCCAGGCATCAGGATCTGCTGGTTCCAGCTCATGAGAACCTTTGAGCAATCAGCCCAGCCACTTCTTCCTCCAACTACTTGGGAAGCTTCAGCTTGGACTCCACCAAGAGTTTAGAGAGTAGATACACCAGTGATGGGGAAGAGGAAACTTCTTGGACCTCTCCCTTTCCCTGCTTCCTGAGGACTGACCCTGCAGATGTCTCAGACCCTGGTGCCACATGCCTTCCCTGCTTCCCAGCCTAGTTCCTGCTCCCAGTCCCAATCTCCGCTCCTTTCCACTGCACAAGAAGGCAGATTCCAGCCACACCTGCCTCTCTGTGCACCATTGCCTGTGGGGTTCTGAGAGGAGGCTCACTCCACACCGGGGAGCAGACAGCTGGACTGTTCCCAGCCGAGGGCCTGCAGCAGGGCCCTGCTCCCTCATGCCTCATTTCTCACTATTTTTCCTGCAGTGTCTGCTTCAGGTCACCACTGGAGCCAGGGCACCTGCTCACCTGCTGCAGGGCAGCATGGCAGATCTGAACATCACCTGCAGCCCAGGAGATGGGCAAGGAACAGGGCCTGAACTGGACAAAAACAAGTGCTGTGCAGGGACCTACTGATAACCCAGGAAATAGTTTCTAAGTGGGGAAAGGTAGTTACTTGAGACTCTGCATGTATGTGTAACAGAAGGTGAGGCTGGTGGTTATGGTCCTATGGGAAGCCCAAGCCTTGAGGTCCCCAGGCCAGAAAGCACAGTGGGGGCTGCAGCTGCATTTCCCCTGTGCTCTCCTATCACCAAAGCTGATGTACTCCTGCTGGAAGAGGAGGTGACAAGAGGCTCAGCAAAGGTGGGCTCAGCAAAGATCTAGGGCAGCTTGGGGGATACACAACACCCTCTGTGGCCTGTGTTGCAGCCCAGCACTGCTCTGAAACCTGAGCTAGGAGGGGAGCACAGCACCACAGCATCCTTGGCACTGCCAGCATGCTCTGTGCTCCACTGACTATAAACCAGTGAGGAATAATCTCTGTTAAGCCACCTTATTGCTGTTCCTGCTGCTGGCTGTGTCTCCGCACCCTCACACCTCCCTGTGCCCCTGTGGTCCTGTACTGTGGTACAATGGCATCCCATGGACAGTTAGTCAAATACTATCCTCTGGGTTTCTCCAGGGTGCTCTGTTTCAGTTTCTTGCCTTGGCACAGGAATAGGAAGCCAATTCTTCCTGCAGAGAGCACTGATCATGGCTGGATACTGTCACCCTTCATTGCCTTGTGCATCTCAGACATGATCAGTTTTACTGCACAAATCTTGTCTGGACTCTGCGCTACCAGGTCCCTGGCTTCAGTGTCCCAAAGAAAGGGAAGGCCTAACCCAGCTCCTCTGTGCCCCAAAACACCCTTGGACTGATCCAAGGGCCACAGAGCAGATGTGACATCCCTCTCTCCTCTCTTGACTGCAGACACCAGAGAGGACACAGAGCTTAGATCTCCACCTGGCCACCCCAAGCTGAGCCTACAGGGATGGCACAGACTGCGACCAGAAGTGACATAGGTTTGGTGTGGAAAAGACCAAAGTCTGGAAAGTGGATGAGGGATTCAGGATGCTCATCTCTGCCCTCCATCTTCCAACATAAACAAGGCTGAGGAGGTTAGGGAAGCCAGGACAATAGGTACAAGACCATGGGACTCCTGCCTTTAAGAAACAAGCGTCTGCTGTGCAGACGGTGAGGGATGAAGCCCCCAGTAGGGAAAGGCTATCGTATTTCTACTGGTAGTCAACTTCTGACTGGCCTCTCCCCTTAGCCATCATGGATGCTGGACTGCCTTGCAATGGAAACTACCACAGGATTGAAGTTCTGGGACTCTCCGCTTGCGTGGCTGAAGGAAACCTCACAGCCCTCCAGTACCTACAAAGCTGGCAAAGACAAAAAAGGAGTTGTGCTCCAATCAACATACCTACCACAACACCATGGCGATCACTGGCCTGAACTGCCACTGCCTAGAAAATGCAGCATACCCAGTCCTGACCCTTCCCCAGCAACACAAGTTGGGCTCTGGCTGCAAACCAACCACAGCATTAGACTTACATCGAGCCTTAGAGGCCTAGCCGGACAGCAAGCAACTTTGGTCACTCACCTCGTTTTGGAGGCCAAGGGAGTGCCAAAGCTGTCCTCTGAGTGGCAAGGGCTGTGCCGAACACCCTTCCTTCTTCTCCTCCGCTCCTCCTCCCTCTCTGTCCAGGGGGCATCTGTGGCCGAACTGGTCCCAGAGTCTGGCTCTAAGTGAGCCAGAGGAGCAAAGTTCTCCTCGATCAGCTTGGCGCTGTCTCGGATTTGTCCCTGTATTTCTGGGGTGAGGGTTGGGAGGTCAAAAGTGAAAAAAGTCCCATGGGTATGGGCTGGGGAAGAAAGGATGTCGATGGAGTCCAGGCTGGTGTAAGATGTGCCTTTGGCTCGATGGGACTCCATGATGGTCTCAAAATGCTTGCTGAAAGAGTCCATGCCATCCTTGGAGAGGCTGTGCCCTATGAGGAAGGGCACTGGAGACTTCAGCATACCCTGTGTGTCTCGGTCCACAATCCTAGAGGGAAAGAAAGTGAGACGAACGGATCATTGAAGAGCAAGGGATCAAAGCCCCAGAACAAAAGCCCACACACTGCTTCAGAAGGAAACTGAGGAGGGCAGAAATCTCTTCCGAACATCTGTAGACCACCAAGGAAACGCCTTGCCTGCCCAAGACACCATGGGAAGCAGGACTGGGCTGGCCTCCCTCCAGACATATGCTTCTCCTTTAATGCATCACAGACTTTTGTTCCTTTAGTGGCTCATCCTCATAAGAAGCTTATGAGATGGCTACTGCTCCCAATCACTTGACTTGAGCTTAGATCCAATAAAGGGCTCAAGTACTAGAAGCAGGATGTGGTTCAGCTTCATTTCCAACCAAATCTGGAAGTGGCTGGATTTTTCATGAGACTTCAGAGCTTCTACCACCAAGAAGGCTCCTCCCGAAGCTGCTCAGGCCGGCATAACACCTTCCTCCATGAACACTGCACTGTAGTCACTGAGTACTATGCTCAGAGCATGACCAACACTCACCTGCAAGGTCTGTTGGCTGTTTCCACAAGGTGATGTTGAGTCCCAGGACACATGTGTGACTGAGTACAAAGTGATACTGAGCTCCAGGTTTCCCCAGGCAGTATAGAGGGAGCCTCACACCCATCTCTGGGCTTGGGGATCTGAGCTGGCCCATGCCCTAGAGGCCATGATTGGTCCTACCTCATCATCTTGTCAGAGATCAGCCCCACAGAAAGGCACGCCCTGTCTCCATTGATGATCTGGGTCCAGCCCAACACAGAAGTTTCTAAACCCTGAAGCCCTGAGTGTTTTGTCCTGTAAATGAGGTGAAGTACAGCCTGCCCACCTACCTAAGCATGCAACAACGGGGAYGTTTCCATCCCAAGGAACATCAGTGCTTCAGCAGTACAAGCACAAACACAGCCCTAAAAGCCTACTTTACTCATAAGCTGCTATCATTTTATTAAAGCAGCGGAAAAGCACTTGTTATGCCACTCTCTCCTCTGATTAAAGGAGAGGAACCGCTTCAGCCTGTCATAACATTTGTTATGAACAAACAGCTTCCTACAGAGGGCTCAGAAGATGCATTGCTGTTACACACACCAAATTATTTTCATTCATTAACCTTCACATGCCGCTCAAAAATATCACCCTGATTGCTTCAGCAGGCCAAGAGCTGGCAGCTTGACTCCTCCAGAGTGCCAGCTGGTTTCAAGGGTAGTGCAGCGAAGCCAGACACAGGTAAGCAAAGCAGGGTGCAGGTTGATCTTGCCCATCCCCCAGTGTTTCTTTGGCTGTGCAGTGCCACTTGATGCTCTTAACATTCCCATAGGAGCCCCAGGAGCAGCCACCTCTGAAGTGGCTTTTTGTGAGGACAAGGCAGAAGAGACCTCTTTAGTATCTGCAGATGTGCTTTACAGATGTGAATGTGCATTCTTTGTCCTTCCCACCCAGCCCCATGCTACTGAACCAAGCTAACGCTGCTGACTGTTTTGCACCTTGAATCCATAAGGAAAGCAATAAACTGTGCCAGGGAAGACAATGCCAGCAAATGGAAGGAATCTTGTTCCCAGGAAAGGTAGGTGGGCTCATTCTTGTGATCAAGCGTATTTCCACTAAGCCACAGAAAAACTATGGCTGCACTTGTCCACACCATCCAAGCTCTGGAAGCAATGTCTTCACCCCAAAATATCAAGCACAAAGCCATTCAATTCCAGAAGGGTGTAGCTGCAGCAGCATGGGAGCAATACTGCCTGCTCGAACCCAGATGCTTCATCAGCCCTTGCTGCACTGCCCAGCTCCTCCACGGCCCATCCCGGTGCCCCAGAAAGGGTCACTGCACTGAGACCAAGCCAGAAAAATGCAGCTGAGAGAAGGAGACACAGAAGATGTAATTGAGCATCTGTGCAAGGGTGACAGGCAGCAGGAAAGCAAATAAGTTTCCAGCCTTGAGCTGGTGCAGGAGAGGCAGTGAGCTTTCCTTAGGAGAGGGCCAGGCAGATATGGAAAGGGAAGTGGCTCTGGGAGTCACAGTGCATCGCATGTAAGTGCCAAAGCCAGCAGCACCTCAGGCAAAGCTCTGGGTATAGGAACGGCAGGGGTCTGAGCAACTGGGTTTCTGATGCATCTGATGGCTGATGGAGAGGAAGGGGCTTGCCGCACTCTCCCTGCCTGGTGCTGCAGAGACATGCCATCCCTGGCAGGAGGAAGAAGAGGGGAGAATCCTTCCTCTGGCCCTCAGTAGTTTTCATTCTCTGCTAAATGCTCCTGTGACCCTCCAGACTCCTGATTCACCTAGCCATGCCCCACTCCTACAGTTCCAGTCTCCTCCAGCCTGCACAGGCACAGCAGCTGCTGTGTGAGGATCCTAGCTCTGTTGAAGGAACGTGAGATTGTACAGCACCACCCAGCAGCCCCTTGCTTTATTCCTCTCTGAACAAAGCTCTTGTACAGACCTGTCTCAGCAGCTTCTTACAGTCCCCCCAGGCTGCTTTGTAGTTCTCCTCCAGCATGGCAGCAGCCTGCTCTTAGGGCTCAGTGTCCTAACTCTGTCCCGTGCTCAGGCACAGGTACTGACCACAGGCACTGCAGTCTCCCCTGACTGTCCACACTCCCCTGCCACATCCATGCTATCATGCTGTCCCCTGCCCTCCCGCAAGAGCTGCAGGCGCCTCCCCTGCTCACTGACAGGCGCCTGCCAGTGTCACCCCGAGCATCCACTCTCCAGCCCGAGCCCAATGCTCCATCCAGGAGCATCACTCCAAGCAGTGGCTCGGTGGCCACTCTGGGCTCTGGGACAGAGGCTCAGCCTCAGCACAACACATCAGAGGCTTGTGGCTACTGAGGCAGGTTAAGTATGTGCTTAAGCATTTGATGAAATTGAGACCATAATCATTTTTCTAATCCCCAACAAGGCTTGCCCTGCAGCTATTTTCTTGCCAACAAGCAGCAAGCACAAAGGCTTTGGAAAGGCTCTCCAAGCAGCAGATCTAAGGGCTTTTCTGGGCAAGGCTTGCAGGGAGAAAAGGCATCACTGCCTCCCATCAGCCCTCTGTCCTCTCCAGGGAGCAGGGCATTCCCTAGCAAAGCTGCTTCTCTCTTATCAGCCCAAGGCACCCATGCTGAGGGCCAAACCAGGCTCTTCCTACAGCTTAGCCAGCACGTCTGCTGATGCTCAGGGAGGAAGGGAATTGAGCCTGCTCTCGCTGACAGGTCTCAGCTCTCTGGGACTAATAGGAATAAAGACAGTAAAGGCTTAGACTAGTCATTAGAGTCAGTAGATATGACTCTAAATATATTCAGGAAGCAGATTTGCTGGAAGAAGACCCCTTTTCTTCCATTGCTTCTCATGTCTTGTTTGATTTGATGTTGAATTTTTGTTGCTGTTAGCATGCTCTCTTATTTTGGCAGGGTAAATCACCAAAGAAGATTCTGATCTTTGGCCAGAATATGAAGCCCAAAATTGTAGTACTAAGCCAAAGTCCTCCTTGCAGAGGGTGCTAAACCCTTAAAGCTAGATTTTCAAATGGATGTACATGTCTAAAAGCTGAAAATCAGCATCAAAAGGTACTTCAGTAGTTTTGTAGGGCTGGTCCTTCCCAGCAACCAGGACAGGCCTGGGGTTCAGCAGCTCCTGCAGCAGCAGAATGGTGCCAGGTCCGGGGAGCCAGGGTGGTCCTTCATCTCCCCAGCTTCACCTCTCCTGTGAGCAGGCAAAGCAGAAAGCTTGAAGAAGAAAACATCGATACTGGTGACTGGTATACAGGGATAAGGACTGCAGCTGCAGAGCTCAAAACAGTGTGTAAGCAAAAACCCAGGGCTGTGATGCAGTGACTGAACAAGCTTGCAATTTGAGCCTCATGATTTTCAAGACACTGTCCACAGGGTCTGCACTTACCAGAGGAATATTCAGGGGGCTGCAGAGGAAAAAAATAACTGGTCTACAAAGAAGCTGTGCAAAATGAATGTGACTCCCCTATACACACATTGGTAATTATACTGGGAGCGCCATCTTTTAGGAGCAACAATGTGTTTAAGGACACATCCAAGCTTTCAGCACTGCCTGGGGAGCTACAATAGGGTGCATCAGAGGACAAAAAGCAGGTCTAGGCTTACAGCTCATACAACTCACAGTGACCTAGTAGATACTTGGAAACAAAATAACACTATGCAAAATAATTGTTACAGCAACTTGAAGAACTTGCAGTAGTAATAACTTTACACCTTACTCAAAACTTTATTTGGAAAAAAAATACATTACAAATGGCTTATTTTCAGCTTTTCTCTAGAACCCAAGTTTTTTGAGGACAGGGCGGGCAGCACAGAGAGATGTCTTTGTCCCCTGCAATAGAGATGCAAGGGCTGGACAAACTGAGCTGCGAGTCCAGCTCCCCTTGGAATGCACACCTTCCCTCCTTATTAGCCCAGCACCTTCATTCTTTTCCTTTCAAGTGCAGGGGCACAACTGAGGGTTGTATTTCATTGTTTTTAACTCCTGCCAACATAAAAACCTCCCTTTTCCTTTTCTTCCACCTAAGTGCTCCCCACCTACCTTTTGTACAGCTAGGTGAGTGCATGCTGCCACGTGGCATCCCAGGCATCACCCAGGTTTTGCGCTTCCCAGGTGAGACTCTCTCCACTCCCATGGAGCACTTGCTGATGATGCTGAGCCTCCTCACCTCACTCAAGACTCTTGACAATACACATGTCAGGAGATGCCTGTACAGGGCCTTTCCTCTCTAGGTGGCTGTCCCACACAGTGCTCTGGAGCAAGTATCTACCTGATGATGCCTGTCACTCCTCATGGTCAAACTACCACTCCAGAGGAAACTCCATGGGCAGAGTCTCATGCCTTCAGGCCAAAATACCATCTCCCATACGTGCTAATTCCCAGTGTCTGGCATGAGGCAGATAGCAGCTGGGAGCACACTTGCTGCCTAGGGGTAGGCAACTGAATGGTAATCTTGGCGTTGCCCACTCCATCAGCCTCACAGCACAGGATGTTTTGCCACATGTGAAAAATGACACAGAAGGCAACAAAATGCTTTTTTTTATCCCAATGTATCCCGTACTCTTTCCCAAACATGGCAAATACCTACTGAGGCCAAGCAAATGGAACTGCTCTCGCTGCTGAAGACAGTGGTCTGTGGAGAAAAGGGCAGCCCAGCAGCATCTGCCGGCCCAGAGCAGCTCCAGGACACAACCTGTGCTCAGGTGCTTTGACACTCTCACCTCAACACCTGGCAGCACTGTGGCAGGATGTAATTAACCCGGCAGGACTCATGCTGGGAAGCCTCAACTCAGGTAGGCAACCAGAACTGCAGGGCTCACCCCAGGGGAGTGAGGCCCATGGCATAGCAGCCAGGGCTGGATCACCTGTGCTGGCTTATTCTTTCCATAGGGCAGTGAGGACCCCCTCCCAGTCCTGCCCCCAGCCCCAGTCCCAATCCCTGTGACACAATGCAGGACACCATCTCACCCCATGCACAGCTTACATGTTGCTACTGGGATTTTTAGCTCAGACACTTTTTCACAGAGCTYGTTTTGCAATGCAGGGTACGATAAGGAGGGTGAGAGGACCTTTTTGCCCTCGCGCACGGAGCCTCACCTTTCCTTGTGTTCCTTCCTCATTGCCTCAAACACCTCATTGTCCTCGTCCACGTCCCTGTCCCGCAGCCCGTCCTTTGGGCAGCCAGTGCCTGGGGCAGCAGGCTCCTCTGGTGTGCTGTTCCTCCTGCCTGGGGTGCCCCCAAAGCTTGGGTTGCTCTCACTGTCCTTCTGGCTCTCAATTGCTGAATCCACCTCCTCTTTCTCGGCCAGGATATCGTCAATGTTGGTTTCACGATAGCACCTCAGTGGCACAGTGTCCAGGTCTGTCTCAGAGTACTTCACTGTCCTCCTTATAATCCCAGTTTCACAGGAGCCAGGCTTCTGGCCGCCCAGAGGAGACACCTCTATCTCCACCTCCACATGGCTCAGGCTGTGCTCAGGTACCGACCCCGGTGGCTTGGCAGGCAGTGGGGAGACAGGCTTCTGGGGGAGTTCGGCCAGGGGAGTGGAGTCGGGGGCAGAAGAGCCTGCAAGGAAGGTCCAATCATTCAGAGTTATAGGGAGCTGCACTGGGGAGCTCTGAGGAGCCGCTCCCGCAGCATCACACACACATACCCCCCAAGAGCATGGTCACACATCAGAGAATCATTAGGGTTGGAAAAGACCTCCGAGATCATTGAGTCCAACCTTTGACCAAACACCACTATGTCAACTACCCCATAGGACTAAGTGCCATGTCCAGCTCTTTCTTGAACACCTCCAGGAATGGTGACTCTACCATGTGATGGGCACCAGGGGCAGTGATGAGGAGGAAGAAAGAGAAAGGGTGTGAGAAGCAGGCTGTCAGTGCTAATGCATCTGCAGCCAGCCCTGAGACCCCATCTGAACCAAAAGTCCTTCTGCAGAGACAGCCAGGGGCTTTGTGTCACCTCCTTTGCATGTCCATAGGGGACTTTGCAGGGAGGTTGGTACATGCAGGATCTGACCCCAGGAGGCCATAAACTGGCCAGTCTCAGGGGAATCTCAGCCTTTCAGGGGACACTGAGATGCCCCAAGGGGTAGCCAGCCCTAGTGAGAGTCCTGGCAGCAATATCGACTTAATAGGAGGGGTGGGCCAACCGGAAGGCATGCGCCTGCAACTTCTTACCTGCCTTTGGGGCATCCGAGGAGCCATAGAAAAATTCCCACTTGGCCTTGGCGATACGCTGGGCATGGGCCGAGCTCTGCCGGGGATACAGCCAAGTGCTGCCCTGCAGAGGGGAGAGCGATGAGTGGGCAATGCATCCCCAGGGCAGAGCCCATGTCCGGTGTGGGAGTACCCCGGTACCTACCTGGGGCCGGGGCTCTGGCTTCAGGGGACTCCTGGCCAAGGTGGGGAACTCCTCTGGCAGCCCATTGGTGAGGGATCGGCAGAGGCAGCTGGTGTCAAGGGCACACAGCTCCTTCCCACAGGGACGTGTCCCCCCCAGGGTCCTGCCCCCAGCCAGGAGTGGGTCAGATGCGGAGGCCTCCAGCTTCAGTGTGTGCAATAGCCGCTCCTGGGGCAGGGACTGGGGCTGGGGGCATCCCACATCCCCACCGAGCTCCAGGCTGCGGCTGAGGCAATAGGGGCCATTCTCCCAGCGGAGCTGGGGGGTTGTCGGGCCACCCAGGGTCCTCACGCTGGCCTTCTCAATGAAGCGGAAGGTGACGACAGAGCTGTGTCCCTCCGTGGCCGCTGTCACCGGTGGGCTGCGGCTGCCCAGAGAGGCGATGGCTGGGCCGGGCCGGCCCCGCCGTGGGGTGCAGGGGGCAGTCATTCGCCCTGCGCCCGGGCAGCTCCCACCGCCGAAGGGCGCTGCCTCTGCCGGCCTGCGGGCCAAGGAGCCGGTGCTGTTGTAGAGGCCGAGAGGGCAGCGGCGGGCATCGGGCGCTAGGCCCTTCCGCAGCAGGTGGAGGCGGCCGGCGTTGAGGTTGGGGGTGAGGCAGGACGGGGGGCTGCACCGCCCAGCCTCGGGGCTGCCCCCCGCCAGCCAGGACCTCCGGTTCACCCTGTGGGCAAAGGGTTGCGGAGAGGCAGCGCAGCCCTCATTGGGGTGGAAGCGGACAGGTGCCCCTGCTTGGGCCATCCTGCCAGAAGAGGGCACAGAGGTGTCAGGTCCGGAGCCCAGCAGGGTGGCACAGGCACAGCAAGGCAGGTTCCCAGCACCCCTGAGATGTCCGAGATGAGACGTGATGCATCTTCAGGCAGCCCTGAAACAAGGGCAAGGAGCTGGTTAGGGAAGGGAAGGCACAGAAGAGTCTGGGGCCATGGGGAGGACAGGCCAAAGGTGCCCCGCCCTTTTGGAAGAAGAAAGATATGCTCCAGGTGAGACAGCCCCCGACAAATCCCCTCCTGCTGCAAGAAGCAGGCAAGGTTCATCGAGGGCATCACACCAGCACCACTGCAGGGACACTGGCAGCCCTTTGCTTGGTCCTCAGGCACCCAGAGTGTTTGCTTTCTCCACAGGGTACCAGCATGCTCAAGCGCTTTCCCTGCAGACCAGCAGCCCAGACATGGCAAGAGAGTGCACTATAAAATGGGTTTCATTCATCCTGCTTTAGGCTGAATATATTTACTACCCACAGCCTACAGCCTACTAAAATCACTTCAATAAGGGGCAAAAAAAAGTATCTACTGTATCACTGAGGCATCCTCCAATTATACTCGCTCAAGGAGTTTAATATGAGCAGCAAGGGCAAGGAGCCTCTCTCTTTGGAGGTCAGCCTGGGTTTAAACTGTGTCACACCAGCACGTCGCAGCCACTACTGGTGGCGGAGACAGAGCTGTCAACACCAGTAGATCAAAAAAGCGGTGGTAACAGACAATCCCAGCCTGGGGGAACACAGCACGCCTGCTCTGCACAGAGCTCACCCGCTTGCCTATCTTTGCCCAGAGACCATATACCCAGAGATGAGACCAGCCACCCCACAGCAGCAGGTGGGTGGCTGCAGGGAAAGGCAGGACTGGGAGCCCCCATCAACCCCACTGGCAGGGCTGCTAACATTTTTCTTTTTCCCAGTGGAGCTAAAACTTGTACTTATCCTTTCCTGAGTTTCTTCAAATTCGTAATGTGTGGAAAAGACTCTGCCTTGGCTGCTTGTGCCTTCTGACAGATGCCAAGATACTAAGTCCCTCGCTTTCATAATTTGAAAGCGAGAAATCGTATGCCAGCTGCAAACATGAAAGCATGATTTTCTTCTCCCTGTTTCTGAGTGCAAACCAGACAGGATTAAATTCCTAAAGAATGTGGGGCTGGATTTTCAACAGTGTTTAGGCTCCAGAGATGCACAGACAAAACTTCTAATGAAATAGCCCAAATCACACCTGTGGGGTAGGCGCCCACTTATCTACACTATCACATGGCTGAAAAAATTGTCCTGCTGAGCAACAGCAATCTCTAACTCAGTCACTGCAAAAATTTACTCTCCTGATTAATTTATCAGTTACTGGTTGTACAATCTTTTTCTCCTGTTATGGCTGTGTTCACGTTCAAGGTTGCTGAAGTTAACCGATAAATAATAAAGATATGGGGTTTATATATTCCAAATGAAATCCTACTTTTTTTCTCAATGCAGACTGACACACATGCCAAGGAAAAAAGTTATCTCTAAGAATAGTTTGCATTCACCGTAACATAACAAATCTACAAAAACCAACCTATCTCAATACATGTGAGTTATTACTAGAATAAATAGGATAAGCAGAATGTCTTCCTGGTTATTAAAAAAGAATTAACAAATTCAGAGTAAAGGCCATGCCTGCCTTTGACCCACCAAAACTGGATGGCTACACTATGCAGTGGAGTGAGATTTTCTTTAATAATGAAAGGTAAAAAGCACAAGTGCAACTGAGATGAAAAACCAATGATGGAATGAGCTAAGGCTTCCTGCTTGCTGATTTCAATTGTGAATTAAACAGATGCTCTTTAAATCACTGTGATGAATGGGCTGGGCTGTAAAGCAGTGGTGGGCTGGAGGGAGCCTTGCTGGTCCTGCTGCCTAAAGCAGAAGTCCTGCAAAGGAAAGCTCACAGGGTATCTGCCTGGGCAGCCCTGGGCACGCATTCAAAGAGAAAAACTCGGGAGCTGCAGTGTGATAGCCGGGAGCTGCACATCATTGGGGGATTAAATTTGTTCTCACTCACAAGAAACATCTCACTCACAAGAAACTTGTTCCTCCTAGCTGTTCCTTCTTAACAGCCAAAGGGATGTCCAGGGATGCTTCCCAGCCGTTGCTTTGAGCCATACCCGGTGCAACAGGGGATGGCTGCTCCCCATGCAAATGCTTGCCTGGTGGAATGGGGTGATGCGGAGCGAAGGCAGCAGGCAGCAGGAACTGCTTACGCTGCGGGGGAAGCGCACACCCACGCCACGGGAGTGTGGGGACAACGCGTAGGAGCTGGGGGAGGATGAGAAGGGATTGGGCAAAGAAGGGGACAGAGATGGGAGAGAAGCAAGAGGTGCAGGGCTGGGAGCTGAATTCACACGACAGGCTGTATTTGTGTGCTGGACGTGGAACCCATGGCAGGGAATGGGGGAAACCAGGCTGTGGCTGCCGGGCCACCTGAGGGGGCTAGGGCAGGATGGCCACCGGGAGAATTGTCCCCGGAGGGACACAGAGCAGTTTGAGAGGATGCAGTGGTGACTGAAGCGGGATGTCTAGAGCAAACAGGTGACCTCTTCCTGATGGGGTGTCTAGGCAAGGGACGTGTCCCCACCCTGAAGCTGAGGCTGAGCATGCTCTTCACTCCTCGGCCCCCCCTGCTCGGCTTCCCTCACCCGGCACCTCCCGTCTCGGCGGGATCAGCCCTGAGTGGATGTGACATCCATCCGGATGAGGGGGGAGCACCCCCGGCCAGGGGGGCCGGCGGAGCCTCCTGCCGCGCTCTCCCTGCCTGGACAGCGGCCCCGCGCCCGTTCCGCCGCACCGGCACACCGGGAACCGAGCGGGTCTCGGCCACCGCAGAGGTGCCACCGCAGCCCCGTGCCGCCGCCCGCTGGTCACCGCCGCCGGTAGGGCGCCGAGCGGCCCCGGCCCCTGCAACAACTGCTGCAACTTTCCCCGCTCCCCCGAAGCTCTGCTCCGGCCTCCGGTCCCCGGCGCGCCCCGCCCCGCCCCGCTCCGCTCCCCGCGTCTCACCGGCAGTGCCGCCGCCGCCGCCGCATCCTGCGCGCCTCTGCTCTGCGCTGCCGCACGGCACGGCACGGCTCGGCTCGGCCCGGCCCGCCCCGCCGGGCGCGCCGCGGTACAGTGCGGTGCGGTGCGGTACAGTACAGTACAGTACAATACGGTACGGTACGGTACGGTACGATGCGGTGCCACCGGCCGCAACCCGCCGCTCCCTGCCGCGCTAGTCCCGGCCCGGGCCTGCCACTCCGCCCCGCTGACAGCCACGACAGCCAATGGGAAACCCCCGCCGGCGCCGCGCCCCGCCCCACTCGGTGGCACCGGTACACGAGGRGCGGCCGAATTCACACCGGGGTGCGTGTCCCCGTGTGCGGACGGGCGCGCAGGTCCCTCTCCTCTCCCCCGTGTAGCATCCTCCACATGCTCGGGTCCCGGTGTGCACACCCCCATGTGCCAGTGCAAGCCTGGCCTCGCGCACTGGCAACGCGACCCCGGGTGTCGGTGTGCCTGTTCTAGTGCCACACCACACACATCGCCATGTCCTGGTGTGCATATCTCTGTTCATCAGCGTGCACATCGCCATGAACGGCCTGTCCCTGCTCAGCTGCATGCAAGTTACTATGTGACCACTGGCACGTGTCCTCATGCATGAGCATGCACGGCCCTGTGCGTTGTGCCCTGTGCATTGTGCCCTGTGCCAGAGGGTACCGGCTCCCCTGTGCCCCACCATTGGTTAGGAACCACGAGGATGAGAAGACAAAAGCTGCCGTGGGGCCCAGGCCATCAGCCGACATCAGCAAGCTGCTGGTCTTTGCCTTAGAGCACAAGCTCTGTGCTAGGGACTTACTTCTCCAAAGGTCATCACCCTAAGCACACTACAGCCATGGGTGCCAAGGTGTCTCAAGCCACCAGGCACTTGATATCACAGTGTCACTAGGCACCCCAAGGATGGTAAATGCCACACCAATCTCAGGAAACCACTTCTAGCTACAAGGGGGAAAAATCATACATCCTTTGTCTCCTGCCTAGGCATGAGGTCTTCACTGGCATCAGTGGCATGTGTGAGTAGAGCTCATATGGGACAGCTGGGTACTAAGGTGACGGGTGCCGTGGCAGGGCTTCAGGACCTGATGCTGCCACTGCTCTTTGTCTGTGTGTAGCAGCCACTGGGACTGGCAGCCAGCACTTTGTGCCCTCACATGTTGCCAGATCGATTTGCTATTAAACAGCACTTTGTTACCCAGCCCAGCAATCTTTATTAAATGTGTGTGAGAGAGAAGCCCAGGGGAGCTGGGGCTTCGTGTGCGCATCGTGCCGCAAGAGAAATTTGGGAAGAGCTGCCTCTCCTTCCAGCTTTCCCTGCCTGCAGCAAGCCCAGCTCCATGCCCACCTGCCCCCACTGTCACCCAAAAAGTATGTCTCCTTCTGCCTTCCCAGGCGTGGAGACATGGGGAAAAAGCATCAGCCTGGGCAGGCTCTCCTCATATTTAATGCATCAAAGTGCTGCCATTTTCTCCTTCCTTCTCCAGGTTCCTGCCTGTGCAGGGCCTCTCTCCTCCACACTGAGGACTGTGGGTCTCAGCTGCCTTACACACAGCCAGCTTTTCTGGCAGGCTCCGAGAAGCTGGGCTAATTAGGGGCGTCACTGCTGCGGGATCAACGACCTGATTCCTTCAGCAGCTTCTTGATGGCAGGAGGGCGGGGAGAGGGAAGGCTTTTCTCTAAGCCACAGCCAGAGTGACAAATTTAACCAAGTGGAAGAACTCAGAGCTTTCCTAGTGTCTCTATACCAGGACAAGGCATGTCTGTGCCTTCTCAAGACCTGCAGGCAGCCCTGCTGAGAGCTGCAGAAGGTAAGAAAGAGGTTTTTCCTGCCATCCTGACTGGAGATCCAGACCATTCACAGAAAACACATTTCCATCCAAAACATGCGTTTCCCTGCAGGAGCAGTAGCTGTTGCGCTCCCTACAGCGTCCTGCTCAGTCTTCCACTCACCTTTCCACAGCCCTATAACTCATGAAAAATGTGCCCACATACATGGGTCTGGCCAGCACTGACATAAGCCCCACTTGGATCAGGATTTAGCCCTGTCTCTCCTGATCCCTCTTGCTGTGGATCCCACCCCCGTGGATGCAGGACAGGAGGGAGCAGAAAACCCCTCTGGGAGATGACAGAAGGGGACAAGGAGTCCCTCACACTTCACCCCCCAGCCCCAGTCTGGTGGGCTTAGCTAGAGAGATAGGAGTGCAGTGCACTGGGAACCCTCTTGACTGTCACTTGGGTACTTCAGCACTGCCAGTCCTTGCCTGCAGGTACCACATCCTTCCTGTATTAGAGTCCACTCAGCTCCATGTCATCCCTTTCATCCTCCCAGGCTTTGCAACAGGTAGCTTCCGGTAGGTTTCTAAATATTGCCAGCACTGCCCTTGGTCATCTTTATAAACCTGCAACACAGTTTTCCCTCCCAAAGGCAGAAGGGTGTGTGTATCATGAGGGCAGCACAATGATGAACTTCCTGCTTGGAAGAGATCAACCTGACAGGTCATAGTGTCCCAACAACTGTACAGATCTAGATGAAATTTGGGTTAAGAGGTTAATTTGGGTTAAGACAAGAGCTCTTTCCTTCAGGTGGCTCCGGGAGAGGCTCATGCTCAGCTTGCCCTAAGGCACACAGATCAGTCTCTAGAAAGGTGCTCCAGCTCCAGCTCCACTTGGGGTAAACACCCCAGTGCAACCCAGGGCTGCTTCTCTGAGCCTAATGGGGCTGTCAGAGCCATTTCCTCTGGTGTGGTTTGTGCTTAAGGCACTGCAAAGGGCACAAGGGCATATTCTGCCTCACTGCTGCCAAAATCAGTGGGGCTGTACTGTAGTCTCAGGGCACAGTGTAGCCCTGCAAGAGGGGACAGTCACTCCGTCAGCAGATGGGCTGTCCTCATCCAGCTCACTGGACACATCACGGAAAGAGCAATTCCAGCCATGCAGGAGATGAGTGCCAGTGAAGGCAAGGGAAGCTGAACTCCCCTCGTCTTTGCATTGATGGCTCCAGGGCAACCAAGTAGGTTGCATTTGTTCCCTCAGGGCCTAGACATAACTACATGGCTCTAATTAATGCCTTCTACCTCCAGTGCCAACACCCAACCACATCCTAGTCGTATATTAAAAAAGCCACTGCAGCACAAGCCAAGTCTTTAATGGGCTGATGCACTTATCTGTTATTCCACCAGATTTGTGGTTAAGGATAAATGATGAAAATACCCTCTCTTGGAGGTCTTATACAAATGCTGTTTTGCAGCCCAATCAGTGCAAAAAGACGGTGCTGAAGATCCTGCCTGAAACCTTTTCCACCCAAACCTGGAACAGGGGAGAGCATACCTGTATTGTCCTGTGCCTCTTGTAGCTCCCCTGCATGAGGCCCTCATGTGGGACCACGGCAGGATTTTTTGGGGTGAAAGGGACTCTAGAAGAGGACACAGACTGTGAAATGTCTTACCAGAGAGAAGAACCAGTGCAGACTACAGTCTATGAAAGGGATAGCTGCTGCCTGCCCCTCTGCCAGTGCCCAACTCAGTGTCCCAGCTTGCTACCTGGTGCTGCTCCCTCTTGCAGGAGGAACACAGGCTTGGAAGACCGGAGTTGTAGAGAGGTGGTAGTGAAAGCTGTGTGCTGGGCCTCAGAATGAGCTGTAACAAAATATTTCTGTAATGCCTCGGGCACACCTGCTATTACCGAAATCCCCTCAGACTCTGTCCCAGCGCTAGGCAGTACCCGCACAGTGAGCGGGCTTCCTCCTGCACCAGCATTGCTCTGTCAAGACGAAGACAGAAATGACAGCATGATAAAACCTGTCCTGGGGATGTGGGAGGTGGGGCCTCAGCACAGCTTGAGCCATAAATAATCTCCCTACACAGCAGTTAGGGGAACAATTGTGTGGGAGTATCTCTTGGTAAAAAGATGCTCAGGGAAAGATGGTCTTGAAGGAAAGCAAGGGATTTCTGAGTGATGGGGCGGGCTCTCCAGTGAAGACAGAGTTTCCTGGGTGCCAGCAGGTCATTCACCAGACCTACCTCACCATGGTGAGTCACTGCACCGAGGAGACAAATTTAGTCTGAAACAACCCAAATCACCAGTTCTCTGGTGTAGCCTCCCAGGACATGCTTGTGCTGCAGCACAGATCTTTAGAGCTGCTCTCCAGCTAATCTATGCAGCAATAAGATGTGATCCCTTCCCCATACCTTCAGCCTCAAGATTCACATGGGGAAAGCTGAAAGGGTGTAAAGGGAAGGAAGAACAATGAATACAGAGTATTTTATGCGGAAAAGAGACAGTAAGCCCCAGGCACACAGTCTGACCCAGCACAGGGAGAACAGAGTCGCATACAGAATTGTGTAAAAGGCATGGAAACCTTGGAGGTCAGTTATAGAGGAGGAGTTACAAGCATATCCAGCAAACTGAGCAAAATGGCCATCATGAAGACATGTGGAGACACATACAAAGGACACACTGAAAGCTTGAATGCAGTGGATTCATGAGTGGGATGCTGCAGAACAGCCCTGCATTTCCGTTTAGCTGGGAGCTTCTCATGCATAATCCGCTTTCAACCTCAACTTGCAGAACTTGGTCTTGCTTTACTTCTATTAATTTTTTTTTTTAGCCCTGACTGTATAGGCAGATTCTTTTCTCAGTAAGAGGAGGAGGAAGGTGGCCTGTACAGGGAAGAGTTGAACAGAAGTCATCATGTGTTCTTGTTTCACCAGCTTAAAAATGGCTTCTGTTGACACTGTGCAATCTCAGCACTCACTGACAGCAGAGCTTACCCAATGAACTCAACACCTTCTCCCATGCAACCAAGAAGTCTAGCTGTGGTCCATTCCAACCTTTAAAGTGATGGAGGCTGTCAGACTTACCCTGCAGCCAGAGAAAAGATGAAGCCAGATCCTTTGAAAGAACCTGGCGAGAGTCCAAGAAAAAACAGTGTTGAGAGGCATTACTGAACTTCTGTAGTGCTGCATTCACCTAGCTCTTATATCTCAGAGGAACGAATACTGCAGAGCTACTGGTGTCCTTGACAAATTCTTGTTTCTTGTCCCACTTGAGACTAGTAGAAAACTGTAAAGGAAATGGCCCCAAAGTCTTTGCAAGGCTGGAGTCAGCAAGGTGCCAAGCCATCATAGGAGGTGATAGATCTTAGAACAACGGGATGGCTTGGCATCATACCAATCTCCCAAAAAGAAGTTGTACTTTGGACAGCACCAGCTTCTGGAGACCCCAGCAGGCTTGAGGAAACCCAGCCAACCTCTGAATACATTTCTGACATGGAAATAACTGCATTTTCAATGCAAGGGAAAAGTCAAAGGGTACAAGCGGGGAAAACTTGCCCATTATAGCTGGCAAATCAGGAGCATTTCTGGGAACCAAAGACTTGGATTCCTGACATGAGATCAACTCTTCTAACCACAAGACTACTCCCCCTTCAGCCCCACTTTCCTAAATCTCACCTCTGTTTCCTAAAGGATAAGGTGAAGACCAAACTACTCTTCTAGACTCTTTGGAAGTATAGCTGTGCATCAGCACTGCCTCGCAGCAGTGGAGCTGGCTGAAGTCTCTGTTCACTTCAGGGGATGTTCATGAGGGTGAAGACGCCATGCCCTGGCTCTGTGAGCTGCTAGCACCATACGTTTCCAAGGAATATATAAGAAAGCTACAGCAGCAGCAGTTGTTGTGAGCTAATCTGCTTCCTCCCCCCAGGGCTCAGCTTGGTCTCTCATTACTACGGATCAACTCAAGGCCTGATGCAGAAGCCCTGCTTTCCCCCACAGGACATCAGTGGCCCCTGGGAACAGGAGTGCCATGGAACCGAACAGCGTCCCCTGTGTCTGAAGGTATCTGTGCAATACGCTTCCCCAGCTGTTCTGCAAGCCCAGCACACATCAGGTCCAACTCAGAAAGCTTTTTCGGCAGACCAGTTTGAAGTATTATGGATCAACTAAAAATGTGCATCCAACCACAGCTTAAAAAGGAGACTTACAGACACCTCTCAAGAAAAATGCAGACCCACCTTTGGCAGAACACATGCCACCAGAAAGGCAGAAGCTTGCTGCAAATCTTGACTGAGCAGAGCAGAACAAAGCTCTGGTTTTTCAAGCTTATCTGCTTTGAGCTGTCCTTTTACTGCAAAGTTACAGTGGATAATACCCCCAAGCCCTGTGCTGCAGTGCTGTACAGCCATATCACGACTGCTCTGCATGTAGGAAAACTTTATAGACAGGAGCACAAAACCAGTACTGGTTTGGGATCCTTACCATTGGTGTAGACCTAGGATGCTGGGTTCACTGAACATCCTGATGGTGTAAAGCTGTGTCTCAGCACACACCTCTACAATACAGTGATAGTCTCTGATGCTCTTTCTGCATCTGCAAACAATCTGTAGATAAGAAAGAGAACAACACAAATATTTTACAGCTGAAAAGTATCCATAATTCCTTCTACCCAGCACATACATCTCAGTGGCTCTAGCCAGTCAACCGTCCAAGCCCCTCACAGGCCAACAGCTATCAGGCGCTTGGGGCAATTATAAACCTTAGTGGCCCTAACCAGCCTCACCTTCAGCTTCCACCACTCTTGCCCATAGGCCCAGTGACTCTATATATTAAGGGACTTTGCCAGGTGGCACATTTCTCTTTCACACCAGGAAGTCAAGAACAGAGTGCCCCCACCACAGGGAAAGAAAGGGCTGTCTCAGGACATGGCTGGTGGCATTCTTGACTCCAATAAAAAAATTTAAAATTCTGCATCACTTGTCCTTCTCTAAATGAGAAATGCACTGTGCTAACTCAGGGAGCCACTGGGACCCTCGAGGAGCAGGTGCTACTCGTCCAGGGGCAGACAGGGTGGATAGCTTCCCCCAGAGGACAGGCACTGGGGAAGGAAGACCTTTCCACAAACCAGCTTCCACCTTCTGAGGAAATGAGCAGAACAGGGTGCACAGACAGGTCATTGCTTTCCAGGGAGCTTGGGACCGGGGATTTGGGATTCATTCACTGTCTGTGGGCCTCGCTCTTTGGCAGGTGGATTTTTTTTATAGTTCCCATGCCCGCAGTAATCAGCAGCTTGATGCTGCACAAGTCAGCAGGTGTCAGACCCGAGGCAGAGATGGGGTCACCCGCCGAGGGCCAGCTCGGAGGTGTGGTGTACGAGTGTCGCACCAACGCGGGGGCGCCCGCCCATGCCCGCCCTGCAAACCGGCAGCGGGGAGGACAGAGCAGCGTCCGTTTCTGCGGAGTCGTTATGGCAACTGCGCGGGAAGGAGCCCGGGCCGCTTCGCCCCGGGGGCTGCGGCCAAGGGGAAGGGGAAGGACCGCGCTCTGCTCCGGGGCTGCGGAGGCAGGTGGGGCACCGGCGGGGCAGCGGAGCGCGAGAAGCCGGTTGGCAGCGTGGGAGGATGCCGGCTGGGAGCGGGGGACCGCGGGCGGCCCGGGAGGGCGGTGGGGACAGCGCGGTACCGGCGGAGGAGCGGGGCCCCGTGGCTGCCGGTCAGGGGTTCTGTGAGAACTGTGAACCCCAGGGACTGGCCTTTCCCGGGGATCCGTCCGCTCCTGCGGGCGGGCAAAGGGCGGCATAGCCCGCTGGGAGAACCGCGGAGCAGGGCAGGTGGCTGGGGGGGTCTGGCGGGGTCGTCTCTCACCGGCAGCAGCGGGTCCCGGCTCCGCGTGGTGCTGAACGGACAGCGGCGCCGTGATGCGCATGCGCGGCCGCCGGCGGTGGCAGGGGCGTGCGCTGGGACCGGGCAACGGGGGCAGCCGGTGTGCGCCGGGGAACGGGGACCATGGGGAACGGGGCCCGGCGGTGTGCGCCGGGGAACCTGGGCCGTAGGGAACGAGGTCAGCCGGTGTGCACTGGGGAACCGAGGTAGCTGCGGGGCTGAGCAACCGGTGTGCTCCGGGGAACTGGGGCCGTGGGGAACACTGGCAGCTGGTGTGCATTGGGGATCTGGTGTGCGCTGGGGATTTGGTGTGCGCTGGGGAAACGGGATAACTGAGGAATTGGGACAGGCGGTGTGCACTGGGGAACCGGGGTAGCTGCGGGGCTGCAGCCATCGGTGTGCGTCGGGGAACTGGGGCAATGGGGATCTGGTGTGCACGGGGATCTGGGATTACTGAGGAACTCGGACAGGCGCTGTGCACGGGGGAGCGGGTGCGCCCGGGGAGCTGAGGCACGAGGGCCGGTGTGCGCTCCGCGCCGTGCCGTGCCGTGCCGTGCCGTGCCGTGCCGGGAGTCGCTGCGACACCAGCGGGACCTGTGACCACCGCACCCCTCTGGCCCCCCCGGTGCTCCTTGCCGGCAGGGCCGGGCACTCCCCGCCACGGTCCGGTGCCTCCAGCTGTCTGCGGGCCGCTCCCGGTAGCGCGCGCCGCCACCGGGGCGCGGTCAGGGGGCGGGGCCGAGGGCGGGGCGGCGGGGCGCGCGCACTTCCGCCCGCCGTCGTGACGTCACGGGCGGCCGCCGGTGTCCAGGGCGGGTGCGGCGCAGGATGCAGCGGCCGGCGGAGCCCCGGCGGGGCCGCAGGTACCGGCGGGCTGGGCTGGGCTGGGCTGGGCTGGGCTGGGCTGGGCTGGGCTGGGCTGCCGCCTCGCCAAGGGGCCTTACGGCGGGGAGCGGGCGGTGTCCCGGTGCCGGCGGCGCTCTCGCGGCCGCCCCGCTGCCGCGGTGGGACAGCCCGGGACGGCTCTGGGGCCGAGCGGAGCCCCTTGGGGCAGGGGGCCAGGAATGGCCTCGAGTGAGGCCCCCCCCCAGCTGCGGGCTCTGCTGGGGCTGAGTCTAACCGCGGCCTCCAGCCGCAGTTCGGGGGGCTCTGAGCTGCGGAACCCCTGTGCTCCTTCCCTTCGCGGCCCGAGGCCTCATGTCCGCAGAGATGCTGAGCGTCCGCTCCTCGGAGGGAGACTCCCTGGGGGGAGCTCGGAGCCTTATTTCTCCCCGCGGGAAGGAGCAAGTGCCTGGTCTCTCCCTCTTGCAGAGTGTCCGTGTGGCTCGGCACTGGATGCAGGGACTGGCTGACAGAGCGATGCTCAGATATGAAAGCTGGGCACAGCTACTGTGCGACTCGTGCGGTAATGCTGCGTCAGCTTCTTGCTGCTTCGCTGAGGGACAGGGCCTCCTTCAGCAGCTGATGGAAAGCCCCACCCAAGCTCTCCTGGAGGGCAGTGCGGGCAGGTAGACTCGGATGCCTGAGCAGTGAACGTCCCAGGCTGGGGAGGTGGTGATGCAGGTGGCAGGCACGTGCCCTGCTGATGGCTAGCCAAGGGGCTGTTCCCTTTGGGCTGATCTTGGGAAACGTTGCTGAGTCTGAGTCTTTCTTTCTGGCTGTTCCTCCTAGAGGCACCCGGCAGTAGGTGTGAGCTGATCTAGCCTGGCTCCTGAAGTAGCCTGGCTCTCTGGTGTCTGAGGATGAGTTTGACCCCGACCAGGGGATGCCTTCTGGACCTGCCCTGGGAAGACATCTTGGTTCCACATATCCTCTGTCATCTGCCACTGCAGCAGCTCCTGAGCCTGCAGAGGGTTAGCAAGTCATTCCAGTCTCTCATCCAGCTGTACCTGGCCAACATGCGCTGCTTTGACTCAAGCCAGGTATTGGATGGCTCTGAGGCTGGGGGAGGACACAGATGTCCTGCTGCTCTGGAACTAACAGGGGAACATCTGTCTCTCTGGGGAGAAGAAACCTTTGGCAAGGAGGGTGGTTTCTGCTCAAGAGCTTGGGTTAATGGCTCAGGTGTCAGACTGGACAGATGAGCTCAGGGAGGAGAGGCAGTGATTCAGGGCCCAGCAATGCCAGTGTCTTGAGCAACAGGCCCTGGAAGGAGTAAGTCTGGAGATTCCACCCACGCCCATTATGGGGCACTGGCTGGCCGAAACACAAGCTCTGGTGTGGCATGTCCTCAGGAAGGTTGTGCAGCAGAGTGGGTCTGACGGGAGATAACTCTATGCTTTGTCTTCAGGGAAAGTTTATGCTATCCCTGGGAGACACTGCCTGGGTCTGGGAAAGACTGGAGTAGCTGCTGTCCTGTAAGGACACAGAGAGGTCTAGCAAAGAGATTTTTGGAGAGCAGAGGTGTGGAGCTCATCATGAGTATATATAAATGCCAGAGTGATGATGTGGAATGGAGAAACCAGAGTATCATCTAGCTTGTGGCAGTAGCCTTGGCACGAGGTGAGTAAGGTAGGGTTTGCCCTGGGATGAGGACAGAGTATAGCTTTGGTCACCACTGTCCACAGCAGAAGAGAGGAGGGGAGAGAGTGTTTGGTGAGGATCAGGCTGATCTGAAACCCTGGGGGGATGCCTCATTCTTCCTGGGTTCCCCATGCAGATTGGACCTGCCATCCCTCGAGCTGCTTTTGTTAACCTGTTGAAGGACAACGAAGTACTGCAGCAACTGGCACTCCAGAACTGCTCCGACTGGCTGACGGACCGGGAACTGCTCCCAGTCATTGGGCAGAACCACCACCTGCACCAGATCCAACTGAAGGGCTGCGCCCAGCTCAGCCGCCACGCGCTGGTGGCCATCTCGCTGAGCTGTCCCAACCTGCGCCAGCTCTCCCTGGCTCACTGTGAGTGGGTGGACAGCTTGTCCCTACGCAGCCTGGCTGACCACTGCAAGGCGCTGGAGGCTGTGGACCTGACGGCCTGTCGCCAGCTGAAGGACGAGGCCATCTGCTACCTGGTGCAGAAGTGCAGCAGGCTCAAGTCTCTGTCACTGGCTGTCAATGCCAATGTGGGCGACGTGGCAGTCGAGGAGACTGCCAAGTGCTGCCCAGAGCTGGAGCACTTGGACCTCACGGGGTGTCTGCGAGTCAAGAATGACTCCATCAGGTACTGAGCAACGTGAGGAGCCAGGGTGGGGATGGCAGGTATCTGGGATGGGGAGAGGAAGAGAACCAGAGAGGAAAGTTGGATTTCTTCATGCTGAAAGTAATGAGATCTGAGCCTGGGAGAGAAGCCACTAGCAGGCCCTTCAGGAGAGGCACTGTGTGCTGTTGACAGCAAATTTCCCAGCGTATCATGGAGGGTAGGTCTGGGATCCAACCATGTCCCTTGACTTTATCTCCTACCAGTGGGGTGCTGCTCCCAAAGGATGGTGCATGTGTGGTACAGTCACGAGCACTGGGCTGCTGGGAGTAGAGAAGAGCGTGAGCGGTGCACTTAGCAGTCCTGACTTGCAACTTGCCTGTGCTCTCTTTCTTGGCAGGGTCCTGGCTGAGTACTGTCCCAAACTGCGCTCGCTGAAGGTCAAGCATTGCCACAACGTGGCTGAGTCCAGCTTGAGCATCCTCCGAAGCCGTGGGGTGGAGCTGGATGTGGAGCCTCCGCTGCAGAGGGCTCTTGTTCTGCTGCAGGATGTGGTTGGCTTCGCCCCTTTCATCAACCTTCAGATCTAGAACTGCTGCTGCCGGGGAGGGGGGGACTGACACAATGCTGGGATCCCAGAAGGATGCCGGAACTGGCTGCTGTGGAGATGTGCAGAGGGAGAGGTCGGTCCCATGGGTGAGGCTGGCCTGAGTGGGGCTCACTCTTTCCTCTGGGGCTGTTTAGCAGCTACTGAGTGTTCTTAAGTGGACTTCATTGGTGCCTCCGGGGAAAGTTAACTCCCTCTGCAGTGGCGTGGAAAGAGCGAGTGATTAGCAGGAACAGCATGGTGCTGAACAGGCCTTGGTCAGGCCAGCTAATAGATAGGATTTATTATTTGTTGTATTTTAAATCTTTAAGCGGCAGCTGTCCAGAGAGCAGGGGAGTGTTTGATGGGGACGGTCCCCTGGGTTGGGTGTGCAGGGCATGCCAGCAGAGCTGTGGAACAAACATCAGCTGGAGCAGAAAGAATAGCTATCAGCCTTCCTCTTGGGAGAGGGCAGGCCCCTCTGGACTCTGGGAGGAGGGCAGTGAGCCTAGCTCCAGCCCACAGCCACTGGCCAGCCTGGCACCAAAGAACTAGCATGGCCCTGGCAGAGGCAGTGTGTCTGCCCAGGCCTAGGGTGCTGGTTTAGGCTGGGGCAAGGTGGGAGTTGTTTTCAGGGGGAACATGCTCCTAACAGCAATTTGACTGACTGAGAAAGACCAAACCTAGCTGTGCTGTCACTGAAAGCAGTTGGTCATTGTCATTTGTTTCTTCCAGCATCTGACTTAAAATTTTAGTAGCCCCCAGGCCTGCTACTGTATTTTGCTCCCTGTTGTATGGCTGGAGCTTTGGCTCTCAACAGTGGTGAGAAATGGCAGGAGCACTGACTCTAGTGTCAGCTGGAGTTTATGGAGAGCTGCAGATTGTGTTGGCAGGGAGAGCCTAGCTCTGGAGTTCAGCCTAAGCCCTTTTATCCACTAGGCAGTTAATCAAACAGGAGCTGCATCTTGATAATGTGATGAAGAGAGTAATTAGAGGAAGAGAGTATGACCCTGCTCCTGTCTTTGGCCCCAGGAGGGACTGGAGGCAGTGTCTTGTAAAGCATCTGCATACTCTGAACTACACACCAACTCACGTCATCTTTATTAATACTGGCACTCAAAGCAATGGTGCACAAAGACTTGTTAAAAAGGTTGCTGCAAAAGCACAAGCCACATCTCAGATCTAAGAATGTCCCATGCAAGTAATAGCAGAGAATGCCCAGGCCCTGGAGAGCCACTGCAGTGTATCCCTGGGGGCAGAGGGATAGCTCCACAAGGAGACAAGTCTCCTCCTTGTCAGCCAGGTTAGTTGAGGAAGCTGAAAGCAGTGTCCTGGCTCCCAAGTTTGTTCAAGTTAGTGGCAGGTAGAGTTGCCTCATGCCTAGCACCACATGTCCATCCTGCCATGCCTGCCCAGTGAGGTGGAAGGCTGAAGAGCAGGAGGACCTGGCTGTCAGTGGAACTTGTACTTCCTGGCTGGCTTTAGGCTGATGTAGGTTCTCTTCATCTCCTCACTCTCAGGCTTCTTGATATCTTTGTATCTCTCTCCTTTTGTACTCACCACCTGGTTATCAATATAGCGAATCAGCTTCTTGGGAGCCTGGAAAGGAAAGATATTAACACCAAGTGGATCGACAGCCACACTGCTAGAGAAGGGGAGGGGGCAAGCAGAAGCAGAGCTGCACTGTGGGAGGTGGGTGGGTGGGCTGCTTTACCACTGTCTGTGTTGAGAATCTTGGCCAAAACTGGGAAGGATGCTGTCTGACTGGGGGTAGCAAGAACCATGGCAGTCAGAAAAGGTAAGAACTGACAGTCCCTGCAGCACCTTAGCTAAGATCATCTTCCCTCTTTGACAAGTTCTAGGAGTGGACCTGCCCTTGGCCTGCCCTGTTGCTTTTTGGACTTGCAGCCTCGTTTTTTTTAAACCCTGTGAGGACATTCACGCTGCTGGTGAGCTGGGACTGCTCTGCTTACCTCTTTGGGTGGAGCTGGCCGATGTGTTTTCTGATCGTCTGCACTATCCACCATCATGTATCTGAAACGCAAGCAGCATTCAGCAAACACTAACGTACATTGCCTGGGGCTACTCACAGTCTATGTCCCTTCTTCCCTGACTGGTTTGTGGCTGTGCAATGTATCCTACATGCCTAGATTGCAGCTAGGAAAACTTGATGTTCCCCTCTGCATGAAGTGGGCAAGAAGTATGTCATCCTTCTGGTGAGAATCTAGCAGGATTTTCCTGGAGTAGCATCCTTGGCTGTATGTGAAGGGTATTGAAAACTCAGGTGGTTGACAATGCTGATAGCCACTGCAGAACTGAGAGAGGTACTGAGATCTGGTGTGCTCTGCAATCGGGGCAGCTTTACGCCTTCTCAGTCCAAGCCATGGCAGCCACATGAGACAAAGGTGAGATTACACGACTCATCTGTCTGCTCTTGCCCGGAAGGATGGTGTTCCTTTCACACTCCACCTACTATTTGACTGTGAAACAGGTCTGTGCTGGAAGCAACTAGATAAAAGTATCACCTCATTTCTTATGTCAGGGTCCAAGCATTTGCTTACTGTACTGCTGAGTTGCTACTCTCTTGAGATTTTGGTGCTGGTTTAGCACAGCTGACCATGACTTCTCTCTCAGTAGTTAGTATAGTTGCTCTTGTGTACCTTCAGCTATGGCGATCTGCTTTCTGTACCTGTGCTTGAGCAATGTTTAAAGTACAGGATGTTGACAAAATGTCATTAAAGCGAAGTTCTCAGAAACGTAACAAGCAGCTGGTGCTTTTTTGTTCCCTTGCCTGTCATTCTGAAATGAGCCTGCACAGGAGATGGGCAAGTACAGGGATTACTACTTCTGCCTGGATGCTGTTCTGCTTTGCTTTATTTTTCCTAGCCCATTGACTGTTTATCCTGTCCCTGGGGAGCATGGAAAGTGAAAAAGATGTGGCTGGATAGATGTGTGGAAGCTGCATGCTTGTGAGAATACTCATGAAAGCTGATATCTTAAAGCAGATCGATGAAACCACAGTGTGGGTTCTCCCATTGAGAATTAAATGCTTTTAGAAATGTGTATAGGTAAACCAATCTAAAGCTACTTTCAGTCCCAAGAAGTCCATAGCAGGACTTCAGAGACGTTTCTTTAAATGCACTGAATTCAAACCTTCAACAACCAAGATTTAATCTTCCCAGAGTTGTACAGACAGTCTCTTGAAGGTATCTTTACCCTTGTTTGGATTGTCTCCAAGAATGGAAGTATCAATGAGTTGCTGTAGTTCTGCAAGTCACCATGTGTTTGTTACCTGAGCTGCAGCATGATGTTTGTGCCTTGAACCTTTAACCAGGACCTCAGCTAACAGCACTGTCACTTACACAGCATCTGTAGGAGGTTGAAACCTCACACACAGCCAGTGCTGTGACCCAGCTGGTACATGTAATGTGTTTCTGTACCAGAGGTCTAAAAGAAACCAAACCTGTTTTGTTGCTTAGGTTTTGTGGGTTTTTTTATTTGTTTGTTGGGGTTTTTGTGTGTGTTTGTTTTTTTTTCTTTTTTTCTTTTTCCCAGCTGATGATTGTATTTTTGTTAGATGTGTTCAGCTATACCCACCCCTAGTTCTTTACAGACCACACTGTTCCCCAAACTGGCACCTCTACAGACCACACTGTTCCCCAAACTGGCACCTCTTCATTTATTTGTAGCAAAGTAAGGGGTTCTTTGCTGCTCGGTACTTACTTCTGTAGGATGACCTGCTTTAGTTCCTCGTGGTTGGGTGCTCTGCGGGGCCGTGCCAGTTCCTGGGAGGAGACAAGGTGGTGTGTAAATAGCACAACACAGAGGTGTACAGCTCCCCGCCACTAGCTCAGTGAGCCCTGCTGCTGGTGGAGCACTCCAGTCGCTGTGGGAAAGGGGTGCCAGTCACAGCTCCACTGGGGTCCTGGCTTGGTTGTAGGCACAGCCTATACTAAGAGAGCCAGGGGAGGGAGAGGGGCTGTTGCTCTGCATGATCCTCCTGGCTTATTGTGCAGAAAGTTTCTGCAGTCAAAGCTTCTGCTTTGTAGCAGACAGCTGTGGCACCTGTGTATCTCTGAGTTCTGTCCTTCTTGGCCCACTGCCAAGGTCAGAGTACAGTACCTTCACACTCACACCTGCTGGGCCAATTTCCACCTTCTCCTCCACAATTAACTGTACTGCCTCTTCCAAGTTCCCCAAGGCCATGGCGAGAGCCTTCTCTGCCTGGCTCACAGTACAGGCCGGGAACATCTCCAGTAGCAGCTCCACCCCATCCTTCAAATCATCGCTTTCCTAGTTGGAGCAAGAGACAGAGGTAAGTTGGGGATGCAGTGAGGAGAGGGCTGTTGAAAAGGGTCTCTGGTTTTTCATGGTCAGGAAATTCAGTTTGCCCTTTGCTGAAGGCTCTCTCTCCTTACAAGTGTTACTAAATCAGATTCCTGAAACTAACAAGGGACTGTATCTTTGGAAAGACAAACCAACTCTCTCACTCTCCTTTAATCTCCTCCCTGTGTTTCAACTTGCCTTGAAGTAGGGCAACTGTGAACTGACTCATCTGTGTGGCCATGCTTAGGAATGAGCTTTCTGGACCCTATGGTGTGAATGCCTGACTCCTGCCCACTTTGTGAAGTTATATGTACTTTGATCAGAAAGGGAAAGGCCTGCTAAACACTGACCTGAAGCTACACCAGAAGGAATCACCATAGCAGCATTTGCTAGAAGGCTGTGGACACAGAATGATTGTACTGCAGAGCAGGAATAGATCAGTACTGGAGAAACAGCAAGCAGGGCGTGGGGGAGGAAGGTGGGGTTGATGTGGAAGGTGCTGCAGTACCTGTAGCTGCTGTGGGATCTCTGAAGGCACTGGGACAGGCTCTCTCAGCCATTGCTCTGGCTCACCCTTTCCAGCCACTGGAAAGGATGAGCCAGAGCATTGGCTCACAGTCTGTCAGCACATAACTTCCTGACACAGTCTTGTTCAGGCCATACAATGGAGGAGATCAAGGGCATCAGTGATGTTGTGTCACAGCCTATGCTGTGATTCCTTCCAGAGCTGGAAAATGCCCTCAGGTGGTGCTGGTAGCCTAGTGCTGTGTGACTGTCCCCAGTGTTCCTGCTCCTCTGCAGGGGACTCATACCTGGGCCCCGGCTCCGTCTGTTAGAGTGCACAGTCTTTCCCCGTTGCAGGCTCCAGCTCCAGGCTCCTGGCCCTTGGTGAGGTCTTCAGAGGGTGCTTCACTCCTGCTTTCCACAGCCTTTTGGCCAAGTTTTTCTTAAAGACACAGTGATATCTCCTGAGGAACAGTCCCACTAAGGCTAGAGCTCTGTGCTTTCTGTTGGCATTAGATTGCTAGTTCATTTTGTGTCAAAGCAAATCTCTTCTTAAGTGACACGACTTGGAAGCACTACTGTTTCTCCTGTCCTCAGTGGGGACAGCTGCAGCTCTGCTCCCACTGATCTGCAGGAAGCCAGTGCTAGCACATGCTGAAGTGCCTGATTTCTGCATGTCCAGGCTGTACAGGGCATGGGCTGCTTGCAAATTCAATTCTACTTTTCGAATCTCAGTTCTCTCGTGCTTCAGTTGTGGTTACTTAAATTTCTAAGAATTTCTAAGAAAGACAGGTATTTGCTCTATCTTCGAACTATGATGTAGTTTTGATTTTAAACTTGGGAATACACTGTGGTAGTCCCCAAGCTGCAAGCAAGCCAGCACATCCTGTGGTGATGTTACTCTGATGCATCTCTTTTTTTACAGGCTCTTTTTGTGTCACAGTAAGAAGAACCACTTGACCTTTGTTCTGTCCTATCTAAGACTGGGCTGGTGCTTTCCTTCCACACTCTGACTACATCAGGATCCTCAAAGGGTAGGATGCAGGGGAGCAGAGCAGAGCAGTAGATTTGGTCAAGTTCAAGAAAGCAGCAAGTAAGATAAAAGACAGGACTGTCTATTTTACACTGTGTAGCCTTCTGGCAAGATAGCAGTGATGCTGCTAGACCAGCAAAACCCAGACTGGTTATGTCCTAGAAGGTTTAATATCCAGGCACTTCAACATGTCTGTTCTTTAGTGGAAAGTACCCTTGGGGCTGATTGATAGAGGAATCCAGCTGGTCTGTGAATGCTGAGGTTAGAAAGGGCCATTGGCACAGTGCAGTCTTCCACAGTCCTGCACAGTGCAGGTCAGAGCACATCACTGATTTTGCATCTGTGCCAGCATTCAAGGATGAACAGGAAGTGAGCTTTGAGGATGCTCAAAGTCTAGACGTGATACATATATTCAGCTGGATACTCTATTTGACGATTCACCTGACAAAGGCTGCCCAGTGGTAGTGCCACTTAGGCAGATGGCTATCAGAGGCAGGCAGAAATTCTCACTTTCAGAATTACCTATAGCAGAATTTCAACAAGCAGCCCTGAATCAGCTATTTCTTTCTTATTATTCTGGATTTGATCTCAGTAGCGGTATTTGGAGAATTCATCAAGTGTTCCTCATTCCAGTATGTCTTGGACAGTATTTCAACCTCYCATGTATTGATATGAAAAACCTGACTGAACATTGAAAAAAAAACCCCAAACCTGTCAATCAATTCAGGCTACCTTATGAGTTCCTAACTCTGCCAAACAAGTTCGTATTTTATTCTGTGACACTATTCAACTTCAGATGTTAAGACTGAAAACATGTACAGAATATACCTTCTTGAGCTGAAATGGTTTGTGTAACTCACCTTTGTTGCGAGCTTCACCAAGTCTTTCTGAGAGGGAGAACATCATTTCGCAAACATCCCCACTGCAAGAGACACAAGCTGTGTAATTGGTGTGAGGAATAAAAGCACTAGCCTATCCTACTTGGCTACCATTTTATAGAAAGACAAGGCTTGATGGGAAGCCCAATAAAATCAACTGGTATTTCAGATGTCCAAGGACCTACTTACAAACTGTATTAGAATTAGCATCCCTGTATTCAGGCAAAGAGTGAAGTATCATAATGGCTCAGGTTTGCTACTAATACATCTTCAACTGGGTATAACAAAAGAATTTATGGTACTGAGGGGCTTGGGGCCAGACCCCCAGTGCATGGCATGCACATACAAACCAGTAACAATCACATACCTGTGGATTTCTGCAAAACCAGGGATATACGCCTCCATCATTTCCACAAAGGTGTCCATGTCAAAAGTCTCTTCAGAGGACTCTGGTGAGCCCAGCTCTTCCAGGACACCCGTGATGTAAGAGAAGAAAACATCATCCATCCCACTGGAGAAAGGGAGAACACAGGCAGCAGGGTCAACAAGCCCTTTTTTTCCTTTCTCGCCATCCTCATTCCCCCTAACCTTTTGTCTTCCTAATACAGCAGCAGAAGGACCTATGTGGACTGTATCTTATGAGGAGATCCCACCAGTAAGGCCAAGTAGCAGCGGGTCAGTGGTTGAGAGGGAAGCATTAACAGATAAAATACTGCATGTGGTCCTGCTTCCTGGACAGCACTGAATGAAAGCCCCAGCATGTGTTCAGAGGCTGTGCTCCTGTAGGTGCTTCAGCTGAGCTAACCAAAATATCCCAAGAGCTCAAAACCTTGACTTTTATACTGACTGGTGTTTCAGATGAGGTCGTAATATTCTGTTAAGTTACACCTTCTATGGGATGCAGTGTTCTCTGCTTGCTGCTCTCCACGCTTATGTCACTGCTGCCACCAGCTGCAAAACCAGCTGCTGTGTTCCAGCCTCAAGGTGGCTGTATCTCTGCATGCAAGCAGAGTTAAAAATAGGGAGAGCCCTGACATAGCATTATCCTGCTGAGAAAGCCCTTTGGGAGCACTGTGGAATGAAGGAAATCCCATATTCTAATGGGTATTACTGGACAGGAAATTAATCATCTTGGTCATCACAGAAATTACATTGCTAGATTGCAATGCTGAACTATAGTTATTCAAGCATTCCCATCAGAGCCTGTGCAAATTACCTGCATCCTGGATCTGACTTAAAGGAACGCAACATGAAGTACAGGATAACTGGAGAATTCAGTATAATGCACAGAGTGACAATTAATGCAGAGTTCAAGCTGGAACGATGATATTGGATCTGCCTATCTCAACATACCTGAGATCTGCTGCAGGGATGTGGGACTGGATGAAGCGTGTCAGTGTGTCTTGAATGATTCTTTCAAGTTCCATGTCTCCCTAAACCTTTTTCTTTAAAAAAGAGGAGAAAAAAGAAAACTGCATGTCACTTTAAAGGCAAGAAGTAGATCAAAATAACAAGATTAAAATGCAGGTATGATATAGGTAAGTGTGCTCTTCCCATGCGAACAATTCACAAGCTCCTCCGATGTCTTGTCATCTCTGGGTAAGAGTGGGCAAAGATACCCACAAAAAGCAGCAGTATGAGGATCCACTGGAAACAGCAGCCCAGTATCAGCCCAGCAGCCCTCCTGATTGTGTTGATGCTGTCAGTATGCGGCGGTACTGTACATTCAAAATGTTCCCTCCAGGAAGCCAAGCTGGAAATGTAGGACCTCAGGGACACCTTCTGAGCTGGAACACTGTGCTGTCCAGTGGGGAGGAAACGGGTAGAGGGTTTATACACTCAGTGCAGAAAGGGGTGGGCCTTCCAGCTACGAGCATATGCAGTGATGCTTGGACTTGACTCAGGAATGAGTGGGAGGAAGGGTAATGTCTCCTAAAGAAAGGACAACCTAGAGGCTATTTTACAGGGAAATACCAAGGAGGGCACAGACAACTAGTCTGCCAGCCAAAATATCAAAGGTCTCCAGGTCAGGCATGGACTGCCAGTGGAATCCTGCCCAAACAGGAGCCTGTTGTTGTGCTTGGTAAATGAACCATTCTAGAGTTGATGCAGCTGCAACAAGGGGCACTTGATAGCTCAAAACTCAGGGGAGTTCTAAGAATCACAGGGCTCCTACAGAAGCAGTGGCAGAAGGGGGCTGCCCACAGCCCTCCTTCAGCTATCAGTATTGAGCCTGGACTGAACAGGGTGGAAAAAAGGCTGTTCCTTAACCATTCCTTCCCCTTGGGGTCTCCAGAGCTGCTGGGTATAAGCACCAGGTTTTTCTGAGGAAGGAAACCAGCCTTGCATACAGAGAAACTGATACGGTCATTGGCCAGAGAGATTCCAAAAGTCATCATGCTCCCATCAGTGCAGCTCTCTCATTTCAGCCACACTAGGACCAGACCAGGTCTGTTTGACACAGAACTCATGGAGCAGTCATATGGGTTGCTAACAGACATTTCCCATTTCCCATGGGCATCACAAAGGTTTGGCATTTCCCTACACAAGTCTTCCAGAGCTAGCAGGATATAAACAAAACTACCCCATGACACTCAGCCAAGTTTAGAATGACATAACTCAGGAGAGTAAAACACCTTATGCATCATACCTTCAAATGCTACACTTTTTCTAGTGATGACCTGCAATAGTTAAGGGGAAGATTCACTAGAAGAGCTTATCCTATGTGCTCAGTTTTGTGTGGGAGCGATTTACAATGCACAAAATTATCTACAACGCAAAGGCAGGAGAATTCACTCTCCTGAGAGCTCCATTTTCCTGAAGAGGTGTTACCATAGTTTTAAACTTCAAGCCATAATTGCAGTGAGGATTTTAAGATCACTTCACTAGTTGTCAGCTGATTCAAATGTATCTCTGAAAGCCCTTCTGCATTTCTTGTCATTGCAATGTGGGTTCTGTGTAACATTGCACAGAATCTATTTTTAAAAGCATATGATGAAATGATACTCCTGTTGCTCTGCTCACAGCTACAGCCTCACAGTTTTGCACTGTCAGAACAAGAGACCTTCAGGTCTTTGAAATCCCTGTCACTTTTCTGACAGTCTTTAAACACTGGGGTTTATTATTAAAGAGTGAACAGTGGAGTACTGTATGTCATCCCATTAAGACAGGCTTAGTTTGAAATATCAGGAGTACTTACTTGATCCACGTAACATTGGCATATATATCTCCTCACCTCAGGCAGAGAAAAGTGGTATCAGTTCTCAAAATGTGAATGTGAAAATTATTCATTTTCTGTACTAGATACTTTGGCCAGCATCTCAACAGTTTCCCACCCTACTGTCAGTCTTGAGAACCTACATCTCAGCAATCTCGTTCCCAACATGTTACTGTCAAATTTAGTTTGTTTTTCTCTTTTTTGTAAAACAAATGTAGAAATAATATCCCTCTAAAAGTATCGTTATCCTTGTAGTGTATGAAGTAGCTACTTCCATATTCAAGAAAAGTTGGTAGGAATCTATCTTCCTCAAAAAAAAAAAACCAAAACGGGTAAAAATCACTGTTTGCATACACCTAGATTGTTTTGGAAGGCTCTTTCAACTCCAGCTTCAGTAATCATTCTCAAATGGTCAATGTGATGGGAATGACTGATTAAGTCTTGGACTTTTTATTAATAAGATACACTTGAGCAATTTAGGAAAATGTTTCTGAACTGAGAGGAACTGCCAATCGGATGTATATTAAGTTTTATTAGATCATAAATTTGCCTACCAATGACTACAGGTTTCTGGAAGTGGAAGCAGGTGGGTGTTGTATCCTTGGAAGTTTCTCAGAACAGGTTACAGAAAGTTTAGGTAAATCTGATCTGGCAGAGGGAATTGATTAAAACACCTTGAGAAGGTTCATTTAGCTCAAGTGCCAGTGATTATTTTTACATGAGTAATGGGACAGGGATGGTTCACTGAGCTCTTTCTGAAAATTTGTTCTGAGAAAGCACACAGCATGTCTTATGCTGCTCAGCATGTCTGCTTGGGGAAGTGCATTTCTCTGGGATATAAGGCCCTCTCACTGCAGCCGAGGAAATTTCTCAAAAGACATATGTGCAGGACAGAGAACGAGCTATGGCTATACCGCACTGACTGACTTACCTCCTCAAATTTTGCTGGCTTTAAAGACATAATTTCAGTGCTTCTATTTTTTGTTTTTCTTGCTAAAAAAGTCTCTGAAAGGGCTTTGACAGTGTAGTTGCTATGGGAAAGCAGGCTGAGGTCACTGTGTATGTTAACACAATTAACTGCTTAATGCTCTAAAATGAAAATAAGACTTTTGTTTATAGCTTAGTCCCAGTAAATTACAGTAATAGAAGTAGTAATGCCAGTGGCCAGACTCTTCCCTTCCCTCCAGATCTACACTGGACAGCTGCACTCGGGTGCTCTGCTGACACAGGGCCCTTACCTGAGCAGACGTGTCACCCGTGCCAGGTCCTCGGCTCACAGCCAGTGTTTACGAAGTCACTTCAGTACCTGCAGAGGAGTCGACAGTCCATCCTACAACTGCCAGGCCCAAGCCATGAATGAGGGAATCCCTTTATCGGAAAGGAAAGTTGAATTAGCTGGAGCAGGAGCACAACAGAATCGTTCCGTAAACGGGTGTCTTTATGCTTTATGTCACTTGTGACCATATCCCCTAATGTGGATGGTACAGCTTTATTCTTTGGAATAAAACGTACTTTGTGAAAAGCTCATGGGTATGAGAACAGTGTACCTGTCAACCTTGAAATTCACTGCGATGTCACGATGTTTTTCAACATCTACAGTTTCTGTAGCAAGGCCAGCAGCGGTCCCTGCACATCACCAACATATTCCAAAAACACTGGTGGGTGGCCTCATCGCCATGGCCAAGCAGAAGTTGTTTCTCGAGGCTTTACCGAGACAGGCCGGAGAGCGAGCGCTGGGTGTCCCTGCTGTGCGGGTGGCCACGGCCGGAGCCCCACGCCGGGAGCGACGACACCGGCGGAGCACCCCCGGGGCGGCTTGCACTGCGCTGGGGCTGCTCCGCACCACCGGGGGGCCGGGATTCCCTCGCCGGGGCTTGACAGCGAGGCCGCAGAGTGCCCGAAACATGCGGTGCACGGGCCGCGTCCCCCCCCGCCGTGTCCCCCGCACCGTGGGTCGATCCCCGCACCGCAGAGGCTGCGCGTTACCCTGCCCGGCCCCCCGGCCCGTCTCCCGCTCCCCGCGCGGCGGACCCCGGAGCAGAGCCCCACTCCCGAGTTCCCCGGGCTCCCCGGCGCCGTCTCCCGCGTCCCGCGGGCGGGGCGGTAACGGGCGCGCGCCGCCGCCGGCGGGGGGTGCAGCGGTCACCTGATGGCCCGCGCGCCCCCGCCGCGCCGTCCTTCTTCCGCGCGGGGCCCGCGCGGCGCGCTTGAAAGCGTCACGTGGCCGCGCCCGCCGCCAGCCGCCGAGGCGCGCGCGGGAGGGCGGGGCGGCTGCGCGGTGGCGCCCCCCGGCCGCCATCTTGGGTGTGGGCAGCAGTCCGGGCCGGCGCGGGGCCGCGCTGAGGCTCCTGAAAGGGCCGGGAACGTGGGGGCCTTCGGCGGAGTCGCCCTGGAAAAGGCTCGCAGGAACTCTCCTCCCTCCTAGGTGCAAGAGACGCGTTCCCTAATGAAAGCAGCGCGCTTTGAAGTGTTTGGGCCAAGCTGCCCTGGTCTTCGGGGAGTCAAACCTTCCTCGGGGGATGCTCCCCAAGCTGCCGCCCGCGTGCACTCTCCTGGCTAGAGAGCCACTCCCCTACACCCAGACTCGACGAGCTGCTGTGTAATCCTTGATTCTGCCAGTTTGGAGGATTGCTGTGTGTCTAGGGCAGCCTCAGGCTGTTCAAGAATCAGAGAATCAATTGGGGTGGAAAAGACCTCTTGAGTCCAACCTGTGACCGAGCACCATCCTGAGAAGGCAGCAGAGCGGGATGCGGGGCAGGAGCACAGCTCTTGCCCCGCTTGCTGGCTGCACTCTCCTGTCCCCAGTCAGGTGAACTGCTCACTGGTTTCCTTGGTTCTCACAACACAGTGCTTCCTGGAGCAGCTTTGGAGGACTAACTGTTATCCCAAGTGCTTCTCCAGAAAAATCCTAAAGCAGCAAGGCATAGTTGTTCTCCGACTCATGCTCCTCAGTCATGTGTTACTAAATCCCAAGTGAATGATTTGCCCTTGGCAATACTAAAAAGACACCACAGCAATGCCAGCTGGGTAGGCAACATCACTCCACACTCACTCCAGTGTTATTAAAAGCAGTCTGTTTCCATTGTTTATTTCACTTGAAATATACATACATTCTTCCATTGACCCTGTATGAATATACTTCATTGTAGGAGCATTCACTGCCTTTCATTTCTTCTGCTTTTGACTGGTTTTAGCTGCACTTATCCATACATTAACTGAAAGTAATCAACTATGCTGCATTATCTATCCTTGGATCGGTGTTTTTACCTTAGTTTGGTAAATAGTTTGAAAATCCTCTATCAAGCCTGCTATTTCTAGGTTCCACCTTGTGTGACCTATTGTGTAAAGGATATGCTGAGAATGCAGCTGGTTCTAGGACAGGCTCATCACAGTGAAGTGGAAGGGGAATTTTTGAAGAAAATGAAGAAGCACGTGTAAACCCCCTAGAAATTAACAATCCTTAAAGCTATGACTAATAATTGCAGTTACCTTGTTTGACCCAACTTCCTGCATCAATTCTTGACTGAATTAGAACATTCCTAAACTAATTTATGTTATGAGGTTCTACCAACTCTTTCCACTGGTAGTTCATGGCATCCTATTCATCAGCAGAATTTAGGGATTTGTTTAGCCTCAGTCTGCTTTGTAGTTTCCTTGGCTTGCTTGGAAACCTTGAGGCCCATAAGAAATTTTGGTAGTTCTCAGATACTGGCAGTTCAGGCAATTTTTAAATTCTTATAAATCCTATGATTTTTATATCACAAATTTCAGAACAACAACAGACAGGACGTCTATTGGTTTTTTTTTCTACCAATACTTTGAAGGTGACCATCAACCTGGCTGATGACGAGAGGAGAAAACCACACTGGCCTTCGAAGCAGAGGTCTGGGAAAATCTAAGTTAAAATACCACTGAAATTCTCCTATAATTACTTAGACTTTTTAGTTGTGTACTTTGAGTACACTAGCAAGTAGTGACTTCTTTTAGTGTACTTTGCTGACATTTGATATTTCACCTTCCCACCTTACTCTAATCCAAACTGATGTAAGAAGGTGAGATTTTTTAAATTACAGTAATGGAAGAGGACCAGTCTTGTAGTACTGGTGATAGATACTGGAACAAATATGGCATCTAATAGCTCCCCAATTTAAAGTTAAATTCCGAGTGTTTTGACCTAAAGCTCAACAAAAACTCCGCAAGGATTCCCTATACAAACACTCAAGATACACCCTTCATTGAGAGTCAGACAGAAAGAAACGACAGCACAGGAAATTATTCTTGGAGAACCCTTCTACTCGTCAGTCACAGGCTGCTGCAAACCAGAAAGGTTAACACACCATCTAATTATTTGATAGGATTCATATTCCTTCACAAATGTGATGAATAATGCAAGTGTGTTGAATCAAGCCAGAGGAAAATTGTTCCTTCTCCAGCCTATTATTAACTCCTTGTGGTATAATGTGCTTGAAATCACAGAACAGTTTGTGTTAGAAGGGACTTTAAAGATCAGCTCTCTGCCATTGGCAGGGATGCTACCCAAAATGAGTTTGTTCTGTGACATTTTAATATGTGGTTGGATGATTCTTCTATGTGAGAAATTTTAACTGTTACACGTGCTTCTCTTTATATTTGACTTAAAATTAGTAAACAAGAAAGTACCCCTTACACCCGGTTTTGCCTCCTGCTGGGTGCAAACGTGTTCCCTACAATGGGTGTTATGCCTTTTTTGTATACTCTGTCTTTGAAAGGCTCTGGTGATGGGGCTTAATCTGAAGAAAGGCGCACATTGCTGGGATGTGTTTCCTGATAGTCAGGCTTTATTTTCCATTGTTTTTAGTTAATCTTGTCACACGTTCAAATGTGTCTTTGAGACTGCTTAAAATACTTTCCTGTTGCTAGACCTAGAATATCAGTGCATAGCTTTAAGTTTTGTCCACTGCTTTTATTTTTACTAAACCAAACTGCATTTTAATTGTGATTTATCTCCAGTCCTCTACAGATCCCCATTTTTGCAATTTAGAAAAAGGGCATCTTGAGAACTGAGTCCTTTTTTTTTTTTTTAAGTAGCAATGAGTGTTCAAGCTCAGAGCGCTACAAAAATTAAAACAACTTCTGAACACCCTTTTGAAAGCGGCCACCGCTCCCAGATTTTCTGCTGCGACCAAAGAAGATTCCAGTGTTCCAATCCCGATTTCCCAGGAGCCGGGGGGAGCGCGGCTTTCCAGGACAGCGGGCGGGACGGGGGCCTGGCGCCCTCTGCCGGGCATTCCAGGCGTTGCCCTGGAAGCGCTGTGGCCGCATTCCCGGGTGTCCTGCGCGGTTCAGTACCGACGTGCTCATTTTGGCGTTCCAAAAGATGTTTCTTTCAGTTGATCCCGGGAAAACCGATGTTGCAATTTCAGAGTCTTACAGGTAAATGAACCTGCATCTCTAGGTTAAAATTAGGTTTATTAGAGCGTATTTGTCTTTACCCTTTCTTGGTAACACAGAGTTCTACTTGAATATTTCCTTGGTTTTTTTGTTGCTCTTTACCTCCTCTTATGTACACCTTGTCATGGTCACAAAGGTCTTGTAGTCAAATAAGAGGCAATTCTGTGGTAGTGCGTGACAAATGAATCTGTTTCATTCCTGTATTGTGACTTACTGAGCTTTCTAGTGTTCACAGGTATGAAGACTTCTTCTTTTTGTGAGAGCAAAATGAGCAATTTATCTAAAAATAAACAGCAAAGTATGTGAATAATAAGTAAATGAATAATTTGTCATCTTTCTGTCAGGGAACTCATTGTGCTTTGCATTTGTCTTATAATTTTATGTACAGTAGGCTGGAGCATAGAGTGATGAAGAGTGATGACATGTATTTCCAAAAGTATGAGCCTGTGGCAGAGCCAGAAAAAGGAATCAGATATTTGTGTTCACTGACTCATCCAGTTAGAAGTGTGCTACCCATGGGCATTTTTGAGGATGTGAAAAAACAAAATGATCAGTGAACAAAGGATTTTCTCAGTCTCCGGTTACAACACCTTGAGCAGAAGTAGTCTGTAATGGGCTGGGTTGTCTGGAGCTGCTCCTTCGATTTGGCCAACTCTGAAGGAGCAGTAAGAAGATGAGGAGCACTAAAGGGCCTTTTCATCTGCAAAAGCTCTTATATAGTATGGTGATGTACTTAAGCCGGTGGAAAAAGTAACTCTAAAGTTGGTGGTATCATAGCAAGTAACTTCTCAGCTGACAACGTCAGATGGTCTCATGGCTAGGAGCAGCTTTTAGAGTACTATTTGGACATGCTGTCCTGGGTGCAGATCTTGTGAGTGCTGTGTGCTCTATTGGTAGACAGCTCCTCTGAGCTTCTTGTAGGTAGGTGCTGCTAGTTGGAGTTCCATAGTAGGCTGGGCCTTAGTCATTGTGTACAGCTCTCACAATGCACACTTTCTCTTTTTTTGGCAAGTGTGATAAAAGGCTTTCTCAGTACTTATTTCTAGCCTTGATCAACAGTCTGCTAACAAAGGACGTGCTGTTCTGAGGAAACTGATTTTGTGGCATCAATACTGCTGCCATTTCTTGCATTTTTCCTGTGAATGCAGGCCCTGCTGCCGAGAAGAACTTTCTCACCCAGAATGCTTCTCAGCTATGTGCCAATATAGATATTGGATAGTTTGCCAGGCTAAGGCCAAACTGTTTGAAATTTAATTTATTGGAAGCTTGTTGGTTTGTCATGCATATTATCAACGAAGTATTGACAGGGTCTGTTCTTCTGTTGCATTCATATGTAAAAGTAATTTTTGTCTTCTATTTTTTTGTAGCAGCTAATTCAGCCAGAATTCAAGTGTGAAGGCTTTTCCTAATTTAGAGGAATTTTAAGAACTGGAAAATTATGCTACATAACTAGCTATATTTGAACATGTCTCTGAATTTACATAATAAATGCCTGACTTTTGCAGTTAGCAGAACTAAAATGTGGAGAGGATCAGAACACAATTTAAGCACTCTGTCTTACTGCTATCTCGAATTTCTTTTGTTCAGATGTGTTTCTTTTTTTCAGATGTAATAGGAAAAAAAAATCTAACTATTTCGGTACTGGAAAGAGCTCAGGACACGGTCTTTGATCCTCACCTCCCTCTGTCTTTAGGTATTATCCTCATTTCACAGATGGACAAAGTAAGGCAAGCAACATATGACCTTCTTTTCTTAAAGCATTTGGAGATCCGCTACTAAAAATTGTATACACACTTCTTATACAGTTATGTAGCTTTTCTTTAACATATCCAACTACTTCGTCTCAGGCAAACCGAAAAAAGGAAGCATACTCAGCTGGGATAATGTACCTGCCTGCAGAGCATTCTGATTAAATTATACACCATAAAATTATACTTGAGTAGGTCATGTAGTAAAAATAATAATAGCAATAATAATAATAATAAATAGGATGCCGCCTTCAGGAGTTCCCTCGAGCTCCAGGTAATTTGTGGGTTTTTTGATTCTGATAGCTGTTATTTCTGATATATGGAAAATACTCCCTGGAAGTGCATTCAGTTCCTTGTCTTCTTTTGATGTCCTGCTGTTGGAGAGTTCTGCATTTTAGTTTTGACTGGCACATAAAAGAAGAATAAAAACGACTTTGAAAAATTAGAGTTAGGAGATAAATTTGTTGTGAGCAGCAGTGAACAAACATTGCAGTACTTGAGAACAGGCATAGCCTTTGAAGGAAGGCTTAGTAATTTCAAGTAGATTTCCATAGGTATGTATTTGTAACACCACTGTACTGAGTGTGCAGTGGAGGGTGAATGTTGTTAAATAGAACTTGCCATATTCTAGTTTGGGGTGTATAGAAATTATCCTCTTCATACAGCACAGTCTGGATAATCAGAAGGATAAGGTTGCTTTCCTCCCTTTCGCATTTTATTGTGCTATTGATTGCTTCCCGTGGAATCAACTAACCTTGCAGTTTATGAGAGAAGTGCACTCATTTCATTTGAGGCAGAGCAGTTATTTTGCTTGTTGTCCAAGACCAAGTCCTTGACCCTGGTCTTTGGGCAGCAGGTGAACGGGTCAGTGGGAGAAGGCGGCAGAGCAGGGGAAGGGCGGCGGGGTGCTGGCCGAGAGCAGTGCGGCGGCAGAGCAGTGCGGCAGCCGAGCGCTAGATGCCACTCTGAGGCCGCAGTAGGAGCTTTGCAGCTCTGCAGCATCCCGGCACAGACGGCTGGGAACGGGAGCTCTCGGAAAGCCCCGTGTGGGAGGGAGACAGGCCGAGCTCCTCGCATACCCCTCCGATGACGCTCAGAGAACAAACAGCGAAAAGGTGAATCAGGGGCCACCGGTGGTGCATTCGGGCCCCGTGTGAGTCAGGGCCGACAGCAGGTGCTTCGGATGGGAACTAAAACTCCAGAGTTAGCAAATAGTCTCCCGACTTCAATGGCTTTGTGCACAGGTGTCCCCACTTCTGACCTATTAGCCAGATGGGCTCAAAAGGAAGGAGGAAGAGCAAGGTGAAAGGGCAGTTATAGCTCACTGGATGGGATTTCAGGAGAGTTTAAAGATGATTTGGCGACCCGTGGCTGTGTCAGTATTTCTGCTGGTATGCTTGCCCTTCAGGTAGGTCTGTAAAAGTCTGTGATCAATAGAAATACAGTTAACAACTCCCTCCTTCACCACTCCTATACCTGTCCAGAACATTGCAGCACTGTGCTGAGAATCAGGCATCAAAACTGTCTATAATCTGCCTAAACTAATGACGGGCATGAGTCACAAACCTCAGCATGGGTTTTGTGCAGCTCGGAAAATGCAGGAGTATCTGAAGAAAGGTTTGGCTTGTTGTCAAGATAAAGGCTAGTTGTGCGGTTTGGATCCAGATCAAGGCTGAAATGGGGAACGAAGTTTTGATGGGGCAACATCTTTTCTGGGAAGTGAGTCTGCTTTACTGAACAACTTGAAAGTGAACACTTTCTGTGAATGACCCATACTATACATCTTCCAAAAAATACTCCCTGTTCATGCAACGTAACGTTAGCACTACAAACATGTTGCTTCAAAGTACTGAAGAAGCTGTGAAATACTGAAGGGCAGTGAAAGCAGAGAAACAGATACGTATTTTCTTTTATATGGAAGGATTTACCAATGCAGCATCATAGTTTTGAGTTAACTGTGTGGCTTGTAGTCCTCAAACTTGAAGATGAATACATGTCAATCTGGAGGAAACAGGAAGGGATGAATCCTGGTAAAAATCCTAGTCACTGATGCGTATTATTTCTCTTCAATTACTTGGTATTCCTACATAATCAGGAATAGTGTGCAATGCATTGCTAAGTGAGCTATGTTGGTCTTAAATAGCAGGCTTATAGAGAAAATAAGATTTTCGCTGCTATTAGCTACAGGAGTATTTTAGGTAGAAATGGTGGAGATACATGTCTCACAGCTGAGTTTTTTTTGGTGTGCTAACCTCCTGTGGATGCTAGCATTGCTTTGGTGGCCTGTACTCTCCTGCAACCATCCCATGTGAACTGTGATTGGATCCAACTCTCTTGTGGTAGAGCTGTGTGTGAATTTGACCTTAACAGAGTTAAGTACCAGAAATAACTACTCTTGACAAAGTACAAATATAATGCATTGTCTGGCTGTTTTATTTTCTGTACCGATTGGCCTGTACAAAGAATAAATACCTGTTACCGTAAATATCTGTTTAAGTAAGCTCAAATGGTAGAGGTTTGTATTTTTGATACTGAAGTTCCTGTACTTGCTCCTTGCTGTCCAGTTTAAACATCTGTTATACTGGGATCATAAATCCTACTAGTGAAACATAGGCATCATGCCCTAGAAATTGAGTGGCACTTCGGTAACCAGTTTCTAGTAAAAAGTATCTGAAAGAAATGTTCCGTCTTTCCTGCTGCCACCTATGTTCGGGAAGAATTGCTTTCTGGAAGAGTGATTTTTCAGTAATGTACAGAAAGCCTATATGTATTCTGTGTATCTATAAGTATGCGAAGGTATATTGTCCTGTTGTTGTCTAAGTCCCCTGAGTAATCCCCTCTGGGGTCCCTTATATGTGTGAGCTAAAGCCTGGATATTTATGTAAGGGAGGATGTTGGGTCAGTTTCTGTTTTCCGTAACTTGAATTTAAATGTAGAAGTGACTACTTTGAAGTATTCAGGTATTAAGGAAAGAGTTTGATCTTTTGTATTTGAATTATACAACCATTGCACACACACGCTTTTATCCATGAAGTCACCCAAGTCCTAACCTGGAATTTCAAGGTTTTCTGTTGGCAACATCCATCTTCTGTGCCCTCCTCATATTAGCATTGATCTACAGGGGAAATAGAGAACACGGCTGTGTTATTATATACCCAACTGCAATTTCTGCTCTAGTGATTGAGTGTACATACAGAATTTTTGAAACATGGCCATTCTAACTTATTTTGTCTTCCTGTCAATAGCATGGCACTTGTCCAAATTATGGATCGATATCAGCTGATCTTTTTATGTTAAACTGTAATGAAGTTGCCTCTCTATTGGAGATGTGATCTTGCTTCAGGCAATGCTTTTAACTGAGAACTTTTGGAATGGAAATGGGGGAGAGGGGAAACAGAAGCAGAGGAATGAGCAAAAGCCAGACTGGAGAATAACAGCATTCCCTCTTCTTTTTGAAAGAGGTAGGAGTCAGGTAAGAGAGGGACTTGGATATGAAGAGAGCTGCCTTATTAGGACTTGTACTAGTATAGATAAGAACTGTCAGCCTCTACTGTCTTCAAAGTACTGTCAAAAAGCTGGTGGTGGACAGTGGGAATGAAAGCCTGGCTCTCGAAATTTCATGCAACGTTACCTTTAATTTCTATTTTAATTTCTATTTTTTTTTCTATTTCATAAAGTTTGTAAAATCAAATAATTGAAAGAACAGAGGAAAAATGGGATGAGGCAAGGAGTGGGGACTGAGAGATGTAAAAGGGAATATTAGGTCAGCCATTCTTTCCCTTGTGGGCAGGATGAGATCATCTCTACTGTGACTTCTCCAGGTTGTTATCTGGCTCTGAAGAGTTTCAGGGTAGCAGTGTTGTGTTATAGCTGTAGCACAGAGTAGCTGAATGCCGATCATTTCATAGGCATTCACCTGAAACTCTTCAGAGTGCCCCTGCTTTTACTTTAATCTTGTTTTACTTTTTTGGACAAAATGTAAAGGGGAACTTTTAAAATCCCTTTTCTAGGGTAAGAGGTTTGTGGAAGAAAGATGTTGTGTCAGGCTTTTGGAAAAAAGAGTCTGTGGAGGACTATATTTGTTTTATTTTGTAGGGAAAAAACAATGGAGAAGGGAATTTGGTGTGTTTGGAGCTGGTAGTCAGTGGCTGAAGTTGACAGACACTTTCCTTACTTGGAGCAAAGTCATGCTGGTATTTTGAAGGTGTCTTTTTGTGAACCGTTTAAGAGTAAGTTGGTTTCTTTCCTAGTTTCTTCCAGAACTGTCTCTGAGCCAGTCTTGCAGCTCAGTTTTGACTGCTATGAATATGTGCAATATTTCTGGAGAACCCAGGAATGCCTCCTATGCCTAGTATCTCATTTGTGTGTCTGTCCTGTATGGCAAGAGAGGTGTGAGGCCTGAGCATGTGCCAGTTCCCCTTAAATTCTCTGCGGTGGCAGGTGGGCCATCAATATGGAGGGGGCTGTTGGACACCCCAGCCCGGTCCCTGTGCTGGCTGCCAGGAGGATGGAGAGCTGGGGGGCATTGCAGCAGGGACCCTTTGATCAGAGTGAATGCAGCCAGTCTCGCATTCTAGCTCTCCTCTCCAGAGTAAGTGGAGTTCCCTGGAGGTATTCCTTCACTGGAGCTCACTTGGTCTGTAGTCTCAGTCAGCAGAGCTTTGCTTCTACATAATTGTATTTAAGAGATTCTTAGTTTCTTACGCAGTTTCTATCTTTTCTTCCTGTTAAACTTTATTCAGTGTGTGTCCTCTCCAACTATATGATTTTATAACTATTTCTGATTCAGGAAGCTCTATATGTAGGTCTTTCCAAATGCTGCTGTTAATATTATCCTTAGTTACTTTATGGAAGCATCTAGAATGATCCATAAAAACACAGACTGTTGGATTTGAGCAGCACACCACAAGATCTTCATAGGAATTGAAAATGATTGGGTAGGACTGATAAACTGAGATAAGTAAGAGAAATTAAGGAACTAAGCAAATGGTTTATTTACTGTCAAAGGACTGTAGCTGAGTTATAAACGGAGTTTTTATTGCACAGTCTCATGTAGATACCTTTAATTCCAAGGATATATTTTCCCTTCTGAGAGCCTTAAGCAAAGAATACCTAAACAAGACCTCTCCATTTCAGGATAATGCTAAAATGAATAACAAAAGAGTTAAGACTATGATAGTCAAGATGTTTTTGGAGTTTCAGTCAGTCTGTGGTATCCACTTTGATTTTAGTCTATTGCGCTATTGGTCCCTATTCAATTAGTGAATTTGAACACCTTTTTTGTCCCCCCCTTGACACAAGATTGGCTAACTATAACTTTGGGGACATCTTTACAATACAAATGGTTGTGCCTGCAAGCCTACAATATCTAAATATCTCAAGAAACATTTATGGTTTTTAAAGCCTTGGTAAGTGAGGAACAGTGTTATCTCAGTTATACAGATAATGAACTGAGACAAAAGACGATGTCTGGGGAGTGGTACAACAAAATTATGGTAAATCTGGATGGAAAACATCTTGTTCAAGGGAAAAACTCTAAATTCTAAGACACTTTTCCTTGTAGTGCAAGGATGAGAAATTAAAATTGTGAGTGCTTTTTATGAGCTACAGTGAGAGAAAACTCCAWGGATTACTTTGGGTCTATGGAGAGAACTTCAGATTTTGGTGATCTTACTGTGAAATGGAAACAAACAACTTCTTTTAAAAAACAGCTTAATATTAGGAATTATGTTGAATATGAAAGATGGAATTTTTCATACAAATTAAAAAATATTTATTTATCAAGTGTTTTAATTCATGTAGTTTTTCAGAAGTGGTTGCTCTCTGAGAAAATAAGTTTTGTTTTGCTGAATCTACATTTTCATCTTGAAAAACGTAAAAACAATCCAGGTAGCTATAGTTTCTGGCAAAGAAAGTAGAGGGAAACCACAGGTTTTTGCAGATGGGTCTTTTGCTTTAATCACTTTACTAATGTAGGGGGTGAAAAATAAGACTTGTACATAGCTTTTCAAAGAGTTTGATAACCTGTTGGTGTAAATCAGCATAGCTGCACTGAAGTCAGTGAGGTCTGGCTGTCAGTTTGCTCCTAGTTGTGCCACCAAGCTACTTTTTCTGAAACAAAAAATCTCCACAGATACTATGTATGAGTGAATATGTTGTACTGATAGGAGATGGTATTTTCCTCTAGCCTGGGAAGGAAAGTGAAAGAGGCAAGAAGCAAAGCTGGGAGACGTGCAAAAAGAGAAATAAACCCAACCCAAAATCCCAGCCCAAACCCAACAAAGAAGTTTCTTGCCCTTACCACTAAAATCTTATTTTAGGAGACCCAACATCAGTCACGAAGCAGATGCTGGCAATCCTCCTTCTCGGCAGGAGACAATAAACATGTGTCCCAGGTCCCATAGTTTATGTGACTATTTACACAAACACAAAGTAGATGGAAGTGGTTATCCCTGTCAGCTGGTACTCATCGCTATATGGGCTCCATTTGCTTTGCTTCAGTGTCAGGGGCAGCAGGGTAGGAGTGAACAAAGCTTAGAAAATTCATCCCAAGGAAAATGAAGTGGATTATTGGATGCTAAAGTAGGATATTTTTAATAACTGATCTGTTGGTTTCCTTGCAACACCAAAAATGGTGGAACATACGGAGGATATCCTCCAGTAGAATTGGAGGATAATTCTATTACCTTGAAAACCAGCATTTTTTTTTTCTTAGGCCTGAAATACTTGCATTTACTGTGATTTTTTTTTTTTTTTTGTAAAAAAAAAAAAAGGAAAATTGAACTGAATTTTAAGAAAGCATTGTACATTTGAGTTTAAAAGGGTGTACGTTTCATATTCAGCATATCAAAGAGAATGATCTGGATTTTCAAAAAGTTTGCCTAGGCTGGAATAGCTAAACAATTCTGAAAGAAATTTGCAGTCAGTGTAAATCTGCATTTTAAGAACTTGCTCAATTATTCCACCTTAGACAAACAAATCTCTGTTTTACATCATTTATGTTCTTACTTCTGAACTGTTTCATACACAGAATACTTGTAAGCGTGGACCATTATGCACAGACTGTTGAATAAAGACAGACTGTGAAACTGGAAAGGGGAGATTCAGTTGTAGTCCAACTTTACTGATAGTAAGAGAGTTACACCACGAAGAAGTTTGCCCCGCTACTTTGGAAATTAGAAGTCAGACTAATACAGGGTGTAAAGAGAAGAGTGGCAGTCATGACTGTGGAAGCATTGTGGGAGGATTTTGTGCATTACAGAGAAATAAACGTGATAGAATAGTAGTTCTGGGCCTTGTCTGTCTTCTATTAGCAAACAGGTTACCATGACTGATTTAGACCCATTATTGGCAAAGTTTAGTTGATTCCAGTACATTTACATCAGGGATTAATTTACTCTACAATTTTCATAGTTTTCAAGCCCAGAAGGGATATTGGCTTGTACACTGTGGTCTGCCACACACCACAGGCTGCAGAATTCCACACAGTTGTTCAGCATCAAACTAGTAACTAGTATGTTTTGAAAAAAGGCATTTTTCTGCAGTGAAAAATCAAGGAACAGAGAAAAGGCTGTTGGACAATTGCTGGAATGATCAGTTGCTCTTTTTCTTGAGCAAGGCTGAGACCTTGGTTCTGTTCCTAATTCTGTGGCAGTCAAAGTTCCTCTCCATGCTCTGATTTCCCTGCCTATAGCTTGGAGATAGGATAGTTAATCTCAACCTAAATTCCACACCAGAAGACTGATAAATGTAAGTAAAACATCACTCTGTGATTGTAGTCAGCTCTCTCCTCTATTCCTTTTGTTCTTCTGCATTTCTCATTTTGCTTTTCGCCTCTGCAGATCTCTGATATTTTTACTGAGTGCAGTAAATGATGTGCTGACCTTCTACAGCCTTCTGATTTTACCTACTAAAATTTTATCTATGTTTTCTTAAAGAAAAGTACAAATTAAAATGAATTTCTTTAAAATCGCATGCATTTGAGTAGACAAAATACCAAGCTGGCCTTTCATTTGTTCACAATACAACACTTGGAGAGCATGTGTTGCTGCTGTTATTTACATAGCTGTGTAACGAGATGGGAGGTTCGCAAGGTTTTTTTTGTTTCATGTTGCATTTCAGCTTTCTTTTAGCAATTACTGTAGCAAATCTCTCTGCTGAGTATCTCGTCGTCGTGTCATTCCAGTCTCTGGAGTATTCATGCCATGCTGAAGTTGGAATTCAGATTTTGTGTCTCAAAACACATGGTGTCCAGTGCCCAGAGACGGTGAGATGTAGGGCTTCTGTTATGTTTCTGCCCAGGAGAAACTGTTCTGCAACCCAGGGACTTGGTTCTGGATTGTCTCCTGATTTAAGTTGAACATTTTTATCTCTCCATGCGAGTATAAAAGAGAACTGACTGATGTTTTCCTTGTTCCTAAGTTTTAGGAACAGGGACGGGCAGCTGGAGTCTTTGTAAAGAAAGGCCTGGTAACCAAATGGACCCATGGGATATAGGCACTTCATTAGGGTTCAATATTATAGTGACAGGTACCTTAGGAGTGAGATCTAAAGATTAGATTATATGGCAAATGGAAGCCCCAGTTTCCAAGTGTGATTTGCTGTCAGTAATGGTGTCATGGGCATGAATGTCTTGAGCAATATATACGTCACTGACAGGAAAGGCTCAGGAAGAGGGTGCAACCTCTCTGCTTCTTATCTTGGTTTTGCATTTTATTAGATGCTAGGATCAGTTTAGTCCCTATTGTTTTCACAAACAATATGAGGCTCTTGTCTGCAGACCCCTTTAGGAAGGGTTGGCCTCTCTCAAGCCCTACCAACAAGGGCTCAGTAGTTGCTCTTCCCCTGTTGTTTGCCAACTGAGTGATACTACACAATCACTGTTGTCTTTCCCTCTGTAGGCCTTCGGGATTGGTAATGGTTGGTATTTTCCCCATACCTTCTTGGTGCTTTTCCTGATCTCTCTTCAGCTGATACTCCTAGATCCCCCTCTCCTGTTCGTGATCATCTGGAACGCTTCGTCCTGGGACCTCATCCTGCCTCTCCGTCATTCTCCTTGCCTGGTGCTGCCCTGTTGCAGCCTTGGTCCCTGGGGGCTTGTGTGTCCTGCCTCACCAGTGTTTGCCTGGCCTGGTGCAGCATTCAAGCGACACCTTAATAAAAAGCTTTCCTCCCTTATCTCCTCTCTGCTGCTGTGCCACTGGGCTGGGGATCGTGTTCCCATCTCTTTCACACGCACACCTGGTCATAAAACACTGGGTTTGTTTTTAACCTCAAACCAGGGAGCTTTAATTAAAGAGACAGTGACCTCTTTTATGAGTTTGCTCGCATAGSGTTTCAGGGCTATTGTCACATACAGCTCACATAACAGAGCACCATTGCACAAAGCTCCATTTACACATCCTTCCCCGGCTTTTTTCCTCTCCTCTTTTTGTTTTCCAAACGCGGAAGGAGGTTGTTTTCTTGTTTACCCCTAGGCAAAGTTGTCTCTCATGTTAGTAGCCTATGGCTAACAGTTTCTTTGAAGAGAGCCTACCTTTCTTGCTAACAACACATGAATATCATTTGACTTGGAAAAATGTTATTTTTTAATCTGTATAGGAAATAGTCTTCTTCACCTTAAATTTGCTGGATATGAATGACTAGCTAAAACACACCTTATCCTCTGTTCCATTCTCAGCTAGTTCTCATACCTGTAAAATGGAATTTGTGTGTTTCTTACGACAAATAATTTTTATTATTCACTGTTGGATTTACCTGTATGCCCTAATTTTCGGGTGTAATAAATATTCAGTAGCAACAAATAGAATTTTTTATATATATTCAAGAATGATATGTGTAGGGACAGACTCTAAAACTTGTCCCTAGTTTTACACAGAATAGTTTGCATGTAATTTAAAGAAAATTTTTCACAAATACAGATGTGTATTCTCAAGCACATATACTCAAAATACACAAACAGAAAGACACACGAAGTATGTACACAGTCCAGAACTTATTTGAGGTATGCAGGCTTCTGAAAAAGGCACTCAGGCACAGAAAAGAGACAGCTGGGGCACAGACACAAGCAACCACATAATTGGTGGAATACAGAAGCACACACAGGATATGCACACACAAAAGAAAAAAAACCAAACCAAACATGGAGGAGTGTAGTTGCCCTCAGTATACACCTTGAATGTAGACCTTCAGAAGCAGGCACAAGGATAAGTCTGCAGGAAAACATGTATGTAGAAACTTATGCCCGGTTAACTCTGAAAGTAATATATAAGTTACTGTGGACACACACCGCATGTTCAGGTGCTGGAACTCTCACTGAATTGTGCAAGGTTCTTGCATTCAATCGTGTTACTTTCAGGAAAAACTCAATAATGTGAAAAAAAATTACATGGTTCAGCTGCAAAGACTGTAGATATGAGAACACGTGCCCTTGCATGTACAAATAGGTAGACATATATTGATGCGAATACAGATACGTATTTTTTTACTTAATATATTAATACAGATTTGCCTAGACACAAATATACCACACACACAGACCCTTAGACACACACAGATATACCCATGTCTATGTTCATTGAGAGAGACTCACTCAATATCTGTGTATGTGTGTGTTGGGAGAGGGTCATAACCTCCTCCATTCTTCTCCTGAAGGGGTTTGGATAATGAAGGGAAAAGAAATGAGGCCTGGGGCTAATTTGTAGTGGCATTTCCTGGCCTCTCTTATGCCAATGAAGCTCCGTTTCATCTTTAGCCTTATCAATTCTGCAGTCATGTGGCTTTCCGCTTGGACGCCTCTGTCTCTTCACCCTCCTCCCCAATCTCCGATGCTAATGGAAACTTCGTTAATGCCATTAATCTGCTGACCGGGACAAGTCAAAAACATATCCACACAATCTGAGCCAGGGCTGCAAGCGTCCTGGGGCTGCCAAACAGAGGCACCCCCTGTGCTCACTGCATTCCTGAAGGAACTTCATATTGATTTATTTCTTTCTTTCCCTTCTCTGCTTTATTCTTCATTCTTACATTGCATCCTTCGGAACAGGCATCAAGTAGATGGCCTTTTCTTCCTGATCCCTCATAATGATATTTCTGCAAGAATCCTTTCCTTAGTTGCAGTGCTAGTGCCTTCTTTCAGTGCCCCCTCATGGCAGGCTTTTTGTTCTTGTGCTGTCTTTAGTGACAGACTTGTTATGCCTCTTGCCTAATAGACTTTCATAACTATCCAAATGTTGTGTGAACTTGCCTGGGCTGGTCTAAAATAAAAAGCATTCCACTCTACCTTGATATTAGCTGACAGAATATAAGTAAGTCTTTCATTATCCAACCACTGTTATTGTTGTTGTAGTGGCAGTTGCCACTAGTTCTGTTCTTGAAGGACTGTGATGTTGGGGTGCCCCGTCCTCTGAAATGTTCACAGCTCCCCTAAAACACTTTTTAGGAGGGAGGACATAGCATTGCTTTGCATTTTACTAAGAGGCCAGGTTTTGTAATGCTTCACTATTGTCTTCTATCACAATTGAGTATAATTTTTGGTGACGTATCATTTTCTTAGCTATGACTTCAACCTTCCTTGCCAGTGTAGCACACCTGCAGAAACTTGAAGCTCTGAGCAATGACTTACCATCTCCTTATTTCATAGCATTGTTCAGTGGCTGAGCATGTGGAAGTTCCACATGTCAGGATTATGCTGGCTGAGGTTTCACTAAGAAGAGAAAATAGACTCTGTGTGATACTTGTTTTAGGAAAAATTTCTGTGATAATCAGAGTTCATAGCTAGCTCTTGAGAATGTCAGGATGTTGAGTGATCTGTATTTGATCTAGGAATCTTTATATACATAAATGAAATAGTGACAGTGGAGGAGGAAAAGACAGCTAGGAAAGGCATGCCATCAGAATTGTGACATATGGATATGTTTAGAAAAAAAGCATTAAATTGATGAAAACAAGGAGAGGAGTTGGCAGTTCAGCATGAACTTTGATGATGTCAGGCTAAATCTGGAATAATATTGACCATGACAGAAGGCTGAGCCTTAGTTGCCACCTTCACACGGACATCACAGTAAAAAGGGATTGTTTTACAGGGAGAGGACAAAGAAGTTTTAAGTTCTTCAGTCCTGGCAGGGGTTGAAGTCAAAAGTTCATCCTCATGTAGTTTTGGGTACAGAGAATGCATGTCATTTCCCACCAGCCAAGAGATGCTCCACTGAACAGAGCATCTTTCTCCAGTCAGTTCTGGGATGAGACATACTTTTTAATCTTCAGGGTATATTAATGCATTGCACTATCTGGTGTAGAAGGATTCACGCTGGTTGGTACCATGCTTATTTTTTGGGCATTACTGAATGAGGTGGGGGAGGGGGGAAGGTAGAGATTGTGTAAAATTTTAGTATAAAAGAAAAAGAGCAGCTGGGATACTCAGTGCTCTAAAATTCCTATTTAGACAAGTGGGATGGTGTATGTAAACCTAAGATCAGCACCCGCTGGAGCACTTTCAGAGCTCCAGTGAAAACAGAGAAGTAAAAATCAAATACTTGTAGCCTTAGCAAGTGACAGGATAGTTAATAGCTGATACAAGACCACTCATTTTCGTTTAGATGTTAAATTTGCTTTCCCTTCTTCATATTCTGTGACTGAGGATTTGAGATTAAAATGTTGGGGCAAAAAATGAAATGCTTGTAGTGAAGTCTAGTGTCCTGGGAGATGCTGGTAGGAGATTTTTAGCATCTTTTTATTGAACATGCCTTAAGGAAGCTACTGGTACCTCAGTGAATTTATCTGGCATAACACAGCAATAATACACAGCCTGTGATATAGCAGTGTGCTAATTGTGGGGTGTTCCATGTGTGTGGAGGGGATGATTGTGCCATACTGTCCTGTACAAGAAGAAAGGAAAAAGGTCTTCAAGTGAGCAAGTAGTTTGTGCACACCAAGTTGTTCCATTCCAAGGGGCACCTTAATATGGAAGCAGAAACATCAGGAAACCAAGCCCTATCCAAGACATGACATTGTCCTGCCTGGTGACTTTGGCAAGTTGTTTAATCTCTTGCTGCATTTAGACTTTTCCTGTTTAATCCTATCACAAACTTCTTGAGAAAGAAGTGTTTCTTCCTATAGGTGCATCCAGCTAGGGAGTTGGTCATCATCTTGGCTAAAGTCTCTCTGCAGTAATATACCAACCTATGCCTCCATATGGCAGGAATTGTGCATTAGACTGAGAAGTAAAAGATGCTTTGGACTTCTGACTGGTGCCAAGAAATAAATCAATTCAGCAAAGCCTGTGTTAGCTGCTTTGGGTACAGGGAGCATCCCAGCTGTGGCAGCATAGAGCCTATCGAGATTAAATTTGGATCATGTCATGATGCAGTCTTCATGCTGGGAAAGAAGTTTAAAATGTCAGTGCTGTATGTCTTTGGATAACTTCTATTTGAATGCCACTTCTATTCACAAAATTGCTGCTGACCACTGGTTGGTATGCTCTGACCCATCTTTTGCTCAGTCTTAGCTAACTGCTAGACTCATAGGAGCTGTCACACTGCTATGCAGATTCTGCCCAGGCTCGATTTTGTCATGGAAAATGTTCCAAAAGAGGTGGTGAATGCAGTTTTTCAGTGAAACAGTATTTTGTTTCAGTCAGGACACTCTAAATATATGGAGTAGATAAAGTTTGTTGGTTGGAATAATGTCAATATATCCATTGGTCTGAAAACCAGGCTTTTTTCCTACCTTGTGCTGTTTCCTTATGACAAGGTTTTATTTTATTTTTTTTAAATGAAGTTTGTGGGTGGTAGGCAGGCAATGTAGCTTTTCTTTCTGGTTCTGTTAAAAACGTGTGTTTTGCTCATGCGATAGCATACTATGTCTTTGCATTATCCATTTGTGAAGTGAGGAAGATGACAATTCTTTCTTGCATTCTTTTCTGTCTTGTCTTACGTAGACTTGCCCGGTGCAGTGTCTGTTTCCAGTCAGTGAGCCACAGCCTAAGTCGAGGAGCTGCTCTTGTCTCTGTTAGGCTTTTCTGCGCAGACTCCCTGGGCTTCTGGGTTTAGACCCAAAGGCTGGAAACCAACATTTATTCATGCATCTCTTTAGCTTGTGTTTTAACTGCAGGTGGGCAGTACTTGGTGCATTGTGATGTTGGTATGCTTCTGTATCACTGAGGGGTAAACAAAACATAGTATTGTAGCACCCTCTCCTTTTTCTTTACCTTTATGTTACTAGTATCTTTGCTTTCTTCTTACTATAAATTTGGTGAGTGTCCTGTGAGTAAACTTTAAGCCTTCCAAGAGGGAAAACCCAGTATTTTGATGAGTACAGCCGTTTCTGGTGGTAGCTGTAGAAAAGAGCTTGAAGACTTGGGGGTTTTTTTAATTCAAGAAGGATGTAACGAAATCTGGGGAGTGGCCTTTACTGGAAACATTTGGACTTACCAGTTCATGGCAAGGGAAAATTGGTTTGACTCATCACAAAATGTAGTACATTCTTTGATGCAGAGGGCAGAGAATTAGAAACTCTCACAAATGCAAATGACTCTGTTTTAAAATCCTTGCAATCAGCAAGGGAAGAAACTTCTTTGCTTTAATGAAAGCACAACAAAAAGTAATACTTGCAGAGTTTATTTAATTCAAAAATGCTAGGCTCATTAGACAACTGGTGATAGAACACGATTCCACCTCTTATTGGTACATAAGAATCATGTTTATTACTTTCAAAATACAGTCCCTTTTAGGATGGGATATTGGAGATGTTTAACTTTAAAAAATCTCCACAAATCATGGGGGTAAGATTAGGACAGGAAAAACAGAAGAGAAGGTGTGCAATGGAGGGAAAGAGTTGTCATCCTTACAACCATTGTCAGAAAGACCATTCTTGTAAAGTCTTGCAACAAACCCCCGGTTTACAGCCTTAGTGGAAAGTGTTTAAGTCCTGTAAGGTGGTGCCTCCGACAGCTGGCTGGAAATGCCAGTGCCCAGCTTTAGCAGCACTGCAGTGAACAGCACAGCTCCTCGGAGGACTGCAAAGCTGGGAGCCGGCTGGTCAGACTCTGCTTATGAGAACTGACAGGATCACAGCACAAACGACTCCAAACCAATCTGCTTAGCCTGTCAGTGTTTAAATAGGGGCAAAATCCTACCCTCTGTTTCCTCAGAAAGGCCATAGGTGAATGCCATTGGCTTGAGAGGGAACAGGTTTATGCTCTGATTTTGAAGAAGGTGCAAGGGAGTGATGATCCTTGTTTCTAAAACCTTGCAAAAGTTGTTTAGTTTTAAATAAGAAAGCTCACCAAATTGGGTACTAAGCACTTAAACTGTGCTAGGAATCCTTATGCTGGAAAGTCTGTTGTCCAAACTGCTGCTTTTGAATCTGATTCATGAAGCCACGGTAGCACTTTGCACCTACTCGTTGGTATAGCCTTCAACTGCAACATCCACCAGCGTTGCAGTTCTTGGGTCTGTGCTACAATGCAAGAATGAAGTTTGAGAGCTATCAGTCTATTAGTCCAAATTCTTAGGAACTTCTGAGTTAAACAGGCAAAAGAGATGCTGTTAAATGTGATTTATAGAGTGTATAAATGTACTGGTTAAACCATAATTCATGGTAGATTTTTCTGCCTCACACATGAACTCATCTAGTCACTGAAACTTCAACTTATAGCCTCTTCAGAGACACATCTCTTTTGTGGATGGCCCCAAAGAGAATCTGTGGAAAGAAATGTTTCTTTGCAGTACTGAAAGAAGAACTGTAAGGGAAGCTGGGGGTTGGCACTGTAGCAACTGCTACTCTAGGGTACTGTTCTGGGCTTTGGTGCTAGCAAGGAGCAAAGATGCTTTTCTTTGTTGTAGTTGGTTTTGGTGGGATTTTGTTTGGTTTGCTTTTTTTGTTTGTTTATTTTGTCATTGTTATTACTCTCTATGCCACAACTGAGGGGGGATATCACCTTCTCTATTCTACTAAACTCTATCTGGCATGAGTTGCTGAAAGCCAGTGTGGTTTGTAGTTTGGTTGCCTGTAAGAAATGAATGTGCTGGTCTCAACCAGTTTCCCTATGGGTGACAAGAATGGCAATTTAGCTGTTTATTTCAAGTTCTTCTGAAGTGAAGTCATGAAGGAGGGTTTGCCCTATTGCTACACTTACTTTACCATCTCTTTAAAAGAAAGAAGAGGATTACAATTGGGATAAAGTCCTAAGACTGACCTCGATGTTCAGAGCTCCAGCCTGACCTTAAATCCACGCAGAGAACAGTTACCAGACACTTTGTGGAGGGAGTCTGGGCTCCACTTTTCATCTGACAGAGCAGCAGTTTAGGAATCAGCACTCTGTTTGCCCTACTTACCCCGGTACTAGCTTCTAACACAGGAAAGCTGTTGGCACAGGCACCAGACTGTCACTTTTGTGACTGAGGGAGGAAAGAGAGGAGTCTTCACCCCATCTTCCTTTTCAGACAGTCTCCAGGAGTTTTGGAAGGAGCCTTTTACAAGCCCACTTCTATTGTTGGCCAGGAGACAAAGGACAGAGGAGCTGGATTTAAGCATAATGACGTGAGCTCCTCCATGCAGAAAAACCCAGCTGAGAGACCCCCCCTGCTCCACACACACACAAAAAAAGGAAGAAAGGGGGAGAAAATCTTTGAAAATAACTAATTAAAGTTGTTTTAGCCTCTCTCTCTCCCCTCCAAGGGCGCCTAATCTCACAGGGGGCAGAGGGGGAGAGAGGCAAGAGGAACAATGAGAACCATCCCCCCTTCTCTACACCCCACCTCCTGGTCTCTGAGGTTTTAAAACAAGAGGCCACTTTAAGTTAATGAGCTATCAGCTGACTGGGAGAAGTCTCTAATGAAGCCTGATGTTCACACATTCCCCAGCTTGCTGAATAGACCTCTGCCAACCCCATAACTGTCAGAAAGTTTCATTCATAAAATCCACATGCTGGGGGTGGTGGTGATGGGGGCAGGGAGGGAGCTGGGTGGAGATGGAAGAGAGGAAGTGTGGGGTGGAGGTCTTCATATGGAGCAGTCAGCCCCAGAGGCCAAACAGGAACATGCATGGCTGGGGCTGGCAGGCTGGAGGATCCCAGGGATCCGACTCCACTCTCCATTGTCTGGCTAGTAATTAGGAAGATCCTTCACATGGTTCTGGAGGACATTGAAGTCTGTAGGGATAATTAGTGAAGATTTAGGGGATGTTCCAGCTTTTATGTCACCAACTTTGCTAGAGTTACAGGGGCAGGTGCTGGTGGAATGACGCCTAGGAGTCAGTCTGAGGCTTTGCCGTGCCTCATGTCTCCTGGCAGTAGTTTAGGAGCTGTGCTTGTGGGGATCTTTGGGGGAAGAAGAAGAAAAAGAAAGGGAAAAGTCTGGAGGAAAAGGTGGGGGGGAGGAAGAAAAAGTCGTGTTTACTTTACTATAAATGAACTTGGTGGTGATATGTGCTGCAGCAATATCTTCTTGGGTACTGCACATGCTTTTGGCAAGAGTGACGAGGAAAGATGCAGATACAGGTCAAAAACTGTTTTTCTCCAAGGGCTGGACTATGGTTGGAACAGTGAATCAGCATTGTAATCGACAGTAATAAAGGGCCACTGTATTCTTGTGTTCTGCAAGTTTTGACATAAGACAATTCCAAGTCTTTCTTGAAGTTCCTTTGCAGCCATGTGAAGCCTAGATTTCTTTTGGAAGTTATGAATCTAATACTCTGAGCACAGGAATTAGATCTTAGAGCATTAGGCTTCTATCTCTCTCTTTGAAACTTACTTCTCTGGTGTATTTGTTTAATCTGTTACAGAAAAGAAAGGCTGTACAACTCAAGGCAGGAAATGTACTGAACATGAGGATTCCTTTTTGGTCACTTCACAATCCCCAAGTCAGTATGCTGTAGCAGGACCAGGGCATAATTGTTAGAATGTCACTTAAATCTTAGTTGTGACAAAAGGCACAGTTAAATGAGAAACAGTCTCTGCCTTGGGAGCTTACACTGTAAATACACGGTGCAGATTGAGTGGAAAAAAACACTAAAGAGTCTCATTCAAAGATCACTGAAACAATAGTATGATCTCTGTTAACTCTGAGGAGCTTTGAAACTTGATCATCTGCCTGCTATTACATGGGGTGTCTGAATCAAGGCTCTGAAGTCATATCCTATCCAGTCCATAACTACAAGGTCAATTTTGTTCATATGTTTCTTGTATGTACTATGAAGACAAAGGGATTGGATTTTTTGAACTATAATAAGAAATTAGGGATGAATATTCTTGACACCCAGGACAGCATGTACTATGGGCATAGGTGGCACTAAGAGCATTGGATTCTGTGAAAACATGAATATGTTGGGAAAGCAGCTGCCTTTAGAGATTTGTGTGGGCTGGAGTACTAAAATGAGTCATGGGTCAATGCCATAATGTTTCGTTCAGTAAAGCTTCTGGCTTCCCATCTATTTTGTCCTATCATTGAAATTTGACTAGAGTAGTGTGGGGAACTGTGTGGTTCTTTGTGTATGGCAGAGGCAGTGCTGGAGAGTATAACTGGGATTTGACTGTAAACTGCAAAGGCTGTGGTGTGGTTGAATAATCAGGAAATATTTTTCCTCTAACTGCTTCCATAGAGATTTTGATTTTTCCCTTCCTTATGCTTGGTAGCTCAATTACTCAGTTTTGTTGCATTATAACAGTACCTGAAGACTTCGCCATCTTTCTTTGCTGCTATTCCCATTTTGGAGATGGGGAAACAAAACACAAAGTTTAGGGGTGGAATCCACAAAAGAGTTTAGACCTTGCACGCTTGGTTTTCAGACAGCTCGTTTGAGGTGAAATCCAGATATCTGAGTTAAATACGGGCACATGTAGATGTAAGTGCATGGGAACGGGGAGCTGTGTCAGCTAGAGGGTAAAAAGTGCTGAAGAGCAGGGTGGGACATCTGGCAATTGGGCTCTTGCCTCTTGCCTGGAGAGAGAGACACCTGGCTTTACACTGGTTCATAGCTGTGAATATGTTGTTATTAAGGTCTGCTCTTGCTGTATGGATACAGGACTCAAAACTGGATGCATGCCATAAATGCTCAGCTGTTGAATATTTCCATGGTGTGGCTTCTTAAATTGCTTCTGGTGGTGGTCTTCCATTTTTTGGTAAATAATCAAATATTCTGATGAGAAAGCAGTAGATTTGCACAGTTGGCCAAAGATTAAAGAAGTTTCTGGGCAGAAGGAAGCGCAAACTCGCAGAAGAGGAGGAATCTCTGATGAACAGCTATTTACATGCTCTATAGAATATAATAGACTCTCTGGTTGTCTCGTCTCTTCCATGTGCTTAGCAAGGAACATCATGGGAATGAAGGCCTGTGCAGCTCTACTTGTATCTCACCGAACGCATGCTTTTAGGGTTGGACCTGACGCTGTTTATTTTTGTTGTTGTGGTGCTAGTCATTGGTTTAGATGCTGACTAGTTCTCCAGCTTGACTTTTCTCCTGCTCTGGTTTTTCTTGCTTTGGAATAGAGCACTAACCACATCTACCTTAGCTGAAGTCTCAATGGTCTTTATTTGTGTTGGCTTTGATTATTTCATTTGTTTTTTAGCTCCCTCACTATTTCTTATCATCAGTATTTCTTTGGTGGCTGGTGTACAAACTGCTGACAGAGAAGAGGCAAATTCAATGTTATCAAATCTCTGGTCATGCCAGTTTTTGTCCTTTTTGTCAGTTTTTGCCTCTTAGTAATGCCATTGCTCACTCCCAGCATTCCCTTGCCCTTTATTAATAGTCTCCTTCCACCTCAGCACTACATTGCTCTTGCTGGTATTAAGTTTTTCTGGCAAATCCCATAAACAATTTTGTGGAGTGCTGATCTTCTGTCACTGCTGCTTACATTTATTTAGCAGCTGGAGGATGGCTGGGCTCTCTGTGGTTGAAGGGCCCTCCTATATGCTTTAGACTCACTTGGATGCTCACAGCCTGATCTAAGGGCTCTCCAAGAAGGGGCCACCAACATGTCTCTCAAGAAGTTAGGGAAGCATCTGCTGAAGGGTTTGTTCCAATTGGGTCTGGGACTTGCTCACAAATTGGTAAAGGAGGAGGGGAGCAAACAGACAGTGAGCAGGTCCAGATCAGCACTAGATGAGGAGCTTTTCCTGTGTAATGGATTGTGTTTCCTCTGTACATGAGCCAAGAGGGACCACTTGCTTTACCAGCCTCTCATGTGAGCACTCAACCGACACAAGAGGCTCCACTCCTTTCCCCTTGGGGGAGATGCTGGAGGCAAGAGCTCTCAAGGGCTAAAGAAAACAAAGCAATGTTTGCTTAGTTAGAGAGCAGAGTGTGCCCTGCGTAAATCTTACTAGGACCTAAAAGTGCTTCAGAAATGAAGTGCCCCTGAAATTGGCTCCACAAGATAAATGTGAGGCAGGATGATGCCATTTCCCCAGCTGATGGGGTGTCCCACTGACTCATTTAAGGTCATATTTTGGTTACTCTGAGCCTCAGCTTCAGGAAAAATGACACAAAAGACAAAGTTTTCCCGGGGAAGAAGAGGTTTTGATAGTCCTACTCCTTGTGGACAGCCAATGGAAAGTCAAAGTGTTTGTCCCTTGTACTCACAGCACAAGGACTCTACTCATGGGAAGGAGAGAGAGAAAAAGGGTATTTTCTCGATTGGCATGATAAAATGAGCCATGATGATGAGAGGAGGTCAGGTACATTCTTTATTCCCAGCGTCCAGATTCAAGGGTTTGGAGAAGCGAATGCTGGCATGTTTCAGGTGGGACAGATTTTCTGAGTCCATGTTTCTGTGGCCTCTCTGTGTTAGAGGTTTCTTGGTTTTTTTTACTCTTTGTACTTGATCTGTGAAGAATACAGGTCCTATTTCTAATTCTAGGTATCTTTGGTTCAGTCACAAGTATGCAGGCCAAGCTGGCACATTTCCAGTGTACTTATTGAAGTATTGAAGATGTAGTACCCAGCCTCACATGTATTTTGTACTCTGCAGAAACCAAAATTTTGAAAATCCAGTGTTTTTTGTACAGTGGGAAGAAAAGACTTCTTGCCACACATACTCACCTCCTGCAGCTTTTGTTTCATGTATTATCTATGCACACAGAAGTGTCTCATCATACGCAGGGGGATCTCACTTCCAGTATACAGTCCACTGGAGCAGTCAGTTCCCAGATCTCATTTGCCTCTATAGGAATCTTGGTGATGCTCTGTTTTTCTAGGACTGCCTTATTTCTCACAATATATGGGTTTTCTCCAGTAAACTTTGAAATGTATCTATGCTGGCTGTAATTTTCGACATCCTGAGTTGTTAGTAATCCTTACAGAAGTGAGGATATCCGACTAAGTGATTCTATGTTTGTGGTATCTTTTCTCCCTGATAGTAGACCTGATACTACAGTAGAAGTTCAGTTCTGGTGTGTAGGAAAGCATATTATCACACTTTAGTGTTAGATCCATCATCTGATGTTCCCAGCAATTCAATTTGCAGAGCAGGGGATGTAATAAAAATGATTAGGCTGAAGAAACACCAAACACCTGTTCTATCAAAGCCTCCTTCTTTTTTTTCTTTTTTTCTTTTTTTCTTTTTTTCTTTTTTTTCTTTTTTCTTTTTTCTTTTTTCTTTTTTCTTTTTTCTTTTTTCTTTTTTCTTTTCTTTTTTTCCTTTTTCCTTTTTCCTTTTTCCTTTTTCCTTTTTCCTTTTTCCTTTTTCCTCTCGCTTTCCTCTCGCTTTCCTCTCGCTTTCCTCTCGCTTTCCTCTCGCTTTCCTCTCGCTTTCCTCTCGCTTTCCTCTCGCTTTNTTTCCTCTCGCTTTCCTCTCGCTTTCCTCTCGCTTTCCTCTCGCTTTCCTCTCGCTTTCCTCTCGCTTTCCTCTCGCTTTCCTCTCGCTTTTCTCTCGCTTTTCTCTCGCCTCTCTTTTTCTCCGTTTTTTTTTTCCTTTTTTTTCCTCTGTGTGTGTGTATTTTTGAAGCCTGTGGTAGATTTTCTGGACTTGTGGCATAAGTGTTTATTATGCGGTGCATTAGAGCCCTTGTGAAAAACAAAACATGTGATGTGGAAAGTCTCTAGCAAAGAGTGACTCAGGAAAAGGAAAACAAAACCCTTCAGTCTAACGAAAGAACAGACTGTGTGAAAGTATCTTGGTATTTAATTGGAAATTGCAGTCAGTCTGCAGATGAACAGCCTTGCTGGCATCTGCAGGTGGGTGTTTTGCTTATGCTTTACAGTTCTCCTTCCTGCTTGTGTTTGTGAATGCGTTCTGCCTGTCAGCTCAGAGGTGCAGAGATGGCTGTTCTTTTTCCAGAAGTATCAGCAGTTCCCAATATCACATGAGTGTTGTAAAAGTGTGTTAGTAAGAAACAGATCCTGCTAAAAATGCCTTACAGCACAAATGGGTGTGACAACCCTTGTTTTAGAGATGGAGAGAGCCTTTAGAGGTCATTAGAAATAAGTGATGTGACCAAGATCATACAGGTCCTTTTGCACTTTAAATTATATCTGGAACTTCTACCTCACAGGTTCAGAGCTCATGAGGGCATTTTAATAGAGAAATTTTAGGAGGTGCACTGACATACATTCATTCAAGGTAAACGTGATCTGCCATCTTGGGCCAAACCCCAGATTTGCTTTCATCAAGTCTAATTATGATAATGGTTCATTTAACCTCTCTGCCTCCCCCTAACTTCCGCTTTAAAGCAAAGGTGCACTGGCTGAGAAACCTTGGACTGCACAGTTCCATTTTTAGCTCTGTCTGACTCATTTAATGATTTGGTCAGGTTAGTTTGTCCTTGACTCAGTTTCCCCACTGTCAAAATGGCACTAATAACACTGTCCTGCTTTTTGAGGAAGGGTTATGAAGATAAATTAGTTTTGGCTGGAGAAGAGTCCTGCAGGGCTAGCAGAATTGGAAGGAGACAAGCGTGCTCTCTGTTGCAAGTATTATCTATCACTTATGTTCCTCACAGCCCTCCTTGACTTTTACTGACTATGTATTCTTTCTCCTCTTGCAAATCACCAACGTGTATATTGATCAGCAATATGCCCTGTACAGATTACAGGGCCATCCCTCCATCAAATTCTTTGCCCTCTGAGGCAGATGGTCTTACAGTTGTGAGAGCGAAATCCTGGCCTCGACAATGTCAACAAAGCCAGGACCTCATCCCTGGTTTTCCATCACATGAGTGCTTCCTCTTCTGTACAAAGGCTGGCTATGGGGTGACAGCTGCTGTTTCTTTCTAGGGTTCCTCTGAGGAAGAACAATCCTCTCCAAAAAAATGCAGAGATGCTTGCAGAAGCAGACAAACTGATAAGGAGTGAAGGGATGGTTGGAGAGGAAAAAACCAGCCACACAACAATCTGACTTCTTCCAGAGAGGGTTAAGTACTAAATACCTCTTACTGGGTCACTTAATGATGGATGGTAGTTAGTGGGGGTGGGGTAAAGCTGACTTCCAGCCCTGCATCACTAAACCGTTCATTAGGAAAAACACACACAATGGAAAATGGCAGAGAGGCTCAAGTGTCCAATTTCTCTCTTGAACTCTCTGAACAGGAGGCTCCAGTCAGGGGAATCCCTGCCACCCTTTTTCCCCCTCCTTCTCTGGCAGTTTCTTTATTAATTAACGGAGTTGGCTGGGGACGGAAACGGAGGACAATAATCAACATAGATGGGTCTGCAGACCTATTTTTAATAATGTGCTTTGCATCTGTCCTAATTGGTATGGAAACAGTGACCTGATTGGAACGACCGGGAGCCTCTTGGGGCCTTTCTTTCTTCCTTTCTCTCCCTCTGTTTTCTTTTTTGTTTGGTTGAAGTTTGACTTGGTGGGAGTGGAGGGGCCAGTGGGTAAGAAATATAAAACCTAACCTTAGGGGCTGTTCACAGGCTGGGGAGTTGAGAGGGGTGACGTACTGGGGAGTGCACGGGATGTGGGGGCAGGGAGGCCTGGATTGGAAAGCTGGGTGTAAATGCCTCCAGGACAGAGAATCTAGCTGCCCTGAAGAGCTGAGGCCAAGAAAGGGAAGGAAGGGGCAGCAGTTCTCCTGAATGTGGTGGCTTTTTGGGGTGAGACAAGAAAAGCTCAGGGATAAGAGGAGCACCCCAAGAGTCAGCTGATGGCCAGTCCTTATCCTGCTGTGTAAGAAAGGTGCATGCAGTGAGAGACAGCTCCTGTCTGCAAGAGATTTTAATCTGAAATGGACAGTGGGGGAAAATGGAGCATTTGATATCAGAAGGTGGCTTAGGAACAAAGTGTGGCCCAGAAACCTGATGTCCTCAGTACAGCATGAGCTACCTACCAGACCACAGATATAGCTGCCGTAATGGCTTAGACACTGCACTGCGGAATCCAGAACAAATGCTGTGTGCAAACATGCACGCAGGGACTGTGCCTGTATGGAGAGACAGGATAAAACTTTGAACATAACTGTGGAATGTTCTACAATGTGGTAATATTTACCTGTTGCATCTGGTGACATTCTTAGCATTTGCCTGTTCACACAGGATGCCTGTTGGGGTGGGATCGCAGAGACAGCACTACTGAGCCTAAGTGGCAACGTGTCCCCATGTTCTCTCAATACAGCTGTCCTGTCTGTCCTGTGTCTGCCTGGGGATGAAGTTAAAGGACTGCTTTCTTCTTTCTCTCACCTGTTTAAATAGCTAGCAGTGGGCTTTTGCAGGCTCTACTCTGTTTGTCCGCTCTGCCTCCTGGTGTCTTCACAATCTCTGGAACGTAGCTCATGAGGCTTGAGCATTTGGAAGATCACCTTTCTCCATATAGCCATACTCTCCAGCAGAGCAGAATTGCACAGGAACTGTAGAGCTGTCCTCATGGGGAGGATGAAACTTGTATGCTCAAGCTGAGGAACTTGTTACCCAAGAAAGGATTATGCTGGGTGTTTTTGCATTACAGTTCTGGTGCCAAATTACTGCCTTACAGCTTCACTTTCTGTCAAAAGCTTGCGTGTATGCACACTGTCAAACAACACGATGAAAAAACACGTTAAAACCCTGAAATTATAATGAAATAAAAGTGATTTTCATGTAGGCTAGGATAGAAATTGGACATTATTTAAAATAAAGCAAAACACTTGGGTGGATGGATAGAAAGACTGGCTCAGCTATTTTTGGATCTTCCCCTAAAGACTCTCAACATTTCCATGTCCGGCCATTTTATTTGGAGTACTACAATTACTTTTTCCTGTAAGCCCCAGTTGCTAGAATGAATTATTGTAACTGAGAATCTTAGCTTTCTTTTGAGGAAGGTTGTTTTTCTTATACTTGCTATGTAAAGCTTGAAGAAATGGTGTTAAGGATCAGAATCAGAGGCTGAAAACAAGATCTCCACATGTATTGCATTTAATAACAGTAAGTCTGGTGTTTTTTTTCCAATCTCTGTTTTGTGGGGCCTTGCTCATTAATCTGGGTTACTTATGCAGCCATGGAGGCATCGCTAAATTCAGACCCTTTTTATGGATGACAAGTCAAGGCATCTGTGGTATATATGTATATACATAACACTGCTTATAAAGAGGAAAGAAAGAAAGAAAAGAATGGAAATATGAAATGTAGGGGGAGCAGGCGGTGAGCTGCTGCCACTGTGATGTGAGAGGAGTTGGCCAGGTCCCATGTAAATCAAGGACAAAGTTGACTAATTTCCTGGGTCGGTCATGGTGAAAATATCACATTTCATGGTTTGTTGCCGATTCATAGAAAAATCCTATTAAAACCGGGCAGATTACTTATACAATTTAAACAAATGATGATCAAAGATTATAACATGTTCTGTGAAGAATGAAAAGGAATAGAAATGAATGTGCATCTGGTGAAATGGGGCCAGCTGGGGTTTGCACACAAACTTGCTGTTTCAGCGAGGGGGAGGGGGAGACGCAGGCAATTTGGGGGTGCCCGGGCTCTCTTCGAGCAGGGCTCCTGGTCGGGAAGCATCGCCCCCCGCCCGGCAGCCGGGGCGGGGCGGTGGGCGCGGGCCGGGGGCAGGGCCGGGCGCGGGCAGCAGGGGGCGCCGCAGGCCGCGTTTTGAGGCGGAGGCGCGGCAGGGGGCTCCGGCCGCTCCCGGGAGCCGACTGGGATCCCGGCGCCTGGGAGGGACGGACGCAGGGATGGGTGTGTGTATGGATGGAGCCGCGGAGTGCGGCCGGTGAGCACGCTGTCCGTGCGGAGGAAGGCAGCCCGGTGCCGTTCGGGGGTGTCCCGCCCTCAGCCAGGTAGGGTGGGCCCGGCGCTGATCAGCCGGAGGACTGCCGCGCTTGGCCCAGACCCTAAACCACGCTAACCTGTGATCCCATAACAGACTGCAGCACATCCAAGTTGCTCAGGAAGAAAAGCCTAACGTGAAAACCAACAAAGCTTAGGAAGCGAGATAGAAATGAGTTCTATGTCTCAACAAGACAAGGTCTACACTAGCAGTAAGCCAGACTGTTATTGATCCCTGCATAGATCTATCCTCTAATCCTCATCACAGTGAAATGTGTGAAACCTTCACAAGACCTTCACAAAGTGTCAAATGCAACAACTGTACACTGAAGAAGAGAATACACAGGCATGAATGTATGTTTATGTAGTAAAGAGAAGTAGTTTTGTGAAGTGATTGCAAAAGTGGAGATGAAATGGGTAAACAGAAATGCATTTCCAAAGAAAATGGTAGATATTTTGGCAAATATGACAAAATGATTGGCACTGGGAGCAGGAAAAGGCGGGTTTTTGTTTTGTTAACATTTTTAAGATAGATTTCTGTATTTCACTGTGAAATTGCTACAACAAACAGAGCAGAATTTAGTATTTTCCTGTGCACTGCTGAGCACCCTATCCCAAACAGTAATCCATGTGAAACCTACTGTAGTGTTTTTTATAGCTCATGTGGCTTGGAAATTAACCTTACATTGTCAAATCTTTTGACATCACCACTCACTTTTACTTCCTTAGGCTAAACATACTGAAGCAGTAGACCACTGATGCTGGTGTCATGAGGCTTGTTTTGCATATCTGCCTGTCCAAAATCCTCTATTGAAGCTTACTCAAACACTGACAGAGTAGGCAGGACTTGATGACCTTAAAGGTCTTCTCCAACCTAAATGATTTTATGAGAGTGTGAGAATTCAGTTGCGTCTGAAATTTAGGGTTGAGATTTATGAATTCACTGATACTAGCTCTTCTTTTTTATCTATAAGTCTAGGAAAATGTAGCAATAAACTTGTCTTTGTGTGGCCTTGAACTCCAGATCCAAACCCTAATGCCATCTCTAACCCTAGGGTTGTCCAGAGCTAAGGTACCCATGGCTTCCTAATAATTCACCATAACATATTTAAACATTCTGACAACTACCCTTAACTTTTCTTCAAGGACCAGATGAAAAAGCACCAAAACGTCCCATTGTGAATCCTGCAGCCAAACCATAACCTTACTGATCATTGTAAAACAAGGACACAGTGCTGCTGAGAAAGGCTATCAGCCTCTCATCTTACCACTGAGGACCTGGAAGAGTTCTGCAATGAAGATATGATGCTGCAGAGCCTCCTGTCCCAAGCCCTAAATGTGAGCTACTTGCAGTATCATTTATGGCAAAAGAACCTGTTGATCTGTGAACATTAACTATGAAAAATTCAATTCCAGTGAGGCAGGCTGCAATCCTGTTGCAGGCTGGACAGAATTCATCAGTAAACCTGACTGCACAGAAAGGTATGTTAAATCTTAGTTTTAGTCCTCACTTTACTCCTGGCACGAGTGATGGCCTAGAAATTCAGCTGTGTCCGAAAGTTAATCGGAAGATGTTTAAATATGCTGATACTGATTTTACCACTTATCTTACCTCAAGCAACGATGCCATTCCAGCTCCAGCGTTGATCATGGCTCAGTAACCCCATTCTGTCTGACAATTAAAAATGATACATTTTAATCTACTTATCCCTGAGCAGGTTTGGCAGAATTGAGCAACAAAAATTGTTTAGCAGAGCCTYGTTTCTGGAATGCTAAACTAGAGCCTAATTGTAATCCTAACCCTGATTTGACCTCTGCTCAGATACTTGCTATCAGTGAAAAATAAAGAATAAATATTTGACTACAGCAACATTAAGTTTCATCCAGTTTTGTGAGTCTTAAAGATTTAGACAATTAATTTGCCCCTCTAATCTCTCTTGTTCCAGACTCTATCCCCAACTCTAATCCCACTTTTGATGACAGCTTAGAAACCCAGAATTTGGCATTCTCATCTGTTGGTAGCAGACCTTGGCTTTCCTCTACAGGTCTGACAGAGGTCAGTAGTAAATTTGTTTTTTTCAGATCTTGCTGTCCCTAAGTGTAACTCAAATCCCAAATATATCAGCATTATACACTATACTCTTACTGCCACCAGACAATGTGGATCTAGTTGATCTAGCTTTATTTGATTTTGCAGAGTTCAGCAAATATCCAGCTCTCTGTCCACATCTCTTTAATTTTGTTCCTAACTAAAACACCAGTCTTTACCACAGACCAAACTTTTCCTTGCTTCGAAACTAGGAATAATTCATTAGAGTCTACTGACCCCAGAGTGCTGTATTTGCATGGTGAAAGGGAGAATCTTGCACCTGAGATATGACCCTCCTTAACGTGAGCTGTCTGAGTGTCTCTGGTATGGATAATCTGTGGATTCAGTGATTTGGCTACAGAGAACTGAAAATTCTGTTTTCCAAAAATAAGTGATTTCATCCCTTGTGTGCTGAATAAATAATTTAATTTATACATATTCAAGGGGAGCCGAAGCTGATTTATTTTAGCTGATAGTTCTGGTCTGGTACATACAAGTCTTTGCAATAGAAAGTACCTAATGCTGCTTTGAGGCTTAAAGGATCCTTGTGCTTTTATAACAAAGTGTGTGTAGAGCCTTGCTGAGTAAAAATCAGGAATGGTCTATAAACAATATGTGCTGTTGGCTATATCCCGTGCCTCTGCTAGGCTTGTATGTGTTTTATTCTGGCCAGAGGGTGTGAACTAGCACATGGGAATAGCGGCTGGAGAATATGGTGGGAGTCATGGTTTTTTGAGGAGTTGAAGGAACAGCTGCAAGTCTCCATATTTTTAATTCAATATTGAATATAGTGGTATTGGCATGTCAGATCATGACCAGTTCCAGTGCTGCTAATTGTATTTGCGACATGAATGGGCATAGTAGGGAACTTTGGATACTGAAGTTGGATTTTACAAGGGATGCCTACTGTGAATTTTTGTGGTTAAATATCATCTTTCTTGACAAAATGCCACCTGAGGTACATGAATTTTGGACCAAAATGCTTAACTAAGGAACTGAACTGGACCCTAATTTCCTTGTTCGCTTTTGGGGAGTGAAGTGACTTCCACTCGGTTTTCAAGTAGGCAGTCAGGATTGAGTGGGAGAGGCTGTTGGTTGCCAGCATGTTCTGGATAGGGCAACCCTGTGAGCAGCTGGTGTTACTTGAAGGTAAAATAAAAGGAAGTTGGAGAGCAAGTGAAAACCATAGATAATTCTTTTCCTGCCTGATACTATAAATAAGCATCTTCCAACAGTGATGCCTTAGGGTAACAAAGCAGTCTTAAAGACTTGTGCTTATGCTGTGCTTAGAGAACGTGATAAGGACCTCTCACTTGGCATAGCCAACTTACCACCATGGCTGCTTTGATCCAACGTTTTGCAGACTTAGCATCATGTTCATTTCACGTTAATGGTGAGTAAAGCTGATTAGCTGCTGTTTTAACTGCAGGTAACTCATTGTTACTGGCAGGAAACATGTTTCATCTGCATAACAGTTTCATGTGAGCAGTGGGGAACATTTTCTATTAGCATTTGTTGATGTGAAACATGTTTCTTAGTGGAATTATGTTTGGGACTGAAAGAGAACTTGATTTTCATCTTTAACTCCAACTAGAAAAAACTGAAACATGAAAAGGAACTTCTTGATTTTTTCCCAGGAATTTTTGATACTACTTTTAATGTGTCCAGTATTGGTCTCTATCCTGTTTGCTATACATGTATAGGTAACAAAGCTAGAATCAACCTTCTTAATGCTGCCCACAATATTTAAATGTCAGCTGCATACATGGGCTGGGGTGAGGTGAGCACTGTTTCCAGAGAGGCTGTGTTATACAGTGGCTACTGACTGCCATGCTCGGGTGAAAGCTTGAGCTCTGTAGGGCCCCAGTGAGCAGCTGAGGCAGGTACAGGTAAGCAGTGTTTGTCCTTTTCTAATCCTGGCAATGTAATATTCCTTCTTTTCTCTTACATACCAAGTAATCCTGTTCATACTTTTTTTCCCCTAATTTTTTATTTACCATAGTGACACCTACCAAAGCTCTACATAGCCAGGAGTTTGAGTTTTGAAAGTGATTTAATAGTAACACTTGCTTTGTAAGAAAAGTTTTACTTCCTTTCTTTGCTCATACTTTCCAGAGAGTGAAGCCAAAAGAAGCAATGTCTGAGTCAGTATCTTTCTGAAAATGCTGTCATATAATAAGCAATTACATTACCAGTGTAGTGCCTGTCATTCTGAAGGATCTCAAAGCACACAGTCATCCTGAATTATGAGAGCAAATGCAAATATATGACTGTGTCATCATTAAATACTGTGAGACTCTTCTTAAGAAATTTAGCCTCTGTTGGCCTAGAAGGTGGAAGTTGCTTAAGAGTTTGCAATAGAACTACACAAATGTTTTTGTGAGCAAGTAGGGAAGAATTCCCCATTTGCTGTAAATCAGAAAAGAAATTCAGGAAGATAGTTCCTTGCAACTTAGTCATTCTAAAGAAAAAGTTTTTGCTTGCCCCAAGCTATAAAAATTATGTAAGAGTATGGCTTCTTTATTTCTTTGATAGAGATAGAGGTAGCCTCTTGATTCTTGACAATCCAGAAGTTGAAATGTTTCCAAGTATTCATTTACACTGGGAGATGTCCTCGTGCTTAAAGGCCTTGCAGTCATCAAATACAGTCCCAGAGAGCTTCAAGTCCAAGTGTGACTTGTGGACAAATAACTTATTTCTGATTTTGCTTAAATCAGGGAAACCACCCATTTACTGCGGCAAGCCTCACTTGCTAGTATATATTTGTATTGCTGAAATGCCAAGGATCCATATTACTTATGGAGGCATTGCTATGCTAGACAACATACAAATGCAGAACAAACAAAAGATGATTCCATGCTTTAGAGCTCTAGAAGTCTAGGACAGAAGATTGTGACCTGGTCACATGATTATAATTGACACCAGAGACGCCAGTGCTTCTGCACCTGATTGAACTTGGCTAAAAAAACCACCAAAACCAAACAAACCAGCAAAACAAACAAATAAAAAAATCCCCAACCCAATAAACTCAGGCCAAAGAACTAATCCACTTGGCCTATTTGTAGAGAGGGAAGAGTTAAAGAACAAAAGCACATAGAAAAATCTAAAATCACCTTCTCTTCAAATGGTCTCAAGTGTATGGGGAGGAAAGAGGAGAGGCAAAACAAAGCAGAGAGAATCTGAAGCTTGGACTGCCTTGTTTTTCCATAAATTTTCCAAGACGTGTTGGAGGCTCTTTTATGCATTAGCACAGTGTTTAGGAATGAATATTTGTTCAGTGAGATATGACTCTCCCATGGCAGAGCAGTGAAATATAGGATATTTTGCTTGTTGGCAGCAGATTTCTGGCTGTCTATGTTTTTATTAGTGCAGGTTTTTCTATATGAGTATAGCTATTTATCTAGCAAGCAGGGCCAGCAGATAGAAAGTTGAAGAGAGAGCCAGCACAGTTCTAAGCGATGTCAGTAGATAAAAACCCTTAAGGCGAAATATCTACAGGATTGGGCCGTATGCCTGAATTAGGGGAAATGCTCTTACATTTTCCCAGTCACTTCAATATCCTGCAGTTCTTACACTTCCACAAACACATTTTAATGCAGCTGATATAATGCCATACTGAGGATGTGTTGTTAGCTGCCAGTGTTTGGTCTTGGATCTTTTAATTCCTGAGCTAGAAGACAGAGCTTTTTTAGCAGAGGTTGTAACAGGCCTTTAGTGATGACCTTTAGTGCTTTGCTCATTTACCAGCAGAGATGGATAGATAGTTACCCTAAGGGGCTTTGAAGTACACTGGCATCTGTAGTCTGCTGGTCTGGTTTAACTGCATGGTGACAGCGGAGATTAAGAATCCAAATAGGCAACCTGATTCTCTGGAGTAATAATCTGAGTGTAATTGTTGGGATCAAATCACACACTGGGGTGTTCTCTGATAGTAGTGGAAATTTTGCTTGAGTATAAACTGGATCAGACCTGTGGGATCTGATCTTTAATTCATAATGCTTTGCATGTGTTACAAATGCTTCTGGAGGTAAGCAGACCCATTACTAGAGAGGGAAGCAAAGGCAAAGGTTACCAAGTGAAAGGCAGAGTCAGAAACCAACGGTAAGATCCTTATTTCTAAGGTGATTCCCTAAGCTCTTGGTGTTTTGCTTGAATAGCTACTGAAAACTGAGGAGGAAAGGCAGTCTTTGCTCTATAGATTCAGAGAGGAACTGTAAGATAAAAGACAACAGGTGATGAGAATAAGAGATGGCATGGAGAGCGTATGAAGTAGCAGTAGCAGCATAAAGAAATGGGATGAAGTTTTTTTGAAAATGTTATTATAAAGGACCTTGCAGATGGGTTTGTGATGAAGATCAATGAAACAAGCAAGGGGCATCTATAGGGAGCTCTGTTCCTTCATAAAACCTGGGAGGGGCACAAGGATACTGATTTGGAGACCAAGCAATTAAGAGCGGGTGTAAGAGTAGAGGTGGGTAAGAGGTGGGGGTCTCTTTTCTTACCTAAAATAAGAGACATTAAGTATAGGTAGCAGTGAAGGTCCTTGAGAGGGAAGACAAGCAGCTTCTGATTGCTGTGTTAAACAAAAAGCAGTGGAGAGGTAGGAAGGGAGGGCAGCTGTACTAACAGGTAGGCTGGGAAGGTCAACTGTGCAGTGGCATAGCAGAAAGCTGCAGCAAGTTTCCAGGTCAGAGACATGATGTTTATAAAACCTAGTGGTTATGTGGACTGCATAGTTATATCTATGTCTTGGATTACCTAGAGGCTCTGCTTTCATACTGTTTTTTCAGCTTCTCTTATAATTTGGTATGACCTGAATAAAATCTGCATAGTCAAGAGCTTGAAATTGCAACCAAATTATTATGAAAGTCAACTAAGTAGGGTCAAAGTGATCTTTAAAAGGCCCATGCACAGAAGCATGCAATCAAATTATTTAGTTGGGGATAAAAGCATGCCAATAAGGAAGTAAACAAGTGGCATCTCAGGATCTACCATAGCATCTGGCCATGATATAGAGTGTAGGGCAAGCATCGTTGTTATGCCCAGCTTGGGGACATACTGATCAAGTTCACTGGGGCTGCCATCACATGCAACAAAGGCAGAACAGTAATAATTTGTAAAGCAGATTGAAACCCTCTAACGGAAAAAGTGCAGTTGTACATCTATATTATTTTAATTGATATTTTGTACTTATTGCCAGCCTTGATCTCCTTTTACAAGCATTTTTCATTTACAAACATTTTCCTTAATTCTGTCACAAATACAGAGCCATTCCTCATTGTCCAGACTCACTCCCGTGCAGCTTGCCCTGTGACAAGTAGGGCTGTTTTGAAGCATGCGGAATTCCAGAAAGAAACAGAAATACCAGCCTTTGCATTGTCAGAATGAAATCAAATAACTGCATGTATATGAGTCAAATATATAGATGCATTTATTTATTTAGATGATTTAAACTATCCTTGTGTTTTAGGATAATGTAACCTGTGTGGTTCATTCCACATGACATTAAATAGCAATAAATAGGGTTGTAGCACCTGAAAGTGGGTCATCTTTTGTTTTGGTACAGTTCTGTTTTCTCTATATTTCCTATTTCAGAGTTTATTTCTGGAACAAGATTTGTATTGTTTAGAAACTCAGACTTGGATTCTTTAAGAAACAGACCTTTTCTGAAATATCAGGTCTCTGGTATATATTCATTGCCTCCAATCCTGAAAAGATTTTTTTTTTTTTTAATGTGTTTAGTTTGATTTCAGAATAATTGCCTGGACATATAAAATAAATTGCAGAAATAAATCTGTGTGGATCCAGAGCCCTTACTAATCAATGTATCTGTTCTTCTGGACTTGTTTTCTTCATATTTATTTCCAGAGTTGTAAATACAGGGCATTTTGGTTTGAAATACCCTACGTGACTTCTGTAGTAAAAGGATTTATCTTGTGAGATTAAAGTTGTAACTATAATGACAATTGCAGCATTAATGGACAAACTTTAAGTATCCTTCTGGGCAAAATGTCCAGCATACAGCTGAATAACCATTTTAGGGCACAGAGTTATAGTGAATTGGGTGACATCAGGCTGGTGACCTGTCACTAGAGGGGTTCCACAAGGCTCCATCTCAGACCCTGTGCTCTTCAACATCTTCATTAATAACTTGAACACAGGACTTGAAGGAATACTAAGTAAATTTGCCAATAACACTAAATTGAGAGGAGCTGTCGACTCCCTTGAAGGCAGAGAGGCCCTGTAGAGAGACCTCTACAATCACTGATTGGGGCGATCACCAATCGTATCAAGTTTAACAAGAGTAAGTGCTGGATTCTGCGTCTGGGATGGGGCAACCCTGGCTGTGTGTACAGACTGGGAAAGGAGAGGCTGGAGAGCAGTGCTGTGGAAAGGGACCTGTGGGTCCTGGTCAGTGGCAAGCTGGATATGAGTCAGCAGTGCCCTGGCAGCCAGGAGGGCCAGCTGTGTCCTAAGGGGCATCAGCATTGCCAGCTGTGCAAGGGAGGGGATTGTTCCACTCTGCTCCGCACTGGTGTGACCTCACCTCGAGTGCTGTGTGCAGTTTTGGGCACCACAATATAAAAATGACACTAAGCCACTAGAGAGTGTGCAAAGGAGGGCCATGAGAATGGTGAAGGATCTGTAAGGGAAGCCATATGATGAGCAGCTGAGGTCACTTGGTTTGATCAGTCTGGAGAAGAGGAGACTGAGGAGGGTCCTCATTGCAGTCTCCAGCATCCTCTTGAGGGGAAATGGAGGGGCAGACACTGATCTCTTTGCTCTCGTGACCAGCGACAGGACTTGAGGAAACAGCATGAAGCTGAATCCAGGGAGGTTTAGGCTGGATATCAGGAAAAGGTTCTTCACCCAGAGAGGGTGGTCAGGCACTGGAACAGGCTCCCCAGGAAGTGGTCACAGCACCAAGCCTGACAGAGTTCAAGAAGTGTTTGGACAATTCTTTCAGGCACATGGTGTGACTCTTGGGATATCCTGTGCAGGGCTAATAGTTGGACTTGATGATCTTTGTGGGTCCCTTCAAACTCAGAGTATTCTATGATTCTATGGTTCACGTCTAAAGCATTTCTGACACCACCTGATCATTCAAATTCACCTTTCTTTGGCACAGTTATATATATCAGCACACACCACAAACAATGCAGAATTTTAACTGCAGGCAATAAAGTACCAAAGCTAGTGAATCATTCAGAGCTGCTTAAAGTGGCTGGCTAACGTAGTTTGTGCTGGAGTATGAAGACTCAACATCACGATCCTTATGCAGCGTCCAAGGTCTGTAAAGCCCACAGATGGGCAGGTTTGCCATTGCAGATCAGAGCCCACAAGTTTTGTCATGGTTATGTGGAACCGAGGCTTGTGTAGAATGAAGGCTGGTTTTATGCTTTGGTCACTCAAAGAGGACTCAGTAGGACTGTTCAGTGACCTGGACAAAAATGTATTAATTTCATGGTCATTTTATAATACGGGGGCTTATGCAGGGAATCATGGACTTGGTTCTCATTGAAGTTAGCTTGCTCTTTTTGAACAGAAATGAGAATAAGCTTGGGCTTATGTGACTCTTTTGACTTGGAGTGCATGGCACATGTATCTGTGATGATTATTTTGTGGCTGTTGAAGTGATTCTTGAACAGAAACAGTGAGACACTATGTCCAATTCAATAGAGATATCTGTGGAAGGACTCTCACTGACACCCCAGGATGTTCAAGCCAGTCCTCCTTTGTTATCATAGCATTTGCATTCTCATTCTCAAACTTGTATGGTTTTTGTTTGGAATTTTTGGTTTGTTGTGCTTTTCTCTTTATGAAAGATCTTTTCTTTGCTGCTTATGTCCTGTTTTTTCTCCATTTTTACTCTAATAGTTTTTAGTAGTCTTGATAGCCTGATTCATGATTTCTTCTGTAGTTGTGCAATTCAGGGGGACAAACTTTGTGCACTGCAGCAGGGCTGGTGGCAAGTATCCTACTTTCTAGTTTAAGGTTAGAAAGAGAACCCTTCGGTGAGGAAGAACCATGACATTGAAGTGTAACTTCATGTCAGAAGGAAGTGAGAATTCTGTTCTCAGTAACACTAGCATATAGTAAAGTCAGAAAAATTGCTCTTCCTTTATGTAGAGGTCAGAGCCTGAGCCTTTACTGGAAGACTTGCCTAGGAAGTAAGTCTTTAACTTCAGTTGATTTTCTGAAATTTGAATTTTGTTCTACTTGAAGTGATGTGAGTGCCTTTGTGGAAATTCTCATCTGTTTGTAGCAGTGACTGTGCAGCCACACTAGTGCATGCTGAGTCTGTGAGAATGTATGCATCAAGGTGAGACTATGATCTGTGAGTTGTGTGTAGCTGAGTGTGAGAATGCAGTGGTGGGAGTAAGTGTACCTACCTGTGTGACACTGAGGGCTGTGAGTACTTGTGCGGGGACTTGTTGATGTGACTGTGTGGTGTGCAATGTGCAAATGTTTGGCCCATCTGTGTATTGATATTGGTGCACAAACATGAGTGAAGCATGTATGTGAACATGTATGTTAACATAGGGAGACCATAGCCATGAATGCATATGTGAGCATAAGCGCAAGTATTAGTATATTTCTAAGTGCAGAATATATAAATAAATGTATGTAAGTAAAATGTGTATATTACCAGATGATCTTAGATGGAGAGATCCTGTGCCAGACATGGCCTCTTCTTTGTCCTGTCCCTTTCTGTACATGTATTAGTTTTAAAGATGAAAAGCGCCCCAGCTTGGCTTTAGCCTGGGCATCAGCCCTGAGTGCACAGTTGCTCTGCCAGCTCAGTGTGTTTGTGTGCTCTTGTGAGAGAGTTGGTAATTGTGAGCGCTCCCTAAGAGAATCTCTGGGGCCAGGGGATACAATAGGCAAGGGTCTAGGGTCTGAAACTGTAGACTTTAATAAAGCCACTGACAGCAAATAAGAGCCTGACATGTGAGTCACATTACTGACAACAAGGGCTGCTTTGTAGTCCCATCTGCACCCTGATCGGGTCCCGTACAGTAACTGAAAGGACAGAACAAACTGCTGCTGCCTTCAATAAATACAACAGTGCCACAAAGGCAGCCGAACAGACCAACTTTGTGTGGCTTTGCTGCAGCTGAGCTACTCTCCTAGTTCTCTTTCTCGCCTCCCCCACCAGTGAAAATGACTGACGTTACCTTTTAAGAGTTGCTTGAGAGCCCTGACTATGTGCTTGTCCCCATGGTAGTCATTACATGTAGCCCTGGAATATCTCATCCCTGCCACTCTCTCTGCTCCTTCATAACCTTTCCCTTTCTCTGCTCCCAGTGACTGGGAGAGGCCCAGAGCCTCTGCTCGTGAGCCATGCCCCCTGGACCTCCTGCCCTTGCCTGGGCTAGGCAGCACTGAGAGCTTAGCAAAACCTTACATCAGGCTACGAGCATAGTTACTTAAGATGTCACAGTAACTTAAATAGTTACTCCAGGCACCCACTGGAGTGGTCATGATGAAAATGTTGGACTTGSCAGCAGAGTAACTTGAAGGCTTTTCAGACCCTTAGTGGTTGGTCGCCTTCCTAGCCCAGGTAGCATCAGGACAACAGAGTTTTCTATTTATCCGGGTGTCACCTAGCAGAGTCAGAAACCTTTTTTGCTGGCTGCCCTCAGGGCCTCTTACTCTTTCCTCCTTATGGCTTGGAGACTTTCCCAGGGAAGAGCTTTCACATGGAGAAAAAAAGCCTTGCAGATTGACCCCTCTTCAAAGGGAATTTGTGGCACTGTTCTGTCTTTCTCAGTGCTTTTCTGGCCACTCTTTTTTAGTTTGTCCCAACAGCCCTAGAGAAAGGGTCCTAGATGGACCTGACGACATGTATTGTCATGTACTGAAAGAGTGTTATAAGCCCTGGAAAAGATCACTAGTTTATAAATCAAAATATATGCCTGTGGTTGCCAAAGGGGTGATGTTAAGTATCAGGATAATGTCTGTGATAGTGCAGGTATGCCTGCATTGTCTGTCCTAGCTCATAGCACATCAGTCCACCTAGCAAAAAGTCTAAATTCTTCTCTGCTTGAAAAAGTGGAAAATCAGACTCAACAGTTTATGCCTAGCAGAAACTGTGTCCTTCTGTATCGTGTAGTGCACACAGAGCTGAATTTCCTGGAGGTTAAGGTGGGACCCCTACCATTTGCCCTGTGCTTCAACCGTGTGCAATAGAGCCTGTAGCCTGCCCTGYCAGTGTCTAATTGACACTGTCTTGAGACAAGAGGATCTCAGTTGTAGTGATTTGTTCCTAAGGTATAAGATTTACCTACTTTAAACATCAGATTTTTCAGCTCTCAACCTCGTGTATTGCAGTTTATAGGAACATAACACACTAGAGGTGGGATGCAGCAGATCTTTCCTTGAAAAGGAGATCAGACTCCAGGAAGCAGATGAATTCAGTTTCTGAGCATCTTTAGGGAATCCTATCATACTGTCTTCTGTCAAAAATACCTCCCTGTGACTTTACATCCCCTTCTGTTCAAGCAACCACTTCAGATAATATGAAACACAGGAAAGACCAGCATAATATGAATCAGAAAGCAATAAGAAGCAGTATCTTAGAATTTGCATAACATAGCGATATTTCTTGTAGTTCAACCTCTGGACCTTCTGCCAGAAATTTCTATTCTCTCTGTATCAATAATATATGATTAGACACCACTGTTTTGAAATACCATACATAGCTGAGAAGCAGCGCCAGAAACTTTAAGTACTGTAGAAAATATGGTCTGCAATTTTCAGGGAAATGTCTGGAATTTTTGAAAAGAAACTTAGAGCACCTTATGTCCCTGTTAAAAGAGAATGCAGATTCCTCAAATCTAGCTCAGCACTTTGATCACATAACAAGCTGCCCTTTTGCTTTGGTGTTTAGGCTAAGGACTGGACAGGACAAGGCTAATAAACCTGCAGTCACTGTATCTGAGGATGGGTGTCAGTCCCCTCAGTCCTCACCTGTGCTCACTGCTTGTAGAGGCTTCAGCAGAGGTGGCACAGCTGACTAAAGTGGGACATGACTCTCAAGCAAGGAGTCTACTGCAACAGCATCTGTACCTTCTTCCAGAGCCCCTCCATCTCTTGAACAGGCAGGGCTTGAGATCCCATTTCTAGTAGTCTGATACCTGAAGAGGTGTTTCCTAGAAGGAGTTGCAAGGATGAAGCCCTGAAGACCAGGAACATCATGTTGTCATGTGGTAGAGAGAGAGGAAAGGGATCTGTGTGCAGGTCTGCCGCAGTTTTAACCTGCTTTTAGGTTTTCTTGTATTCACATTGTTTCCATTTAAAATACGGTTTCATAACTGTGGGGAAATTATGTAGTTACAACACTGTACAGGAAGCTGAACAAAGGAATTGCCTGAGGGTCTTGTGGGAGTGGATACTCTACCTTACAACCCTAGAATGCAAAAGCTTTGTATGTAAGGAAAGAGGCTGTTTTAAAAGTCTTTATCAGACAATACAGGTATTTTGTGGAGTGCATGTTATAGCTAAAGCACAGGTCTCACACAAATGAGGAAGCAGCAAGTGAGAGCAACTTACGAGAAGAGGAGTGTCCAGGAAGAGGTGCCTGATAGGAACAGTGGCTAATAAGACTGCCTAGAGAAGGAGGAATGGGGGGGACAAATAGTCTGGGGTTGCCATAGGCTGTGTGGCAACACATCCTATAAGTCAGCTGCAGTTCGGTGCCACCTTACTGCCTGGGAGAGCAGAGGACACAGTCCTGAGATTTGGCACAGACATGCTAGTTTATAGGTTACTGCAGGTAGTAGGAAGCCACTCACTGCCCCAGCTATTCTGCACCAGGAAATCCGAGAGGAGAGCTTTAAATTCTTCTTGCTGTACTTTGAGGAAGGTGCAGTTGGAAATTATTTGAACTCATGTTTTTTCTTTCAATTTCTCTTTCTTTTCTCCTTTCATTGAAGAACTGGTTGATTAGGTCATTGAAATAATAGTTTCTGAAGAAGCATAGCTCATTGAATGCCAAAGTAGTTTAATTTTCCCAGGTTTCTGAGTGGGTTCTTAAAGTGATCTTTACTAAGGACCCCTAAGGATTGAACCTGATTCTATTTGTTGTTAAGCAAAGCCTGTCAGAAATGCTATAATAAAATGCAATGGAAAGATGAGTACAAATACATAAAAAAAAGGAAATAATTTAAAAATGCCCCCTCACAAAATAACCCCCCAAACAAAACCAAMCAAACAAACAAATCTGAAGGCCAACAGAACTTTGGAAAAGAAAAGGCTATGGAAGGCATTGGACATTACGTTTACACTTTCCTCTGATAAAGCTGAAGCCTAATTCAGTTCTCCCTGAATGCAGAAAAGAGCTAGGACTGCATTTGGCAGCCCATAAAGTATGGGCTTAGCCTGTACTGCCTCATTTGGCATACCAGAGAATGGAGGAAAGGACAGGATAGCCAGATGCAGGCTAACAAAGGGCACACCAGTCTCATCACCCTCTTTTTTAAATTTCTTTCCCCATCCCCCCAGAAATGCTTGTTTGCACACTAATGACTTTTTGTAAATAATTGGTGTCACAGATATCTGAGGCTAAAAATAGTCTGAGTGGAACTTCATGTCTATCCTACTAGGAAAATGTAGAGACCAACTCCTGCAGGCCTTATTGAAAGTGGCAGCCTAGAAGGCTCAGAAGGTCTAGAGCACGCACTAAAGTCAAGAACTTCCTCGTAGCATTTGTCAGCTCTTCTAATCTTGCTTTGTGATCTTAGTTTCTTCAGGCCATTGACAAATCTTGGAGATGTGAGAGGTACAAGAAACTGGGCTCCAGAAAATCTAAGAGCCTTAGCAATTCTGACCAAATAAAGTTGTACCTTATGGCTGAGGTCCAGTCCTGTTCAAAATAGCTTATTTAGGTCTATGGGGAAAAGAGAGAACCTTCTGGGAGGGAGAGTTTGGTCCTAAACTGCCAGCCATTAGATACAAGAGTCTTTTGCCAGCCGAATAGGAGAAGCTACTTCCAATAAAGCCAATCAAAAGCAATTTCCCTGCTGAAAGGTGGCCTACCTGAGACACAGCAGCCTGCACCAGCTGCATGCCACTGCTGTCAGACTTGGCCGGGTCTGTCAATTAAGGGAACACAGAGCAATCTGTGAGCGCTGAAAGGGATCCCTTCAGAGCCCTCAGTGGCTGAGAGACAGGCCCATTGTCTGCGTGCATGTCTCACATAGTTTCAGAGTCCTGATAAGCAGGCATGCCATGAAAAACTGCATTATACGGTGAACTCGGGAATACTTTTTCTGGGGGTAGATGAGATGGGGGGTGGGAGAAGAGGTAACACTGCACCTTTGCATTGTGGGAGGTGGGGCAATGAAAGACATCGCATTTGGTGGTCCCCCAACATAACCTGCTTTCTCACAAACTCCTGTTGAATGATGAAGTCATCATTTCCTCTAATTCCCCTCCTCCCCTCCATCCCTGTAATTTCTTCTGGAGTTCAGAAATCAGCTGGGAAATTACTGCAGCACTGAGAAAACAAACAGCTTAGCCACCTTCAGCTGCTGCCTTGCCACATGTTGAAAGTCGTTTCTCCTAGGAATCTGGGACCCCCAGGGTCTATAAGTCTGTGGGTAGGGAAGAGTGAAGGCTTCAGACTTCCATACACGTGTTGTAGAGACCATAGAATAGGAAGGTTGACACAGGTCCTAGGGGAAGGAATGACTGTGGTTCCCTCACCAGCTGCTAACAAATGTTTGCATTCATCTTCCTCAGGTTTTAGCCTGGTGCCTGGATCCCTTGGTGCAAATGGGCCCCTTGTTTCCTAGATATAGACGCAGAAGGGCTGGTGCTCTTGGATGGGCACATCTTAGTCTAGCACAGGATGTTCTCTTAGACTCCACTGCTGGAGCTTGGGAGTACATAAACAGGTTAGTATATGCAAAAATGTCTGCATTACAAAGCAAATAAAACCGATCACTAGGTTACTTTTGTGTTATCTTTTTAGGCCATTTTGCATAGAAAGAGAAGGTTCGAGCAGAACTCTCTTTACATTGTGGATATTTTATTTTAAAGTTAGCTTTCTGTATGCTTGGAGAATATGGAGGCTGTACTCTGTGTGATAGGATGCAAAGAAATGTGTACATGGGAGCAAGCAACTCTGTTATTAATGCTGTAGYATAGAGTTGGAAAGAACCAATGCTGTGGTTAAAAAAATGCCGCCATCCAGGACCTGAAGCATGGGTCGCAAGTGACCTTTCCTAAAACTTTTGCTTTCTCCTTCTGGCGGAGGTCTTTTTTCTGCACTCACTGAAGCTGGTAGTCTTCATGTTTAATTTTAGTTACAGGCACTCTAGATCATCTTCATTCAGTGTTTAAGCCAAAGTTTATTGTAGACCATGCCTACTTTTGACTGTCACAGACATGTTGGACAAAAGCCATTTTTGATAAGGCACTTCAATTCTGAGGACCTACCAAGGGATGAGCCTGGCCCATACACTTCAGCTTTCATATCAGTTTTTTTGGCAGTGCAGTGGGCTGCCAAAGAGAGGATTGGATTTCTGATCACTCAGTCGTTAGTCTTCAGCAGATATACCCTTGTCAGGCTTTAGTGATTGTATGCAGCTCACCCAGTGTACAGTGACACTCCAGGAGATGGCAGGTCCTAGTTTTTCCCAGTTGGGGAATATGTCTTGGCTCAGCTTATTTGATAAGAAAAATTAATGAATTTGTTACTCGATGGAAGCTCCTCTTTCATCTCTGGTTTGGTGAGGCTCATAGAAACCCATTTTTCTTTTTGCGTTAAGTAAAGGTCCCATCATGGATGCCAAATCTTAATGTCTATTCTCACACTCTTCACTGCACACTTCTACCATACCTCCCAGTCCTGGATAAAGTTGTTTTGCTGACATACATAACTTATTTTCAAAGATTTTTAAATTCTTGTGTTTAACCTCTATTTTATTTCTTTCTGTTTAGGTATATATATTTAAATTRATAAGAGAGACTGGCCTTGCTTTAATCTCTGTTCCTCAGTTCTTCAAGCCAGTCCTCTCTAATGTTCATATTAGTCTCCCAAAAACGTATGTTTCCCTGCATCCTCACAGAAGTGCAATTCATGACCTTTCTTCTACCCAAGTGCTGGCAGACCCTTCTCTGAAGCACACCAGAAGCCCACAGCATCCACTCAGTCACACTGTGGGCCCTGGAGGGCACCTTGAAGAACCTTGTAATTTCCTTTTGTTTGTCTGTCTTGGTGTCTTTTTAGGCCTGTTGCATCTGAGTCATTCTTGATGAGGGAAAGATAAGCTGAGGCATCCCACAAAACTGCCAGCTCTATTTCCAGCAAAATGAACTGTCTCTTTTGAGTAGCTTATATGTAAAGATAGTCCTAGCACAATCTTCACATTGCATTCTTACTTGCTTCAAAGAACAGTGGACTAATTAAGTGAAGATATTTAGCAAATTGTCATCAGGAGGCAAGTGAGCCACTCAGGGAGATGAATGGGGCAGTTTGTGCTTCTTGGAATTGTTATTTCAATATCTTGTCAGGCTCGAGCAGATACCAATGGCTTCAGGAAGGCTACACATTCAATCTTTCATACATGCTTGAGATAGAGGTGAGCTGCTCCATTGTAACACGGAAGCTGAAGAGCAGAAGGGGTGGTGTCAAATTGATTCCTGGTGTATCCTGCAGTAATTTCAAGGTACAGAAGCCCATTTCTTCTCCTTGCTGTGCTGTTTGTACCCGATTTATAAGCCAGTGCTCCATGTTGGAGCTGTGCATCACTAACTCTCTGTAAGAGTCTTTGCCTGGTTTCCTCAGTTTTGCTGTGCCTCCCTACAGGCAGGTATGAGTGACTGGATGTTTTTGTATATTTTGGATATGTACCTAGGGTATCTAAAGGGAAATGTTTTCCCTTCTAGCACATATTGCAGAGACTGCACAGTCTTGGTGTCTACCAGAAAGTGTACTGCTAGACATCTACTTCTTGGAGCCCCTGGGACACTTCTGTGGTTTAGAAAGTGGAGACCTTTGATCTGTGGTTTGTGTGGGAGAGGTAGATGATGCTGTGGTTTGCAAACAGCTGATGGTTCTCTTTCTTTCAAGGAAAAAAAATAGTGTTGGTCTGTGATAATGCAGGACATCACGTGACTGACTGGGAGCATACAGGATGATGTGGTTTGCTCTGCAAGCTGCAGTTCACCAGTGTCATGGTATATCTTTAAGAAAAGGTGACAGTGTTGGTTATGTCTTTAAGCCACAAGCCTCCTTTAGGGGCAGCAGGGAATGGCCCAAAACCAGCAATAAAACCCCATGAGCTGAAAATTTCCTTCTGCATCTCTCCAGGGCACATAGCAGTTGTTCACCCCAGGCAAAAGTGCTCCCCCTTCTTGTATCCACTTGTCTGTAGAAGGGATGTTTGTCCATGAGCACCTACCTCATCAGGGGTCCTGCCAGTGGCACAGTCTACTGCAATTTTAGAGTTCAAAGGAGTGTGACTGCCATTATCTGTCATGACCCTGGAGGTTATGTTCAGCAGTTTGGGTAAGGACTGCTGAGAAAATGTTGAGTTCGAGCAGGGACTGCTGTGTGAATGTTTGTGTCCATTTGGGGAGGGTGACACTCAGAGTAAACAGCTCTGAAGGAAAAGAATGGAGCTGTGCTTGTACTTCTGCAATTTTGTGAAAAATGATGTGCAAGAGTCCAGTGCCTAGAATATAAAATCTGGTGCACTGGATTAAACCAAATCTCCATCTTCCATGTGATCTTGTCTCCCTACAAAGTGAATATTTAAGGAAGGGAATAAGAATAGGATGGGTAGATAGTAAGCTCTCTGATATATGATGTCTGGAAATCAGAGTTCAGAAATTTCTTGAAATGGAGAGTACATTGGACTCATTAGGACTGGTATTCACCACTGAATTAATATCAGCCCCTTGGGCTCTCACCACACAATCGCCTTGGGCAGCAGGTCTGGCAGAATTTAGAAAGGTAAGAAGAGAAAGCTGTGTGTTGATAGGGAAGGAACTAGTGCTGAGACCTGTAACAGTGTGAGCACTGCCAGGCATTGCAAACTGGGAAATCTCCAGCTAGGATGGAATAAGAAGGGGAAGCATGTAAATCAACTAGATCCAAGACTCTATAAATACATCAGAACAAAGCCACACAATTGTGAGACTGAAAGTGGGTGATTTATTGGCTATGGTCCAGGTTTTCCTTACAGAAGCCATTTTCATTTTGCCTAAATACTTAAGAACATGATTAATTTGTCTCTGACCTCTTGTATCCTGTGGGCTTGTGGGGTGGCCTCACTCACAGCAGCTTGGAATGACTCTGGGCAATATTCTACCTCTCTTCAATAGTGAGCTCTTGAGCAGTGCTGCTACAGCCCCTTCAGCAGTAGCCTGTTCCCAACATGCTTCAGCATTGAGGACATACCCGATACGGTTGTCTGGCACCCACTGCAGATTGAGGACACGTGGTACTGCGTGTGGCCCAGGAACCAGGCACTGCAGCAGCCTGTTGGAGCCGACTGCTAGAGCTCACCTGTAGCTTGTGTGGGAAAGGCCTGTCTTAGGCCCTAAAACCTGAGTTTGATCCCTTCTAGAGACATTGCCATGGTTTGAGGAATGGGATTCTTACAGGAACTTAGTACCATTTTAATTTTATTTTTTTTCATTTCAGTGGTGTGCTGTAAAATCCTACCCTGAGGACTTATGTATATTAGCAGGAGTGGAGCCCTAAAATTTTTGAATGTGGTTTTTGTTAAATCCTTAATAACTAGGTGACTCCTACTTATCATTGCGTCTTCAGAGCTGCTGACATTTCCAAGGAACACTAGCAGGTCAGGAAGTCAGCTTGGAGAAGCCAAGCTGCTTCTTTACCACATTACACTCACCTAGCCTGGTGCTTTATAACTCTGTCTTTAATGATTTTCTCAGCTATTTTTCCTGGTACTGGCGTAAGGCTCACTGAGGTCTATAATTTCCATGATTGCCCTTAGCACCTCTTTTAAAAGAAGTGCAGAGCGTTGGCTTCATTCCAGCCTGGTGGGAGAGTGGCTGTTTTTAACGATAAATGGAATGATTTTGTTACTAACTTCTATGAAGTTTGATTTCTTTAGAGTGTTTGCATAAATGCCACCTGGTCCTGGAGGTTTCTTACTCTTTCAGTTTTTAGGTTTTGTTATGTCTTTTTTCTTCCTTTTGAGTTTTTATCTGTCTGTTAAATGTATCTGGCTTCATCTGTCCTCTACTACTATTGTTGCTATTTGTGGTTACAGGGTTAATGTAACGTGATCAAGGTACCCAGATCGAAGACTGGAGACACTTTATGCTAAATAGTTTACATGTATCCAAACCAAAAAGAGTTCTTACCTAGGGGACTTTGTGGACAGGGTTAAGATAAATTGAGCCTTTATCTAATTTTCTCCCATGGGGCAAATGGAAAAGTTTACTTGGATCAGCTAGGCCAAGAATAACCTTGTGCAAATGTCCCTGAGTTCAAGAACATTGCCCACTGGTGGCAGTCCAGAGAGGAGAGGCCACAAGTCTAGGATTCCACAGCTTTGATGTTCCCATATTCTACTCCTGTATTTTAACTGCAACACTACATTTTTCAGACTCATTCTATTTTTCTGGATAGTTTGAAAGTCCCTATTCTTATGACTCACGGTAGAACACCCCTGCACAGGCATCCCCCCTTCACAGTTTTGTATTTCTGACTGTGTCGGAACAATAAGGTATCCAAAACATCATCGGTCAATTGACATTGTTTAACAACTCAGTGTCATTACTTGGGAGAAACTCCACAGTCTTTCCCCTTACATAGTTCCTGTCTCCTCTCCTCACCTCACTCCTGCTGTCAGCATCTTCCTGAATAGAGCTTGCTAAAAGAGAATGAGCCCTACCCTTTTCCGTTCTCTTCCCTACTCCCAGCAGGCAGGCAATATGGCAGAGTGTGGTCTCCAGTGTCCCTTTAGTCACTTCTCTGCTGTCGGTGTCATAGGGCTAGTGTTTAAGCGTTTTCACGCTGGATTTGAAATGAGATTATAGACTGGTCCACTCAATTGACTTAATGGATTTTAAGAAACTAGATCCTATTAATGCAGTCAGTGCCCCAGGGTGCCTCTCCTACTGCAGACAAGATAATCTGCCATGCAAATTAAATCCTGCCTCAAGATGCAGGGCCTGCTTAATGTGATCCATTACACAGTTTACTTGTTTATATCTAATATTGTAACAGGAATAGGCTTACGAGCAGCAGGACTCAACTGAATAGAAGAGTAAATTACCAGGAAAATGAGGTTTTAGAGCCTCTCTCTCTTCCTTTCTCTCAATCTCTCCTATTTTCTTCACTCCCTCTCTCTTTCACTTGTGAAAACACATTCCTCTTCTGCTTTTTGCATGTAGGGAACAATCAAGGAAAATAATATGGATGTGAGTGATGGATTCTGCTTTTGTTTACAGAGGTGTAAATTGGGAACTTACCCAGGAGAAGGAGCTCAAAAGGATCGACAAAACCTTTATGGAGAGGTGAACATTTCTTTAGCTCTGCTGTCTGCATGGGATTTTGGAATGGGGTATTCTGAGTACTCCCTTTTACTGCAGAAACTTACGGTGAGATTTTATCTTTCTCCAATGAAGTAACAAGAACAGACATAGGTGGCAATGGTGGACAGGAATACAGAGACTAGTCAAATTGGAGGACTGGATGTGAATTCAGGAAAGAAAACACAGGGATACCAAGTTTGGACGTTCTGAGGGAAAGGAGTTAGAGTCCAAGGAGGAGGGGTTCAGCAAGGTCACAGGCTTTTAACAGAATTGACTCAGGTCCATATAGGAATATATGCCCAAGGAAGGTTCTTGTATAAGTGATCCTTTCAAGGGCAGGAGGGCGGATTATCTGAACTCTCACTTTTATGATGCTATAGCTTGTGTTAAGGATCTTGAGATGGGGATCCACAAGTTTAGGAACACTGACATTATATTGGAAGATATACCTTTTTTTATATGATAAAGTCAATGGCTTGTTCTGGAGTTCCTGGGATAAGGATGTGAAGAATGAAAGAAATGTGGCAGGACCCACAGCATGAATAGCAAAGAGGAAATGGATGGAAAGGTCTGCTTGAATATTTCAAGTTGTAGGTGACTGGTATTAAGAATAGATGAAGGTCTGATTCCCATTTGGTTTTGTTCAGTTGCAAGTGAAGTCTCAACTCATCCCCATAACTAAATCAGTTTCCTGGTAGGGGAATATCAGCAGACTGCTTTGAGCATATGCAGACTTGTATATGCTGTACCATACAACCACCAAGTACAAGTGCTGTGCACACACAGTGTGGCTGTGTTGCTTTAGCAGCACTAAGGGCTGTAGGCACAGTGATGAGTTGGCCTCTCTTCAGATTCCTAAAGGAAATGGGTGGTTGTGATATAGGAATGTGGTCCTGCTGTGATTTTGTGCAATGCCTGTAAGGGATCTTAAGATCCATGGGGATTTCTGAGTGAGAGTCTAAGGCAAAGGCAGGCGCATATGTGGAGTGATTCCCTAGGACTTGACACAGTCTGTAGAGGGGTCACTGTCTGCAAAGACACTCTGTGGACAGACCTGGAACTTCCCCCGGGTGCATGAGAAGGAGGGTGCATCAGGCTATCTCACTTTCACGATAACTTATTTGATCTATTTCTGCAGTGATGGGAGGCATATCTGTCAGGATTCAAACAATAATCTGCAATTCCTGTCATTCTCATAGACTTTCTCATCTCATGTAAACCAGTTATTTCACCAAGCCTCAGTTCTTAGTCTGTAGCAGTGTGATTTCTTCAGTCTTGTCTGTGCACGTGCAGCTCCAGCACAGGGACTGTGCCTTTGGTAGTAGCCAGAACTATGTGTATTACCTCTGGGGCCCTGCACACCCAAATGGTGTTGGCAGAGGGTTTATTCCCACTGGTAGCAGAGAGAGGTAGGTGAGCCCCAGAAGTGTACATGGTCTTGGATGGTCCAGACCTCATTAACTGGTGCTGACTTGAGAAAAGGTCTCTGTGCCAGGGAACAAGACTGCCTTGAACCAACACTTTCGCCATCTCTGCTGATAGCACCTCATGCAGGAAGAGAAGCAAGGGGAGGAGGGAAGTGTTTTTTTAACTTAATTTAAATCTTTTTATGAGATTTTCACAGCTGTGATCTTATCAGGGTTTGGCTATAGAAATTAAAGCGGCAATTATATTTTCCCCTTCCTGGAATGTAAAATAAAGTCTTGTGTAAAGTGCATTAAAAACTGGAATGTAAAAGTGTAATTAATGTGGAGCAAAAAGCACATTGCGTCATTAACTTTTTTATTAATATTCTCACGCAGTGCAATTTCAAAGCTCAGTGCCACTCCATTTCCCCCAGTGAAATATCTCCCACTCTTTCATTGCAGCTACCTTTAACCTCATCTTTAATGGGATGACAGCAGCTTTCCTCTGGAATTACATCTCTGCTCATCCATCTGTCCCACTAGATCCTTTCTCCTTCCACTTAGGGTTCCCATCAGGCTAGGGTGCAATTCTGTTCCTAATGGAAAGAGAGGGGGATAATAGCATGAGATTCGTTTGACATCTGTAGAGCAACAATGGAGATACTTGCGTATCTGGAGGAAGACTAAGGGCTAGGATTCTTCTGCTGAGTTGGAGGAGCAAGGCTTCATCTGAAAGGCAGTGCAAGATGTCTTGCTTGCGACTTGCATCTCTAGAGATTTTTCTAGATCTGTTTAGTCTTGCTGTGTTAAGGCCTAGTCCTGCAAGTAGTAGTTGCTAAGCACCATCTGGGTACTAACTTAATTTCCCTAATTTTGTTGTCTCTACATGCAGCAAGTATTTTTCATTTGCTGCTGTGTAAAAAGAGGGCCCTTGCTTTCTGTGAGATGTCAGCCCAGGCTCTTTGTACTACCCCCATAGCATTGATGAGAAGGCTAATATATAGCTCTTTTCAGCATAGTTCAATTTCCCAGTGTCGGCCAGTGCCACAGAATGAAGAATAGGGCTGAAATCAGGAGTGATTTGAGTGACAGAACTGTAGTCCAATATGCAGGAAGCAGACTAGAAGGTCTACTTGCAATGAAATAAAACACTCATCAGTTGTGGTGCGTCATGTGCCCTGTATTGTTTTACAAGAGACGCCAAGGGATAAGAAAGATCTAGATTCACCACTCAATTCTTTCTCATTTTTCTGGACTCCATTCAGCTCTGGAATTGGCAGACACCTCTCAAACTTCTTTTTTGAAGACCTATAACAGTTTGTCTGTCACAGAGTGGCAGATGATTTGTTCCCTGGTTCCTCAGCTTAGCTCCTAGCTTCCTCTCGTTCTAATTCAGTGCCAACTTACAAGTGAGGATCTGAGTTTTAGTTCCTGCAATTATTGCTAGGCTTGAAGTAGAAGCAAGGCTTTTGGAGCTGCCAGCTATTTGCTTGGTTTTGAAATGCCTGTAAGACTTTAGCCTAGGGTATCCATGTATATATTCACAAATGGTTCATTATATTAGATCCAAAAGATTGTGTCTGTATTTCCTGGTAAAGGTGGGATGTAAGCAATGCCTAGACTGTATTGAGTGAGATGGGACATTTACTGCATCTCATGATTTTATCAGATCCCTGATGGATATTGTTGAATGGGATTATCTGCTCGTCCATCCATCTGGGTGGAATTCCAGAGCTCATAAGTTGTTTAGATCTTACCCTGGTCCTGGGTGGTTGACAGTTTGCTTGCATCTCACTTGAAGTATTTACAACATGACTGTGGCATTTTGATAGTTAGGTCATGGCCAGTAAAGGGGAGGTGTATGAGTCAGCTCACGTCAGAAAGAAGAGGAGAAATTTGGAGAAAGGAATTTTGGCCTCTACAAGTCAACAGGATTGATTTGGATGCTGTGTGTACATGAGAAGCCTTTGGTGAGCCTTCAGAAAATGCTTTCCCAATTCTCACCTACACTGCCATGAAAGGCTACTTGATTTGTAGGGCCTTGGCCATGAGTTTCCTAGCACAGTAATGTATAGAAGAAAAATAAAAGATAGGCTAGTCCTAGAGATCTTATAAAGTGCTCTCTCTGGGGAAACTTCCCTTGAAGTATGTGATCAATTCTTTACTGTTAACTGTGCTTTCTCCAAAGATCTGAAGTAGCTAATAATGAAGAGAAGATGCTCTTATTTGTTGGCTGGGATAGAATCCTAAAATCCACTGAGTATGAGCTGGTATTTATTGTGATCTGCTGTTTGTCTGAAGAAGACATCCGATAGTGTCAGACTTCCCATTTATTGATTTTTCAACTGCTTGTTTAACAAACCCAATGCATTTCACAATGCATTGCCAATATTATCAGCATCTTAGTGGGAGTTTTGTTCACATTTTGACTGAAATTATTATTGCAGTTGCTTTGAAATTATAAAAAATTTAATTTAATGAAAACCATCTCCATGGAAATTATACTGGGTTTCAGATTAATTATGTATGTATTTCACACATCTGTGATTCTGAGGTCCTGTACTATCAATTTCATAATTCCTTTTCTTAAGGCTTTCTTCTGCAAAAAAAATGTCAGGAGGTAAAATGAGGGTGTTTACCAGTTATCTGGCACTTCACTCTTTTTCTATATGTAGTTGATTAGGTTGATGTTTACCAGCATCTTGGGACTGGACTTGAGAAGAACTATGCACGGTGTACTTGCCCGGTACTTTAATTCATAGTGCTTGAGTTCTTGTAATCCCTCCTCAGTGAGTGCCAGCTACCTGTCAGATGTCACTAAGTCAGGTACACCAGGATTAGAAAAATTACTTAGGACATGAGTGTTTCACTTTAGTACATTCTCATAAAACTAAGCGGGGGAAGAGGAAATGTTTGGCTTTGAACATATACTTTTTACAAGATGGTTATGTTACTCCTTATCATCCACATGAGCATTTCTGCTTGTGATAGCACTTTATTTTTTTCCCCACTGGAATTCTGCTCATCTGTGGCCTGTATGAAATAATTTAGTGATGCCTTTAAGATTTCTCAGCTCCCAAATGAGCAATAAAATTCTGATATTATAAAGACAGCACAATATCTTGGGAAACACCATTTTTAGAGAATCCCATCTAGTGATAGAAGTGCTTTACCTTAAACTGTGCTAGTGGTTGGAAGCATGCATTCCCCAAACTCTGTGTTAATCATCTCAGTCAAAATGTAACCTTTCTTCCAGGAGATCATTGTCTAGAATTTGAGACAAAGTTATTAATTTTAAAATGAGACTGATATACACACAATTAAGCTCTGGACATCTGTTAAATGCCCTGGAGATTGGGTCAGTGGCCAGCAGAACTCTACTGCCTTCATTTGAAAGTATGTCTTTAAAATAAAGTGTTTGTCAGGACAATGGCAAAGGGGAATTATTGGTTACTTCAGAGAACACACATTAAAAAAAAAAAAGGTTAAAAAAAGTGCACCCTGTCCCATCATCATCTTGTTGCATTCCTCTAGTTTTTGTTAGTGCCAAAGAGGCATATGCTGCTCTTTTCGATATTAAATGTTATGCTGTCACTATCCTCTTTGAAACTGTCACTGACAGATTAATTCTGTGTTTACTGTCCTAATGCCTACAGGGGTATTGCCTTTAGCTCTTTTAGTTTCATGCCATTTTATTCAGATTTTCATCCTATGTTCTTTGGACAGTTCTGCAGAGTGGTGCTGTAGGGTGCTGGTTAATACAACTAGTTTGGACATGTATTCCTCACAGTTTACCCTTCTTTGGCACCTCTTTGTATGCTGAAGCATCGATATTGATGGTGATTTCAGCTTTATCATGATCTACCTGCATGCTTTTCTGCTTTTGCTGGAGGGTATGTTTTCTCTCCTAAATGGGATTTGCATATTTCATGCTCATTCAGCCCAGCAGCTTTTGCTCTCTTCACAATCGCCTTGAGCCTTTGATCATTTTCTTCTGCTGTTTTACCCCAGCTTAAAATGCCATCTGTATCCATACCATCAACAGTTTGTTGTTCTAGTAACCGCCCAAATGGCAGTCTGCAGAAACAGCATTTCTCTAAAGGACCGTGCAGTCTGCACAAGTGAGAGCACTGTTTTTTGAATACTGCTGATGTATCCACTGTAGATTTTCAAATGTTTTTCTTTCTCCAATACTTTTCTTCTTGTAGACAATAAAATATGTTCCTTTTTACATTGTTAGTTACATTTTAGGTCTCTACAGTAGTAAAAGATTCTTCATCCTTGTCCCACAAAAGTCAAGGAGTTTCCTCATTTTGATGATTTTTCTGTTTACATTATGATTCATGGTTTATTTTAGCTTTTGATTTAGCAGTCATAGAATCTGAGACAGCACAGCTTTTCCACTTGTATTACTTACTGTGTTCATTCTGACTCCCTGTAATACATCTTTGACTCTTCTTTGGTGGTTTGGCTTCCTGGGTCTCCAATTAATATATTTACTGGGTGATATCGAAGACATAATATACTTTTTTATCCGTTATAAGGTGCTCTTTTCCCTGGTGTTGTTGCAATGAGTATTGAAAATTGTATTCCTCCCAATTTGTGATTTTTTTTTTTCTATATAATCCCTCCTTCACTTTTCCCTCTTCTCTTATTTTGATCTTTATAAGGAGTTACTCATGGTGGTTTTGATAATATATTGGCTTAAGCCCAGATATACAGCTGAAGACTCTTAAATGTCTCAATTGTTCTCAAGCTGGTAAAGCACTCATCTTAAACATCATTGCGTCCATAGCATCTTGGAGGAATTTGGAGGGCTCTGGTGGTACCCTCGTGTCTTTGCCTGTTGCTAGTGACGGCTTTATCTGCAGCAAGGACTGATCCAGAATCACAGTGATTCTGCACTGCAAAAGGTAGTCTGAAACCTGGCTTTGGGTAGGAGGCTGGGCATCACTTGCAGGAAAGCAGGGATGATAGAGCTCATTGCAGCAGCAGAATGGTTGTGCCTGTCTAATACAGCATAGCAAAACTCTTGTTTCTTGTGCTGGGAAGCAGTGGTGACCAGCTACTTTTCCATTCACTCTTCTCTCCCCTTCTAACCCTCATTGGAAATCAAACTCTGGGGCAAAGAGCAAGGCAGCTGCCTGCATCAGCTGACTACTACATCGCTGATGACAGCCATACCCAGCAGACACAAAAGCTGTAAGAAGGGGCCTATCTGATGAAGGCAGTAGTTGGGAATGTGCTGGCAGAGAGGTGGCCTTTCAGAACAGGAGTAATCAAATGCTTATTAGATTAAAGTGGCCACCTTCAGATGCACTTGGGAGCAGATGGGAAGCTGGTACAGTACCCAGAGGACAGGTGGGCTGTGCTTATGCCAGCTTGCTCTTCTAAGCAGGTGACTTGCTGTCTCTGGACTAGCTGAGGCTCTCCAGGCGTCTTTGAGGTGTTCCACTGTTTTGTCCTAGCAGGAAAGAAATAGAAGCCATGCACACACAGTGCAAAGCTGCATTAACAACTAGGCAGACAGCTGCCTGCTTTCAGACTAGAGCTGGCCTGAACTTATCAGTACACTGTGCTTGCAGCAGGGCAGCTCAGCACAGAGCACTTGCTGCTGCCAAGTGCTGAGAACTTCCTTGGTAGTGCTGTGTATTCGTACTTCCTCAGCTGAAGATCAGCAATGGCCTTGGAAAGGAAGGAGCTCCTGCTTATTAGTATGGTCTTGCTGCGTAATCATTAGTGAACTGCCAGCATTTAGGGCCTTATCCAAAATCCACTCAAACTGTGGGAATCTCTTGAGCTTTTTAAGGTAGATGTTTAGTTTTTCCTGTGCCTGCAAAGTTTCCCTGGGGAGAAGCAGAAGTGCTTTCCGTGTTCCAGTGTGTGGCTGCAGATCTGAGCTGTGCTATATGCCAGGCTGGCTCCAGCATACAGTGGTCAGGTGGCCTGGAGGTATTAAATATAGCACTGTCAGCAGTGAACGAAACCAAGATAAAGGGATACTTCATGGCCAAATCACTTTGTAGCTAAACCTACCCACTGTCTGGGAAATACATGCATTTTTTAAGCCAAGTGCTGGCTTCTGAGCAAAACCTGTGCTCCAGACACTTGAAAAATGCCTGGTCACTGTTTTTAATTAGTAACAGAGTTATAATACCTTCCCCTTTACACCATGCTGAGAGACATATGCTCAGCTCAGTAGCCCCGTGAATGAGGAGGGGAGACTTAAATGGTGAAGAGAGATTTCCATTTTCCCCTTCAACACTCTTTCCCAAAGAACCCTCAAATTGATTGAAATTATGTGAGAGAAAGAGGGCTTCACAGAGAAGGAGCTGGCTCTCTTTACAGGGTATACAATGAACTGAGTTTTGTTCAGGTAGGAGGAAAGCTAAACGTACCCACCCACCTTGTCACACTCAGAACTACAGGGACAATTACTGATATGCTATTTCCCCCAAAGACTAATGACATCTGGAAAGGAAGGACACTCTGTCAGAACAATTCATAAAAAAAGATAGCATTAAGGTTCTTTAAAACCATTAACCAGACACACTGGTAATTGGTTGAAGATATTTTCCTTGCTTGGTTGCCAATACTCTCTTAAACTCATGAGGTAGCCCTTGAGAACGGACTTGATATGTTGAGGTATTCTTGGGTCAGACATAGTTACTGCTTTGTCTTCTTGGTGGTCATCATGAAGGGCCACTTCATCATCTGCATGACCAGTAATGTGGATGATGGAAACTTGGGTTCAAAAAGTGGTGCAAATGGGTGAATTCTGTTTCCAAGAACTTGAGATAAATTATCATGCTGGATCTTCTATCTGTTCTGGCTGAATTGGTGGAACACATAACTTCTCTTCTTTTGAAAGAAACAGAAGAAATCTTTACATACATATAATCTCTTTGATACCTATCTCGAGTTTCCTCAGAACAATCTTAAAACTGAGGAATAAATTCAGCCCATAAGATGGGGAGCTGCTTATGGTTTCATCCTGTGCTATGCTTGTTGAGCATTTTCTAGAGAAGTAGGTGCCTTCACATTCTTACAGAGAGCAGGATGGCTATGGAGTCACCAGGTCACTATGCAGTCTGTCACAACCACTAGCTAACCTTGAAATAGACTGTGATCCACTTTGAGACACAGGAAAATGTAAAATGAAGCAGAGAAAAAGCTCGGCTGAGCAAGGAACTGGCAGAGCCTATCCTTATATTTTCCCTCTTCTGTCTCAGATGAGAATCAACAGATAACACCCATTTGCTGACCACCACTTGTTCCCTTATCTCTTTCTCTCCTTCCCCGTTTTCTGGTTGGACACTTTCTTCATTTTCTTGTATAGAAATGAACTTGGCAAGAGTCTTTAGGCAAGAGAGCACGCCTTATTCTCTAAGGCAAACTCCTTGATTATTGTGAGGTGATTTCCTTTAAATCTGTGCTGAAGTGCAGTGGAAGATTTGTCTGTGGCCAGACTCCAAGTCCATGGTTAATGCAGACAGAGAGAATGGAAGGACAGAATAAGAGAAAGAGGAAAGAAGGAAAAGGGAGGCACTGTGACCCCTGCACTGAAGCCTTGTGAGCATGGCAGAGACTTCTGTGTGTTTGTGTGGAATGGGGGCTGTTTAGATAAACAGATGGCAACAAATGGCATAAAATTATATACCCATAATGTCAGTTCATAACATTTTGTTCGACATACTTGATTTAATCGCTTAGCTGACGATTTTGCTTTTGGGCCCATATGGTGGCAAATGGCAAATGAACCCTCTTTACACAGCAACTCCAATCTGGCACTTTTATCACCGAGACTTAGAGAAGAATCCAGGAGGAGAGAGATGCAGATGGAAAATGAATGAGCAAGCAGGGTGGGGTACATGTGTGGGAAGAGGAGGTTTTGAAGGTGCGGCCAGGGGAGTGTTCTTGGGAGATGGAATTGGGGGGGTGGTGGTGAAATGGGGAAGGGATGGCTGGGGCAAAAGGAATCAGGATGTGGTGTTTTTAAGAGCATCTAAGAGATGAAACAGGGAATTTAGCAGGGAGAGTTTGASAGAAAACCTGTGGAGAGAAAGTACATCAAAATATAAGGGGAATGGTGCTAAAGGGAAAGGAGAGAAGTAGACAAGGTGGGGATAGTAGCAGATTTTTAGGAATTGCATTCAAAACTAATCTACAAACATAGGGAAAATGAGTGTGAAACCAAGAGAACAGATTGTTTGACTGGATTCTTCAAAGGGCCCAGGAACAAAGTCATAGGAAATGTACCAGATGAAACTGGGTTCTCCTGTGCTGTTATCAGTGTGGTACTCCTGAGAAGGAGTATCTTGAGAAGGGCAATGTGACAATGATGATTGAGTTCCCATGGCAGATGACTTTGTCACCAAGATTGTGGTAGTATCTGGTATGGTATTCTGACTGAAAAATTGCATTCTTCAACCTAGCTTTTCCTGAAGTTGTGAGAAGGCTGGACCTTCATTTTGAATGTCTTTTCAACCAGGGTATGATCTTGCAAAATGCTGAGAACTGTGAGTTTGCCTGCCAGTGAACAGGGCAGTTCTCCCAGGCACATCCAGTGTACCTTCATGTATTCATTCTGTGATAGGGATTTTCTTTTGCACGTGCCAAGGAGAACATAGAAGAGGCACCTTTTTAAAGATGCTGCTTCACTGACCAGGACATGGTCCTCAATAGGATGGAAGTGATATGATGTGGTAGTACCATGCTGATGAGGCCATTGCCTGGTAAGACTGAGAAGTTAGAAGCCAAATGGAGATGAATATGTACTTTTTGATAAGATGTGTTTCCTAGCACAACAGCAGCATCCTCATTGCTTATAGTTCAGAATGAAAAATAAAAGCACTCACCAAAATCCTCACTGAGTCCAAAGAATTGGTCGATAAGGCTCAGGGAAATGTATTTCCTGTGATTCTGAGAAGTATGCTGCCAGTGAAATGTCATCATGACAAGATACATGTCTCAGCATAATGATACAAATAAAAAGTCAGAAGATCACAAAGAAATTTATCATAATTTAGGCAAGCTTTCTCTAATACCTCTTCTCCTTTTTTTGTATTCTTTTCTGAACCCTGTTCAATAGAGGAATGCCAAGCTGGTTCTGCTCACTGCACTGTGGTGATCAGTCCAACAGTTGATCTGAATCTGATTTGCACCATACTTGGGATGGTGAAGAGGGCTAGCTGCTGGAGAGTTTATAGCTCTTCTATGGGAAAGTTGGATCCTTCTAAACCACTGTTGTATATCTCTAACTGTTGGAGGAATCAGCTATAGAAATTGAACTAGGTCCAAGTTTCTTCTAAGATGTCCTTTGCATGTCTGGGCATACAGAACCCTCAGTTTCACTCTATTTCTCCTGAACATTGCTTCATGCAGCTGTGGCTGGGGCCTCCACTCTGTTCAACTAGTTAGTTTGTGGCCAATTATTACCAATTAGTTAAAGACTTTTTGTGTGATTGAGACTTATTGTAGTTAAGTCTAGATGGGGCTCAGGTCTATCAAAAGGCTGGGGTGACTCTAATATTTGTGGTACCTACAAACCATCTCTTTCTGACGAAAGTTAGTGCTCCCCCTTCTGCCTAGCTTTCCATCTTTCTTCTCCTGAACAACTGAAACTGCCTCCCAAACAATTCAGCCCAGCAGGCAGCCATGCAGTAGCAGTTAACTGTGGACTGTGTTGTTCCTGACTTACTGGATCCTACTGCCTGGTGGCGAGGGGTGCTATGTAAGTCACAGGTTTGCTGTCAGAATCCCCTTTGGAGGCTTATGGGCTTCCAGGGTAAGCCTTCCAGGGTTTCCTCTCTCTCCCTCCCTGTCCATAGCTCTTCTGAGTTCAATTTCAAAGTCTCTGCAAACTAGTTTGACACAGCTCCCTCCTTCTCCTCCCTCCCGTTCACACCCCCCAGGCTCTTTACAACTAAACAGTTTGTCCTTTTCCCGACGTTTTGGAGAATCTGGGAACGTAACTGCTCCAATAACTCATGTCTGAGCTCTCATTTACCCCCTGCCGGCATGGGGATGCTGCGCACCAGCCTCTCGGAATGCCAAATGAGTCGTGGCTGCCGCCGTGTCCCCCATGCTCCCTGAGGCCAGCGAGCGGGATCCCCGGCCTCGCTGGGGCTGCTCGGAGAGGGCCAGCTGGGCATCCTCACCCACACCCGAGTGTGCCAGTTCTGGCAAGCCACTGGAACTGGGAGGTGCTATGTGCAGGACAAGTGGTTCTACTGTTTTAGCTTTTTGGATACAGGGAGGGAGGGAGAAGGTTAGGTCCCAGAGCTTAAGAAAGAATAGGTTTGTAGCTTGGATCATAAGGGGTGGCTTCGTGCAGGGAAATCCACCTTATAACTTTGGCTCTGCCACTGATATGTCACGTTGTCTTGGCTCAGTCACTTAGCTTCTGCCCATCTCGGTTTCTCACATTATCTGAAGGACAGAAAAGCATTTTTCCTGCCATCCGCATGCAGCTGTGAGGTTCATACTGAGAGCTGGTGTAAAATGTATTGAGATCCTTGATTTGAGCAGAGCAGATTGTGATGAAAATCAGAATGGGAGAAGACTTATGAACAGCTTTGGAAAAGTGGGGATGCTTCTCATGCTCTGGGCTTTGCAGTTGATGGACTGGATATCTCCTAAACTTCCTTTTAAAACAACTGAGGATGATTTAGGGTTTAAATCCAGTCATGGTAGGGTTTGTTTTTAAGCTGCAAGAAAGGTTTGGAATTGTGGGTTTTTCCTAACACCATCTCTCCTCTCTGGCTCTGACTACATCAGCTGCTTTTCATTTGCATTCATCCTGCAGTGTATGTCTCCTCTTCACTGTTCTCTGACTACTCTGGTGTTCTCCAAAGGGTTTTTTTTTGGTATAACTGGCACAGGTTTCACTACCCACCCAGATCATGAGGCTCTGTCCGTCCACATAAGGAGTATTATTCCCGTTTTGCAGAAGGAAGTATGGCACAAAGTAGTCTGGGTCCGTCAGTCTCCTCTGGTCCCAGCACAAAAGAGGCGATTCAATACACAATTTTCACTCCTGTGAACCTGTAAGCTCGTTATGGTGTTACCAGCACCGCCAGGTGGGTTATCAGCTGTATGGTCCCTGAATGCCAGGCCGATTTACTCTGTCATCCTGTGTTCGGGCTGGCTGCTCGACTGCATTGGACCCAAACCCCGACCTACGTTCCTGAGGGATCCTGCGGGCCCTGTGGCCGACGGGTTTTGTTGCCATGAGGAGGTGGCTCCTGACCCGTCCCCGCACGTCTTGCAGCCGCCTCCCGCAGGGCTGCGGGTGCTGACGGGGGTGTTCGGCGGGCAGCCTGCCCGCAAGTCTCCCGGAGCCTGGATGAAGCTGGCACTCCCTGGAGCCTTGGGAGAGAGCGAATCAAAGGCGTCTCCCTCCGGAGCCTTCGCTCACGCTCCTCGCTGCTCTTCTTTCAGGATTCCCTCGGGAGCGGGGAGGTGCCCAGCAGGCAGGGCATCATCCCGTCTTCGGAGCGCCGCAGATCTCAGCCCTGGAGCCTCACCGCGGCTCTGCCGCGGCGTCACTCACCATCCTTCTCCCTTTCCCGCTCCCTGCCTGTGGCCCTGGCAGGCGACGGGAAGTGCCGAGGATGAGAGCAGGTCCCTGGTGTCTCCTTTAGCTGCCATTGCAGTTAAATTAGAACAGAGACCCGCAAATAAAGCACCCCCTCCCCTACCCCCCGTCCCCGCTGCCAGAAGCTCTGCATTTCACTCAAGTGCCCACCGGGGAATTTGCCCATTTACTCTTGTTATTTGCATGATAAAGGCTGTTCTGCTGCCTTTTCTGCAGCCTGCCTTAAAAAGGCAGGGAAGTTGGAGCAGACGGGTAGGAGAGCCAGAGGGGTCAGGGCACCCAGCCCCGAGCCCTCCTCCCCCGGCAGAGCCGCCGAGGGTGCCGCGCCAGCCGCCCCGGTGCGGAGGAGGGAGGAAGGAAGGCTCTTCCCAGCCCGAGGTTTTGCTTTCCAGTTTTGTTCTCATTAGCGGCTCTGTGCATTCCCTTCGCTCCTCACAAAGAGGCTTATTCTGGCACGGAAATGTGCCCTCTGGGATTTACTGAGAGAGAAAGAGAAAGGGAGGGGAAAGAGGGAGATAGACGGAGAGAGAATAGACGCTGATCCTGGGTTGCATCCAAGCTGCCTTAGCTGAAACTCAGGATGGAAGTGCAAAGGTAGCTGTAAGCATTTCTGATTGCAGCCCACCATCACAATCCTGGATTAATTACCTAGAGAAGCCTCGATGTTTCACTAGATTTAGCCTGGGTTCTTCTGCCTAAAGCTAGTCTGGGCATTTTTGATTCAATGTAATTTCCTTGAAATCAGCTGACATGGAAATACTCTGCAGTGATATGCCACTTTCAGCCCGGTTTTCATCCTGGTTCTGACTTAAATGAAGAGCCCCTTGTCCCTTCTGACTAAGGAAAATTTACCGAAATGAAAACATGACTTTGCAGAAGAAACACAAATTTTAAGACCTAGTCAGCAGTCAGGAAATTATCCTTTTGCTAGCTTTATTGGGCAAGGGTGGCTGGTGCTCAGCAGTGCCCTATTCCCATGCTTTCTGGCCTGATGAGGCTTCTTGTGCTTGTGATGCAGCTGGTCACCACATAGGAGCTACAGTAGTGATGGTTTACCTCTTGGGATGTTCATATTTGCCATGGGAATCTTCTGTTCCCTTCTGGGCTGGTGTTGCGTTCCTTTGTAGCTGTGGAGCTCTGTGTAGCCAGGCCCCTGTCATGTACCACAGTGTAGCTGTATCCTAAATTGTCCCCCTCAAATATCTCTCAGCTAAAGTGTGCATTTACCTCCCTGTCAGCAAGTACAACCAGCCCTGGCACTTGCTGTCTGAAATGCACTGTGTCGGCTATAGCTGCTCTCAGCCTTCTCCCACAGGCTACAACAGCAGGAAACTGTAGAGACTATAGAGATAGCTTAGGGAAAAATGCCCAGAGGAAGGAAGCTCTCTGTCCTGTCTAGGATGTTGAACCGTGTCATGTGGTCTTTTAAAATTTTTTTCTTCCTTTTTCCCCCCCATTTATTTTTAAGAGGCTTTGCTGCACACTGTGTGTACAATAGTGTGCCAGGTTAAGGAACTGGTGGAAGTTTAAGTAGGCACAAGCAGCAGTCATGGATGCTGTATCAGTGCCCAGCTGTGTTTTCATGGAGAGCCTGTGACAAAAACTTGGAAGCTATCCCCATTTTATGTGCTCCTCAGGCTTCGATGGAGTATTACTTGACGGAGAGAGCATATGGAATGCGATGTAGGATCTCTTATGACCGGTATTGGACTGACAGGGTATGCAGGAGAAGAAAGAATATTTGTAGTCCTGATGTACAGATGCAGTAAGATCTCTGTGAAGATTCTGTTTTCCTTTTGTCCTTCCTTTTTCATGATGCTCCTCTGGAGAGAAACTGAGTGCCCCAGTGATAGGCCACAATCTGCTGAGGATTTCTGATCTGTGCATAGGATCTTTTTTTATAAATTTACACCTCACTTGGACTCCAAAGCCTGTTGAAGGGGTCCTTGGGACTGTCCAGCCAGGTACATCCCTGGGTATGTACATACATGGGTACATACCTGGGCTGTCCATCCAGGTACAGTGCTGTCTGCTGTTTATTCTCTTCTTTAAGCAGCTTTAAAGGGGCAGAGGCAGGTATGTATGTGAGGATCTGCCCTCTGGACCTCAACTGGAATTCTCCACTGAAGAAAGGGTCACTGGATCTGCACATTGCAGCCTTTCAAAAAATCTTGCAAATGTTTGGAGGTGGGTTTCAAAATAATATTTTTTATTAACGTAGATGTCCTTGGTATATCTAGACAGATTTACTGATCCAGAACTTCACAAGCAGAATTTGATCAGTGTTTCTACATTTCCCAACAGACTACATTCTGACTGCATCCACAGTGGGCTTGAGAACCAGGATGCTGCTGGTGTATGGTCATGCTAGAATGTGGAGTGAGACAATACTACTACAGGGCCTGGGTCCAGTCCCATTACAGACCCTCACTCCTGCTCAGGATGGGTTCCAGCAACAAAACTCTACAAGCTTGCATTAAATTAGGGAAGCAGGTTTCTGCAAGCATGTGGCAGGTTGCACAGCCAGGATTCTGGCATCCTAAGTAGGTTCTGGAGCCAGCAGTCTGGGAGCTTGTGGCAGCTCAGAGCTAGTGCTTGGGAAAGGTTCCAGAATGAGGTCTTAGTGGCATCTTCTTTTTTTGCTGTTGATCAACAAGTTCAGAAAGTTTGTTCTCATATCTGAACGCTTCTATATCTGGGAGACCTTTTGCGTTTTCAGCATTGGTAATGATGCCAACTCCATTCTCTCTTCTTATCTGTGAGGAATCTCATCTACAGCCCTACCTGTTGTCTGAGTGCCCCTTCCCAGCTGCAGAGCTGTGAATCTTCTGGAAGAGGATCAGTCTGGAAATTTCTTTCATTGCCTTACTAGTATGTCCGGTCCCCAGGTCTGCCTTTCCCCAGTACATTGATGCCAGTGTTACATCTGAGAATAAACATTCCTTCTGAGATTTGTAACTTACTTTTTGGTGGTATTTGTTGCACTGTTGACCTAATGGAGGCATTCAGTTTAACAAGAAGCTCTTGACTAGTGGGCTTCTGGGAGGCCTGTCAGTCTCTTCTAATGGCTTTCATCTTGTACTATTTATAGATTAAAATTCATTTGAGATGGCTAAGCAGGGGTTTTACTCACTCTGAAATGGCATGATTTGCTTCTTCACCTCCCTTGGCATCCAGAAGTCTGGACATACAGAGAGCTTGGCTGTGACTGCTTCTTGCCCCTGGAAGGCACTGTGGGAAACATGGCAGAGGGATGTTGCAGGCATGTCCAGTAATAGTCTGGACAGGTTCAAGTAGTTTGGCTGAGGAAGACACTGCTGAGAGTATTGGGCAGGTCTGTCTGATTAGTGACATCCGGAAAGACGGAATCAGAATGCAGGGACTAAAACTGTAACTCTTGGCACCTTCCACTGTATGCTGGGCATCCATAGCAGGTTTTATGTGGCCAGGGTGCTGTCTTCAGGTAAGGAGAAGCAATTCTCTATTGGAGCACAGACTTCCTATGTAATTCTGAGAAAACCACTTCAAATTGGGATTGTCTCAGCTCACTTTAGATAGCTGGGAGTCATCTCATTCTAGGATACTTACCCACACAGTAGTTACCACTTGGACATGCTAATGCTCTCTCCATTGTCTAGACCTACATAGATGAGACTACAGCTAGTTTTTTATGTGGCAGAAACCTGGTGAGATGAATCCCTCTGAGCTTAATTCTTCATATGTAGAGTGGAAATGGCAGCATTGCATAGTGAAATGACTGCAGGGTTATACAGTGAATGGCATAACATGCTAAGATTCTGCATTGGTGGAAGAGGCAGGAGAGGAGCAGAGGAGGTGTCTGTGGAGTAATTTACCTGCCAGCATACTGTGAGCTTCTGACATTTGTCCCTACACAAGTGGAAAGGTGTTTAGGTTGTTCTGATAAGCCTCACAAAACCTTGTTTTTGTTATTTTCCTCCAAAGCCATGTTTAGGTTGCTTAAGTTACATTATGTCCAGCTATCTGTTGGCTTTTCCTGGACAATGGTCAGACAATGAAAAATACAGTATTTCCATCATCATGTTGGGAAACAGTATCATAGATAGCTCAGCTGCTGGGGTTTTTTTAGAGGTCTCTGGACTATTATTTCACTTTTTCAGGTTTCCTCCTGAAGCTTTCACTGTGCAGATGTAACCATTACGGGCTTCTGTTCTCTGTTTTTACCGGTTCAGATGGGAAATGTTAAGAAAGTACAGTGAAACAAGAATGAAAGCACTTCTTAGAGACTCTTCCTCACTGCATTAAGAGGCCAAAGGTTATGAAAGGGGAGTTTACGCTGAAGAGATTCTTTGCAAGCCCTCTGAAGCAAGTGTTCTGCTTTTTATTACTGGTTTGAATTAAGATTGATTTTCTTCAGATTCCTGGTCTCCCTCTTGGGACCAACTCCAAAAACCCTGAGGCTCAAATGAAAATGGAAGGTGCTAATTAAAAGCACCATTTATCTCTCTTTGAAAATAGACCCCAAGAGTATGTGGGGATTGGTGGGGGTTGCTTCTGGAAATAAGCTGCTCTCCCACTTGATGTTGCAGGTGTTCAATGCTAACAGGACTGTTAAGAGTCATATGTTAGTGTCAGAGATATGTAAAATATTATCTATGAGCCCTGGTTCTGTCCCAGCACAGAAGCAGATTTGGGGTCTGAAATACATATGACCTTTGGCCAGTGTTGGGTAGGAATTACAGGTACTGTTGTGTATCCAGGAGATGAGTGCGTGTTATATCCCCACTGTACCCAATGTATAGAGTGTCAGAGTTGAACTGCATGCTGTTAGCCCTGAACATCTTTAATTCATTTTCTAGGGTACTGGCCAAACAGGGCTGTCACACTCTGACACCTTAGGACTGAGACTATCCTCTGGCTGTCTGCCTTGTTCTCCCTTTCTATCCCCCACCTCAACAAGCCTTGGAATAAGTTATGTTGGCACATTGAGAAGAGGAGGGGGAGGAGCCAGGGACTGATAATGAGGAAATGATCCAAAAACTTCCCGTCCTTTGAACTCAGCTGAGTGCAACCAGAATGGTCAGTTCACTTATTCTTCTGTCAAGTAGACCTGATCCCAGCTGCTGGTCAAGATTATGCTACTATCACTGCACAAAGAATAYAGAGCTAGGGCTGTATCCACTCCTCATTAGTAACAGAACTGGGAAGTCTGCTATGTAGAGTCATGGAATTGTTTAGGCTGGGGATTTCCAAGATCATTGAGTCCAACCATTAACCTGGCACTGCCAAGTCCACTACTAAACCGTGTTCCTAAGTGCCACATCTACATGTTTTTGTACTGCAGAAGATGCATGGGAATATAATACCAATAGAAGTAAGAAGCCTTTATTATATCTATTTTGCTTGCTTTAATTCACATTTTAGATGCTAGAGGGTTAGTTAAAAGGATCAAAGTAAGAAAGCCTATTTGTAGCCTTTTAATGAGATATTAAAAGTGGACTCTGAAAGTTTGGTACGAGACTCCCACAGGAACCAAAAAGGCATGTCTACCTACCTTTGGCTTCATGGATATCCGTAGTCTGACGACAGATGTCTAGAGTTGTTTGGATGAGGTGCTTCCATCTCATGGTTATTCTCCAGGGTGTTATCTCTACCACACTACTTCCAACAGACAAGTAATCCTTATAGTGCTGAGTTTAGTGCAGTCTCCTTGCTCTCATTGTATGGTACCTAGAAAAGATTTGGATCGTTTTTTGAAGGCAGAACCTAAAAATTCTATCTTTGAGAGGCTCCCCACTCTTTTAAATGAGTTCAGAGAAAATATTGTACATTAAAGGGGAAATATCATCCCTGATCTTGTGTTGTCTGCTTCTTACTGTGGGTGGCTAAATGCCTCTTGGAACTGGTGATAGGATAGGTAATCTTTTGCTTTTTATCATTGGCTGCTAATGCCAGTGAACAAAAGTTCCCAATTTCTGCAGCCTCTTTGGTGAGGTACAAGAAATAAAGAACTGGAAGCTGAGTGTAGTTTTTGACCTGTACACACGACAAAAAGGTAAACACTTTTCTAACAGCGACAGAGGATGGACTAAGTTCTGGATCAATGAGACTGGGAGGCAGTGTTGCTTTCCACATCTGGAAGAACTATATTCTCTGTTCTTAATCAGCAAACTGTTGCTTTGGTGACCAAAAGAAAAAAAAAAATCCATGATGGCTGGTTTCCCTGTCTTTCCTTGTATTTGTTGTTGGTGATTAGGAGAAAGTGGTTGCAGTTTGGTTGTCATGGTGCCCCAGCAGCCAAAAGAAAATGACATCCTTTTGCCATTGCAAGGAAAAACTTTACTCTAGAAACTTGGCAAGCTGGTCAGAGAGGAAGTGATAGAAAGTCCCTGGTACCTATCGGGGGTTAACGTTGAGAGTTTCAATACACATGGCATCCTGCAAGTGAAATTCCAATTGCTATGCGTGCTGTTGATTTCTGGGCTATAACAACTGCTCTGGAATGCTTGTGCCTGTTTTCCGGGTCTCTGTTGCCAGTGTCTGTGGTGCATCCTGTACCAGCCCCATTGATACAGGTTGCTGTATTCCCAGAGTAAAAAATCTATGTTCTCTAGTATTTTAGTAAGAGACACCTGACTTTCTGGCTCGTTGTCAGATTTCAAACTAGTCACCTTGCTTTATGTGGTTTATTTTCTCTACTAGAGAAGCAGGGATATATTACTATTGCTCTTTGCAAAGCTTTTTCTTGACCTGAAGTGGAAGGGACATTCCAACACCTTCATGGAGAGACAGGCAATGGATGCAGGAAACACTCCACAGGATCACCAACAGCCCGGATGACATAGGCAGCATCCAGGAGATTTCCCTGTTTCATTCCAGCAGGGAGACACAGGTGGCACCTTGGTAAACATTTCATAGCAACTTGGCCTGGAGCAATACAGGAGAGCACTTGAGTTGAGTGTGCTCACCACTGTGTCCCCCAGTGCCCTGTGCAGCATCTTCGGCTGTTGGAAACCAGATCTGGGCAGCGTGGAGCAGCCAGGCAGGAGGCGGCGAGGGCAGGAGGAGATGGGTGCGTGTAGAGTGCCCCTGGGGCTGCCAGGCACCTCTCATTAGAATACATTTGTTCCACAGTATTACAGCCGGCTGGTTCATCTCTTAGTCTCTTTGCAAGGCTGTTGCTTACAGAAGGTAGAGGCAGGGACTTGGTCTGGGTCCAAACTCTGGTGCAGCTCTGCCTCTCCTCTCCTCGGTCTCTCGCTGTGCGCAGAGCCGGGCCCCCTGCTGTGCCCTCGCCAGCTTTTACAGCCGCCCTGCCTGTCAGAACAAATGGTACGGCTCAGAAAATAAACTCATCTCATTTGTATGACAACACGGCCCCTCCGGTTAGAATGCTGCACCATTGCTTTTAACAAGGCTTTAAGCTGTTCAGTTCGGAGATTGTATTTCAATAAACCAGAAGCTGTAACAAACGCACTCACTCCTGCTCAGTCATCCCAGGCGTGTTCCCTAATGCCTAACCTAGACTATGATACCCTCACTGCTCCATGCCCTGGCTAAGGATGCCCAAGCTGAATGATGTCACTCTTCTTCCTTCAGCATAGCCTGAATCCCGATCTCATGTACTGCTCCCTACAGTGGAGAAAGGAAGGCCGAAAAAGACCTTTATTGCTGAATAGTTAAGTGGCTGTGAATTTCTTCCAGTGCTGTACTGTGACTTTTTCAGTCTGTGTGCAGGGCACTATCTGGATGCCACACACTCTGGTTGTGTACGTGTACGTGTGAATGCAGATTTTTCATTTCTGTATGTCTCCCATGTTGTGAGACTGTGTGTTCCTGCTTACCTGTGTATATCCATCTGTGTGTTCATGTCTTGTTTCTGTGTGTTTGATGTTGTTGGGTTTTGAGGATACTTCTGCCTTTATCTGTCTTTATGCAGCCAATGCTTGTGTGTGTTTATGCCTCTCACTGTGTACATGTATTCCAGTGAGCACGCTTTCATAAGCCTCTTGCTTACCAGTATTGAAGTGTGTGCAAAGGTCTCATTATGTTGCACATTTCCCCTTGGTGTGACACATTCCCGCAGTTCACAGGCAGATCAACAGTGTCTGTTTCTTATGTGCTGCTTGGAGCAGAGTGGCCCAAAAAGGATCCCTGGAGTTTTAGATGAACCTAAAGGGCGCCTTGTTAATAAGGAAGGAAAAAATTACAAGAAGACGGAAATAAACATTCAGTATATAGTTGGTGACAAGCAGCTCTTTCTAAAGCACACCTTATTTTTTTTCCAATGATAAACAGAAGATCTGGTCCTCTACTGTCAAAGTCAGTGGTAGATTTTCTAGGGAAAATGGTTGCAAAAATCATATATGTAGAACAAATGAAACTGTGTGTCAGATAGAGGTGCACACGTGTGCCTGTAAATGGGTCTATTATTCTCTTCTTTCAACAGCCTCACTACAGAATAATTACTTAAGGTTCCTCTATGTCTTCCATACTCTATTTAACTTGTGGTGGATCAAATATGTAACTATTTTATCTTCTCCTTAGCACAAATGCTTAGAATCAAGAACCTGAATCCTCACTTTGACACTAGTTTCCTATGTGACCTTGACAAATTACTGTGTATTTGTGCCTCCTTCATTTGCAGGAAGGGCAACTGATAGCAGGTGGCCTTACAGAGATGTCAGAGGGCTTGTATTGCTAACGTATTTTGAGAACCCTGGAGTAAACTGGTACTGGCAATCACAAAGTATTCACTCTTTAGCAATATTAACGTTGCTGATAACCAAACATGCAGTACACCCTTGAGTATGTGATGGATTTCCCTTAGGTAAAAGACAGTCTCTGGGATGTTAAAAGCAAAATCCTGGCTGTCAGTAAAACATGGGGTCTAACAGCGTTCCGACTGAAAAGGTTTGCTCTCTTGACTGGACAATAGGTAGCAGATGCTGCACTCGTTGATGAGTTGGGCTTTGTGAAGCCAAGTTTCTGTCCCCAGTTGTTGGGCATAGGGTCAGGGGCTCCCTCTGCATATCTTCTAATGCCTGTGAACAGGGATTTCCATGGTGGAGAGTGAGCACTAATGGAGTGCACAGCCATTTGTTAGCCAAGGGCTTGGGGTTTGGGGAGCTGCGCACATTCCTGCTGATGAGTGCATAGACAGAGGAATAAACAGTGGCTGTCAGATTTACTGCTGCAGCAAAAATAAACCATTCGTCAAAGAGAGGATAACACAGGGATGCCAACAGCTTGAGGCCATGCCACCTTGGGATGTGATCTGGTTATAGCTCACAAACCAAGCAGGATGGAATATAAGTTCCACTGGGATTTAGTTTGAGTCCATTCAGAAATGCTTCCTCTAGAGATTAGAGAGGAGAGTGCTGAAGAGTTAACATGGGGTGCACAAAATATTTCTTTATACATTGTTATGAGGTCCTGGCAAATAGCAGACCAGGTAAAAACTAGTATTAGTTTAAACTCTATGCATTAAAGCATTTCTGTCCTATAAATCTGTTGCTCCCAGTTACAATGCCAAAAGACGACTCTTCAGTATAGACAAAAGATGGTCTCAAGGCTTTGGTGGGCATTCAGACTTTTAAAAGTACTGCTCTCTGCATGCAGTACAGCAGCATTGATCAGAACATTTGTGGTAATTAAAAACCCTGTGGCAAGTTTCATCAGGGACAGGTGACAGGTCAGTTAATTATTTTTAGGAAGCAAAATTCCCTCCTCAGTTCTGAACAAAAGAGAAAAGTAACAGCAAAATTAACTTTTCCCCGGGGAGATATGATATTGCTATTAATATTAGTAGAATATACTTCCTTTTATATTTCGCAACATTTTGGTGAATGGCAATATACAGAATACATTAATTATGTGTTTGGCAAAAATTAGCAATAGTTAGCAAAGAATTATTTAACCTGGAAAACTGAAGCTGATTTTATGACAAAAGGGGATGTAAATTTAACCCGAAGAACAGATTTTTAATAGCAGGAATAAGGCTGGAAAGTAGAAACGTTGATACAGGTTTGTCTGGTGGGAAGTTAGATGCCATTGTGTACAGAGATGTGTCATGATTGCTAGTTGTCTTCCTCTTGTTATATTTGTGTTATAATACATTTGTAACATTTTCTATATAGTTAAAGTGGCACGATACTGAATAAGATAGATTTGTCCACTTAATATTTCGCTGGAGTTACTGATTCCCACGTTGACAAATTAAAGGGACTAAGGCTTGGTGAAGGACCAGGCTGCACCTAGAAAATCAGCATGCCAGAGTACTGCTGCAACAGTGTCCCTTTGTATAGGTCCTGGGAGATGCAAGTTGAAATACATCACTCGTATGAGCTTCACAACTAGGGTGTATTGCCCTGGAGCAGGAGGAGTTTGATCTCACTTGCACACTGGATTGTGACTGGATGTAGAATAACGAGAGATACTTGGGTACCAAGAGAAGCATGCTCAGAGAAAAACAGAACACAGCGTAGTGTGGACTGACTATTCTCTTACTTGTAAGAGAATTGAAAGATACCTGTTAAAATCTGAGAGAGCCTTGCAACTCCCAACAGAATTGAAGTGGGAATGAGCAAACATCCAAGTGCTAAGTAGAAGTGGAGTAAGGAAGATGGAGTGCGTAGTTCTGAAGATCTGTGCCTGCCTATCTTTTATGACTGTAACAATTAAGATAAATTGTCTAATGTGAAGCTGATGTTTTGTTCGTTATATGAGAAATTTAATGAATCCCAGAGATGAAACTTGTGGTTGCTGTAGCTGAAGCTGTTACAAATGGATTAGGCTTTGATAGTCTTCACGGGCTGGGCACAGGGTAGACCTGAAAACTAGTGACAAACATTATCCTGAGAGCTTTTGTACAACTGCAGAGCAAACACCACAGCACATTCTGGTCCTACATGGCAGAATTGGCTCACATTAAGCCCTTGGAGAGACTCGGATTTGATGCACGCACCCAGTTGTCTGCCATGTTCAAGGAAGCCATGCTTATTACTATAACATCCCCTTTCTTTAGGCAACCTACTAACTCTACCAAAAACAAGAATGAAAGAAAGCCTAAAAAGGTGAAGAAGGATTTTCATTATGAAGTTAATTAGCTTCTGAGCCAAGCTGCACCTTTTCAAGGGGAGGAATTAGAGGGATTTAATTGCTTTATCAGCCTTCTCTTTGATTTTCAGCAATCAGGCCGATTCCATTTAATTTAACTGCCACAGATGAGAAGAAAATTGATGCACTCACCTGCCTTGGAGCAGAAAGAGAGAGTGAGAAAGAAAAGTTGGAGAAATTGGCAAATATAGTGTCTGCAGATTAATGAAAACCAACAGCATTTGCTCACAATTGGAAATGATGTGCCTGCCCTGAGGTGTTTGGAGCTGTGCATGTGCCGCTGTGCATGGTGATGTGAGACCCATGTTAATGGCAGAGAACAGGGAAAAGCGGGTGGACCCGCCCCGGGGAAAGAGGGACATATATTTGTGAGATGATCAGGGATCAATTAACGACTGGATGTGCAGGGGGGTAGAGAAGAATGGGGGAGGGAAGCAGACAAAGCCTCCTACTAGCAGATAAGCAAGCAGAGGTCAATGTGCTGAGTGGGCTTGTGTGATATCTGTTGTCATCCTCTACCAGTGGGCTGTGTCCTGCACTGGCGAGGTGACAGGGTTGGTTCATGTTACAGGTAACTGATGTTTGTTTTGCTGAGGTACAGGGAAGAGGTTAGAAACTGCGGTGCAGCATTTTGGTATATAGTGTGCCTTTGCTTTTCCTTCTGTCAGGATGGGATTTCCTGTTGCTTCCTTCCATGCTCCTAGAGATATTTAATGTAGTAGTGCATAAGACACAAAACCAACATGTTGAAGAGAAAGAAAGTAAATGGAAGTGGTGGGAAGAGCAGAGCATGGTCCATGAAGAAGTGACGAGGAGAAAGTGGTGTGGGAAGAGCTGAGACCTGTGGAACTGTGATCCACAGGATGAGAATCGAGTTCCTCCAGCTAAGGTGTGTCTTTGCAGAAGGTCTGCTGGGTTTTGGTTAAACAAAACAATTGCCTGAAGCTGTCTGTAGTCACAATAACAGTCTGGGAAAGGCATGTGGTTCTCAGACCTTTGCTTTTCAAAAATGAGAAATCTTGGAGGTGTCTAGAGACCATCATTCAAAAATGGGCCCAAGTAATTTTAATTTTTTTTAAATCATGACCCAAAATTATAATGTGACTGTACTGGAAAGCCTGATTTTCAGTGGCAGAGTACTCGGATTCCACAATGCATTGCTTTGGGAGTACATGAGCTAATTTCTTCACCTTTGGTAGCCCCGTTTCAGGAGGGCTCTTCCCTCACCTAAATAATGTTGGGCCAAGGTCTTGGTTGGAAAACTTTGTGCCCTTTCAGTCTGTGCAGCAAAGGTGAGACTTCTCCTGGTTCTCTGGCCAAGTATTTGTTTGAGGGAAGATGGTAACTGTGGGTGAATAAAAAGGATTCAGGAAGATGGCACTTCCTTTTCCTGTGCCTTCTCAAAAAAAGATAACTAGGGGAATGAATTGGTTTTAAGAGATTGTTTTCCCCCAGAGAAGACTGTTTAACTGAAACAGAAACTTATCTCTGAAATGTCAGTTTCACTGACATTTTCTTTCACAAAAGTTTTTGACAGAAGCCTCTCAGTAGGATTGTCACCTTCCATTTCAATCCTTCGAAAGCAAAAGGTGTTTTTTCACTTTGAAATTACTCTTTTTTTGAAAAATTTGTTTGATTCTGTGATATTCAGAAGGGTTTTAAGTGAGAATATTAATTTTTTTGACTTTTATTTTATTGGAATAAAATATTTTGATTGACCCAAATCTGTTTCTGCCAGGAAATATGTTCTATGACAGATTTCTTTTTGTGTGGATTATTTCCCGTCCCATGTTAAACAAATTTCAAAATTGGAAGTTTTTTAAAAAATGAGAATTTTCAATTTCTCTACAGTTACCATAACTGGGACTTTCTTCTCCTCTGGGATTCTGAGTCTGTATTCTGTTTCAGGTCTACATATTGAATTTAATAAATTTCTTATCAAATGGTACTTCTCCCATTGTTTAGATTTCATGTTATCTTTGGTGCAACCTGATTATGAGAATGATCTCTAATTATTTGTTGAAGTCCACATTATGTTTTGATCCGATTAGCTACATTATGTTAGATCCTACTGGAACTGCATGTTAAGAAATGGCTTTTCTCAGGGAAAAGAGGGAAGATGAGCAGAAGCAAGGGAAAGGCAAGGAAAGGCACAGAGAGCTGAATGACTTGGCCAGGGCTTTGCAGCAGTGGGGAGCAGACTCAGAAACACTGCCCGTGTGTGTGGACCTGTAGCGAATTGCTAAAAGACGATAGCCTGGGCTGCCTCTGTGTCAGCCCATCTCTGGGCTTGATACCAGTGGTCAGTCAAGAATAGAAGCAGGAACATTGAGAAGCTGTCATCACCCTCACAAGTCAGCCTGTAGGTCTTGCAAGATGGAGGTGGTTCTTTGCTGGAATCTAACACCTTTAGGTATAGTTTTAAGAAGGAGCAGCTTTGTGGGCTGTAATTAAGACTCTGGAAGAGAGTTTTTTCTGGTGATTCTCTCCGCTCACCCACAGCAGGTTAAATGAAGGGGTTAATAAGGTATTATTCCCCCACAAAAGCCCTGACGGTGCATTTCCTCACAGCTTGCCTGCCAGGCTTGGCCTAGCTCTGTGGATCAAAGGCTGGTTATCGCTAATATTGAGCTGTTGTAACCTCTGTCCCCTTTGATTAAAGTGGCGCTGCTGTGAATTTCTCAGTTAATCACGCCTTGGCTCACAGGGTCAGCTTGCAACTTGGCAAGTTCAGAAAACTACAGTGGAGGAGAGAAAGGTAAAATGTATTATGCAAATGCAATTATGATTGAGTCCGACTCCATCCGGCCAAGGCCTTGTACTGCTGGAGAGGCTGGAGGGAGAAGAATCAATATCCCATCCTTCAACAAGAGCTTCTCGGCAAGGAAAGGGGAATGGAAAAGGAGACTCTCCTTTCTTCTCCCCAGAACTTTCCACACCACTGAGGAAAGCAGGGTTTTGGGGGCTCTGAAGCCTTCAGCAGGTGCAGTGTGTTCAGAGGAGAATGTGACTTTCCAGACATTTTCCATCCCTAGGAGCTATGATTTGCAGTTTTTCCTTGGACTACATTGAAATGGGAGCTCTGCCAATGGGTTCAGGACCACTAATTCTGCTTTCCACTCCACATCACTTCTCAGACCCTCAGGATGAAAGGAATCAGCAGGCATCACAGCAATGTGGATCCAATTTCAAAGCACACGGTAAGATAGGTGTGTAAGTCACTAGGTGTATGTGCAGGGCAAAAGATGAAGGTTTGAGCCCCAGGAAGGCCATAGTGTGGAATGTGACATTCAACACAGTTTGCAGTGAATTAGGTTAGCGAACACAGCAGCCTAACCTTGTTTTGAGGATCCTGAGGGATAGGACTGCTGGGTAGAAAGAAGAGATCATAAGAGTTGAGCCTTATTATGAAAATCGTTCTTTCCTGTTCTGTGTTTTGATTCCTTACCTGCACTCCAGAGTGTGACGGATTGCCCTGCCAGATGGAGGTGGATATGAGTGTTCCTCAGCACTCAGGATACGGGTTATTTTTTACTTAAGAAGGTGCCCTATTCTTAGTAGCATTTCAGTAGCCCATAGAATCAGTCTGTCAAGAACTGGACTGTCTGCAGGCATGCAGTAAACCCATATGTACATGCAGAGATTTTAATGATGTAGAAACAGCAGGATGACGTACCAGTTTTGCAATCACAACAGAAAAGCTTCACTGAGCTGTGAACTTTCCTAGAGAATCCAAGTAGAAACAAACTATGGCTATAACTCCACTTTTTGTTATTATTATTGCATCTTCAGGTGTGTTTTTGCCAACCATCTGTTGATCAGGGTTTAAATCCTACCTTGCAGAGTTGCTTCATGAGAGGTGTGCAGCCTAGGAAAGGTCATAGGTGTCGCCGAGTGACTGAGCTGTGGTTATGAACAGTTCAGCAGGAGCAGAACTGTGTGCCCAGAGCTACAGCTCTCCTGTGGCAAAATTCATGCTTCTGGTGGTCCTGGCTGACTTCAGCACAGGTTCTAATGTTCAGGAGGTTGCTTCCAAAGGGTATTTGCTGTTTTCGCTGGCAGCATCTTTTCTTATCAGTTCAAAATCTGTTGGGATCCCAAACTAATCTGCTATGTCATCACATTCCTACCTTTCTTCCTACTCCTAGGGGAAGGAGGTGTTTTCCTGTGACTGCTGAAACCTGTTGTGCTTTCTGGCTGTGATGGTGAGAAGAGGGAGGGAAAACAATGAGATATTTCTAGGGAGGCTGGTGTTCAGGAGAGCTGGTTAAGGTGGCACAGAGGAATGTTTCAGCTCCAGCTGTGCTGCAGAGCTGAACTTGTGAGCTGAGGAGAGGGGAGCAGGCATCACAGGGGCCTCTGCTGCAGAGTGCGGGTCTGAGCAGAGCGCCGAGCACAGAGCGGGAGTCAGGACTGCTGGAGGAAGAACGAGCACGGCAGGGCATTCTTGATCAGACCCACTAATTAACTGCTTGCTCTTATTTTATTTACTCCAGTCTTTCTATTTTTGCATCATTTGTTTCCTTATTCAAGTGAAACAGCAAGTAACTTTTTAAAATTTAAATTCAGAAGTGCTGGAACTGAGCTCCTGCTGGGGAGAAAGTCCTGGAACTCTGCTCCTGATGGCTTTTGGGAATGGATGACAATGTTTCATTGTCTCTTGCTGCCTTCCAAAAGTAGGTACCATTCTGCTCAGTTGGGGCATGTGGTTGTTATTATGCTATCAAACCTCACAAGCATGGGAACAGACCACAATGCCTGCTGCGGTTTCAAAGACCCCTAAGCTTGAATTTTAGTAGGTAACCCATACAGACATTTTCCCATTGTGAGCTTTTCCTCACTTTACATATATTTCTGCCTTGTGTGCTTCTCAATCCCTTTGCACTGCTTTGTTGTTTTGAATTCCTAATGTATAACAATTCTGTATTTTTTGGAGATATTGAAGATATTATCCAGCTGGCTCAATGGTGTGACATGATCCTGAGTGGGTTTTAATTTAAAAGTGCAGTTAATAATAAAATATAATAATAATGCTAAATTACAGCTCTTTTGTCAAGCTGCTTTGGGAAGGTAATGCAGCACTGCTGTCTCCATTGCATGGATAAATTGTGGCTGGGCGAAATGATTCACCCAAGGTCATGGGAGAAGTTTGTACTAGAGTCCGGAGGTGAATGAGTGTTCCTGCTAGCCCATCTGTTGTATCATATGCTTCCTTCCTACAGAAAGTGTGTTTTCTTCCAGCTTTTTTTTCCCCATGGGCTGAATCTCCCTCTGATATTTGTTCAAGCCTCTAAGAGAAGAAACTGGCATTGTGCTGTGAGCCGAGGATTAATAGTTTGCGCAGGCCCAAAATGAGTGCCTTCTGTGATTTCAGTCTAAGCAGTAGTAGGTTCACTGTCCAGGAGATAGTCATGAAACAGCACAGCCAGTGAGACTGCTCCTCATGACTCAGGATTCAGTAGGGCTCTGCAGAACAGGGCTGCACCTTGAACTTCCTCTGTAAATTGTGAACTAACGTAACTGTGAAAGAAAGGGTGTGATGGGCCAGAACCAAAACTCTTAAATCTCTGAATCTTACTCCACGTTGTGTTTCCCCTGGCAAGAGTGAGGACCTTTGGCCCAGATGAACCTTTCAGCATCCTTTCTGTGGTTTCCTTTGCAAGTCTGGATCATCTGTAAAGGTGATCAGTAAAGGAGCTAAATGAAATTAGGCTCCCAGGTCCTTTTGAAATCCAGTGGAAGCTGGGCATCTCTAACTATTCACTTAGTTAAAAAAATCTCTAGGGACATACAATGGGCTCATCAGAGCAGGCTTCTTTGAAAGACTCAATGCCATATTTCTGTAGTCGTTAGTATCTGATCTCTGCAATGCTGGATCCCCCAGTAGTGCTGATGCTATTGATTCAGCTGCAGGTACAGGTGGAATTTCTGTTCAGTGTGATGGAGCACTTGGTAGGATTTCTAGGCATGCAATGTTTTTAAGCTTCACAGGGCATGCAGAAGAGTTATGCCTGAGCAAACAGAAGTCATGGTGTGATGGGTCTGTGGCTCAGGTCGTTATAGATCTTCAGAAGAGATATTTCTATGAATAGTCCTTGCCATAGAATACAGCATTCCTGAAGCTGCTCTGATATATTCCAATTTCCCCCTGAAACAACACTGAATACCAAAGTTACTCAGGAGGTAAATGTTAACCCCCTTTAATTTAGAGGTCCAACATAAAAGCTTGTTCCTTATTTATTTCAGTTAATTTTTTCAATGGTGCCTGTCATTGTCATATCCTGCTTTCTTTCCCTGCATCTTCTATCCTTCCTTCCTTCTTTCCTCCTCCTCCTTCTTGCCCTTCTTTTCCCTCCTTTCTTCTCTTCAGCCCTCTACTTCCCTGCTTCTTGATTAAAATGTTGACTTTAACTTGGAATTAACCTGATTAATGTAATTGAAAGTAAAAGTCCGCTGCTCAGCACTTTGGGTGATGAGTGGAGATGGATTGAGAAAGAAAGCTTTCAGATTGAATACACTTCTCTCCTCTGGCTGTTAATTGCACCGTTTACTGGTACCTGACTCACTGACCGTCAGTGTTTAGTCCAGTTAATGATGATACACAGTCCATACTTTCCAGAGATAATTAAAAAACATTCTAGCAGACACTGCTGCAGAGAGCTTTTCTGTCTGTGGCTGTCAGCAGGCCCCAGGGGTTAGGAGTTCCAGTATGTAGAGACAGAATGTTCTCTGGGTGCAGAGTTGAGCTGGCCTTGGTTACGCAGGTGTTTTGCAGAGATTCACAGAATGGTTTGGGCTGGAAGGGATCTTAAAGATCACCTAGTTTTGCCCTCTCTGTTGTTGGCAGCGACAGCTTCTACCTATGTAAAAGGTGGATTGTCCAGCTGTTGGGCTCAGACACACAGTCTGCCTAGTCACTGTCTCTGGATCCCAGTCTCCCTGGTTGCTGACATACAGGCTGCTGAGGCTGCAGTCCTGCTCCAGTTGCTCGTACAGACCATCACACCGGCCAGGACTTTCCAGATCCCAATAGGTGATCCATCTGATCTGGAGAGCTGTTCCCAAGGGCTCATGGCTGTGGGTTTCACAACTGGAGACTGGAGCCGATGAAGCAGGATGGTAACTACTTCACATGTTGGCTTTAGTGTGTCTCTCTTTTGACTGTACAATATAGTGTGTGGGTGAGCATGGAGGCTTTCTGGAGATGGGAGCCTATTTCTGTACTTCCAAAGCACTTCACCTAAGACACAGGATTTTTAGGTGGAGTGCTCTCCCCATAGTAATTTTGAGATCTTATCCATAAGGGATAAGAGTTCAGTGAGAATTAGACGTTTAAAGGCTTTGTGCATCTGGATTGAGGTCTCTTGTGGCATACTTCTACATAAGCAAAATAGGAATGCTCAGACTTCCTTACAGATGGGGAACTCTCAAATTACTCTGGGCAGAAATTTACAGAAAATGCCTTGGCTGACATATGCTGGAGATTCATATACACTGAAGTGATAGCAGAAAAAAAATTCTCCAAATATGAGAATCCGTTTGGAAGCAGATTGGCAAGGGGTGTGGTGAGAATTCTCATATTGCTGAAAGAAGTATTCAGGCAAAACAGGCAATCTATAACAATGCCAGCATTGGTTAACATACTTGCTAATGACCTGAAAAGGGAATAAACACAGGAAAGAGGAACTTGTGTGACAAAGATTGGTATGCTGATCAAGATCAGGAAAGATGATAAGGATCTCGTGAGGGACTGACAGCAGTGGACGAGTAGGTAACATAAAAAATAGATTTACACATAGAAGGAATCCTGAAATAATCTACTTTGACCTCCTGAGTGAGGCACATGTTGTACAGTTAAGAGAGTAAGAACTCACTCTTTCAGTTGACACTTTGTTTCAATAGCTAATCACAGTAAATTAAAATTGAGGGCTGTATTTTTCACCTGAATTTGTGTTCTAAATTCTAAGCCACTGGTTCTTGTTAAGTCTTTCTCTGCTAGATTAAAAAAGCCCTTTTATACATTATGTTTTTTCCCTATTCAGATACTTCCGTGTTAGACCCAATGCAAGATTATGCACACCAAAAGCTATGATTTGCATTTCTTGTATGCCTTATGCTGTCAACTCAGGAAAAAAAGCTAGGTGTCACTGTGACCAGCTCAACAAACATAAGTTCATTCAGCATGTCCTCATCCACCCTCTCTTGTCCTGCTGCCATTTCCCTTCACACATGGGCTCTGTTCAGTGACCTGACTATGAGCAGTGTTGAAGCTCTGGGGAAGAAGATGAGATTTTAATGAGAGGAGTGGGGTTAGTGTTTATATTACAATAGCAGTGAAAGGCTCTCGTGAGATCAGAGCCCTTGTCATGATAGGTTTTCTCTCTTGTTTAAAAAAATAAAAAGACAAGCAGATAATAATTTGGCTTCATAATCCAAATGATCTGGGATTTGGGAAGACTGTGTCCTCACACATAGGAAATCACATATTGGATTTTGAACTCACAGAGGGGATAAAAATGAGAACTGCAACCCTCACCTCTTGTCTATTAGTCCAGCACTGGTATTGCAAGATCCTTCTGCATCTTGGGCAACTTTTACACTGGTGTTTGAATACAGAAAAAGAATAAGACAGTGGTTTGGGGTTTTTTTTTCTATACTTTCTCCTATTTCCAAAAGACTGTAAGTCTGAATGTAGTCGTGGTATATTTCTATATATTGAAATGAAACTCTAATAACAGTAATAGTAAATGTTAGGGGCTACAAGGCTACTTTCCTGTGATCAGGCAACCCCTCTAGGGGATTTTTAAGCGTATAAATCTTGCCCATTCCAGGCACAGTATTGGTCAGGCATTTGGTCTGGATACCTAGCCAAAGCATCTAAAAATACAGAGTCCTACGTGTCCATCTAAAAGCATGTGTTGTTTGGATTTTTGTGGTTGGATTTTGGGGGTGCTTTTTGCTTTATATAGAAACTTTGAAAAATATCTGGTAAATCCCAACTTAAAAGAAAAGAAAAAGGCAAAACTTCAGAATATGAATGAAGAGCTGTATCACAGCTCTGTTACACAGCCCTTCCCTTTTAATGTTTTACTTTCCATTCCTATATGTGCTTTAGCATTTGTTTCATGATCTTTTTTATGCTTCTCTCATCTTCTCTTACTCACCCGTCTCTGCTCTATCACAGCTGCCTCTACTCTTCCCCAGCTGCAAGGACCTTTATCTTCATCCATAGCCCCAGGATGTCTTTATCAGATTTATCCTCAAGGCCATCCCATGGAGTATAAGGAGTGCTTTTGTCTCCATCCAGCAAGAGAAAAAATGAGACTCAGAAGAGCAAAAGTACTTTGGTAGGAGTCACCTAGCAAGTGTTTGGTACAGCTGGGTTTGACCAGCCCCTAAGACCAGGGGTACTTAGTCACTTAAGAGCTGGGTAAGCCTCTAGATTTTCACTGGGATTTTTTTTCACTGAAAATTTTTGTATCATACTAGCAGTGCTAAGGTGGAAAGAGGAACCATTTCCTCACAGCAGGCTGGTTCCTGCTCTTGACTGACCTGTGCCTCTGGAAGCGGGACATGGATGCACCTGGGGCATAACTAGGGTCTTTGAGACCTGGTCTGCTGGCCACTGGGTGAGTTCCCAAAGGGCATCGACCTGTCACAGAAGAGAGCAGTCCCTCTGTGGGTTGCCTTGGGCTTGACCTTGATGCTGCAGTAAGTTGTTGATGGTGCCTGAATGTGGCTGGTGGACGAGGCTCACTGAGGCAGAGCACAGCAGGAGGATGCTGCCATGGGACCAATTGTGCTGGCACCTGTGAGGACGCCAGGCTGGCTGTTGTTTGCTATTCCCTGCACACACGCAGGGAGCCTTGTGCACTAAGTGACATCAAGGCTCATTATTTTCATCAGATGCCACATTTGTAACCTGTTACCAAGTAAATTGTGATAAAATAGACTGGAGCAGCCCAGAGTCTGACACTCTGTGCTGAGATGGCTGCTGTGAGCACAGAAGGTAGGTGCAGAGCTTTACAAGACTGCTGGATTCAGCACCCTAAAAGGAGCAGGGAGCTCTCATGGATAGCAGACAGTTCAGGTCAGAATCAGCTTATGCTGTATCTTTTTTGCAGACACTGTGTGCTTGGGATGAAGGTGAACTATGTCCTTCCAGTGGGTCTAGGAGGTACATCTTCTACCTCTCTCCTTCTTCTTGCTAATGGGGAAACTGAGACAAGGGAAAAAGAAGTGATTCACCCAATGTCACATAGTGACTCTACAGCTTCATATTGCAGTTCTTCACCCTGTGCTTGGAGCCAAGAAGGGATCCCTCACAAGTTACAATCCAAATGGTAGGGTGAACAGCCATGCATCTGCAGTTTTCGCATTCTTTCCCCCATATTGGAGTCCAGATGATGTGTGTGACTTGCAGTGGCAGCTGACAACAGAGCAAAAAACCCAGCTTATTACTGGGGTTTAGTTTTCTGTCTTTAAAGATTCTTAAAGCTTGCACAGGATGTTCAGGTTTTTGAAGACGAACTGTGTTTGTTTCTGTACTAGGAGGCGCCAATTGTCTCTGTTGCTTTGTCCTCCCAAGCCTCCCCCTGCCCCGCAGGCACAGAGAAATATATTTGCCTTACAACATATTGTGAAGCTGTATTAGGTAATATCTTCAGTTTGTATGTGGAGAAACTGAGGCAAATGGTGAGAAATTTCTGCAAGGACTCTTCTGTATCTTTAATAATTCGAAAGCTGGGAGCAGGAGTCTCTCTGGAGTGCCCGCTCTCAAGATTTCTAAGCTGTCTCTGACATGAACAGAAGAATATGCTGTGGTTTTAAGGAATGAATGGGACCTTTAGTGGAGATCAGATCTTTCAGTGCTGCGCGTGTACAGAATTGAACTAACACACTTTATTTGGCTTCTAAATAAATACGTTTTTACAGGATTAATAGATGCTGAATAGCAAATACTAAAATGCTTCACATGTGAACAGTATATATTACTTGTGGTGCTGCAGTGGAACATACTGGAGGTAGTTATAATGATAGTTGTAAATACAGAGTTTCTTAGGAATCAAAAGTATTCTGTGATCCATAATAGTTTGAGAAGTTTGGCTAAACAGAAGCAATTTTAATAGCAATGTAAATATTTCACTTTGGCAAAATTAAGATGATATGAATTTTAGAGCCTTTCTCTATTCTGCTGTTTTACAAATAGAAGAAAATGCTGAAGTGAAAATGTTTTCAATAGAAATATAAACTTTTATCAGAAAATAAGCTGGTAATATTTGCTTCCAGATTTTTCGTTAAAAATATCTCTGGCATAGCTAAATGATGAAATACTTTATTGATATGAAAGGTACATTGTGGAGTGGAGGGGGGAGTGCATGAGCATTTTTTCTAACTTTAGTTTTGTGCATCTGGACTCTGGTTACAAGCTAACTAGCTCTTTACTGCAGCACTTCTTTAATGCTTACTGATCCCTTATAAATATAATAGAAGGTGTGCTCTACTCTCTGCCCCAAAGGTCTTACAATTTAAATTGGCAGTTCAGAAGAATTATCTCCCTATTTCAGGAACTGGAGCATAGCAAGATCAGTGATTTGCTCAAGGTGACATGGAAAGTACAAAAACCCAGCACCAGCTTGTTCTACTGTCCAGTTGAGATCCATCCTCCAAGTTACCCCTCATTTTGAGAGCACTGATACCTGAACTGGCTGGCTTTGCTGCCCTAAGGCTTGAGGTGGGGATATGGCCAGTGGCTGGTGATGGGAGTGGCCGGCCAGCTCTGCTGCAGCTGTCACTGCTCTTTGTTGACAGTTGCTGTAATCCATGGTGCCTGCTTTTATGGTGCTAATTAATCTCTTTTAATTAATTAAATCCTTCTACTTCATGTTCCTCCCCTTCCTTTCCTCTTTGCCTCTCTTCAGCTTCCACAGCTGAAACCTACAGTCCTCCTTGAGCACAGGCTGATAAGATCTCCAGCCTTTAAACATCTCTGCGTACTCATCTGTGGCAGTGCTAGTGGCTCCATCTGCTTTTCTCCTTTGGTGCGGTAGCAGCTTAATCTTCATGGCCTGTTATCTTTGAAGCACACTTGATTTCTCAAAAGAAAAACAGCTAAGCATTTTAGCACCCGCTGCTTTCCCTCATAGGCTGCTACATGTCATTGCTGTTTAATCATGGCCTGAGTTTGCAAACACTGCACATGTAAAAGTACTCCTTTGAATAGACTTATGGGCTTGATTGGGACAACACATCCAGATGATATTGCTTGCCAGTGTCTTTGCACTCCACGACTGTTTATCCTCTTTCATTTCAACCCTTAAGTCCTATTCATAACCTTTCCTCTCTTCCCAGGGCACAGAGTCTAATTCTTGCCCTTGTGCTGTGAAACTTGTTATACTGTGTCAGGTAAATCCAGAAGCAGAAAAGAGGCTTGGGAACTGCAGGACTGGGTGTATCCAGCCTGTCCACCAAGTTATCTTTTCTGGTATTCCTGAAAAAGCAAGGACCAGAGCGCATTGCACGGGAAATAACCTGCAACAAAATATAGTACTCATCCTGAAGGACATTCAGTTCATCTTGGGACACAGAGCCCGTTTCTGGACTCACAGGTACATGCCACTGCTTGACTGAAAGGCGATAGAAAATTCTAGGGAGCAGAGCCATCAGCATGACGAAAGAAAGTTTTCATACTTCTGCACATTCTACTGCTAATCACAGCATAATCTTCCCCTTTGTAAACCCTGCCAGATAGTTCTCTGTTTACATTTTTTTCAGCAGCTTCTTTTCTTCTCTCAATATCTAAGTTTACAGTGCCTTACCTCCAGCTCCAGTGGCTGATTTACATACAAAAGAGTGATCAGCTGTGGGAAGAACAGTCTAGTGCTTCAAATAATAAGTGACATTAAGTGGCATCTAAATGACATTACTTCGATTCTCTGCTGAGCTATGAGTTGCAGTGTGACCATGCACACAGTAATTAATTCCTATGCCTCAGCTCCCTAGCTGTAAAACGGGCATGGTTCTGAGTTTCTGGGAAGTCCTGTGTTAGTCTGGAGCCAAAGTGAGCAATGTCTGTGCAGAACTGAGAAACTGTGGTGGTGGACATTCAAACATGTCCTTAGAAAGCTGCTAGAAAGGCAGTTACTGTGTGTGGGCGGAATTATATTGTGTCTTGTTTATATGACAGAGCCATGCTTTTCCATGAAACAAGAACTCCATAGGGACTCTCTAGTTATATTAACTTTTGGTTTTTTTCTCTTCATCCCCATCCTTTTGGGTCAGAACATGCAAACAGTTCAGTGAAAGGTAGAATTGCAGATTGACTCCTTAGCACAGTGAAGGTCCAGGCCCACAAAGAAATATAGGGAGATATAGTGAAATCAGAAAAACTTTCATGTCTCATATAGTATTTTATAGTTTAGTCAGAGAGAGAGAGAGAGAGAGAGAAAAGACAAAAAGCATGTTTAAAGAGTGATCATATGAAAATGACTGCAAAAAAACCCAAACAAAACAAAACAAAAAATCCTGTCTTGCTGAATGCATCAGCTCGCACTCTCTGATTCTTACTTTCCTCATGGACTTACAGGTGTAAATCCAGAATTGTTCCATTAAAGTCGACATGCATAAAATAATTTTCAGTGTATGTTTTCCATGTACTTGAACAAAATCAAATAATTGCTGTAGCATCAAGTCACTATTCCACCAGAAACTGTAAGTACACTATGAAAGGCACATGCCTTTTAACTGTAAAGGACTAGATTCTTTTTCTGGTTGGACTGATGTATAGCAGAGGTGATCTTGTTCAGGTCACGGTGAACCCTGACAGGCTGAGTAAAGCCTGCCTCAGATGCAAAATTAGCTGAAAAAGGAAGGGAGTAACAACAGGGAGACCACAGAGACTTAGTAAAAGCTCCTCTTCTCACCTTCTCTCATGGCTACACGCAAAAGGTCTACACCTACTTCGACTGTCCCAAAAATACACCCCAAGCATCCCTTGCAGAGACTTTTGCCTCTGGATCAGAGGCAATTTCAGCCAAGCAGTGAGGTGGACATACTGAGCTTATCTCCCCAAGGACAATCTCATCCATCCTTGAAAGGAGACCTGTGGTGCAGTGTGCCGTCTCATGCCTCAACATGCTTCTCAAGTGGTAAATGAGTAGCACATGGAGGGACTGTGGGTTCTCTACTGACACCAGACATGTCACTGATCTGCCAATACAATGGGAGCTGGGAGAGCTGCTTGCCTAGGATCGGATGTCAGGGAGAAGTGGCAGGAGGTGAGAAGTGCCAGGAATACTGCTTCCCAGCTGGCTCTGGAAACAGTTTAGGCCTGTGTCCATCTGCACACAGATCAAAGCCTCTCTGAATTATTCAGGTGCTCTTTGAAAACTCTCATCATGCAGAAAGTGAAGGCAGCTTGGCTTTACCTGCTGGAAAACAAGCACTCATTGTAAGCTCCAGGGCCAAACGAAGGTTCTTCTGCTCACACAATGACAGCAGCTCCTCCCACCTTTACGGCAGGAGTTTTCTTCTTACACCAGGTTCTTACATATATGTCTCAAATGTGTGGGCCTTTAGTCTTTACAGGCTTCAGTAGGTACTTTGCATCTAATTCAGCCCAGCCTTGCAGTCCTGATCCTGCCTTCCCCAGTGTGTTGGGCATGTGGAAGTACGTGCACTTAAGAACAACTACTGGAAAACTCACCTGGATGGTGTTGAGTGCTTCCAGCTGTATCAGTGAGAAGAACATACAGATCAGCCTAAAAAAAATTACAAGATAGCAAAAAGTTGAGATTTCCAGGAGGGCAAGGGCGGTGTGTGATCTTTTGTGCTGTGATGCTGCAAACACTCTAAAGTAATTGGGCCCTGGCATTGACCCCCACACTCTGCGAGCAGCAGCACACAGCAGTTTAAAATAAAAAAATGGCCTGAGAGGGGGGAGATGGGGTCAGAGCTCTCCACTGTCCTTTAAGCTACCAATAACTACTTCTTCTGGGGAGTGAGTCCAGCACTCCTTGGATTAGAAGAGCTGTTTTGGTATTATGGGCAGATGCAGCTGTCTTATTAGGAGAGATTATCTACAGTCTTAATTTTGCTTTCTGTATATTAAGCCCTCTGCATATCCAAGGCTGGGATTACTCAGTCCAGCATTATAAACTGTGATGTCTTTGTAATATTTTAGTTGTGTATTTTCTTTTAAATGTCAGCACTAGGAGATAAATTATTACATTTTAAAGTAACTTTCACTTTTAGAATAGTGCTTTACTAGCCAGGTAACTGAAAGGTGAAAGGGTTAAAAGGAAGATGGAAACCCTCAGTCATCCCTGACAATCTTTGCTTTTGGACTTTTAAGGCTGTTTTCTGACTTGCTGAACACTTGCAGCTAGCAAGCCCCATTACTAGAAAGTTCATCAGCCAAATACCACTTTTCATCCTCTGCTGTTGACTAAGTTAAGAGCCTACAGAGTCAGGCTGTTCTTACAAGAAAAGGTATCAGCAATAGTAGTGCTTATGATAGTCCACACTGACCTCCTAGCATCACAGGATTCTTTTCCCTGACTGTCAGTATTGGTTATATTGCAAGGTCTGTGTCCCTGATGTGCGTAAGTGTGGGTGATGATGGTCTGTACCCACTGAAACCCCCTGATCCCTCCTCATAAATCATTATCAGCTGCATCACAGTATAATTCCCCAATAGACAGTGAAGTGGTTTGACATTTTCACAGTAGGAACTGATGACCTGTTAAGTTCTAGCTTAGGCACGTAAGTTACCACATACTGCCAGAAGATACTTGGAGGACAATTGTGTGCTTCAGGGAGGCAGTGACTGTGCAGAACGATGTCCACAGCAGAGTTGCAGTGCAGGAACACACTAACTGAGTTCTTTGGCCAGCAGAGAGAGCTCCCTGAGGCCAAAGTATTGAGCAAACTTGTAACAGCAAAATAAAGGGTGCTCCTGTAATGGGGATGTCTCTTGGGGTAAGCAAATGGAAGTCCAAAATATCCTTTCATACACAGAATAAAATCTTTATTGCCTATATTTTTAGACAATTAAAGTGATCAGAATCTCCTTAAGAAAGAAAATTTATTTTTGTCTTGGGGTATACACTGACCTGATTATTATCAGGTCCTTCACTATCAAAACTATTTCATGTCTGATTTCTTCTGTCATGCCTGCTCTGTGAAAGGGTAATTTATTTCTGGCATCAAGAAGGATAATTCTAAAATACTTATTTTTCTGTTGTTTTTGTTATTTATAATATCACTACAATATCTGAGTGACATCAGCAATGCTTGTGATTTCTAGGAATTCATGATTCCTAATACAAAGAAGCTATAATCTACTGAAAATTATGTTACTTAGATGCTCCTTTCTGAATATTATCTGTAACTTGGGAGAATTAGTTTGTAATATGATCTCTTTTCTGAATATCTGAAATATGAAGTTTTTAAAGGCCAACAAGTAACAATTGCATCTTTAAGTTTCACTTTTTAAATTCATTTTTTTCTCCATCACTTTTCAGAGGAAGCACAGGGAGGGAATGAACAGAAGTAGCAGAGATCTCTGAGGTCATTGAGTTTGGTTTTTTCCCATGGGAAAATGACTGGACTTTTTCTGACCACTACTATATTGTAATGATTATAAAAAGTGAAGGGAGTGGTTCTTGTTTCTGCATGCATGCTAATACTTGCCCCACAGGCACTTACCTAAGAGTCAGTGGTAAAGATTATTGCAGATTCTACATCCTGCAGATCAGCTAAAATCATCTTTGTCCATGTAAATTACTCACTAGATGAAATAGATTCTCTTCCTTTTCTTATGTGAAATTCAGGAACAGAAAACAATTTTTCATCTAAATTCCTTTATAAAATGTTGGTTATTAGCAACAAATACATGCTAAAAAGCACACTTAAAGCCTGATTGAGAAACACTACCATGGTTGATCTTGGAAGGGATTTGTAAGGATCCTGTGTGACTTAAGTAGTTCTTTGTCAACTGAGTTTCCTGATCAGACTGTACCTTCCACCACACACTAAGATTTACCCATTACTGAGTAATTACTGAGAGAGTGGAGCCATAAATAAATCTATAGATACAGATTGCCATTAGATCAGATTTTTGTTTCCTGGCTTTTGTTGTTGGAGGTACGCTCTTTAGAGATCTTGTTGTGTCTTGAGGATCTCTCTCCTTGGCTTGTATAGAACGTATCTCTCTTAAGGAAACTGACACAGTTATTCCAATTTGTCAGCTGGCCTGTGATGCTATAAGGTGGTTGTGGAGTTGTAATTTTGCAAGGTCACCTCTGGGATAGGGATGGGTACAAGGAAGCAGCCTAGTATATCCCTCCAAGGTGTCCTCCAAGGCTTGGAAGGATCTGACTGTAGCTACAAATCAGGAGGGTATGTTTTTGTAGTTTGTGGTATTTAACCAAATCTAATATGCTGTCTGAAGTGCTGAAGGGTCTATGTCTATCTGAACTGCTGGGTATGTTCTTCCCCTGTGTACCATGATAGGCAGGGCAAGGATTTCTGGCCTCTCTAAACTGAACCATGGTAGGGTTGGGAGAGGTAAAGGCGACAGCTTTTTGCCAAGATAGAACTGCAGTGGTTCACCAACTCAGACTTTTGCTGTGGTGTTCCTATTGTACTGATAAGAATGAAGAGTTTATTTGGAGAGACATCTGCAGAAGAAATGCACTTAAACATTGTACTTGAACATTCCCAGAGGTTAGGAAAATCCAGACCAGGAATCCAAAACTTTGAAGTATAGCTCTGTTTCTTCAGTTGTCAGATGAAATAACACCACAGAACAGTCTGAGTTGAAAGGGACTCACAACGATCTTTGAGTCCAACTCTTGAGTGAATGGCCCATATGGGAATTGAAGCCACAACCTTGGCATTAACACCATGCTCTAACCAGCTGAGCTAATCTCAGGGTCAACTGGAAGCATCCAACAGTGCAGTTCTTCACTGGACATCAAGTGTGAAGGAAGAGTTGTTTCTTCTTCAGTAGGGCACTTGAATGAGCAGAGTTGCTAGTGAGACGTCTAAACTCTCTAATGCTAGTGCAATACCACTACTCCCAGGATTTCTTTCTGTTTTTAAGTTGTTTAATGGAGGATGAAATTTTGGTTCCACTGGCCCAGTTGGAAAATACATGTTCTATTGGATTAAATCAGAATGCATCCCATTGTTTTATAAGCAGACAAGAAAATGTGAAGAGCAGCCCATGTATCATTTGTAAATCTATGCCACATGGCAGAAACATATTCCTGTCTCTTATTGAAAGGTGGAGATATATTTCGGAGCATGGCTTGATGGTTTTTTGTGAGGTAATTGAGTGTTTTCAAATCCTAAAGCCACAGCAGGGTGAAAAGTGAAATGGGGTAGTGGAGCACTGGGGTGGACTGCGTAGGAAGGTTGCGTAACCTTTGGTGGTGCTCTTAAAAACAGGCCAGACAAAAAGGTTTAGTACCTCAATGGTTGTTGATCCTGCCTTGGCAAAGGCATGGTCTTGTCAATGTCCTAAGGTCAACTTCAGCCTTATTTTCCATAATTCTGTGAAAGGATAGAATTCTTGTTGTTATTATTATTTCTGTTTCTATTATTTGAAGAGCACTTCTCAGAGATCAGGCATTGCCTGGTGTTGTACTCATATGTGAGAGAAGGATGGTCTTGCCCTCAGAGGGCTTACAAATATGACCCAAGAAGCAACGGCTAGTACGGACAGCTGAGGGAATACAGTAAGGAGCAGTGAGACACTATTGATCAGCAGGATAGGCACTACTCATAATACATCAGCAGCCTAACTGCTGTCAGATTTTTGCAGGCATCATGGCTAAGGAGAGTTTGAAGGAGGATAATGAGGAAGCTTTGCAAATGAAATCTCCAGGCTCCCACCATCTCTGCTCCAGAGCTGGGCAGCAGCAGGATAATGGTTTGCCTCCCACTTCTGACTATTCTTGTGTCCCTGCCTGCTGCTGCTCACTTTCACTGAGGGCACAAGTGGTCCTCTTCCAAACTTGCTTTTACCCTGTATTGCAGCAGGATGGCAGGAGACAGAGCCAGGATTAAGGCCTGGCCCTCTATCCCACATGCTGTGGGATCTCTTCCAGTGACAAGAAGTAAAGTTGATGAGTCTGTATCGAGACAGTGAAGTGACCCCCGTGCTGCTCCACATAATTAATAAATAAAGCACTGGGGGAGTTTTTGCCATGCCGGCTGCTATGACAGGGCTGTCTACGGTGCACTTAAGCATTAAATGACCAATTTCTGTCAGACTAACTTCCCAAGCCTCTCTCTCTCTCACACACACACACACAAAGCTAGCTTCCTCGCTCCCTGCACTTGGAGTTTTTCAGCAACTGATGGCTCCTGGTTCATTTCTGTGGAATTAATTGGTCCCTGAATGAATTCTGTTGACAGGGCAATTTATCATGTGTTTGGGTTGACAGTGTTGGATACCGGTAAAGGGGGGGAGTGGTGTGTGAGTAGGATGAGGGGAGATGGACAGGATGGGGGTGGGTGGGAAGATGAAGAAGAAGAGGAGTAGAAGAAAGGAGAGGTGGAGGAGGAGATTGCTTAAAAAATAAAATGAAAGAGAGAAGAAAAATTCAATTCCTCTTTGGCACCCTTCATTACAACTCAGTGCGATGGATAATGCACTACAAGGATTGGGAGAAGAAGGGGAGAGGGAGTGCCACTTGTCTTGTAATTGGAGTCATGATGCTGCTTTTCCACAATTTGCACCATGGCTTGGGAGGGAAAAAAAGGAAATAAAACCCCCAACAATAAAAGCTCATAGTCGTTCTGTGCGTCTCTGGGGCTCAGCCAGAAGTCTCCACCTGTAATGCCTACATCTCTATTTCTCCCTCATACCAAAGTGAGTGGGAAGCTAGGGACACATCTGGTTAACCCTCAAAACCCTGGTACATGGTCACATACTGTTTCAGTAGGTAATGAGTGATGTCTAGCACCTCATGATGCATCGGTATCTGTCATTGTCAGGGACATTCAAGAAGGAATCACATCTTGCAAAACAAATTTCATCATTTGGGTTCCCAGTTTCCTCTCCATATGGGTCAGAAAGGGCAGTCATATATTCCTGCTCCAACATATGCCACTGATGATCCCAGGTTACATCATTGTCCAAGACTGAGACAATGAGGGACTTCCCAATATAATTAAAATTACATCATCATTGCATTTTCATTAAAATGTCATGACTCTGGTGTATGGATTCAGTTTCTAGTCAGAGTAATGTACATGATCATTTTAGTCCTTTTGACTTCACAACTTCTGAATGCAGAATGGGTATGCATGCACATGCATGTGGTCTATCATGGATAATGTTAAAACCAACCAAAGACAGAAAGAAATCCAATTTGGGTGCAACAAAAGTATTTTCATAAATATTAAATAGAGTTTTTAAACAATGTATCTTCTAGGAATCTTTGGGTATGCTAAAGAGATCTACTAAAGGCTTGGTCGGGGGAGAAAGGTCTGTGAAATGTTGATTGTATGCACGGGCAGAGGACAGGTTTTGTTATTCACCTTCACATCTGTCTCCTCCCGTGGACTTCTCTACACTGCGAGGGGGATGTATCAAAATACTTAATGCTGAGATCAGTGGAAGAGTTACCAGTAGCTTTCCTGCTCATCTCACTACAAGCAGCATTAAGTCAGAGCTCAGCATTTCTGAAACGGCCATCCAGAGCCTTTAGCTGCAGGCTAGTGGGGCCTGTCGTGGTTTTGGAGCACTGTGGCTCAGTTTACCAGCATTCAGTCATCATCTTTGTCTTGGGACCAAAAATTTCATCAGTCCAGCTGGCAAAATGAGTGCCCATATCATACACAGCCTGAAGACAGAACTGAATTTGAGTGGCAAGCCCCAAACTGGGGGTGGTAAAACACAAGCGGTGTGTGGTAGATGGTCTCTCTCTTATTTTGTTCAGTCATATTAAATGCAAATCCAAATATAATTCTTATCTGGTAAAAATGATGCAACTGAGCGTTGAGGAGACTGCTTGTTTATGGTTGTCTTTACATTGTTGGTTTTACCCTGGGCTGGGTCAAGCCTCTAGCCTGCATCCTGCCAGAAAACATATAAGCATCAAAACTTCTAGGGTGCTAAAACAGAGTAGGTTCGGTGAGGAGATGTAGGAAGCCAGCAGCTGTCATAGTAAAACTGCAAAGGATTTGAGACAGTCATTTTGTAGGGCTCCCAAGTTTTCTGCCAGTTAGAAAGCCAGTTAAAGTTACTGCACTAAGAGCAAGTGTACAGGAAAGACATGCTAGGTAGAAGGAAGATTTATTTTCAAACACTTATTTTCCTTCCCTTGGTATGATCACTTCAAGGAAATGGTGCAGACAGCTCCTTCTCAAGGCTTTTTTAACAGGTTTCCATTGTATTTAGTTACACAGGTAAATAAAGCTGAGATTCATCTATAGGGAAGCGTATCAGACCTAGGAATACTCATCATTAGAGATGACTGTATCCAAAATAACAGTTGTGACTTGAGATAGCAGATTTAAGATGAGTACATGACTGCAGCAATTTTTTAAGTGGTGTCCTAAAGTGTAAGTTGTTTGGAGTGGGGACCCAGTCTCTATTGTAGTTTAAGACAACAAACAAAAATACATGTAGAAACTAACATATGCAAATTGGCAATGCTGGCAATAATAACTGAGCACTGATTTTTCTGCATAGAAGTCATGCAAGCAGAACTTCATCAGGAAACTTGTGAGATGTATGATGTACTTGGAAAGGACCAGTCTGAACCGGATGAACCTTGTGGGTTACAGTAACACAGAACAAAAACATTGTTGATTGCTAACGAGAAGGTTCTTGTATAGGAGTTCTCTCTTATTAGAGCAAATTCACACACAGATATAAAGCCTAAATTGAGCTTATTTATAAAGGGATTTTTTTCCTCATTAAAAGTAAGAAGGATATATATCTTGGTAGCAAAGAACTCTGCATCATAGTTTGGTCAATGTTCAGTACCTGAGAAGATTCAGCACCTATAAGTTGATAATGCGTAAATTCAACCAGAAATAATGTGCATATTTCCAACAGTGCAGGTAATCAGCTGTCAAAACATTATAGTTGGGGTTCACTGTATTTTCCAGCACTTGAACCTTTATACCTGGTAGCAAATGTTCCCCAGAAACAGATTCCGCTACTTCAACACCAGCTATTGGACCCGCAGAAGGAATTAATTCAAAGCAGCCCTATGGGTATCTCATATCAGAGGCCAGACAAGATGATCACAGTGCAGTAGGAGTCTCCTCTGGGGTAGCTGTGGCAATGAACTTGAAAACAGCTATCTTAAAAGTCAATGCCTGATTCCAGTTTCACTTGCACACTGTTTACATGAATGTAACTCTTTTGGCTTCAGAGGGCTGATTGACAGTGATGCATACAGGAGGCAAATCAAGCTTCTGAGAAAAATGGTTATGATCAGGCTGTCCTGAGCCAGTGAGGTGAACATGACATGGGACACATTAAAGGAGTAAATGGGCATATTTTCTCTTATAACACTGAATCTTTGAGACAGAAACATAAACATTTTTGTTAAAAAATTACCCTTAAAAATTGAAAAGAGATAGTAAAACCTGAAGCAATACAAAGCTTTCTGTATTGTGAAATACAGATGAAAAAGCTCCTGTGGTTGAAGAGGCAATGATTCAAAACTGAGCTCTGCAAAAAATAGTGGAGACAAAATGAACCAAAATAAGGTCCAAGAAGGTTGCATTTAGAACTAACCAGGGTATAATAGGTAGCTAAAGTGGAAAGACAAATTACTTGAAATTATTCAATATGCAGTTCCTGCAGCAGGCTCCATGATTAGAAATGTAAGCCAAAGTTGCAGGCTGTTTCCTCACTTTTAGTGCTAAATCTGTGGATTTAGGAGTATAGGATTTGTAAGACTGGGCCAGGCTCATGTTTGCCTAGTTGACCATCTCTAGCAGTAGTCTCAACAGGTTCTTAACAGGAAGGTAGATCTGTGCCATGGACAGACACAGGAATCTCCTGCAGTTTGTTGTGAGCTCAGATAATCTGCAGAATGCTTGTTGAATGCTCATAACCCTGGATTTTTTTCTGTTTAGAAAACTGTCCTGTCTTTTTTGGAATCTTGGTAACTTCCTGGGGTTACAAATTCAGTTAGTCAAAATACAAACTGTTGGGGAAAATTTTTAATCAGATTTGAATTTGTTGCTTCGTAATTTAATCAATTGTCATCTTTTTCTTGTATTCTTGTGACCTGCAGGCTCTGGTTCTGCCAGGGAAGCCTGTGGCTTATCTTCTGGGGAGTGTTCAGGAACCATTTTGATGAATTCCAATTAAAAGTGTTTCTGACACCAGGGGATGCAGAGGTCAAAGAATGCCCTGAGCAGCACGGCAACAGACCATGTGGAGCACAGATAAAGGTAAGAAAATGTCACAATTGTAAAACTGAGCAGAAAATTCCTGGAGACATGAAAAGCATTTGAATTTGGAACGATCTTTGAATGAATGGCATAGTTAAGATTCCTGCCTGGAGCCCTGAAGAACTATGTAAAGATTCTTGTGTACTTGGTGGAGAAAGTAATAATAATGCTGTGCCTCATTATGTAGTGACTAATATGGAATGGAGGTTTACAGAACGTTGTAGACTCAGGAGAAACAAGAGGTTTTTTAGTCATGTGTGACTTGAAAGAAAGAATTATTGTGGTTCCTTGAAATTAAGAGATCCCTGAGTGCCTTCTGCCATGCTTGTGATTCAAGCAGGAGATGGCAGTGTTCTACATAGCAAGTTATCTTTAAGCAACTTTGTTTATGGCTAGTAAAAAGAAATTCAGGGGACTAAGCTCATGGCCAAGTGGATACTCAGTCAGGAGCAGAACTAACAGATTCTCACGGATATTTGTAGAGTCAATTTCTGTCTTTAGCAGAGGTAACTTGTACAATATTGCAATGTTAACTGAGCTTGATAGGAACTCTCCAATGAGTCTGAGGGAGTTAACCACAATGTAGATGAACATCCTGTAGGATTGAGAAAAGGTACAGAAAGGACAGAAAGGTAAAATCTCATTGCTGAAGTTGAGAACCATAATTGATTGTATATACAAGCTGACTGCTATCGATATCATGCATTTTCAAACGCTGGAGCCACGCCTGAATTCACAGCAGAAACTTCTGTGAGTAGCAGTCTGCTGCTTTGGCAGCCGAGAGAGATACATGAAGGAGTTCTTTTGCACCGTGTTTATTCAAGGGACATGAAGTCCTCCATGGAGGAGGTATGGCTGGTGCTTTTGGTTTTCAACTGTTTCCACCTTTCCTTCTAACAACCATTTTCTTCTGTCTTTGGCTTCTCCCGTCTGGGCTGTATCTTAGGTGACTTGTTCAGCATTTGAATAAGAGAGGCTGACAAAAGCTCATTTTGGGGGAAAAATATAATACAGTGGGGATAGATGGCAGCAACAATAGGTGTTATTATTTTGGCCCTGCTAACCAAAACTAGAATCCTGCCTTTTTTTTTCAAGGTTGATCAATTTAGGAGCAAGCCATATTAGACAGACTGCCTGCTAGTTTTGGGTGCCTAAGGTAAAAGAGTGTCAGGAAAAACATCTTCTGTCTTTGCTAAGCAAACCAGATGATCAGTGGCTTACAGATTCACCATGCTTTTGTCACTCTGAAACAGGGTTAATGGGACAAAGTGAAAGGACCTGCAATCACAACACTTATGTCTGAGGAGAAGGAGCATGAGGAAGCTTTTGCAGCTGTTTGATTGTTGTCAGTATGTATCTTCTCTGTTAGCGGCATGGGGAATTTCAAACTGAGTGTTTTGGCAAATTAAGAACTGTTTCAGAGCGTAAACCAAACTCACTAGTCTAAGCTTCCAGCTGCCTGCTGAGGCTTTTGCTGGGCCATTTAATGTGAGCTCTGATGCTCACTGTTACCATACACAGATACACATCACACAAAATTCACATGTTCTGTGCATAAGTAACCAAATAATCCAGACTCAACTTTTCTGTCTTCTGAGTGATTGTGCAAGGGAAGAGATACATCAAAGCTTTGATTTTCCTGAATTAAAGCCTTTGTAGTTCAGAGATGACAAAAAAAACCCTTAGTACCCTTGCTGATATATGACTCACTTAGAAGGAAAGACTCCAAAAAGCCTTCCAGTCACCTTGGAATGGAACACAAAAATGATGAGGCCCAGCTCTGTGATATGACCATGGAAACATCTGCCTTTCCCTGCAGACTTTTCACAATGGGTCTCAGGTGTTCTGGTGTTTCTGTCTCTTCTGGGGGAACAGATAATATTTCCGCTCAGTCTCAGCCTGTGAAGGCAAACAGGTCTCATAGCACATAAAAATGTTATTAATTTTTTTAGTTTTGTTGTATTACCCAAGCAAAATACAAATGAAGATAAAAAACACATGAATAAACAAACAATAATGGCTAAAAATAGGCAATCCATACTCAAAGACAAAATTAGAAAGTCACATGCTAAAATATTAGAGATGTTGATAAGGACTGTGCCAACTTTCCAGAATCAAAGACTGTTCTCAGTTACTTTTAGTTTTGTTTCCACTCTCCCCTCTTTTGGTGGGAATTTCATAAGTGGCACTTTGACCCAGAGCAGGATTTTCCAGGAAGTCAGTAATTTCAGAGAATTTGCCCCCAAGGAGAAGAAATGTTCAACATCACCTGGAAGTTTCACAACAATGGTATTTTGTGGCCTTTTCCCCAAAAATATTTTGCTGTTCAAAGTTTATTTTGTGCAGCTCTTAGACTTCTGGAGTGGGCCAGGAGCCCACTATGTTACCTGCTGTGCAAACACAAAGCAGCAAGAGAATTTCTGCTGCAGACAGTAATATCTAAATCTAGAGAGAGTGATCGCTTGATACAGACAGAAAGGGGAGCACAATGAAATAGTTGGAGCACAGGGTATAATTTAAGTCTGTTCTGATGTACACTAAAACTTAAAAAGAAGTTGAACAGTGAATATGTAACCTAGCTGCTAGAAGAACAGGGGAAGATTTTTCCTAATCAACTTAAACCCCAGAATTTTCAAAGCAGGGCAAGTTAAAAATAAATGAATTAATTAAAACTCAGGTCTGATTAGATACAGAAAAATATGATGGATACATTTTTGGGGATCTTTAACAAAAAAATTCAAAAAAGCAAAAGCTCAGTGTGTAATCTGCAACTGAGTGTCTGAACACTTCACAAAGTCCTGTAGTAAAAATACTGAGCTGTACATAATTACACACCTAGCTCACATTTGGACCGTTTCAGAGGGCTGGTCACAACTGCAGAAACTGAGCCTTTGGAATATTCTGACAAAGGTGAACCTGAAAAACAAAAGATTATACAGTTCAGAATACTGGACAGTTTCTTACAGTTGTTGGCCTGTGAACCTTCAAAGTAGAGTACTGGGATGGGAATAAACCACGGAAGGAATTCCACTCCTGCGTGCATCTGCGACAAGAAAGGATGCTCATGAATGGGAAAAGTGCTGGGCTGTTGGTGATTCTGGGAAACTTGTGATGTTTGGTTAGATCCTTGAGTATGGGCTGCATTTTAGAGAGCTGCCTTTGGGAATCTTGGCAAAGTGTCTCCCAAAACATTGAAATTAATCAACAGTTTTATGGCCATTCTTTGGGCTATCAGTGTGCTTCTGTGACCTATCTGTTAGCACTTTATTTCCACTATGCAGCACTCCAAAGTTTCTCTCCTATTTTGTCACAGTGTTTTCCAATTCATTTGCTTGGACATGCTTTGCATTACATGTATGTATTCCCCTGATGCCTTATCCAGGGCTACCTAAAGAGAGAGGCTTGACAAAAATCAAAGGGTAAAAGCAGTGGTGTTTATTTGAAGGCCTTCAGGTACATCCAGGGTAGTCAGAGCTCACTCAGGGGGCTTACACCCCAAGGTGGACCCCCTAAGATCAGCTCCCCAAGATGGACGACTGGTCACAAGTTCTCCATACTTTTATAAGTTTGGTCTATTAGCATATCGGGGCTAGTTCTTCCAGTTAGAGCTTCAGATAATGAAGTAATTCACCTCAAGTTTGCTTCCTCCTTTTCAACCGTTATTTACAGATCTCGGGCCTGAGGCAGTAAGGTGTCCTTGAGGTTCAGGCCTGAAGAAGGATTGTTTTGTCTAAAGACAGTAGCTAACATTTTATATGGGCTTTAGAGTTACACACTAAGAATTGCAGGGTTACAAATATATGAAAAATATAAAAGCTAAAATCCTAAGGCATCACCCCTGCCAGAAAATGATGCTGCAGGTAGAAAGCTTGTGTTGAAGATTCATTATCTTTTCTTTCATTTACTTTCTCAAGAATCTGTTAAACAATAATAATTAGTTAGGGCTAATTGATGACGGCCCCCTTTGCTTTTATCCATACCTGCATAAAGGGCAGGAGGATCCAGTGTGCTGGCATAGCTGGTGAGATTTATGTGTTGTTCCTTTTCTGTCAGTGATCAGGTGAGCAGCACTGAATGACTCACTTTCCCTTTCAGTTTTGTCTAATGATAAGTAGGTTGGTCAGGACAGGAATGATGTCTTACTTCGTACAGTACATAATGCACAGAGTCATTGTCTCAGTATCTGTAGGTGATATTAATATGATTCACAGTCACAGTTTGTGATGTTTCTTTCCATGACCGCAGCCTTTGGCTATGCTACTTTGTGTACTCACTCAGTACCCTGTAATCTGCCTGCTAAAAGCGGTCTTTCAGCAGTCTTTTCAAGACCCCAAACACTCATTTACAGACTGTATTTTGACCTTATATGTGTAGCCCAGTAAATGAGTATATGAATGCTAACTAGCATCATCTGGTCAATGTTTTACCAGATCCACCTCACATGAAAATCTGTATTTTGTATGCCCAGTTTGGCAAGTCTCAAACACTCAGTAAGCGAGAATAATTACATGAGCTTCAATGTCATAAAGAGCTTTTTTGCTGCTTGTTTTTTAAGCTCTTTGTCTTGCATTTTTGAGCCTGTAATTGACACTGGATGGTAGAACAAAATAAACTCACAACTGTTTTAGGGAGGCTGAGATTTCAATCTTATATCACATATCCTGTAACTGGAGCAAAAGCACAAAACTTTGATGAGACTTGTGAGGCAACTGTGAGAAATAGTCATGTACCGAATTCTGATTTTGAGAGAGCTGGTTGGCTACTGCACTGCCAAGATAATTACAGTGATACCTGCAAACAGTGTGACATATGATGGCAGAGCTGTTCTGAACAAAACAAAGTAGAAAGAGAAAATACAGATGAGGTTTGTGATGAGGTGCCTAAGAGGCAATATAAATCCACCATCAAGCAACAGCTCTGTGGAAGAAAAAGTTTCTTGAATGGTTCAATGGCAACCTAAAGCAAGTATGCAAATAAGAATACTTAAAAAAATAAGGTTTTCTTGAAAGCGAAAGAAAAAACTAATACAAATTTGGCCCCTTCTTGTTGGGCAGACAGCACAGTTCAGAATTTTCCAGTGAAAACTGGAGAAGTTGACATGTCCCATGAAGTTCTGCTCTCTCTGGGAATTGTTCCCAGAGTATCATCAGCTCCTAAGTCTCAGCTCCTCTCAAAGTCCCATGGTGTGAGCTATTGATCTTTGCTGCCATTTTATTCCCTCTTTTATGCCTTTATATTAGATGCTTCCTTTGACATGCAAACAGTTTGCAATCCCCTTCTTTCCTAGCAGACAGGTAGAAATGCCTTCTCTGCTTCTCCTCAGTGGGTGACCATATAGGCAGTGTGTGCACAGCAGCTTTGGAAAGGGGTTTGGAATATGTTCTGTCTCTCCTCTGTGGTATTGTGGCTCAGTTCCCAGAGCCCCAGGGATATAGCATGTCACATTTACTACTCCTGCTACATCCTTTTAGCCACCAGAAAACCTGCACAGTTTAAGAAATCAAAGTGCTCGCTTAAGATGCAAAAAAAGCATTTCCAGAACAAAAGGTGATGCCAGTTCCTTGCCTCTCACCAGAGCTGTGAGGAACGAGCCAAGCTGCAGATTGTAGTGGAAGTGAGAAGGGTAAACTCCCCCTTTCTCCTTTCCCATCCCAGCCCCAACCCAGCCCCCAATAAAGCTTCATCTCTCTGGGAATGGAGTCCCTCTGAGCATGATGCTGAGCCAGAGGAGTGACAGGTGCCTCCTGATATGCCTAAATGAGAAGAACCAATCAGAGGAGCCTGCCCAGCTTTTGTTGTCATCTGGCTTTGCTCACGAAAGATGAGTTTGATTGACAGATGCATCAAGGTTCACAGTTTATTGGTTTTTGCAAAAGAGCCAGATCTGCCAATTTAGACAGGGGAGTGACACAAAACTTTCCATCTAAATGGACTAATTTTACCACAGGGAATTCCCAGGCAGAGCGCTCCAAGGCAGGCGCAGTCCTGTTTTATTTTTTAACAAGGACTGAATGACAAATATAAACGACAGTTCTAGGCTGACGGAACATCAGCATTTGACACTTCACAGGGGAGCGGTGAAATAAACAATAGGCAGAGAAATTGAATTAGAATCAGATGAGAGTCAGCTAGAGAGGGAGAGGAGGGCCTGATTCTCTACCAAATCATTTATAAAAGAGCAAACTGAATACTAAGTAGCTATAACATGCTCACATCCTGGTTTATTAGCAAATTTAACCTACTAGCATACTATACTTGCATGATGTTAATGGATCGCTGGACAAAGGTGGATGGTAGGGAATGTACAAGGAGTTTCTGTTCATGATGGTGCAAACTTCTTGTGCTGATCTTACCCTGTTACTAATAGACTACAAAGTTAGAGAGCAAAAACTATGACGAGTTCATTTAATTTCTCTCCTGTTCCCTCTGGCACATTGTCTGCAGAGTTCTGTCCAGTCTTCCTGTATTCTGGCACTTACTTTTGGGTACCTAGCTTTGCAGCCTTCGCTCAATTCTTTTACTGTCTTTTTCTCTGGGACTTTTCAAGTTCAAACAGGAAATTCATGACATTTTAAGGAGAATGATTCTGTGCTGAGTCTGTCTGGGACTTTCTGAGTGTGGACCATGTCTGCTTGCGAGAAAAGGTTGGCTCAGCTTGTAGTGTTAGCAAGCTATTATCCTATTTCTACTCAGCTTTGACAGGGGCATAGGATATATAAACTTTCCTGATGGGTTAGACAGTTAACTGTTAGCTAGATGTTGCTTGGTAAAAATTTGGGTTCCTGGATTTTATGTCATGTTCTGAGATTTGAAGCATATCTAGAGAAATGATTTTCAATCTTTTTCAATTAACAAACAGTAAGAACAAAAAACAAGCAGTAGAAGAATAGCTGCTGGTACAGTGCATCTATGTCCATAAGCTCACCTTTCCCAGTCGTATTGAAAGCATTTTCCTTAAAAATAAACTAGAGATTTTAAAAGCATAAGCTATGTACTACTGGTCTTGATGTTAGAGAAAGGAGCATGAAAATAAGGGGCTTTGTATTGATTTGCTTGTTAATGATGATTTGACTTTCATATATGAGTCTGAAAAGTGCATGTGCGGAAGCTGCCTGATTAGCTAGGCACTGTAACTAACCATTGCTGGTGTGTTAAGGAGGTTCCAAATGCAGCTTTGTGGTTAAAACTGGATTCTTTTGGATGCYGACATGAAAAAAAATGCTTTTTTCTTCTGTACACAGAGGTTCTCTATCTGTGTGAAGTTTCACCCTGTTCAGTCCATTTGGGTTTTCTGTGTAGGTGTTGTTTGTATTCCATTCGTAAGTGTTCAACAGGATATGTTTGAAATTAGTTTCAGGTTAAAAGTCATTACAGAATCATAGAGTGGTTTAGGTTGGAAGAAACCTTAGAGATCATCTAGTTCCAACTCCTGTGCCATGGGTGAGGATGCCACTCTCTAGATCAGGTTGCTGAGAGCCCCATCCAGCCTGGCCTTGAACACTTCCAGGGACGGGACATCCACAGCTTCTCTGGACAACCTGTTCTAATGCATCACCATCCTCACAGTAAAGAATTACTTCCTAATACCTAATCTAAATCTACCTTCTTTCAGTTTGAAAAAAAACCCAAACAAACCCCCTCAAAACAGTCCCTTACAGCTTTTCTCCCAATGGACAGAAGACACAGGCGGTTGCGGTTTCAGCTGGTCAGCATTTGCTTACAAGCTCTGGCAACGGGAAGTTACGATGCCTGTAGTAAAGATGAATGTTGCATCCTTCCTGAAACCTGGTGTTCCTGTCAGGGTAGTAAAGGGGACTGTGGAGAACAATGAGAACAGTAAGGATAGAGAAGGTCCTTTGAATGTGTGGGGGAAAGGGAGTAGTGTGGAGAAGCCAGTAGTACTTGAGCATGGAATGTGGGGTGCTGGATGCTCTCCCCAGTGTGCATAAGAAACGTATGGGGGTTTACCCCTGGGAGAGTAGGGGGCAGAGAAGGAGGAAGTAAGTTTACAGAGAATCCATGTTTTCCACACAGTGGGCAATACCAGGGACCAACATGCCTGGGGCAGAACTCACAAGGCACAGAAAGGGATCTTGAAGGAAAGGCCTGGGCAGGAGGCAGGGCTTGCAAGAAGCATCCGAGGTTGACAGGAGGGGTTCTTCTGCTACAGGGATAAGGACCAGTGGAAAAAAGTCCTTCCCAAACTGCTATTATGGAATGAATTTACAGGTAGAGTTTTGAACCTGAAATTATCAAACATGCTTTGCATGGCATCTTCCACCAAAATGTCACACAGCAGAAGACAGGAAAAAACCCAAGTCTTTGATAAGCTTCGGTATCAGACCAGTTCTGTCAGCCTTGCCAGGAGTCACTGGGCTGTTTCCAGGTCTTATGACATTTGAGCTGCTTCCAATAGCACTAAGCCACAGGCTGCCTGTGATGCAGTGAGAAGTTACTAGAAGTAAATTTCTGGCTCTTACAGAGGAAAAGGCACCATTAATAATGCAGCTGTAGATGTCTTGAGAACACCGAAACTAGCAGTCAAATAAAAGTTCTTTCATATTTATTTTATATATATGTATATAAATATACATATATACAAAATGTCATCTGGTGTTATGTACAAATTACATTTTCTAATCAATCTTGTAATTTTTGTGTGTACTTGGTTCATGATTTTTAAGTATGAGGTGCTGACAGTACAAACTTCCATTACTTCACTGCAGATAGCTCCTGAATCATGTAAGGTAACTGTCCTGAGGATATTCCCAGCTTTTTTCTAAAGCAGAGAAGAATTTATATCTATACTGTTTACTATGCATATATTCGTTAACTGCTACTTGTTTAGTGAGCTGATCCTTCCCTTAATATTTTAAAGTATTTTCCTTTGGATACAAACATCATTGTATAGATTTACTAGATTATAGTTTTCAGGATCAATTTTTTCCTTTAAAACATTGATGCTATGTTTGCTGTTCTTCCACTTTTGCCACTCCCCAGGTCCTTACAATTTTTCAGTACTGATTGTGTGTCCACTAAATTCATCCATTACCTAAATGAGTACCTTCAGATGTGTATTATCTTTTCTTGCCTACACTCATTAAATAGCATATTTATTTTTAAAGAAGGTTGTCATCATCTCAGAATGTTCAAACTTTTCTTTATTTTTCTTGTCAGAGTAATCATAAAGAGGATTTCTTTACTTAGTGATGCATAAACTCTTACAATATCATTTTCCTCATTAGGAGACAGACTGTGATGCTCTTTTTAGCTTTATCACATAACATTTTCACACTGAGAACTCCCACTGATTATGCAGGATTATTAAAGGAACATAATATTAGTTTGAATGGTGGAAATAGCTCTTTCATGCAAGTATTTCTTTTTGCAAGATATATAGGTTCTTGAAAGTTGCAAAAGTTTTGCTGTAGTTCTACTGTCAGTTATGGAGACTTAAAAAGGAATGTCAGGGTGAAGATCTCTGGGCTGTACTTTGTGATATAAATGAGATAATCGTGCTAGTTTCTAAATCATTCTTGTAAGATTATTTTACCAGGATGAATTTTGAAAATCCATTTTCCTTTCTTCTGATACATCTAGCTGGTGATTCTTATCCTGTCTTTCACCTCTGACAGCGAACGTACATTAATAATTTCCTTTGCTTCCCGTCAATTTAACCTCTAGGATTCATCTATCAATTTGCTGTTTGATACTTATCACCTAAACTTTGGTAGAGAGAGAGAATTCTGATGCATAGAAGTATTCAGAATTTGGGAATCCAGTTTTGTTCCAATTCTGAGTGCAAGCCTATCCCTGCATTACATCCCAGACCTGTCTGTCTCATGGGCAGCAAACCCTGGGAATCTAAGGCCTTCAACTTCAGGATAGTTGCCAGGCAGTTTTGCTGCAGTGTTGTGAAAATTGAATTGCTTTTACAGTCTGTTTGGATTTCAACAAATTGACGTTCACTTATGGAAAATGTCCTGTTGGAGGATTTGCAGCCCGTGCTCTTAATACTGCAAGGGAAAAATAGAAAATTAAACAAAAGGAAATGCTTTAACTCTCTGATGAGCAAAAGCATTTGATTTTATGACAGTGCTTTATGCACAGGCTTTCCTTAAGATACTCATGCACCGGCAGAAAATGGGGCCCACTGGCATTCATGAGCTGTTGCGAAAATATTTTGTGACCAAAAATTGTTGGAGCAAAATTGATTCGGTCTAAGTCTAACCTGACTCTTTGCTACATTTTCTGTACTCCTCTATGACCTTAAACTGCATATGACTTCTCAGAGAACTAACGCTTAACTGAGGACAAATTGAGTGAATACCTCAGTATTTGGTATGTTTATAGCATACCTGAATATAATGCCCAGCTGTTTGTTAGGTGGATGATGAATAGCTTGGAGAATGGGTTATTAATGACTGTACATTGGGTTTTGCTCCCTGGTTGATCAAGAGATTTAGAGCAACCTATAAGAAAACATCATGCTAACAGAATCCCTCCTGTAAAACTTAAATCAGAGTAGCRAGGAAGTGGGGATAAGACCTGAGAGCTGTCAGCCACCATCCCTTTACTGAGACCTCTCACACTGCCCCCTCAGCGCTCTGATGGAGCATCAGGGCTGATTCTGGAAGATTTTAGATCTTTCTGGAGGCACACTGGGCAGATGTTGCTCATCTCCAGTTGAGGCTATGAGGAAACAAGCATAAAGGGGAATGAGACTCYGGATTTTACCCCCCATGTTTCTGATGTTGTGGCTCCCTAATAGCATTTTGATTTTCTGAACTGCCTGGGGACACCTGATGTGTTATGGATCATTGGGAATCAATTGAGTGAGATCAATAGAAGAGGGAGTCCTGCTGGCAATGCATAGGAGTGCATGGTGGCTGGTGGGGGCTCAGAGGGCTGGATTGTACTGGAAGGTGTTGCAAGCCTGTGCAGTGCCTTCCATCATGCAGCGTGGTGGTTGTTAGCAATTATAGCGTGGTTTACATGGTGCCCAAAGGGTGCCAGGTGCAACACATGTAACATCCCAGAGACCTCAAGGGGAATCTATTCGAGAGTGAAGTGCTGGGGGAGGGGAGGCAGGGAGAAGAGAGAGAGAAAGAAAGGGAAACAAGCCAAAAGCCACAAAAATGACATACAAAAAAAAAATTTGCTTTTATTTCTCATGTGCACAAAAAGAAAAAAGAAAAGAGTCAAACAGAACTGAAGTGATGAGGAAAAGCCAAGAGGGGCTGCAGAAGCCTAGAATGGATATGACCCTGCACCTGGCACTGGCCCCCTCCCCTCCCCGGTCTCATATCTAGCTTAGCCTGGAGATCATCAGCAGAGCTGCTCTATGGTTACATTTGTCATCAGTTCTGTAATTGTCAGTTTGCTCCCTCCTTCCTGCTTTGCAAGTCTGCTGCCGTCCTGCGCTCAGCCAAGGAGCACACTGTGGTATTTGTGGGTCCCTCAGAAGCCCTCACTCTGTCAGTGCCAAAGGGGGCAGCTCAGCTATGACTCTTATTTCTTTTCCCAGAGGGGTGCTTTTCCTTAGGGACAAAAGAATGGAGTTTTTCCAACAGTCCAGCAAGACAAAAATTCCTTTAGGAAAATATTAATAAGCATATATAATTTTATACTCAAGAGAAAAAAGAGGTGCCGGTATTTTGTTTTCCTTTTCTTGTTTAAAATCCTCACATTCATGTTGTGATTCATTCTTAAGTCTTACTCTGAGATGATTCATCGCTACCAATGGGTCAGAAAGCTTGCAAACTTCTCCCTGTTTCCACAGCAGGGCTCATTGCCCCCAACTCTACCTAGCAGATTTACAGGCCACAGGAGTGTCAGTTTTAATCCATCCACCTCATGCAATCCTCCCCGTGTCTTGCCCCACATCCCATTGGGTCAAAAGGATGTGAGAGCTTCAGAGAACAGGACTCAAAGGTGCTGCCCAGTTTTAAATGCTGTGGTCCCTGTTGTTCCCAGCCAAGCACAGCATTTGAGAATTCACAAGATTCTTCCCCCATGATCAAGTGGACACTGAAAGAGACCCAGCCTCACAACGCTTCTGCTTGGTCCATTAGATAAAGCAAACGTAGCAACAGAACTAAGAATGACCCGAGAAGAAAGAAGTGAAGGGAGAGCTAAGGAAGAAGAATAAAGAAACAAAGAATGATGAGAAAAAGGAAAAGAGAAAAATGTAATGGAAATATTAATTATTATTCACAATAATGCTTAACATTTTGATAGAATTTTCTATCCGGAATCTCGAAGCACTGAGCCGGTGCTAATTAATTCAGCTGTGCAATCCCCCTGTGAACTAGAAACTGTTGTTATTCCCATTTTTTAGAGTGCTAAAATTGAGGTGTGTGGGGAAATTGGACTTGACAAAGGTTTTCTAGAGTCACAAGGAGAGCTAGAGAGTTTGACATCCCAGATACCTGCTCTCATATCAGTAATGCTTGTCCCTCCCTGGATAGAAAAGTGCATCGGGAATGAGAAATAATACAAGAGAGGGATAGAAATTGAATGGAAAGAGGGTGTGAGAGAGGTAAGAGACAGCAGAATGGAGGAGAGGTTTGAGTTATAGACTTCACTGGATTTTGCATAATGATTTCTTCCTCCAATAATTTTTCACTTTTTCCTGTAACATTTTTAAAAGAAAAAAAATAGAAACCCCCCACCTATAACAAAGCAACTGTTGGCCTGTTGGGGAAAGGATCCTTCCAAGGTTTGGCTGTTCCCTCAGGTTCTGTATTTGTGCTGTGCTTTATTGAACACATTGTTTTGTTTTCAGTGAGCACAACGAGACTTGCACAGTACACACAGCGTGTTCCTTATCTACAGGATGAGACGAGGCTGTTTTAATAACTACCATGATGAAGATGGAGATGAACTTATATACAAGAGGAATTGCCTTCACATTACACACATTATCTTCCTACAAAGCAGCAATTGTTTTTTGCAAATAACATAATATTAAATAATTGGTAGAATTTTTGCGTTTCCTGCATAGTCCAGTCTAATGGAATCTAGATGAATATTGATGGTTTTCTTCTGCATAATATCACCACATAAATCCCCATGTCAGCTACTAGACTTGGGCTATAATACTGCTTTACAATGCATCCACCGACTGTAAATCAAAACAACCAACACAAGAAACTCTTTGGCAAATGTAATTCAGTACATTCGCATTAGGGTCTACAGATGGTGGTGGAAGAGGATTAGACTGCCCAGTCCTTTGCATAATTCTGCTGTCCTTTTAATTTTCCTGGTCAAACTATATGTTGTACTTATGAACTTTCCAGACCAATCCAATGCCTGGTGGAAATCCTCTTTTACCAGTGGAGTTCAACCAACAATAGATGTGGCCTTCCAAGGGTTAAATCAAGACAGCCATGAGTGAGCCAACTAAATCCCGCTTTCAGACCCTAGCTCATGCCTCAAGTTTAGTAAAACGCCATTATAAAAATAAGCATTTCTGAGCTGCTAGCTTCTCTTGAGTTGGCTCCTGGGCTGCAGGTGGCCAAGTGTGAGATGTGACAGTCTCCTATTCTCTAGCCTCCTCGGGAGCATCTCTTTGCTGGTCCTGAGATTTATTGCCTCTGCCCTGACCACCTGCTGAGTGAATCTGCATGGTGCACAAGTAGAGCAGAGATTGTACTGAGAGACTAAAAGAGAGACCATACTAACAGGGTTCAGCATCTATCTGGCGTCTGTGAAGGAAAACAGAAGGAGTGGTGAAAGCATATTTTTAGAAATCGCACAGGATTTTCTTCTCTCATAGAGTAAGATGAGACAACAGGCCAAATTCTGGTCTTGGTGACAGTGTAACAACTCTTCTATTTGCAGCAGGTTACTCAGAGGTAAGATGTGCAGAATGACACTTTTAATAGATCGGGAGTAACCTCTTTGATTTTATTCTGTACAGGAACAGATTTTAGCTCTATATCTTCTATGTAAATGTCCCCCCAAATACCCTTACCATTCGGGCACCCCATTAAAGAAGACACAGACCTATAATCAGCTAGAGCCATGCAAAGGCTAAAAGAGTTAGGTGAAAGGGGCCTTTGGGATCAACACAGCTGTTTACTGATGGTGGATTTCATACATACAAGTTAAACTTGGAGAGAATACCGAGTCCACTACCACATCTCCTCAGAGGCTTGGAAGCTTGGATTTTATACATGATGTTGGCTGTACATATTGCTCCACTGTTCACTTTTATGCCCTTCGGGGGTTTTATTCTCAATCCTGTCTTTGTCCATGGACAATAGCCCACGAGTTTTATCTGAAACCTCTCTAAAACAACAAGGATCTACTTTGGCAGACTTGATGCCCTGGGGACAGGCTATAGCTGCCTTCATGTTTTCTTTGAGTAATTTTTAGGAAGTGTCAGTGCAAGGAACAGTTTATGAGTTTGCTGACAATACAGGAGTAATAAGCGTTTCTATTGACAGCCTTTTGCAGAACAGTGTTTGTCCACCACTTGGGAACCAAAAAGAGCAGAGAATCCCTAGAGAACCATCAGGTGAGCATTTGGGATAAGGGGTAAATATTAGGGTGCACAATACAGGATTGAAGATGAAAAGATGGGGCTGTATGTTGGGACTGGCTGGTAGGATACAAGCATATGGATTTGAATGGGGGTCTATAAATTAGTAGGTGTATGAGCAGATGGATGGGGAATCAAAGCGGAGCCCATATAGCAGGACTATAACGGTTAGGAAATTAGGTGTTGGCCATAGGGAATGAGGTGGTTGTCACCAGCAGTGGAGATGTGGAGAATGGCTGTTGGGCATATCTAAAATTGCAAAAGTTGGGATGTGGGTGAACTGAAGTCATCACAGGTACAGAGTTTAAGGTAAAAGGACTGAAGGCTAAGGACTAGGGAACCAAGCAATTATCCCAGCCAATCCTGAATTTGTCCATCTCAGTCTCAGCTGTCCAGAGGGCAATCAGATGGGCCCACATGAAGCCCCACACTTTCCACCACACAGCGCAGTTAGAGCGCAGCTGGGCTTGTTTTCTTTGTTTGCCAACCAGTGACATGGAAAACGTTTGTTGCCTCAGAGTGCTTTTGTCGACTGATGTGTTTGGTAACTTTGTCAGATGTGACTTGTCCACACTGCTCCCCAGAGACAGGATTTGGGAAAGGGGGAGGAGGAGGTGACCGGGTGGAGCTGGCATCCAATCCTCTCCAATACCATCATCCCATTGTAGTGCAAAACAGAAAGGAAACAAAACCCTAGAGTGAAAGAGGAGCATTAAACGTCAGAGGAACTTGTCTGTCATTCAGGTGGTGGGGAGGGATGGGACTTGGAGTTTTATTTTTGTAGGGTTTTTTAATTATTATTTTGGTTTTTTTGTTGGTTTTGTTTGCTTGGGTTTTTTAGAAAATTGGGGGATTTTTTTTGTTCCTTTTTACAGACCTTCATGACAAAGCATAAAAACACAGTTATATTTATATATCTATTTATATATTTCTTCATTTCGTCGGTTTGTTTGTGAATGTTGCTCCATCCTCCTGTCTGAGCTGATTGTGTGTCACAGAAATTGTGGGTATATGTGTGAGGTTCCTCCCAACTCTGGCCTGCAAAGTCACCACCCGTGAGGTGCAGCCAACTCTGGGGGAATCCATGCTGTAAATTGGGGATGAGGTGCACAGAGAACCCCTCATGTGGTGCAGATCATTACTTGGTCCTTTCTTCATTGCCAGATGGGCCAGGTCTCTGTGCTGCCATCTCTGCTCTAGCCAGACTGTTCCCTCTGTCCTGGGAAACAGGGTAAGCATCACAGGTTACACACACTCAAGAGTCCACCACAGAAGAGTGTATCTTTGGGGAACAGTGTTTCATGAGCGGCATTCTCCCCTGTTTCCCCGGCCCTTACGCTCCCAGAAAAGGGTCCTGTAAGGCAATGTTTGCCAGCTGCTTCCCAGTCCCCCTGGAGTCCTGGAAGCCGAGGGGACTTTGTGTGGCTGAGCTTTACCCAGGGGTGTTGGAGGGCTCCTGCAGGGGAAGCCACTTGGCCGCAGGCTGTTCCCGGCGTGGGGGGAGCGGTCGGGGTGGAGGGCAGGGGGAACGAGGGGGTCTCAGTCTCATGTGGTGAGCGCTTGGTCCGGTGCCTTCGTGGCGAAGAGGAAGGAACTGGACTGTGGGGAGGAACGGAGAAGGTCTCTTCACCCTTCCCAGGGATGGAGGGAGGTGATCAGACAGGTACAATGTGGAGGCCTAAGCTGTCGCCCTGCAGTTTCATGTGGTTTCCATGGTAACTAGTGGCGGTCATAGGCAGCGGCAGCAGTGGGAGGTGCGGAGCCCCGGGATGTGGCACTATAATAATAAGGGGAACCTGAAAGTTAACACAGGAGAAGAATGGACTGGTTGAAAGGACAAACAGTAAACAAAAAAAACCAAAACAAAACAAAAAACAGAAACAATCAAACTAAGAAAAGAAATAAAGGAGAACTGAAAAGGAAAGRTAGGAAGAAAGAAAAGCAAAGGAACCAAAAGAATGAACTTAGGAACTGAGCTCCTCATGGGGTTAGGGAAAGGCAATCAGTGGAAGGCAGCTAAGGGCCACACTTCAGTGGATAGATGCTACTGTGACCTCTGGATCCAACACCCCTCTACAGGAAGGAGATCCTTTTGCTTCTTCTGACAATCAGTAAGTAAGCCCATGAGCACTTGTGCTGGTTTGGGCTGAGGCAGAGTTATTTCTCTTTACATTATGGGGCTGTGCTTTGGATTTGTGCTGAGCACAGGGTTGATAATACAGAGATGTTTTTGTTATTGCTGAGCAGGGCTTACACAGAGCCAATACCTTTTTTGCTTCTTGTATTGCCAAACTGGTGAGGAGTCTGGGGCTGCATGGGAGACTGGGAGGAGACACAGCTGGGACAGATGACCCGAACTGGCCAAAGGGATATTCCAGACCATATAACATCGTGGTCAGTATGTGAACTGGGGGGAAAAAGGAGGAAGGGGAGATGTTCGGAGTGATGGTGTTTGTGTTTCCAAGTAGCCATTATGGATGATGGGGCCCTGCTCTCCTGGAGATAGCTGAACACCTGCCTGCCTGCCCATGGGAAGCAGTGAATTAATTCCTTGTTTTGCTTTGCTTGTGTGTGTAGCTTTTGTTTTCCCCATTAAACCGTCTTTATCTCAACCCACAAGTTTTCTAGCTTTTATCCTTCCAATTGTCTTCCTGATCCTCCTGGTGGTGGAATGAACAAGTGGCTGCGTGGGGCTTGGCTAATGCTAAACCACAACAAACATTGCAGCACAAATATGCCACACCTGATCCGTAGCCACAAGGAAAGTGTCAGGGCCAGATGTTCTGAGCGTACCCGACAAAGTATAATGGGTCACTTTTAAAACCAGGAGAGGAAAAATGAAACAAAATTACAATGTTTTACTGCTTGGGATTTGGGTCACATTTGGCGTGAAAGCTCTTTAGATGGTTATCGAATGTGTGTTAAATAGTGATTGATTATTAAGATCACATGTACCAAGGTTTAACAGCACTGGAATAAAAGGTGCGTCTATTATCCAGTTGTTAAACCTCAGTAAATACGTGGGTAATAATCACAACTGATTTATTTTACATATAATAAATCTCTTCCTATTCCCTCATGAAGAAATGTTGTATTAGAAGCTAAAGTCTTGCAGGAACTTTTTTCCCCTCTGAAAAAAACCCTGACTATTTCTGAGCATATTAGTCACTGGAGATGGATGTATATCCCTGCAAGAGAACTCTACTGGCTATTATAAATCTCGTGATGCAGCCTGTCTCCCACTCTGGATGTTGTTCCAACTGGTCCAATAGGAAGAACTTCTGTGAGATTTACAGATTCCCCAGGAACTGACTCTGGGTTTATTTTGGGAGAGGAGTGAAACCTTATCTGGATTTTTAACTAGGCCTTGAAAGGATGCCAATTGTGGCCTGAGAGTAGCAGAACCTGAATTTAACTTTTGATATAATCTGAAGTAAACTGTGGATGCAGCTCATGGAGAAGCCAGAGCTGAACTGGAGTTCTGAACTGACTCATGAAAGAGGAACCAGCTTTAGAAGTGATACAAAACATGCATGACGTATATACCCATTTCAAACTGGACTGGAGAGTGAGGAAAAATGCCCCTCACCTGCCCAAATACTTGAAAACCCTCTTCAGAAACAAACGAACAAACAAAAACAAACAAAGAAAAGAAAACAAAGAGACAAACAGAAGGAGCGCGAGGCTGGGGGTGTGCTGTGGGAAAGAAGTACTCACTTAGTAATGCAGGGTTGCTGAACCGCCAGGCCTCATTGTAGGTCGTGTACTGAGGGTGGCTGTAGGGGTTCCCTGAGAACTCGCTCCCTGGAAGAAACCAAGGAAGGTGTGAAATACAGTTAGAAACAAAGATTTATGTTTGCTATTCCATCGCACCAGTGTTCATGCTGAATCCGTTTGCTAGCAGGAAAACTTCTGTATGAAGCTTCTTTGTTCCACCGGGACTCTGCCCTTCAGTACACTGCAGTGATTGTTCAGTGCAAAGTTGCTTACCTATAACATTAGGAATTACAAGATTGACCTCTTCACAATCAAGAAATTAGTTTAAATTCAATAATACAAATAAATAATTGAAGTTGTTTGTTTTTGTTTCCTTATTTTTCATTGCCTTCTGTCTTCCAATTCTCAAGCTGCAGTAGGACTGCATATGCAAGCTTTTTATGTACTAAACTACCACCTTTCTTATGAGTAACATCTAAGGTTCTCCAGTAGTGTTAAGACAGCAGGCATGAGAGGTTCATGGAACAAGCTCACAAGAAACTCATTGGCACTAGCAGTTCTGTTGATGGCAATATGTATTGCTAAGTTTTGTTGTTAGGGTACTGAGGGTGATGGCATATTTGCGGAGAAGAGTATCATTCATTTTTGGAAATGTTCTGACTACGCTGTGCTTAAATATAAAACAAAATGTAAAACACATAAATCTCTTTCTGATTCTGGATGATGGCATTAGTCAGAAAAGTGATTCATACATGATTAACCTCTCTTTTATGCTTAGTTAGTGAGTTACAGAGAAAACTTGCTGCATTCTAGCTCTGGAAAATAATTTTCTAATGATTAGCGCTTTAGATACTGCATTTAATCTGAAAGACAAGCTGTGCTGCAGCTCGCCTTTTCACATAGTAAAAGGGGTCCAAACCAAAATACTTCCAAACTTTGTGACCTAGTAAGACTCTGAACCAAGATAGGAATGGTCTAGCACCTTCTTAAACATTCAGTTTTATTGTGCAGAAGGAGCTGAGTCTCCTGTTTCACAGAAGACTGTGCAGGATATTTGGTGACTGAGGGGGAATGGTACTGCATTCAAAATAAACAAATCTCCCCAAACTTGAACATGCATCATTCTTTTAAGGAGTCATGACATGATATGATCATAACCTCAATTTAATGCAGTAACAACAGACTGGGGACAATTAATGCCATCTGAAAGGCCTTATGCGCTTAAAAGGCAGTTGAAGAACAGTGTGGCTATTAGCTTCTGGTCTGCCCTAAGGCAGGGGTGGAATTGTTGCAACAGAAGTGTTTGAAAAGCACCTGGCAGTTCCTGCTAGATACCACAGAACAGGAAAAGAAGGCAATGCAAGATGGGATAGATGCCTGTGATACAATTACCAAATAATGTCAATTAATTATAGCATAATCTCTGCAAATCTCCCCTCACTGGAGTGTTAAAGCCACCACCACAGATTCTCAGATGATGGAAATGAAGTCAGTTGAAGTTAGGGGATTTGAATTGCTTTAAACTTGAGGAGAATCTTTCCAGCAAGGTTTTTTTAAAGGTACTCAGGGTGATAACCAAGGTAGTCAATGCAAAAATGAGTATGAATCAAACCCAATSACCATCCAAAAGTATTTTAGTCACAGTAGCTTTGAGTTTCAGCATAAAACCTCATTTTGTGTGAGAGATCTTGCTAACTACTGTTTTAATGATAGTAACTTAGCATAATTCCATAGTTAAAAACATTCTGCACTGAAAATCCTGACAACTAGCTGGGAAGGAATAGGTGAAACCTGCTAAGATGACCAAGATGCAATGCACAGTCCAGATTTATCTCTACTGAATTAATTTATCTGTGGAATATACTGGAATGAGTTTGCTTCCCAAAGGAGAAAAACTATCCACGTGAGAATTTCTGCTTTTGAAGTGCTTCACATAACATCTCTTCACTGTATGGAGAGAAATTGTTCTGATATTTCAAGACTTTTCTCTCACCCCCTGCTGAGTTGACACCCTAAACTGCTTACAGTATTCCTAAAGCACGGGTTAAGCACAGGAGAAAGAGCCACAGCTATGGAGCGCCGGGGAGGAGGGAGGGCAGCCACTGGAAACAGTGTTTATTGACGAGGAGTGAAAGCATGCATGCAGCAGGATAATGAGCTTTTGAGCTCAACTGTGACCAAGAGGAACTGAGCTATCGCCTACCCCGATCACTAATGAAACAAGTGTAATTTCCTCATCAACATTGGATTCTGTTTAACGACTCCCTGCCGCTGCCGTCCTCAGCCCTCTGTAGGCTCCGCACTGTTCTGTGTAAACTGCACTTCCTTCAGCGGACGCTCACTTCACTAAAACACTTAGCAGAAACTCGATGTCCTTTCTGGGAAAGAGGAAGAATTGAGACAGGGATCAAAGGTGTTCTGTTACCTTTGCAGGAAACTTCTCTCAGATATGTAGGTTAAGTGTAGCACAATACCTTATTCATCCTTCTTTGAGTGACTAACCCCTGCTTTTTCAAGCGTGTGTTCAGGACCACTGCCTTTCATCCATGTTTACAGCCTGGGACCCGAAGTTACAGGCAAGGGCAAATGCAGGATATGTATCTTGTCACGTCATCTGCATAAACCTCAAAGACATCTGCATTCGCTGGCCGTGTTGCATGGATGTACTGCTACAGGAGACAAGCTCTTTAGACTATGCAAGTAGAAGTCTAGTGAAAGGTTGTCATGTGTAGAACATTGCAGCTTTGATTAGCACTGGTTAAACAATCCTCTCAGAAGCAGTTTTCCACTGGAGAATGCTGTCTCAGTGAAACGGAAATGTTTTGCACGAGCTTGTCAGCTTCGACAGAATTTTGGAAAGAAAAGTTCTGAAATTACTGCAAATTGAAACAAAGTATTATGTTTCAACTTTCTTGTTTTGTTTCATTTTGCCTTTCTCATCTCATTTAATTTCCTTTCAATTCTTTCATTATATTAATGTCTTGACATCTAGAACATGTTGATGTTATTGAAATGTTTCATCCTGATGTTTGCAAATTGAACTGTTGCAAGATTCTGACTCCTCATACCAATGCAAGACGAAAACAAATATCAAGGAATCAGAATTTTGCATGGGTTAGAAATCTGGTTTCTGAACAGTTGTGTGTTTAGCTCTGCACCTTTGTTTAGAGAAGACAGAGCCTCTTTCTCATATTTGCTCATATCTGAACAATAGGTTTGTTTGCATGTCAGTATGTTTCTTAAAAATACTTCCTGAGTAGCCATCTTGCTGGCTTCTTGTTTCCAGTGTAGTTAAAGCACTGGCCCCTGAACTTTCTTGGCCTGAGGGCATGTAACAAACCCTTGGCAACAGCATATTTGATTGTTCAAACTGGACTCCTAACAGTGGCTGCAAGTCAGCACGGAGGATTGATCTCAGGAGGCCTATATTCTGTGCAATCTGTGCTCAGGGAATCTTTACTGACAGTGTTTCTTGGCATCTGTATTTAAATCTTATTGGTTTAGCCTATGAATACAGAAACGGTGAGGCATGAAGTGAGCCTAGTAGGCGGCAGGTTCAGAACAAAACATGTAGTTCCACTACAGAACTCTTTGCCATAGGTTTCTATGCATGTTAAAGGCTTGTATGGTTTCAGGAGACATTTTTTAAGTTTGTGAAGGGAAAACCTATCGAGGGTGTTTAATATTAAATAGAAAGGGACTAAGTCTGGCTTAGAAAGTCTCTTAGCTGCAAAGTGGAGGCTGGGAGGTCTTTCAAGAAAGTACCAACACACGCTTGCTCTGCTCTTACAGCCTTCCTCAGACTTCCCCAGTTGGCCTCTAACACAGAGTAGTGACCGCAGAGATCTACAGTGCGACCAATTAAAGCCAAGTCTTCTGTTTCTTCCCAGGAATCCTCTTTATCCCATCTTGTTGGCTTCAGTCACATTAGAAGACAGGAATAGAAGGGCTTCCTGGCTGGGTCTGACCAGTGGGGTATGACTTGAAACAGCCGGAACTTGATGCTCTGTTGAAAGATGCAGTAACTACTGCAGGATGCCCAAGTAGGCCACTGGAAAAACTTCCTCTGACTGAATGTTGACATCAGATTTAATGTAAAGATATCCATTTGACTGGAATAATTTTTTTAACTTTGAAGTATAACTTAACTTTTTTCTGTATAATTCTGTTCCTTTTATTTTGGGGAATATTTCTGTGGTTTTTTGGGATACTACTGTCTTATAGATATGCAACCTCCACAGCAAGGAGCTGAAATACCCTATTCTTGGATAAGTGACCCCTGATATTAATTGTCTTAAAACTGTTGGCCCAGTTTAGAAGTTATTATCATCCTTGTGATGAGAACATTAAACCTACAAAGCAATCACTGCACAGTTTCTACTCAAAGAGCCAGCTATTTTGATATTATTAATAATTTTTATATGCCATGACCTCCTATAAGTTTTGACCTTAAACTGATCTAAATATTGTCAACTGAATGTACCTACTGTTACGGAGGGGGGGAGGTGTGTGTGGGGGTGTTAATTGATTTATATTGTCTTACTGCTTCTGTGATTCTGGAGCCAAACCATCTCCCTGAATAATTTAGTGTGGGAGATGCCCTAAAGTTTGCCACTGGAATAGGTTGCCCAGAGTAGCTGTGGATACCCCATCCCTGTAAGTATTCAAGGCCAGGCTGGATGGGGCTTTGTACAACCTGTGAAAGATGTCCCTGCCCATGACAAGGGGGTTGGAACTAGGTGACCTTTAAAGTCCCTTTCAACTCAAGTCATTCTATGATTTGTCATTTAAAGATGTGAAGACTTTGACCTGAAAACATTTCCTATCAGTGGTATTTTCACTGTCCTTACTGCAGTTTACGTTCATTTAGGTAGCTGTTCTAAGATCTGGATGAGGGTTAAGTTAGGCTTTCCACTTATAAGCCCTGAAAAATCATATGATAGCAATTTAAGAGCTTTCTGTCCTAAACGTTTTGCTGCTTCAGTTCTGGACTCCTCCCGTCAGAAGCAGAGGTTGCCGAACGGACTGTGTGCCTGTGCCTTAACCGTCACGGCTCACAACCACGGGTCATAACAAGCAGAAATCTACGGCACACGAGTTCTGAGCTACCATGTCTGGGAGAAGAAAATCCTGCCGGGGACAATGTCATCAGGGGACAGTGGGGAATAGAGCCTGAGGTAATAAATTCTTCAATTGCCTTAGAGCAAATGGTCCTCTCTTCTTCCAAAACAGTGGGAGAATCCGCAGGCTGAGGGCTGAGATAAGGTATTTCTGCAAAGGCATTGGGTAGAAAAGAAATAGTTTGCCTTTGGATGTAGGATTAGGTTGATAGTTTCTTGGATTGGAGGCACTATGTTACAAACAGGAGGCGGGTAAGTAGTTGGTTGTTAGAAGTGAATAGTTAGTTTCTGCTGAAATGCTGTTAATCATTGCTGAGTTCTTAGTTTAGGCTATAGACAGTAGGTCCCCCAAACCTGCAGGTATTAAATTAGCATTGATAATTTTCAGTTTGATGCCATGGCCTTAGACAGAAGGTAAGCTGTTACCCTACGTTAGTGGATAGGTAAGTATCTTGAGTGATAGCTAAGTACCATGAGGAATACATAATAATCTGCATGGGTCATTGGAAAATAATTACATTAGTTAATGAATACTAGGGTTAATTAATTGCCAATTAATTGCCACAGGTTATAGGTAGCTAGCTGCCCATAGCAGCAGTGAATCAGTTACCAGGGGGAAAGAGATACATTACAAAAAGGGTTATTAGCTACATTGGTTATAGGCACCTGATGATTTCATTACGAAAAGAATAGCTCTTCATGTCAGCAAAGCAATAGCCAAGCCAGCTGTGAAAGCTCTTACAATGCTGGTAACCGTTCAAACATGTGTGCACCATTACTGAGGGCTGGCAGCTGACTTACCAGGAACCATTCCTGCAAGAGTTGAGGTTGGGTAGCTGCCTTGTCCAGTTGGGGGAACATGGGGTGGGTATCCAGGCAAGGTGGTGCTTGCCATATCACGACCTGGAAAAGGAAAGAATCAGGACAGGTGATCAATATGGATAAGATCTTTCAATATAGATTTGGTATCACTTTTTGTCCCACTGTCACATGACTTGATAGGCAACTACTGTGCAGCCTTCTCTTACACGAGTTCTGTCTACCCACTGAAAATTCTGGGTGAAGATTGGGGCACTTTTGGTCTCACACTGTAAGGATGGATGTTAAAACTTCGCTTTGTGAGGCTCAAAAGAATTTGTTTTGTTTCATTGTAGATTTTGGATCTATTTTAACTAAATCAAAATTGCCCTCGTCTGCACAGAGAATGGCAGCATATTCATTGCCAGAGTAGCTGAGGTTCTGTCTATATGCATGGGATGCAGTTCCAAAGCTGTGGTGATGTTGCTTTAGGGCATGATCAATGTACAAGGCACTGGAAAGTGATCCAAGAGTTTTCTGTGCCTGTCTCTCTTCCCACCTTTGTCTTTCACCTGCTGCTGGTTTTAGGCAAGTCACTTTACCTCTCTGTGCTTCTTTTTATGCTGCAAACTCTTTGGTGCAAGGGCACGCTTTTAGTACATTTGCACAGTGCTTAGCATGAGATCAATACTGGTTGGACTCCTTCCAGTTGCTAGTGTACTATATATAATAATAGGATCGTGCAAATTAGTTTGAGTCTCACTTCATTTTTATCACAGGTACAAGTTTTTGTTTGTAATACTTAAAGCTGTGATTTCTTTTCACCACCAAAGAAGTAGAGAGGGGTGTGGACTGAGTGTATGATTGTAGTTTATTTTTCCTCTCTTAGGAAGTGCAGCTGGGGGCTTCTTGGTTGATGCCAGAGGCATTTCCTCATTTGGACTGGTTAGCCTGAAAATGGGCCAGCCAGAAGGGCATTTGCTGTTGGTGCTTATTGCATTTAAATGAACTAAAATAATCTCAGAAGCTGCTGGGAGTTTCAAGCCAAAACAAAACAAAACAAACAAAGAAAAACAAAACAAAACAAAAAGCTAAATAAATTAAGATAATCTTTCCCCCACAGCTGCTGGGAGATTTACAGCTCAACCTCCAACACTGCCCACTGAGTTGTCAGCCTGTTCCAGGCATCCAAAGCCTTTCACATTCCCTAGGTGAACTGTAGCTCACCAAGAGGTTTGTACCATTTGTTGTTCCTTTGTTAAATTTTGTCTCTCCTGTCTGTTCTAACTGGAGGGCAGGAGTCTGATTCACCCTTAGAAGTGACAGGTTAAGTACAGCCCATTAACACCACTGGAGTCACTGGAACTGTGCTGGGATATGCCAATGAAAGAAGAAGAGTTGGTTTAGCTCTACTAGCAGCAGAATGATAACTGATAAAAGCAGGCCCTGGAACAAGCATGAACCTTGGCTGGGGAATCAGTAATAATTAACAGTTACAAGGCAAAGCAAAAACTAATAAGCATGGAACATTAACCTGAAGGGAGGAAGTTTCTCTGGGATGAGGTAGGCTAAACCAGTGTCATTGCTTTCATAGGTCTTGACTAAAGATTACTGAGGTGATTTACTCAAAAAACCAGAAATGCAAGTCCATTCTTTCTCCCTGGAGAGGTTCCTGATCAGTGGCTGATGTTGCTAGCTTACCTCCTCTTAGACAACAACTGAGCCATTTTCCAGCCACTCCCCAATATTGATAAAAATAAATACGTAATGTATCAGGGATTAATATTCTAGACTCTTTTACTCTTTTATCACCATCATTTCTTTAGTGATTTGTAGCTGTGTGTTAAACTGTATGAATAACACCTAGTAGATGTAGTTATTTTTTTTCTCACTTTGGTTTAAGGTGAGCAATTTTTATGCTTAAAATTCTTGTTCTTTTAGTTTCATTTATTGACTAGCCTGAGAAATAACAGCAAGTGATGAGTGAGAAAACAGTGTCACTGAAAAGTTAGAGATAACATTATGTAGCTGCAGGCAAAATTAATTCATTTTGACACTTCCATTCAGGTGGGAACACATATACACTCACTCTTATACTTGATGTGTGCACATATGCCCCTGTGTTTTTATTCAGACAGGAGCGCACAGAGGTTGATGTTCAAAACTGAGCATGGAAAATTTGTTGGGAAGTGATCATCTGTCAAAATCCCAGTCTTGAAAAATAAGATAACAAACAAGTATTGTATCAGTAACATCAGTAAGAGTCTCACAGAGAAACTCTTAAAATGCTGTTACATACAAACAGCCCCCTTCCATTACCCCCTCTCATTACAAACAGGTAGACAGGATTATTAAATTCTTGCACTGCAGGGCTGTGGCAAAGCTAGCTCATAACATGCTTCCAACTCCAGCCATTTTTCCTCCTGCAAGAACCTTCTGAGTAAGAAACAGCACCTGAATCACTGTGACATTGTTTGCACTTCTGAACACTTTGTCCCATGTCTAATTCCCTATTAGGATCCTAAGGCATGTGCCTCTCCAGAAACACAGTGCCTTCTAGGCTAGAGGATAGTCATATATGACAGCATCCCCAGAGATCTGTATTGTTGGAGAGAGTCTGTCAGGAGACTTCTTGGCTTAGGAAGTGCCCAGAACTCGGAGGGTCTTACTGGCTGCAGTGAGGTAGGACCAAGGCAGTGTTATGAACACAAGTCTACTCTGCTGTTACTTGCTGTTTCCCTACATTGAAATCTCAGATGACAAGAAAAAGGAAGGATATTATGTCAAAAGAGAAAAATAATATAGGAACATGAAGGAGGTAGAGGTAGGATATGTTTCTTGAGCATTAGGAACTGTGGTCTGCACTAAGACTTGTCCGTTCTGAAAAAGCCCAGATTACATCCTTTGAAAAATTGTCAGTGGTCACCTAAGATGATACCCACTATTTCACCCAAGTCACCCCTGAACTTCTGCAGCAATGTTGCTTCAGTGACCTTGCTCAGGAGTTTCCCTTAGTACCTACCTGAAACTTGACTTTCCTTCCCATCCTCCCCTCCCGCCTGCTGCTCATAAGTGCTGCCACCTTCTGCAATCTATTTCTTCACTTCTGCTCTTCCCTTAAAGGCCACCTGCTTCAGGTCTGTATTCCTTTGTCTGCAAAACATAGTCTCTCCCACATCCTTCCTGCTCTTGACATTCAGACACGATGCTTGTTTCTTAACTACATGATCTGCTGCATGACGGCACCAGCTCACACTGACACTCCCAAACCAGGTGACTCAAATACTGCTCACAGCATAGCTATGGCAGTGCTCACCAGCTGCCTGTGTGTCTGTCTGACTCAGTAGTTACAACCCACGCTGAGCAACCCAGGCAGGCCTAGAGCTGGCTGGGATCTTCAATCTGCTATCATCTACCTTAGGCTAGCACACAGTATGCTGGACCTGCAGTACTCAGGGACATTACGGCTATTGAGGCAACACAGGATTTTGCTGTATGAATGTTTCTATACTAAGTCCCAAACCCATCCAACCGGGACACCCAGTCACTTCTAGGTAGTTACAGCTTCCTTTCCCATTTTATTCTAAAAAACAAAAGACAGGCATAAAACCTTTTTGATTCTTCATGGAGCTGAGAACATATGCTGCATATGCAGACCTGGAACGTGGTTGCTCTGGTTCCCACTTGCACTCAAAGAGCTTGCAGCATTTACTGGCCTCCCCATCAGACGAAACTGAACCCCTTGCCTACAGCATCCCCACTCAGTTCGTGGCCAAGGCCGGTTACCTGCTATCAGAGGCTGGCTGCTGGACTGCCCAAAGTGGGCACCATGATGAAGGAAGGCACTGTAGCAAGGCGTGGACGCATCATCTGAAAGGGCCATGTGGAAGGGCTGAAGATCAGCCTGCCCAGAGCCGACCGGCGTGGTGGGGGTGAAAGGGGTGAGAGAGGCTCCATGAGGCTCTTGCTTTATACTGAGGGGAGAGGAGAGGTTTTCTGTGGTAGGGTAAGGGATGGACACAGACAGACAAAGGGAACAGGGGAAGGAAGAGGAGGGTAGGGAAGGGAGGAGAGGAAGAACAAAATGGGTAAATGAAAATGGAGTGGTTAAAATCTACAGGGAAATTAATTTTAAAACAAAAATAAAAATAAAAAGGCTAGGAGTAGATCAGAGGAGCCAGTGCTGAGACAGCAGCAGTAAATGTGCCTGGGGGCTAGGCTGGGACTGCAGGGATGCCTCTGCAGGGGCAGCAGGAGATGAGGGTAATGGAGTGCAGTGGCAGAGGGGACGAATGGGATGCAGGAACAGGAGAGGTGAGGGAGGGAACATGCAGGAAAGGGAGGACAGGAAGAAGCATAGGGTTGGGAAGAAGAATGCTCTGAAGCTTTTGTGCTCCCTTTCCTGCTGCTTTTCTTGCTGCCCAAGGGCATATGAAGATGCTACACTAACACAGTTCAGCCCAAGGAATTACACCACTTTTTCTCTTCAAACCAAAGGTAACCTTCCTCAGGAGAGTAGTGTTGCTATGAGCATCTATTAAACAGATTGCTGGGTGTAATGGCCAAAGACTGTCATGCCAAATTTCATAAAAGCTTGACAAAAATGGTATAGCTGGAGTTTGAGGTGGTTAAAATAAAAATGTGACTGTACAATTAATAGGTGGGTAGATAGGTAGATAGATGGATCAATCAATTGATCTTGTTCACAGTGGCACGCTTTGGAGATTTAACCATAAAAGCAGTCAGTACTGACTCTGATTGTTCCCAGAGTGTAGTTTTGCCAGATAGATATCTTGATAGAGACATAAGGGAAGAGAGGAAATGTGGAGGGCTTATAAAAGGTCTAATTTTCGTAGTTGTTTGCATTGGACCTCCATTTCTGATGTGCAGATTTGCATAGGCACAATAGATTCTGCTTTGCACCTGATCCAAGCTTGGCTGCCAAGTAAGATGTTCGGGAATTGAAGAACTCTGTGACCTAAAGCATGGGTACTCCACAACAACCCACTGCTGTTGGGTCAGCAGTAATAGAGTCCTGTATTTGGACACCTGAAAGCAAAGCATGGATGATGTGATCAGATCCAATCCAAATTATCTAGCAAACCATCCATCCTCAGGTAAAAAAATTAAAGCCAATAAATGAAAGCCATCTCTCTGCTGTGATGGCAACAATTGCCAATGGCCTATGAAATAAGTTAGTTCTGGTGGTTTTGATTTATACAGAGAAATAGAAATGTGACATATAATTAGGTCATAAATCTGACTTCATTAATGTAGAACTGGCTTAATTAACTTTAGGCACCTTGTTGCGAGTCTGTAGTGCTCACCTAGACAATAAAGGGCTGGGCAATTTCTATCTGAGACATTTGTTTCCTAAAGGTTTGCTACCTGGCGAAAATGATAGTTTGCCATCTCCTTGTTCTCCTCCAAGTACTTCTAACCTGGATGGCCAGCAAAGGTCTCTGATCACCGAGACTTCTTTGCAGCAAAGACATATGCTCATGTTTCAATTAATTGGGAAGCATCAGTCCTGGCCAAAAGGGATATAGTTCCTCTTCATTTAGTTTACTAAGTGAAGTCTCTGGTATGCTAAGCAAGGATTGTAATTTCTTTTCCTTTTTTGCTAGGAAGCTCTGTTTGGCAAGGACGTTTTGTGGAGGGTATGGGGAACAGAAGTTGGAGTATCTGGATTTTGTTGCACAGTTAAATAAAGTCCCCAGTGCAGGCAGCACATCAGCACCCAGCTTCTGCTTTTTACAACTATAGACTGTCCTACAATCCTACCAGTGAGCCTTCATGTGCCAGTGCCAGTCTCTGTAGATGGAGAACCCACAAGCTATTTTTCTCCTGCATCCTCTGTCATCAGATGGCAAGGAGTACACAGATTTARCTTCAAACCAGACGGGCAGAGTCACCACCAGCATTCTGGGAGTGCTTGAAGCCTTTATCCAAATGATGTTGATAATTTGGATGAATAGATCTATCTGTGGGCAGTGGGCCAACAGTTCCCCATGCTTTCACAGGCTGCAAGTGATATTTTTCAAGGAAGTCATTTGACAGTGATACGTATATAAACTAGGGACACTTTGGTCCTGGGCATTTTCCATACTCCTTTTTTAGCTCTCTTTATTATACAAGAGACAGCAGGTGTGGGAAGCTGCTGAGGAGGAAAGGGCAGAGAATAAGGTGGACATGGGAAGCGTGGGTGGGCAGAAGCAAGAGGTGCTATGGGCAGGGGTTAATCCTGTTTGCACAGCCCCCAGGCACGTTTGGTTTCCTAGTCCCTCCCCTGCTTTATTTCTCTTTTAAAGCATGGAATTTTCAGCTATAATCCTTCCTAAACCGCAGCATTTTTCAGGCGCTCTGTGTAAGTGAAACCATAATCTCTGGTAAAACAGACTGCTTAAGCTGCTGTAGCATTAGGCCAATCTGATCCAGCCCCTGGATTTCCGCTCTGCCCAGCCACCACCGAGAGGATTTCAGCCTGAAAGACTGTGTAAAGCCCTTGCAATGGGAACAACAGTGCTAGGCCTTGCCTTGCAAAGCTGGGAAGGGTTAAGGGACCAGGAGCTATTTGTCCCGGTGTTGTGAGGCTATTAAAACCCCTGTCAGACTCACAGTGGAGATGAGCCCAGCCCTCTCTTGAACACACCAAGGCTTATGAAGAAAAATTTCTCACACCTTCCAGAGGCAGCACCACTCACTCAGTGTGTGGAGGGATAAAGAAGTCCACAGTAACATGGCAAAGAGACCTGAACACCATAATGCTAAACACTCTTCTCTCTAAGAGTAGTGGAAAGGAGGTGAAGATAAGGTCAGACACCGAATGATTGCACAACCAAAACTCAGACTTTTATGTGTCTATTTATCTGTCTGTCTATCTTTCCCTCTACGCGCTGCAACTGCATAGACATCACTTACATCTCATGTATCTTTACTGATGGATGGCATTTACCATTTTTTACTCCTTTGTTGTCCAACTCTCCCCTGACTAAAAGCACCTGAATTCTGTCTCTGATATAACTCCTGCCACTGCTATGCTGGAATAATTGCCCCAGCAGTGAATTATAGCTCCAAAGTATGTCAGTGTATATAAAATCAATTGATTGATCTATCTATCCACCTGTGAATGGCACAGTTCCATTTCTCATTTTAACCACCTCAAACTTCAGCTACACCTTTTTTGTTTTCACTTTTGATTTTCTCCATTCTCTAATTCTTTCATATTTGTGATGGAGAACTTGCCCCTGCCTATCGGAAGTCCTGCTAGTGCCAGCAAGCTGTGGATCAGTGCCATATTGGCTCGTCTATGTTGTGCTGGGAGTGTTCCTCGGTAAGGCTCCTTCAGCGAACCCCAAGGTATGTCTGCTCCTAAGGCTGGAATACCAATCTGTAATCAAATGGGGGGGGGTGTGAAATGAGTTTGCAACCCCTTTCCAAAGCAGCAGAAATCTATTCCTGCCCCAGTCTCCTTTCTTCTTCTGAAAGGCAAACAGTATCCTTTCTTATAAGTGACAAAAAAGTATCGCTCACTGTCATGATGGGGGAAGCTTGAAAGTCAGCAGGGTGGGTATATAGCTGGAATCATAGCAGAGGACCACATTTTGTGCATCTCCTACTCCTCTCGTTCTGACTGTACTTGCTGAGTTATGGTTGTTTTTCTTCCGTTCTAACCCTCTCCTCTGTTATTTTGGCGGAGAGCGAGAACTGGTGATCTCTGGCCTAAATTCCCCCTGTGAATGAAGGGATTTTGGCCAGACAGAGTGAGGGGAAGATTCACAGCTTTGGGCTCCTACAGAGACTCATCTCAGCTTTTATCATGCTCTCTCCTGATGAAGGGCAGGGAAACAGGAGGGGTTGCAGGACTAGATAAGCTGCTTGTTTTTCATTGCTGGCTTCCTGGAGGATAAGCTACCTGCATCCAGTGCTCCTTTTCTTTACAGTACACAAAGAATACCAAGATGGCACATCCATGCATGAGGGATGGCTTGTACACACCTGTTCAACACTGCTTACCATCTTGGCAACATTTGCTGTTCTCCATCTTTTCCTGAGGTCTCTATCAAATATTTGTATGACCTCAGTGCCCCACCCTTTAGAACACATATCCTTACAGCATCACTTAGGGATCACTGTTTTATCTGTGAAGAACTGAGCCCAGAGAAGAAGTACTCAAGTTCGTGTAGGAACCCTGTGCCAAAGCTGAATTGTATCTCGGGTGTTTTGAATCCTATCCTTGTACCCACCTCTGAAACATCTTTTTCTGTATTTGTATTCTCTATTCCTTAGAAAAGTTCCATTGTGGCAAACAGAATGGGACTGGGTCCTCAGAACTCATGGACTGGTGAGTTTACACTATAGGCAGTGGAGTCACATCACTTTCTCCCAAATGGGAATCTTTCCTCAAATTCCAGAAGCCGTACAAAAGACCAAACTGGACTGACACAGCACATTGTTTGCTTTTGCTTACTGTCATGTCAGAAGAACCACTTTTTCTATTCTTAGTTTCCTAGGTTTTCTGTTGCGAGAGCATTTTGCAAGTTGCACTGAAAACAAAGACTGTCCTGTTTTTTTTTCCCTTTTCTGATCATAACAGACCTTTGCTAGAAGAACTGAAAAGTGTGCCAAGATTAATCTGCTTCTCATTATACCTTTCTTGTTTTCCTACTGACTGGAGAATGAGCCTTGTGTGGTCAGGTTTGTTTTCTGTTTCTGCACACATCCATCCATGTTCTTAGCCCATTACATTGTTGAAGTACATGTTTAAAGAAACAACCCTGGATTGCTTTCCCCAAGAGTCAAAGCTGTTGTGACATCACATATCAAATTTTGTAATCTATTTGCCCTATTTTTTCATTAAACTGAATTTTATAAATCTAGATTTTGTGTCTGATCTGATTAACTGCTTCTCTCCAAGGAAATGGACCTGCTAACTCTGTACATTACTTTGAGGAGAAAATTTTGTATTCTTCGTACAGAGTAAAACATGGAGCTTCCAGTAGACCCGTGATCTGGACTTACTCTTTGAAGCTACTTGAGTACTGTTGAACACTGGTTAATCACTTGAGAACTCAACTGAAATCTATTTCATGTGGCTCTCAGTACATTTGTTTGCAGATGGAGCTGAAGAAGGAAGATATACTTTAAAGTCCTGGGTAGGGAGGAGAAAGATGTGCAACTTATGCACTTCGCAAACAGAGAAGTTCAGTGGAGTTTATATTGTCCCCTTTCTTGAGTCCCAGTTCATCAGATTTGGCGAGGTCTGCCTGTCTTGAAATGTAGCATATGCTTATTCCTTGTTGTTTTGGGACTTCAATGTTACCTCTTAAACAGAGGCTTTTGAAATATATACTGGGCAATGCAATTAGAACCTGTTGGTTTTTCACGCAGTCCTCATTATAGATAATTCCAAGGTTTCATCATAATGGTATTTTACCGATCATAAGATAGATCTTCCTGGGTAGCCTGCAGCAATCCTAAACTTAAAAGGATGAGCCAAAGATTACTGTAAGCTCTCTATTTCTCTGAAAGACTGCAGTGGGCAATTTCAGTTGTACAAGAAGTGGGCCTGATTAAATCCAGTACAGCTGATCGAGATCAGAAGTTATTAATGTCTGCCTAATTCTGGTATAAAGCACAGTCTTTGCCTCAGTGGGCAAATATCTACATCATAAGAATTTTTATCAAAGCCATACTCATTGGATCCTCATTTAACCCAGAAGAAAAGGCAAAACTTGAATTGTTGGAAAGACAATACAATACAATTATTTTCTCTAAAAAAATCCCCTTTTGTCCAGCAGCATAAAGTGTGGCAGTCTGCAATGCTGTCCTCTTGCTGAAGAAAACTGGACTGGAAATGTCAATTCACTGCTATTGTCATTATATGACATTATTGTCATTCCCTGTTATTGTTCACTTAAATGCTAATTTAAGGAAAACAAAGATATTATTTTTTTGGGGCCCATCCATTTCTGGGTTCTTCAGTTCAATATGCCTTTAAAGCCCACCAGCTGCTTTCTTCAGCACCATAAAGTTATTGTCAGTGAAAACTCCACTGAATGCATATAAATAGCTTATGTGGTTCCTTCCCCTCCACCCCCCATTCCTGTCTGTTCCAGGGATCATTCATCTGATCATCTATCACTCTCAGCCATTTGGTCCCAGAGAAGAATAGTAACACCTTTTGCTTTTACAAATTCCTTGACTAGATAAGAAGATATTATCTCTTCTTAAGGAGGGGAAACAGTTGATTAAATCTGGAAGTCCTGTGGACTTCTGCTTTTGCCAGTTCCTCATCCTAAGTATGAGAGGCTTGCTCACATTTTAGTGAGGCAGGATAGTAAAAACCTTGTAACAGCCACATGAATGATTATCATATTTCATTATCAATGCATTGGGGCATCCAGAGATGTGCCCAAGAGGCTCTTTGACTGCTGGTGACTGCAGCCATGCTGCTGTGCCACAGAGTGAGGTCAGCATCTGTGGGATTTGCCGCCACCAAACCCAGCTTTTGGGGCCCCCAGCAGTTTGCTGAAGAGGTTTTCTTAAATCAGCTTAGTCAATCCCCGACCAGGCCCACTGCTCACTGGTATCATAGGCTAAAGTAAACTGGAGTCAGACAGGAATTTTTCACCAGTATAAGCAAGGAAAAGGGGAAGGAAATGCTTCCCCTCTCATTGTAACAATATAAGTAGAACTGAATGTAATGGTCAGTTTTAATTATAATTTAAAACAGCAAGTTGGATCAACTTGTTTTACATTTCCATTGTGAGGCTGTTTTCTACAAGGCTGAATTTTATGGGGGATAACAAATATTTTGACAAATACAAAATTTACTCTAAACATAGTTATTTCAGTTTTTGCTACACAGATGAACTGCATTATGTGCACATTTATTTAAGCAATTATGTTGTTTAATGTAATTTGTCTTCACATATTATTACATGGGAAAATAGTGAACGATGAGTCCATATTATTATTTTATTAGATTATTAACTTTTTACTTGTGATCTGTGTCAAGTTATATTTGGATGGAAATTAGAATTAAATTAAAACCAGTATTTGTAATTACTCATGCTAATTAAACAAAATGACCAGAAGTTCCCTGACTTCCTAAATATACTAGAACAGAAAAAGCAAGCTTTTCTAAGCAGGTTTTGCATTAAAAATTACTTATTAAATGGAGGAAAGGATAGCTATAAGCAGGAATTTGAACTGATTTAAGTTCAATCTATTTTAAATCTATTAGATTTCATTTTTTTGACACCAACTCTAATTCACTTAATTTGAGGAAAACAAATGTTTCTGCTTTTTCGAATGCTAGTTTGTTTCTTCTTTTTGAATGACCAGGTTATTGAACCCAACAGAATTCTCTTCAGTTCACTCACTAATCTGAAATGAAGGAAATACTATCTTTTCACCTTGCAGGAGGCTAAAGTTCTCAAATTCTGGATCCAAGTGTCTAGCCAGTGATTTCTTCATGATTACCATCATAGTTTTCCTGAAAACCTTCATAGAAATCAGATGCTGTTTAAATACTATTCTTGTATGTCCTTCAGATATAGCAAGTATCATTTTTTGTCAGTAATTCCAATTTTTTTCTGTGCATTCATGTATGAATTAAAAAAATTAAACTGAAAAAAAATCTGATCCCATGACAGAGAGGGGAGGTCTGGAGGAAAGTGAAATCCATGAGGTTTTTGCTTTTTTAGTGCCTTTGATACGTTGTGAGTTGTCATCAGGATTTCTCACTCTGGATGATACTTGTTGCTTTAGGGAAAAATTTATTTCCCAGAGAGAAGGAAACATTTTCCATATAGGATGTGATAGCTGTTTTGGTGCGGGGTGATGACTTTAAAAGTTCTCTATTCCTGTTAATAGGTGCTAACTGTAGCACAGAAGCACTCATAAACCTCCTCAGGAAGAGAAGGGGACACACACTCCCATCTCAGTCACAGTAGAAGTTCCTGAACTGGTTTTTTTTTCAGCTTGTCTTTTACCTTTACTTTTCTGTGTGCATCTCATGGATGGTAGTGGGCTCACAAACAAGGTCTATTTAGTTAAAACTGCTGGGATTCAACTAGGAAATTTTTCTTCACCTCTGCTGTCAATTTATGATCCATCCAGCTGGGAAATCCTCCCCGTTAGCAGTCTGTTGGCAAACAAGTTTGAAGCCATACATGGAGAGTCCATTGTGCTTTATTTGCTGTAGTACTGCCTCTCTATTGGGTCACTCCTGGGCTAGATACTTGAGTTGGAAAGGGCTCTGTTCCCAAACTATTAGTCAGTCCCCAGAACTCAGAACCTGCTTTGAAGACACCTCACTTCTTTCATGCATGACTATTCCAAAAGCTGTGACTGCTGGTGGTGCTTAAAGAAGGATCTTAACCTTTGTTCTCTTCTTGATTCAAGGCTTCTGTGAACATCCTTGTGCTTTTAAAGTACTTGTAGTGCTAGTGCCAAAATCTTGAGGTTCTCCTCCACTCACCTCTTGGCTGTTAGCTATTGAGTACCTCCCAAACTCAGAGATCTGTGGAAACTAGTGAATAAAAGAAAGCTATTGAGGCTTTCTGTGTTCACCTAGCCCTGTACAGACTTATACTCATCTGCCTGGACTGTTTGCCTTCAACAGAAATAACTGAAGTAGAACAACTCTGAACAACAGAATTCTTGTAATGGTGTTCAACTGCATGTACTTGCCTTATCATGGTATGTTCAAGCTTGGATCTTTGCTTCTAGGAATTCTGATTGGTGTCTAAAGATACTGTCCAAGAAACTGTCAGCGATCTACACCAATCCATGCAACATCAAGGCAAGATATAGCTGGCCTGTGTGTGCAGAAAGAGGTGAGGTGGTGTTCTCAAGCAACTCTTAAGAGCTTTTTCTCTCTGAATCTTCACAAGGAAGTTGAAAATTTCTGCATTGTCTGTTCCGTATGAAGGACAGTAGAGTATGTTTCCTAGCCTAGTATCCAGTTTGTCCCTAAGTGTCAACTCGTTCACGGAAATTCCTTGCACATACTTAATAGGGAGAATTAAGGGTGACCTATCTGCTCCATAGTGAAAAAAATGGTTTTGTTTACTTGCTTTGCTTGCAGCAATAAATGGGCCATCTAAGATGTGTTAGTAGAATAATTGTCTGAAAGGGAGCATTTGATATTGGCGGTACTAGGCAAGGCTGTGCTGTACGTAACTGTGGTGCTGTGTCTTGGATAAGATGCCCAGGATTTTGGGGAAGGCCTTCTGGCACATTGAAGAGGTGGCTGCCTGTTTTGCAACATTTCCAGCTCTTCAGTTCCAAGAAGCCCCCACACAGATAAAGGGACTTCAGCAACACCATTCCTTAACTATCTCACTAGGTTTCAAGATCTTAGGTAGCTATGTATTGTTGCTGTTTTGATGGCTTTTGAAGGGGTGTATTCTCAGAATGGTGTGAGCTGAGAGCTTGCTGAGGACATCTAGTCATGAGCCAGAGAGAAGGACTTCCTCTGAAGTCCTCAGAAAGGACAAGAATCCAGTGTCATACAGCTTTGGTTTGGAAAGACCTAGTGATACTTTTTTCTGTCTGGGAAGACTAAGTTGGGGACACTTGCTTGTAGACTGAAGCTAAATCTTACATTGTGAAGTGACTGCACACAGAGTTTGTACCCTGAATGGGTAGATTTCTTTCACATTTGTTTCAGGTATCATCTGGATTCACAGACAGCCCTGAGACAAGAGCAAAGAGGCATTTCAAGGATGATACCATAGCAGCAAAAGAGGCAGCCAGCAATTCAGTACGCACTCCAATATCCCTTCTTGGGAGCCGGATCTGGGTGATACCAAAGAAATCTGTATGCCTCTTCCTTAATTTCCTAGCTGGGGTAATCGGGAGGCAGCACTGAGTTCCTCCCCTCTCTGGTCCTTCCTGAAAGCATTGCCCAGCCCCATAGCAAACATATCATGAATCATTCATCTTTAATAGATTATGCAAATTGAGAACATCAGATCAATGAAGATCAATAGCTGCAACCATTTAATTGCCAGCAAAAACATTTTAAGAATGAGCATTATCTAAAGTCCTTTCTTGGGTAATGGCACCATTAATCCAAACACTGGATCCTGGCCTAAGTGTAGAGGAAAAATTCCCCGCCCTTCTTCCCCCAATGCCTTTCAGGGTGTTGAGGGGCTTTTTTCCCCCCTTTTCATTTCCAGTTTCTGAGTTCCTCCATCATTACCACCAGTGAACAGTTCCCAGTGCTAATAGTTCTGCTTTTGTTACTCTGCACTGATTGAAATGTCGCATACAGATTGAGATGTTAGTGCTAAGTTGCCACCTGGGAATGTCAAGCTGGGTCTGAAATGAACTTTTCTCACTCTTGGATCCAGATGGATCGGATAGGATGTTCTCAAGCTGAGCTGGGAGTGTGGCATGGAACAGAGTAAGGATGGCACAGGGTGGGGGGGACATGAAGAAAATTTTTTGCCTCAGCCTATAGTCTCTTCTGTGAGGCCAAATCTGTCTCCTGCTGTGCCCTTGTGAGAGTCATGTCCAAGGCTTGTCTAGTGTCCACAGCCTTCAGGAAGCCTGTTCTCACATTAACAGGCTGGAATGCACCATCTTCACTTAGGCAGAAGGACTAAAAAGAATTATTTTAATGGCCCCTTTGAATCTTCAACTCTGATTGTAGTCGCGTCACCGTTACATCCAGCTGTGGGGATCTGCCTTGCTCTCCTACTGGCTTTGCCCCCCAAAGACAGGAAGATATTTCCTGTAAGAGATGTAGATCTGCTAAACAGTAGATGAACACCAGCTGAGGTTTGCCTTGCATATGCAAATACAAAGAAAGGTAGAACACTTTTGCCACAGCTAAGCCAATTTTTTTCTGGTTGGCTAAGAAACTGCATGGCTACAAGGATTCTGAATCAAGCCTGATAGCTGTAAAAGCCATGGAAAAAGTCTGAGGCGGTCACGCTTTCTAGACACTCCCTGAATAACATAGTTCATCTCCCCATGTTCTCCATGACATTTTGCAGACCTCACGCTGGATATCCTCTGTTTGAGTTAACTGTTACTAATCCTGCCTGGTCCCAAAGTTCTCGGTAGCCAGAAGTTGCATGCAACAATATCCCTTTGCTCAGTGTTTGCTGAACAAGCAATGAACGCTTGCCTCAACCATGAGCTGCTTTGACATCAAGGGCTATTAGCTCGGGCTTCTGCAAGAAAAAGTTGAGATACAAACTCCAGTTCTCTTGATTCTGTGCCATCAGAGGACAATTTTTTCATCAAGAGACAACAAGCTTCTTCCCTTGCTAACAGGATTTAGACCTCTTTGTCATTAATTATTTTTCAGCTTTTGCCATGAGGTTTCTAGTGGGGCTACAAAAGTTGTAGAGAAAGGGGGATATACCAAACAGGGGCAAGTCACTTGAGCCTTGCCAGCCACTTTAGCTACCCAGCAGATGTGCAAGTCTATGGTAGCTGTGTGAGCAGCCACCACTGGCAACTAAAGCCTGAGAAAAAGGGCTGTGGCACCAGAATACCTCCTGATGGCTCTAGACACTCACAGGACAGGCAGTCTAACGCTAGTATCAGAACAGTGTGGGAGTGACCCATGGACTCAGGACAACCTGTGCCGCTCAGGTTCTGCATGTGCCACTAGCAAAGAGGACGTTTCAGTGAAGCATCTGCTGAAGAGATTGCGTCCTATTTCTCTGCATCCCGATTCCTCTGCTGCCATGTGGTTGCTCACAGTTTCTACTCTTCCAGACACACCTGAGTTTAATGTGCCCATGCATGAGGAAAGGCTGTGGACAAATTTCTTTTGCCAGCTTTCATTAAAGACTCATGAGCTTAAGGAAGAGGGAGTTCAGCAGTCGCAGTTCAGCAGATGTCAGTATTTAATTTGCAAATGCCCCTTCCAAATGCCAGGGCTGAATAAAACTTAAACTATTATTTCTCCAAAAGAAAACAAAGTGCAGGTCATGGGTAAGCCACGATGCTGTTGTTCTCAGATACAAAGAAAAAAATCACAGTGTATATTTGGACATATCTGTCCTCCACCAACATTCAACCCTAAGCCCCATCTCGGCAGTTCTGATTCATGTCTGGGTTTGCCTGTCTTTGAGTCACACCTGGACACGTGTAAGTGTACCCCAAACTGCCAACACTCCGAATTTCRAACTTCTTTTGACCCCTTATGTTCTCCACAGTCTTTCTGTCTCTTTCCATGTTTGCCACAGAGGGGTATCTTGCATTAGCAGAAAAAGCAGAAGCTAATGGTGATGAGGGAAATAAATAAAAAGCTTGGTTCTGCTGTTTGGTCAGGCAGCTTACCGGTCACCACAGGGTACGTCTGGGGTCCTGACACATTTGTCCCCAGGTCTGGGTTAGCAGAGGTGGATAGACTTGATTTGACTTCATCGAGACCAGGGGTCAGAGCTGGGAGGGAGTACTCATTACCCTGGGGAAGAGAGGAGAAAGACAGCTCGCTATTGATGCGACGGGAGAAAGGGAAGGGTGTACAGATGGGGGAGAGGAAGAGGAGAGATGCAAACCCCCGCACAGATGGAAGATGAGGAGGAGGAGGAAATGGGGAAGATAAAGTGACAAGAGGGTTGGAGGGGGGGTTCTCCTACGATGAACTATCCCACCTGCCTGCTTGATGCTGTGAAGAGGAAGAGGGGTGAGGGATCTGGCCTGTTATCTGTGGTATGGCTGAGCCTTCGTTCAGTGCTGTGGGGATGGGCATGGCTGTCTGTGCCAGCCCAGGGGAAAAGAAAGGGGAAATCCACATCCCCTCCTCTTGGCTGAGTGGAGGTGGGAGGTGTTTGCCTTGATGACAAGGACAGCTGGGGCATAGGACTGCGATGACAGGACTAGGACAGGCAGTAGGAAGCAGCCAATGTTGGCCCACTGTCGCCAGGGTCTCTGCCTGAATCGTCTGCCTCCCCTCCACTGTTACCTCTGTCCTAGGTTTTTAAAAACAAAGAAGCCTCATCCCCTGCCTCTGTCATTCTGTGCATTGGGGTATGAAATTGGGGAGGGGGGAGCCACATGGCTAACAGAAGGGTGGGAGGGGGAGAGCCATTGAATCTGAAAGGGTGTCCTGTCCGAAAGGCTCTGGTAATTGCCTTTTTATTGTGGCAGCCTCCAGACCAGACGCAGGAGCTGGAGAAACCGGGAAGGCTACAAAACAGCAGGAAAAGTTGCTCTGATTAATATTACGTTAAATTAAAACTGATTTTCTGCTCTTTCTCCTCTGTTTTTTTCCATGCACTTCCCCAACCCCCTCCCCACATCTCCCCCTCCTCCAGCAGGCTCCCTGCACGCTGCCCTCTCCCCGCCCCTGCCCCTGCTTGGCTAGGACTGCCTAGTCATTTCCAATTCCTTCTTGTATTGATCTTCCTGTAGAAATCAGTTTTGTAATTAGCTGCAAATTAGGCCTTCTACTGGGGGTGAGCCTGCCCCCTGATTTATCACCAGAGTAATTCGCTGTGATCGGAGAGAAATTAAAATGAACTCAATTAGGCTTCGGATTTGCTTTATGGGCCCTGCTCAGAGTTTCAGGGGGAAAAATGACTGTGCTGGTGCTTAATAGTCTAATGAAAGTAAATAAAGGTTATTCATTGTAATAAACCTAGGGACTCTGGGATGAAGGGAGTCCACAGCCAGCCTCTCCTTCTCTTCCTTTGTTGGTTTATGGCTTGGGGCGGTTTAAAAAGACTTTTGATTTTCATTTTATTAAGACAAACAGCTTTTGGGATAAAAGGCCGGGAGAGCGGGGGAGTAAAGAAAAGGTGGGCAGAGATGCAGAAGCGTGGAAAACTAGGTTGGAGATGGGAGTCAAGTCTCAGCTTTGGGCCATGAAGGAAAATGATCCATTAAAACCCAACCCCGCGGCTCGCTGGTCACCAGCAGGATCTCGGAGTGCAGGAGTTTCCATGCAGTGCTGCATGCCACTGAACATGCATGGCGGTGTAGGCATGTTCATGGCAAGAACATGCTTGCATACAAACAGGTGTGTGTGCAGAGGGGAAAGTGGACAGGGGATATAGGGAGAGCACAGTGTGCATGTACACGGCAAGTTCACGGGAGGAGGTAAAGCTTGTGTATACACGAGCATCAGCATAGTAATAAGATACAACTAGAAAGTGCTGTAAAATGTAGGTGTGGAGTATGTGCAGTAATAGGTCAGTGTCAGAACAAGAGGGGGAGAGGGATTTTGGTGAGGGAATCTCCCTACCATCATCCTTTCAGTGCCTGTGGATTCCCATTACCAGGCCAGGCCCTCACCTGCTCAGATTTGATGTGCTCTGATGTTTGAAAGACGTCAGGGTAAGAAGGACGCTCAAAAACTCGATCTAAAGCTTCCAGCTGCTGCTGGGTGAAAGTGTCGCCACGAAGGTGCTTCCGCAAACTGTCCACGCTGCTCTGGGAATCTCCATTGGGAACTGAGCCCTCGGATACATCTGCAGGGCACAGACAGAGAAAACAGGGAGTTAGCACCACCCTGGCTTGGATTGGTAATGGATGCAGGACAAGGACAGAGTGGGAAAGACTGAGGCTCTCTGCCTCCACCCAGGTAGCTGTGCCACTCCTGAGGAAGGGGAGGCTGCAGGGATCCAAGAGGAGCCCCCTCCTCTCTGACAGAGTGGCCAGGCTGCTCCAGTGGGCTCTGTGGGACTCTCCTGCCCAGGATGAGTGAGGCTGTGGAGAATGGTGCTTAGCTCAGAGATGAGTTTCGGTTCCGCTGATTTTCAGTGTTAAAAATTGCCAAATCTCCATTGCTGAGCATAAAATGGGAGCAAAGCACAGTGATTAGCATCGCTAGAAGACTACTGGAGAGGCAGTTCACAGGGAAAACAGAGTGCTGAGGATGGGCTGTACTGGAGAGGACTGAGGAAGCCTGCACTGGGAAAAAGGCTCTCACAGCTTGGAGAGGAGCCAGTTTCTGTTGTAGCTCCCCAGTCCCATGAGCAGCTACCACTGTTATAATTTCCTTCTCATCTGATCATACTCTAGATGAGTCTTTCATCCCTCTTAGATAACACGAACAATCTGGTTTCTGACTCCATGTTTCACCAGAGACAAATCTCTGCCTGTGGGGTAACTGTCCCATCCAACACACGTTGGTTTCTGTCCCATTCACCTACGTGTAGCTTGTGATTTATCAGGACCCATATCTGTTATAGAACTCCCTCCAAAATGAGATGAATCTTTGTTTCTGCCAGTCTCACTTCTTATCCAAAATGAATTATTGTATTACAAAACCTAGTCCTGCTCAGTGGGAATCTTCCTTCCTGGCATTCCTTTGTTCTCTCTAGGAATATAGCCTTCTCCTGGTAGAAGCTTCTCCAGAAGTGCATCTCTGTCCCAACAAGAGCCTTCTGACACAGTCCAATCTCACAGTAGTGCCTCCTGTCCCGTTTCAGGGTGTCTCTATTTCTGTTGTGCCATCCCACATCTCTTACAGCCCACTCATCCCCTCAGCTGTGAGTCTGTTACAAATGCCGTGCCCCATCCAAAATGAATCTTTTCCTGTGATAAACCATCTGATCATCTATCTGGGTTTGGGTTTGTTTTGTTCTTTTTCCCCCTGTTATCCCCCAACTCAAATGAGGTGCATTTATCTCAGTTATAACCCCTTTTTATCTTGACTGAGTCTCCTGCTATTAGCATCTGTCACATCCAAGGTGAGTCTGTCTGTTATAACCTCCTGTCCCAGCTGAAGTGAATCTTCCTCTGTCATAATCCCTCACCTCGTCTGAGGCAAATCTGGTTATTATAATCTCCTCCAACTGTGCTGAGTATCTTTCTGCTGTCACATCTCAGCCTTACTTAGGTGTGCCTGGTTATAATCCCCTGCCTCACCCATGCTGATATACCTCCATACCCTCCATGCTGAATCCCTACCTACTGTGCTTCATCAGACACGAGTGTGACTGTCTTATCACCCTGACTAACCTAAAATCAGGTTCTCCCTCTTGTGCTGTGATTATCTTCCTGGTTTTCCACTAACATGCCTCACACTTAAACCTTTCTTGGTGGCCTCCAGTCTGCGAATCTCAGAAGCTTGCTGTCTGTCGAGAAATTGGTCAAGGTTTCTGTATAGACCTTTTCCTTCCTCCATGCAGTTGTGAGGTGCTCATGGACACAGGACGCTCCCAGCAGCCTGGAATGACATTCATTGTGCAGCATCCAGAACAATGCCACTCTGCTGCTTCCTCTTTTAGCTCATGGTTTGTGCCAAGATGGTATTTTCCTGGCACAGTTAATGCCCAACTGGTGGCCCAGAGTTATGACTGAGCCTGCTGCCTTCTGGCTATGAGATATATCCGTTTAGAGGTGATTATACGATATGATATAATCAATAGTACATTATATACAGTAGCGTAGTACAGTACCACTCACGAGACCATAGAAAATATTACATATTGATTTGTCCCTGCCAGCAGCCTTCCCTTGAGCAGCCTCTTCTCTCTTTCTTTTCCACCCCAAGCCAGAGGAGGGCTGGTTACTGGCACTGATCCCTGGAGTTTTCTCCTCTCCGTAGGCTTATTTGCACAAGGGAAAGTTATGAAGTTCCCGAAATCTGGAGTCCATGACTGATTTGACTAAGAAAACAAAGATCAGGCTTGGTGGACTGCACACTGTGTGTGTCAGTGCAGTTTTCATGTTTTAGATGAACTGGGCTGTTACTGCAGCGGGTGGTTTTCAGGAGGACTAGAACAACTCTGGTCTTCCTTGCAGAAAGCTGGCACAGAACTCCTGGGTCCAGACTCAGAAAAAAAATGTTTCTGTATCAGTGCTTGCCTCAACCTATCTGCAGCCTGTGAAGCTGTTTGCTTTTGAGGATTTTTCCATGTCAGTCAGTGGGCATGATTGTGCACACTGTGATGCTAATACACATGGGTATTTTTGTGGTAGATAATTTTTCTGATATTGTTTAGATACTGCATCACCGTACATGCCTGACCAGGCATTTGTCTGTGGCTCTATCTGATTTTCAAGGATGGCAGCCCTAAACTCTACATGGCGTTTGGTGTGAATGGATGGGTGTTTGGTAAAACTTTCATTGATTCTCATTAAACCAGATTTACTCTTAGTGAGTTGCCCTGGGTGGTTACACAGATTTGTGCACATGCACATGCATTTGCAATTGTCTGCCTTCAGAGCTCTGGGCACGTGTGTCTTCTGCGTGTGCACAGGCCATGCCTTTGTGTGAAGAAGCTGAAATCACAGCTTTCCCAAGTCGCTGTAAGAGTCTCTTCCTTCATTTATTCAGGGGCCCTTCAGATCTTGACAAATCTGTCACTCTAAATTTGCGAGAGATTATGGTGCTCTCTGCCTAGCACGGAGAGAGGTGATATATGATATCTGCTGCCCCTATTGATTGCCTGATCTGGTGGCAGAGGGCTGGCGAAATGAACTTGAAATGAACATCATGCCTCAACTCATTGTGCGTATAATACACTACTTAATCCCACATTTTTGAGCCGCTATGGAATTCAATTGATCAATCATGTCCCTCTGATAGTACTGTTTTAGGGGTTATTGCTGCTCTGCTCACTGACCTTTCTATTTATTTATATATTTATGTCATTGTGTGTGTGTGTGTGTGTGCATGTGCACATGTAAGCGTGTATGTGTATTTGGGAAACTCAGGACCAGCTGATGAGAGAGGATCTGTATAGCCTATGGGAAATGAAAGGAAGAAGGAAAGAGAAGGGTAAAGAATGGGGTTAAATAAGAAACAAGAATGATCAAAGCAAGCAAATGGATAGAGAGGGGTGGAAAAGTCGTAAGGAGAAAGACAATGCTTTAGTTTAGGTGGAAATTCCTGGAGGGGAGAGGGAGGGGGATGGGGCACTCTGCCTTGGTCTAGGCTTTAAAATCTGCAAAAGCAAAGAAACTTTTGACAGAGGCCTGTAGGCTACCGCGTGGCGGATCTTGTCTGAACAGCTTGCGGTAGTATTTGGCTTAATAATGATAGGGCACACGAATTCCAAACTTCACAAAGCAATAATATGAATTGTGAATACAGATTTTACTTATGAAGCACAGAAGGTTTCACAGAGGTGATCCTGAAAGACATATGTTGCAAACATTGAGACATTCACAGTCACAGATCATTTTATTTTCTTCAAAACCAAATGATTGTAAATCCCTTGTGTTTGTTTTCTGGTGTCAAAACCTACAGGGGATGTGTTTTCATTTTTATCCCCGAAAGCGCAAGGGCCAGGCACTTATATCCGGTTTTAGATCAAGGTTGCAATTCTCATCTAAGCATATGACTCTGTGAGCTGGGCTATCAGGAGAAGCCTCAAACAGTGAAATACACAAACTACGAGAGCTGACAGCTGCATGGATAGGAGCAAAGGTGGCAGAAAGGACCAGAGAGGACTTTGGGGAAGAGACGGGGTCCATCAAAGGCCTGTGGGTACTAGTGAAGCGAGGGCTTATGGGGAAAATTTGAGTTGGGAAAGACTAGCAGAACCCGTGAAGAATGGCACTGTGGTGTGGGCAACAGTCACTTCAACTGATAAAGAACAGTGCTAGGAATAAAAGCTTAAGGGACAGGGATTTGCTAAGAAAGCAGATATTGGAAGGGGTGCTGTTGGAAAGGGTAAAGCAAGGCTTCAGCTGCAGGATGAGTCTGGGGATGCCACCTAAGTAACTGAGGAGACTGTACCAATAGGAAGCACCATCACCTTTCCCAGTTCCCTTTTAGTGGCAAGGGAAACCTCTCTTTTACATCATAAGGATCTTAACAAACAGCTTGAGAGGCGAACCAGGGCCTAAGTCACTGTGTCCCTCACAAAAGAGCACATTGCTGTCAGTGTAATCAGACCTTGCACATGTGACAGGAAATATCTCTCCTCCCGAGGGGCAGCCGAGGGAGTACACACAGCAAATGTTCAGCATAAACCCTCGACACAAGACACAGAAATGCTCCACGGCTCTCACAGAAGTATCCTGACAGATAACAAGGAAATGCTGTGCCAGAGGACAAAGGAACAACCTTAACTACATCTGACGCAGGGAATATGCCCATTAAATAATTCCAAAACAAAGAGACATTCCTGGGTCTGGTAGCCACAAAGACACCTTAATGTACAAGTAGCACAAAGCAGCATAATACAGTTACTTCTCTGGCTACAAGTGACAGACAGAACTCTTGCTCAGGGTGGGACGGGATCATCTCAACAAGTAACTCAGAAGTATTGCTGATTTAGGGAGACCTTTGTGGCACAGAAACATGTAGGAAGATCATGAGAAGCTGTGCAGCTGCCACACAAACATGGAGACACTGCTCTCTTTTGAGGTAGGGGCTGCGACAGTCCCCATGACAAGTCTGCCTGCAGTGTCATGGGGCCCTGATCTCAGCTCTACCAGTAAAAATCACAGTAATAATAAAAGCAAATGTGACTGGCATGAGAACTGCCAGCCAGGTGACACAGCAGAACCCATCTAATTGTCAAAGGCTCTGAGGGAAGCACATCTGTCTGATGCAGTGGTGCTGAGCTGGCTGCTGCAATGCCATCCCTCTGCGCCAGCAAGGCAACTCTGTCCCCTCCTGCAACCTGCCTGCACCATCCCTGCTGGGGTTCTTAACTCAGAGCTGCCCTCTCCCACTCTCTGGGCACTTGTGGCTACATGTGCTGCCCGTTCCCAAGTCACACTTTTGTGTTAAGGCGCCTCTTTCCCTTTTTCTGATTTCCCTTCTCTTTTTTCCCCCTCTGATGTGTTCCTGTGTCCCTGTGCAGCCTGGGCCTGTCAGGCAGCTTTCCTGGCCGTCCCGGGGGGCCTTTCCCCACACTGCCAGTTGTTGCAGTTTCAAACTCAATTGTTCTCCTCGGTACTGAAGCAAATGGAGTCATTAATTACCTTCTATCGGCTGGGCCGAGTTCAGAACACGATCGATAGCCAGTGCTTGTCATTCACAGCAGCCAGCCCTGCGCAGACCCTCATGCTGCATTCAGTGCGGGTCCCGGAAGGAGTCCAGCACTATCAGACCCGGGCTTCAAACCCTGGTCTCAAGCTCCCGTTGGGAAGAGCAGACCTCCTGCATCTGTGTCTGAGCTGACCCCCAACAAAGAGAGAGATCAAAGACAAAGATTTCGTCTTGAGGTAGTGGATCGCACATTTTCAGATGGCCAGGAGTGTCTGGTACTGATGTCCTGGTCTACACAAGCTGATCCATTCTAGCTATCATGATGTTTCTAGAGACACTGTTTGCATCCTCAATAATTATTGAACTAAGACTGTACTCCCTGCAGTAAGGACAAGCACAAGGACTGGCAGCCCTAATCTGTTGATCTTTTCACCTATGTAACTTTCTTGCCCTACTCAGTAGGGTTTGGAAAAGGAAGGCTATAAATTTTGGTTTATGTTTCCTTACAGGAGAATTTTTGCAGTCTTTTAGGCAGTGTGAAAGAAGATGTCATCTCCAGATGGGTCAGTTCTGTGTTTCAGCATGTAGCAGCATATAGCAGTGTTGCAAGAATTTTGAGTGCTTTGATTGTGATAACTGAACTGGTGGGGAGAACGATGAACCTCAAATTCAGATGAGAAGGATCCCAAGTGAGTGCAGAATACAGATGATGGAGCATGGAAGGGGCTAGGAAGGTTCAGTAAAGCACAGAGAATGAATGTTATCAGGGATCTATGATGTGATGGTGAAAGAAGATACGGTACAAGTTCAGGTTATGTACAGTATTCTGCAGAAACAGGGATAGTGGGAGATGAGTACTGGAGGATTATCACCTCAAGGAGGTGCATCAGCCTTCCTGAACTCCACAGTTGTTCAGATTCCTGTGTCCATTTGCCTTAAGGCAATCCACAAGCCTGAATTTCAGTATGCTAATTGATAGTACTGTGCTGGTCCATGTGTCTCTGTAATTTAAGTGTGTCAGCAACACACAGACTGTGTGTATTTCTTACTTACATACCCAGGCTTAGAGCAGAAATGCTCAGAAACTAAGGGATTTTATGTTTTGAATTGAGGGTATAGCTCAGATGAGGAACTGGTGAGCAAGGAAGGCTGCTCATGCAGGGAAGTGAGGGTGCCTGACTGAGGAAGAGTGAGATGTGTGCTGGTGCCTGACAGCTGGGGGCTGCAGTGCTTTTAACGGAGGGGTTGTGTATGACTGAGTACCTCGGAGCAGGGGTGGGCAGTGCAGCTTTAATACAGGGCTTACATGATCAAAAATGGCAGTGCTCAATGAGAATGTAAATGTAATGAATTGTGTGTGCAAATGTGTAATGAAGTGCGTGCTCAGATCTGTCTTGGATTATCATGGGAGTATGCAAAGTGCATTTAAGGAAGTGAGTGTGTATATGCATATGAAAATCATGTGTATTTACTACAGTATCTAAGAGTATGATTGCAAATTTGGACAAGAGCATCTGGGAAACTAGGTCTGTACCGAATTAGGGTTGTGTGTTGGATAGTAATGATCAGCACATCCAGCCTTACTGAAAATGCCAGTAAAAGTCTTTCCAGGTGTTAGGATGCAAGCAGCTGTCTCAGATGTATATACAACACGTAGTACAGCATGTGTGGGTGTGCAGGTGAGGGGTGTTAACCTAGGTCCAGTATCTCTTACTAGTGCTATTAGGCTTGACTGTTAGATAGAAATGCAGCTGCCTCCAGGATCCAGTACACTGGCTTTGTTTATGTTGACAGAGTAGCAATCAGCACTCACACAGTGAGCCAGATCCTCTGGTCAGTGTAAATCTGTAAGTCTCTTGCTTTCAGTAGTTATACTGATTTACACTTCCTAAAAGTTATCAGAAGGGTTATCCTGATTTATACTGTTGTGTTGTCCACAACATTGCCTTTAGTGCAGCGCCCTCGGGGAGAGCTGCTGCTGCAGGGAAGCAGGGCTCTGGAAGCTATGCTTTCCCTCTGCCAGAGAAGATGATTCTTAGCCTCATTGGCACGACTTAGCTCTCTTCTCTCATCTTCCTAAGCCTGTTTGTTCGGGAGCTACTTCTTGGCAGGATCCCCCTTGGTGAACATATAAAAAAGGGTGGCTTTTGTTAGCTCCAAAGGACAGAAGCAACACGAAAAATTACATCGCATGCAGCCCTAACTATGCTTGTTTAGAGAAACTGCTTGCATTTATGAAGTCTTTGGTGCGGAAAGCAGGGTTGCAAATGACTGCATCAGAGCGACAGTAAAGGCCATTAATTTCCTGTTATGTTTTCCTGTGTTGGGGGCTTTATTAATTTAATTTTACACTGTCGAACAACAGTGAGCGCTGACACCGCCACACTCGGAGGGTTTGGTTTTTTTCTCAAGCAGTGCTTTGCCTGACATGCAAATCAACACTGCTATCAGGATTGCTAGAGACAAGGGGAGGGAGCACAGAGCTGGACTGCCACCATCCAGTTCCATCTCCCAGTTTCTGGGAATCCCTGAGATTCCAGTGGAGAACACTGAGAGGACACCAGCATTAGGACTCAGCAGATTTGGGTCAGACCATGGACACCTCTAATGCACAAWCTAGAAAATATGAATTTCTCTTTATCCTGCTGTGTTCCATTGGCTGGATCCCCCACTAATATGCCTCTTAATACCTCCTTTCCTTCTGTTTCCCTTGCTCTAGACTTTCTCTTCCTTTCGTTCCATCTTATTTTCCCCTCATACACACTTTTACCTTAACCTCGCAAGTCAAAGGAGTCTGTGCCTGCCCCTGAGCCAGATACTAGTGAATCATGTTATTGGAAGCTCTTCTGAGTCAGCACTAAACCAGTATTCAAGCAGAATGTTTTTAGAGCTGCCATTTTTGATGTGCCATAAAACAAAGGCTCCAATCAGAGTTATTAAAATTCCCATGGCATTTTTTGCAAGAGTGCAGACATTAACCTGGCTGTCCTGAACAAAATCCAGCCTGAGTGATTACCCACAGCATATCTTAATTCTCCTGTGGTTTCATTTGGACATGGCACAGCAAAATTTCACAGTTGATGCTCTGTATTGTTCAACATCTGCCATGGTCCACCTGAGAGTCAGCCACATTTCAGTAGTAAATGAGATCTTAAGAATGGGAAGGTTAATAAACAATATATGACACAGGATAGATAACTGTGAAATGCCATGCAACAAAAGAGCTACAGGCTTGCAATAGGCAGCAGTCTGCTTGAAATGTCACCATGCAAACTCTTTTTTTTTTTGAATGCTCATTCCTATAATAACTGTAAATCATTAGTAGAGTAATTTATAATCTTTCTGCATGAGGTCATTTAAAGGCCATTATTGGTATATGAAGGAACCCACACTGATACGACCTCTGTAAAATGTATATTGGCGATATGTTCCAAATTGTAAGAGGTAGTCTCCAAACAAGAGAGGGCCCAGTCATGGGTAGCAATCAGTTTCACAAACAAGTGAGGGCTCTGCAGAGAAGAGCCATGAGTATCTTCGAGAATTAGCTAGTAGAGTATTGTTTTTCATTTGCTAGGATTTAGTAAAGTTGTCCCAAACTCTAGAAACAGTTGTGATCTTCTTGGAAAGTCAACTTTTCTATTCAAGGCCTACCGCTTCTCAGACTAGATGCCAAAAGCCAAAGCAAAAGAACAGCAGCTCCTTTTGGGAAACAAGCCATGGAAGTACACCTGTCCTTTGTAGCAGCCTTTTCTAGAGCATTTAAGAGAGGAGTAGAAAGCACTCAAGGCTTGATGGACATTTCATTCACAATAACCACCTCATTAAGGTTTAATCAGATCTCTACAAATCTGTTCTAATGCGGATCCCCTAGCTTAAAAACAGAATTGCTCTTCTGAGCTCCCCAAAAGAGGCGGGGCCAATGAGAGAAAGAAATCCTAACCTGATGCACATCCAAATGGAAACAGTGATAGCCATGACCTAGCTCCTATTCTAGCCCTGTGCTCCTGTGTGTTTTCCTGTAGCTGTTGACCTCTATGGGAAGAGGACTTTGTACCTTGAACCTGTTGAGATGTAAGCAGTAGGATGCTTGGATAAATGAAGGAAAAGCAAAAGGAAAATATGGATCTAGGCATTACTTTAGGCCCCTTAACAAAACTCTGACATTTTAAAGGGCCTTAAGATGGGCATGAATTGCATTTGACACCTATTTATTTTATCTGATTGATGCACAAAAAAATCACCTTCAAAGATTTATGGATGTAGACAGACAGAAGACAGACACGTCTGGTGTGTGTCAATAGATAGATACAAATATGTATCTTAACTGCTTTTTTCAGGCCATTTACTATTAACAGAATTGTCCTCCATATGCAATGTCTTAGAGCTTAGCATAGCCTCTGCAGGCGAACACAGAATGCTGCTTGTTTCAGGTCTTGCTTGGCAGCTATAGAGATAACTGGAGTAAATTCACTGCTTCCTGAAAGGGTCTTAAAACATTCACAAACTGCATTTTTTTTTTTAATGCAAGGTCTGATGACAAAATTAAACACACTGGTTCACACTGGTTTTTCTTTCTTTCTCCCATCCACTCAAGTTGCCTCCCTGCCCCTCATCTATCCAGCCAAGATTCTCACGGACTAATCACTTGGTGAGATCTTGTTGTTCCCCCTGGGATGCAGTGAAACAAGGCTAGAGGATCTGATACTATCGCTTAGGGAAGTAAAGAGCTTCTGCTTTCCTTCCAAACAGCAGCAGCAGCAGCTCCCATTTTGGGAGGAGGGGTTTCTCTGGCCCTGACTGAGAACAAGGTGCTTAGTGTTTTCCTTTAGCACAAGAACACACTCCTCCATAGGAATGATTTACATCTATGAACAGCAAGCAATGCTTAACATTACATTGATGTAGACTTGAGAGTGCAGAGATAGCCAAATTAGGAGCTAATTGCTGCACTGGGGATTGACTGTTGGGCCCCCTTGGCTGCTGGGATGTGATCACGAAGAGAAAGAGAGAAAGGGAGAGAGCAGTAGCCATCCTCCGGCCAACGCCTCTCTGAAGGTTGGGATTCCTGAGGCCGCTGCTGTCTAGTGCTGTCAAGGTCAGCAGGTTCAGGTTCACTGAACGGTCAGGATGGTTTGAATTACTGGCACTGCCTGCCGATTCCTCCGCTGATCGTGATCCGTCTTCCAGCGCCAGCTGCGAGATGATGCTCCCCAGCCATGTGCTGTGCACGGTGTGGGGCGCAAGGAACGTCAGAGAGGCAGATGCTCTTGTTAAAAGGATAAGTTTTTAAGAAGATTTAAGGAGCCAAGGCAATGCTGAAGAAAGGCACATACTCCAACTGCTGAGGACGTGGAGACCAGGTTTCCAGAAACAGCAATCCTGATCCATTCTTCTTTTACCTGGGTAACTGCTCCCTACAAGCTTACTCCTTTCAAGAAAGTTAGGAGAATGGATTGAACATGACATATCAAGCCCTTCTGGGGTGAAAAACCTGTTGGTGAAGATTTCTGTCCAATTCTATATAGGTAGAATGCTTAGTGAGCAAAGACTCGCACATTAGTATGTGCCGAGTCTTTATGTAAACCACACTGCTTGAACGTTTTCTCCCCAAACACACGTAGCTGTGTGACCAGGCCAAAAGGCAGGGGTAGCCAGCATGTTCGTACAAGGCTGTCTGCACAGAGCACCAGAAGGTGCTCAGAAAGCTGACTGCCAGTGTGCCCCCCAGCAGGCAGGCTTGGAGCTGCTGAAGGGAGCTCACCAGAGCAGGTGGGGAGAAGCCGTGTCTGCAGGGGTGTGAGTTTGCATAGTCAGGCTGCCAGTGTCACAGATGTGTGCCTGTGGTGGCACCAGCATGTGGCTGAGTGCCTACGTGTGTGTGTGTGTGTGTGTCTGTACTGTACATGTGCTGTCCAAGCAACCACAGCATCAGGGATAGCAGAAGTAAGCATGTGAGAAAGACTGTGGCAGGAAAGAGCAATAAGAGGGAATCAGAAGACAACAGGGCTGTGTGGAAGTAGTGCCCAGTGTTTGTCTTAGACAAGAACATCTCCACAGGGATCATTTACTTTCTTTCAATGGAGTAGCACTACAGAGAAATCTCGCCCTCTCAATATGTAAGCTAAAGTGCTTACTCTTGCTCCTTATTCTGAGGTCTGTAGTGTACCTCTGTGAGTCAGTGAGCTCCTGTGCTCAGTCAGCTACATGTGCTATAGCTATGGATACGTAGCTTTTGTACTCACACCTCTGTGTCTTCTTGCCATGCACATTTCTACACCTGTTGAAAACTCTGTGTAGTGCTGAGAATGGAGCTGCAAGGGACTGCCCATACCTGGTGCCCACACACAAAGCCTCTTGCACAGCACCCTCAGTATTCACCAAGACATGGAAGAGATCAGGGTTAATGTCATGCAATCTCCTCCATAGAAGGGAAACCCCCATCACCTCTAAGCTTAGCACAGGTATTCTAACAAGTTCTCTGTGTGGCCTGCACTAGGAAATACGTTGTGCCTAACGATCACCTCTGCTCAAATCCTCTCCCAGTTCCCTCTTCCACTGCAGAGCAAGGGGCTATGGCAAGAAGGGTCAGAAACAGTGCCCAGTATCATGCTGGTTTACATTAATGACATACACACAGTGTAATCCAGCAATGGAATCAGCTCTACAAAAGGAGGTAATAGCAGGCTGCCATGAACAGAGCAGCTCAGGTAATTGGTTTATCTATCTAGAAGCAGTAGTAGCAATCTCTGCACAGACAGAGTAGCAGTAAAGTCTCTTCCTTAAGGCTATTTCCTTTGTCTTTTCAATTGCTTGCACATCCATGTGAGATAGAGAGAGAGAGGGGAAGAGAGAAAGAGCTAGAGAGAGAGAGGGAGAAATGTTAATTTGTGAATTAATGGCTTTTCTCTGCGGAATTGTAAATTCAAATGTCACCTCACAGGGTGACACTATGCTGGGCTGCTGAGGAAGCAATGATAAGATCCCCCCCATCCCCATGCCGACATATACCCATGCCCCTCCCCTCCCTGAAAGATAGCTACGAAGTGGAACATGCTACTTTTAATTTGCAGTAACACCACAGCAGAGGGATGCAAGAATGACTGCTTTCCGACCCTCCCTTCCACAACAAGCTGGGCCACATCTTTCCCTTTCTACCTCTACCTCTTTCCACCCCCTCTTCAACCCCTCCCATTTTAAACTGTGTCCAAGACAACACATTATCTCAACTCCCCCCACCCCGAACTAATCAAAGGATGAGCTAAGGGAGGGCTCTTTAGAATAGATGCCTCTGCAACCCTCTCCTCTCCTGCAATAATCAGGTGAATTAATGACCCTGAAGTTAAAGTGAGCGCTGATACTCAGGCGTTGTGCAGCGTAGGGGAGAAAGCCTTCATTGTTTTCGAGCAGGAGGCGGGCAGCAGCAAGGGAGATTCATGGATGGAGATTGAATATGCAATTTTCTTTCACCTTGCCAAGAGCTGCCCCTGGGCTGTGCCTGGCCTAAATTTTTTTTTTCCTCTTGCCATCTCTGCCTTATCCAGCCCTCCCACCTCCCTTCTATTCTTTCCAGAAAATTACCTTCAAAATTGATTTCCACTTTTACAAACAAATATAATGGGAACATGAGGGGGGAAAAATCTTGGGCTGTGATGAATTAGGGCTGTCAGGTGCTTCCAAGTCTCCTTTGTTTTTGTTTTACTGCCCGTTAGATTCTTTGTTTTTCCAGCAACTGGGAATAATGCCCCTACTCACACAGTCCCTATGGTCCATGGCTACTGTCACAGGATACGGCCACCACCTGATGTCATAACTCTGTTATCCCTGCTCTTCATCACTGTGAGGGAACAGCCACTGCTAACAGACTGCCGTGGCCCTTCACACCAGGATGCAACTGATCCCGAGGAGACACTGCATGTCCCACACTGCTGGTGACCTGGGTCCTACAGCCCAGGTATGTCTCTTGATTCGCCTCTGATCATCTTCACCCTGCTCCTCCCGTTCTCCCTTGCGTTATTCAGCTGATTCAGCTGACAGACATATCCCAGCTGTCCCTGTTCTGACATATCAGCCTGGGTCATTGGCATTTCACCTTGACCCATGTTTTGTCTCAGGGCCATGTCACCTTGATTCCATAGCAATACTGCCCTTATGTCTCATTGCCATATCACTTGACCCCAAAACAGTGTCATCTCTCACTGTTCTGGCATCCTCATCCACTGTTATACCAGTCACCAACAACCCTCTAAAATATCGTATGCCTGCACATCACCAGCTATTTCTGATTCCTTTTGCAATTGATTCTGTCACCCAGACAGAATCCAGACCTGTGCATTAACCTGGGATCCCTATGGATTCAGGCACCATGCTCCTTCTGACTCCTGTACTATTTACATCCATGAAAAAATGCAACAGTCACCTCCCTGATTGCAGGCAGACCCAATGTAAAACTCATCTAAAGTGAACAAGAAGATCCAGAGAGACAGGCATCTAGCAAAGCTGGAGAGCAGCCTTTGCATACGTAGACTCATGGAGGAGGCAGAGACGCTGGGAGGAGTTATAGCTGCCTGACTCCTGTTGACACATTAGTTGCAACAACCCCTCTCAAGAATGAGTCAAGAAGTGGAAGAAGATCTAACCATGAACGAAAAACCCATAATAAACAGTCAGACAAGCACACATTCATGGTACTCACACAAATAAATGTAAAGAAAAGCTCTATGCATAAGTAGCACCCACAGAACACAGCCAATAACATAAAAGACGCAAGAATGCAAACTGGGACACGGAGAGGTACTAAATGCAGGTGCATGTCAATTAAATGTAATTTCTGAATAAACAAATAACTTACAAAAGTATACATATGCTAACTAAATGAAAACCTGTAACTCAGAGTAATTTCCTTAAATTCACATATACAAAATCAAATAATGTAAACAAATACAAACTATTTACATAAATAAACAGCCTTTATATAGGTGAGAACAACCAATATGTATATATGTATATAACATACACACAAATATATAACCTCAATGCAAATACACATCTGTACAAACTATATACAGAAGTGCACAGCACTAACAGGCTACATATTCATATCCAGCAACCACAAAGATACAGTGATACTCCAAGTATGTAATAACACATACACTCAGAATATACATACAAATATACAACATTCATATATATGCTCAAAATGTGAATACAAATACCTGGCATTCATAAAAATACATAGCACTAATACTGAGCCATTTGTGCCCAGACATCCATATGATCCACAGTATGCATTCTCCTACTAGGTAATATTATACACAACTTAGCATACACATTTTCCAGGTCTCCATAGGCATGCACAAAAATACGGGTCCAACCTGCCACTCACTGCAGTACAAAAGCACAGATAAGTAGAAACCAGCAATCCTAACACAGAAATACAAAAAACAAACAGGCGTGCATTCCTTGAGACAAAAATACACAAGCAGAGATGCACACAAATACAACTGAAGCCAGACCAGCTTGTCTTCAGAGAATACCAACCCCTGCCAAACTAAGCAGCACTATAAGCTTTAGAAGCAGGCATTCTGTCCAAACTGCTTTCTGTGATGTAAGCTGTTAACTCTCCCTTACCTGACTTCCTCCTGAGCAATGCGTACTCCCCAAACTCCCAGGGTGTGTGCAGACATGCTCACACAAACACACGTATCCTGCTTCTGTTGCTTAGACTGACCTCCAGATCCATGGTGCAGCAGCCCACATTTCTGACAGTGCTGTGCTGCTTTTCATTGCCCTCTGCTTTACCCAGTTTCCCCCTCCTCTCCTTTCCCATACATATTCTCCCTTTTCTGACATCCTCCTGCAGTTTATTTAGAGAGGTGCAGGATGAGTAGCAGGTGCCTTTCTTATGTCCTTCCAGGAGTCTCACTAGCCAAAGACCTTCAGCAGGGATAAGTGGGTGGCTACCAAGAATAAACTCCCTCTTCAATTTACATTTTCATCTAGAATGGAAGGGAGTGTTACCTAGACTTGTGTGTATAAATACAGTGAGCCTGGCCATTCCCTGTGACTGCTCCTCTTTGCAGAGATACACCATGGCTGCAAGCTGCCAGCCACTGCAAACTCAGCTGCACTGCATGAAACAACACAGTTCCAGGGAAAGTAGGAGAAAGATATTGTGAGAGTGTGAAAGACTCCAGAAACTGCTCATTCCATCTGCACAGCCATAAACTGCTGTGTGCACACCCCACAACTGTGTGTGATGGTTGGAACATGGGGTTAGCACCCAAGGCAATATAACTGCATGTGTCTCCACTGTCATTAAGACTATTGCTGACCTGCAATAAAGCAGTCATATAGAATAACACAAACAGGTCAGCTGTGGTAACAAGAAATCACACTGTGAAACAATGCAGCCACACCACAGACGGTAGTGCTGTGTGTCACCTGCAGGGGTCCAAACACACCCTGTTGTCTTCAACAATACCGGGGTTTTGGGAGCACAGAAGTACACCTAATACGCCCAGAGATGAACATACATCAGGTCATGACACAGTCAAGTGGAATGACTCACTCATACTCTTTGCATGTGAACATATGCAGGCAGCACAGAAAACGAATGAATGCATTTCCCTACAGGACAGTTACAGTCTAGACCTCTGCTCTAGCACAACTACAGCACTAGTAAAGCATCATCATACTGCAGATGATGGCATAGGCACACTGTATGTCCTGAAACAACCCCAGTAGGCTGTGGAACACTAATATCATACTTCATGAAAAGATGCCATTCTCAACACAGTGCTGCAGTGACGTAGCTATATTGACTTCACTGTCATGGCCAGGTGACAGTCTGTTTTCAACCAAAACATTACATCAGCTGCAGTAACAACTCTATGAATTGCAGTGACAGCACAGTAGAAACTGCACCAGTGTACCAACAATTACCATGTTGAAACAACCTTACTGCATGCAGTGATGCAAATGTACCACAAGAAACAATTCACAGCTGCTTCTGTGAAGGGTGTAATGGCCTTGAGTGTAATGGGGCAGCAGAGCAAGTAGTGATACAGTTAATCTCATCATTAGCGTCACAAACCCACAACCTATAGTGATAGTTACAACAATGGGATAACCACAACCACAGTGCCTGCAAACACATATTGGTGCCACTGACAGTGACACAAAGTCATCTGAAATGTCATAGCTACATCTCCCAAACTATATTATAACTGTCACTCTGAACAACACAAATGGGATCATACTTGCAGTGGCATATTCAGCTGCTGTATATCTGCTCAAAAACTTAGGTGCATTATGCACCTCTCCTCTCTGTGCTACTTTCCACTCACAGAAAATTTTGAATTCAATTCTTTGAAATGGTCTATGTCCTGGAACAGTATTTCAAAAACAACTTTCAGGATTGGGACTGTCACAAATGTCACACTCCACCTGAAGGAGGCGCTTGTAATTTCCCAACAGGAGAATGGGATCATGGCCAGGTAGGAAAAGTCCAAAGTTGAACACTGTCAAAACCCTGCTTTGCACTCAGTCCTCCCATTTGGAGTGAGAAAAGAGAAAACCACCTGCAACAAAAGCACTGATTTTCAGTAGACGGTGTTGTGGTAATAACAGTCAGAAAATTACACATGCAGCACCAAAGAGAAGGGCAGTGATGCTGCCTATCCTGTAGCTACAGGATTAAGTGTAAATGCTCCTCCTGGTAGTGGGCAGCACCCTCTTTAGCACAGCTCAATCCCATTTGAAGAGTACGGTGAGCTATCTGCACTGATACAGCTAACACTTTTTGGAAAACACCACCAGATCTGCAGAAATTTTGGTGACTCTTCACTGACCCCCTGCATTGACACAGCCCTGCATTACTGGGCATCAATATAAATCACTCTAATCATGAAAATGACAGGTGAAGAAAGGGAAAGAGAAACTTCTGCCTTCTCGGGTTTGCTCCCTCATCTCCGCTGGGGATTCCTTTACTGCAAACAGCCCAAGTATTATTGCCATTTACAGTAGCAATCACTCTATGCCCTCCTCTCCCACAAACCTACTGCTGATATTAGCAGTGATCACACTAACAAGCCTGTGGGTTTTATTACTACTGATACTAATAATACTGGACACATTAGGTCTGCTCCCACCAATAACAGGCTGCAGATATGATCCCCGCTAATGCCGATAATACTGTGGGATATTATCTCTGCCATTGTTGCCACTGCAGATATTATTGCCAGTAATGCTGTCAAATACTACAGATACTGTCAGGGACCAAGATTAATAATGCTGAGAATGTTACAGCACCAGCCTCACTGGAAGATGAATCCCAAATGAGAATTTGGGTTTAGACAGGAAGTCTTTTTGTGGCCTGTTACAGAAAGAAAGGGCTATGTCTCATATAAATGGTTTTGCAAAAATTCCCAAAGTTTCACCCAGCTGAAGATGCTGTGGTATGCTGGCAGCAGTTTGATATATTGTTTTCCTGTTATCTAATGATCTGTCTATATCTATCTATCTATCTGTCTTTCCCTTTCTCTGCATTTCTCTTTTTTTCTCCTTGTACAGAGCTCAACACTACAGGATGAGTGATACTAAGTTTTTGTTAGTGCCGCTGGGTCACCTCAGTTCTCATTCTTTTGCCTATCAATCAAGGGGCTATGAAGCAACAGAAATATTTGCATATTTTTCCCCCTTTATCCTTCTGGACTTTCTATTGCTGCTCCTTAGTCTGACAATGACCCAGCTGAGCACGACTGGCCTGCTATCACAGAGTACTACAACACTCGAATCATGAGGAGCCAGGAATTCCTATTTTCAGATGCAGCTTGATATTGTAAGACCCTCAGTGGTCTTGGGAAAGTCATTACATGCTGCAGGGTCACCTCTGCCTTTGGAAGATGGTGGGTGTAAGTGCTGGGGAAGGTCAGAGGGAAGTTACAGCACCACTGGCAGTGCCCATAGGCCGCAAGAAATGGCAAACACTGTGCTACACAAATGGTGGCGAACTTTTCTAGTCAAATTATTTAAAAAATCATAGACCAACTCTGTCTAATCTGTCACAGAAGTCAGAGGTTTTGCAACCACTGGTCAAAAACTGGTCAAAAAAGGGACATATGGTCTTAACAAGGCAAGTCCTGACCATCTTTTCTCGGCATTCACCTGAGGAAGACACACTGAGTTTTGGGGAAAGACTTGTGACCAGACAGTTCCTTGTTGTGACTAGTAGACACTCAGAGCTGCTTCCCAGCTAGCTCTCTCTCAATGCCATACGTTTCCCAGGCCACCCTTGCAGTTGCAACCAGTATATTTGGTAGGCTGGGATTTCCACTCTTTCCGCTAACTCCCTGTGAGGGACACACCTGGCTGTCAGCGTCCATCTCTGAGCCCACCTCATGCATCCGTCTGGCTCCTTCTGTCCAACTCGGGAGTTCTGCTACATCATCTTGACACATAATTATCTCTCCTCTTCTTAATCATCTGTGCTACTGTCTAATATTGGCACCAGCTGCAGCCAGGAGGACCTGGGGGAGGGGGTGTGCTCAGCTAGAAGCTCCTCTGTCTTTCTCCCACCCTGTTCCCCCTAGCCATCACAGAGGTTGCTAACAAGGTTTTCAGTACTGGTGATTCAGGAACAGCTTGGTACTTCCCCCTTTCTGCTGAACTGCATTCCTCACAGAGGAATCCTTGCAGCAGAGCTGGTCCAACAGAGCGGAAAGAAAGAGAGAGCAGTGCTGCTTCTTCTGCCTCCTTTAGGGAAGAGCCACTCCCTAAATGCTGAGAAAGTAGATGTGCAAAGCTCACAAGGGCTTTTCAATGCGAGAATAAACCCTGCAGTTAAGAAAGAAACTGCAATGAAACAGTGTTCAGAAGCTCTGGGAAATACTGAGAAGGTGTATGCATCCAGTATGAGCATGAAAGAAATACTTGCATGGGATTTCTCGACAGACTTTTCCTAATCTCCATCTCAACTAGGAACAATTACAATCTTCAGAGCTACAGAGGAGACTGCCCAGGAATGAGTGCAGGTCAATGGCTTTGCAAAACTTCCCCTTGGACTGTTCTAACCTTAGGACCCAACCCTGCAAAGGGATGGTGTTTTTCAGCATTTCTTAAGGCCAGTGTGAGCCCAGATAACTCAATTTATGGTTAGGGATGTTCAGCAGCTGGCTGGGGTTCCATACGAGCTTTCTCTGGGACAGGACCACAACACCTCCCTGCAGCAGATATCTGGGACGGCAGGATGAAGGCTGTTCTCTAAGGCAGTTGAAACCATGTCATGTAACTGCCACCTAAAACTCTGAGAGCTAAAGACAAGCAACATCTCCAGGATTGTCTGGTACCTTTTTGGTTCCTAGTGGGATATGTGGGTGCTTGGCCAACAGCAAGGAACTGCAGAGTGTTACTTGCCTAAATCAAATCTGGGATGAACTAAGGACAGAGAGTAGTTCTTACTGTCAATATATCATTGTGAAGTGTCACAGTCTTAGATGGCTGCTCGGTTGTTTCTGTGTTTAATTGTACTGCTCCAAAGAAAGCTCAAGGCTGGAAGTGATGGTGGCTGCATCTTAAGCGGGATGATCTTTCCAGGTATAGCCTGAATAGCTGCCAAAGCCAGATTGAACACCTTCATTTCTAATGAGATGTGGAGACACCATCTTGGGAGCTGGTGATCACCACATTGGACTGTATGAGAACAGGGATACACAAAAGCCCCAAATAACTGCCAGGAGATCTGCACAACCATTAGAGAAACTTGTCATTCAGTTTGAAACATCTCTATTTCCTGTATATGTAGTTGATCGCAAATGCTGGAAAGGTTTGCAATACTTGTAGTCTCTTATTCCTGACATATTTTGACTTTGAGGCATTGACTCAGCCCTTTCATTGCTACACTTTTCTCTTAGCTGGGCCCTACTGCCATCTAGCTGGGAAATGGATCTTCCTCTGGGGCCCGATCCAATTTCCAATGACATCAGCAAAAATCTTCCCATTTGCTTTAATAGAAGCTGATTGGGTCCTTGCCTTTAGTTTTACTTTGTATTAGGGAGAAAGGGGACATGATGACTGCCTTTTATTCTTACGATTATTGTGCTTATTTGGATCAAAAACTTACAGATGTGAACCTCACCAGAACCAATGCTGAGAAAATTGCTAGCAAAACCCCAAAATGCAGCATCTCTCTCAGGAGAGCTTTGTTTTCTCACCACATATCACAGAGAACTCTCATGTTCTGTTGCACTGCACAGCCTTAGGATTACAGCACACACAGCACCACACTGAGCCAGCTGTACTGCTAAGAGGTCCTTCCATGCAACAAGCAACACAACATACTGAAGTCAGGGCTGAACCCAACAAACTGGTCAGTCACTACTCGTAGAAAAGTTCATGTCTTGGCCCTCAATTTTAGAACAAATCAAATTAAAACAGCAAGATTTAAGGAGAAGTGTTTAAAAGCCACTATAAGAGCACCAAGACCTAACCCACCCCTCCTGAGTCAGTCTATTTAGACCTGAGGGACCAGCTTTTGATTCATTTCAGGATCTACTTTGCCCTGAGTACTTCGCAGCACGTAGGAAGCAAAAGGACATAGCTTAATCCTATTTTCTTACAGCCCTAGTGAAAAGCTTAGAAGACAACTTTAGGGTCATAGTACTCAGAAGACCTCCTATTCTGCTTTCAGACTGTTGCAAGCACGACAGTTCTGATGTGGTAGATGCTAGCCATTGAAAACTGGGCCCTTGTGATCACCAGCTAATGTAGCTCATGGCATGTCACAGAGCAGTAACTTGTTTGCAAGGGGAATGAAAGATAACTCCCACATTGCTGGTGCTTTTCCGAGATGGCATTTTGTTGGAAAACGAGTGAGTCGGGGAAACCATGTTTACCCACAGTTCAAAGTCCGGGCACCTGCTGGCACCTGGGGAGTTCAGTTCCAGCCGTTTCCAGCAGTGAATGAACTTGGGATCAGCTCCAGCAATGGAGACGGCTCTCTGCCTGCTGAGCAGATGTCTGGAGATGCAGCCCGTCATGAAAGGGCCTCGGAAGAAGAGCATTCCAAGCCAGCAGGGCAGTGGCGGGGAACTGGTCTCTGTTGCTAAAACTGATCTAGCCCCTGGAGCAGCTGCAAACCTTGGCCTGAAATTGGAGCCTGTACATGGGGACAAAGAATATAAAAGGGAGGATGAGCCTCTCCCCTCCCCCTACCTTCATCACGTTTCCTCTTCTCGCCATTCGACCGAGGAATCCCCAGGATCCCGTTAATGGAGTAAGAGCCCACTGGATCATTGGAGGCACTGGAGACGGGAGGGGATGCTGTGCTGGGCACTGGACAAAAGGAAAAGGGAAAAAGGGCCATGAGGAGAGCAGCACAGCACTCAGGGATCCCCACCTGAAAGCTATGAATGCCACCAGTCTCATAGGAAAGCCTGGGCACCAAGCGGGTTCCCAATCCCTCACGCTGATGGACTTACACTCACTCTACTGTATCCCAGCAAAGCTGCATCCCAGCTTCGTGCATTTCTATACTATAGCTCCACAGCCTTCCAGTACAGAGCCATCAATAACAAGTAAGTGCATTCCATCAAGAAGCCAAACGTTGTTACATCCCAGTTCAGAGCAGGCTTTCAAAGCAACCAAGTGAAATTCTGCATAGGCCATGTTCTCTAGTGACTTCATAGTCCATCCAGATTTTACCAGATCATTTCTTCTCAGCATTTTTTCGCCGGGAGTTCACATCTTAGGCAGATTAGCCTCTTACATGCTCACCCAAAACACTTACTGAAAAATTACCTTCTTAGCATAGGTTAGAAGCACTTCAATGCTGGACTAATACATTCAGTTCCCTCCTAGAACAACTGGTTGGTGACACATGCTACCACCCAGATTAACGAAAATCTAGTGACTTCCTTTTGTACTGACCACTCTCAATAGGCAGAATCCTCTGGCCACTGACAGCTGTCCAAGACTGCTCATGAATTTCCAACATATCAAAATGACATGTTATGCTGATAAAAAATGACCACTTCATGATAATCAGGCCTTTAGAAAGTAGAACAGGTAGAACTATGCATCCAGGAGGCATGCCTATTATGTCCCAGTGTGTCCCAGTAATGGAGGGAATATCCCAATTCTCTTACAGGCCACTATTCATCATTCAGCTCATAAGGCACTGACCTGAAGCAATCAATACCTTCAATACAAGCCTTCCAGGATGGAGCAGAACCTGTCAACACTATCCAATGTAGACCTACACTTCCCAGTACATCCCAGAGCAATGAGAGACTCCACTAGAAGCGCTCACAATCACTATCCCAGCTCAGCCATTACATTCCCTAGACATTGCACTACTGTTCCAAGATAATATCTTCCAGCTCCATCTGTTGTGATCAGTGATTGCCAGTCCAGTGAGCAAGTCCAGATTAAAAGGGCATCCAGAAATGCTGTTCCATATTGTCCCATTAATTCCATTGTACTCCTGAATACAATTTGTGTACAGGATTATATCTACCAGCTCTGTCCCATGTAGATGAGCACTTTCCAGTAAATCCTTGTGTGGCAGCAGATTCTCAATAACCAACAGAATCTAAGACAGTGTCTTAGGCTACACATAAGCCACTGTATTTCACAATATCCCAGAATACTGCATGATTTTCCTGCTCTGACTTGTCACTAGATAAAGCTATGCTAGCAACAGCAGACATATCTACCACATGATCCACAGATTGAACAGCACCTCACCACACATCTAATGCAGTACCTTTAAACAGACTAGGAGACATTTGGTCACTGTATTACAGCCTCCATCTTCTGTTCACCTCGACAAACCAGCAAAACATCTCCCCCAGCAAAAAAAAATGCATTTTCTCAGTGAAATACACCCATGGGATACCTGACTGCAGCACTAGAACAATGAAGAATTTAGTTGTGAGGTAGCTGGAATTTCTTAACCATGTTTTCATATTACTACCGCTAAGAAATGGACCAGTTCCAGAAAACGGAGAGGAGAGAAGAAGAATTGGTAAGGGGGGAAAAAGAGAGTCCAAGTAAAAGGAGACAAAAGGTGAAGACTGGCCCTTAGACAGGACAACAGTAAATATTTCTCTACAGAGAGATGAAGGAGAGAGCATGAATGTGAAATGGATGCTAAGGCACAATCACTTGGGCAAACCCGTACTTTGGGCTGGTTTCTCTGTGACTCACTACTCTGCAATGCAACAGGGGAAATGAAGAACAGAAAAATTCTGATTTCCATGGAGGCTTCTTCCCCCCCACCCCCTCCTCCCTTTTGCTCTGCTTAGCATCTGCTTGTCAGACTTTGTTCCCTCAACTAAGCTTCATCCCATTTCCACTTGACCTGTCACCACCCCTCATGCCAGTCTACTTACCAATAGTATGTCCTGGTGCAGTCACACCTGTCCCACTCCCGTCTGGTGTTGGGTGAAATGGTTGCTGAACTTTGGTTCTGATGATTCTGGAAAAGAGCAAAACACATTCAGAACTCAAATGCATCTTCTCTGTGCCTTTGCAGACTCATAGTCCCAGCTATCAGAACCAAAGGCTTGATCTGAGCTCTGGGTGCAGCAGAGTGGCTTCATTTGCCTTGTGGTCCTGATTCTACTGCCTTAATGGTCCAGTTCTCAGAGAATCGTCCTATTTCTGCTCTGTCATCTTTATCCCAAACTTGAGTGTTCACTACATAAGGATGGTGTCCAGTGAGTGAGCTAGGATCTCCTGTGTAAACAGTTGCATTGTCATTTATGGTCTGATCTGTGAGCACAATCACAAGGCAGTCTTTGCATCTAATAGAGACAATGCTGGATTTACAAATGGTGTAGCTTTAATTTTGTTGTCTACCTGAAAAATACCTTTCTGAATGACTGAATGCTTTGAACTGTGGAAGGCTTGCCCAAAGCCCTTGCCCTTCATAAATGAGAAGGTGAGAGCGGAAGGGCTCTGTGTGGAGTGGTGACGGGATATAGATCACCAGGAAAAAGAAGTTCCACCAAACAGGGCAAAAATTGGTATTTATCAGGTGGTGAATGAACACAGCATAGAACTCAAAAAGGCATCACAAATGTCTCATAATATAGCTCAGAACGACAATAAACTGAACTGTAATTGTCAGTGCTCCATTTCTTATTACATGAAATCTTTCACCTTCTTTTACCACTGAAGTCAATGGTAAAAGAAAGATCACTGGTACCTAGTACTTGACTGGCAAGGTCACTGACTATTGGCAGATATTGGGTATCTGTGACTCAGAAACAACTCTTCCACCAAGGAACTCAGCAAATAAGCCATGATCTGTGAAGGCCATGGAGACCAACTTCCTTTCTGAGATTAAAACAAACCTCTCCTCTCTTCAGCCACTCCAGTTAGGGTGAAGGCTGCAGATGCTGTTCAGCCCGAGTTTTTGGAACTCTCAGCACTGCATTATATTAGCTTTATTTTCTACCTAAAAATCTCTCCAGGAGGTGAAAGCAAGTAGCACATTCTCCCTGCCCACTTGAGAGCTTTCCTTAAAAGTTCATTCCAAAGAATAAGTTGGCAAAACTTCAAAGAGCAAATGTGTGGCTAGTGGGTGGTATGGCATGGATAGAGATAGGCAGAGACATTGTGAGGGCAATTTTGAAAATGCAAAACTACTGAGAATGAAACCTTCTTAGGAAAAGAAAGAGAACATCTCACCTCAGCATGCTAGGAAACTCTGCTCCACACATGATGTAGCCTGACCAGTAGCTGGAGTGGCAGAGAGACTGCCTGGGACATAGCTGGAGACTGAGAATGGCAAGGTTCTAGCTGCAGATGAAGATCCAGATTCTCACACCATACACACCCAAGGTACCAAATGCCCTAATCTATAGTTGCTGAGGACCTACACAAAAAGTGTCTGAAGGCCTCAGGGCCAGATTCTGGGGTCATACTATTTGTACTAGCTGAGGAGCTGATCTGAAAAGTGTGCTAGGGCAAATAACATAACTTTTTCCCTCCTTTTCTGTTTTTTTTCTTTTTTTTTTCCTCTTGTCTCACATTCCCCCTAAACCCCCTGAAGTGCCACTCTGGTTGTGTGAGTTTATTGATTTTCCCCAGCCCAGAGAAACAGAAAAAGGGGATGGGGTGCAGGCAAAGGGATGGAAATAGAAAGCTATAAATTATTTGTGACAGGAAAGCAATAGTGCCAGAGTGCTGAGCACAAGTCCCGTGTCACTATTAGATTCCTTTTAGCCTGATGACACTGTAAAAGAGGTTAAGTGTCTGATGGAATCGTACACCTTGGGGGCAGGGGCAGTCCAGGAGCAGAACAAGCCATAGAGAGCGGGTATATCAATTCTCCAGGCCAATAATATTCCCCTCATTGATCGCAACACAAAGTTCAAAAATCTCATTATAGCTAGGCAGTCCYGGAACTTTTTAAAAATCAATAGAGTGATATAATGTATGTATACTTTGTATAAATGTTTCTATCCATCCATCCATCCATCCATCTATCCAAAATCTGCCTGAGGGTGTCTAAGTTAACCTACACATTATACTGTGTTATGTTCTATTGTAGTGTAGCATAGTGAATGGATTAGAAGATTTTCCCTGCAGCCTTAGATGACATATTATAAAACGTCCTGTTAGCACTGAGGTGACATCAGACAATTCCATTCATACTGAGATATGACATCAGATTTACCGTTTGTACTGGGAGATGGCATCAGACAGCTCAGCTTCTACTGAGGGGAGCCATAAGATGAGTCTAATTATACTGAGATGGCAGATCAGGCTGTGCTGAATCATGCTGCATGAAAATTGCGAAGTTTCAAAAAGCCATTTAGAGTAAAAGCAGCCTGTGAAACACTGCAGGTATAAAATGCCTGTCCATAATATTCCAAAAACCCACACAGGGGATGAAGAGGAAGGTTCAATTTCCTTCCCCATTCAGTTTGAGGTCTCTTGGCTGAGAACACCAGTTAGTGCCAGTTGTGACTGTGTTTACTGAGATGTGTCCATTAGGAACTGGACTGAGACTCACCAGCTCATTTCACCAAGTAGCTGTCAGCTGGTAATGATTTTCGGTCACTACCAACCAGGGCCAGATTTCTGCTAGTGACCCAAAGGTGAAAGGCTCTGTTCAAAAACATTCCCTTCCTAAGAATGAAACTGGTTTTATGTCAAAAGAAAGTGTCCGGAAACTGTGAGCAAAGGGGAGCAGTTCTGGTTGTGCAACCTCCAGTGGCATAGGTCAAATGATTTTTGCCATCAAACACACAGTGAACCTAATGAGGTCTCTGGTAGAACGTATTTTCTATGGCTAAAAGAAGAGGCAGGTCTTGAAGAGGCTCTCCACAGCAGTGTTCCTTTGCCTGAAAGTCATGACTGAATAGTGTTGTAAGAAAGAGGAGAAATTTCAGGATCCTAATGCTCAGTAGAGAACAAGGCAGTGCATCCCCTGGGTCAATTCACTTAGGGACAGTGATAAACAGCAGGAGAGCTAGGCAGCACTGCTGCTGCTTTAAGAGGCTTTGAGTGAGTCTGTCCTACACAAGACCACCTAATGAAACAGCAGATGAAAGATGAACAGAGCTGACCTGGTCCTATAGCAACAAATGCAGCATAATAATGCTGTCTTTAAACTTTGGGATTGCTGAAAGCTTCTCACCCTAACCAGGGACTGAAATACGCACTAAGTCAGCTCTGCTGCCTCAAATCTAGGATTTCTGGATTACTGATGTATAAGAAGTCACAAAACCTCGATCACCTCTTGCTGTCTTTGATGGCTTGTTCTTGCCTTTAGACACTGGAGAAAGGCAAGTCTCGCAGATTACATCCTCAGCCCTTCCCAAAAGCAGAAGGAATGTAAGTCCTGGCACACCGGTTAGCAGTACTGATTTCTTGAGATAAATGCCAATATTTTCAAACATCTTCTTCCAAGAGAAATTGACCCTTTAGACTAAATTCATCCCTGCTCTAATTCCATCACAATCAGTGAGTCCAATAACAGCATTTGTATTTAATTAGGAACATAAACTGGTACTTATTGTAAATTCCCGTTTTTCATTTTCCAGTGGGAGATTTTTGCACAAGTTGTCTACTCTGAGTTTCAGATTATATAAATAGATTTAATACATAACCTTCTGAAGTTTCAGTGACAGAACATTTATAGATCTTTGATTGCAGTAAAGCAACCGAACTTCATTTCACAATCTGAATTTAATATGCAATATTATCTTAAGTAATGGCATATAATGTCATTACAGTAAATAGTATCATACTGTGAATTATACATCCATTCCTGGAAGCCATGAGTTACCATAGTTGGCTTGTAGTAACTCTTTCTAGAGTTAATACTACATACAGCATCAGCTGAAACCAACTGCCTGTTTCCAAAAGCCTTTGACTTCCTTAAATGTTTAACATTAGAGCATGAATTTCCAACGTTTTATTTCTATTTAATTATTTTTGTCAGTTTAAATGCAATTGCTTTTGCTGATTCTGAATACAGATGGACAGGCAAAAATCTTCTCTTCTAGTATTACACTTGTAACAAGCCCTAATCAAGCATGTAGCAAAAAATATTACAAGTTAAAATTAGCAGAGCCACAGTCCTTTCTGAAAAGAACTTTCACACCCTGTAAATAAGCAAGTAGAAAATCACTTCTAAACCTGTCCAGAAACTATTTGCTAAAAGAATGACAGATCCTGGAAAACTTCCCTGGCTTCTCTGACATTTCTATCCAAACTCTCTTACAGCCTAACATACTCTGTGGTTTCTCCCCTCTTACTATGGTTGGCAGAGTCTTTTGATAGTATCTCAAATTAAAAAATCCCACTAGGGCTGATCAGAGGGAGATAAGGTAGGTCTGAATCATCTGGAGTCCCAATGTAGCAATTCTTTTAATCCTGGAAGAAGAGAGTGAAGTTGCACTAAAGGAAAGATTTGTATGTCCTGCTGCCTCAAGAAGACCCAGAATTATTTCGGAAAGCACCAGTATTCTCACTTTGATACTATTCCTTTGTCGTGGATTATTTTTGAGAGTGGAAGGACACAGCAGAGCACCAAACTCCTTGTAATTGTTTTGGAGTATTCATATTTTAAATGCTTCGTATTAGAAGCACATTACAAGACCCCAGGGTGTGCATTACTGGGCAATTAAAGCGGTTCTTGGAAGGCTAACACTGTGAAGCTTCAGCCTTTTCTCTGCAGCGTGTCCAGGGGAGGCTGTGATGGCCAAGGCACACACACCCTGCTGTGCCGCACTGCTTAATTAGTGCCGGGCTGTACCGCCGAGCCACGGGCTGCGCCGGCGGCACAAGGCAGCCTGCGGGGGACACGGAGCACAGCTAAGTGAGACAGTGAAGCCTTCTCTGCATCACATTGCTTCCTACAAAAGGGCTTGTGACCATCCCGGTGGTGCTGGCAGAAGAAAAGAGGAAGAACACGGGATGAGAAGAGGCAGCTTTGGGGTCCTTGGTGAAAGCCTCCACGGAGCCAACAATATCCCACCTGCAGATTGGTGCTGCGCAGGTATAAAGAGCTCTGAACGTGGCTTCGGTTCAAATAGGTCTTATGTTCCTGTGCATAGGCTGAAACACAGCTGAATTCACAGTTCAGTAAAAGAGGGGGGGGGGAGGGAAAGTCTTGTTTGCACAAAGTTCAAAATGGAAAGCAAGCTTTGTAACATGGTGAGAAAAAACAGCCAAGGGATTTGGGGGTGAAGGAAGGGAAATAGAAAGTCTGATAGTTAGAGCCTAATCCGACTTAGGGAAGGGCTTCAGTTCTTGCTTTGTCATGGACCTCTCTCATCAAGAGTTTGGACAAATGGCATTTCTCTCTGTGCTCTGTTTCCTGCCTGAAGTGTGAAGATAGGAGCGTTGCCGTGCCACCTGGGGCACAGTGAGGACAGCTGGAAGGAGGAGTGAAGGGCTCAGACTCTCTAATAAACAGGGGCCAAGTAAGTGCTTCAGCGAGCTGTAGCACAGTATTGGCTTCGTTCTCCTGCTTGAAGCAGAAGTGACATGTACCCTGCTGACAGTGCCTGTATGTGAGGGGAAGGGAAATAGGCAAAGGCAACAGGAATTGTATTTCAGCCGCACAGGCTTTGGTGGTTGTTTGCATTTGCAGCCACGTATGTTGGGAAGATCAGAGAGCTGCAGTTGCCCCACAAAAGCCACAAGGTAATTTCTTCTAGGAAGCAGGGTGGGAGCAGTGGCTTCTACTGCGCTCAAAATCTACTGCAACCCTTACAACCCTCGGAACAACAGCTGACATTGGCAGGAGCAGCAGACTCAGCTTCCTCGCTAGCTGGCCTGGGGCTCCGGCACTCCCTGCCAAGACAGCAGAATGCCTTCAAACCCTGCCATATTCAGGGGCCACAAGCAATATTCACACATTCAAACTCACGCCTATCATGAAAATTGTGTTTTCTTCTCCTTATCTTTTGGAAAAGGAGAGAGAAGGGTGATCAGGTACTATGTTAGTATATAAGCACAAATATGACAGATTAATTAGATTGATTCGATTAATAGTCCTAAAAGGTGCATGAAGAGGGATTATATGCTTTCCCAAAGCTTCCAAATAGGTGAAAGGTTGAAATAGAGATGCCTTACATATCTCAAAACAATCCCAGCCCTCTCTGAGAAGAACTGACTCTGTATTTGCTGTTAATCTGTGTAGGTCCATCAATTTCACTGGAGCTACACTGACATCATGACCGCAGACATGGGGGAAAAAAGTGTCACCTTGTTCTAGGTCAGCCTGCTCACTACAAACATGAGAGAAAGCCCAATCCTGCCCTTTTCTCTCACTGCATTTCTTGGCTGCACTCGAAGAAGACGCACAATTCACAGCATCAGTTTACTATCTGAAGGGCTTAGAGAGGAGCTAGGATTTTTTTTTGTTGTTTTGAATCAGTGACCCATGATGACACCATATGGTTTTATTTCATTTAATTTGAGCAGAGCATTAATGTTCAGCTTCTAGCAGATCTCTGCCCATTCCAGTTCTGCTGTGCTACACGGTACAAGTCCAGACATAAGGAAGAGGGGTGGAAGAAAAGAAAGGAGAAGACCCCTGCCTTCTGAGAGTAGGAGATCTGCCAGGCAGGAGGTTGGCCTGCCACCTCATTCTGCTGAGCTGCAACACACGACTTCATGTTTCTGCTACCGATGACATTGACAGCGGTCAGCCCCATGTSTATAGGTTGCCTAGCCTGACCTCCTAGAATAAATTGCTGCATTAGGCTGTAAGAACCATTTTCCCACCTGGGAAACAGGTGTGCTTGAATAGTTGCTGTGTTATGCAAAGCCTTGGCTACAGAGCCATCAGGACCCAGGCTGGCTGGCTTAAAGCTGGCTAAAGTATATCTATATGAGCTGCAGTCAAGCAGTGACTGCAGCATAGAAATATCTTCAGGCAGGTGTTTCTACTTTTATTACACTCAGTTCACATTTGGAAAGCTTTCTTCCAGAAATTCATTAAAATCCAAACAGCTAGAAGATATCATACAGTTAATAAAATATTGAAAGCAAACTTGATCCTGGGTTTTTGACATCCTGAATTTAAGGTGAGTTAAGGAAATCTTGAAGGACAAGAAGAGTTCTGCTAGTCTTGGATGTAGCAACACAGGCGTGGGAGGAACCACCTGGGTCATCAAGTCCAAATTCTAATACCACAGGCAACCATGGAGCGGACATTCAACTCACAGCATCCATCAAAGTATCCATCAAAGCAGCTACAGATCTGTCTTTCCCCCTCAACAAACTCATCATCTCTGCAACAAAAGACCAAAAGCTATAAAACCAACCAACAAACCACAGGAAGAGAGCAGGAGAGAAGCATTGCCGGTGGCTAAGGTCCCTTTCACTAGCAAGACATCCCTGCCATGAAAAAGCCCAGAAATTTTTGAGCTCTTAGGAAATAATCATTTTCTGAGTACACCTACACTGCAATGACGTGTAGTTCAGAGTGTCATCTTCTGTTACCTCCAGACTGGCCGGCTTGGGTCCTGCCAGCAGTGCCACTACAGCAGCATGGAGCTGGCATAGGGCACAGCCCCACGAGCTGCCAGCACACAGGGACTGCCACGCAGTGCGGGCTGGAGCTGTCGGAACAGCGGCTGTGCCAGCAGGTGAGCTAAGAAGACCTACAGAAACACACGGGCTTGCCAAGGTTAAATATCTTAATCTGGAGTATGGGAACTTTTAATTGAAAGCTTTGCTTTGAGCCCATTTCCATTTATTAAAATTCAGGAGTCTGTGCTGAATTCCTTGTGGACATTCATTTTGATTAACAGAAGACATGTGTGTACTAGGAAGGGAGTCTTGAACTGGGAGGAATCAGATAAATGTAGATAACATTCTCAGTCCTCTTGCAAGTTATGCCATACCTGGTATTTTGTGTAAAGCCTCAGATCTTGAAGATAAACAATTAGTTCAGCTTTCATTTAATACCAAGGTATTTCTGGCTTTCATGACTGCAAGGACCAGGTGGAAGTGGGACCTGGCTGCCTCCCAAGGGGCCATAACTGGAGGCGAAGGGAAAAAAAAATTCTTATTTACAGCATTGTGAATTTTATGCCAGTCTCTTCATTTTGGAGGGTATTTACTCCGGACTTTTTAACTTTTAGGCTTGGCAGCATTATGTATTGGCTGTGTATTAGCTCTGTATCCTGCAGAGTGCTGCACTGCAGTATGTGCTTGCCTGTGTTGGGTAAGTAAATGATCCCCTTTACAGGGGTGTCATTTTGTGTGCCTCCCTTACGCTTGTCAGAACTGGGGAAAATTTTCACAGTAGACCCTTTACCATTAGAAGATTTTTGCCAAAAATCAAAACAAAACCAGTGCTGAGAATGTGTCTCTTTACATCTAATGTTATTTTTACCTTGGGTTTTAAAGAAATCAACAAAATTGTAAGAAGAATGTAAGCCTTATCAGAATGGAAAAACTGGGGAGTTTCCCTTTAAAATTACGTTTTTCAGGTGAATTGGTGACTATGTTAAAAAATAAAAATAATATGTTTAGATTGTATTGAAAATGCATGTTCCAACTACACTGAAATGTACCTCTAGGATTTTAATAAAGTTATGATTCAAAAACACATTAGAAATATTCACAGAGAACCTGAATCTTTGCCTTCCTGTTCTAGTCCTTGTTGCTTTTGGTATAATTTATTCCTTGCTTTATCGTGCCACCCAAAGCAGTTAAGCACAGGTGAGCACTTCAGGGTGTGGGTGCTACATAGCTCCCAACATCAAGTTGGTGCCCATCTCTGTAGAAGATAGCCTAGTTTTCATATTTATAGGACAAAGCCATTTTTGTATAATGAAAAGACAAATCTGTAACCAGTCTGTTTGGCTCATGTAAGTCACTGTCAGGTCTAATGTTTAGAGGACACAAGCTGTATGTTTGTGTGTCCATATTGTGTTGGCAAATGCATTAGCGTTTGTTTCTTAGTATGTTTCAATTCACCACGCAGCCAGAATACTTGGTTATCTTTGCCTATGGGTCTGCATTTATAACTGTGGCTACATGGAGTTAGACATTTGGGTCACATATTATGTATTCAGTCCCCATTAAGAATTAACAAACATTTGTTCAACCATTTCAAGTTTTAACAGAGTTTAATGGGAAAATGTTCAGATGTGTGGCTTATGACCATCATCAGCTATCTATATGGATGCTTTTGTACAGCACCACACACTTATTATAAATACTAAGTCACAACCACCTAGAACTAATCTGTAACAAGGCTGTATCTATGATGTAATAGCTGACATATCTGAATAGTGATACATAATTAATGTGGAACATTGCTGTATTATTAGGCCCATACATGTGTGTACATTTGCATATAGTTGTCTAAGTTTGTGAATGCAGATCTGCTCTATTTTTAAATAACATATCTGACTTCCACCCGATTAACCCGTGGAGCTACTGGTCTCTGGGGGCCTTCCCCAACCTATTATATCCCTCCTTTTCTGTTATAGTTGCAGTGGCTGGCAGAGTACCCTGGGCCTCTGGGTGCCCTTTTCCAGGCTCTTGTATAAATACAGTCTCTGTCCATAGGAGTTAGGAGTTTAAGGGTTTATCTACATACAGCTCTGCAAAATAACTAATTTGAATTAACTGAATGTGTGAAATTAAAGTGGTCTAGTTGAACTGCATTACACCTCTGACTCCCTTGTTTAGAATTAAGGCAGCTTTAATTTAGTTTAGCTTAATTCACTTTGGAAATGAAGTGAACTAAATTCAATTTAGGACACTCAAATTTTGAATGAGCACCTGAACAATGTTTTAATGCTTTTAACCAATGTACTTGCAAAGTTAATTCAGATTAATTTTCTTGTTTGCCCCTGTGTAAACAAGCCTGTTGTTATTCCCTCTCAATGAAACCATCTCAGCTGAGACTCCTTCAACAACTCCAAATTGACAGCCAACCTCCCAAGAGGAGCAGTTTAAATGATCCTCCCACACGCACAAGTGTTTCCTTATCCCTACATCCCCATGCAGGCAACTTTTCTCCCAGGGAGCTTTAGTGATCTCTACCACTGATTTTTCTAGAGCTTGACATGCTGAACTGGGCACTAGCTGGGGTAAACACAGAAGAGGTACAGCAATTTTTTAACACTATCTGAAGACCTGAGTTATAAATATTGAATTATTCAAATTTTGCAGTTTAGGCTTTTGCAGTGGAATACTATATTGCAAATTATGATATATTCTTTCTGAAAATCATGATATTCTAGAGAATTTTAGTGATTTTATTCAGTTCCGTTATCTCAAAACATGGTCCCCTTAATCTGAATTAAGTACTTGTTCACCTAATGAATCAGAATACCTCCAGCTGTAAATCAGCATGTATTTCATTTTTTTATCTACCTTAGGTTCAACAAGATCAGATGCAATCAGGATTCATAGGCAGAGAAATACAGAGGAACATAGGTGATGGTATTTAAAAAACTATACTACCATTACATTTTTTCTTGAACATATTGTAGTGTAAGAAGACAGGACGTAGCATAAGGTGACCCAAAGATTCTATCTTGCCATTTTTAAAAGGCAATTACAAAATCAATCATGAACAAAATAACCTTAGCAATAATACTGAAGCATATTTTAATACAAGAATATTAATATTTTTAAAGCATCATTATGGAAATTTCAAACTTTTTATTACCTTCCTTAATTTTGAAACACACTGTGTATTTGGTCAAAAGATGTCTTAAGAAGGAAATGCCATCAAACATCTTAATCCAAAAAAGCCCTTGAAAAATGGCTTTTTGGAAAATCTCATCGCAGAAAGCAGCTGCCTTAAGTTTTTGCTAAAAAGTCAATCTAACAAAAAACGCAAAGAAAGCCCACTTAAATGTCCCAAACCATCCAGAACTGTCCGGTTAGAGGGTTAGGCTATATTTTTGTGTGCTATTTTTTCCTGGAGTTATTGCTAATGAATAATGTTGTTTGATGGCTACAGCAGTCCCAGATCTTTGACTGGTAGAAAATGAGCATGGTTTCACTGAAATAGCCACAGTATAATGCAATAAGGAGGCAGTCCTATATATTAATATGCCTGTGCAGAATGCACTTCAGTGTTTGTGGGCATCCATGTATGTGCAGCTAGCTAAGAGGATACCACTGTAAGTAAAATCTAGGCTTGCAGAAGCAGTGACTTTTTCCGTGTGTCTGTGCTGCTATAGGAGGCTATACTGATGTCTCAGTGCGTGTGTTTGTGCCTTTGTACGCACAGGCTGTTGCAGGTCTGTCTGTCTGCAGGTGTGCTCCTACTTCTGTGTGTGATCTGGCTGCGGTGCTTTCTGAATAACAATGAGCTTAGTAAGAGCATGTATGTATTTGTATCTGTGTGTGCATCTCTCTGCATATGGATGGGCTTGCATGGTGTCTGTAGATGTGTTTCTTCTTTGTGTGGTTTGTGTGTCCCTCCTGTGAGACGGATGCCTTCTTGAGGCCTGATCTCGGTCACTGTGTGCGTTTTTGTTCCCATCAAAGGCAGCATCCTTCAGCAGCAAAAACACTAACTGGGCATCAGGAGACCTGGATCCCTGTTGATGGGCTCTGTGGATGAGCAGACTCTCTTAATTCACTCTGTGCCTTGGTTTCCCCTCCCAGCCCCTTTTTTAACAGAGATTGTGGACACATACTCCCTGCTACTATGTGGGCATATGTAATGCCATATGTGAATGGCTCTATCTAGTTCAGCCAAGATCCTGAGTCCTGAGAGGACCTTCTGATGCTATGCCACTGCCTCACAGTAACATTCATCCCTCCATGTGCCTGCCTTTGTGTGTTCGCGTTTGGGGTGTCCGTCCGTGTACTTCGGTGCTGGCTATTTGTAGTTTTTATCTCCCCCATGTACAAACAGAGCAGGGGAAGATGGAAAGGAAGGAGTTACTAAATGCCAAGCGGATATGCAATAAATCCCATTGATTTTACAAACTCCAGCTTGTCTTCAATCTCTTTCCGTTCTTTATCCTGGGGGCATTGCAACAAAACCCTATTTTAAATACCTTTTCTTTCCCTTCCCCCTTCCCCCTCCTCTCACTCCCAAAAAAGTGTCAATATTTTATTTGGATTTTTAACTTCGCTCCATAACAGTTGTTTGACCTCCTGACTCATGTGAGTCACATAAATTCTGGGACTTTATTCAGGAGCCATGTTCCTTCTATTGAATAAGCAATTTGGGAGGGTGAATTAATGACTTGTGCTGTTGCTGGAAAGTCCCTGAAGAAATATTAAAATTGCTTGCAGACTGAATCAATACTCACTGAACACCCAGCATGAGGACCTGGGCTTTTTAATGGCTACAAGCAGCGGCACTGGGTAGAGGAAGGGGAATTCCTGTACACACAACGCACACAGGCACAAACAACCGACAGCAGTCTTCCCCCAGCCTTGCTGGCTTTTTCAATAACAGCATATTCTTGTGCACACAACCTGCTACGAGCTGATGCCTGCTGTGCCAGGGAAAGAACTTAAAGTCCAGTTCCCCCATCTCCCTCCCAAGAAGATCATGCAGGATTTGCAAAAGCTGGCTGTTTGGGCTGTGTGTTAAGTGCTTGGGTTAGCAGGGTCTGGCACAATCTGTGAAGCACAAGGAAGGTCGATTATTTGTGGTGTTATGAGTATGTTCTACGTGTCACTTTGCTTTTTTCCTCTCTAAAGGGGAAAGACAGTAGTGCTGTGTTAGGTTTGGGTGTGCTGTTGTGGTTTGGGAAGAGGAATTTGGCTGCTTTGCAGAGGCACATTTGTGAGATGGTTCTTTGGCTTTGGGTGCTGAACAGTGTTTTCATCTGTTCACAGTGTGAATTTGCTTTGTTTCTGATATTCTGTAGGATTTGCTTTCTTATGTTGGCTTGTGTTTTGGTGGGGCTTGATCATCATGCACCCCTGCTTGTTTCAAGAGTGACTGCATGATGTTTTTGGTCATTGAGCAGAGGTGTCACTTCACTGGACCAGTCTGTTTCAATGGCTGTGGGTGCAATCCTGCATGGTTCTGAGTGCCCTAGGAGTCCACCAGCCTCACTAGGACATGAATGTGCTCGGTTGCGCTGCTCAACAAGCCTTTTACTATTTCCTGCTCACTAGGCTGACAACTGCCAGATTTTGCCTGTATCCTAAGACCTCTCTGGCAAGGGTGGGTTTTGTTACCAGAGTTTTCAAGTCTCCTTTGAGAATGTGGCCCCGTGTTTTGCCCTGTGGTCGTGAATGGCTGTTTTGTATTCGCTTGTTGGGCGGCTGTTATTGTGTATTAACACCAGAGTGGGTGTGCTTTGTATGACCGCATGTCTGTCTCATTGATTCCATCAGTATTATTTTGTAATCGTGTGATTGAGTTAGTGTGCATTTCAGGGCTCCTGTGTATTGAATAATGATGTCAGGGATTGGGTTGTTTGACTGGGTAATGGCCTCTTTTCAGTGTTGTAAGTGAACGTGTCCTTCTCCTGTTTCCCTGTCTCAGCTGGGGCAGGATCATTTACACTAGGTGATTCCTTAAGATGCTCACATGCACTAAAAGAATATCCCTCTGGCTCATGAGCTCTCCCTGCCAGTGGGGCATGCCGAAGGTGCATCTCTTGCGTGTGTGTGAGACGTGGGGTGACATGTCTGCCTGGTTCTCAGCTGCATGCTTCAAGGTGCGTGTGCCTTTGGATGTACTCAAGGGTTTTGCTAAGACTTTTCAGTTATGTTCTTGGATAAGTTTCTTCACAATTACATACAAAACTATACTGTGCAGTTTCAAATAGATTTGACTGAGTCTGTGAAAGGATCTATAAATTATTACCTGTCTTCAGTGAAGTGCTTGCCTTTGCAAAGGTCTTGTGTGACTTTCTACATTAATGCATAGAAGGGCATCTGTGTCAGTTAACAGATGCCTCTGATCTGTGTGTGACTGACTAGCAATGTTCCCAAGTCTGAACTGACCTGGGTCTCTCATATATGTAAGAAAGAATGGGATTCTGTGTCAGCAGCATTTAGCAGTAAATATATGTGTTAAGAAATTTGAAGCGTACAGTGAATCTCTGGGTTTGTGCAATGGCTTCTGACTTGTGTGGGTATTGTGCAGTAATGCCTTAAGACAGTCTGGCCGCATTTGGTCCCTTAAAAATGAACAAGAGAGTTCAGTTATTTTTCAGCTGATGATTGTGTGTCATTGCTGCATGAATTTATTTGCTCTGCACAGGCAATATGTCTGGCATTGGGCCTGTTGTGTCCTTCCTCAGCCATCAGGATTTAGCCCAGCAGCAGTCACATCCAGACCACATCTATGGAAAAGGCTGTGAAAGATCCAGAAAACTTCTAGAGAGGGTTCTCAATTTTACCCTCTCATCAAAATAGCCCATCAGGGAAAGATCTATGACCTCTCTCAGTCAGGTCATCTAAATGGCTGGGATTTAGGAAGCCAGTGAATTTAGCTTATATTTTTCGGTGAGGTTGCTAACAGGTAACTTCTTATTTGTCCTTGCATTAGCTCAAGCCTTGTTACTTCCCTTGCTTCCTTGTTTGTGCTCTCACACTCTTTTCCTCACTTTCTCCTCTGTATTCTAGTCTGAATTTGCCCTTGAACAGATTGCATGATCCTTAGCCCACCCACTGCTTTACCAGCTCCCACCCCTCACACTGGGGTAGCAGCATCAGGGTAATAGGGAGAAGAGAAAAAAATGAGGGAGTCAGGAAGAGAGAGAGGGAGGGAGAGGGTGAGAGAGACCTGTTTGAAAAATAATTGGAGGCTGTTAAACAGAGGAGCCCAGCATATCACTCTAGTAATGGAAATAAATTCCATTGTATTTGCATTTTAATTTTCCACATAAACAAAGGCCCGGAGTGAGCTGGCTTCGCCAGAATCACCGGCCAGAATTTAATTAGAAATGAAAAGTTTATAGGGTCCTCTTTAATGCGATTAATGCACAGTTAACATTTATCACATACATATGCTGGAATCGCCTTTTTTAAGCAACCACCGGCCATGAAATGAATTTCTTTTCAACTTTTTTAGCATGCGTGAGGAAGGCTGTCTCTGGTGAGGCGGTCCAGTGAGCACACTCCTGACAGCTTGGTAAACTGCAGCCCGCAGAGGCTTAGTAGCCCCCATCCTCACTGAGGAAAGTTCAAGGTGGCTTAGAGGGAAGCATGGTCTAGTGGTTAAAGCCTGAGGTTGGGAGTCAGGGGATCTGGGTTGTATTCCCAACTCTGCCACATGCTCACTGCATGACTGACTTGCTCTCAGCGTCTGTTTCTCTGGGTGTTAAAAATAAAAGAGAAATCAGCTGGAAGAAGATATCTCAGCCCCAGACCCCTCCATGTCTCCGTCTCTCCAGCAACTTGCCCAGCCCTGTTGTATGGTATCTGGATTGGACTGCTGACCTCTCAGCTCATCTCCCTGTGCCTGAGCCTTCCTATGCCAGCTGCAGGGACAGGGGAGCATCCCCAGAGCTTGCCTGATGTGAGAGGCTGGGCCCCCTGGAGGGACTTCTTTACAGTGCSCCAGTTGCCTGCACATTCATATGGGTCTTACATGGGCAGGGGTTCCTGTGGATCTCACACTGCTTCTGCGAGATACACATCCTCCTGCCAAGGAGCATGAGTCAGGAGTGGAACAAACTCTGCCTTTGCAGTGTGGGAGCCCTGGCAGCCCTGCCATGAGAGGACCTGTATTCACTGCTGATAACAGCTTCATGTTTCTTAAGGGGATCCTCACGTGCTGGATTGGTCCAAAAACTGCTAAGAACAGCTTGTAAGATACTGGGTCTTTCAAGCCTGAACTTCAGATACTAATATAAGCCTACTCAGGAGCAGCTACTAGCCCTCCTTGTGGAAGGGGTAATTATACCTCAGTCACCCCGAGGGGCCCCGAGAGGTCACCCTGTGAGTGCTTATAAAAAGCTTGAGCTTGTCTGCACATGGATGCTAGGGAAAGCGAGTCTAAATCAAGAAAAATTATCAATATCCTTTCCTTGCAGAGCACGATGAGATAAAAGGCCAAAGGTGAACACCTCCTCTGTGAATCTGTGCCCCTGCCAGAGGCAGGAGGGTATCAGACTTGTCACCTCCCTGCCTCCTCATGAGTCCCAGAGGAGACCGTATCGCCTCTGGTGTCCCCATGGTCCCTTCCTTCTGTCCCTTCGCTGCTCTGGCTGTGTGACAGACGGGCTACAGCCCCCCTCTACTCCTGCACTTCCTTCCCAGTCTTGCAGACAAGCAGAGTAAATAAACCAGGCCCAGGGACACAGAGTGTTAGCGTGTTAGGGACACAGCAGGGGAAGGAGGAACATGAAACCTCTATTGATCCCTTGAGGAATGATGTCCCTTCCTTATCTTATCAGATTCTCTTCACTCTTCAATTATAGTCTGTTGAAATTGGCCTCTTAACCCAAACAAGATAACCTGGGTAATGAGGAGAAGAGTGCAAGGGGAGGAGAGAGAAGGGCAGAGTCCAGTGCATTAAACTATAGCTACGATTAGAAACATCTCCTTTAGCGTAACCTCCTCTGCCCCCACTATCCCCAGGTATCCCCTTCTTGCGTCATGTATCAGGTGAACTACCACACATCCACTCCCTGACAAATAGATCATGCCATATATGCCACTCATTCCCTTGGTTGCACTTGGTACCCACAACAGGCATGTGCTCCAACATTTGTACGTGACATTTTCTTGTATATATGTATTTGCCCTGCTATACCCCTTCTGTGTTCACACATCTCAGCAGATGCCACGGGGTCATACACACGCTTGCGCATGTGTTTGTGTTACTGATGCTGCCCATCTCACCAGCTGTGTTTTCCTCAGCACGTCAGTGGTAGGGCTGCCAGAGCACCTTATCCCCGGGTCTGTCCAAAAGAACTGCTGACAAAGAAATGAGCACTGCTAGGAGTGCCCCCTGCATCTGCTTACAGCCATAGTTCATCAGTGCATTTACAAGACTGTCTTGCCATTGGGAAACAGTCACGCAGAATCCTGTGCAGTCCCACGTATTGCCATGCCTTTGCTAACCACTATGGCCCCCTGCATGTAACTGCAGAGTTGTGACACTGTTTCCGTGGATAAGACTATTCTTAGTTCTTACACAGACTAATATCTACTTGCTATAAGTCTATACTCCCAGCTGGACATGTTGCCCTAGTGATATGCCCATGCTCCTCCTTGTACACATGTTGAGGGGTATAGGGCATGTCTCGCCCAAATATCCATTACAGAGAAGATTGTCTGATGGAACAATAGAGACTCAGCGGTTTATCTGCACAAATGCACCCAGGTTTCCATGCTCAAATTACTTCACTGTGCACAGAATGATCCTGGAGCACATTCAAATGGTGCAGAAAGTGCTTTCATTTTGGAAAGGTGGTGCTCTTAACAGTACTAAGGCTTCATTTACAGGGCTGGCATCCTCCTCTTGCGTGCTTCAAAAGACTGTATTCCCCAGGATCACTTTATCCCCTGTCTTTCAACGTGCCAGGGGCATTTCCTTGTATACACATCTACCTGAAATAAGCCACACTCCCTTCCATTTCATGTCTCCCTGTGCCACCAGCTCTCCCAGTTTTGTTCGTGGGGCACAAAGAGCCATAGGCATGCCATAGGCCTGTATTTTTCTTTAAATATTTGCAGGTCACAAAAASTCATGTAAAATTCAAGAGGGATTTAGAATCATGTAACTCATTTTTTTACAAATTTATATGTGCTTTCTCATGTGCAAGCATATAAACTCACCCATGCAGTTCCTCCCTGCTCTCCAGCCTTTGCACCTCACAAGAATCTGCACACAGTCTCACTTCCTCTGTCCCCATCCTGGCTGCCTTCATACTCACAGACCCTAGACTCAGGCACATGTGTAGCATGAAATTGTTAAAGCCACATAAGGGCTGTAAATATGTTAATACTGAATGACTCTCTACACCTTGTTTCACACAGTGGCCCGAAAAAGCCTTCTGTAAAGCCAGAGCAGGTCTGATTTTGACAGTATACAATTCAAATCTGCTTTAGCCCTTCACTCCATCCTCATCTCTTGCCCCCTCCTTACCCAACCCCACCCAACTCTGCTTTCTTCCTATTCTGGAAACTTCATGTTGTGGCTCTGTCTGTCAGAGTCAGCACTACAAACACTGTCTCTTTAAATTTGCTATTTGTTCCAGAGGGAAAGGGAATTTGTGACATTGCACGTTTTCCACTCTGCCTCTGTTTGCACTGCCTTGGCACATTTGTACGTAGCGCATCCCAGAAACACACTTCCCCTGTGCACTCAGTGTGCAAACATGATGTCCATTTCTTCAGAAATATTACTCCTTTCTCTTCTCTTCTTCTCTTCTCTTCTCTTCTCTTCTCTTCTCTTCTCTTCTCTTCTTCTCTTCTCCTCTTTTCTCTTCTCTTTTCTCTTCTCTTCTCTTTTCTCTTCTCTCTTCTCTCTTCTCTCCTCTCTCTCTCTTCTCTTCTCTTCTCTTTTCTCTTCTCTTCTCTTTTCTCTTCTCCTCTTCTTTCTCCTCCCTTCATATTGATTTTATAAATGAGCATGTATTTTTGTGTACGTGTAATTTATGTATAAATGTTTAATTTTTCAAGTTCAAAAGTCTGCATTTAAACAACCAACAAGTGGCCTAAATTTAGGCAAATATTAACAGCAGGCATTATTACATAGCTACCTTGTGCTGTGGTCTTTCTTTTTAGAGGCAGATGCCCAAAACTTGTTCTTAAAAGAATTTTTAGAGAAACATGAGTATATTGAAAGGCAATAATCCCTTCAAGAAGAGCCCGAGTCTTAGCACTGAAATACTGTAGTGCAATTTTAAAGTGAGAGCTTGAAAGTGGGCAGTGGGATAATGAGGTTGCTGTCATATTTTGGCCCAGCTTGAAACAAGTGAGGCCTGGTTTTGCAAATCAAAGGGCTGGGATATTGACCCTTCCTGAACAATGAAATGGGTACACTTTTTGTTGCCAGAACAATGCAACTATCCTGGAACTAGAGGTGGTGTAGGGCATCGTGTCTGACAGATACATGAGCATTTCTTTTGTCACTTTTTTGTCTGGTCTCAGTCTCTGCTTTTCCTTGTATATATTAACAAACAGACATCAATCTGCCTTGCAAAACATGGGTACCACCCTTCTTGACTGAAATAMGGTGACGTGCATTTTGAGCAGAGCTGATCACAAATCTTGATGCAATTTGTGTCCCAATCAGAGATGGATATTTAACCCTTATGCCTTGGAGCCTCACAGAGAGGGAAGGATGTGGATGTGTTAAAAATGGAGCTAAATGTATGAAAACTAAATTTGCCCCCCAAAAGGGAACAATTATTAGAGGCAAACTCCAGCATACCTGTGTATGTATGCATGTGTGCATGTGTTGGGGCAGTTGCTAGAAGCCTGGGGAACAATACACTGTGCAGGTTTTAGAAATGCTACAGGAACTGCAGAGCTAAGGGATGACAAAAGCAAGAAATGTCCTATTTCTGTTTTTCATACAGGCAGACACAAGCCACCAGAATGTCCCTTCCTGAATTAAGTGTGGTTTCATACACAGCATTTTTTTGGAGAGTATATCTGTGGTCTCACAGTTAGCTTAGGCTTTTGGCACATCACTCTTCCTCCTCTCTGTCAAAACTAGTCCACACATAAATCCCAAGCCAGACAAAGGACAAAGGAATATCCTTCCCTGACCGCATCGAACTCCTGCATATGCTTCCTTTCACGTACCACGGTTTTGTGTCACCATCTATGTGCCTGCTCTGAGATATGCATTCTCTACCATATACCAACATACTCATATGTTGTATCCAACCAGCAGGCACATTTCCCCAAAGGTACCTATCTGCATTGCACTCACAGTACCTGTATAAATGTCCTATACAAAAACAAGCAGTATAGTTCAGCTTTTTCGTTCCTCATACCTACCTCTGAACACATCAATGTTTCAAATTTGCCTACTATATATTAATGTACCCTCTACACTCCTTCTATACCATCACTCCTCCTCAATATCTATATGGACAGACATATTTTCTCCACATGTCTCAAACATTTCATGCATACATCCTGTCATTCTTCATACCCCAACCACAGCTATTCCTCTCCTGTGGCTCCAGGACTGAACTATTGTGTTGTCCATTTCCCAGTGACAAGGGGTCTAGTTACAGGGTTATTGATTGGTTTTCATGCAGACAGATGGATCTGCCTTTGGTCTCCCCACCAAAATCCACCTCTGTATGGGCTGATTGTCACTGCTCCAGGGATAGGATTTCACCAGGAGACCACCCTCCATGCAAACATCCTTCACCCAGGCCACGGATGGTAATAAATGGAGTCAGGCTGAGCCATAATAAAAGCAATTGAGTGGGTTACCTGTGCAGACATGAGATTTATACCTCCTCATATTTGATGTGATTGTTTTATTGAGTTCTCAGTGCAGTTAGGATGCCATTTATTTATTTATTTATATGCCTACTTATCATGGAGGAGGGGGGAGGCTGTTGCAGCCTAGCTGGTGTTCAGCCTCCGTGTTGTCAGATATGAGCCCATAGAAAAGGGCTCTTCAGTTTTGCTCTGCTTTTTACCTAAACTTGGACTTGATGAGTGAGCCCTTCCCAGATATCTCATTGCGTATGACAGACAAAGATGTTTGTTTCAAGACCCCTGAAACCTTGAGGACTGTCTGAATTATGAGCCTAGTAGAAGCAAAGGGGATGGTGTAAAGAAAGACATGTATATACCGATTTTCTAAAAGTGCCTCTTGAAAGAAATTCCTATTTACGCTGTACCTTTTTTGGACAATGGTTTGTGATCTATGCACAGAGCCTCTTTATGCTATTGCAATAGAAATAGTAAGCACTGGCATTGCTTCTGACTCTGTGATCACATGTGAGCATTGAGAAATATTAGCAGGTGCAAATTGATTGGAAATGAATATTTGTAAGTGCACCCTGAGGAGTTTGGAAACCAAGTGATTAGATTTGTGATTTTCAGCTGGGTAGATAGCCATATAAGTGCTGCAAAATCAGCCCTCACTTACTGGCACTAGACAAAATTGGAGGCTAGTGCTGAATATCATACTGTCTAGTATTTCACCACAAACCTAGCAGTGGTTTTGGTGGGTTTTCCAGCTTCTCTAGTCAAGTGGTAGCATGAGAATTTCAGTTCTCATTTATTAAAGTATGTTGCCAGTACTTGTGGGGGCTTGAAAAGGGACCTGTCAGCTCTCAGAAGACTCAAAGGACTGCATTGTTAAGATGTTTTTAAAGTTGTTTAATAGGAGTCAGATATCCAAATCCCCTTTAAAATTTAGAGTAGAAAAGAGAAAACAAGTAAAAACAAACCTACACTGTATTACAAGTGTGTGTGATTTTTGTGCCACTTACACAGTTTAGGCTCAGCCTTGGCATTTTTAAACAGTCGAGACTGGTAAATATGGCAATACAGGTATAGGCTCCAATAGATTAATTTGGATTACAGTGGAAAAAATCCTAATTCTTATTAGTCTCAGTTTAAAAAGTAATCATTTGGGAGAAAAACTCAAGCTTTTCTGATACTTTCATGAGAAGTAATCATTGTCAGAGCCATCTACACACAGATAAGATTTCCTAAAGCCCCAGTTAGCTATGTGGTTGTCAGACCAATGGCAAATGCTTTAGAACTCTCTAGCTTTCCATTTATATAGATCAACCCCAAAAGTGGGATCTTTAAATATTTTGCTGATTTTAAGTAGAGACCCTAAACTCCATTTGAATTTCAACATGGCTTAATTAAAGACAATGGAATCTAAGTGAAGCTCAGCCTCGTTCAACTGTTTTGAAGTCATATACTTTTATTCAAGTAATATGAAAATCTTTTGTTTGAATAGGCTTTAGGGTTAGAGTTGGGGGGGGGGGTGTTGATATTTGATATATGTCCGAAAACACGACTTTGTTTTGTATGCATCGTCAGAATATCATAAAAGGTCCAGCTGGCCTGCTAGATCATTATCTACCTCTTTAGCCAACATAAGATTATTTCTTATTGTATATTTTCTTGTTATTAATGCCACCTAGTTACATATATTCCAAGAAATCAGGAATTCCTGTGGGATGCAATTCCACATTTTAATGGACCTCCCTATCAGGGGATACCTTCTGCTACCATTTAAATGTTTCCTTTCTTATTTCCCTCCCTTCATTCCTGGCTATACTGCTTTGTTTAAATGTGAATAATTCCTTTCCTGTTGGAAGGACTGTGCCCTTCAGATCGGTATATTGTTCTCACCACTTCGTCATTTCTTGGCCAAGCCACTTATATTTTCTCCTCTTTTCTCCTAAAGTCAAATGAGTTTTTTTCACGTAATAATGATTCTGGTAAATGAGGTTTAGCTTCATAAGACTCACTCACCCAGCACAGAAATGCAGCTACCTCTATGGCAGAATGCAGCAATAATTCACTGGTTGCAAAAGCTTGAAAATATTTAACTTCCAGCAAAAATCAAGCTTTCTATACATCTATAAAAAAACGAAGGGCTGGGATTTTTAGGTGATAAAGGGACCGATACGGTTCTGAACTTCGAGGTTCACAGAACAGGGAGCTCAAAACTTCCCAGGCACAACCAATTTTACTTGCTGAGTGCTTCTGTTGAGCTAATATCTCTGCAATATGAAAATTAGAAAAAATGCAGCTAGCTTATTGTATTTCCCCCCATACAACCTTCCAATGACCAGATATGATGAATAAGACAAAGAGAAATGCTGTGAGCATTCATTTACTCTTTCAGCTGCAGTAACATTGTCTGTAACCTCTGCTTTATGAGCCTGTCCTTTATTTGCAATGATAAAAAGAAGATAATACGAGGTTTGTGTCTGATGCAAAAGAGTCTGAATTTAAAGGAGTATATTCCCTGTAACGAAGCCCTGTGTGACCCGATTATGTTCTTTGCTCTGCTGAAAGCAACTAGCAGTAGAAGTCTTCTACCTTGAGAGCGTGCCCTGATGCAGGAAATCGCATGGGAGCCTTAGACTCAGCATCAGCTACGAGAGAGGACTCCTGCTGGAATCCCGAGTTTCTTGTGTGTGCACTAGGAAGTGCCAGGTTATGAGTCCTGGTAATCTCTGTTGAGTACTGTTGGACAAGTTTTCTTCACCCCTTCCTTGCACCAAAACAATGTCAAACACAGACAAATCCAGTCTACATGACAAGTGGAATATTTGGTGTCTATATTGAGAAAACTGACTTGTGGCTACTAAATACTGGCAGTGGTGATAGGTTTGTGTGACATACACACACACGCTTGCTGGTTAAAACTCGGGGAATTCACCTCGAGTTCACTGCAGACGATGCAGTTGCCACTACTTTCGATCACTATGAATAAGCTGCCACTAGAGATACCCTGCTCTCTTCTAGCTTCTCCATGGATTCATTACCTGTCTTCCAAGAATTCCAAATTTGTTCAGTGGGAAAAACAGGAAGAGATTCACCAGTGTCTTTGGCYAGGATGTCCTCTGAGGAAATTCGCAAGTGCTGCCGGCTAGCTAGAAAGCCTTGCTTGCATAATTCTGATTTCTTCCACATATAACACAGCCCCTGCCCTAATGCACCTGTTTTTTGCCAGACTCAATTGTTTGTCTTGAGACGTTACATTTACCTCAACTGCATGAGCTAAAGCCTCAGCTGATGTAAAGCAACCTAGCTTCAGTTCTGAACTTTTTCTTGTTATGTGTTAAACTCGATTGACATTTTTAGTGAAAGATCATACTGAATTTTACAAAGGCAGCTAAAAGCTGCTATTTTCATTTTACAGATGGCAAAACAGCCTCCTAAAGAGTCTGTGTGACCTGCCCAAGATCAATCAGAAAATTAATGGCAGAACTGGTAAGAGAAACCTCATCTTTGAATGTGCTGTTCTTTGCTCTAAACTACAGGCCTGCCTACAGCCACTGAAATTGGCCATATGCTCAATAATATTTCAATGTACAAGTATATTTCACTGGTCTTTATAACCAAGTCAATGTATGTGTCTTTCCACATGTATTTTTAAAAGCACGTCATTATTGGAGACTTTAACTAGGCATCATTAGCCAATTGCAATATTGTGAAAATGGAAATAACTCCCTAAACCATGTGCTTAACACTAGAAATTAATGGTTACCCAATACCTAAGAGAAGATTGAAAAAATATCTAGCAGTTTGACTGAGATAATATATCCACTAAACTCTATTCTCTGCCACGGGGCATCAGTCCAAAGTGTATCCAGAAGGCTGACTGAACTCTGAAATGCTTTAGCTTTGGCATGCCTTGGGTAAGGACTAACTGGGAGTCCCTAGTACTGAACCTGGCTGCCCAAAAACTGGGATAAAGGGACAAATAAGGGGGAGGTTGTTTTGCTTTGCCTTTCTGGACCTCATTCATTAATTGAAGATAATTCGTTAATTTAAGAGAAGCAGGAAATAGTCCTGAAACTACGATGTCCATTGCATAACTTGCATTACTGTGAACATATGTCTGTGATGTGCTCCATCCTGTTCCTACTAAAGTACATTGTCTAATTCAAAAGATTTTTCTGGGATGATTATCATCTCATGAAACCTATGTTCTTAGGTGAACTGTATGTTCTGCTAAACAAAGGAAAAATTCTCTCTAACATCTGCCTCCAAGCTCATTCTTAGGAGACTGCCGCAAGGCTTACAGTTGTGTCTAAATTCAGTTGAAATAGTCTAACCTGAAGTAACCAAAGATAACTGGTTTATAGTCATATGATAGATGGAAAAATTTGGGCTGGAAGAGTGCTCAAAAAGCAAGGTGCTCAAGTGATTTAAAGTAAGCATTAATTGCTTACCAAAGGATTAAGATCTTCCGTCATTTGCCTGCTCCTCAATTACATGCACTGTGTATGTGTGTGTGTGTTTACATATATACATGTGTACATACACGTTTGTGTATATGTATGTGTGTATACCTACACATACACAATTGGTTCATGCTGCATAGTCCTTAATGTATGAAGTGGGAACAGGAAAGCTCTTGGTGGAGAGCTAACTAATCTCGATCCTGTCATTTCTGGTGCGCTTTGCTTATTAGCTAGTATACTCTCTAGACTTTTTTGTCATAATTAAAAGAAATCTACTGCATAGCAGAAGACTTTAATAATTTTTTCTGAATCTTGGCAAGGTAGTTAAGTCATGTTTTTCACTACAGCTTGTATCTACTCTTTATCGGCATGAGTTTGGTATGAACAAGTTTCTGATAAAACTCAGTACTGAATTACAGTCGTCCTAAATGCATCCTGGTATTCTCAGTGCAATAGTGACAGATCAGTGAAATGTAGGCACACAGAATTAATGTATTGCAAAAAAAAAAAAGTAATGAAAAATAGATTTTAAAAATGTGTAAGGGAGACTTTTAAAACGTAATTGAAACTGTGTTGTTTTGTAGTCTGTCACACAAAAGGCTTTGCTAATGTTAGACTAATTCTCAGAAAGAAAATAAAATGTAATTAATACATTTTCAGAAGATCTTACAATAACCAAAAGTATTTTTTTCTATATACAAGGACACCTCCATTTTGAAGCACAGTATTCACAGTCTATCTAAGGATATAAGTAACCTGTATTTCTGTAAATGCCTTGCTAATTGTCTTAAGATGTTAAAACGCTCATGGATGTAACTCTAACAGTTTTCTGGACATTAGGCCAAAGCAGATTTTGCTTTGGAAACTCCACATTTTGCAGAAGTAAGAAGACAGATATTTACTGAAGGCTAGTTTTAAAACTGCCATCTCTCTGAAGCTGCTCAGATTAACTCCAATTTGTGATTGTACCGCAGGTAAGGGGTGTGCTGTTACAAAGAACTGACCCAATTCTGTATGTGTGTTTTACGATGAGAGAGAGAAAAATGTATATTTAAATGTGAACTTAGTCCTTGTTTTGTGAGTTCTGTAAGCTGGAGTCACGAAAGTTACTGGAGTGGTGAAGTTCACGCTACTCTACACAGCACTAGGACAGGGCCCTTATATACTCGATATTTCCTATTTCACTGCAATTTTTTCCCAGTTCCCTGTCCTGTTCTTGTCTAGGACAGACTTGCAAATTTTGTGACCTGTGATATGGTGGGCTCACATCCTCACAGATACGAGTTTTGGGGAGCCTCATACAAAGGTGAACAGGGGGAAGTCGGGTCTGAATTTTTAAAAGGAATGAGGAAAGCCTAAGTCTTATGAAGCTAAAATGCTTTTGAGCCTTGGGGACTACACACTCAAATGCCATTGCAGTGGTGGGTCACAGCTGAGCCTCTTCAGTATAATAATACTTAGCAGCTACAAAACACTTATCCTCAAAGTATTTTATAAGCACAATCTAACTGACATCTGTTTCCACCTCCTTCTGAGAAAGATCAGTTTTCATTTCCAGTGTGGGGAAACCGAGGTGTGAAACTCCCAAAGCCCTGCCGCAAACTGGTAGCATGGTGGGAGCAAAATCTGGTGCTCAGCTTTCTGCCCTGGACATCACAACCCAGACACGAGGCGTTGGGGTCCAGCAAGCATAGGACTGAGACTGCAGTGACGCTTGGATGCTGACATCCCCTGAGTTAGCTGAAGTATAAATGTATGTTGGGTCCATACATGCTATTCCTCCAAAGASCCTATGGCCGTTCCTCTGGACTTCCATACCACCAGCTCAATTCCTTACAGGGATAGCTGTCTGTCCTTCCACAGCTGCCTTTGTAAGGTGTCTGAATGTCAAACTGTTATTATTTCAGTACCTGACTGAGAGAGTAACAGAGACCTGGAGGTTTTTTAGGAGGGTGTATAATTAGCCGATCAGTATTATGTTACCCTGTTCATAACTTAATAACCATTTTAATACAGATGGCACACACAGGGATAATTTCCTAGGGTAGCCTAGCAGTATATTACAGAGACAGTGTGTCTGAGGGAATCTTTCTTAGCCAAGGTACATTCCACTAGCTAATTCTACCTGCTGTTTTCAAGATGATTTGGGATAATTCCACATCATTTGAAAATATTAAAACCCATTTATATGGGATGCCAGATTTAGAAATACACAGTCTGAGTTATTAGACATATTTTGATAAATCTGCCATCACGAAAAAATACCACTGTGTTTTCCTTGCTATTTATTTTTTGCTTCCCTTGCTATAAATACAGTAGAGGTGGTTTTGGTTTTGTTTTTTTTTAATCTAGCTAAATTTGTTATATATCAAAAGGGCCAATATAGCGATTTGTGCATTTTATCTATGTAGACACTACAGAACTCTGCACACTTATTTACACATATCTTATATATGTTTATTTGAGTGGGAAGAGCCATACATTTGGGATTGTGTCCAAAATTTCAGGTATTTTTACTCTGTTGGTGAGGTATTTCATACCTATGTATGTACCTTTTGCAAATATCTCTGCATTACTCTGTTTCTAGAGGTTGTATTTCTGTGGGCATTGTCAGAGTATCTGTACATACATTACACTAAAACAGCGTAATTACTTTTACTGTGTACCCAGGAGTGTTGTGTGTTGCCACAGTGTGAAGATCTGGTGTATGTTGTGTTTGAATGTGCAGGCATGTGAACAGTCTGAGCACTCTGACTTCTTAGTACTCTATTATATCTATTCACGGCCCTTTTCTCCTGCATTGATCCTGGTTTTTGGACTGCCATATGGTTATTTTTGTCACCTCAAACCTGAGACCAAATCTGAGTCCCTCCAACAACAAAATTCGCACCCTAGCAGCCGGGAGAAGAAATGGGGGGGAAATCGTTCGCTAGTCCGGAAACTGCTGCTGCCCAGCCTCCTCCGAGGACAGGGATCAGACCGAGTCGGGGCCGCGGGGACGGCGGGGAGCAGCGCTCCCCAGCCGGGTAAAGGACCGCCCGGCAAATTTAGCCGTTCCCTCGGGCTAGCGATGGGGAGTGAGCCGGGATAGTGGGTGCAAGGGAATCCTTCCTCCGGCGCTCAGCAGCTCGCGGCTGTGAGCCCGGCTTGCCAGAAGATGACGGCAGCCTTTCGTCTCAGAGCTCTAACATCCTGGCAAGGGTGGCGGTCATCTACACCCCGGTAGGGAAGTTGGATGGCCACGGGAAAACCCGGCTCCGCCGCCGGTCACCCCGCCAGCCTGAACAGCACCCAAACCTTGCGGCAGTGCCGGGCTGCTCGGCGGGAGCTCAGCTGCTCTCGCAGCAGCGCTGTCCCGGCCCCCGGTTGCCCCCCGGGCCCGGCGGCGGGCACAAGCTACGGCCCAGCGGCAGCGAGCCCCGGGACACATCCACGCACCCGCTTCCCAGGTGGGGCACCGGGGGGGCGGGCAGCTGGTTTCGGTCCTGCTGCCCAGAGCTGGGCTCGGAGGTCACGGCGAGGCCGGGGAGCGCCCGCTGGACTGGGCCGGAGACTGGCGGGTCATGCCCGCGGGTCCCGCTGCGGGCAGGGGACAGGAGAAGGCTGAATCTACCCTGACCGAGGAAGGATTAGGCAGTCCGCGCTGTTGGAAGGGGTTGTATGGGGCCGTAAAGATACGACTGGGCCGCGAGCTGCGGGGTTGCTCTTACCTGTTTATGGAGGAGACGCTGGGGACCGTGTCGTTGTCGCAGATGCCCTCGGCCAATAGCCTGTCCCGGATCTCCCAGGCGAACATTGTCGGGTTTTGTCTCTTGTACTCGGCGATTTTATCCACTACTTTGGGGGTGGCCACTTTGGGTTTGGAGCCGCCGATCACGCCGGGCTTGATGCTCCCCGTCTCGTAGTACCTGCACAAAGGACGGTCAGTGACCTGCCGTGCCGGGAAGGGCTCCGCCGTCCTCGAGCACTCAGTGCCCTCCCGCTCCTCGGAGCGCCCCGCGGCCCCCTGCCCCGTGCCCCACCTCGGCTTCGGCCCGCGGGTTCGTGGCGTCGGGCCGCGGCCGCTCGGGCGCTGCATGTCGCCGCTCCGCGAGGCGCCAGGCCGCCTGCACCTGGGGCTAAGACAACCCCTTCGCCTCTCTAGGGCTCCCTCTCCTTCTTTTTATTTTTTTCCTCTTTTTTTGTCCTTTTTTTCTTGTGTGTGTGAGAAGCGAGGGGCGCTGCCTGCCCCTTCCCCCGCTTTACACGCACACACTTCTTTCAGGCCCTGGGATCCGGAAATAAAACAGAAACCCTCTCCCCTATGCAGCCGTCCGGAGGCGAAGCCCGCCGAGCGCGGGACCGGGCCGGGCGGCCGGGGAGGGGGCGCGGGGAGCGGGCAGTGCCGGGCTCGCAGTCCCCCGCCCTGGATCTCCCACTCGGCCGCTCCCGACTCGGGGCGCTGGCCGGGCTGGGGATGCAGGAGAGCGGTTTATCCCCGCCCCGGGGTCCCTCAAAAGCGGGTGTTCGTACGGGGCGGCTCCAGCCCACCTCCCCGCTGGCCATTAGCTCTGCTGTCGCGGCGTCTCTGGCCCGGCCTTCGCCGGGCACGGCAGCGCGCATACCGCACGCACCGGGGCTGGGGCTCTGCCGCCTGCTGACACCGCGCCGCATCCGAGCGGCCGGGCCAGGGCGCCGCGTCCCCCCGACTAGCCCCTAGTGATATTTCACACCACATTTGGCGATGATCGGTTACCGCGGGCATTTATTTATTTATTTGCCCCGTTGTTTGTTTATTTACCCGTGTATTTGGTAAGGCTGCTCACTGATTGTTTTAAGATTTTGTTGTTGTTGTTGGGTCGGGGGTTTTTTTGGTCGTTTTTCCGTTTTCTTTCTCCCGTTCCTTCTCTTTCCCGCCCTCCCTTCTCAAATTATTTTGTCTTCCCAGGAGTTTTCAAACACCGCCGGTGAGGGAAGGGGGGAGGCAGTGGAGAAGCATGTTCTTGCCAGCTGGAGGAGGGGGCCCTGCTCAGCCGCGGGCTCCCACTGTGCGAAGGTGCCGGGGCCGCTCGGGGTCGTGGCGAGGAGAGCCCGGTGCCGCGGCAAGGGCGGAAGGTCATAGTGAAGTGGGGAAGGGGTGCAACGTTGCAGTCTCAGGGGAGGGGAAGGAGCTGCCTCTTTCCTTACCTGCCCAGGATCTTGCTGACACAACCGTGGCTGACCCGCAGCTGCCTGGAAATGTCACAGGGTCGCACCCCCTGGTGAGCCAGCTCCACTATCCTTTGTCTCACCACGTCAGGTAGGGGCCTGCCGTTCACAAACACCCCCCCGAGCTGGTTCACACCCCCGTGCCCTGCTGGGGAAAGAGAAATAAAAAAACACAACAACCCACGCACACCAGAAACACACCGTTAGTCGTGGATTCTTCACCACTCGTACTGCAAAATCTCCAGTCATTACAGATGGATGGAGGTGATGGCGGGGGTCGAGAGTGGGGAACAAGACGTGGGGAAGAGAGAGAAGATTAAAAGGGAGGAAGAGAGAAAGAAGGAGAAAAAAACAGGAAGAATGAGAAAATGGGAGAAAGAGATAACAAGAGAAAGAAATATAAAGAGAGAAAGAAAAGAAAAACGAAAGCAAAGAAAAAGAAAGAAAGAAAGAAAGAAAGAAAGAAAGATGGAAAAGAAAAAAGGCTGAAAGATGGAAAGATGGAAAGGAAAGAAAAAGCAGAGTGAATTTTCCCGAGCCGGAGGAAGTCTGCCCTCCACCTTCCCGCACGCCGCCTCCCCTCCCTGAGCCGCTCTCCTCGTGCGGTCCCGACCGGGATGCCGGAGCCGTGGATTCTCAGGGCCATTGTGATGGGCCGAAGATGGAAACAGCGCCCGCGACAGCTCCTTTCCCCAGAGCAGGGCAGAGATGCACTCCCAAACTCTAGAGCTCGACCTCTAAGAGGCTTCGGGCGGACTCTGCCGCAGACCCTCTTCTCTTTACTCCTGGGCTTTTTCTCTCATTTTCTTTCCAGGATTTTCTATCACGTTGTCAATTACAGTTCCTCGCGAACTCCGCCCTCCCTCACCCCGCGGCATGTCCCCCATGAAAGTCGTCCTCTCCCGTTATTTTGGGATGCGAATTGAAAGGATTCAGAAAGAAAAAGAGAAAGGGAAAGAAATGGAGGGAGAGAGAAAATATTTCATGTCCCGCGGCTGGTATTCCTTTACAGGCAGACCCTCTATCAGCTTTCGGTCTTTAGAGGAAATATTTTCCAGGAAAAAAAAAAAAATAACAGACTCGTACGGTTCCGTATTTTTTTCCACCACACAAACCTAATTCACGGAGAATTTAAAATGCTCCGTTTTCCTTTGTTCCCCCCTTTCTAGGCAAAAACAAGCTCTCAGGGCTGCTAGGATCGTTTCCACCCCCCCTCCCCCCACCCCGATCTGTCTTTCTCCATTTCTAGAAATAACTTGGGGGAAAAAAATAAGTGTGCACCTGCTAAGCGTGGGAACGAGAAACGGAGTGACAGGGATAAAGGGAAATATCTCCTTTTGGGACACAACAAGACAGTTGGTCGTGAATCAAACGTCTACGTTAGAGCCGGGAGCAGTTCGCCTTTGCCCGGGCATGGGGAGATGCCCACTCGCAGGCGGTACAGCTTCGCTGGTGCTGCTATCCGAGTGTCTCTGTCTCCGGAATATCCAGCTGATATAGCTGTGGAGTGCACGCTGTATTAAAGCTTTTCTTTCACACAACCCTAACCTCCTGTATCTTCCTCGCCGAGAGATCTTAGTTCGTTTTGCAGTTTGCTGAAAAATGATCTGTTTGTATTTTCGTTGAGGTTTTTTTCTCTTCTGCTTCTGACACTGACTTATTGGCTCTGAACTTAGTGGAAACTCTCATTGCCCTGCGATCGATCCAAGTCCTTTCGCACAAATAGAGTTTTTCCCGTCTCCCCCACCCCTTCAAGTAACACCTTCACACATACCCTCAGCCTCATCGGCGGGGGCGCCGGCCGGCTTTCTCGTTGTTCCCCGGTGCACCGGGGTTATTTGTTGCATTCTTTTGTTAGTCTTTTAAAAAACATGTTTAGGGTTTCGGAGTGGACGGGGGATATTTATCTTCCTCCACTGAAACCCGCGGGTATATATTGCTGTGTTCTTCCATCATTTGTTCAGAACCCCTTCTGCACATGTTGCCTCTAAAGTTACGAGACAGCAATTTCTTCGGCAACTCCATGATAAATAATTCAAAGCCCCTATTATAACTCGCATTACAAAGTATTAAAAGGCAACAGATGCAAAAAGATGAAAAATTAATAATTCAAATTATTGCAGTCCGGATATTTTTCACGCGAGTTTGTTTTGCTCTGCCCCGTGGTTTTCTAAGGTTCTTTCTATCAGAGAAGTCAGATATTCACGTGTATTTATCTGCATGTAAGTGCCGGCATCTGTATATGCACATACCCAGTCGTGCCGCTGTCGTACCGATCGTGTGTTGCTGTCTGTCTGTGTGTGAGGAGCCTGCGCCCGCATCTGTTTTAATTGCTTAGTAATATCCGGGTCTGTAGCTCTAGAAATACACTTTAGGAAACGAATCTAATGTTRGTAGGGTTTGTTTTTGTTTTTGTTTTTTGTTGTTTTTTTTTTCCCTAATTGGAAGCCAAAAATGGTTCACGAATCTTTCTGGAGTTTTTAAAAAATCAGCGACAGTGAAATGCCTCTTTCGTCTACCTACATGTTTCAGATCGTACTGGAGGCAGAATTASTGACATCGCGTCTGAAAGCAGGTCGCACCGCTGAAAACGAAAAATAATGTCTAATGCACGGACTGTTTGCTGTTAAAGTTCTTCGGAAATTAAACCTCACATTTTAAGCAACGGATCCTGGAAATCATTTATTAGGAAACAGAAAGGCAGTTACCTACATCCGCGTTTGGGGATTTAATCATGGGTTTTTATTTCTGCGCCTCCATTCTCACGGCAAAATCGGGATTTTTTTAAACTTCAAGCATTTCCATTTTCTATCTTTTCTGTTTGTGTTTTATGCAGCGGGCAGGGCATGTCCTCAAAAGTTTCAGTGTCAAAAGTTACAAATTGCTCTTAATTATTCACTTCCTGACTCAACATACTCTCAATCTCGGCTTTCTATTTGTATTTTTATTTCTTTAATTTAAATCTCGGAATTATTTTCTCTCCTGCGGTTAAATTAAAATCACTGGAAATTCCTTGTTACAATCCTTGGTGAAGGGGGGTTTTCGCTTTCCTTCGTCCCCCTCTTAGGAAAGGTTTTTAAAATTGAAAATATATCACGAATGCACTTTCTTCTGTGACAGGAATGCATTTAAAATGCACGCCAGGGATCTGGTAAGTAAACCAGGAGAGATCGTGACTTTTTGGGAGCCTCCAAAGCCATTCCATCTCCCAGCCATACAATTGTCCTATTTTTCCCACAGTCCAACCTTTCGCCAAACCAAAACGACTCACGGAACAGTCACCGACTAACCCGCCATTAATTTGAAACTGGAGTCTTCCCTCTCTGCCACTGAAATCCGAAATCAAAGCAAGCAGCATCAGATCGCGGGGAAATCTGGGGGGTTAAAGCCCCGCAGGGTTGCGGGGAGCCCCGGCYCGGCTGGGCACGGACAGGGAAAGGGCCCGTCCCGGGGGCTGACACGAGTCAGAATAAACTCATGTTGTCTGAGGGGTGATGGGGAAAGTGTATTTGCGGAGGACAGATCTGGTTCGAGAGGGGCTTTCTTTGGCCCACACAGGGCACGCAGCACAGGCACAGCCACACACAGCCCCCTGCCCTCGGACTTGGGGTCCTGGCCCCCGCCCCACTGCCGGCACGGAGCTCTGCTCCACTCGGCTCCGGGGCTGCCCGGCATCCTCGCTCTGCTGCTCGGGCCGACGGTATCCGTCCTGCCTTCTGAACGCCTCTCTAAGCCCGGTATCGGCCAGGGTGAAAAGATGGACGTGGAGGAGGATCAGGTGAGGAAGAATGGTTGGGGAAGGAAGAATGGAGGGATGAGAAAGAGGGACAGCAGCGGAAGGAGCCGGGCTCCAGTACTCACGGTGCATTGCTGAGAAGGGATCTGCTTTGCAGTGCATATCCATGGGGAGGCAAAGGAAGGGGAAGAAATCGGCTGAAGCCGCCGTGTCGCCTCTAAAACTCAACTTCAAGACTTAGGGGAGAAAAAAAAGAAAAAAAAAAAAAAAGAAAAAACCAAACCAAAACAAAACAAAAAAAGCACACGAGGAGAGGAGAGGAGGGGAGCGGCTGGGTGCTCTGGGCCCCCTGCCCGGCGGAGCGGGCAGCGAAGTACTTTCCGGGGGGCGGGAGGGCTGCGCCGGCCTTGGGGGGCCGGGGCGGCGGGGCCGGCGGAGTCAGCAGAGTCCGTGGGAGCGAGGGACTGGCGGCGCCGGGGGGCAGGTGGGTGTCATGGCTGGGAGGGCTCAGAGCATCCCCGGCAGCGGGGAGGGGGTGCCGGAGCAAGGTGCGGCCGGCGGCCAGGCGGCAGAAGGCGCAGGAGGACGCGGCTCTTCCTCCTCCTCCTCCCGCGGTCCGGGGCTAGTTCATTTAAGTTCAAAGCGGAGTAGCAATCCCCGGGAAAGCGGCGAGCGGCGGGCGGGCGCGACCCCTCCTCTCGGCCGGGCGGCGATCCGGCGCCCGGCGGACTTTCGCCCGAGGTGGGAAGTGCTTGCGAGGAGCCGGGGCCGGAGACTGGAGCCTCCGCTCCCGGTGTGTGTCTCTCTAAAAGCCGCAGCGCCCTCAGCCCCCCGCCCGCCTCCCCGGAGATGGATGACTTGTCAGACAAAGGCAATAGATTCCGACACTCTCTGATTCGCCAGCGCGCCGAGCCGAGCGCGGCCAGGAGAGGAGAGGAGAGGAGAGGGGAGAGGAGAGGAGAGAGAGGAGGGCCGGGCCGGCGGCGCTCGGCGCGGGAGGGGCCGTTGCCTGCGGGACCGGGCGGCGGGGAAGCCCCGGCCGCGCGCTCCGGAGCGCCGCGGGCCGTGCATGTGCGGGGCGGCGGCGCCCCTGCCCGGCCCGCGGGAACGGACGTGAGCCCCGCTTTGTTGTCACTTGCGGCTCAGGATCCTTAACTCCCTTATTTAACATAGGCACACACGCCCTGCTAGTTTCATCTCCCTTCTCACGCCCCTCTCTTTTTTACCGGAGACTTTACTCGGGGTAAAGCGGGGCAGGAGGGGGATTCGATACACATCAAGGCTTCCGTGGTGTGCGGCTTAGTGTGGGAGACGGACGAGGAGGGAAAGGAAGAAAGGAGGTGAGGGAGAGAGAAGAAGGAAAAGAAAAAGGAGAGAAACAGCCAGAGGAGAGAGAGATCAAGAGAGAAATGTATAAAGAAGGAAAAGAAAGAAAAATAAACAGAAGCCAGACAGACCGAGAGAAAGAAAGAACGAGACAGAGAGAATGAAAGAGCAAGTGCGCTTCTTGCAGCTCTTTAAATCGAAGGGTTGGGCCCGTTTCAGTCACTGCGAAGTTTTACCTCACATGCATTTGAGGAAATAACAGTAAATCCAGCCTCACACTTGCCACATCTCTGCTGCTTTTCTCTCTCTCTCTCTCTTCTTTCTTTTTTTCTAAATAATGCTAGAATGGGATTTTAAAATTATTTCACAAAGAAGTCTACTGTTAAAATAGACGTGACTTTGACCTAGTAGAGCAACATAGAGCAAGAAACACCTTCTTAGGGTAATAACCAGGGGAGAAAAGGCAAGACAGAAATTGCTTTGAGCTCAATTTTGATTTTCAGACATGAGAGTTTACCATCACCTGAAATGTACTTCCTTCTCTTTTCCTCCTTCATCTTTCCCCATCCCTCTGCTTATCTGTCGCAAAACAGTCCCCCCTTTTTTTTTCTAACCGCTTTAAGTAAAGAGTGTCTGAGAGATCTTTATGAAATATTTTCCACTGTCTCATAAATCATTTTGGCACTTCAGCTGATGTTTTCTCTTTCTCTCTCCCCTCTCYCTTTCCCTTGTGTGCAAAAAAAGGATGATTTGGAAAATAAAATTTTTTTGTTACACCGCCGGGTTACGCATGAAGTGAATCCTCCATGGCTGCGGGGCTGCGCTGCGTACAGGCGCGGAGGGCACGGCTGAGGAGGCCTTGCCCGCCCCTGGCAGCAACTCCCGCACAGGGCGAATTTTCCGCGGGAGTGGGGGGCCCTCCGCTGCCCGCTCAGGGCCGGTCACCGCTGCCGCCCACCTGGCGAAGGCAAAGGCACCGCTCGGTCCTGCCCGGGGAACTCCCGCCGCTCGCCAAGTTGAGGGCGGCCGCTGCTCCCCGCGGGCTGCTCCGCTCCCGGGCCAAGGTGCCCCGCTCACCGCCGACGCGCCGCGGCTCTGACCCGCCGGCCGCAGCTCGCCCCCCCGCGCCGGGCCTGCGGCGCCCCCCGCCCGCCGAGTCCCTTATCATCGTTCCCGCCCCGGGCCCCGGGCACGGCCGCGGCGGGGCCGCTCCGCGCAGGGGCGGAGGGGGCGGCCGGGCTCAGGTGCGGGGCTGCGGCGCTCCCCGGCGCGGGCTCTAGATGGCGCCCTCCGGTCGCTTGGCAGAGCGGGGAAGGGCCGGCGGCGGGCCCGGGCCGCCGCGATCCTGCCGGGAGCCCCGGCTCGGCAGGGCACCGCACCGCCCGGCCCGGCCCGGCCCGGCCCGGCAGGTTCCGCGCACACCTGTCGGCGGGAAAGCGGTGACGGTCGAGTCCCTCCGGCAGCAGAGTCTCCTGTTCGCGGCGGGGCCGGGAGCCCGCTGATCGCCGCTGCCGGTAACCCCTCCCGCCCCTCGGCGCCTCCCGCGCTGCCCGTGGCTGGAAACGGCCCTGTTACAACTCTCCCCCGCCGAGCGCTCTAAGTCGCTTCTCGGCTTCCAGCAGCCACCCCTGCCCTTCCTCCCTTCCGCCCCAGGCAGCCCCGGTCGCCCCGCGCCCCTGGGGCCGTGCTCAGGCACACAACCGAGACCGAAGGCAGAGCGGGAGGTGCGGGCGGCAGCCCCTGGCAATGCCGGGTGGAAGGTAACTCCCTGCGCCTGCACTAACACTTGGTGAGTTCATGGACCCTCTCTCAGAGATGCTCTGAGCCTTTGCCGGTTGTACGGTGAGGAGGTAACAGTTTGGTAATGGGCCGGGGCAGCCGGCGAATCCCAAATCTCCTCCCGATAATGTATTTTGCCTTGATTTCCTCTGTATTTTCCCATATTACTGAGGAGAAAGGCACGAATAACAGACTGAGGAAATACTCTAAATGAGCCTTCTGCGAGACGAAGCCTGGGTCCCACGGCACGGAGGCAACCCGAGTAAACCGGGAAGCCCCGAGCCTGGTAGAAACAAGACTGCTTTCTAAGGATGCGGAAGGGAAGGGAAGGGAAGGGAAGGGAAGGGAAGGGAAGGGAAGGGAAGGGAAGGGAAGGGAAGGGAAGGGAAGGGAAGGGAAGGGAAGGGAA